>OZ007592.1:97581789-98976789 GCA_963931845.1 Maratus michaelseni | reverse complement strand
ATGAGAGTATGTACTTTCAAGACAATTTTGCAAATATTTCTACATTCAAAATTGTACAGTCGTGGAAAAAAACTGAACATCCCCCACTAACTCTGCAACAAATTATCGTAGAAGAAAGATACTCTTGCCAAACGATTAGAAATAAAGTCTACTTTTAAATGATGTGTGTAAAATTTGCTTAGGAGGGGGGCATCTACCTATCAGAACAAACCCAAACTTTGTTTTTTTTCAATAGCAATACGCAATTTTGACACAATGTTTTAAATCTTCTGTTTAAACTATGCCTAGATAACAAATTTCATTAAATTCATAAGATTAGCTTCTCAGAAATTAATTATTTTAAAATGAGCATATTTTAGGTGTTGTATCCATATTAAATTCAGTACTCGACTGTTGAAATACTACAGAATTACTAAGTCACTTCTATTAATGTATTATTTCTTTCCAATATAACCATTTTACTCACTTAATATTTTTAGGCTATTGTTATATACGGTAGAATCATTTTCTTTGTTCATGTTATAATGTTTACAAGAGTTGAATTATCCGATTTTAAAAAGTATAAGGTTATCAACAATTAAAAGTTTTCGAATATGTGAATGGAATTTTATATGTGTTTATATAATGCTTTTAATCAGATTTTGAATTTATTTTGCTTGCTCTTTCCAAAATTTATATGTGAAGAATATTGGCAAATACAAAATTTAGAATACAATGTAACGTAAGGGAATACAAAGAAACGATGTAGAAAAAAACCTAGACACATTGCTTTTCAGTCTCAATATAAATCTTAATTCAAGTGCCAATGGCATATTTTAAAAACTTTTTCAGCAAATACTCAACGCATATACATTTATAAGAAACTTTACTTGAACATATATATCCAGAAGAAAATAAAATATTTTTATTAGAGCGGAGAAGAAGCTAGAAATTCAATTAAAGGTAACAAAAACAATGAGTAAGATTTTTCGTTCTCTCGTAGGACTGTTCATTTTTTAAAAAAATGAGCTTTGTTAATTTAAAAATAAAAGCGAAACTCATTTACATAACTGACGTAAATTGATATCTCATGTAAATATGATTTTCGCAATTTTAATAAAAAAATTAAAAACAGATACAGAAAAAGTAAAAAAAAAAAAAAAAAAAGTTTAATTCTAATCAACAATAAAATGAGCAAAATATTTTAAACTATTCTTTTCTGAACATCATAGACGGTCCCTTAAACAAGCTTCTTGCCGTTTTTAAGCATAATTTGAAAACTACTTGAAAGAAAATTTTAAATTTTAAAAGCGCATAAAGCAGGATAACAAATATAAATCCATCAAAAAAATTGTACGTTGCAATGGATATTTTTTTCGAGTAATAATTTCATAATTCATAACTCATATTATAAATTTATAAAAAATACAAATTAAACGTACTTATGTTTGATTTTTTAGTATTATAACCAAACAGAAAAGTACTACATTAGGATTATAATTTCAGGAGATATTACTAAAAATATGAATATGTAATTTAACATTTGAAGCTCTAAATTTTGAATGTTTATAATTCAAAAATTTATTATTCATATGACTTGAAATTTGGTATCTAGGCATAGTTTAAATGGAAGATTTAAAATATCGTATCAAAGTTAGGTATTGCCAATTAAACAAAATAAAGTTCGCGCTGGTTTTGTTATGTAGGTGGCCCACTAAGTAAATGTTATATACATAATTTAAAAATAGCTTTCTTTTCAATCGTTTGGTGCGAGTAACTTTCTTCAACGATAATTTGTTGCAGAATTTGTGCGGGGTGTTCAGTTATTTTCCACAATGTATGTGTAATCAACGTTATGTACGTAATGATACATATGTATTTTTGTGTTATGATAATGATTTTCAATTGAAGTAAAATTATTATTATTTTTGTATGTTTATGACTTTTATCTTATGACCTGAATGATACTATGTGTAAATACTTTTTATTATTATTTCGTATATGTGACAAGAAATTTGATGTATGACGAGAATGAAACATCAGCGAAAGTAACATTATTTTGTTTCAATATTGTACAGATGTTATAGTTTCATCATACAGCATAAATATTACTATCATTATTAATAGTTACCACATCACAATATTTGTAGCAATGGAATATTTTGACATTGGGTAAACTAATATATTTATCAGCAAAAATCTCGGACCATGCATATTCTTTGAATAAGCTATTTTTTTATTTTTCTGCTAATTTTTATGCACTCAAACTTGTACTTACAATATGTGTTTTCTAATATATTCTACATGATAAAGTAAGAAATGTTAATTTTTACAGGTATATTTAAGAATTTTATCTGACGCCTAGAATAACAATAACAGTAATTCCTCTGTTTTGTTAATATAGATACAATTTAATTCATGTAAGTATTACAATGTAATATTGAAAAAAGGTAAAATATTTACATGATTTTTTTTAATTATGTTCTGAAGGAAAAAGTGAAACGATCATTTTAAATTTAACTTTCAGTAAATACTAAAAAATAAAACTACGTTTTAGATTAAGATATTTATAAACATAAGACGAGCGAAAAATATCTTACTGTCTGTCTTCAAGTTAATCCTTTTACCCAATTTTATACGGTAATAATTATTTATCATACAGATATTTGGATAATGTGACTTACATTTTTACTATTACTTACACTGAGTGGAGAAAACAAAAACAAATTCAAAACTTCTAATTTACAACTCTCAGCAAATGGGTAAATATTTCTTTAACTTTGAACATGATGACTTAAATTTTCCATTCAATTTAGTTTAAGAGTAATTTAATTGTCTTTTAAGAATAATCAAGAAAAAAATAGAATATTAAGATTGTTAAAGTTATAATAATTTGAATTTTGAATTTTCTGTAATCTCAAATTGCTCATTAGTAATTTTTAAAAGATGTGTTTATGTAATATTATATCCATATCAGGAGTGTTACCTACATTCGTTATTTTGAAAAATTATCGTTTAAAGCATTTCTTTTACAAATTATAGTAATAAAAAAACCCGCACTGCCTACACGAAGTGTAAAATCTTATCATATCGTGTATGGATTTAATACATTTAGACTACAATATGCAATATTAATTGAAAATATATTTACTGCATCGGATAAAAGAGTAACCTATGTTCTAAAAAATGTTGCACGGCAATAAATATAAACACGAAAATAAAAGGTGAAGTAACGACGTGAAATATCACTTTCACTCTGATTGCATTTTTGCATCTAATTATTACATTTCTGGATAATTTTTGCATTTTTGCATAACATTTTTGCAGTTTTACATTTTTACAAATTCCCATTTTTACTCCATTGAATCTAACAAAAGACGTATTAAAAAAGAAAAAAATATATTAAATCAGTGTTTGTACGTTTTTTCCACATTTTTTTAATATTAAATTACTATTCAATATTTAATTAGCTGAAAATGTAGACGTTAAATTGCAGGATTTGTAATACTTTTCTGCACTTAAATAACGCAAAAAATTCTATTAATTTTTTTTTTTTTGGTGAGAGCATACAAACCTTATAGAAACATGGTATTTCATTTGCAGACATTCTATGCTTTTAAACACACGACTTGTATTTGTGTGTGTGCGTGTGTGTTTTAAAATACAAAACAGCTTTTTAAAACACACCATTAAGCGTAAATAATGAAAATAATATTAATATTGAAATGCTTTTAAAATTTCATTGTTTACATTCATTAGATATTATGCTGCAAGATATAAATCAAACATGTTAACACGACATTTTTGGTGACTACAAAAACTATACTTCTAGGTACAAAGACGAGTTAAAAAATGTATAGTACAAATATGAGATCTAGAAAAAAAATCTAGTTATTAAGTGTACCCTGGATGCTGTAATCTGCCGGATGTCCTTAATGTTCTAAGTTACCAGTTATCTTTCTAAGTTATTGTATGTTGCACGTAGATATCTTTAGGAAAGTGTTTGCTTCCATTATAATTTAAACATGTTAAATAATATTCTATAATTAGAAAACCACTGACAGTGATGCATCTTAAAGGTGTATGGTTTATATATGTCGTTACTTGTGCTTTTGTCAGAATGTTAATAAGGATGAAAAAGTAAGAAATATACACATACAATGAATTTTGTATTATACAATTTTACATAATTTAAATACTAGTTTCTATGCATTTTAATTATTGAAAATTTTGTGCAAGTGTAAAAATAAATAAAAAACAGATATGCGGATTATTTATTTAATATTAACTTTTAATTAAATTAAATTAATAATAACTAATTAATCTTAATAAGGATGAAAAAGTAAGAAATATCTTACAAAAACATAACTGTGGAAAAACAAGTTCTGTAAAAAATAAAACAAGTGGGTAAATGTGATCGAAGATGGCACAAAGGGTTTCGTTTAATATTCCTTTCAAAACACTGTATCCTTCCTTTAATAAATCCAAATACATTTCTTCCCCCCCCCCGAAAAAAGTAATGTTTTTGATAAAGTAAAAATTTACCGGTCTATTTTTCTCTTTTACGAAAATCTGAACTGGTCCGATAGCGGTCGCAGCCCGTTATTATACTATGTCATAATAATGTCATAATAATATCATCATAATATCATAATCATGTCATAATGATGTCATGTGACATAAATGCGATATTAAAAAAAATCATTCAAAATTAAACATGTTGTATAGAGACCTTCAAAATGTTAGACGTCAGAATAATTTTCTTTTTAATTCTCTAAAGACGTCATATTAAGCTGATTTCTGTATTTACACATACTTATACTCCTTGTATTATTGAGAAATATTTTAAAATTTCCGTTTTATTACCAATGTGACGTCATATTAATATTTTTTTTCAATTGGTGAAATTTTTATTTCGTTTTCATTTTTTACGTGGAAATCTTTCAATACTAAATTTATTATTTCAGAAATAGTTTTATTGTGGATTTTTAACTGTTGGCAACTTCTATAACGAATATTGTTTAAATATAATAGGAAAAAGCTGTTACATTTTTGGTTTTTTATCTCTATATATTAAAATAATGCGATTGTTTCAACTTTTATGATTTTGAGCTTCATAATAGGTATAAGTACACAAAATAAGTACACAAAATTTCATGACTGTAAGTTACATAGTTTCTGAGAACCGGCTCTGTGACGAACAGACATCGAAGCGGGAGTAAGAGGGTTTCGTGGGATGAACCCCTACCCATCCCCCCCCCTGAAAAAAAAGAAAAAAAATCAGGAAAAGAAGTTATATGTAAGTGAGTGCCAAGCTCAAATAAAATTCACTCAAACTTACATACTGAAGTATTATAGCATTGTTTAAATTGTTTTAAAATAAAAATTATTGATAGCATATTAATAATAAATCTAGAACTTGGCACGTTTTTACCTAACAATCATTTATCTTAATTAACGACATTATTATATCAAAACTTGTTATTTCTTATCTGGAAACTTAATTAGAGTGTATTGAGGCTACTGAAAGGGGTAGAGTCTCTAGAGTGATGACAAAGGACAAGCGTGAGTGTATTGAGGCTCCTGAAAGGGGTGGAGTCTCTAGATTGATGACAAAGGACAAGCGTGAGTGTATTGAGGCTCCTGAAAGGGGTGGAGTCTCTAGAGTGATGACAAAGAACAAGCGTAAGTGTATCTCTCTTTTTGTCAGGCCTTAGTCTGTTTTGAGGTTTCTGGGAGTGGGGGTCGCTACAGTGATAATCAAAGACGAGCGGAAGTGTATCTGTGTGTTTATTTGTTTATCAAATCTTTAACACGAGTCATTTGTTTATAATAATAACAATAGTAAAATTATTATAATGACAGTGTTATTAATGTTATCATCATCATTTTATTAAGACATGGAAATGATAGGCATAATATTTATCAAAAACCTGCCAAGTTCTAGATTTATTATTAATAAGCTATTAATAATTTTTATTTTTAAACATTTTAAACAATGCTATAACACTTCAGTTGGTAAGTTTGATTGAATTTTATTTGACTTGGCACCCACTTACATATCACTTCTTTTCTTACAGATCTTGGCTCCCTTTTTTCACAGTTATGTTTTTGTTAGATATCATTACTTTTTGTACAGTTACCACTAAAGTGGCTCAAACTATAATTAAAAACAAAATTCTAATGCACCTTTTGCTTAATTATAACATTTATTTGACACACAGCTTACAAACTTTAAAGTAAACTGATAGTAATTATTAAAAGTCGAATTTGTCCACCGAAACTACAGCGTAGCAAGAATTTGCATCTTCAAAACCCTCCGTATCCAACAGTTTAAAAGTTCGTGTGATATCGAAAGATATCGAAATGATACATGATAGTCCTCTGCAAGCATTAACTTTATACTCAGTGGCAATCGGTAGAGTAATTTTATCTGCAGCGGAAATCGATAGAGTACCCGTAGCACTGGCGTTGAGAGTTCGAGACACCGCAAGGTTGTCCACAGCTATACTGCCTACATCCATGCTGGCCACACATCCATGATCAATATTTATTTGAATCATAGGAATGACTCTCTTTTGTTGACATTCTAAATTCTGGGATTAGACGAATTTGAACTGCGGATGTCTCAAAATATATGCGTATTTCGATTTATGTATCAGTTTTTTTTTTGCGTTTTTCACAATGTGTCTAAAAAGGTAAATTTTATGCACCATTACTCAAAAAATTAACTATCGGAAATTAGCCAAAAATAGCTGATAATCAGGTGATTTTGCTGCAAGGTCAGCCTGGATTCAACATTTGGCGCTTTTTTTTGGTAAATTAAAATTTCGTGTAACATACGTAACGTTAAAGTAAGAATGGACACCCTCAAGTGGGTAATAATTCGATTTTCAGATTATTTTTTCGATTTCTGATAGTGTAAACGAACTTCGTACCAAATTTGTAGGTGCAGTAAATATATCAGATCTTTTTGATGCGTGAGTAAGTCAGTGATAAAATTATCGATTATCAGCCATTTTCAAGTATCATTATCTCGGAAACTAATTATGCGTTATTTATAAAATATTCTATTCTGAATAATTAGTAAGGCCTTTCTACACATTTAAAATTACAAGTACGTAGGTCAAATAGATTTTCAGTAGTAAAGTGTCGACATTTGGCAAAAACAGCTCGAAATGGTTCGTGGAATATAACACACTAGTATATCAAAAGAATTTGTCTGACACACTGCCGTGTGTCTAGATATATTTAATGAATTTTGTATTATACAATTTTACATAACTTCAATACTAGTTTTTATACACTTTATATGTCGAAAATATTGTGCAATTGTAGCAACGAATTAAAAAAGACACATATTCGCAATATTAAATCAACATATTTAACTTATTTTTAATTTGATTAAATTTATTTTCAAGAATAAGATACAAGATTAAATGTAGTTTATTGCTATAAGATGTATTAAACACATTAATGGCATCGTTTAAAATACAGCAGATTAAAGTAATAATAAATCTAGAGAATGTATACATAATTTTTAATAAAAAGTATGGTAAATCAAACTTTCTAACTATTAAAAAGGTTTTAAATTCATTAAATATTTATATTATTAAAATATTTATATTATTACACAACAATGAATAAACAAAAATATTATTTCATGAATTTTGAACATTCTTTCTGAAAATAAATGTTAAACCAACTGAAAATAATTTGTTAGACCTTATGTAAACTTAATAAAATAAATTATAGTTCAGCGAACATAACTAAAAAACAGAATTATATCTTTTTCTAAATTTCTATTTATAAAAATTAATTATAAAAATATCTATATATTTGGTTTCATCGTTAACCATAGCAAGGATATCTTTTCGCGACGAATAATTTCAAATATAAGTAGACCGCTTAAAGTTATTTGAAATATCTTTATTCTACTCCTTTGGAGAGAAAATGATTTACTGGAAAACTATTTAACACTTCAAAAGAGGGCAATCATTTACTTCTTCCATCGGTCTTTTCTTGACGATTATTTCGGAAAAGTACTTTAAGAGTAATTTTCGGACTTTGAAGTAAAAGATCACGGTAAATAGATAGTGATAAAATTTGCTGCAATATCGCCTAATATTAGTGGGGTTTCTTGCAGTTCAGAACTTTTTTTTCTCATCTCATCTCATCTACATATAAATAGTGTAAAATGATAAATTGTTAATGGAACAGAATCATTCATAATTTATTTCTGAATGTATTACAAATCTGCATTAAATGAAATGATAGAAAATAAGTTGTTATGAACAAGAAACGAAAAATAAATTACTTATTTAGTAGGAAATATTTAAAATATTTTTTGATATTTATGAAAGTTAAATATGAAGTATTATTTTACATTCAAACTTCATTAAAAAATAAATGTGTTATATCACTTTCGCGTTTCTACACACGTCATTAAAAAGATAAGAAAAAATAAAGGAGAAAAGGATTTTGTTTTCATTTAATAAGAATAAATGGAATTAATGTCTCTCCTTGAAAAATATGTATCATAGATCATTTCTTCAAATTATACATATGTATATATATATATACACATTTAATACTTGTCATACATATATATATATATATATATATATGTATATATATATATATATATATATATATATATATATATATATATATATATATATATATATATCAATATTTCATTATATTAAATGTCATATCCACACGATTTTATGTGTATCGATTCTCAGGAGGATTAGGAAGGAAATCTTAGTATCTAGATGGAATGAAAATCAAGTAAGATAAAGCAAATAAGGTATGTTTCTAAGTTAAATTCTTAATTTTATATAATAATTTTCTGTCATGTGTGCCAAAAGCTAAAATATCGTCTTTAGAAAATACTACTTTCATACTGTTTAACAAATGAAGTAATTAATATTTTAATACAATGACTTATAAATTAGTTTCATATAATCTCAAAATAATTTTAAACACCAATTTAAATATAAAATGATAAATTTATAAAAAAAATTACTTTGAATATTTTAATTATTGAACCTAACTGTTTTTCAGAGAAAAAGTTAAAAAAAAAAAAAAAAAAAAAAAAAAAAACATCCATATAAAACACCTTTGACGAGCTTCTTCGGTCCAGAAAGCCAAACTTCCAGGTAACTGGCATAAATCTTCTTGTATCTCGTTTGTAGAAATGCATTGCATCTAATTCTGCGTATTTTGATTAACAAATTCAATGTCCATAGAGTTTTTCCTTTTTTTTAAAAAAAATTATACCAAATTCAAATATTGTTTATCTGCAACAACCTAATATCTTCAGAAGTAGCACAGAAACTGGAATATCGAAACAAAGTGTTTTTCAACATGATACATAATTTTTATCTCAAGTAAGACTTATCAGGTCATATCATGGATTATATATATATATATATAAATATATATATATATATATAAATGATTCAAAATTATAAAAATGAAAGTGTGGTAGTTAAAATGTGCAACTAGGTAAAATTGCTTTCCTGTCACTAATGTCAAATAGAGCAACAGCTACATGTAAAGTTCAAAGTTAAATGCTAGATGCAATATCATAGTTGGTAATTATGGCGAGGCGGCATCGAAATTTTTCACCAACATGAGGAGAACGATTATTATTAAGATTATTATTGATTATTATTTAGAACAATAAAATTGTGCATATTTTAACTAAATAACATTTTTGTGTTTTAATGTGTAAATCTTTCTACACTTAGTAATGAAAAACAGTTTTCATTTTATTTTCAAGTCATTTTAATTGGTATAAAGAAAATTATATTTATATGTGAGTATTATCCCTCACATTGCACAGCTGTCTTGATTTATAGTTATAAATATTTTCCATGGCTTCATTTTTTTAATCTGCTCATAATTAATCTTGTTACACATTTACTCTATTTTGGACATTTATAAGTACAGTCCATGTACAGTCCTAGAAAATGACGAAATCACCGCATACTAATTTTGGAACAAATAATCGTATGAAACAGATATAGGTTCGCATCGACTGGCAATAATATCTACTAAAATGTATACGTAAAATATTATTAGTTTACGTATAAAAAATTGTACTAAATTTAATATTTCAAATGATAACATCCTTTTATGATAATTTAATATTTCTTGGGTCAAATCAGTAATGTTAAATCCTCATTATAAACTTTAAATGATACCTTCGCAAAATATTCATCCCATTGGAACATTTCTTCTTTAATACGATACATTAAACGTTTTAGGTACACTGTAAAAAATGACCGATGTGTCTTATTTTATGAAAATATGCTAAAACCACGAACGAAAATATAATATAATCTTCTGAGTTATCCGAAATTTCAAATAGCATGTTACACTGTCTTTTGAATCCCCAGAAACGAATACATCTTCAAAATTTAAAGAATAATTTATAAAAACAAATTATTTTTAGCTGCCCAAATTTTTCAGAAACGTTTCCGAAGGGTTTTTATAGTGTATTAATTAGTGTCCTCAGGCTGGAATACCTGTTTTTCGAATGTTATCCATTATCAAGTACACGTTTTCAGCCGCATAAGTTAATTTATACATGAAAGAGTAAATAAATAATCTTAATTTTAATGTTATTGTTAACGCTGTTAATTTTGCATGTTTGTCTGTTAAACATTTTTTTTGAGCATGAAAATGTTTACTTCAGGATTGATAGCATTCAAAAAACAGGTATTCCAGGCTAAGGACACTAATTAATACACTATAAAAACCCTTCGGAAACGTTTCTGAAAAATTCGGGCAGCTAAAAATAATTTGTTTTTATAAATTATTCTTTAAATTTTGAAGATATATTCGTTTCTGGGGATTCAAAAGACAATGTAACATGCTATTTGAAATTTTGGATAACTCAGAAGATTATATTACATTTTCGTTCGTGGTTATAGCATATTTTCATAAAATAAGAAACATCGGTCATTTTTTACAGTGTAGTAAAGAAATAACAAATGATTGTGCATAAAAAAGACTATGTAAATTTATTTCAGATGAATATGTATCTTAATTGCATATTTAAAAATATCTTTTCAAAACTGATCAAACAATGTTAATGGAGATAAAACATGCAAATTCTAACGTAAAAATATTTAAGACTAATTAAAAAACACATTTCAAATTAAATATATCCTTATATATGAAATGTAAATTGTTTGGTATTTTCAAAAGTAATATTTATGAGCTGTATGAATAAACGTGTGCTACTGCAAAATTTCATTTTCACATTGTTAAAATTATAATACAATAATCTATTATTTATGTCATGGCAATTTTGTTTAATTTTAAAATCGCAGTTTTAACACTGGAATGACAGAGTGTGTAAATTGTACTCATTCGTGTCATGTATTAGATGTGTGAATTCGATGTGAGCTCGAACACGTTAATGTTGTAGGGATAAACTAAAGATAAATGAAGCATTATATTTGAATTTTTTTCCCCAGGAAATTATGACTAATCAACTGTTTACAAACTGTATAAAATGTTACGATACCTGAAGATACTACAAATAATATTATTAATTAAAACGACTTAGATAATAATTAGAAAAATACTTCTACAAAATTTAGCAGAAGGGAAAATGGGATTTTAGTAAAAAAGTTGCGGTAAGATAATTCATTATAAATATAAAAATCTCACCGGCTACTTAATTTTTAAAAACACGAAAGGCTTAAAGTTTATTGTCCATCTTCATGACATACCTCCACATGCAAAACTAACTTTAGATGAGAAGAATTTAAATAGGATATAAATAGGAAAATATTGTCAGAATCGAAAATGCTTGGGTGTGTTAAATCATCTTCAACATACCAACAATAATTTGTTATCATAAAAGTAAATCTTGCTCTAAAATGTATAGCGAAATTATTTCTAAAGGATTCGTATATATTGCTGGTCTTTGGTCTAAACTGCCATATAATAAAAAAACAATTGCAAAACCAAAAGAGAGGCAGAAATATATAAAAGAAACACACAATCAGGAGCTTATTTCTTTTCCAATAATCAAAAGAAAAACACTACCTCTTAATCTATACTATACCGTAAATCTGTACTCCAGTGAGCAAAATAAGAAGCTATATATATATATATAAATATATAAAATTCTTAAAAACAGCAAAAAGAAAGGCTTATTAAAATTATATTTTCTATTAGTATTTCACATACCATTTGCATCAGTAAGTTTTATGCTTTTACCATTATTCGTCGACAGAATGCAATTCGTGGTCTTATGGAACCCCTGTTGAGATACAAAAGTTATTATTGTAATAAACATTAGCACGTGGAATGATTGTTAATAATAATTAAAATAAAACAAAATATTTAAGAACCAAAACTTTTAAGTGAAATTTTGTTAAGTATCCATTACAACCATTAAAAATTTTCAGTTCAAAACAGCCTTTATTTTCAATATATTCAGAACCACACACGAAAATATTTTTCCTCATGGAAGAAAATAGTTTTGAAGCAAACGCCGTTTTAAGAACTTATTTGTCTGGAAAATATCAGGGAATATCTTCAAAAAATATTCCCACTATACATAGTAATAATGCACAATAATAAGAATAATTCGATATAATAAATGGATACGTCTTTGTCCATAAATGTGACATTATATTGTGATACAATATTTTTTCCGTTTTCTTTTCAAAGGCATCCCATCAATTGTTTCGTCCAATGCCTGAAAGTGTTTTCATGAAAACAACTTTAGATGCTTCCTTCAGTGACAAACAATGGCCTCCAAAAACTTTATTGAACAAAAGAGCTGGTTTGTGAGTAAAATAAATTTCTTATTTTATCTATTTTGTACATCAGAAACTGTTTTCACGTATTCCCAAGATATTAGCTATTTTGTTTGTTTAAGAGAGCCATAAAAATGCCAAGAAAACTTTTACAAAGTATTTTTTTAACGTAAGTTAAACGTGTATCACAAAAATTTTACAATATTGTATTTTTTTTTATTTTATTGTGTTCTTACAAAAATATCAGGAATAGTGTTTTATTTATGCTATGTAATAAATATAAGTAAAAATATATGCAATTGACTGATTTTTAATAGTTATGTTAATCTTCTTGATGTCTGTACATTAGACGTATCATTAACTAAAGATAAAGATGAAAATGTTCTTAAAAAAGTATTTTTTAGTGTTTAATTTGATAGAAGAGAAATGTAACGAGTTCACGACACATGATAGCTAATGTATTCCGCAAGTCTCATCTTTACCGACAGAATTAAAGCAAGAAAACTATTTGCCTTAATCATCAGAATTAGAGTTTATAATAATTCATTAAGAGATTATTTAATTCATATTTAATTCATAAGAGATTACTGGTAAAAAGAAAACGAAACTAAAAAATCTTGGATAACGCCCTAGTAACACACCCAGAAAAAAGTTTTGTTGAATCAACAAAAATTTGGTTGACCCAACAAAACTTTTTGTTTAAATATAGGTCAATGAAAATTTTGCTTGAATCAACGAAAAAAAATTTTTTTTTTGCAATTCCAAAAAAAAATTTTGTATCGTCAGCAAAAAATGTTTTGTTAATTCAAGTAAAATGGTTCAATTTTACTTGAATTTTGCTGAAACAACCAAAATGTACTCAACAAAACATGTTTTGTAGTTTTAATCAATTCCTTTTTCTGGGTGCATGCTTTTTCTACATGTTAGTTTTTCTTCATGTATACAATTTTTTATTAGGTTAAAAATTTACTTTGCGGTTTATTAAAAAAAATTATTTTACTAAAACATGCATCATATTTTTTTTTTCGAAAACTACGTCATAATATTAAACTGTTCTTATCCAACCATTTTAAATTGCCCTGAGTGTTAAAAAGAATAATAGTAATTCAAGTATACATATTATATATCAGTATATATAAGTATATTCCTAGTAATACATATACCACATTATAGAAAAGACGTAATTTAAATATTCGCAGATGAATATACATGAAAAAATTTTTGCAACGGTCATTGACCTCTGATCTCCCGATTCCTTTTTCTCAACTCTTTCCTATTGCCCCAGTCCCGTGTACTTCACATCTCTGCCAATGCCCTATTTATATCTACTTAATCATGCTTCATGTTAGATATATACTGTGGTATTCATATTTCCATCAACTTAAAAGGAATTGTGAGGGGAGTGATTTGGTTTCTTTTTCATATCACTGCTGTTGAATGCGCGCTTTTAATTCTGACTAGATATCTCAGACTGTAAAATTGCGTTATAGGTTTTTCGATTAGTTGGGTTATAAACTTTTTATAAAGTTAAATTTGCTTGCAATAAGAATTATTTTAGTTGAGGGTAATTTGGACCAAGGATAGATATTACCAACAACCTGTTATTATATAAAACAGAAACGTCTTTTACATTACATTTTTAGATCTTATTATTTAGATCTTATTTTCTCTTTTCTAGATGTGAAATATTACTTCCAACGTACGGCTGAGCGTCTCCACTTCCACAGAGAGAAGACCAGGGTTCGCACACTCCTAAGCCATGCCCCATTTTGTAAGGACTCTGCCACCAGTATAATTGAAAGATCATTTTTTCCCTAATCGTATTGAAGAATCATTAGGTAGAAGATAGTTTTAAGCGATTACGAGTCCTTACAAAATAGGGCGTGACTTAAAAGCGTGCGAACCCTGGAAGACGGATACAAGAAAAATGACGTCGTCTGGATGATTTGTAAAGCAACTTTCAATGATTATTTCAGCGTGACTCGAGAGCAAAGTCTAGTTGCAAAGTCTAGAAAAAACGCGGTTTAAACCTGAGAATAAAACGGTTTATATGGATATACACTAGGTGTTTTGGGAATAAACCTGGAAATAAACCTGGAAATAAGCATTTTTTGAAACAGTAGTGAAAGAGTGAATTTTGTGTAAAATCTGTAAATGTGTTATACAGAATATACAGAATATGTTTGAGTATAGATGGATTTGTACGTCTGTTACAGCTGTCACTAAAAAAAATTACGATTCTTCATTTTACAAAATGAGCATAACGCTGTAAATTAACAGATTGGTGATTATTTAAAAAGGGGGATTTTCTTCTGTTTTCAGACTGCTTGTTATTCTTTTGTATATTACAAGATTAAAATTCTCAGGCAAGCTAGTAATTTCAATTTACCGCTTTTCTGCATCCTCCAAGAATTTTTCGTTTCCTGGAATACGATGACTCCGGAGACGTGCGGACTCATTAGCTAGAGATGTTAGTACGTTAACCTAAGCTCGTCATTCGTTTTCAACACGTTGCTACCCTTTCACTTGAGATATTGTCTCAAAAAAAAAAAGAAAAGAAAAAGAACTACAGCAACACGACTGTAACTGTAATGAGAACGAAATATAAACTCATAATATGCTCCCAAAATTTCCAAAACACACCTTTTGTTTCAAAATAGGAAGGTGCATACTTTTGAGAAAGATGTACCTACCTTTTTAATATTCGCAAGCACAATCGCTTTTTTTGTGTGTTGGCTACGGTAATCTTTCATTCTACATTAAATACAGTATATTACGACATTACGCCAGTAACGCCAAGACACTCAGAATCTAATGTTAAATCAATGGGGGCGTTATTTCAAATTTCTAGTTCGCATTTCAATAATTTTAAATGATATGTTTTTCATACGATATCTGAGGTCGATGTTTTACTGCATATTTTTTACATTTTCGATTTTGTTTGCCGTTTGTTTTCTCTGAGGACACTTTCACTTTCGGAACTGGCTCCGAAACTGCAACCAAAATCGAAAAGAAAAATAAGCATCCGGTAAGACATCAACATTCACTTTCGGAATCGGTTCTGAAAAAACATACATGATAAGACATTGACCTCAGATATCCTAGGCCAAAATAATAATTAAAAAAAATTGAAATGTGAACGAGAAATTTTAAAATAACGCTACCCCATTGGTCTAGCTTGCATGTATACTTTCGTTAATAGTATTCAACATTAAAAGTAGAGTTGCAAAAAACCGTTTTATTCCCAGGTTTATTTCTAATAGACCCGGTTTATTCCCAGCTTTATTCCCAAAAAACCCAGTTTATACCGGGTTTTTATAGCCTTTGCAACTCTAATTAAAAGACGAAAATAATTTCCTATTGTTCTGCTTATGTAATTAAGAGTCAACACTTGTCTTCAAATGCAAAATAGTACATCTGAAAGCTAAGCAAGACGTACTCCAAATTAGATACCCATTAGTCTCATCGGTTAGACATGCCATCTGAGACTCTAAAATGGACAACTAATTGTCTTAAAAACGTAGTGGATATAATTTTCAGAGATATTACATTATTTACTATGTAATAAAAGTTTAATGAACGGACATCCTCACTTGGATAATCGCTTCGTTTCTGCCACAATATAGAATACTTTTTCGTGATCTCAGCATTTTTATGAAAATTTCAGAAGCCGCGGATAGATAGTTTATAATAGAGAGTGAGTAGCAAACGAAAAATATACAGTATAAACAAAACATATTTTAGAAGAAAAGAACGATGCATAGACGGAAATGCACTGGAATTTTTAAGTGTTCTTTTTAAAAAAATAAAAAAATATATGGAAAAATACATAGGAAAGTAGTATGCAATTTTTTACTTATAGAGAATATCAACGTCTTTGGGAAAGACTGAGAAAGCCGCAATGATATTTTTTTTATACAAAAGAAGAACTTATAATCATTCGTCAAATATCATACGGAAAAGTGTAAAAATGCTTTCAAATGTTTTCTTATTTAATCAATGTTGCTATTTTACAAACTACAAATTATTTAAAGGTTTGTTTTTCCTTTTAACACATTATAATGAATAGGATTCATTTTTAAGGGGATTATAGAACGGCGTACTTTCTATATCTATCTCAATACATTAAAAATACAGGGTCATTCATAATTCCCTCCGGGGTTTCGAAACGTTATAGTAAAAAAACGAAGACGAATATGAAAAAAAGAAACATATGAAATTATTCCGAAACTATTCAAGTTTTACTTACATACATTACAGGTGTTCTATGTGTGAACCCTTGGTCACACGGCATACATCCATGCGATAGTCCAGTTCCTGCCATAATCCGTTTCTTTAAATTTCCGGTACCACACATGAATTGTTTTGTCAGTTGGTCCCTGTTTTCGATATTTATTACGAAAGGCCCGTTGAACTGACACCACTGATTCAGATTTAAAGAGAAGGAGTATGGCAGGAACTGGACTATCGCATGGATGTATGCCGTGTGACCAAAGGTTCACACATAGAAAACCTGTAATGTATGTAAGTAAAACTTGAATAGTTTCGGAATAATTTCATATGTTTCTTTTTTTCATATTCGTCTTCGTTTTTTTACTATAACGTTTCGAAACCCCGGAGTGAATTATGTGTGACCCTGTATATATATAGTGTGATAATATAAACATACATGCCAAACAACGTCGAACATGTAAACGTTGTCCGCGTATACATTTCTTTTCACAATTTAATATATATTATATACTGCATAATCTAAATAAAATAAAAATTTATCTATTTTCTGTGTACTTAAAAAAGAAATAAAACCCTAAAAAAGTAAATAAAATTCATACCATGTATCTAAATTTCAATTTTAAATTACATTGATACATAAAGAGGGGTTGGCACACAAAACCACAATAATTTATTGTATATTATTAAACGTCCACAATCCCTGAACAAATTTAATTTGACAGATAAATTCCACATTAAATATATGAAGAATTTAGATTCCAAACAGTTTCAGATATGATTGCTACATTTATCAACGCACTGCATTGAAATAACCTATGTATTTTGTATGTAAATATTTAAAGTTTCTGTTTACATCACAATTTATACATTTTTGTTTGCAGTTTCTTTCTTTTACATACTTAGTAATATTTTAATATTTATAGTTAAGAAATTTTGTTAATTGTATTTTTAGCACCTGACGTAATTATTTCAACCTGCAATTTCCTCACATTTTTTTATAACGCACATTATAAATTAACCCCTTCGCGACGAGCGTCCTTTACAGATTTTTTAATAATTTACCACAGTTTTTTCAAAACAGAAATTTTCACCTAATTGAATCGCAGAAATGCTAAGATTTAATGAGGCAAGGCTTACAATAAAAAGTAACTGCTGGGAATAATCGAGGATTCTGAGCATCTTATGCGTCACGTATACGTGTTGCTCGCCCCCAAGGGGTTAATAAACATGCATCAAAATTTAATGCAAAGTGACTTTTAGTATGTAAAGTAATAAAAAATATACTTTTTTTTAACGCGTTACATATGGGTTACGTTACAACCCCTGCACAAGATCTACTCTTTTGTCCTAAAGGAGGGGCATCACTACTGTGGCTCAGCTGATTTCAGATCATCGGAAAGCAACAGGGATGACAATACCTGAGATTACGATGCATAGACGTCTTCACAATCACGGACACTATGCAATACGACCCGTTGTGTGTGGCCCTTTTAATCGACAACACAGAAGTTCCCGTTTACGTTGGCTAAGAGAGCAAGTTACCTGGAACACACAACAATGGGCTTTAGTACTGTTCACAGATTACTTCCGGTTTGCTTTGGAAAGTGATTCAATTCGTGTGCTGATTTGTAGAGAACAAACCATCATACCTATGCAGAATTGTTAAAAGACACAGTCATAGATGATGTGGAATCTCTCTGTTGGTCACAGTAACGTCCATGTGTGCCATGGAAGAATTATGAATGCTGTGAAATGTCGGGACGAGATCGTTGCTCCGTTTGTCACACTGTATGGTGGTGGTATTTGTGATGAATTAATCTGAATGGCTGATAATGCCCGACCGAACTGTGAGCTAGAGTCGTTGATGACTAATTAGAGAATCAAGATTTGGAACAAAAGGGATGGCCAGGTCAATCTTCAGACTTTGATCCTTTAGAGCATCGTTGGGACTATCTCAGCAGACAGGTGGCTGCCGTAATCCTCCTCCAAATTTGTTTAATGAGCTGTAACAACGTTTCTCCATGTATGGAACAACTTCCATACATGGAGAAACGTGTCCTTTTCCAGTGTCCGACACCCTAATTGACCGTATTGAAAGTCGATGCCACTAATTCATTACAACTAGGGCCGGACACATGCCTTATTAAAAACCATTTATTTAATTTTTTTCACAAAAAACTGCTATTTATTTTTTATTAAACAGTGGACTTTTGTAAAAAATGCAAATTGTTATTTGGAAACCATGCTTGATGTTACACTTAAAAACAAATTGATAAATAACTGTTTAAAGCACAATTCTTCTAAATTTCATGTTTTTATCTTGCTTTGCTTTCAAATTAGACATAAAAGACTGGTCGTAACTTAACTTTTGGAGGCCAATGAATTATAGAACTGATGAGGTTGGAAATAATGTTTACTAAAGTACTAAATAATGTTTAAAGGATTTTTTTATTTTGTTTTTGAACCTATTGTTTACTTTGATTGTCTAAACTATTTTCCACTAAAAATAAGATCCATAATTAAAGGATCATAGATTTGATACGTGTGTTTTACAAAATGTTAAAGATATATGTTTGCATAAAACAACATTGTTAAAGTACAGGTACAAAACTTGTATCCAGAAAAAATTGTAGTACGTCAAACACAATAGCGTAAATCATTTTACACTATTTTGATTCTAGATGAAGTTAATATTTGAACAAGTAAAGTTTTAATATTCTGCTTTTATTTGGCATTATTATCATAATAAATTTTGATAATTTCTTTTATAAACAGCCCTACCTTGAATAAGAAAATCTTTAAATCAATTGTACCTTAAATTTTAAAACTCTTTCTCTGCGTTAATTAAAGTAACAGAGAGAAATCAATCGTTTGAGAATTCCCGTTAATTTTTAATTTTACGATCTGTGCATCATAAATAATTATTATTATCAATTACAAATGCGACTTACATTTTTATGCATTTTAAAAAACACTTTTTGCTCAATATGCAGGACATTAAAAGACTAGGTATTCTCTACATAATGCTTTCAGTTAGATAATTAATAGGGACGTTGTTCGAAGGCATCCTGCGAAAGAAGTATTCGATAGGGTTGTCTTAGGTTATAATATTAATACTTTGATACAGAAGGTTGTGGCTATCAAACTTTCTAAAACTGGGAAGGTTGTATATTTATAATTCATAAAGTCAGGGAAAGTAGGGAAAAACATTTTAGCACATGCTGTCATGATTTATCGGATTGGTTCACTTGAAAGCTTCTGAAATATGATTAGAAACAGAGTTTATGCAGAGCCCATGTTAATGACGAGTCCAACAAACAGCACTATTCCTATTAAAAAGATTGAAGCTACACAGGAAGATATTTCAAGTTGGTGCCTAGTTCGAATCTGGAAAAACAAAGCCCTTGCTTGGGAGGCATATTTTTCTAGAATGACAAGAATGCAGATGCTACAATTAAAAATGCCTCCCGCAGAAAATATAACGTAGAACATCATTTTCTAGTCACAATTTCAAGAAAATGTACAGCGGATTATATGAAGTGTCTTCTCTCTATTTTTTTTTTATTTTTGATACAATAAATGTCCTATAACAGAGTCTGCCAAACTTTTTTGACAGTCGACACTTAAGGAGTTTGTCAACTGCTTATCGACCTCCAATATTTTATTATTTCCTAATTGCAATAAAAAAATAATAAAAGTTGCTTACATATTTTTTAGATGATTGTAATTTATTTTATGTGTATTTAATTTAATTATATGTAATAAAATGCATTATAATGATATTTTCAATAAGTTTTCAAAATTGATCGACATGGATGTTACGGATGCAATTGGCGATTCTTTTCTTTGAGTTTCAACCATAAATCCTCAGAAAATACAATATCTAAATAACGTCTTTGTTTTCTTAGAATTAAATTAACAAAGCTGAAACCAGATTAAACCATATACGATATCGCAAGTGCCAGCAAAAATGGGAGTACCACTTTAGAAAATTTTGCGCATTTTCATACAATATTTATGAGAATTAAGAAAAGTGCCTTAGCTTCAAGATCAACTGTTAACGTATAAGTTCATCTGGTAAGTTATTTTTGATAGTTTTGATAGTTAAATTTGATAGTTTGATGCAATAATATGCAATAATCCAATCTGTTTTTGCATATCAATTTTTGATATTTTCCCAAAAGATGCGATATCAGTTGTGGCATCAAGATGTGAGAGTTTAAGTACATCAAATATTTTTGTAAGGTTTGTTTTATAACATAACAGATGATTTTGAAGTTGCCTTTTTTATCGACGCTCAACTGACCCCCGAGGACAAATCGACCCATTTAGAAATCAAATCGATCCCCGGAGGTCGATATTCACAACTTTGGCGATCCGTGTCCTATAAAAATATATGACTTGAGAGGAAAGTTTAATTTTTATTACATTATGTTTCTTAAAATGCCTTAATATTTTTTGATTGAAATGTAAAATAAAAAATGAAACATGTATAAGTATTTCAATTTGGCCTTTAATGAAGCTTAAAAAGGGAAAAAAAATTCCATGGTAATTTTATTATAAATGTATAAATTATTCATATTAAAGATAAATAGATATAAAATATAATTATAAGCTTTGTCTTATAACATAACATATGATTTTGAAATTACCTTTTTTAGCGATCCTCAACTGACCCCCGAGGACAAATCGACCCATTTAAATGTCAAATAGATCCCCGTTTGTCGATATTTACAACTTTGGCGATCCGTGTCCTATACAAATATCTGAATTGAGAAGAAAGTTTAATTCTTGTTTCTTAAAATGCCTTAATATTTTTTGATCGAAATGTAAAATAAAAGATGAAAAGGGTATAAGTATTTAAATTTGGCCTTTAATAGAGCTTAAATCTAAAAAAAAATTGCATGTTAATTTTATTATAAATGTATAAATTTTTCATATTGAAGATAAATAGATATAAAATTTAATTATAAGCTTAGTTATTTCCTTTAAGACATTCTTTATTGAAAACTAATTTTGTAATTAAACAATTTTCTCTATAAATTTGTCTTCATGATTAATTTTTCGTTTATATAAAAGCGTATCTCAAATTAGAAAATCCTTCACACAAAATTAATTTTGCAAATCTCATTAACTTATTAACTTATTTACCCATTTGTTTAACTTAAAATGTAAATAGATGCATCTTAAAATATAAATTACTTCTTTAAATTAATTAATGTCAAATGATGAAAACTGAAATATATTGATTATAAATTCTTCGTAGAGGCGAGAAATAACTAATGATTAAAATATTTGAAACAACAAAAGAACAATTAAAAATTTAATTAATTTCCACCAGCTTTAATTTATGTGTAAATATTGGTTAAAATTATTAATAACTAAAAGTTGTTAAATAGATTTCTATTATTTTAATAATTAAAACTGTTTAATATATTCCATTTTGAAGAGGCTGTAAAATTAGATTTTAAATTTATTTGGAAAATGTAATGAAAGGAAAGTATAAGTATTTAATTAATATTTCATTAATCTAAGATACGAATTTTTAGGCAATATTTAAAAATATTAATATAATTTTTGCTCAGTGTTTACATTTATTTAAGTTAAAATAATACAAATGTAAGAAAACACGCATTAATGTGAAAAGATTTCTAGCGATTTCACAACTTATTTATCCATTTTAAGAAATGTATTGGACTGAAAAGTGATGAAACAATTGTATTACACTCAATTGCATATAGTTAAAATTCAATTTTATTAATATTTTTTCTTTAATATTCTATAACATTTTGAAGTAACAGTTTCGTAAAAATTTAACGGAAATTAAACATTTTACTAGTCTTTAATAACGGAGAAATTGAGTCGTTAAATATATATTGATAAAGTTATTGTGTAACGTATAAATTTGTAATACTGCATAACTTTTCGATGCAATATTGTAATTTATCTAATATTAACCCTGTCTGAGAAATTCTTCTCTTCAAAAGGTTCAGAAACGTTTCCACCTCATATTTTCTTCTTTCTTCATTTCTTTTTCCATTCATTCCTTCTTTGTAACTTTTTAAAATATAGTTCAAATGTGTTCAGGAATTCGGTTTGTCTGTCCGTGCTCTAACTCAAGTAAATATACTTTGATTGCCATGTAATTGGTATATATTACTGAAGTTAAACATGAAATGTTCGGTATTGAAAAAAAAGTGTGTAACATTAATGGATCGTTACCGATACACTTAAAAGGATTCTGATACATTATGGTCAATGGGGGAATTTTTTTTGCAGTGTAATTTAATGAAGTTACACAATTGCACACATACTGAAATAGATATAAATCACCCAGGTGCTCTACAAGATGCTTACTGAAAAACATGTTGCATCATAACATGTATCATTCATTTACAGGTACTCGCAAAAGAATTCGGTTACAGGATCAATAATCGCTTGAAGTGAGTTTTCAATTGTGGTATGCGTTTTTAAATGTAACTACTTTTTGCATATTACTTGGTGTGTATAATTTATATAGATCATATACAGGGCTGCACAGAAGAATTTGAGTACATATCTGCTTATTGACGGAAAATACTGAAGGGGAAATTCTGTGTTCGAACAGTGTTATGGCATCCAAAATTTTTGCATACTATGTATTATATATACAAATCTATAGATAATATACAGGTAGGCACAAAAAATTTGTATATTTTTCCAACAACACTCGGTAATTTCTAAAATTGGGTTTTAAAATGTGTTATGCGTTTTCCAATCCGTTTCCTACTTTTATAAAAATGCTTTTAATTAGTGTCTTTTTTGTTATTGAAAACTGTGAATAAAGTTCACATCATCGTAATCACATTGCTCCAACTAAAATTTACTGGTCCCATATAGCACATACTTCTCCTCAGGACATGCTCGTGATTTTTGAAAATCAAAAATCATTATTCCTCTGGCATACTGAAGGGTGAAAAGACTTTAGGTACTTTTTTTGCATTTTATGTAATGAAAAAAAAAACGTTCTAGGATTCTATAGGATCCTCTCTCCTGGACTTTTTTCTTTTTTTCTAATATTCTGATATTGTCTTTAGGATTTGTGTTTTCTAAAGATATTTTTAATTTTTAATAGCTAATGTAAATATATATTAAATAAAACGTATGTCCAAGAGTATTTTGGTGCATATCTTCACTTGTATTTTTATAAATTGTTTTAGAAGCAATAAATAAATAAATAAATAAATAATAATAATAATAATAATAATAATAATAATAATAATAATAATAATGGATTATTTTTCTCTTCGAAATGATTATAAGATTACAAGACATGTACGATATGTCTTTCAGTTTTATTTAAATTTTAAATCAAAGATTTTAATTATACATTAATACCTGTTATTAAACGAAAAAACAGAATTGCATCACATCTTTATGTAACAAAAAAAAACACTTTAAAATAGCGTTTATAGTAGTTGTTGTTACAACGAAATAAATAAGCAAAATATTGGAAAATATTGAATATTTTTGTTACAAAGAAACAAATAATTATCAAGATAGGCAAAAAATTGTCCGAAATATAAGAAAAATGTTGAAAAGTATCGAATATTTTTTTTTCTTACATTAAGTTTGAAAACTATATAATAATGATTGAAGTTACAAACATGTTTTCGTCGTTTTTTTCATTCAAACAAAATTGTACAAAATTTTATGAATTAAATCACATCTACACACCACCTTTTTTAATAAAACCATCTTAAATCTGAAACAAACCACGTAATAATACACTTATTATTCTTAAGTTTTTGGTGCAGATATGCACAACTGATCACTGATGATTACCTTCACTGAAAATCAATCATAATCTGTCACCATTCTGTTGTCCAATGAGGTGAAATAAGAATGCTCTTAAAGGAAAGCAATGGGACATTAACGAAAAAAAATAGCTCTACGATATATATGCGCTAAAATGTAATATGTAGCTTATCAGTTAAGCCATGAATTAAAGAGTTAATAAGCGGAGAAATCCATTCTTCTTAAAAGTAACTGTATGTTACATGATTAATAATCTTTAATATCATTTATTTGTCAAACATAAGTTTGACAAATATAAAAAAATCAGTATATTTACCCTTCAAGTCAATTAATAGTGCAGTTCATTTTTTAAAATAATCTATAATAAATGATCCAGTAGTTGACCGTTCCCTTAAAGCTGTATCAATAAATTACTTTTTAAAGAAAAAGTAAATATTATTTACACAAAACAAACACAAATGTAATACGAGAAATTAAATTGAACTTGATGAATAAAATAAAATGTTAACCCACCATGAATTTTTTCGTAATATTGGGACTTTCTTTTCTAAAGATTTGTGCAAATATTCCCAAATGATCTATTTTAATATCCAATCACAGCTTTACTTGTATTTATGTAAGAATCAGTTGTAACAATGCATTGTATTGGATGTCATGCACATTTTTACCAACCAAAAGACTCATACCTGTGCATTCATTTTTGTTTATAAAAGTTTTGTGCCTCAGTGGTCAATTAATGGTACCTGGACAATTAATGATGCACACACGCTAAATAAAATTGCAGCAAATCTCATCTTATTCCATGGCAAATGGCATCTGACTACTAAACAAAAATTAAATAAACTTAACATGAATATAATTGAAAATAAATTTCAAATATTTTTTCAGCAATAAAATTACGCAAAATTGTAATGTCCAACATTTTGCCTTTACTTCCACAAAAGAATAGACGTAATTAAAGCTGTATCAATAAATTACTTTTTAAAGAAAAAGTAAATATTATTTACACAAACGCACACACACACAATACAATATAAATAAAGCATCTCACCTCCTGAATAATACCAGCGCCATCTTTCCGAGTTATTTATTTTATTTAATATTATTAATATCTTTAATTTAATATATTTAGATTTATAACAAATGTTTCTTATTTTATGATTTATTGAATAAATTAACTAATATGATATCAAAATGCTTTAAACATAGGAAACGTAATTTCATTCTGTATCATTAATTGTAGTTTTGTATTTAAATTAATTCCAGCGTATCAAAAGGGACTTTCAAACAATGTCTAAAACAATGCTAGAAAGCTTCTGTGATTGATAGTGAATATATTGAAATGGAAAGGTTGTAGCAACGAAGGGGTAAAATTCCTTCTAGTAGTTAGATTATTCTAATTTTCTCTGAGACGGCCGGAACACATAGTATCGAGTCGTTTAATAGCAATAATTAACAAATTTTAACTTTTTGGATGTATCTAGCTTGTAAATGGGTGCATTTAACTAATTTTAGGATGCTGAATTCGGTGAAATAATCAGATTATCTCAACCACGCCACATTTATTAGATACACAGCAATTACATAAAGGCACCAGTGCAATACTTGACAAAATTTGACCGTTAGAAATACAAAAGAAACAAAATATTCACCAGTAAAAATGTTTTTTTTTAATTATTATGTAACAGAAAACTCTCAACTAATTCGAGCACGAAACTGTTGCACAGTAACCCATAATATTAATATAAACAATGATACTTTTCAAAATAGGATGATGTCTTTCTTGATGTCAGAATGCATCAAAATAAAGGTTTGAGCCTAATAATAATAATACTAATAATAACCTAATAATAATCAGAATCTTTCTATCACATCACATGTATTAGATACACAGCAGTTAAATAAAGTCAACAGTGCAATATTTGATAAAATTGGATCGCTTGAAATACAAACAAAACATAATATTCCCCAGTATTTTTTTTTTTTTGATTACGTTATAAAAAACAAAAAAACAAAAACTCTGAACTAATTCGAGCACGAAACAGTTACATAATAACGCATAATGTTAATATTAACAATGATAATTTTCAAAAGAGGATAATGTCTTTCTTGATGTCAGAATGCATACACATGAATGTTTGAACCTATATATTCATTCATTTCCTCATTATTTGATTACAAAAATAAGTTACATTTAACCCCGTATTTTACCATGTGTGTAAAAATTATTACAATATTGCAAAACCCTTACCTGATATAAAATATCGAAAATCAGATTTAGATTATACATGCAAAAATGCATAAAAAATGTTTATTACAAATCAGGTACAAAATGGTTGTTGACTAGTGTAATTAGTGTATTTGTACACTCTTCCCGCCCTTACCCCGTCAAACAAAAAAGGAGAATACCGTATGCATTTTAATCGCCTAACTTGAAAAACTAAAATAGCCATTTGATTGGAAATCATATCTTTTGTTTTTCAATGTGTGTTATCAAATAAGCTTAAAGGGCGGTGTGCATATTGCAAATGTAAAAAACTTTGAAAATTTCAATACGAACATTCAGCCACAAAGAAAAGAGGAAAGTTTTTTCAACTAGGTAAATTATATTTATTGGTTGAAGTATCATAGTTGAGGTTTAATCCAACAGAGCGAAATAAGTCGGGCCACGACTTGAACCTATATACGCTTGCTGGCCATGCCAAGTACATGGTATAAAAGAGTTTCCATGTTATACTCTCACACTTTTATCATGTAAATGCTATGGTTATAGCATGAATGAGTGAAGTTAGCGCTGCATTTCTCAGCCATGTCCAACAACTAATAATGAATTATGCTAGCCACAATAACGTTCGTGTAATACAGTAGGAAGAGCATTGGTAGGTTAATCCAAGGAACATAGGTTCGACTCAGGTTCGACACGGACATTTTTCGCTCTGTTGAATTAAACTTCTACTATGATACTCCAACCATTAAATACGATTATTCAATTTCGAAATTATATTAGGATTCTTCGGTGAAATTTACTTTCACATACCAAAACGAATGTTAGAAAGGAATGAGAGCCTACATCAGTCACGGGAAGAAACAGTCAAGCTAATGTCAAATCCATGGGAAGGTTCTAGCGCGATTTCTTGCTCGCATTTTAATATTTTTAAATGTTTTTTTTTTTTTTTTTTTTTTTTTGCATAGGATAGCTGAGGTCAATCTCCAACGTTGTTAGTTTTTAATTTTTTTGATTGGGTTCCAGTTATATTATATAAGAGTACTTTCACTTTCAGAACCAGTTCCAACCTGTTCCAAAATTGAAAATGCCTGCTTTTAAAAAAACTGCAACAAAAATCAAAAAAGTAAAAACTAACAAAGTTAGAGATCGACATCAGCTATCCTATGCAAAAAAAAAACATTTCAAAATATTAAAATGCGAGCGAGAAATCGCGCTAGAACCTTCCCATAGACTTAACATTAGCTTGAGCGTTTCTGCTCGTGACTAGTGTAGGCTTTTAATAGTTGCAAAGAAAACCGGAATTCGGGTATTTTTTTTTTTTTTGCTTAAATCAAAAACTACTTGGCGGAATGAGCTGTAATTTAAGATCCGCTTATTAAAACACTTTTATATTGATTTATGGTTATATATGTTCATGTCACAAAATATATGTATTTTTTTTTTCAAATATTAATATCACTAGCTGGTCCCAAATTTACATCGGGGTCTTTAATCTATTTGAATCTCTTACAAAACGAAACTCTGGTTTCAAACAAATCTATTAAAATGAAGCTAGAATATGATAAACTTTGAGCCGAACGAATATCCGCTTGAGTCCCCGCTGCCTGCGGCCCCGTTTACCGAGCATGCTGCACATGATCTGGGAGATATTTTATTTTCACCTTAAAATGAACTAATCTCCGGTTCGGGTCCTCGGTACCTGCGGCACTATTTCCTGGACGTGATACGCAGGCTTCGGAAAATCCTTTATTTCCACCTAATCTGGAATATGATAAACATCGAACAGAACGAACAGTCGGCGGCTCGGGTCCCCATTGCCTGCGGTACCGGATCCCGGGTGTGCTGTGCACGTACCGAAAAACCATTTTTTTTCACCTTTTCTGCCGACAAGGTCCACATTGTGGTTTAAACGAACCTCCAGAACGTGTCTCCGTTGCCTGCGGCACCGAATAGAAAGCGTGCTGAGCAGGCGCTGCAAAATCCTTTAGTTTCACCTTCCACCGCTAGGGGCTGCAATCTGTTCTATACGAAAATGACTGAAATCTGTAAAGCTATCGAAATCAAGTGGAATGAGCCAAACTCCATCGTATCGGGCCCATAGAACCCGTGATCAGAAATGTTGCGTCGAATTAGACACAAATGCTTAATTGTTTTTATTTTATTAAAATTGAAAAAGTAACTAAATATATATCTAAAAAAATTATTTATTAATACAAGTATATGAAATTGGATATCAAAATATTCAATTTGGCACAAAGATTCCAATTAAATAGTTAGTTTTTGCATATATAAGTTTTTTATTGAATTATTCTATTTTTATCAAAATGTATTATAATATAGTATTCTCTTTACGGGCTCACCAATTCCCAGACACAATAAATTTTAGAAAGACGCCAGTTATGCTGTAAAGAATGAAGAGACTTTTATTTACAGCCATAAATGTCAGCGGTGATATACACCACTTAAATAAAATTTATGAGTTTGTGTGAGTAGAGTTCACATTTTGGAGGGAGATGGCAGTCCCACCTACAATAATGATATGCCGCGGGAAGATGATGCAGACCCAATCAGGAGAAAAAAGGAGGGTACACTCCTCCAACGATTAGTTGGCCGAAATAGCCAATAGAAAAAAAGAAAAGTTATTCTTTTTTTTCTACAAAATAGACTTTTTTTTGGGAACGAAAATTCATTACGATCGACTTGATTGAGTAGTCCAGGAGTCCAGAAAACTGGAACACAGCTTTCCCTGAGTAGCCGAAGATGATCCAGGTACCTATAGCAGTGAATATCGGAGAACTTCCGAATTGACAGTGCCTTTGGAGATTCCCCCAGCTGTACCGAAAGAGTTCTCAGTGGAATCGACGACAAAGCTCCTACAGCGATGCGAGCAGAGAATTCAGGAAATAGACGTCAACTGATGGACAGTACTCCATACCCAGTGCATCAAAATACTGCTCCCTCCAGAAAGAGTGCCTCATAACCATCGTTAAAATCTGGCTGGGTGAGACCCATTTTATTATTCTTCCTACCTTGATGGCTAAGTTGTATGTATATATATATATATCTGTTATTATTGTCATCAATATATCAAATAAGAAAATAAGGAAATCTTTGTGCAAAATTTCTCAATTATTTTTTTTTGGAAAAATAAATTAGAGAAAGAATTTTTTTTCTTGTCTTTGTGACGAGACACCCCCCGGATAAAATTTATATGAGTAGATTTTACCTATCTAATGTTTAATCTCATAAAATACATTAAGATGTGTTGTTGTCCTGTCAATACAACATAAATAAGTTTATGTTAATCTTTACATATTTTAGAAAGAACGCCTTTTATTAAAATAATTTTCATCGCAAACCTATGTGGTTTTTTTATTAGCTGCATTGGCATTTTTATTCTATTACTTCTTGTAAAAAAAAATAATCCTACAGGTGTTAAACAATATTTCGAACCGAGGTTTTACCTCTTTAAATAAGCTGTTTTCACAACGCGCAGCAGGTAATATTATATTTGTTAGTTTATCCACTATACTTCACGCATAAGTATTTTCGGATCGATTTCGGTCCAACAAGCGCCCTCCGGCGGTAGAAAGTAGAACTAAAATATGTAAGGATATCGATATCCAGTCGAATGAGCTAAACCCAGTCGTAATCGGGCCCATAAAACCCTAGATACTTTGAAATGAAATTTAAAAAAAATCTGATGTTATTATTAGAAAAGAGAGGTATATATTGAACTCATAAGTTCACTTTAATGTATAGAGGGTTATTATTAAGTTAATTAGAATGCTGGGAATCAGTTGCGTTGAAATCGGAACGTTATTTGCTGAGTTATTTAAACTGGGAATAGTTACAGAAAAAACCTTGAAGGAGGGAGGGGAGATGATACTGCTTTCTGTCAAACAGCGTATTAAGACTACCGGATTACCTGTTCAAGGACTGGGAATCGTAAAAAAGCTTGGAACTGAAAAAAAAAATTCTGAAATTACTATTTGAAAATAGTGATAATTATCTATACATAACAACAATGAAACGCTACGTATGATGATTGTTATGCTAATTTGGAAAAATGGAACTCGTTTGGAGAAGTTCGGATCATTATTAGCTGAGTTATGAATATAATCCGCAGATAGAGAATAAAGTAACGGTGGGGCCAGTAAGGGGCGCGAGGTCAAGTACTCAACAACAAATCACTAACTTTTTGTTAGTATCAACTGAATACGGGTTATGTATTTTTATTAGAAACATAAATTTAATTTATACGAAAACTGTTTGAAAATTTTCGATATTCTCTATATTTAATAACCATTAAACACTACGGATGATGCAAAAAGTATTAAATTTGTTAAGTGAAATTACTCCTGACGAATTCAGAGCAGTATATGTGGATTTATTAATTAAGGGGTTCAATTAAGGGAAAACCTGCCGCTAGGGGGTGTGCGGTAAAGTACAATAAACGCGATATTTAATAAAAAGCTCTTTTCTGTCCCCCCCCCTTCCCATCCTCGCAAATATAACAAATAATTTGTTAAATAAAGTTATCTGTAATATCTGTATTATCATTGTCAATTAACTATTTAGTTCTTTTGTCCATATAAAATCGGAATTTTTATAAATTAAAAACTTACCATCCTATTTTCTCGATTAAAAAAATCGTAACCCTCGTATCATTTTCTGTCGATATACTAATTTTCAAATCCGTATGTTATATACTTTTAGAAATATGTTCATACCTTAAAATTACCGAGTTAAAATTGCTGCTTTTGAATACTTTCCAACCTAGTTGAAAAGTGTTTATGACTTCGGTTTGTCTGCAGTATGGCCGTCTGTCCATGCTCTAACTCCCGTAAATATGCTCAGATTACCTTGCAATTTTTATATGTTATTGTCTTCATCTATAGCATGTTCCCTATTTCAACAGAAGTGTGTAGCACTTATAGTTTTTTTACAGGGACACTCAAAGGAATTCCGTTACATTACGATCTATGGAGAAAAATCATTTGCGGTTTATTTTACTGATGTTGCATAATTTCAAACAAGTTGTATTGATATATATCACGAAGGTGCATTATAAGAAGCTTAATATGGAATATGGTGTGCATAGCACTTATATTTATTTTACAGGGACAGTCAAAAGAATTCCGTTACATTACGCCTATGGAGAAAAATCGTCTGCGGTTTATTTAAATAATGTTTCACCATTTTAAACGCATTGACATTTATATATATTACTAAGGTGCATTACAAGAGGCTTACTACAGAATATTGTGTGTATAGCAGTCATCTTTCATTTACAGGGACACACAAAATAATTCTCTACTGTCTGTTAATAATTCCTGGAAGGGCGTTTTAAGTTGCTGAACGCGATTTTAAATTTAACTCACTTTTTGTCTATTACTTGGAGTGTATAAATTCTATAGATCATATACAGGGCAGCACAAAAGCTCGCGAACACATTTCCGTTTATTGACAGAAACTCCAGACGGAGAATTTTAAACTATGCTACGCGTTTCCTAACTAAACTAAAATTTAGCATCCTATGTAGTATATATACAAATCTATAGATCATATACAGGGCTGAATAAAAGTATTAGGATATTTTTCCGAATATTGTATATGTTGGAAATTCCTGAAATTACGTTTTTAAATATGTTTTGCGTTTTCCAAATTGTTTACTTAGATGTTATCTTTCAGCTTATTAAACGGTAATGATTTGTAAAATGATCTTGGAAGCGTTGGAAAGTGTTACATAATCTATGCTTGACGCATGATTTTTCGTTCTTGTTAATTCTGACATCGCTTGTTAATAGCAACCTTCGTCTTTTTCTCCTAAAAAAAATTATCTTTTCTTTGAAAATTAATGATTTTTTAATTGAGATCTTGGGTAATTATCAACCGATTTTTACAAAATTACTTTTTTGGACTCGGCATTCCATATTACGTAGGGATGCATAATTTTTAAATCCATAAATTCAATATTTTTAATAATATTGTATAGCCTATAACACCCCCAATTAACCCATTAAACGCCGCTATATGAACCATGTTAAATAAATATATTTTTTTTAATATTTTAATACACATTTCATGTCTCTATTGTAGAACAGGTAAAAGTTTTTCAAAAAGTGCAACCGTTTAGAAAATCTGGCATGTTTCCGCAACGGGAGCTTATAGGGGGAAAACGTTCCCTTGATTGAACGCAAGTAGCGTTTGTTTTTCTGTTACTTAGAAGAAGTTATGTTTTTAATGATTTTAAGAAAGTGGATTATTCTTTTTTTAGATGATTAAAACAGTTAATATATTATATATGAAGGTATAAAGAACTTAATACTGAATTAAAAATCATTATTTTGATTTGAATTTTTCAATATAAAGTAGAAAATTACTATTAAGGCGGTATTAAAAAAATATATTTTTCCACGCTCAACAACTCAAAATTTTGAGACACATTCCCAGACTCATTTTTAAAAGTAACAACAGGAAACTTGGCGGCGTGATTTATAAATACATTTATAAGGGCCCCATGTTTTTATTTTTCGTTCAATTAATTAGAAATTGATTTACAGACAATTATTTAAAAAAGTACGATAATTTTTTTTTTTGTTTTCAGCTCTATCGCGTTGGGAAATTCGGTTCAAAATGTCCACTTTCACAGCATTTTTTGAAATATATTCTGCCTTTATTAAAAAATCGAGACAGTGGGGACATTATAAAGTTTCTGAATAAGAGAACCTGCCAATTGAATGTATTTTAGAGCAAGATTGAATTTACAAATGTGTCTCAAAATAAGCAGTTTGGATTTGAATACACCCTTAAAAAATAATTTTTAAACACAGAAAAGCTTATCTAATAATTTAACTAAAATTTGTACAGTATTTTGCTTTTTATTAGTTTTATGCCGAAACTAATAGTACTTTAATTTACTACTCTCTTTGATTTTACACCTCTTCACAAAATAATATGCTGTATTTACTAAATACCAACTCCGCCCCCAGTCGCGTTTTCTGGTGCGTTCAGCTCCGGCTGTATAATGTTTTTTTTTCCTTTTTTAGACCTTAATAAAGGGACTGGGATGGGCATCTATGCTCTACAGATGTGGTTCCCAGTCTGAGCAGTCCCTCTCAGGCATTCAAAAGGGATTGTAAAATTAATAATATTCGGAGCTAATTAAGAATAGATAAATTTAAAAACAATAAATATGAAATTAAATTGCTTTAAATCAGTCGCTTTGAAAGTGACACAAATTATCACTTTTGTGCCTAACACAAAACACCGATATGATATCCAGGTTCTGCATTTGGGTTTTAGTCAAACAGATGGATTTTGGATTTAAACTCTTTATATTTTTTCATTATTTAGGTTAGTAATTGTGTCATTGTTAATGATTCCTGTGTGATCTTTCTTTCTTTTCTTTCATTTTTTTATTATACACATTTTATTGACATACTTTCATATATATCAGGATTTATAAAGAAATATGTATATGTTAAAGGTCTTTACCACTATGAATAAATATGATAAATTGGAGATGAACATCGCATATTTTTTTAAAGGTACAATGCAATTACACTAAAAGGAAAACTTAAATTTTATGTTTGATATGTAGATACTGTTTTAGTTTGAAAAGAATGTAAGAGGGGCTACAGCACAAAGTATAAAGAAAACGAAAAAAAATCGGGCTAACCAACGAAAAATAAACTGACAGAATTGAAACTGGATGCTTCTTAAAAGAGAATCAAAGTGCTTTCAACAAGTCTTTAGAAAAAAAAACTTGCTGTAAAAAACTAATTATTTTCTTTATTACAATAAGTATCCCGCGAGTCAAAATCATTCACTACGAAATTGAAGAAATGATGTCTGGAGCAGTTACAGAAATTTGGAAATACTGTAAGCAAAATATCATTACTAGAAAGATTTATACAATTATTACTCGTATATCCGATAGATTTTTAAAAATCAGATATGTGCTTAAATTTATATTATATTGCTACCTACATGCTTAATCATCGTCAATCTAGAAAATATCATGGAAATATGGGTTGTGAAGGTAAACAGATCTACCACAGATCTGAACAGATATTTGATGGCTTTCCATCATAAAGCATTAATTCATTAATTTAGAACTGTTAAAAAACGGCTACAATTTTCATTTTAAATCAACAAATTATGAATCTGGATTACTAAAAGACTACCAATAGACAAAGTAATTGGAGTTTTCAGTTGAAATTACAAAGCACGTTAACGTTTTCAAATATAATTTATTATTTCAATTTTTTTAAAAAAAATTATTTAATTTTAAATGTTACCAAACATTACAAACATTATCTGAATGGAAATTTTTAGAATATACCAAAAATATATTTAAAAATGAATTCAAAAGGAGATTTTTGAACTTCAAGAAATGTGAATTCGGTTTAATCTATGTACTTCACCTTTAATGATTAATGTTGAAATTATACTTCAGAATTGATTATTGCTGTTAATCAACATTTAGTACGATTCCAAATTAAAGATAAAATATATGGATATGGGATTTCCAAATTTCTGTAATTATTCATGAATCGACCGTTTTTTTAAAGTTTAGTGTGCAATTAGGAATATTTTATAGCTATGCGCCGTAGCGCAATTTTATACGACATCTTTGCGTAGCTGCTAACCTTTTGTTATTTTTTAAGTCAAATAAACATAATTTGAACCAGAAAATGTATTTAATAAATGCAATCCGATAAGTAGTACATAGATACAAAACACATTTTATTAAATAAATTTTCTGATTCAAAATATGTTTTTTTTTTAACTTGAAGAAAAAATAGAAGATTGACAGCTATGCCTTTCGTAGGTCAGAATTAACAGACAAGGTTGTGCAATCAATTTCTAAAATAAATACTACAATTTTGAAATTAAAATTCAATTCAATTAGATTTGGTTGATGGAAAGTAATTTAGAATATTTTTTTGAAACATAAAATAAAATAAACTATGTATAATAATGATTTTGGAACATTGCATGAATATGTCTTTAACATGGCTGTGTTGTGTACATACACTTTTTTCTCTGTGCAGTGGTAATAATATTATCTACTTTTCTTATGTCGCCCGCGGATTCATATAAAATGCTTAATTTGGCCCGCGGCGGTAAGCGAGTTTGACATGCCTGATTTAGACCTAGAGAAAGAGGGGGGGGGGGGGTGGAGAAAATTATTCATCTTCATTTATAAATGTTTAATCAGTGTGACTAGCAAATAGTTATTTTCAATTTTAGCATGGGGCTTGTCATAGCTATTTAAATTAGATATTTAATTTTCTGTAAAAAAAAAAAAAAAAAAAAATTACATTATTTATTGTACTTATGATTTATTTTTCAAAACGCTTAAGTGATTCATTGTGTCAGTCTGAATGATAAACGATTTTAAACGGCCTTTTATTATTTTTATAAACATTCATGATGCTTGTTTTTTTTTATAAATTCACTTTATTCCTACCATTTCAGATTCAATCCTTTCAAAGATAGCCAATGAATTTCAGAGGTTTCCATTATCAATTGTTTTTTTTCTGACACTAAATGCAAATTTAAAACAGCTTGCCTGTTTTCAAGAACCATTTTTCTTGCTGAAAACATGGCATGTTTTTAAACTTTTTATACCCACATGCAGGAAAATTTTAGATACCGTCATTCAAACTTCAAAGATTCAAACAGCTTTGATTTTAAATCTGATTTAAAAGATCAATATTGGCAGTATTTGTTAGAATATTCTAATCATAGCATTATTGTTTAAATTTCATTTGTTCTTTTATCTAGCTTTCTGCCAGGTTTGGTAATTTACTGTCAGAATCCCACCTAAGTTTATAAATATATGTAATGTTCCATCTTCTGTCCAGTTGTGTAGTTGTCCTTGTTTGTGTAACTAAATATAGACCATTCGATCCAGCCTTGTCTTTTTATTTTATCTTTTCAATTATCAGCAGAACGTGGTTCGAATGAGTATGTGTAGAAAAACACTTTGACGCCTGTGCTTGTCTCTTCATTTTCCTGTTGTGGTTTTGGGTGCGGAAAATTTATTTTCCTACTGTTTTTGTGTTTTACCCAGCAGAATGAAATCTCAAAAAGAACTTTAAGGCGGTATTCAAAAAAAATATTTTTCCATGCTCAACAACTCAAAATTTTGAGACACATTCCCAGACTCATTTTTAAAAGTAACAACAGGAAACTTGGCGGCGTGATTTATAAAGACATTTATAAGGGTCCCATGTTTTTATTTTTCGTTCAATTAATTAGAAATTGATTTACAGACAATTATTTTAAAAAGTACGATCATTATTTCTTGTTTCAAGCGCTATCACATTGGGAAATTCGGTTCAAAATGTCCACTTTGACAGCATTTTTTGAAATATATTCTGCCTTTATGAAAAAATCGAGACAGCGGGGACATTATAAAGTTTCTGAATAAGAGAACCTGCCAATTGGATGCATTTTAGAGCAAAATTGAATTTACAAATGTGTCTCAAAATAAGCAGTTTGGATTTGAATACACCCTTAACGTAATTTTTTTCTGTTTGGAAAAGGCGTGTGATCGTAGTTTTGCTTCTAAGGAATTAAAGCTTTTTTTTATAAAATGAACCGGCTGAAGATAATACTAAAGATATCGTGAAAGCCAAAAGTCTTATGCTCGCTTTTTATCACAGTTAAGGGATGGTGTTCTTACATCGTATAGGTTATTTTAGAAAATGTGCACCGACAAAACACTGAAATCCACGAAAAAAAAACTAGTTTTAGCATGTATTTCTGGCATTGTAAAATCTTTGTTTACAATGAAAATCAATGGTTGGAGGTTTTTCGCGATTTCCCAAAGTTTGATATTCTGGATACGGCGAGTTTTGAAACTCACGTCCTCATAATAAACATTTTCCTGTAGTGACGAAATTCGTTCAGCCAATCAGAGGATAGCATTTCCTCTAGTCGCTCTGTCTATGTGCACAGGGGAGATACACGGACGTAGATCATATTGGGGCAGAGTCCCCCCCCCCCCCAATAATAAAAAGATCTAGTATAAAAATATACAAAGTAAATGATCAGTAAATAAATAATAGTGTAGCATAACATTATGATATTGTACTGCAAAAGAGTTCAGTGATACGGGTTTGACAATACGGAATATTATTACCTAATCTCATAACAGATGTCCGAACATGTCGATTCAAGCAAAGGATAAGAACATATGTAGTAAGCAGCTATTCCCATTCACGAAGAAGACATGCTCCGATACCACAAAGCATCGTCACATAGATGATTATATTATTGGAATCAACGTTTTTGGACATGTGTTATCAGCTTACGTAATAAGAAAATCACCAGATGTGTTACTTTTTTTTTAAACGGCCTAAATACACCATTTAGGAAATGTCAGACATATAGAAAAATTGTCTAGCCGAAAAATTCGCATAATCTCTTAGATGTTGAATTTTAAATATCTTTCGCAACACATTACTCATTAATACAGCTATTGAAATAAAGAAATGGTGCCAATAAAATATAAATCATCTCGAAATGCAAATAAAAAAAATTAAAGTACTTAAGCTGAGAACTTTTAAAATCTAATAACATTATATTCTGATAATTTTTATATGTAAAATAATTCACATATTTGACAAACTTACATAAAACATCACTGAAAGTACGTTCTCTTTCATATATTTGCTGGTAATTTTTATGTTCAGATGGATATAACAGTTTCAAGAACCTTTTGAATCTTACAAAGTAAAGAATTTTCACTTTTAAAGTAGTTTTGAAACCTAAAGTGAAACTCTACTTTTCCATATTTTAAATTTAGTGTTGTTTATAAAAGTTTTTATTCGTACGTGAAAAGGAAAATTCAATAAAAAATTATCTTTTATGTTGTCTCTTAGAACAGCCATACCTAGACAACATTCTTAAATTATTTAAAAATACAAGACGTTTGATCCAAATATGATTTAAAAACATTATTCTTAAATTTCTATCTAAACCGCTTACAGTTTTAACTTTTTTAACTAATTATTTACTTTTTACTACGAGATTTCGTCTACTCTTCTCAGATCACGTTTTGAAAGACATTTCATAGAAGAAAAGTTTTTTTTATATTTTAATGAAATCCCTTGAATTAAATCCCATCTTGCAGAGAAAACTGTCGTTTTTGAGTAGTTTATGATATTTTACTCGTTTATTAAATGGTTTAAAATATTTTAAACTCTTTAATTTTTTTATTTCTTATTTAATTTAAATTTGAAAAAATATTATCTTTTAATATAATGTTGTAATTTGTATTTCGAAAAATATATTATACGCAATTCTTACAAGTTCTGTTACGAGTAAAACGAAATAAAAAAAAAGGTTTTCGGTTAAAATTAACGAATTTGTGATACATTGAATTTTATGAAAATTTAGTGCTGTCCGACACTAAAATCGCGTCTATCCTTTTTTAAGCAAATAAACGCTCAAAATTCATAAAATCAAATATTATACTTCGATAAGTATTGCTCATATAAAAATTAATTTTTTTATTACACAGCACGGAATATGTCTTTCAAAAGATAATTTATATTAATTAGTGACAGTATAAACAATTAAATTTTGTAACTTTTACAAAAAAAAAAAATATTTTATTAATTTTAATCTGTCTCGAAGATTATGAAGAACAATATTAAAAAATAATTGCAGCTCTAAGTATATATTTAAATATATTTATAGGGTTTAACTCATTGTAAAATCAACAAATTTTTATGATACTTTTGCCTCATCATTTGTAATTTTGGTAATAATAAGTATGTTATAAGTTTCAAGATTGTGAACCCCAAAACTGCTTTTGGTGTTTCTTTAAAATATTTCTTTAAAATATTTTTATTTAAAATTTTCAAAAGAAATATGAAAAGGCAGTTATCCAAACTTAATTAAAGAAAAAAAAAAAGAAAAAAAATGGAAAACGCAACTCAGCAAGCAATGAAAAAAACTTAGTGTAACCTCGTTCTACTGACACACAAACACACACTCTCCGAAACAAATTGTGTAGCTTTAGAACATTCTTCTTCTGGGACTTTTCTTATTTCGCCGGCTGTACATTAATTAAGCTTGTTTGTATCACGGCGCAGCGTTTTACTTCAACTTCCTTATTGGAAGTGAAATTCTTGAAATCGTATGAAAAGAATATCATATGAACTTGAATGGTTATTATATAACATGAATAAAACTCATTAAAGGTGTTGTTAGTGCCACATTGTTAGTCAGTTGATACGTTGTATGCAATTATTGTTCAGCCTCTACAATATTTTGTTTTGAGAAAAATAAAGGATTCACGTATTCTCCTTTTCCTGTTTAATAATTTAACGTATTTATAGATGGGTAAATGTAATAATCTACAGACTTTCTTTATTTACAATCTTTGTCACATTTCCACACCATAACACGGATCTTTTTCAAGACATCAAGCAAGCTGTCTTACTCAGAGTGACACATGTTTATGAATTTTTTCCTCTTCTTCTAGTCGGAAGATGACCCATCAGATAAGTAAAAAATTACTTTTACAGTAATATTGTATTATATTGAGTAATTTTGAAGGTACGTGGGTCTAGAAGAATAATTTTCTAAAGTTGGACGATTGGTTTTGGAGCGTGGGAGCACTGTTTTCTAGGCGTATTTCAGTGCCAATCGAATAATGATTTTTAACTGTGAACCATTGCATATTTCGTGTTTCATAAAAATGTTAAATAATTTACCTTGGAAATATATTGCGCATTTAGCTTATTTCATTTCTAATCAAGTGTTGTTATTCTTCTTTACATCAATTTTTTGTTACTCTTGAACCCCTCGGAGTAACAGAACGTTTTTTACTTCTTTTATACTTTCATTAACAGGGATACTTAAATATGGAATTTCGAAATTTTTATCACCTGTCTCACATGGGGTGCTTGAAGTCCAGAAAATCAAATTGTAATTTTTTTTTCAAAATTTGACTTTTTTTTCAAGATGAAGGCCTACTAATAATAATTAAAATATCCTCCAGAATGTACTTGGATATAAGTGTTACAAATAAAGAGGGTTGTGTTGTTAATGCAAGTCCTTTATCAATTTTTGTACCGCTTTAAATGGTAAAAAATGGCATCATGAGCGGACATTTCAGGTCCAAAAACCTCTTTAAGGGCGCAACATAAATCTAATTTAGTCTATGCAAATAAAAGTGCATCGTTGAACTATTTCAAATGAGAATTCTCTTATTAATTTTCAAATTCATGTAAAGTAACTACAGCCTTTTGAAAAAGATGTCACAATTGGTGTTTTTGTCCACCACTGTGTAAACAAATGGTGAGTATATATGGTGTACAAAATATTTTATAGAGATACCAAAAGTGGTTTTTGAGTTCACATGATTGGTACACATCACCTAGTGCATACAATCAAAATCACAAATGGTTCGGAACGGCCCAAATGTTGATTTTACATGGAATGACCTTATAGTTACTGTTGGGGGACGTTAAGCAGGAGCTTCTGTTTAAAACAAATGCGTGCAACAATGTAATGTTTTTCGTTTTATGTTACAAATATGATTCTGTTTATAATAGATAATTTGAAAACAATAAAAATAATGAGATATCCAAATACACTCTTGGGAAACCTGTATTCAGAGTGTTCAGATAATATGGCCATAACTTGAGATGAATAACAGTACATGGCAAGATAAAGAAATCGCGGAAAGAAAACTATGAAACGCGGGATAGTAGTTCACTTAATTAGTCTCAAATATAGAGTGTCTTAAATTCAAAAGAACAAGAATTTCATTAATAATTTTCAGGATAATGAAATTAGAGTAAGGAACGTTTAAACATATTTACTTTTCTTCGTCAAAAATGTGCTAACACCGAAACAAGTACTGGAATTAGAGATCATCCATATTCATTTGTCGCACATGAACTAAGCTGAGTGCGCTGAGCATTTCATGGCATTATTATTCTTAAAGTCAAAAACGAAAATTCGTATTCTAATTAGAGTGAGAGTGTATGTATTTTTGTGAAAGAGGATTCCAGGTCCCATAGTAAAATTCGTTAGTCTTTCCGTGTACTATCTCCTCTCTCAGTATTTTGACAGATTAACTGAAAATCATGTATATGTTATTAAACAATAATTAAAACTAGTTGTCTTAGGATGGAGAAAAATAGCAGGCGGTATCTATAATCCGTCTTTTTAAACTTTTATTCCATATAGAAATGTTACTTTTTATGTTTAGTAACATGTCTATTATTTGAAATATATGCTTTTTTAAATGTCGTGATAATATTTTAGACTTCTTTTTGTTTACGCTTAACTGATTAAAAAATGAATTTTTACAAATTATTTTTTTTATAATGTCCACGCATAAATTTTGAGATTTTGATAATTCTTTTTTATGTTGGATTCGTGCGAACTTTATCAGGTCCAAAAATAGGATGTTTTTCTGCATACCTTGTTTTTTTTCTTCTTCAAATATCCAAGTTTCATAAGAAGTGGCAATGTTTTCAATTGGCGGTTTTTCTGCATGTCTCTTTTTTAATTCTTTAATGTTCCAAGTTTCATAAGAAGTGGCCAATTGCTTCGAAATTTCAAATGGTTTATTAAAATTTGATCTAGCCAAAATGCATCTCGGATACAGCAAGTAATTATCAATTTCAATGATATATATTATTTAAGCATAATCTGATTTTTTTAAATTAACTATTTGTATACAAAATGGGTACAAAGTTGAAGCTATTTTCACTTGTTAATATTAATATTATTACAAAAATAATAAAACTCATTGAGTGTATTGTATATATAGCTGAAAAAATATTATTTCTGTAAAAGTTTACTATACTTTGATGTTATTCATATTTTACAAACAAAATAATGCTCTAAATATTGGATGATTCAGATTAAACTGTTTCTTTTTGGAAAACTCTGGAGTGAAAAATCTTTGAAGTAGCGACTCCATGTCCAGATTTAGAGCATATGAATTTCAGACTATGGAGAACTGATTGATGCAATAAATAATAGCTATAAAATGTTTCGGTAGGAGGAAATGTGGTAATCTGATCATTACCACGTAATGAATATGAATGACACTACCAATAAAAAAATATCATACGAACTGTCATCATGAAAATTATCATTTCATACCACACACACAGTCTTTATATCGCGTAAAGATAATCATGTATGTTTTGTGAATGTATTCTTCAAATCTCTACACCATAGAAAGTTTGTGTATGTATCGAGTGAATTAATAAAGCGATGACACTTCGTATGATAATTGGTAATGTTATTTATATTCATTAAATTAAAATTATTGCAGCGTCTCATTTTCCCTACCGGCCATTTTTAAAGCTATTTTTATTGCATCTAGCATTTTATCATGGTCTTAAATGTATATGTGCATACATGTGGAGTCGTTAAGTCCAGGGTTCGCTTCTCACGCACGGTCCAAAAAGAAATATTTTAATTTTCACCACCAAGTGTATTTACTTACTTTGCTAATTTAAAAGCAATCATAACGTATACATTAGAAAATTAAATAAAATTTTAATTTGAAATATCCTTTAGACTCTTCAATATCTTCTGTAAAAGTGCTGAATTTCATGAGGATAATTAAAATTTAAAATTTATATTACTTATTTCAAACAATTTTCAAGAATTTAACGAGATAAGAAGTTGTCATTTCCAATTAATTAAGTGTAACTTAAAGATAGCCTCAAAATTCCATAAAGATAAATATGCTTACGTATTTAGAATACCCAATGAAAATATTTGGATTAAAGTTATTTAATTAAGCATTCAGAGGATGAAGTTTATTTAAGTCCATGCCTGATTTTTATGAGAATTCAAATCACATTATTTAATGAAAACGAAGCAGCTTAACACATACTCATAGAAAATTATCATAAAGAATATATTATGTTTGGAAAATTATACTTAAGTTGAAAGTTTTCATATTTATTTGCAGAATACTCTAGTAGTTTCAGAGTGATTAAATAAAAGGGATATTTTTAATTATTATAATTTAATAGAAAGATTTAAATATAGATAGTAAAACTATTCATTAAAATATAGGTAACTATATAGGTACATATATATAGTTTACATATATAGATAAAATATATGTAAATCTAAGCATTAATATTTCCAAAATATTTTAGATGAGTTATCATACAAAATATATATATTAATAATAAGAAATTAAATATTTTTAGTACTTCGAGAAAATGTGTATGTTAAATTACAAGAGTTAAAAAAAAGTGGATATATTTTCTTAACTCAACTAAACTCAATTTAACAACAACAACAACACAAAAAACTATCATGTATACTCAACATGTATCATTAAATATTGTTATCGAATGCACAAAATTGACAAATGATTTGCAGTGCAGTTTTGTATTAGATTCTGATTCATTAGACATTAAGGATTCTTTTTAATTTTGTATTTAGATTAAAAAACTCGAGACACCTAATTGAATTCTATATATTATTATTTTAATGCTGTTTCTTAAATTATGAGTTTAATATATATATATATATATATATATATATATATGTGTGTGTGTGTGTGTGTGTGTGTGTGTGTATATAAATTCTATATTTTTTACGATTTAATTTACTTATTTCTATCTTAAAAACTTTTTTCACTATTTCAAAGCTTTATTATTCTATTATTCTACTATTTTCTCAAAATTCTACTATTCTATCGCAAGTATCTTATCTTATCCATATTAAAATACTTCCATTTCGATTTTTTTTTTCGTAAGCCTTTCTTTTTTTTTTTTTTTTTGACGCGATGCGTTCAGAGATATTACGCGCCGTTTCCCGTTTTAATTAGACTCCTTTTCCTACTTGCAGTTACGCCGTCAGGTTAGCTCATTTGCTGGGGATCCAGTTTGCACTGGTTTTTAGACCTGCCTCGGTATCCATACGCATCCACCGATAAAGCGACATATGCACTCTCAGAAACCAGATTTTTTACTAATTCCGTGATCTTGAAATGCTTGGATATAAACTAATTGTTCTCTGGTAAAGGAATTATTGTTATTTTTAAAATTTGTGACATTTAAAAACATTTTATTGGATTTAAAACATTTTATTGGATTCATTAACTTTTCATATGCCTTACCACGTAATGTGAGAAAATGGGCGATTGAAAATGTTTGGTTGTATTCGTAAACTTCTTTCATGTTTTACCATTTAAGAAGTGAGACTGGATGATTTTGGAAAATGTTTAAACTGCCTTGGAACTTCTGTGGGTTGTATAATATGATCTGCGAAAGTTTAAAAAGTTACATACGAGTAAACACTGACTGATTTTGACCAAAATTGAACTCTCTATTAAAGTTCAATTTAAATTACCTTAACTTTTGACCACAATGCGACTGCCAAATTTTGAATGGATTCATTTTAGTAATGATTGATTTCTTGTCTTCATTCAGTTTTGAATCCTGCTTTTGATATCTTCCATGTTATCTCATTGAACTCCAACCTAAAAAAATGACAATCCTCTACTAAATCTACTTTAGTTATACCACATCCCTACACACACTCACCCCCCCCCCCCCACACACACACGCATACATATATACGTATAAATAAAATAAAATAACATATTTGAAAATAAATATAAAAGCAAAAATAAAATGGTATTAAACGAGAAAGTGAAAATACAAAAATAATAACTACGAATATGACATAGAATGAATAACTGCATTACAATCAGCTAAATGCACGCTAATATGTAATTCAAATGGGTAATAAAAAACTAAAGGAATTTAAAATATCTAGATAGAAATAAAAGTACATGGGTTTAAACAAAGAGTGATGTAAAAGAATGAAATAAAATTATATAAGTTTAAAAGAAGGATAATGTAAAATAATAATAATAATAATAATAATAATAATAATAATAATAATAATAATAATAATGCAAGAAAATTTCAGTAATAAAAGTAAAAAGTATAGAATGTTAAATTAGAATTAATAATTATTAAAATACATAGAATACAAGTATATCCAACAATAAGAACTTTTAAGAATACAAAAAGTGCCATTTTGAAGCAACCATCTTGTTTCTAAAATTAAGGAAATGTGATTTCTAATCTATTTGTAATGCAATCATTCATTTTTTTTTCTTAAAGTTAGACTTGTAGAAATTAGTTTAAAGATGCATATGATATATAAGGACCATGATTTAGGCTTATAGATATTTAACTTAGCTTAATGTAAGAGGGGGGCGGGTTCTAGTTATTGGTTCCTAGAATTTCATTTCATCTGTCCCTGACAGAGGTATTAGTCATTGGTTATATTAAAGAAAGTTAAAATATAGTATTTTATCTGTTTAAAAATGCATAATAATAAATTAAGTTTATCTTGTAATAAACGCCATTAAAATTTGAGTTGCTTTACCAGCGTCGGACACCAGGTGGAAGTTACTGGTTCATAAATGTAAGTTATTGGATATCTGCTTTACTAATAATTCAGTACTAAATATTACGTCTATATACTCTAACTATATACTCTGCATTACTAGTAATGCTGAATACTAATAATGCAGTAAAGCTTACTAAATCCCACTTTTTATAACAAATATTAATGTATTTTGTTTATATAATAAAGGATAAAGTTTTTTTTAATGCATTTTAATCTTTTAAAAGAAAACCGTCAGTCACTGGTTCACTTTGTTTCAATTATAAAATAAGGATGTTGTCAGTTACTGTAGTTTTTGACCACATTCATGAAAAAAACTAGATTTTAATAATAAAATGTATCATTTTTCAAAATTTTGCCGACAATAAATTTTTAATATATCTCTACTACCCTTTCAAAAACAAAGGTAAGTATAAAACAGATTAACATTTTCATAGTACTGAGTTGAAAAAAAAAGAGACTTCTTAAAGTGTCAGTTAATGGGGGTTTCACCCTATATGTCATTTGTGGAAGGGGGCGGGGTTGTTGTTGTTTTTATGTTTGTTTTTTGTTGGGTTTTTTTTTGTAAATTAATAATAACATTATCCTTCCAATCTGAAAAAAAAAACAAATGGTTTATTATAATAGATAGCAATCTTGTAAATGAAGAAATCAACATTGTATCTGAAATTTTGGATACTGTACTTCGGATATGTCTATGATAGAATGCGATATTTAGCGCGTTGAAACTTAAAATGTAGTTTTATGAATAGTTTATTTTGAAACGTTTGTTCATTTTTTTTTGTATTTTTGCATTTCAATATGTTATTGAAAATATTTTGTTAACATATCATTCAATTTAATTAGGGAACTGATTTCATATTTAGCGAGTGGTGTATCCATTACGCATATGAATTTATATTGGCAAATGGTCAGATTAAGAAATATTTTCTGGTGTAAACTGTGGAAATGATTCCTAATTTTATCACAAACGAGCAGGTGGCTGTTATATGGAGGCATACAATTATGAGAATGTTGGAACTGGAATATATAATAATTGTTCTTTTTCAATAAGAAGAAATATTTGGAAAATGATACCTTAATTGAAAACACAGTTTGCACTCTGTCCTTTTCACTTACATGTATACTTACTGATATCATCTGAAAAACACCAAAAAACAGACTCTAGACTCCTTGAAGAGTAAAGAAATACCCACATACATACATACGTATAATATAATTGTAGAAATAGCAAATGTGGATTCAGGGAAATTCAAAATATTAAATTATACCAAAATTCCCATTTCTTACGCCATATTTGTTCGTACAGCAAAACCGTATTTGTTAATAGAACTGTTCTATAAAATAAAACATATGAATTTTTCTATATTAGAAGCAAATATCGATGTTTCTTTTATTTTTAATATTGCGTTGTTAATAGCATTTCATAAGTTGAACACAAAAGTTTCAAATACTTCATAGTGAGAATAATTAATGCATTCAGGTACTCCTATGAAATTTTATACACACAAAATCAATGAAGAGATATTTCTTAAAGTTCTTAATGGATTTTAAAGATTTTAGTAATTATATGTTGCTCCTAATAAAGTGGAGTTTGCATTGTTTGAATTCTGAATAAATCTATTAATTTAGTTTACTTACGCGAAAGATAAAATAACACGATAATTTTCGTTCAAGAGTACAATACATATTTGGCTACATTAAAAAGAAAACAAATGAAGATGATTTTTTTTTTGTTTTACCTTTCTCTCACGTGTGTTTCCTGAATGTATTTTAGATTTACCTTGCTGCATTGCTGTATAAAGAGCATATATATGATTTCTACGTGGTGCAAAAAAGACCTTATGAATTTAACCGGTTTTATGTATTATAGTTATGCTAGATATCCATGTGAGATATTCGTATATGATATTAAGTGGACCTGGTGCCCTCTGAAATATATGCAAGGTGTCCGAAAAATCTAAAAACTGTCGAATAACTCGAGAAATATACATCGGATTGAAAAACAGAAAAATGCATGTTCAATAGTTTTCAAAAATCTATTTAAGGATATCAAAGTTGCTCCCTACCTCTGCACCTCTGGCGGGAAAGGGGGACAACATTGAAATCTCAAATGATAACACCCCCCCCCCCTTTTTTTATTGCAAATTCGGATTCTACGTAAAAAATACGTAACATTTGTAATTAACATTTTCTTCGAAAAATTGTAGATGGCGCTGTAACGGCCTCGAATGTCTGGAAACGGCCGAATAACTAAAGAACTATACATCGGATTGAAAACGAACAAATACGTGCTCCATATTTTAGAAAAATGGCAACTTTTACATCCTGAAAGATTTTTCTAAAATATTGCGCACATACTTTTCCGATTTCAATACGGTGTATATTTCACGAGTTATTCGACCGTTTCCAGACTTTTCAATGGAAACGATTCTCACTGCATTTTACTCAATTACAGTGCCATCTGAAATTTTTCGAAGAAAATGTTAAATACAGAAGTTATGCATTTTTCCCGTAGAATCCAAATCTGAAAAAAAAAGTGGGTTATTATTTAAGATTTTAAAGTCCCCCCCCCCCCTTTCCCACAGGTGTGCAGAGTTGAGGGAGGCAACTTTGATAACCCTAAATAGATTTTTCAAAACTATTGAACATGCATTTTCCGCTTTTCAATGCGATGTATATTTCTAGAGTTATTGGACCGTTTCCAGACTTTTCAATGGAAACGATTCTTGCTGCATTTTACTCGATTACAGTGCCATCTACGAATTTTCGAAGAAATTTTTAATACAAATGTTACGTATTTTTTCCAGTAGAGTCCGAATCTGTAATAGAAAGGGGGTTATCATTTAAAATTTTAAAGTTGCCCCCATTTCCCCCCAGGGAGCAGAGTTCGGATGTCAACTTTAATATCCTTAAATAGATTTTCAAAAAATACTGAACATGTTTGTTTCACCTTGTTTCAAAATGGCGGGCAATTAAAACAATTTTAAATTTAAAAAAAATCAAATCATGTACAAGAAAATTATAAATTGAAAAAACTGTTTCTCTTAAGCGTTAAAACGTGATACAAGGATTCTAGAACATTTTTTGTTTTTACTATATCTTAAAAAATTGCAGAGATATTGTAGTTGAAATTCTAGGGTAGCTGAGATTTTGAAACAACCTGATATTTGTTATGCTGTAACTCCGTATTTATGAGCCAATAAGAATGTGACTGATCATGTGTACAGAACATATCAAGGTCTCAACCGAGTTTGTTAGCCAGCTTTATGCGCCATTTTATTTCAAAATGGCGTCAAGTTAAATTTTTTTAAATAAAAATTTTAAAAAATGTATAAAAAATTATAAATTGAGAACGTTGTTTCCGTTAAGTGTTAGATCGTGATACAAGGATTCCGGAACATTTTTGGTTTGGCTTTATCTTAAAAAATGGCAGAGATATGACAGTTTGAAATTGTATGTGGCTGACCTTTTGAAACAATCTGATTTTTGTTTTGTTGTAATTCTCATGTTGAAATTCGCATTCAAATTCAAGATTAACGAAAATCGGGATTGCATTTTCTATAATCTAGTTCCCAGCAATTTAGCTTCGGGTGTTTGAGAAAAATGAGTTGAATTAAAAAAAAAAAAAAAACATGGACTATGAAAGCTACCTTTTCCTCCAGGTACAGGCCGGAAGGACTTTTTATTAATCAAATCAAAATCAATTTGAAAGGGTATTTGCTGTAAATTCACTACCTAACTGAACTTTTCTAACAAGGTTCCGGTAAAAATTTAGGCGTTCTTTGTCACTGAAACTTTTACAAGCAGGTATTTTGCTTAATGATATTCCCATATGTATTATTTGACGTATTTCTCCTTTCCTATAATATCTCAAATATATACATTTCTAGTTGCCATTTGCAACGATCATTTTAAAATGAAACATAAATAATTCAATTTAAAGATACTAATATACAGATTTTGTAATGATCATTTTGCAAGAAACGTAAACAAAAATATAATTGACCAGTTTTGCCAAAAGAAGTCAGCCAATAATTTAAAGCGTGGGATTTCTAGAAAATTAAGTGTAGGTAAATTTACTTATTTTAGTTTATTTTCGACATTATTTTGAACAACTTTTGATTTTACTCTACAAGGTAAAACTTTAAAGCACGTTCCATTTTATAGCTATATCTTGTATTCAATCGTTGCACTTGCAGCCAAGCTTTAGAAAGCGTTCAATCTTTAGTAAATATTAGTAAATGCATTTCTCAGAAAACTAATATATATTTTTATATCATTACTGAACATTTTTATTGCACTTTAAAAGTACATACTTTTTTTTAAATATGAATAAAAATGCTTAGTTAGGTTTTAACAAAAAAATGGTAAAAGCAAAACCCTTATTTATCGAATGTATGGATATTAAGAAATCAGTTCCATGTCTTGACCCTTAACCAGCAAACATAAATTATATACAGAAGTAAAGAAAAGTATCTCAAACAGTAAAAACGAAAATTGACGGTATATAAATGTATAAAATTTTCTGAATTAATCACTTTTACTCTTCTTAACACTTCATCCACAGCATAAAACAGTACTTTGGGGGAAAAGTGATTATTTAATTTCCAATATGCAAACACAGAGAAAAATGACACTTTCAAATATGAGAAAATCGATGTTTTCATTTTGTTGTGAAACTTTTTGTTTCAAAAAACATGACAAAATACTTTCAATTCTGAAATAACAGAAATACTCAGAATATTGAAACATGGATATACTCAAAACCGAGCACATAGAGGTCAGTTCATACTCATTTTTGAAACATGGACATACTCAAAAAGGATTAGAATCAGTTCAAAATCATTTTTGAAACATGGAAATACTCAGAAATAAGCACATAGAAGTCACTTCATACTTATTTTTGAAACATGGTCATATTCAAATATGAGCACAGGATGTTTTATTCTTGAGTATGGGCATGTTTCATAAATGAGTATATACATGGTTCAAACTTGAGTAATTTTGATTCGGAGCCATTTTGACTATCGACATACTCAGATGTGAGTATTCTTTGCTCAGTTTTGAAAAGATTGTTTTCAGAAATGAAATTAAATGTGAAACTCACTTTTTTATATGCGGTCAAACAGATTTGAAATATTATAAAAAAAAAATCAAAGTACACATCAAGAGGTATCAAAGAGCAGAGTCGTGGCAGATAAAAATAAAATGCACATTTTTACCAGAAGTGCATAAATTTAACCTTCTGTATATTAATAACAATTCTTATTTGCTAAAAAAAAATAATATTCTAAATAGACATTTTAATAAAGAGAGTTATCAATCTGCCATAGAACTACTGAAATTCAATTTTTTATTTTGTTAGAATGTCTTTTCAAATGCACAATTTTAAATATTTCGAAATCTTTTGAGTTTAATGAAAGATTTGAAACCACTTGTTTAAATTTCGGAAATGTCACTAAAACAAACGAACTTATTTCTTCTTTGACATTCCATTTATTGTTCTCCGTCTTTGAATACAAGCACAAAAACATATTTTGATTTTCGTTTCACTGAAAATATGATTTTGAAATCTTGACGCACAGGATTTCATAAGTAAAAAAGGTTATTCAAAGAATAATTTTAATTAAAAGTGTCTTTTATTTTAAATCAAGAGATTTAAAGTATAGATATAATTCCAGATTTATAGATTTTTTTGTCCTTTTCAGGGTGAAGTTTCTTTGATTTGAAGGGAAGAGTGGGACTTGAAAGTTAAACAAATAATAATTAAAAAAAACATTTTATTTTAAAGAAAATTTTAAAAATAAGAAACCGAATTAAAATCATAGAATATTTTAGTTTGTTTTGTTCCCTTATTTAGTTATTTTATTTATTTGTCGTTCTGGTTTATAAGATTATTTGTAAAAAGCTATGTAGATATGGATCAATTACAAAACAACGTTAACGACATTGTTTTAAAGTTTATGAAGTAAAGATAATAAATCAGTGTTTTAAATCTTATATTATTATGGTACACTAAACGAAACGTCTCACAGTGATACAAAATGTTAAACAAGTTGGCAATTGTACGTTAAACATGTCAAATGAGGTGCGTGCGAACTATAAGTAGTTTACAATGTAAAAAAAAACATTGTTTTTATTTCAGTGAAATGAATTATATCGTCTGTTATGAGCGAAATGAATATGTCCTTTTATTCTTATTACGCATGTCACGTTTACAGATGCGAATTTTTTTTTCGACACCAGACAGCGTTGCAAAATTCACCATAGAGATCTTACTCTGCGAATGATTATATCAATGGCTTAATATTTCTATGACTCACGATGAATGAATCTCTTTTGTTTATTCACTTTAATTGATTGAGATATTCGGCTGTTAACCTAATAACCAATGAAGTTATTTAAGAATATATACATTTTTTAATGTAATTCATCTCTGAAGCAAACAATTTTTTTGCACGATCTTTGAAAAAAATTAACTTTGCGCAATTTTATGAGAAAAATTAATTTTGAATAAAAATGGCCACTTGGCATATTAAAAAAGATGTGGTTAGCCTGTATTTGTTTTCCTCAATCACAAGACTTGTGATTTTATTATACGGGTATAGATAACGTATGATAGGATTTAATAGGATAAAGAAAACTTTTGTTAATATATTTTAAGTTTTGATTCGATTTTCACAAAATTTGAAATGATTCGACAAAATTCTGCAACGATTATATATATATTAAATTTCAAACGATTCGGGTGGGTAGTTTTTGCGCTGTTATATGCGGACGGACGGACAGACAGACGGACGGACGGACAGACAGACGGACGGACCAGACAATGACTATAGGTTCTACGTATTTATATAATTATGAACGCACATAAAGAGCTTAAAAATCAGTAATTATGTAACGCAGGGAGCTGGAGACTTTAAATTTGAACCACAAGTATATCTAAATAAACTTTTGAATGACTTTGTTTATCAGCTGGATCAGACCTCATTATGAATTTAAATTAAAGAAAAAAACTGTCCAACAAATTTTGAAAAATATCAAATAAAATCGTCTGTGGTATCAAAATCTATGTATTTTTATGAAACTGAAATGAATGAGACCAACACCAGCTTCGTATCACTAACTGTTTGTGAGATATGGGCATCGTTACTTGTTAGAGATGAAAGGATGAGGGGGTTTTCGTTTTTTTTATTAACACTATCAATTTCTTCAACAATTTTTCCAACAAAATATCTGGCAAAGTTGAATTTAATAGGGCAACAAGTTTTCGCCAAAAAAGGACGTGGATTCACCAAGAAAATGTATTTTTTTTATTTGCTAGTCTACCAGACAATTGCAGATCACTGGTATCATACATACCTCTAGTCCTTATTTTTGGATCTTATTTATTTCAGCAACTTGTTTATTTTGTTATAGATATTAAAAATAATAATTATTATAAAAGGTGCAAATTGCGCAGTTTTTACGTATTTACTTTACATTATTGCAATATGTTCTTTATCATGAATACGTTTTCTACTTCTTCCGTTACGGATATTATAAGAGTGATATCACCAAATAATAATTCGTATATTATTTCTGCATAAAAGATATATTCGTTGAATATATATATACGAGGTGAAACTATTAAATACCGAGACTGGTGTGAGAAATGATATTGTTTCCAAATAAATTTATCTTTAAGTTTTATCCCAATCAACATACATTCCTTCCCTATCTATACACAGTTTCATAAGTCTTTCATTGTTCGAAACAAAGCTGCAGCTCATCAGCTGCCAGCCTCTTCAACATTTCTGCCGTTTGTGATTTTACTTGTTCAGAAGACGGAAAATGTGTTCCTTCAATGCACTTTTCACTTTTGGAAACTGGTAGAAGTAACACGGTGGCAAATAAGGAAGATGAGCAAGCACAGGAATGCCCTTGTCCTCTAGAAACTTCTACACAGGTAAGGCATTTTGAGATGATGCGTTGTCCAGGTGCAGAATCTATCCACAAATCCGGTCTTTTCTTCATTACTCTTTCTCTCATCTTGATTAGTACTTCTTTATCAATCATCCGAATTCTTAGACATTGGTCTTTCCGTACAGTTTCATTAATTTTCTGAACGTTTCCTCCAGTCCTTGCAGTCACAGGTCGACCGGGATATTCATCCATTTCGACCTCTTCCTGATTTTCAGAAAACCCGTCTGTGCCTTTCAAAAACTAGTTCATGTGACATAACTTTATCACAAAACACCACAAATATTCCATTGGTGATTTTTGAAAGTTTCCCTTTCAATCTGTTGAACCAAAGTAAAAACATCATAGTTGAAGAGGCTCTGGCAGCTGATGAGCTGCAGCATTGTTTTGAACAATGGAACGCACTTACGTAGCTTTGTATATAGATAGCGGAGGAATGATTGTTGAATGATATAACAGTTAAATATAAATTTATTTGGAATAAATATCATTTCTGACACCAGTCTGTATATTTAAAAGCCACACCTCGTACAGTAGTTAAATTTAGATTTTTTTGTTTGTTTTTTAGAAATAATATTAAATTGTTAATTTATTTAACAGTGTATCTTTTTTACAGCATATATGCAAATATGTATTGAAAGTATCTTGAACGAGTAAGATATCAAGAATGTACATGCATTGCACAAATTGTTTTAGAAAATAATCTCGATTAATTAATTGACTTATTTTGGCTCGATTTGTATTTCTTACATTTTTGTTAAAAATACACAGTTCTAATTTCTGCAAAATGTTTTTTTTGGGGTGTGTGTGTGTGTAATTATATTACTTTTATTTTAATATCTTATGTAAAAGTGAACTGCTGTTTTTCTGCAAAAATGAAGTGTTTTTGAAGTTTTTCTACAGTCAACTACAGATTTTCGGTTGTACAATATCGACTATAGAAATACTTCGGTTATGTTGCAGATAATGTGAAGCAATTTTGCAGTTATTTATTTCAAAAATACTATGAGCTAGTATATGAAAAAAATGTTGTAGTTTATGTAAAGTCAATTTACAATCATGAATTTAAAAATAATAAGACTTTACATCTGTAGGAATACCGCGGTACATTTTTACAGCCATTAATGCAGAAGAATATTTTCTGATGTATTTGAAGTATAACTGTAGTTACTGTGGGGAAATTTTACATAACTTAATTTATAGAAAGCTTGTATGATATTTTCTGTAGTTTATCTTCCATTTTAAAGGTGATGGTAAAGCTTTTCAGTTTTTTATATTGATGCATGACTCACTAGTTATTTTATTAATAATAATTAATACCGTTTTCAAGGCTTTTAATTTAAGAGCCTAATTTGAGGACATGGGAAAGTCCTCCCCTCCTCTTTTTAAAGTGAAAAAAACAAATATTTAAAGAAATTAAAATTCAAAACAAATTTACATACAAAAATCAATCCACGTTGTTTATCTTTAAAATCTTAGACCTATCAAGGAGCCGACTTACAGATTTGACGACCCTGGGCAAAAACATAATAGCGGCCCCCTATAACATTTATTGAAAAACCAATGCATTTAAATCATACCGTCTATTATACTAATTTGCTACTCATACAATATTATATCATTATCTTATACATTAACCTACATCTAACTCATTATCTTACACATTGCCCACAAACTTGCTAGCTCTAAAATCGCTGAAATATATGATTAATTTTTTTTTGTAGATATGTAAAACGGGGTTTCACATTTTAACTTAAAACTGCTGCTGAGATATGGCACAATTACCTAAAATTTTCAGCACACAGTGTGACACCCCTTGATGGACTATTATCTATAATCTGAAATACATATTTAACTATTTTTTAGTACATTTGTTACCTTTAATTTCGGGTTCCTAGCTATTACTGAGATATGTCAAAATGACATAAAAAATTCGACACCCATTTAACCCCCTTTAGTCGCTGAATTTCTAAAATCGCCGAAATGCATGTTTAACTATTTTTCAGTAGATTTGTTTTCCTGAATCTGTGATTTCAAGCTTGTAACTAAAAAGGCTACTGAGATAGGGCAAACATTCAAAATGACCTAAAATTGTCGACCCCCCTTTAGGCTCCTTAATGAGTGAATTTCCAAAATCGCTGAAATATGTGTTTAATTATTTTTATAGCAGATTTGTTATCCTGAATTTCACGATCTTATCCAAAACTACTGATGAGATATGGTGAAAAAGGGAAATCATCGAAAATTATCAACCCCCCATTTAACCCACTTAGTAGTTGAATTTCCAAAATCGCCTAAAATACATGTTTAACTATTCTTCAGTAGATTTGTTATCCCGAAATTCACGCTCCTACCTATAATTTCTATTCAGAAATGGCAAAATGACATAAAACATTCGATCCATTATTTAATCTCCTTTAGTGACCGAATTTCTAAAATCGCTGAAATACGTGTTTAACTATTTTTTAAGGAGATTTGTTATTATGAATTTCACGCTTTTTACTAAAAATGCTGATGAAATAGGGCGAAAAAGTGAAATGACCAAAATTTTTCGACCCTTCGTTTAACCCCCTTTGCAGTTGAAATTCTAAAATCCCCTGAAATGCATGTTTAACTATCCTTTAGAAGATTTGTTATCCCGAATTCCACGCTCCTAACTATAACTTCTACTGAGATATGGCAAAACGGCGTAAAACGTTCGATCCCCATTTAAACCCCCTTAGTGTCTGAATTTCTAAAATCACTGAAATACATGTTTAACTATTTTTGTAGTAGATTTTTTATCATGAGTTTCCTAATTCTACCTATAATTTCTACTGAGGTATGACAAAATGACCTAAAATATTTTACCTCCTATTTAAGCCCCCTTAGTTGCTTAATTTCTAAAATTGCTGAAATATTTTTTTATTTATATTTTTTGTAAATTTGTTATCACGAATTATGAGCTCGTAACTAAAAATTCTGCTGAGATATAGCGAAAAGGCAAAATGACCTAAAACCTTCCACCCCCCATTTAACCCCCTTAATTGATGAATTCCTAAAATCGCTGAAATATGTGTTTAATTATTTTTTTAGTAGATTTATTATCCTGAATTTCACGTTCATACCTAAAACTGTTGCTGAGATATGGCGAAAACGCGAAATGACTAAAATCATTCGACACCCCATTTAACGCCCTTAGTGGTTGAATTTTTAAAATCGCTGAAATATGTCTTTAACTAACTTTTAGTAAATTTGTTATCCTGAATTTCGCGCTTTTAACGAAAACTGTTGTTGGGATATGGCGAAAAGGCAAAATAGCCTAAAACTTTAGACCCCCCCATTTAACCTCCTTACTGGTTGAGTTTCTAAAATCGCTGAAATATGTGTTTAATTATTTTTTTAGGAGATTTGTTATCTTGAATTTCACGCTCTTACCTAAAATTGCTGATGAAATATGGTAAAAATGTAAAATCACTGAAAATTTTCGACCCCCCCATTTAACCCACCTAGTGGTTGAATTTCTTAAATCGCCTGAAATACATGTTTATTACTTTATGTTTACTACATGTTTTTATGAATATCTATTCTTTATTAGAAATGTTATCCCAAATTCCACGCTCATACTTAAAATTCCTGCTGAGATATGCCGAAAAGACGAAATTATCTAAAACTTCCGACCCCCCACTTAACCCTCTTAGGGTGTGAATTTTCAAAAATCCATTCTTAGTGGGTGCCTACATTGTGTAAAGAACATGTCTTTCAAATTTCATTGTTCTAGGACAAACGGTTGAGGCTGGGCGTTGAATATGAGAAAATCAAGCTACTCTTTTATAAGTATAGATTATAAAAGTTATTTAAAAATCAATTGAAACTTCTAATTATTAAATAAAATAATTAAATATATATATGTGTGTAGGATTTCTTTAAACATCGTTTATAATTTTTCAATCACTAAAAAGGATTTTAATAAAAATATCTAAATTTCGCAAGCGTTATTTTATTTAAATATCGTTTATAATTGCTTGAACCATATACATCTTTATTTTAAAAACATCTCCAAGTGAAAATGTCGGTAAATTTCCCGCACACACAAATTTAACTACTGATAAATGTATTATAGCAAGAGAATTTGTGAAAGCGCCCATTAAAATTATTATTCAGTAGCTTATCCATCTGGCGCGGCGTTGCCTGGAAATCAGTAACTGTCTTTTACGGTTTTGATAAAAATAATGAATTTCGGTGCACATTCTGTTCTATTCAAACATTTTTCCGAGACTTCGTACCAGCTGCCTACCGTATTGTATAGCAGGCGTGCTACGCACGGGCTGCAATATCGTTTAGTTTCAATTTTCACTGCTAGGTGCGCGAAACCTGTGACTTAGTTATCTATATCTTAAATAGTTTATGTTAAGTTGAATGTACCATTTCTCGTTGAAAAAGAGTTTTTAGAACAGTTTCGTCGAAATATCAAAATGCCCAAGGTCGATCATTTTCAAACACCATATCTCCCACGCTCCACATCTACCCACATGCAACTACCATCTTTCCCGATGGGAGACTAGAGGCTACCTCCATAAGCAAACAACAGTGGTCTGCACTGGGTAGTTGTGGCTGTATAAGGATATATAAGATAATATATATATGCAAAGGGCTGCACAGGGAAATATAGGGAGACACATGTCATTGTATATATATATATATATATATATAGAGAGAGAGAGAGAGAGAGATTTATAAACTTAATAGTAGAAAGAAAATAAAACTAGCAAATTAATTCAACTTATTTTTTCAATTACGTATTCATTTACAAAGCAACACCTAATTTTCTTATTTTAATTTAAAATTTATTAATTATTAAATTTAAATTTAAATTATTTAAAAAGCTATAACAACATAAACAGGTCCCTTCACCAAAACAATTAATAATAAAACAGAAAAACACTAGTTCGCAAATTAATTCAACTAATTTTTATTAATACCCATTAATTCAAAAAATAATAACTAATTTCCTTATTTTATTTAAAAGTTATAAATTATTAAGATTAAATTAAAATTATTTTACAAAATATAAAAATATAAACACACCCCTTCAAATGAAAATTAATAACACAATAAGTCCATTCACAAAATCACTATTAAAAAATAGGTCACTTCTCAAAATTCAGTTAATAAAATAATGTCCTTTACAAAATCTAATTTTATAAAAACATACACTTTATTAATAATTTCCATTTTCGAAGTTATTATTTATTTTTCCTTTTCAAGATAAAATATATAACACATTTAAAATGTATATATTCTAAAATAGATCTGTATTTAAATAATATTTGCTAAGATATTTATTCCACACATATAAATAATAAATTAATTACGAAGTAGACAGGTACAAAGAATTTTAAAAATTCATCTCAAACTCATGTCTTTCACCCCGCCATATTACTTACCAAAGAAAAAATTACTGTTTATTTGATCATCCTCTCCATATGACCCCATGCATTCCACTCATCGCCAATACTCAATGGCTGATTGGATAGAACTTTTGACTTCCAAACTTGAGACCGTCAGTTTGAATCTAATCTCGACAAGCGAGGAAAAATGTTCTTACAAAATATTAACAAATGAATAAGTTAAGATCGCTCATAGATGGCGCCACAAAAAAAGTCAATGACAATATTTTTTTCTTTTTCATTTTCAGTTTTATTGACTTAAAAAATTCAGTTGTGGGATCGTCCAAATCACCACAGTTTTCGAACTGCATTTTTTTTTTTTTTTTTTTTTTTTACAGGTATTCTACAGTTCATTTTTAGCTGGGATGTTCGAGTAAAAAGAAAATAGTCACACATATTTAGGTAATATATTTATCATTGTTTATAATAGTGATAATCAACTATTAGTGTCACTTTAATATAAAACTTTACTTAAATGTTAAGCTAATTGAAGATAATTCAGTTAAAAAAATTTCCAATACTTGACTTTAAGTTAGATGTTTCTGGTTTATTCAATTTCAGCATGCATAAATATTGGCTCTTGAAAATTGATTAATTTTAAAACAGATATGTAATTAATTAATATCAATATAATTAATTAATTAATTAATAAAATATATCTATGTCTAACAATAGTTTTAAACTGTTTATTTGATCATCCTCTCCATATGACCCCATGCATTCCACTCATCGCCAATACTCAATGGCTGATTGGATAGAACTTTTGACTTCCAAACTTCAGACCGTCAGTTTGAATCTAATCTCGACAAGCGAGGAAAAATGTTCGTATAAAATATTAACAAATGAATAAGTTAAGATCGCTCATACATGGCGCCACAAAAAAAGACAATGACAATATTTTTTTCTTTTTCATTTTCAGTTTTATTGACTTAAAAAATTCAGTTGTGGGATCGGCCAAATCACCACAGTTTTCTAACTGCATTTTTTTTTTTTTTTTTTTTTTTTACAGATATTCTACAGTTCATTTTTAGCTGGGATGTTCGAGTAAAAAGAAAATAGTCACACATATTTAGGTAATATATTTATCATTATGTTTATAATAGTGATAATCAACTATTAGTGTCACTTTAATATAAAACTTTACTTAAATGTTAAGCTAATTGAAGATAATTCAGTTTAAAAAATTTCCAATACTTGACTTTAAGTTAGATGTTTCTGGTTTATTCAATTTCAGCATGCATAAATATTGGCTCTTGAAAATTGATTAATTTTAAAATATATATGTAATTAATTAATATCAATATAATTACTTAATTAATTAATAAAATATATCTATGTCTAACAATAGTTTTAAACTGTTTATTTGATCATCCTCTCCATATGACCCCATGCACTCCACTCATCGCCAATACTCAATGGCTGATTGGATAGAACTTTTGACTTCCAAACTTCAGACCGTCAGTTTGAATCTAATCTCGACAAGCGAGGAAAAATGTTCTTACAAAATATTAACAAATGCATAAGTTAAGATCGCTCATAGATGGCGCCATAACAAAAGACAATGACAATATTTTTTTCTTTTTCATTTTCAGTTTTATTGACTTGAAAAATTCAGTTGTGGGATCGGCCAAATCACCACAGTTTTCTAACTGCATTTTTTTTTTTTTTTTACAGATATTCTACAGTTCATTTTTAGCTGGGATGTTCGAGTAAAAAGAAAATAGTCACACATATTTATGTAATGTATTTATCATTGTTTATAATAGTGATAATCAACTATTAGTGTCACTTTAATATAAAACTTTACTTAAATGTTAAGCTAATTGAAGATAATTCAATTTAAAAAATTTCCAATACTTGACTTTAAGTTAGATGTTTCTGGTTTATTCAATTTCAGCATGCATAAATATTGGCTCTTGAAAATTGATTAATTTTAAAACAGATATGTAATTAATTAATATCAATATAATTAATTAATTAATTAATTGTCTGAGTGCAACGAAGACTCATACACAGCGCAGTATTACTTTGCCCCATATATAGCTACGATGGATATTAAAACCTTTCGTCAAGCATAACTCAAAAAATATTTAACGGATTTCGTTCAAATTTTTACAGCAGGTACCTATAAAGGTGACAACGTCGTCTATTTATTACCAAGAATAAGTGTCAAACCGTTTGGAAGTTATATTAAAAAAATAGATAAAAAAGCACAATTAAAGTACATACGTCACTAAATTTTGTGCGTACGTCATTTTCACCGGCGGGAGATTTTCGTAGACAATCGGAATTGAAAAGTTCATGGAATAGATGAAGCAAAAAAATATTCAAGCACTAATATTCAGCACAATAAAATATATTTCAATTTAATAAAAATGGAAAGTTAATCTGGAATTTTTTCTGTTTGAAAAGTATTAGAGATTAGTAAGAGTAGTATTAGTATTAGAGATTTGGCGTAAATCACATCATTAGCAGCTTTTTTATTTCGCGTGTGTATGTTAGGAACAATTCTTTGATGTTTAAATAAAAGGTTTCGATTTGTGGCATTATTTCTTATTTTCTTTTCCTTTTTAGTATTTTAAATGGAATTAGTGAAAGGCGTGTATTTTAAATTAAATGAGTGAAATACGTGTATTTTTAATGTATGTATTTCAAATGAAATCAGTGAAAGATTTATATTTAAATGAAATGAATGCAATATGAAGATGTTATGAGAAAAATATTTTGCGATTTATCAACTGCGCCAAGTTAACATAAAAGTACCAATACATATGTGGGTACTTCTCTATTATCCCGTCGACCACTTTTCATAACAAAAAACTATCGCCAAATAAACGGGAGAACGTTGTCATTGAAATATAAAAATACATAAATAAATAAAATATAAGAATTTAAGGACACAATTGTTATTTTAATGAATGAAATAACTAATAAATCAGTAAAACATAATGAAAAATACACGCAAATGTCGCGTTAAAAACCACTTGATGACGTAACAAACACGTATAATGCTTCTGATATCAAGTAAATGGGACTGCATTTTTGGCGTTTAATCTAACAGTTTCGCGATAGTTTTTTGTTATGAAAAGTGGTCGACGGGATAATAGAGCAGTACCTCTATGTGAAATGAAACAAGGCACAGATGTCATATACGCACCACGTTGGCGCGATTTTTCCCTCCACCAGCTTGGGGAAAACTTTGTTTTTGAATATTAGTTACAAATAGTGTGACAAATAGTACACGTGATTTTTTATTTCAATATAAAAATAAAATAACGTAATAAATGAAACAGCTTCTATTATTTTAAAAAAGGAAATAAAAATAAATAAATAATAGTTTGATATAAATAAAGGCGCGGATGTCATATACGTACCACATTGGCGCGATTGCAACAAAATGGCAATTTTATGCCTCACATGGTAACCCGGTTATTTTGTTTCAATTGTTGTTTATTAACTTTTATTTTTTATTTTAATTCTATAAATTGTTTTTATTATATATATCAATATTTATTTATATCAAACTATCATTTATTTATTTTTATTTCCCATTTTTGAATAATAGGAGCTATTTCATTTATTACGTTATTTTATTTTTATATTGAAATAAAAAATTACATGCTATTATTGTATGGTATTTGTAACTAATATTCAAAAACAAAGTTTTCGCCAAATTGGCGGGGGAAAAATCGCGCCAATCTGGTGCGTATATGACATCTGTGCCTAAATTAATATTGATATACATATAAAAATAATCCATAGAATTAAAATAAAAAATAAAAGTAAACAAACACAACAAACAGTTTTCGCCAAAGGGGCGGGGGGGGAAATCGTGCCAACGTGGTGAGTATATGGCATCTGTGCCGGGATTTTTACCCTTTTATCTGTGCTTTCGGAAATATAAAAAAATTAAAAAATTCTTATATCAGGTGTATAATGTTTTGCATTTTTATACGGACCACTTCTCCATTTTAAGATTTTAAATGCTATTTATATCAGATATTTCTTTCTTGAGATTCCCACAAGTTTTTTCCGGTAATTTTTTTAGTTCGCTTATTAATTGTTTACAATTTGCCTCCCTGGCAATAACAATTATATATCACAAAAAATGGGTACTTCTCTATTATCCCGTCGACCACTTTTCATAACAAAAAACTATCGCCAAACTGTAACGCTAAATAAACGGGAGAACGTTGCCATTGAAATATCAAAATAAATAAAATATAAGAATTTAAGGACACAATTGTTACTTTAATGAATGGAATAACTAATAAATCAGTAAAACATAATGAAAAATACACGCAAATGTCGAATTAAAAACCACTTGATGGCATAACAAATACGTATAATGCTTCTGGCATCAAGTAAATAGGACTGTATTTTTGACGTTTAATCTTAGTTTGGCAATAGTTTTTTGTTATGAAAAGTGGTCGACGGGATAATAGAGAAGTACCCAAAAATGGCTTAGTTTTGTTAAATTTGTTTGTTATGTATTTTCATTTCTTATTAAAATATCGAAAATGGCAATAAAATTTTATTTTAGCACCGTACTTAATTTTTTAAAATGGCTCAAAAACATGGTTTAATAAACGTATATTTGTAAATATTTTAAAAAACATGTTTTTCCGCTCTCTAGAAAAATTTGTAAGATTCTACAACTGCCTTTGCACCAACCAGTACATCATACGGAACTTTTCCCTATTCAGATACACAGAAGAGGTTGGTCACAAACAAGAGTAATGCTAGCAACAATATTGTTTTAACTCTATAAGAGTTAGAAACAATAATGATATTAAATTCCCCAATTAGCTTAGGGCCCGATTACGGAACTTTTTCCTAGAAAAAAAACTGTAGGAGTCTTTTACATTTGTTTCGAATGAAGCTCGATCAACAAAGTATTAATTGATAATACAAACAACACTAATATTAACATGGGGGAAAAAGTTTGAATTTAAGCGTATATATTTGGAACCCTCCCCCCCCCAACCACCCACCAAAAAAAGAAAAAGAAAGTTACAGAAATGAATTTAAAATGGCGTGAAGCCACCCTTTCTGACATAAGAAATTGGCTGCGAACCCGATTACGAAACTTTCACTTAACTTAATAACATGTATCTAATAGCCCTGAAGCCCTGAGGACAATTCCCCTTCCCAGTTATACGGACCTTGGGGCTTTTTTAAAAAGCTTGACGCAGTTCGGGTTGAAGTAGTTGAGATTTGCTGTCAAATGACATAAACTACTATGAAAATAAAACTGGTGAATTATTATGCTGGTTTATGTATGTATTTAAAAAAATTGCGTCTGATTACACTCTTTAGATAAATTACTCCTGTTTGCATTTAATAACAGATAAACGGCTTCCGTTTACTAAATTGTTTAAATATTGGGAAGAGTTGGCGAGAGATAGATAGACGTGTAAACAAACGGGTAGACAGACGGGTAGAGAGACGGATAGCGACAGAGATAAGCTAACGGGTAGCGAAACGAATAGACAGACGGATAGCGAGGCAGGTGCAAAAAAGGGTTGACAGAGGGGTAGTGAGATGGGTAGGGAGACGGGTAGCGTGGTGGATAGTGAGACGAGTACAGAGACGACTTGACAGACGGGTAGAGAGAGGGGTATATAGACAGACAGACGTGTTGATAGACGAGTAGTGAAACGGGAAGCGAGACAGGTAGAGACACGATTAAAGAGTCGGGTAGAAAGACAGACGGATACTGAGACGGGTATACAGAAGAGTAGAGAGACAGTAGACAGATGAGTTCGGAGAGAGACACAGCTAAGACATACGAGTAGTTAGACTGGTAGACACGTTTGTAGCAAAGCATATTATCAATGTGGTTTGAAGTATACGAGTTTCTATAAATAGTTATACAAATAAACAAAGAAAATTTTTTTAATTCAAATATTAAATATTTGATTTAATATTTCAATATTTAATATTTTATTTTTTAATATTTTATTTAGATATTTGTCACAAGGAAAATGTTGCAAAAATTAAATTAAATTTGCGTTAAACTACACTTGCTAAAATACGCTATTGGCTGCAAATCTGATTATGTGACTTTAAAAATATCGTTTTTAAAGATCCGGCGTTTTTTTTTTTTTTTTTTTTTTTTTTAAAGTTTTCAGCAATTCCCGCTTAAGAAAATGAGATTATTTGCCAAATGTTATAAAAAAATGCATATGAAAACATAACAGTATATGAATTTATGTATGATATTTTGTAATTATATCATTTAATTTGCTATTTTTCATATGTTGTATCTTTATCTATCTCTTGTCTATCATATGCTGTATATTCACTTAGATTCTTGTTGATATCTTCTTTATATCGTAATTGTTAACTTTATGTTCTCAGCAATATCACTCAGACTAATCCCTTTGAGGGAAGTCCTAGTTAAATATATCTATGTCTAACAATAGTTTTAAACTGTTTATTTGATCATCCTCTCCATATGACTCCATGCACTCCACTCACCGCCAATACTCAATGGCTGATTGGATAGAACTTTTGACTTCCAAACTTCAGACCGTCAGTTTGAATCTAATCTCGACAAGCGAGGAAAAATGTTCTTACAAAATATTAACAAATGCATAAGTTAAGATCGCTCATAGATGGCGCCACAAAAAAAGACAATGACAATATTTTTTTCTTTTTCATTTTCAGTTTTATTGACTTAAAAAATTCAGTTGTGGGATCGACCAAATCACCACAGTTTTCTAACTGCATTTTTTTTTTTTTACAGATATGCTACAGTTCATTTTTAGCTGGGATGTTCGAGTAAAAAGAAAATAGTCACACATATTTAGGTAATATATTTATCATTGTTTATAATAGTGATAATCAACTATTAGTGTCACTTTAATATAAAACTTTACTTAAATGTTAAGCTAATTGAAGATAATTCAGTTTAAAATATTTCCAATACTTGACTTTAAGTTAGATGTTTCTGGTTTATTCAATTTCAGCATGCATAAATATTGGCTCTTGAAAATTGATTAATTTTAAAACAGATATGTAATTAATTAATATCAATATAATTAATTAATTAATTAATAAAATATATCTATGTCTAACAATAGTTAAATTAGAATTTTGCTTCAATATCATTAAACATCTATTGCATAAATCAGCAAGAATTTCTTTTTTTTTTTTAAAGTTCTACATGTCTCTACAGAAACAAATTAGTATTTTCTAAAGTTAAAAAACAATATATATATATATGTATATATGTGTGTGTGTGTGTGTGTGTGTGTGTGTGTAAGTATGTTTTAGCAGAAATAATGCACTTGCAACAATATTTTGGAACAATAAATTAAAATGCATGGCATTCTTGAATTTTCAACGTTAGAAAAACTCAGTTGAAGTTAAAAATCGTGACTTTCAAAATAATGCTTGCATTACGTTCTTTTCGTTACTAGAAACGCAGAAATGATTTAATATTCTTGCTATGTTCTAATAAAAAATATTAAAGGAAAAATAAGAATAAATTTTAACATTTGAAACCTTATTTAATTATAAACTTGCTGTTTCTTTAATAGGCATCCATAACATATGAAATTACAGATATATTTGTTCCATTTTAAACTAAAAATTATTTTACATATAAAGATAAAAAAAATTATTGGTAACAAAATCGAAAGTGTATATTAAAAACGTTTTTTTTTCGTAATAGACATTAACATGCAAAATGGAAGCTATTCTAATATAATTTACCCACGCAATATTTTTTATAAACGTAAAAGGATTTTCTGATAATTAAAATTATTTTGAGTACAACTTTATCATCATAATTGTACTTAAAATGTTCTTTAAAGGTTGTCTTTGAAGTTCATTACAAAGTTATCTTTTACATGGTTATAGAATTCCACAGAAAACGATTAGCATCCTATAGAAGTGTTCATAAAAAATAGTAGGCTATTAAATATTAAATGATTTAAAAATAGAGAAGCATTTGCAGTGTATAATACCATCGGGATGTCTATTTAGTTGCATGACATTTTATTTACCTAAATCCGTATATCTGCTTGAATCTTGCCATATGTATAAATAGTTCCTTTCATATACATTCTCAGAAAAAAGGAAAAACTTACAACAAAATTTACTGTCATTTTATACGCGAAATGTGCCAGTGTTTACTGCTGTAACATTATCATGATTACATTAAGTTTTTCAGTAAAATTAGCATGTTTGAGTAATATTTTGCCGTAGATTTCGAAAAATAACCATACATATACATATGTTGCGACCCATATGATTAATCTAGTCATTATTAATAATAACCGATCATTATGACCGGCCATGATTAATAATAATTAATCATATTGACCGTAACACACACACACACACACACACACACACACACACATATATATATATATATATATATATATATATATACAGGGTGACCGAAAAGTCTGGAAGGCGTCGAATAACTCGAGAAATTTATATCGGATTGAAAATTGAAAAATGGAAAAATGCATGTTCAATAATTAAAAAAAATCTATTTAGGGATATCAAAGCTGTCCCCACCAACTATGCTCCCTTGGGAGGAAAGGGGGGCAACATTGAAATCTTACTTGATAACCCCCTTTTTTATTGCAGATTCTGATTCTACGGGGAAAAAAATACGTAACTTTTGTATTTAACATTTTCTTCGGAAAATCGTAGATTGCGTTGTAATCAAGTAAAATGCAGTGACATCGTTTCCTTTGAAAAGTCTGGAAACGGTCGAATAACTCGAGAAATATACATTGGATTGAAAAATGCAAAAATGCATGTTAAATATTTTTGAAAATTCTATTTAAGTATATCAAAGTTCCCCCCCCCCCACAAACTCTGCCCCTCTGGACGAATGAGGGGCAGCATTGAAATATTAAATGGTAACCCACCTTTTTTATTTCAGATTCGGATTCTATGGTAAAAATACGTAACTTTTGTATTTCATTTTCTTCGAAAAATCGTAGATGGTACTGTAATCGAGTAAAATGCAATGAGAATCAATTCCATTGGAAACGAGCAAATAACTCGAGAAATATACATCAGATTGAAAAACGATAAAATGTATTTTCAATAGTTTTGAAAATTCTATTTAGAGATATAAAAGTTGCCATTTTTCTAAGATATTTAATACATTTTTCCGTTTTTCAATCCGATGTATATTTCTGGAGTAATTAGACTGTTTCCAGACATTTCAATGGAAAACGATTGTCACTGCATTTACTCGACTACAGCGGCATCTACGATTTTTTGAAGAAAATATTAAATATAAAAGTTCGTATTTTTCCCCTTAGAATCCGAATCTGCAATAAAAAGATTGGTTATCATTTAAGATTTCAAAGTTGCCCCTTTCCCTTCATGAGGGCATAGTTGAGGGGAGGGCAACTTTGATATCCCTAAATAGATTTTTCGAAAATATTGATTATGCATTTTTCTGCTTTTCAATCCGATGTATATTTATCGAGTTATTCAACCGTTTCCAAACTTTTCGGACACCCTGTATATATATATATTGTTAATTTGCAACAAAAATGCAGGCAATATGGAAGCATAGACGTGCACCAAATTTTACTGAAATTTTTGTCGTTTTTTTTCCTTGTTTTACTTATTACTTGCTAACTGATCAGTGAATGTTACTTTAACTGCAGCGGCAATTGTGAAGCGGAAATGTAGTCATGGAAATAATGCCTGTTAATTTCAATTTACTCCTCTATGTCCTGATGACGTTACTTTAAAGTATCATAGACAAAATCTTATTATAAAATTGATTTAACAAATCGGCTGGCAAAGGTAAAATTTAAGAAGAATTCCAGATACTTTACTATTTTATGCTACAAATGCCTTATTTGTTGTACAAAGCAGAAATATCTTAAAACGGTTAATTTCTTTCTCAGTTATAGCTGATCAGCTTTCTTCATAACTAAATATGGTTAAATATACAGGGTGACCAAAAATTGTTGTATGGGTTTCCTCAGTATTACATATCCGTAAAATACGACGCAAAAAGTTGTTTTAATAACACAAACAAAGTTACAGATACGAAAAGTTATAACTTAAAACGTTTTAATCAAATAATAATTGTATTCAAATAATGATTATATTCAACTAACAATTAATATTAAAATTTTATCAAATTTATCACAAAAGTTTTAGTGAATTATATATATCTATTTATTTAACTTTGGGCTCATAATGTATGCATAATTTTTAGATAAATTTAATATAATTTTAATATAATTGTTATTTGGTTATAACCCTTATTTAATTAATAAACGATTAATTAAATAATGATTACAGAATACAGATCGCAAATTAGATGTGAAACATATGAATGAATCAATCTTGAAATAATTTTTGAAAAACACATAATTATCGAAACTAAATTTGGCAATAAATTGATTTGCTAAAAAATACTTGGCAATGAGGATGAGTGCACTGAATGTCTGGAACTGTACCAGGAGACAACATCGACCAGTGACTGAAATCAATGTGTTACTTGTGTCAGGCGGTTGTACAAAAGCTGCCCCATTTACTACACTAAGTGCATCGATTGTGGACGACGACAACTTCGGTCTGCAAACAAGAAAACTTTGAAACTGTGGAAATGAAAATGGACTAATTTTAAGTTAAACGTGTTATCAAGTAACTTAATGTTATTTTGGAATCTTGTCAAGACGTTTTTTTCTGATTCTTTGATATTTTTTCATTAATTAAATATTTTTAATTGTTCCTAAAATTCTTTCATTTTCTTGATTCTTTAAACATTAGGTTGAAATATTCTCTCCTAATACAATATCATTTATTCACAAAAACATTACAACAATGTCATTTAAGAATAATTAATATTGTTACCAATTTAATTGTATTTATTTTTAATAACAATATCTCCTACCCATGTGCCAATCACACCATCCCTGTAAGAACAGATTGCCCAAAATAGCTTTCTGGGTTTTATAACAACTGTTCTATTAAATTACAGATTAACAACAAAATAGTAATGGAATTGCATAAAAAACAAATGAAGTCAAAATTATTCATGAATAGTTTAGCAAAATATTAACAGTTAGATATATTTTTATTATTTTGATGAGGTGTGCGCAGACCCTTTTCGCTTTACCTTATATTTAACCAGAGATATTTATCAAAAATATTTTCTTTTTTGTAAAATTAACCAAGTATTAAAACTTCAATAATGTACACAAGAGAATAACTACAAATGTTTTCACATCATTTGTTCAACAGGCATTCATTTAGGAAAAAATATAGTGATATATATATACCGTAAAACAAAATATTTTCACATTGTGTACGACTATAGAAAATTTAATTATTAATACTTTTGAGGGAATTTTGTCTGGAGATGATTACCTTTATGAAAAGGATATTAGCGAAAAAATCTTTATACATCGGCCATATAATTAAACATAAATATTTTATATAGCTTTGGTTTAATAGGAAGTGCAACGAAAATATTCACATGTAGGAAATTTAAACGCACGTTTTGTCTTTAATTTTCATATTTTAATTAAAATTTGGAGTGATCTCTTTAATTCGCATTAAAATGCTGAAATTTTTTTTAACTGGTTGTAGAAGCAGTCAAAACAATTATAAATACACAGCTGCTAAATATCTCGATTTTTCAATACCAATATTTCCAAATAAATATTCCCCATATTTAATGATAGACATTTTTGATTGAATAAAACATTAGATTATTATTTAGAAATAGTGATATTCAAAATTTGGACACCTTTGGTGTGGTAATTCATATCAATATTTAAGTTTGAATATCAATAATTTGAATATCAGTTTGATTATCAATAAGTTATCAATATATGTTAATTTTTAATATTAATGTTTAATATAAAATTTAAATAGAAACTTGTCACAAATGTTTCCTTCTCATTTTGTACGCATAAAGAAATCTTTTCCTAACAGATATATAAATATGGCAGGCACATACTTACAGATTTATTTATGTTTTTAAAATATTATCTACATTTTTAAAATGATAATATATAATTTCTGTAACAAAATGAGGAATTCAGCCATATATTTTTAATGTAGCACATGCAGCTTATTTAACAGTTTAAAATTACATCCAGCATATGCTTTATAATATTAAATACATAAGTAAAATTCCTAAAAAAGAAAGTAAAATTCCTTTTATATTCCATAATACCGTTACTAGAATTACTATGGATGTGGAATGAGTTGCTGTATTACTCCAAAATTGTCTTTGAAGAAAATACTTCAAATAAGGAGACTACTCCTTTGAGATATAAGGAATGCATTTTCGCAAAAGTCTTATGTGTGATCTGAATGTTCTGATGGAGTCTATATACATATTCTTGAGAGTTAAGGAAATAGCATGCAATATACACAATGTGGTTACTTGCTTTAATGCGAACAATGTGAAAAAGAAGCTTGATATGAAAAACATTTAAAGCGAAAGAAATAAACAAAAGAGATGTAGATATGTTGATATTCAATAATTGGTCTTCTTTAGAGTGATAATTGATATCAATATTTAAAAACAGTTTAACATAAAATTTAAATAGAAACTAGTCACAAATGTTTCCTTCTGATTGCTTACGCATATAGGAATATTTTATTAATCGTTATAAAAGTATGGAAGACGTACATATGGAACATATTTATGGAGTTCTTTAAAAACATTATCTACATTTTCGAAATAATAATATATAATTTCTGTAACAAAATGAGGAATTCAGTTATGAATTTTTAATGTAGCACATACGGCTTATTTAACAGTTTAAAATTACATCCAGCATTTTCTTTATACTATTAAATGCATGCAATGTAAAATTCCTTTTATATCCCATAATACCGTTACTAGAATTACTATGGATGTGGAATGAGTTGCTGCATTACTCCAAAATAGTCTTTGAAGAAAATACTTCAAATAAGGAAACTACTCCTTTGAGATATAAGGAATGCATTTTCGCGAAAGTCTTATGTGCGATCTGAATGTTCTGACAGAGTCTATATACATATTCTTGAGAGTTAAGAAAATAGCATGCTATATACACAATGTGGGTACTTGCTTTAATGCAAACAATGTGAAAATAAAGCTTGAGATAAAAAATATTTAAAGCGAAAGAAATAAACAAAAGAGATGTAAATATGGTGATATTCAAAAATCGGTCTTCTTTAGAGTGATAATTGATATCAATATTTAAAAACAGTTTAATATAAAATTTAAATAGAAACTAGTCACAAATGTTTTCTTCTGATTGCTTACGCATATAGGAATATTTTCCTTATCGTTATAAAAGTATGGAAGAAGTACATATGGAACATATTTACGGAGTTCTTTGTGTTTTGAAAACATTATCTACATTTTCTAAGTGATAATACATATTATTTCTGTAACAAAATGAGGAATTCAGTTATGAATTTTTAATGTAGTACATAATTTAACAGTTTAAAATTACATCCAGCAGTTGCTTTATAATATTAAATGCATGTAATGTAAAATTCCTTTCATATCCCATAATACCGTTACTAGAATTACTATGGATGTGGAATGAGTTGCTGTATTACCCCAAAATTGTCTTTGAAGAAAATACTTCAAATAAGGAAACTACTCCTTTGAGATATAAGGAATGCATTTTCGCAAAAGTCTTATGTTCGATCTGAATGTTTTGATGGAGTCTATATACATATTCTTGAGAGTAAAGGAAATAGCATGCAATATACAGAATGCGGTGCAAGCGGTGTACTTGCTTTAATGCGAACAGTGTGAAAAAGAAGGTTGAGATAAACAATATTTAAAGCAAAAGAAATAAACAAAAGGAATGTGAATACCAAAAAATCATATCCTTGTTTAGAAGTGTCTCTGTTAAATGGTTAAATTAAATTGAGATTTCAAAAGAAATTTTCTATATATCTCAAAATTATTTCTCTTTTATTTTTAAAATGCAATTCATTGCAATGTTTTATACAGTAAATGGAATTGGTGGCAAAAATAAATTATTATTAATTTGACATTTCTTAAACCTTTTTACTAATGTTTAAAATATTAATATGATAGCATTTTATTTACATTAAGTGAGCAACAGTTTTATTCATCCATTTGCTTAGATGTAGTTTTAAATAATAAAAACACCACGTAATATGTCGTGAACTCGTACATTTTAGTACATGTTTTAATGAATTATAGTGTCTAACATTATTTTAGGTTTAATAAATGTTTCAAATATATTAAAGAATAAAAACGGTGTATTTTTCTGGGAACTTCTTGCATACATTCACGAATTTTATTCTTATTAAATAGAGTTCATATACATTGCATATATATATTTTTAAAGACTGTAGAAAATACGTTTTATTATATGATTTACAATATTAAAAAGTAAAAGGTCTTAGAAAATACTTTCTATTATATGATTTCCATAAAAAAATAACACTTTTAATTTTATATGAACTTTGAATTCCAATTGATTGATTGTATTCAATCCATTTGACATTCTTTACAACGCAACACGTTTTGAGTTATGGTGTTTTGAGTTTTATAATAGATATGTAATCCCGTTAATGTAAAAACAGATGTTTTATTGCGAATAGCCAATATATAAGGTACCATTTTTTACCATGCTGTCTAAACTTGTAGTCATTGTTACAACCAGTATCTGTTTCAATTTCACTATATAATTTATTTTTCAATATTGCAAACATTACGAACATAACAAAGATCGTATTGCGTTTTGCCTCAGCTGGCATTGAACAGCGTGATTATTTGTAAACTCGCAATAACAATTCGCAAACTCGCGTGTATTCGCAAATAAATACAATATGGCACTTAGTAACGGGTTGTGGTTATATCTGTATTCAAAGATGAATCTTTTTACGAACCTCATATCACAGCTTAAATTCAACATTTATCTATAAATGTTTATACTTGAAAGTATAAATATCTGCTACATCATGACCAGGCATGAACAGGCAATGAGAAAAAATCCAAATCTTAACTTATTGTTTTCTAAACAACACGTATATTATGTTCATGAATCACTAATTTTTTTATGTTGTAATGTTATCCATATTTAAATTTGATTTCCACATATTTCTATCTGTATTAAAATATCAATAATATTTTCAATTCTAGCCACACAGTGACAGTCATTCATTGTTACACAGTGCCATTTTTCCGTAGATGGCTGGAACTTGGTTGTGTCTGCATTGTTTCCTGTTGCCATCGTCTCACCACGAGATCATGTCAGCAACCTCGTGATCAGCTGGAGTGTCATTGTCTCATGATTACTTTGTACCAAGCAATCGTATCATTTGAAAATGATGAAAGCCTGTCAAAGAGTGCCCCCTCCCCTCCAACAACGAATGAGGTACTGTCGAGACTGCCAAGGGAGCAGTGTGAGTCATCTCTCGTGGGCGAACGAAGAATAGAGGGAGATAATCAGTAGCGGCTCGTGAGTTATGAATGGGGCAGTGCTACACATGAGACACCCACGTTTCTGCCCAGGGTCGGACAGGGCATTTTGAAAGGGTGCTAACTTTGGACTTTTAGAGGGCGTGAAATAGCCTGCTGAAGGGCGTAAAAGTATTGAAAAGTATGAAGGAAAATCAGTTCCTCAACTTGTGAGGCATTCCGAGCCTGTTGCCGCTTTAGGGCGACATATTTTGAGGGATGAAAATTAACGTCTGCTCTGTATGTATTGTGTTTGGTTAGAATAAAAGAGTAAATAGGTTATAAAATAACTCTTACCTTAAGCAGCAAAATATCAATAATAGGACAGTTAAATTTTCGCTGGTACGAATATTTTCTGCTTGTTGATGCTTTGATAATTTTTAAGTCCGGCGTAGGACACCCTATATTTTTAATGCCATTTTTCTATACTAAGGACAACTGTGAAAATACTATTTCTTTGTAAATGTAGCACACTCATTGCGTGGTTGAATACAAAATTCCATAACGCGGCTGAAAGACACATGACGATATCAAAATTGTCAATATTTCTCAATGGCGATCTGCACAGTTTGCATCACGACGCTAATGTAAGAGTTCTTGCCTCCTCCCACTTATCTCCAACGGCGGGGCATGCGCAATAAGGCGGCTGAAAGATGAAGAAATCAAAACTGTCTATTTCTCAATGGCGGTCTGCACGGCTTGCTGCACGTACATTAATGTAACTGTGCTTGCCTCCTTCCATCTATCACCCACCGTGAGACATGCACAATGAACCATCTATGGGAATGATAAGAGCTCTGTCTCCTTGCTGCCGAAAATGAGAAAGAAAAAGGCCTTTTAAACCCACATTCATTCAGGATAAGAGAGAAGTGATCTATTGTCCTACTTACATTAAGGTTTTAATTGTTTTCAAAGATAACATTAAAAATATACAGGGTTTTTAAAAATTATAGGAGGTGCGGCAGCTCTGCAGCATTTATGAACAACACATCTACTGGAGATAGTAAAAAAGAAAGATGAAGAGAGGGGGGCTTCTTTTTTTAAGACCTTGATTAGTTCATATCGGATTACGATCTGTTGGGCTAGAGACAGTAGCATGGCTCAGTAATATTTTTGTGTTTTATCTGAGCTCAGGTTTGTGACCCGAGCTAGGTTTTGTGATCATTTTTTCACTTTTTATGTTTTAATTGTTATGTTTTAGTTTTATTCTAATAAAGAATTTTAGTTACAAAATACGGCAACGTCTATTTTACAAAGTGGCAATTCTACTGAGCATAAGTTGTGGCTTGCTACATCACACCATAAAATTAATTGAGATATTTTTCCCTTAGATTTATTCAATAATTTTAAATAGCTTATGTTTGTATCTATATCTAAATATCAGTTGTTAACATTTTCATCTTAACTAAATAACGTATAACATTTATTAAAGCTAAAATTTATTTAGGATTTTTCGATATAGATTTTATCTTTTTCTGTTTACTCGTCATTATTATTTTTTATTTTTTTATTTTATTTTATTAATTTTTTGTTATGATAGCTATTTTCAAATACGTTTTAAAAAATTAATTTAAAAGAAAATTACCCACGTAATTGTCTTATATATATATTTCTAATTTATAAAGTAAAACTTATAAAATGTTTTACTTTATGTGTATTCGAAACTAAACGCTATAATAAATATTATTTTTTTAAAAACTTTAAATTGTATTAAATGATAATATTCTTCTATTTAAGCATATGTTAATAAAATTTAAAGACCACGCCATTTTAAAAGTATTAATATTTTCTTCTTCAATTTCAGAATAAAAAAAGATGTTTTATACTTGATTTTGATAAATGTACCTACATTTAATTTCAAATGAGTGCTACAGCCAAAAATGCATTCAGAAAAAAATAGCCCTTTACATTATATATGCATTTCTCTATATTTTATCAGCACATTGCGATGACAGAAAGTTTTATTTTACTCTTAAATATTTGAAGTATATAAATAATCCTTTTAGTTTTCTGAATAAATAAATGTCTTGTGACTTTTGACAAAATTGAAATATTCAAACATGGAAATCGCATTGTTTTGCTTACAACAATCTCCATTTTTGGAAATTGGTCTTAAAAATATTTTCAGATTTCTTAAATTTCTACAATAAAATTCCACTACCAATATTTAAAAATAAAACATACAAATAAATTCATTCAATTCATTGGAGAAATTGTTCCTTGAAACATATATTCAAGGAACACCATCTATTGCATAAAATATTATGATAAATGACTTTTTTATATTTTTTTATGTAAGAATTAGAATAAAATATGATTAAATAAATTCAAAACTATACGGTAAAACTGTTTAAAATTCGGTAAAATATTGAAAAAATCAAAAAAGACTTAATCTAGGTTTCTATCAATTTGGCAATTTGTATTTTAAAAAATCATACTTGTATTTAAGATAACACATTTTCTTTCGGACTTTTTATGAAAAAAATATTACAAAGGAAATTGTGCAAGACAATTCTAGTGAAAATTATGTTTGTTGAATGACAGTCGTTAATTCATTATAATTTAAACTAAATATTTATATTCTTAGAATAATTTGATTTATATGCAGACCGTATATAGTTAATTAATTAATGAAATTTAGGGTTCGTCTTTTATTTTTATGACACCTGTACTTTTTCAGTATTTTTCAATACTGGTATCTCTTTAACTGATGCAAGTTTGATCATGAATATGCAATTTTAAATATTGTAGCTAGACTGCTATTTTTAAATTTCTCTTTAAAGTTATTAAAGTTTGAATCAAAATTTTATGAAATCAATACCACACATTTCTGGCATCAACTTTATTTATTTATACTCTTAATTTCATTATTAGTTTTATGTTAAAATGACATAATTCTTGCAAATGAAACACATAGAAAACTAAACAGTAACCTTGTAAAAAAAAAAAAAAAAATGTACCGTATGTTCTGATATATTTCTTTCTAACATGACATTTCAGCTACTTTAATAACATTTGAAGAGAGAAAATCTCGTATATTCCGGAAAGCACTTTCGCTTGTGAAAATATTTAGATAAGAGATAAACATTTGTTGCCCAAAATATGTCAGACCAGCAAAAATCTAAGGGATTTGCTCTGTTTGTAAACATAGTACTTTCCTTCCTGTTTCTTTTTGGCAAACAAAATCAGTAGAAAAGAAACTTATTTGAAACAAAACTGCCCACTTTTTAAGATTATTATTTTTTTGTTACTTTTGCACGAGAAAATAAGTTTTACCGTATTATTTCTCACAAAATTAATAAAATAGTAATTTATTGAAATATGCAACTAGTGCGAAAATGGTTATTTTTTTTATTGATTATATCGGGATCCAATATTACGAGAATATTGCACCGATGGGAAATAATTACAATGAATTATTAATATTTGTTAAACATTTGCTTTGCAAAAAATTTGTAATAATATGTCACTATTACATACATTTTCGCTTTGTATCAGACATATTTACAGTGAAACACCAATATTGCTGAAATATTAACAGTAAAAGGGTGAAATATTACTTTCTACTAGTGCACTAATAATAGCATAGCGTAAACAACCCAATGGTGGGAGAATATTGCATACGAATATTTACATTATTGGGCAAGACATAGGAAATATTTAAGATATATTTATTATACAATTGTATTTGTAAAGCATTTCTTGTTTGTTATAAATTAAAAAATGTTGTTATGGAATTCAAAGTAGAAATCTATGAGAATACGCAAATAAAAAACAGACAGTACAGTGAAGCGAGATTTCAAAAAAAAAAAAAAAAAAAAAAAAAAAAAAACATACTGCGTTTGATTTTGATCGTTTTATTAAGATTCGGAAATGTAAAAACAATGAAACGCAAGTGAAAGTAGAATGGTTTATGTTTCACTATTATGTGATATCTCTGCTAACGGTATGCTTATCAGCGTGCTGATTACTATCTCTCCTAATGTAGATCTTTCTGAAAATGTACTTAACAGTGGATTTATTTGCATGCAATTCTCGAATATTTTTCAATATTAACTATCATTTCCCGACTTCTACGAAATTTGCTAATATTTCTACCTCCAACCTGTATGAGTTGTCAATATTTTTGGGGTATTATAAATTATAATGAATTTCAATGAAAGAAATGTTGTTCTTCTTATAATATGTTTATGACATTTATCTATGAACAGAATAAAAATATATGTAAAAACTTTTTAATTACACAATATATATGTGGGCTGTATGTCGAAGTTCAAACGCCAGTGAAAGTAACATGATTTTCTTTCAGTGTTTTACAAATTTTACAGTTACATCATATAATATTAATTTGCATATCGTATTATTTGTGACACTGGGGCACTTTGATATTGGCTTATATAATATATTTATATATAAATAATCCAGACCATGCATATTATTTGAGGTGTTGGTATTTTTATGGGTTTTCAATTATTACCACACTTAAATTAGTACTATACAATGTTTTTTGCAATTTATATTAATCGTCCAAAGTTAATTTTTAAAGATATATTTAAAAATTTTATCTTTTGTTCAGAGTAATAATATGCGTAAATGCCATTTTTTATATATACATAAAATGTAAAGTGACATAAATATTACAATGTAATATTGGAAATATCTAAAATATTTACATGTTTTGTTATAGACTTCCTGATAAAATACACTGTTAAAAATCTGCAGCAGACTGTTCAGTAATTCAATAGTTTTTATAATTAAACTTTACTTGACCATGTTATGAAGCGTTCGAACTGGTCAAAATAGAGAGGAATTATATTTATGTAACCGTTTTCTATAAAAACGGTTAAAAAACTGGACAGTTTTCTTCAGTTTTTTAACAGCGTAATGAAGCAGATATTTAAAATTTATCTTTACATTAATACAAGAAAATGATTTTTTTAAATTTAGATTTTTATTTAAAAACAAATAAGGTGAGAAAAAAGATTTAAACATATCTCTGTAAAGTAATAATTTTTATTTATCTGTATATTGGAACAATGACTTGTAGTACTAAATTTTTGGATAACGTGACATAAACTTTTCCAAATATTTATGCGAATGGAGAAAAACAAAATCAAAGCTATTAATTTACTATTCTCAGAAAGCGTATAAAGCTTTTCTTAACTAGGAAATTGATGATTTAAATTTTACTTGTAGTTTTAGTAAAGAATTTTACTAATTTAAAATAACTGACAACAATGTAGATTATTGAGATTCTTAAACACATATTGATTAAAATTTTGTTTTTTATTTGCAATTGTAATTTTAACTTGCTTGTTAATACATTTTTAAAAGTTGGTTTTATGCACTCTTAAATCAAATTTGTTTTGTGTTACCTATGTTCGGTACATTGTAAAATGCATGTTTTGAAGCATATTTGTTACAGGTTACACTAATTAAGCGACATCACCAAATACACAGTAAAAAAGAACTCTGTATTGGTTCATTCCTTTAATCCTTAATTACCTGCTTATGTCTCCAGGAAACTCGAAATTAGACTTAATTCGTTTTAGTGTAAATAGCTGTTGCTTTTCTTCATGCTGCCAAGTATTTCGGAAATGTTGTATTAGGAACTTTCTGCATAAGTAAAATTCGTTTATCTCGAAAACTCTGCTTTCTGCAGATATTTATAAGGATTACTGTTAACATTTGAGATTCTTAGACTCATCCCTGACAAAATATGATTTATTTTTCCTAAGCAAGGGAATGTTTATACGATGAAAGTTTTACCACGAAAATTTTTAAAAGATGATTTACGCATTCTATTATTCATACAGTGTTAAATAGGGGTGATGTTTTTTAACACTTTCCAACCTAGTTGAAAAGTGTTTATGACTTCGGTTTATCTGGGCTTCTGGCCACCTGTCCGTGCTCTAACTCCCGTAAATATGCTCGGATTGCCCTGCAACTTTTTATATTTTATTGTCGTTATCTATAGCATGTTCTCTATTTCAACTGAAGTGTGTAGCAATTATAGTTTTCGTACAGGGACACTCAAAAGAATTCCGTTACATAACGGTCTATAGGAAAAAATCATTTTCGGTTTATTTTAATGATGTTACACAATTTCAAACACATTGTAATTGATATATATCACTAAGGTGCATTACAAGAAGCTAGGGAGTGCATAGGGAGTGCATAGCACTTACAGTTACTTTACAGGGACAGTCAAAAGAACTCCGTTACATTACGTCTAATGGAAAAAAAATCGTTTGTGGTTTAATTAAATAATATTCCACTATTTTAAACGCGTTGAAATTCATATATATCACTAAAGTGCATTATAAGAGGCTTACTGCAGAATATTGTGTGTATAGCAGTCATCGTTCATTTACAGGGACACATAAAAGAATTCTCTACTGTCTGTTAACAATAATTCCTGGAAGTGCGTTTTAAGTTGCTGAACGCGATTTTAAATTTAACTTACTTTTTGTCTATTACTTGGTGTGTATAAATTCTGTAGATCCTATACAGGGCAGCACTAGAGTTCGCGAACACATTTATTGATAGAAACTCCAGAAGGAGAATTTTAAACTGTGCTATGCGTTTCCTAACTAAACTAAAATTAAGCATCCTATGTTGTAATATATGTACAAATCTATAGATCATATACAGGGCTGAATAAAAGTATTCGGATATTTTTCCGAATATTGTATATGTTGTAAAATTCCTGAAATTACGTTTCTTAAATATGTTATGCGTTTTCCAAATTGTTTACTTATATGTTATCTTTCAGCTTATTAAACGGTAATGATTTGTAAAATTATTTTGGAAGCGTTGGAAAGTGTTACATAATCTATGCTTGACACATGATTTTTCGTTCATGTTTTATCTAGCACTAGACCTAATGCAAATGCTCAATACTTTAGTACTATTCATATTATTTTATGCAGACTAAATGCTAAAAAAAATAATAATAAGTAGATTAAATTAAATATTCTAAAATTATTAAGTATTAATTTATATAAATTCGTTTCTCTTTCGAAACCTTCAAATGATTCTAATAAACTCCTACATCATAATACAATTTTAATTATAAAGTATTTGTACTACTTTGGTTAGACATATAATATTTCATATTTTGACTTTCTTTTTCGTACTTTTTTTCAGAAATGCATACTTAATGGTAATAGATAAATTTTGATTTTTTGTAAATTTGAAAACAAAACAGAAAAAGAACGATTTTTAAATTTTCGAGACATTTCCACATTTAAAATCTGAAAAATGTTGTTTTATGTTTCGATACTCTTGTCTATTGGTTCAAAACTATTTTCAATGATTTACAGGTAAAATACACTTAGAATAAGACATAAAAGAGAGTCGAAGGAATATTTCGAAGAAATTCTACCTGAAAGTAATATTTCGAAAATAAATATTTTTCCAACAAATACTGAAATCTTGTCATGAGAACGTGCCTTGAGATTAACAAAGTTTCATTCAAAGTATCAGTATATTTTAGTAATTTATATTTTAAAGTAAAGCTCTTAAATTATTATTTCATTATTAATTGAAGAAAGGAAATTTTCAGTGAGAATTTCATTAGAGTTTTTCCTCAGTACTATATTCTAAAAAATGTGCTCTAGAGTTCTATAAGTTCGGAATATCATAATGAGCATTTCAAATAAAATTTTCAGCTGTTATACATTCCTTTAGATTACGAAACATTTAATACTATCTGTCTTCAACTGCAATGTTGTAGATTTCTTCTTTTTAAGATTTTTTTGTTCATTACACTTTGTGGCATTATTGGTGTAGCTTAAGATTTATAGCTAAATGACAAAAATGGGACGCCTTACCTTATACCAGTAATACAGTGCGCGAAATAGTTTTGGCTTTTTTGATAATTTTAAGCAAACACAAATAATATTGTCACAATTCAATAAAAACATATGGTATCTAAAAGATTATGCTCTTTATTATGTGTAATGAACATTCAAATCTCGTATTTTAAAAAATAGACTCATACAGGCTTTGTACTTGTATAAATGATACATAAATTACGAAATAATTGTAGCTTCTTTTATCTAAATGTCCCCTTTATTACTTGTTCAACCAAGAAATGTATAATATTTGTTCCACCCGCTTTGGCATTGTAGCAAGCTTCCATTGGACGCGGAAGTCATATAAGTCTTGAATATATTTCATATCAACAGAGTTCCATACTCCAAGAATAACTGTTTTCAAATTGCCCTTGGACATAAAATGTCGGCCATTTTCATAAACTTTTTTGGCCAAACATATATTCTATACCAAACATTCTCTATTACTTCAAATCAGGCGATGTGCTGAACATTGTTCAAGCAGTTTCATGTTTTTCGACTTGAACTTATCCTTGGACGTCTTTGACACATGAATTTTGCAGTTGTCTTGCTAAAACACTTAATTTCGTCCAGCCGTTTGAAGACCATTTCAAGGAAACTGCTTACTTAATATATCTCGTAATCAGAACTGTTCATTTTTTCATGTAGGAATTCGATATTGGGTTTCTTTTTCCACCCTAATGTGTCCCATATCATTATCTAACTCCTTCATTGTTGCCTAGTGGAAAATACTAATGGTTCTTTTGTATTATCTTTCTAATAGCTGTATATACCATCTGGACCATCCAAAAAATATATTTTCTCATAACAGAAAATAACTTTTTGCCATTCATAGATCCAACTCATATGGCTGCGAGCGAATTCTTTCCGATTAGCGTTATGAATTGAAGATAGCAACTTTTTTTCTGAAGTAGACCGTTTTTTCTGAAGTTTCCTCGAACTAAGTACCAATTTATTCAGAAACTATTGTGTTCAATGAACAGTAACTGGCAAATTTAATTTATTTCATAATTGTCAAGCTGATACAATTTTATTTAATGCTTTGTAACTCAGGGGACGGACTTCCTAATTCGTAACTGAGGGTTGTCTGTCCATGCGTTTCTTCTTTCCATACCCTGATAGATCTTTAAGGTAATTTTGGACGACTTTTGAACTTCTGTCAAAAGTTCTGGCAATATGTGTAGGATTCATATCCGTTTATTCTCTTAAAATATCAGTTTTACCCTGTTCGATATCAGAAAGACATGAGCCAGGTGGCATATTAATTACACTGATAAACAAGGAATTTTTTCTTGGAAAATTTTAACAGATTTAAGTAACCATACCCTTGGGAATTTGGGAAATATTCACAAAAAGGTGAAGTTGGTTTCCGTAAGATGTGTTCAGTCAAACTTTGTGGTGCCATGAAGATTTTTATTTGTTCTTTGTAAAACATTTATCATTGTATCATTTAGTTAGCTGACGAACGGGTGTTTTTAAAATATCTCGTAAGTGTGTTAATTACAGTGATAGTTTTTGCTATATTTGTGGCGAATTTATGAGCACTACTCGCAGAAGAAACATTACTTCTTTAATTAAAATTGCCTATAAACATTATTTTGGATTCAAAATTGGTGATCAGAATAAGCCATGGGCACCACACTTTTGTTGTTTGCGCTGTTCTACCTGACTCCGAGAGTGGATTAAGGAAAAGGGGACTTCAATGCCTTTCTCCGTACCAATGATCTGTAGAGAACCTAGAGATCATTTAAAAGACTATTTTTGTATGACTCCAAGAGCAAAGGGAATTAATTTTAAGAAGCAGAAGCACATTCAGTATCCCAACATTGATTCTGCTATGAGACCAGTACCTCACAGTGATGTGCTTCCTTGCCATAGCCACCTGTAAACTACAGTCTTTCCGTTGATGAAGAATGCATGCCATCTTGTTGTCATGAAAGTGAAACAGAAATGGATTACATTCCACCACAGAAATATTTGAAGCCTCATATGATAACGCAAGTAGAGTTGAATGACCTTGTGCGGGAGTTGGGGTTAAGCAAGAATAAAGCCGAATTTCTAGGATCAAGACTTCAGGAGTGGAATGTGCTGATAAGTGATGTACGTATTTCTATATACCGTGACATACATAAAGACTTCATACGTTTTTATGGAAAAGATGGTGAAATATGCTTTTGCAAGGACATTCCAAGCCTTATGGCATCTTTAGATCTATGTCATAAACCAGAGGAATGGCGACTTTTTATTGATGCGTCTAAGGTGAGTCTAAAAGTAATAGTCCTTCACATTGGAAACAAATATAACTCCATTCCTGTAGGATATGCTTCAGGGGAAAAGAAACATATGATACCCTGAAGAAACTATTACTTGTGTTCCAGTACAATGATTATAAGTGGAAAATTTGTGCTGACTTGAAAGTAATTTCAATTCTGCTAGGAATGCAACAAGGTTACACGAAATGTTCATGCTTTATCTGCGAACGGGACAGTTGTGCAAAAAATAAATATTATTGTGTACAAACTTGGCCTTCTTGGAAGTCTCTAGAACCTGGTGATAAAAATGTAATTAAGCAACCTCTTGTAGCATTAGTAGACATATTACTCACACCACTCCATATCAAGTTGGGATTGATAAAAAAATTCGTGAAAGTTCTTAATCGGGACGGTAAAGCATTTGCGTTTATCCGAAACTTGTTCCCACCAATATCGGATGCCAAAATAAAAGGAGGAAAGATTTCATTCGGAAAATTATTAGTTCATTAGACATTCGGAAAATTATGAAAAATGACCAGTTTGAAAGTATTCTCACGACGGTAGAAAAGGACACATGGCATTCATTCAAGGACGTTGTGGATAATTTCTTAGGGAATAACAAAGCTACAAATTACAAGTGTACAGTTCAAAATATGGTAAACAATTTTAAAAAGCTAATTTGTCACATGTCATTAAAGCTTCATTTCTTGCACTCTCACAATGACTTTTTCCCAGATAATATGGGAGCAATTAGCGACGATCATAGTGAACGATTTCACCAACAAATTTCTGCTATGGTGTCTCTTTATCGATCGCAATGGAATGAATCAATGCTTGCCGATTACTGTTGGTTCATCAAGAGAGAAGATACTGAACATAAATATAAACGCAAAAATAGATACTAATGTACATAAATTGTTACACTCAAAAAATTGTGTTCAGCTGCGTAAAATGTGTGTAAAATATGTCGAAAAGTGTATAAACAGTGTGCAAGTATGCTGCTGGTAAATTTAACATTTATGTAATATTATTATGCATTATTGTACGATATCCTAAATTGTAATATATTGTAATAACCTATAAATACATATCCTTCGTTTAAACAAAAATAAGAACCAAGTAAAAATTTCTAATATCATTTTTATTTACACAAGAGTGTATATAATTGGAATATTAGCTTTAAATTTAAGAAAAAAATAAAAAGTCAATTTTTGTTTATCAGTGTTATTTTTTAATATAAAACTGTAAACAAAATATTTAGTGATTTTTCTATTTAATCTGTTGTCACAAATAAAAAAATGTTTCTGCTAAACGACACGCATATAGATGACTTTTCAATTGAGTAAGGCCATAATTTGTTTGCTTCTGAAATCCAGATTTCACTGATAAACTTTCACAGCGCATGCCCAAGTACTTCTACAGCAACCGATGTATGCGTGTTTACTTTGCATGTTACAATGTAGGAAATATCATATCATTTTTCTTTTTTGTCATTATAATATATCAGTTAAAATTTTGAGAGGCTATAATTCGTTCGCGCACTGTAACAGTTATATTTCTGAAACCAGATGCTAATTAGATTGAAATATGAGATATGTACTATCTAAAGCGAAATTAGAATTGAAACTCCTAAGATTCTAAATTCAAACGATAAACACAGAAAATTGAAAATAATTTAAAAATTATAAAGATATATAATTATTATACACACATACATACATTAAATACCATAATCCAAAATGGAGTGAAAAATTAGCCAGAGCCAGGAATCGAACCTGGGTCCACAGCGTTCCGGGCTGATGCTCTAACCACTGAGTCACTCCGGCCGATTCCTGAGTCTGCAATTTCTCACTAATAAACCATGTTGGAGAGAAAGTCACCAGCCATTTAAGACATTTAACCATAGCCTTTGATTATCGGACAATGGTGAATAGATTTTTATTATTCCACCGATCTACGAATATACCGGGTGATTATAATTAAAGTTACGATTTCAAAAATTGATAATTTTAAAACTTCTGGTCTGAATGACTTGATATTTTAGCAGAACAAACGTGAGGCAATGGAATTTTGTGTGGCAAAGGAAAAATATAGTTCCAAAATGTGTCGATAGATGGTGCTGTCAGAGTAATGTCAGGGGAAAGACCAAAAATGTATTCTTTAAACACAGGAATATTGTTAGCCAAAAGGAAAAAATAGAGTTCAGGGATTTACTAAAAATTTATTAGCGAAAAGACAAGAATACGTTTTTACAGCGACAACCGCGATAATGACAAAAAAAGAAAAAAAAAAGAAAAAAAGAGCTTCATGGAACAAACACCTTACTAATGAGTAAGGCATAAGTCGTTCAATATGTCCTCCGCCTTGTTCCGCTACTAATTCGAAGCGAAAACGGCATGTTCGACAACAGATCGGAGGGTATCTGTACTAATGCAATGGGTATGGTGTGTGATGCTTGCCTTCAAGTCGGCCAGATTCTGAATCCACCCGCTGTAAACAACATTCTTCAGGTACCCCCCAAAGCGAGAAATTACACGGGTTTATTTCGGAGGAACGTGACGACCATGTTGTTGGAAAAAGGCGGCTTATGATCCTATTATCTCCGAAATTAGCACTCAATAGCTGCTTAACAGGAGTAGAAATGTGCGGAGGAGCGCCATCTTGCATGAATACTGTGCGATCCACTCACTGACGTAGCTGAAGTGCCGGAAGGACATGGTTACGCAAAAGTGCTTCATACCGCTTGCCAGTAACAGTGCAGGTAACGGGACCCGCAGGAGTGATCTCCTCGAAGAAAAACGGACCGACGATAAATGCTGCCGTCGTCATTCCGCACAACATGGTGACCTTTTCAGACTGAAGAGGTAATGGCTGTAGCCGGGGCGGATTCTCGGTCGCCCATATCCTGCAATTTTGCGTATTTGCAGAACCTTGCAAATGAAAGTGGGCTTCGTCAGACTACAGAATGTTCCATGACCACTCGCTGTTAACTTCCATCCGGTCAAGAAATTGTAGTGCAAAAGATTGACGTGCTTCCAGGTAGAAACTCCTGCACATGAGTTATCTTGTACGGATAACAGCGCAAGATGTTTCGCAGGACTTTAAGCATCGTGGTGTTCGGCATATCCAGCATTCGGTCAATTCCTCGTGCACTGCTGATTCCAGCATCACTGTTAGTCTGTTCTTGTAATGCTGTAACCACATCTTCTACTGCCGCAGCCGAAACTGGTTTCCTTCCTTTACCCAGTTTAACGCCAAATGAACCGGTCTCTTCGAATTTAGCAATCATTTTTCGCAGACCATTTGTGGTTATTGGACCCCTTTTTATGGATTTTAATGTCCGAAACTTCCTAATAGCTGTAAGTGCACAGTTATCGTTCTTATGAAAAAGCTTCAAGAGTAGAGCGCGATCCTTCATAGTCAGAGTCATGATGAAGCATTCAGGCAAAGAGCTGGTGCTCTGCATTTTTATGGCAGCTATGTCTGCGGTGCGCATGTCACGTATTAGTAATTTGCATATCTCCAGACAATGTGAACCATGACAGCGCCATCTATCGGCACATTTTGGAACTATTTTTTTCCTTCGCCAAACAAAATTCCATTGCCTCAAGATCGTTCTGCTAAAATATCAAGTCATTCTGACCAGTAGTTTTAAAATTATCGATTTTTGAAATCGTAACTTTAATTATAATCACCCGGTATATTAAATACGAATGTATAGTATTTATGTTTGTTTTAATAAAAATTATAAATATAAATATGCATGGATTATATTATTCTTTCTAAGTTTTTTTAACCTTACATAGTTGAAAATTGGTTGAATTCATTTTCATTGTGTCAAATATTGCATAGTACGTTTTATGTGACTGAAAACAAGCAAACAAAAAGGTTGATTTGTACGTTTTAACTGTAATAAAAATAATTTAAAATTACTTAAAAGATTCTATAGAAAGTTTGAGAAAGCGTTTTTGATGTGTATCAAGTATATTTTATATTTCATATTTCATAATTCTAAAACATACGTTTTAATTAAAAATAGCAAGATTCTATATTTTTAATAAATTAAAAATATAGTTAATGTTGTGTGTATATATATATATATATATATATATATATATATATAATTTTTTCAAACATATCAGAATTTAATTAGCCCATATTTAAGGACAATATTCAATCATATTGAAATCTATTTTGCAGAGAACATAATCAAACAACGAGTACAAAATGAAAGGAGAAATAAAATAAAAAATAATAATAAACATAATATATATATATATATATATATATATATATATACATTAAGCGAGCAAGCAATTTTCCATATTACGAATGTTATCGAAAGTATCTGGAACGATTTGCACAGAACTTGCCACCCATACAAAATCGAGCACGAGAAAATAACCTAACTAGGTACCGCATTCAAGAAAGACAAGATCAAACAAATTCAGTGCTAAAAATGATGTTTTCTATAAATCGAAAAATGCTCCAAAGATTTATACGAAACGTGTCTTCTTTACTAATTCAAGCACGAGAAAAAGAATGACACGAAAAACCTCATTTGAAAGGTTAAAACAAACTGAGCGCTGAAAATGCTGCTATTTATCGAAAACAGCTCGAACGATTTTCAGAAAACATGACTCCTATACTAATTCGAGCTCGAGAAAACGATCTAGCTAGGTCTCTAATACGGAGAAATTCGTTATATATGGTTAAAAGAAACTCAGTCAAATGATGGTATAAATTGAAAATAGTTCCGTAGATTTTCGTCAAATTAGCCTTACTCGAATACAAGAAAACGATCTATGTTTGTCTAGATTTCGGACAAAATAGTTTTCGTAGGTTTAAGCAGTTTTCAACATTACTCTTCAGTAACCGGAATTCTTGTCTACACTATTTATCATGGATTAGCAACACTATTATGAACGATATCGATGATGGGGTAACGATATTCTTGAAAAGAATTTCCTTCTATACTAAATCGAGCACAAAAAATAATTTATCTAATTCCTAATTCATTCCCTAATTCAAGAAGATTTGTTTCGGTACCTTATAACAAACGCAGCATTAAAAAAGTGTCGATGTAAGAATTTTAAATGGAAAACGGTTAAGACGATTTTCATGGCATAAGTCTTATATACTGCGGAAAAACCATCTAATTACGACTCAACTTCGAAAATGTGATCTTAGCACAGATTTCCAGTTTATTTTTTTCATAGACTGCAGTGTCTTTCGAATGACGTATGAATTGCGATAATGATCAATCAAGTATATTTTTCTGCGGTCGCCTTCCAGTCTAATACAATTTACATAAAATGAGATTCCGAATACGAGAAAGTAATTTGATTAGTATCAATTTCAGCAAATTCTATTTTGATAGGTTAAAAAATCTTAATACTGATATGCTACGGACGTACTGTCATTCCCAACCGAGAATTGTTCATCTTAAATTTCGCAGAGAAAGTGTTTGTAGATGACAAAGAAATTCATGGAATAAGGTTATGTTTAACACAAAAAAAATATATATATCATTAAAAATGATTCTGAAATACTTTCTTTCACAATGTCAATAATAATTTGGAGGTAAAATGCAAAAGCTTTTTTAATGAAATAACCCTGTTTTTAATGTATATATTTTTTTAATTTGATTGTTACTCTTTCGTAATTGAAATCTTGAACAACAGGTACAACATGTATTGTTTGGCACTAAATTACTAGCAGCTTTTTAATCCAAAAGATTTTTTCTGCGAAACCTCTACGCTTATTTTTGTTTAACGCAAATTGAAAGAAGACATAATTTTCAGTCGAATGGTTATTTTAATTTTTTCCGTAAAATTTTGGTGAATACATTTGTGTGGTGCTTTCCCATGTTTTTGGATGGTTGTGCCCTTTAGGTAAAAGAGTAGGCATGCGAAAGGTTACACACGTTCATCTGTATTACACAATTTGACGATGATTTTTTTTTCCTTTGCGACGCTGATTTACCACCATTCATTTCCTAGGATGCTTTAAAATATAGTTTATTGTAACAGCAGAGAATATTTCGCAAAAATCCTTTCAAGAACTCATAGGAACATGCATTTTCTGTAATCAACGTTTTCTTGCAATGTGTAGATCAATTTGATATGGTTTTTGTCGGATTCCACTTCTCCGTCCACACAACTTTGAAATATAATCCGGTCTTTTGATATGCTGCCACCACCGATATGAATACGTGATATCGGACACAATACGTGATGTATATTCAAGAAAAACCTAACTCTTTCTATTACACTTAAACAAACACTTTATTAACAATATTTACACTTAAACTCGGAGGTAAAGTATCCGGTTTAATATTAAATCAAAATAATTATAGAAACGCTTTACGTGTACCGTTAGACTACGTTCATTTATTCCACACTGAGATTTCTATTCATCTCACACCCGCTCTCAGCGCTCATTCCCCGAGCAACCTTCACACTTCGCTGCTCCGTCCGAACTCAACACCGGTCTCAGAGCTCCAACTCTGAACGACCTTACACCTTCGCTTCCTACGTTAGAACTAACTTTCTCTCTCTCGTAAACTGCAGAACACCCTCCTTTCTACGGGGTTTCTCCTCTGTTTCCAAGGGTCCTTGACAACCCTTCCTCCCTCTTGACGGATCTGTCTTCCTAAGCAAAAGGGTGCAATAGCTTTTTTTTATCTATGAAAGACCACATTGCAATGGAAATACTTCTTTCATTCTGTTCCACTCGCCACCCTTCGGATTAAGATTTTCTAAAGGACGCCTTTAACGGTACACAATAGATACATATACAATACATACAATATGCTAATCCCTTAAGAATAGCTTTTAACTCTTGCAGCTGATTCTAAGAAACCTGACACCCCCCACCTTGGCGGAAAATATGCCTTTTAGGGGCTAATTTTCCTCAAACTATGTAATGTCTGAGAAGAGTTCAACAGTTCCTTTATAGGTTTCTTCATTACTACAATTACATAAATATTTCAAGGTGTCTGAAAATTTAACTACTGACATCTCTAATGAACCATATACTAATGTGATAAATACAGAAAAAAATACACAATATGCTAATACATTGTTATAAACACATGATGCAAATACAATTATAAATACACAAAAAAAAATAAAGTTACACTAGTATTATGTCATTTCAATGTCAGTCCTTAGGCTGATATTGCTGGAGGCGGAACTTTTTCCTTCCAGTGCTTCCTCGTTAACTTAATTGGTACATCCCTTTCCGCAATGCACCCGCTTGAATGGCTAACTTCTGCCTCTGATGTACCAATTAAATCGTCCTCTAACCAATCAGGCACTTGCCTTTCCAGGTCCTCTTTGTACGTGATGATAACATTGTACAATTTCTGCCTTATCTTACCCCTTTCCGGTTTACGACCAATCCGATTTTTCTCCATTTCAACCAGTTCGATAGGACCCATAAATAATTCCTTATTTTTCCTTAAGATTGATTTTATGTCCCCTACTTGAATATTTGTTAACCCTTTTATCTCAAATCTCTTCCTGTCTTTATTTTCCGGTTGTTCTCGGTCTAACAACAGATCTTTCCTACAGTCTTCAAACTCCCCGTCACTATCCAAGACAATATCGACTACTTTATTTTTAGCCATAAATGCTCTCATTTCATCTGGATACACCAGTTTCTTACTCCCGTCCCCTAACTCAACTATAACTGCAGGTCGACATATTTCCTCTTTCTCCTTATTACTCACATTCTTTTACCTCGTTAATCGACATTCTACACATGATTGGCAATATATTTTAGCTTCCTTCGCCATATTTTCCCAATAAAATGAATGCTCGATTCTTTCTAACATTTTCTTGGCCGCATGATGCCCTCCAAATACTGAAGTATGGGCTAGTTTTAGAATTTCTTCCCTTCTTACTTTAGGTATTACTAATTGAGCTACCGTTTCATCTCCTAATTTCTCTTTATGATACAACATCCCATTCACAATATAATAAGACTCTCTCTCATTTTCAGCCAATTCCCAAGCTTTCTCTAAATCCTTACAACTCATTTGGGATTCCTGAAATACATTTAAACTACTTTCCGTAACTTGATTAATCTTACTTTTCTCTACCTCGGCTTTTTCCTTCTCCTGACTTTGTAAATTTTCCGATCTCGTTTCTACGACATAACGGTTATTATTACCATTTCTAATCCCTTCCCCTTCTTTCACTTTATTCCTACTATCTTCCTTACATTCCCTTTCTACCGATTGTCTTAATGATTTCTCTTGGTTTAACCCTGACAATTCATTAGCCACGTCAGGATGTAAAATTACCTGTTCCTTACTATTATCAATTATCGCGCAAAGTACATCCTGATGAATTACATTAGTTTCTCCGCGTTTTGGAATAGCTAAAGGTAACTGAATTAATGGCGATTTCACTGCCTTACCAAATATCCCTTGTAAATATATGCTCCCAGCCCCTCTTAATTTTTCTGCTGGTACTAAATCTTTATGAATGACGCTAATTTGGCAACCAGAATCCACCAATCCTTTTGTTATCTTCCCATTTACACTAACTTCCACTTTCTCGAGATTATTTAACTTCTCTCCAATAACTTTAGCTCTCCAATTCCCTCTTGCTCCGATTCTTGCCATACTCGCTCCCCTTGGTAATTCTGTAATTCCTCGCACTGAGACATTATTGATACTAGCCCTTGGTTCTTGTCGGTTATTAATTTGATTACTTCCCTCATTATTTCCTTTTGTACAAAATCGCTGAACATGTCCTCGTTGAGAACACTTGAAACAGATAGGCGTCGTATCATTAGGTTTCTTATATTCCGGTTTTCTACCCAAAAATGGACTAACCTCATTATTCCCATTTTGTCTCCAATTACTACTAAATCCCTCATCTTTTTCTCTTCTAGAATTTCCATTATGTACATACCTTTCTTTGTCTTTATAACCCTTATAAGTTACCGCATAAGATTTTTGTTTAGCATCAAACAAATTATCACATTCCTTAGCAATTTTAGAAACTTCTAACCAATTACTGTACTGAGTTAATCCAACATGCGTCGCGGTTTCCTCATCTAACGTAGTTAACAACTTATCCGTGACAATTAACTGATTAACCTTCTCATACGTATCTGCACCTCTAATCTTACAGTAATTTTCCCACGTTGCTATTAAACGTGACACAAATAATACATGAGTTTCATTTTGATTCCTTCTAGCCTTCTTAAAGTTTTCCAAACACGCCTTCGGTGTCGGCTCGTGTTCCCTTAAAACTAATTCCTTTAACTTCTCATAACTCTCAATTTGTTCCCTAGTAGTGTATATTAGCAAGTTATCGGCCTTATCTCCTAACATATTTAGCAGAATTTCGGCCTGCTGTGTTTCCGGTACATTTTTTGTTTGGAATGCTCGTTCTAAACTGCTAAAAAACACATTCCATCCCTTAGTCCCTTCTGGAACCTTGATAGACAAAGTTTTAACGCTTTTAATCAATTTCTCTAGGCTACTCTCATGATTAGATTCTCTAGTCCCATTAGAGTTATTTGCCGAACTTTGAATCTTTATCCTTTCCAACTCTAACTCATGTTCCAATCTCAATTTTTCAGCCCTTTCTTCTCTATCTAACTTTTCACGGTCTAACTCCCTTTCTAACTTTTCCCGTTCTAACCTCTCCTCCCTTTCTAACTTTTCTCGTTGTAACTTTAAATTTTCCTCCCTTTCTAACTTTTCCCGTTCTGCTACTAACGCTTCTTGTTCTAACCGTTCTGTAACACTAGTGCTAGATAATTCCATAATGGCTCCCTCTTCATATTCGTCGCTCTCCACTATCTTTTTCTTAAGCTTAAACCTGGTATCATCTTCCGAGACTTCAATCCCTAACTCTTCACATATCGCCTGAAGATCCACCCTTTTTAATTTTAGTAAGAAAGCCATCCTTTCTACTGATAATTATTACCACCCTACAATAATACTTAAGCACAATATCAAATTAATATTTCCTCAAATCCTACCCTCATAAGTTACCTCCACATATTATACTATTTAACATATTTCAAATAAGTAATAATAGAATAATAAATTTCCTTAAACAATGATACCCCACAATTTGCTTCCAATAACAAAGTATCAATAATCTCAATTTTACTATTATGCAATACAGATTTTAAATTTATACCATTAAATAATAAAATACAATTTACACAATAATACTGATACGTTGCAATTTGAATAAAACACTGATGCCAATCACTACATAAAAATATCCACCTAACAAAAATTTGCATGAAATACACATAAATTACTAAATTTAATCTCAATAAAATATTTCAATTTCAAAATTAGTTCTCACATTAAAAAGTAAATCCCAGCACTTTTTTTTTCTCTGGGCCTTCAGTTCTTCCTTGAAGGTTATTTCAATTTAATTTAAATTCTACACAAATTTGCTTTCCTCATTTACTATCAATATTTCAAACTTAAAGCAAACAATATCACTTAATTTAAATATTACTTTAATAATAATTTAAATTTAAGAAATTTCAATTATTCCTTCCAACTATTAACACAATGCATTAATTTTAATCATTAATCTTATCCGTTTAAAACAATTAGAAAATCACTTCTAGTAATTAATATAAGATCCTTTTCTTAAAACAATAGTGTAAAATGGTTGTTAATATCTCATTTGATTTAGACCAATTATTATATTGCACATAAATTAACATAAATTATACACAATAAAAAACAGTAGGTTCGAGAATGTCAGTAGAGTAAAATGATAAAAACACCTTACCTCGTACTTTATTCGCTGGGCAATTCTCTGCTCACTTTTCCACAGGGTAAATCTTGCACTCTCGGGTCACAATCACTGCACCTTGCTTCACAATGCACAAAAAATACTACGCACAACACTACACTAACACCACCACTAATTCACTTCACTGTAATGACGATAGGCTAGCTGGCACTGGTTGTCTACAACGATAGGGCACGAACACTTCCGCTGGGTGATCCGGCACAAACTCTCTGTAACACGGTTAACTGGCACTGGTCTTCGGTGATTCAGATCCCGTCGCTGCCAAAATTGTCGGATTCCACTTCTCCGTCCACACAACTTTGAAATATAATCCGGTCTTTTGATATGCTGCCACCACCGATATGAATACGTGATATCGGACACAATACGTGATGTATATTCAAGAAAAACCTAACTATTTCTATTACACTTAAACAAACACTTTATTAACAATATTTACACTTAAACTCGGAGGTAAAGTATCCGGTTTAATATTAAATCAAAATAATTATAGAAACGCTTTACGTGTACCGTTAGACTACGTTCATTTATTCCACACTGAGATTTCTATTCATCTCACACCCGCTCTCAGCGCTCATTCCCCGAGCAACCTTCACACTTGCTGCTCCGTCCAAACTCAACACCGGTCTCAGAGCTCCAACTCTGAACGACCTTACACCTGCGCTTCCTACGTTAGAACTAACTTTTTCTCTCTCGTAAACTGCAGAACACCCTCCTTTCTACGGGGTTTCTCCTCTGTTTCCAAGGGTCCTTGACAACCCTTCCTCCCTCTTGACGGATCTGTCTTCCTAAACAAAAGGGTGCAATAGCTTTTTTTTATCTATGAAAGACCACATTGCAATGGAAATACTTCTTTCATTCTGTTCCACTCGCCACCCTTCGGATTAAGATTTTCTAAAGGACGCCTTTAACGGTACACAATAGATACATATACAATACATACAATATGCTAATCCCTTAAGAATAGCTTTCAACTCTTGCAGCTGATTCTAAGAAACCTGACAGTTTTAATTATTCGGCATTTACACGCCGTTTCAATTCTTTAATTTCTGACATCGTCATAAGTTATTGGGCGAAATTATATTTCGACTGTGTGCTATGTCCTACCAATTTCATTAAATTACGGCAAATTCCATGGTTATGAGCATGTTCGAGTCTTTAGATAATAGCATCTTCAGACCTTAAAAAATAAATCCTTATACATTGCGGCTATTGGAATCCATTTTCGTTGTTTTCTGTAAATCGTCAGATGTATCTTTTTATATGTTGAATGTATTACATCGCAGATTTCATAGTTAAGAAGAGAAACAGTATTTCTATACCTAGAGAAAATCCTCGTCACACACATAATGTTGTATAGAAAAAATGTGCAACACTTCGACAATAAATGAATTTGGTATTTTAAAACTGCGGAAATATACTACAAAATCTTATAACTGTTATCTAGATAACATGGAGAAATTGGATAGAGTAATATATATATATATATATAAATATATATATATATACATATTTGAAAAAAAGGAATTCTCAGTATTTGTTATTAAAACTTTTAAAAATTAGAAATTATATTTTTATGTAGAAGCGAATAATAAAAATTCGTCTTCACTGAAATACAATATGAAATATGTTGAAATAAACAATAAAATTTTATCTTTAAGCAAATACAGTATGAAAGTTAAAAAAATACTGAGCGGGGCTCTGTCTAGCAGCTGCTATACATACATACATACATACATACGTATGTATTAATTTACAAAACAATAGTTTAAAGTTTCTTAAAGTTTATCATTAAATGTAAATAATGAAAAAAATTATTATTTAAAAATTTTTAAACATTATTTTTTAACATTACAAGAAAATATGGAAACTTCAAAATATATATTGTAATAATGTGATATATTTTTGTTTCTACAAAAAAGTATACATCTAAGGAAAAATATAATACAAGTAATGTTATATATCGCAAATATGAAATCTACAAAAAATCTAGTCATTTAATGTGCTCCGGAAGCTGTAATCTGTCGGATGTCCTTAGGGTCTTAGGTCATCAGTTATCTTGCTAACTAAGTTACTTTATCATGTACGTAGCTATCTTTAGGGAGATGTTCTCTATCATTATAGCTTAAACGTGTTAAATCATATTCTATACTGGGAAGATCAGTGAAAGTGATACATCTTGTAAAGGTTTATGGCTTATTATATCTCGTTGCTCATTCTTTTGACATAATCTTCATAAAGATGAAGAAGTAACAAAAATAGATTGTAATGTCTTATTTTTTATGTATCTTAATATAACTTGAAGACTAGTTTTAGTGTATTTTAAATATTAAAATCTTATTTGGCGTGTAAAAAGGAATAAATAAAGTTACGGAATTTACCTTTTACTGTTATGTTTTAATTAATTTGTTAAACGTTAATAAGTTTAAAAATATAAGAATAGCAAGGTTTAAGTATAGTTAATTGCTTTAATATATCATAGAAATGTTAAGTAGGATTTATAATAAAGAGTATAGAATAAAATCATCTGCAGAATGTGTTATGTAATTTTCAAAAGAGAACAAAAGAATTCGTTAAACAACCTTTTATAATATCAAAACTGTTTAATTTTCAATATATATTAGAAACTTTGTAGGATGAATGCTTGACATTCGGCATTTTATTAAGTTCCGTTATCCGTTACAGTTTCTACTCCTCATCAGTTAACCAATGAAAAAGAATAAAATACGTGATATCACAAGAGATAACGGATATAAAGGTAGCACTATTAATAAATTAATTACGAGCGTGGAAAAGAATGAAAAAAAAATTCAATCAGCAAAATTTAAATTTATCTACTTTACAATATTCCCCTGAGTTTCTTGAAAGATTGAAATGTAAACTTAGCAAATTCAATATCTGTCTTATTGGAAAAACTTTCTATGAAATAAAAAAGCATAGTATGTAGGGAAATAAATCTAATGGAGCCATTTCAACTATCAGGTGTTTATGAAATCCCGTTCACTGAGCAGATGGAGCATTGTAGTATTATATAGGAATGACAAGAAAATTTAAAACAAGAATAAAAAAATATATCGCAGATACCCAATATGACAGAAGAACTATAGCTTTGGCCGGACTACATAGGATAGCGACTTTACAATTTGATCTTAAGGATACTAAAATTATTAATCAATCAAGATTTAATTTCCCATGCATTATCCGTAAATCAATAGAAATCTATATGCGTAGCGAGAACAGGAGCAAAAAATAAGAATGTTTTGATATACCTAAAATTTGGCACGATTTGCTTTACAAATTAAAAAAGCAACACGAAAATATTAATTTACACATTTACAGTTGACCATTTTTGAGAACCTGCTTTTATTAAACACATTATCTCGTGGCTTATGTTTATCAATTTTACTTTTTTAATGTTTGTGAGGATATGGATTATTTAACATTTTGATGTAGAAAATGTCGCAGTTTGTTCATTCGAAACATGTCTATCTTTATATTAAAAGTTTTTATGAGCCTTTATGTGTTCTGTTTTATCACTTTACGTATGTATATCTTTAGTTTAAAAAATGATGAAAAATTATGCATTTGTTTAATTAAAAATCAATTTTTTTTAAATTAGAAAATATTTATTCATATGAACTCTCGTAATCTTTAACAGTAAAAAATAATAAAATTTGTAACACTTTGATTCATAAATAAAAATAATAAGTTAAATACCGTAAGAAATGGCGAATAATTCTTTATAAAAATGTGTTTAAAACCAGTATCGTTAAATAACAATAATATATGAAGTACTCAGCGGAATGTTATATTAAAAAAAAATGAATAAAACTGTTATTGTTAATTTTTTTTAATGTAGTATACAAGGGTTTAAGATAATCCTTCTAGTGTGAAATTTTGTATCTGATGTGACTATTTTAGTACAGCTAATTATCATTCTTTAACCCCAATGTAGAAAATATAAGAATAGTTTAATGATCAGTATTTTTATATTGAAAACAGTTTAGGATTTTTTTTCTGTATTTCAGAATAATATTGTATAACCAGTGGTAATTCCATGAAATATCGGGAAAACATTTGTGCATAATGATTGCAATAATGTATTTTTAAGAGCCTAAACTCTTAACCACGAAAAAAAAAAAAAAAAAAAAAAAAAAAAAAAAAAAAAAAAAAAAACATGCTCGCAAGCTCATATTTAAACAATGACATCGTTCTTTTCTAATGTCTCTAATCGAAAATAATAATAATAATAATAATAATAATTATTATTATCCAACCATAGCAATACAATTTCTAATACAATGCAACAGCTACATCAAAATGTTAGTAATGTTCCAATAAAATTTCATTATGGTGAATGTAACCGCAGAGGCTTCCAAAATTTTGAAAAAAACGGCAAAAATTTAAATTTTTTGTTTCTTCTAATTTTCCCAATTTTTATTATATGTCTACAATTAAATAAATTTACATTATATCTAGTAAATACTTATAAATGTCTAATAATTTTGATCATGGGCGTTATCAACCAAGGGTGAGAGGGGCCCGCCCCCTCCCTAAATTTTAGAGAAAAGTGCTTTCTGAAGGAATCTTGGGGATTTTCCGGGTCATTTTAGTGATTGTTTTTGTAGGGGCACCCTATACATAAATTCCCCAAAAATCCTTCAGAAAGCCCCTTTCTGTGAAAGTTAGGAGGGGGGTGGGACACCCTCGCCCTTTTTTCCCCGTTTGTCCATGACCAAAATTACTAGACATTTACAAGTTTTTACTAGATATAATGTAAATTTATTTAATTCTAGACATATAATAAAAATGGTTTAAAAAAAAAAAAAAAAAAAAAAAAAAACGGAAAATGGAAAATGGAAAATGGAAATTTTTGCCGCCGTTTTTACAAAATTTTGGCCACCCTTGCGGCGGTAATAGATATGTTTTCACCATAATTAAATTTTACTAGGACATAACTATCATCTTGATGTAGCTGTTGCATTCTATTAAAAATTGTATTGCTATATTGCTATGGTTGGATAATTTATTTTTTTTTTGTGTAAAAACCATGTTTGTTTGCGATTCTTCGGAACTTTATTACACCCCCCCCCCTCCTGCGCGGTAAAAGATATTAACCAATTGACGCAATAGTTTGCGAATGTATTCCTTATTACCAATGGCAACTTTCCCGCACTATTGTGTTTGGATTATATAAATTTCGGTTTTTTCGACCCACTCTAATATACAAGGTTACACATCAAACAAGGGTATCCATTTAAATATATATATATATATATTTATTTATTTACATGTAAATCTGAAAAGAACGTTGCTTTTGGTTTAAGGTTAGCTTACAAGTACCTTCGCGTAACTAACGCACGCTCATAAGAAAAGAAATTGAAATAACTCAACGCCCATCATCTATATGACATATGGTCAATCATATGATAAATCATGGAATAAATTCGAGTAATCAGTAATAAATGAGCCAATAAAATTAAAAATACATTCGTTGTAAAAAACCGCAGTAAACAAAAATGATTAAGAAAATTTCTAAGAATGGATTGACATGAAAATGTTAATGTTTAGCTTCTAAATATTTCCTGTTTTCTTACTTAGAAAAAGGAAATCCTTCTTGATCTAGCAATAAGGTTTACGAAATTATTATATAACCTCTTACAAGTTATTCTCGATTCGGAAAAACGGTCCTTTATCTTCAAAATTCTCAGAAATCATAGACTTACAAGATTTGATTTTTTTTTCTAAAATAAACGTTTGTTTTATTGAAACCTTTCGGAACTTTTGCCATATACCCGATATTAACACGAAAAGCAAACTTTTCCATGTCCAACAAACAAACTTCTAGGAAACTTTACCAAAAATGTTTAAATGTTTTTCAGTGCACCTGGTATCCACAAGGAATGTCGGTTTTTCGGAAGCTATCCATGTTGAAGTAAACATTTTTATGCTCGACGAACATGTTCAATAGACAAACATGGTAAATTAACAGCATAAAATTATCATTATTTTGCTATTTTTGCATGCATAAATTCCATTACTCAGTTGAAAATGTTTACTAGAGATTGGATACCATGCGGGATTCGGATATTTTGGGTTGATACCGGGTAAAAAATAAGTAACAGCACAGTAAAAACTAATCAGAAACGTTTCCGAAAACTACAAGCTATAAAAAATCTTGTTTCAGAAATGTTGTTTTCAGTCTCGGAAATCTATTGGTTTCTGAGATCTTTCAAGATAATGGAACGGATTTGTGTCTTAGTCGGAAGAAGTTGCATTATATTTTCGTAATACTTATTAATAGACCAAGAATTATTTTTACAGTATTGGCATTATGTTACATTACATTCATAATTTTAAATAAATCACTACAAACTAAAATTTCGAATTTTTAAGTGCTGGGATTTTATTTCTTCATCAACAATATGCTCAGGTAAGAATTACTACATAATGTCCTACAAAGTTAAAATATGTTATAAAATCTGTATGTAATATTCATGCTTTTGCTACCGTAATAAGTTAAAGAATATAATGTCATAAATTTAAGTTCTCTAAAACGGCGTAGTGAATTACTGTCAGAAATAATAAGTAAAAGAAGTTTTAAGTAGGTAAATAAAAAATGGTTGTGACGAACAAAATAAATATTGTGTAAATCCCAGATGAATATTTTCTTCATTTTGTTTTAAAAATTTATCTTTTCACTAATATATACATTGCTGTTAAGGAAAATGAAATATGATAATTAAGATTTTTAAAGTCTCAACATAAAAATACACAAACACACACATTATATATATATATATATATATATATATATATATATATATATATATATATATATATATATATATATATGTGTGTGTGTGTGTGTGTGTATGTGTGTGTGTGTGTGTGTGTGTGTGTGTGTATCTTAGTTTACATTTCCAACAGAAAAAAAAAATAATAATTAATAATATTTAAGTATGTAGATATAAAAAATGCATGTTTTTATCTTTAAAAAATATCTAATTGGACTGTAAAAATAAGCAAATGCTACGGCAAATGTTTATTATCATGGGATTACAGTTTTATAATAAAAGCTACTATTTTCTATTTGGCTTTTTTTCATTTTCAAAATCACACTTTTAAACAAATATTTGATGAAAGTATATATTTGTTATCATTCCAAAGAGAATTGTGATTAATAAAATATTTACAAACACTATAAAATTTATAATTCGATATCTTATATTTCAATACCTAAAATAAAGGTGTTACAAGTAATATTGATTATCTAATCGATTTTGATAACACGTAGAGACATATTTTTACATAAAGAAGGAGAATAAGGGTTTTCAAATATTTTTACGCTAAGACGTTTAAATTTAATTGCGAACTAGAAAAATCAAAATCATTAAAATATTCAGTGTTAAATATGAATAAAATACTTAACGGTTATTTAAAACTAAAAAGACTAAATACGCAGTCGTTGTTGTCAGTAACTAAAACCTGCCGCCACACAAAATACTTGTTCTTGCTGGAAAAAACTTACAAGGAAAAAACAGGAAAGTATCGTCATAATAGATAGCATATGTATGTGTCTAAACATTTTAAACAAACAAAATACAATTTATCATCTAAAAAGTGAAGAAAAATTCTTGTTCCAAATACTCGAACAGAATTTTTTAATATGTTTTTCTAATATATTTTTTAAATTGTTGGTCATTTTACACATGCCGAAAAAGTAAAAATAAAGAGAGTAGGAGAAGAAAAATAGACAAAATAGAGTAGAATGTTTCGAAGAAAAATATTTTCTTTCACTCAAAACAATTAATAGAAAATTCATTTTTACTTTTATTAGTTCATTTATTACCAAGTACTTAATTTAGTTGAATATAACTCTTATTAACGATCTCAAAAACAAAATGCTGCTTAGTTCTGGCCATCTGTTGTAATGTTGTCATTTTGGATTGGACAAGATTTGATAAATTGTGTTGTGGATTATGCAAACTTTACAGATTTTATAAAAGTACTAAACATATATACACTCTTTCAAGTTTGCTCTGAGACATATTTGTATTGCAGCAGTTAGTATGTGTGCACATATCAACTTTTGTCAAGCTATATGGCAAAACATTTTGGTACAGGTATTTTCTATATTTAATTAAATTATGTTAAATTGTTGTTTCGCTGAATATAATCCCACTAGCCGCCATTGGCGACCAGTTTGGTCGCCCTTAAATGTATGTTAAGCATTGTAACAAATTATTTTTATTCATAGTTTACTTTTTTCCTTAATCCTGAGCTAAACCAGAAAAATCTAATAGACAAATCAAGAACTTTTGCGATTGTGGTATAGCATTTCGTATATTTTTTGTTATTTTGTATTTCATAAGGTTTTGCTATACATATATATAAGGTATACTATATATAAGGTAACACCGTTGCGTCTGTGACAGTTGTTCCAATTTAAAATACACGACGTTCACATTTTTCTTTAAAATAGAAAATAGATAAATAAGAAATAATATCATAAATCAAAACATTTGATTTCAAAATTAAAGTATCGTTTCTAATTTGCACACGCGAAAAATGTATTCCATCTTTCTTGACAAAAACCGCTTAACCCACTTTATAATAAATTAATCATTATGTGTGTTTTATAATAAAATTGTGTGTTTTTTAACATAAAATAAACTATTTCATAATAAAATAAAAGTACATGCTGTTTTAGTAATCTCTAATAGGTACCTGAAAATGGGATTTTCTCGCCAAAATGGCGCAAAACAAAAATCGCGCCAACGCCGTTGCGTCTGTGACAGCTGTTCCAATTTAAAATACATGACGTTCACATTTTTCTTTAAAATAGAAAATAGATAAATAAGAGATAATATCATAAATCAAAACATTTGATTTCAAAATTAAAGTATCGTTTCTAATTTGCACACGCGAAAAATAAAAGCTGACAATTCGTTTCGAAATTTGATCCATTAAATATTATTACATGAGTTCAACTTACGTCCAGAAAAGATGAAGTTGAGTTGTATAGAACAGAATTATGGTAAACTTTGACTGTCTCACTGGTGCGGATTATTTTTTTTTTACACCAGGCAGCGGTCCAAAAATTCATGGTTTAATATTTTAAACGTTCACAACGAATGGTTTTTCTTGTTTACTTTCATGGATAGGGAATTTGAACTGCGAACCTAAATTAAACTGAAGTTATTGCAGAATGTATACATAATTGAACGTAAGTCATTTCTCAAATATTAATTTATTTTGAACGATCTTTCTAAAAATGTAACTTTTATGCAGTTTTATTCTAAAAAATAATTTTGAATAAAAATGGCCGCCTGGCATTTGAAAAAGTGAAGTGGGCTTCCCGGAACTGTTGATGACAGTCACATGACTTACGGTTTTATTATAGAGATTTATTTTATTTTTTTATGTTGTTTTATCAAAGATTATGTTATTTTTGATGGTCTAAAATACACAAATCTCTGGCACGTAATCTTTTAAAAACTATATTTCGATATTAAACAGTCAGAGGAAAATTAAAATCAATATAATGAAACCCTGAAGCAAATCATTTTTGTTTTCTATTGTGATACAGAGTTATTGTAATTTAGAGTAAATGTAGACTAATTCCTACATGTGTCCACTACTGTAATTTAGATGTTCGCCAGTGGTGCATTTTAAGTTCTTCTAAAAAAGTATTTTTTTGTCAATAAGATGTTATAAGTAGAATTTTTCAGTACGGTCTCATTCAAAAAGAGTTGATTGATATTCCGAACACACACTGCTGTCGTAGTCACAAAATAAAGAAAGGTTCACTAAAAATAAGCAAAAAATGTTCGTAATGTATCCAATAATGTCACAGTTAACTTAAGTAGCTAAAATTACTCATTATATAAAGTAATACTAAATTCCCTAAATGGGAAAAAAAATTAAACACTTTGCATGTATTTAAAAACATCCTCTTATGATGCTTGCAAATAGTGATACAAGAGTCGGACATTTATATTTGAATTTTTTAATGCCTAAGTCGTTAAGTACATTAAGTCATGTCATCATTATTCGGACTCTTATGTCAGTTTGATTATAGCACTCCTTTAGTAAGGCACTTTAATCTCTCCGAAAAAAAACTTTCTTAGTAAGATGTTTAAAGTAGCAATTTTTTACAAGGTCCCATTCAGGAAGAGTTAATTGATGTGTCAAACACGCGCTGTTGTCTCAGTCACAGAAAACGAAGAACTGTTTACTAAAAATAGATGAAAATGTTCTTAATGTGTACACTAATGGCACAGTCACCACAAACAGCTAAAGTTACTTATCATGTAAAGTTATACGAAATTTCGTAAATGTGAAAAAAAAAATTAAACAGTTTGCATGTATTGAAAACATCCTCATATGATGCTTGCATAAAATAAAAGTGTCTGAAGCGATGCTTGAATTTCTGAATGCCTAAACCGTTAAGTACATTAATTTCAGGCACATCATCACTATTCAGACACTTGTCTCACTATTCAGACACCACACCTTCGGTAAGGCACTCATATGCCTTACATTGAAACATTTGTAATGCCTGAAATTGATATTCTTGCACGTATCCGTCTGAATCACTTTTTCACACATATTTTGATCTGAATTTAACAGTCCTCTATTTTCACTGATGTAAGTACTTTTGAAGTAAATATTAAATAAAAGCACATATTCTTATGTAAAATATAACGCAATTTCTTTCAAAACTAATTGCATTAGGCATTAGTTATGTCCAATTATAACAATAATTTGATATAATAAATTGAACGTCTTTGTCAATACATGTGACATTATATTGCGCTAAAATATTTTTTCAGCTTTCTTTTCAAAGACTACACATCATTTGTTTCGTTCAAAGCCTCAAATTGTTTTCATGAAAACAACTTTAGATGCTTTCTTTTGTGACAAACAATTGCCTCCCAAAACTTTATCGAACAAAAGAGCTGGGTGGTGAGGAAAAGAAATTCCTTATTTTATCTATTGTGCACATCAGAGACTGTTTTACGAACTTCCAAGAGATTAGCTACTTTGTTTGCTTAAGAAAACCATAAAAATGCAAAGAAAAAGTTTTATAAAGTGGTTTTCTTCTGAACTTAATTTAACCTTGTATCACATGTATTAGACTATATTATCCACTGTTTTATTTTATTCTTACAGAAAATAAACACATTATATTATATTTCATTTATGCTGTCAGAAAATATATCAAAATTTAAACAAGGCTAAAATTTAAAGTTAATTTTGCTTTTAACTTATATTTTAAAAAGAAAATAAAGAAAGGGGATTTGAAACATACATGTAAATAGATATATATTTCAAGAATATAAGTGAGCAAATTGTATTTATATGTAAAAAAAGTAAAATTTTTTATTCCAAACAATTATTTTTTTCTGATTCAATAAAGATTAAATTTATAATAATTTGGTCAATTGGTTAAGCCATTATTTTTATGTCCGTACATTATTTCTTCATATTTAGAAACATAATTTACCACTTATTAATTCATAGTACATAATCAAAAAATTTAATAGTTTTTTTTTTCAGTTATGTGTTCGTTTGCGATGTGAGTCGGAAATTTTCTGAAAATTTCTATCTATATATTTAAAGCTAAAAGAGCATTTTGTCAGATTCCACATTCTTTTTTCCACACAAATATGGTCTCAGTGCGAATTATTCAACTTTTCTCGAAAGCAGGAAAGGGAAATACCCCGTGGATTCTTTTCTCTAGTTTCAGAGTGGGCTGTGTCTGAAAAAAAGGGAAAGTAAGGGGTCCAAACCCACGCAGTGAGAAACGTATTCATCCTTCTCCCCAATTCCAATAGGAAGATATATTTTTTCATTCTTTGAAATGGCAGTTGGGTAAATTTTCGTTGAAGAGAAACGCTTCACCCTTTGGACAAAAAATAAATCAACAATCACAGTTTTTAAAATTATGTTGATGCAGTTTCTGCAGGATTCTAAATGTAATTTTCTTCTTTTTTTACTTTTTTATTTAAATCCAAGTTGATCGGATCCGAAGGCAATGGAACACCCATTCGTTTAACCCCCAGTTCGTTTAACTCGAGTACCGTTTTGAATAAACCGACCAGCGCAGCGGGCGAAGCTGCGCTAGTATCAATTTAATTCATACATATTATTCAAAGTCGCTGGCATGTTTACTCAGTTTGAAATAACTTGTTTAGACACAATACCTCTTTTAAATATGTACCTCTTTTAAAGATGAAATAATTTTATTACATGACCTTCTAGTGCATGTAATTCTTTGAATGCATTTTATGGTGTTATTAATTAATTAATTAATTTAATTTCAGTTTGAAAGAAAATTTGCAGTTCAAGTGCAAAATATTTATAAATTTAGTTTGTCTGTATTTCGGCTATCTGCTGAATTCTCTGTGCTGTAAATTTCGTAAAACGCCAAGTGCAATGATGGATTACAGATATGTGTTAAAATGGAAAACAACTTGTGCTACATAAAAGGCAGGAATTGGATTACTTATAAGTTTTCTGAAAAATGGTGCAAAAATGTGAATGCCTCTGTGAGTTATTGTATGTTACCTTTTTATTAAGATTGTATAGTGTAGAGCAGAGGTATTGTGAAGTACGTTTCTTAAATTTGATGTATAAAGCCTTTTTTTTACAAAATCAGTTTTATAGTGAAATTTGTCCCCAAAATGCCATATTCCTGTTTTGTTTATTACTTGTCTAAGCTGAAAATATAATATTTGTGTTTATAGCCAATCGCACCAACTGAAATATTTGGGAAGTATGTTCATAATTAAAAACACCAATTAAAATAATTTAAGACAGACATGAGTACACATAAAATAAAAGTTTTATAAAAAAATATATACTTAAAAACAGTTAAAAATACAAAATAGTAGACGTTTCGCCAAGCGACACGCAAGGCATCATCAGTACAAAAACAATCTATTGCATAACAAACCACAGAACAAGGAAAAAGAAAAGGTTCATAATCCTGCCGAAATTGAGATTCTTCTATTGGATGAAATGAGTAATAAATTAAAAGTCTTATCTTGAAGAAGATGATAATTTGTGAAAGAAATTAAGAAATCTTGAAGAAGATGCCAAATTTATGGCAATTAGAGTTTCTGCTGCAAAATGAGATAATATTTTTTCAAAATTTTGTCTCTATATTAGCAGTAAATATAAAATACACAAAATTGGTCACATACTACAGTTACATGATTTTGCAGTAGGAGTGGAGTAAACATCACCTGTGAAAAATAAGATACAAAGTCGAATATAGGTCAGTGAAATAAAGTAGGGTTGTCTTCATAAGTATCAAATATTCCACTTCATCAGGTGATGGAATTAAGAATGCCACCAAGTGGCTTTCCTGTTCTGTAAATTTGTTCACATTGCGTACAAAACAGGCAGGGTAGTGCATGATTCTTCTTAGCCGTCGACCACTCGCAAAAGCACCCAAAAAATATTTTATGAGTCTTTAAATCCTGTAATAAAATCTTATCGAACTACAAATATTTCATTCACATCACATTTGAATGTCACATCAAACATGACGTGCTTTACAATTTTCTATAATTTTTTTAAATTTTGCATATATGTATACAGAAATTGTTTATATTAAATCCGTAGAAAAAAACATTTCTCTTCGTAAATATCCTTGATGTTGTAAATTTAAGTGGAGTCTATCACGAATAATCAGTACTTAAGTCAAAAACGTGCAAAGTATGCCCAGCAAAATGTTTTTCACGTGTTAGATAAATGCCACAGTCACGATTAAATCCTGAGACCAACTACTGATAGGTTCTTATATACTTATTATCTTCAAAATTCAGTTGAATGATTTGCTAGACACGGGCTGTCCATTTAAGTAAACAGTTAAAAAGTTCACCTTGTGTTGATAAAGTTAAAATGAATTCAAATGATATTGTTTATTCTTTGCACCATTTTCTAATAACCCAATGCTGATTCGTTTAGGCATAAGTCCTAAAACAAATTGTTAAAATAAGTCCTAAAACAAACTGTCTTGCATGAAGGATCTACTTCCAAATGGTATGGGTTAGCTCTTGTATAACACTCGGACGATGGTATATATTGCAGAACTTCTTAAAAAATCTCTAGCATTTTCTAATAACACACCAGGCTTCACTTTCACTTCAAAAGAGAGGCTTGTTCAAAACTCACTCTATAATTCTGTGCGGCTTCCTCTGGTTATGTTTGCTTCGTATCATTTTATTTTTAAGCTTAATTATGTTCAATTAAATTCTATTTTGCTAAAAAAAGGTACATAATTATTCAAAGTTTGGCTATTTTTAGTCATTATATATCGTTTAAACCCAGGATTTTATCGGTTAATAAATCTGCAATAATCAAGCGCTTATATTTATAAAAACATTCATAATCTAACAAACTATTCCTGACATCTTCCCTATAATTCAACAGAGTTCCAACGTGAGCTAGATATGTATAGGTGTTTCTCGAGGTGAAAACCACACTTCAATTCAACATAACATCCACCTGCGCAAACAGAGCATGCAAAAAATAAACGGATAGGTGCGACAAGTTCATTATTCGATAAATCAATTCCATCAGTGAAAGTAAATTTTCATTTTCACATATAGGTAAGACTATTATATAGTCTAATAATATTAATATAGTCTTCCCCATTACCAGGAATGTTAAATTCTAGAGTTACCCACATCGTGTATAACTGCAAACGGTGGTGTTGCACAAAGTAACTTTTTTCAATAGCAGTTTTAGTTTGCTTATTCAAAAATAAATCTAATTCAGACTTAGCACCGGCAGCAGAACCTTTATCAATTAAACCCGACATCTTTAAAGGAATATATAGCGTGTTTTCGCATTCTTGACTTTTCGACGAATGACGACTTCATTCAAAACCTGCTTCTTTTTGTGCCGACGAACTGAAACAAACATCATATTCATTTTTGTGGTGATTCACTTTTCTCTGTTAAATTTTCACCTTCTTCTTACAATAGTCGCTTGGAAAAATAGTATAAAGTATTTACATCTCCAAAACTTGCTTCGATCCTGATGCATCTCTTTCATTAGAAAATAAAACTTTATTATGCATTTCATTAATACGAAGCTATATTTTATTGAAAATGATAATTTGTATTTAAAATCGAGTTTTCCTGGCAATAAAATACCACTTCCTCTCGTGACGTCATCACGTGGAATGAATCATCAGGGTGAAAACTTCCGTTTAAATGTTTTAAATCGCAGCTGGAGAGCAGGGATTTATGGCTTAGTTGTTTAAATCGACAGAAAAAGAGAAAGGCATGTATCGATTTTCCTGCGAGTTTAAACCCCTTACAAGCAATTTGAAAAAATACACATTATTTCAATAATTAACACAGTAATCTTAAATATAATTTTCAATAAACTCCCTCAAGGAGAGCAGAACCATTTTTTTCTTCAAATTGTAATGTTCTCTTGTTCTTCATAGTCCGCTTATTTCATAAATTAGCTCAAATTTCTTGTCGCTTCTCTACTTTCTTTGCACCCCTCATTCAAGATAAAAAGTTCCTTCCTTATATCCTCACCACTTACGTTATCAAACATAAAATATCCGAAATTCTAATGTCACACATCCCGTGCAGCGTGCTGTGCCGCATGCCGCATATTCATAACTGTCCTTTTATAGCTACCGATATTGACAGGCACCAATTTCTTAATAAGAGAAAAAAGTAACCATTGATCTCCAAATAACATCAAACTTCTCTACTCTAATTCACAAAGGCAAACTTTCGTAATACTATTCGGATTGAAGCATTGGTCAATAGAGTCAATGCAGAAAAAATGAATTACTGTTTATTATAGTAAACATTTGGAAATTTTTTTGAACTGATTTATTTTTACTCCACTTTCACTATGTGTCAGATAAATAATATGCACATCGGCATTCAAATTCTTTACTTGATTGAGACTGTAATAAAAATGCAAAAATAGTAAATATAAAATAAAATGTCTCTATTCAAATTAAAAAATATAACGTTTACACGTTTCGTTAATAAATAATATTTATCTTATTCTCATAGAGACCTGTAAGATTAGAAATCGTTTGGTTTTACTTTTCAATATTTTTTTTTTCACTTCCTACATCTTTGGAATAAAAAACAATTATAGAAACATAAAACTGGTTTTACCAACAGCATAAAAGAGATATAAATAAAATAAATGAAATGAAGTTTCTGAAAACCATTAAGTTCGGTTGATTACGTGACATCCTCCCACCTTGAAGTGGTAAGAGACAACTGGTCACAAAAAATTCTTACATTACAAGTCTAGTTTTTGAGGCACTTTAATTACCCGCCCACATCGTGTACGCTTTACAGGTTTATCTTTAGACACAGTCCGAATAGTCAGAAATGAATAGAGTTCCTTTCTTTTCTCATGCCATGTTAAAGATACTTCTAGGGTATAAATTCTCTGAATCGGCCGTAAAACTTCGGATGTTGATGTTCGTAGACGGACGAATCTGGTGACACCATCTTTTCTTGGAATAATTTCTATGAAATGTTCTAAAGGCCAAGTAATACGTTTGGTATTATCACTCACAATTAACGCGACGTCATCAACTTGAATTTGTTCTTTACATTTTTTATATTGAGGACGTTGGATTAACAGTGCCAAATATTCTGAACGAAATCTGTTTCGCAGATCCGTTATTAGTCTTTGTCTGTATTTCAGTTTCCTATTCAATTTGTTTTCATCCACAACATCAAAATCTGGTGTACTAATTTGCTTTACATCTTGCATGAACAAAGCATGATACAGCGGGCAGGTTCACCATTGCTTTCAGAAATATAAGAGGTCGGGAATTAATTAAAGCAACAACACTTTTATTTTAAAATTTTCTGTTTATTAACCAAATTCCTTTTCTGCGAGTTAAAACGGTTAAAATTTTCGTGCTGTCCGTTACAAAACACACAAACTTTAACGATAGTCGGACTAGTGGATAATAAACCATGCAGCGGTAGATTTTTTTCTTCTACTGAAACACCCTGATTTTTTAATCTTAGGTTTCAGTTCAAAACCAGATAAGGCTAAATTAATTCTTTCTTCCGACTCTACCTCAGATTTTAAGACTTCCATTAAATTATCTAACCTATTTTTAGGTTCCGCCCCATCTATAAACTTAGAACTTCTTTGCCATGCCCTTAAAAATTATTCTGGCATGCATGATTCCACTAAGGGGCTTAACATAGCTGCACACTTTTCAGTAGTCACATTGAGAGTTTCAAGAGCTCTAATATGAGATTCTAAACTATCATAGAGTGTACGCATGGAACTAGAGTTATTTGTGAAGACTAATTCTTCAAAACTAATTTTAATAACTCTCGGATATATACTTCTACTAGCAGATCTTCTCTACCAAATCTGTTTTTCAAACTATCAATTACCATGGCGTAATTATCTCCCATTGGCAGGAACGATTCTACAATTTCTCTGGCCTTAGACCGTTTACTGTATCCTGAATAAGATACTGAAATTTATCGGAGGGAACTATATCTCAGTCTCCATGTATTTTTTCGAACTGGTATCAGAATTGCAACCAGGTTTTTTATGTCTCCATCAAATTTATAAAGTTCAAGTTTCGGAAGTTTAAACTTCCTTGTAATATTAGCTTCACTAATACTAGAATTGTTATCTATATCATTAGAAAATACAGCAATTCAATCAGAAAAACTAACCTGTGTTTCAAGATATTGTCGCAGGCATCACCTGCTGGCGCGATAAATGTCCCTCAGGACTTGCGTTCGGTGGTCGTCTGTGCACCGGGCGCCCCTGTTGCCGCCTAGCGGCGTAGCTTTTACCTTATACCTATTAACAGCTTCAGATTCTTCCTTTAAATCCTTCGTCTGCGTTCGTTTCTATTTTCATAAGAATTTTATAGTTAAGCGCGACCAATTGCTTGTGTTTATCTTCTAACATTGATAATGAAATCTGTAATTTATTCTTATCTGGCGTATATTCTTTTAGTTCTTCTTTTATGGAATTCAGTTGTTTTGTAAAACCACTTCTAACAGTTCCTCTTAATTTAACATTATCACTTAAACTTGTTAAAGCCATCTTATTCTCAATACAAGTCCTGTCTCGCGGACGCCGATAACTGTCAGATAACTAATATGCACACCGGCATTTACTTGATTGAGAATTCAATGAAAATGCAAAACTAATAAACATAAAATAAAATGTTTCTATTCAAATTAAAAACTATAACGTTTACACGTTTCATTAAAAAATACTATTTATCTTATTCTATAGAGACCTGTAATATTAAAAATCGTTTGGTTTTACTTTTCAATGTTTTTTTTTCACTTCCTACATCTTTGGAATATAAAACAATTATACAAACATAAAACTATTGTTGCCAACAACATAAAAAATATATAAATAAAATAAATTAGATGAAGTTGCTGAAAACCAATGAGTTCGGTTGATTGCGTGATGCTATGCTCGTCTTAGGATTTTCACGATAGATAATTTTTTTATTCAAGGTTCGCGGCTATCTGTTATGACTTGTCAAGGATAGATTATTGCATAACACTATATTCCTGGAAGATTACTTACAAAACGTCTATCAATAAATATTGTTAGTACGAAAAACATGATAGCACATACTATTTTGCACTGCTTTACTTCTACATAAATTTAATAATTTAATCAATAGTGATTTTCAGCGTTTTATTATATCCATGTTAATATCAAAAAGCAGTATCTTAATAAAGCTATTTTATTTTTTATAATTTGTTTTACAAAGAGTCCTGCTCCAATAAAGTACATTATAAGGCAATTGTAACCTAAATTCAAGTATACTTTCGTTGAATAAGTCACATAGATTATAAAATAGTTTCACAATATCTTACTACGATTAATTATAAAGTGATATAATTAATCTTGTATTAACACATATATCTTGCAATTTGTACGTCATCAATTTATATTACAATTAATTACATCTGCAAGTTATATTTTCGTATTTTAGAGAAGCATTTATTACTAAAATTAAGTCTCTGTTTTGATAAAAATAATAATAATAGCTAAAATAATAATAATAATAACTAGAATAATAATAACTAAAATAATAATAATAATAATAATAAATCTTATTCCAACTATTTTTCTGGTTCTAACGATATCTTTGGATTAAAAAAAGTATTATAATTAACTTTTTCAAAAAAGTCCTTTCATGGACGTTCTTTTTCCTCCCAGTGTCTTTGACGGTTGCAGTTTTAATTGTGTTTTTGAGCAATTTAGGAGGGGTTTCTTTTCAGCGCATGTTCGGGAAAATCTGTAACATTTCAACACAGATTGTCAATACACTGGAAGATATGATTTCGCAGTTTAAACGAGTGAAGGGCTGGTGTCCGTTTTATATTATTACGTTTTCTAGGTAATTTTGAGTTTCTAAACTTTATTTCCCATCCATTATCCGAGAATCAATAGACATCTGTATTCGTAGAGAGAACATGTGCAATGAATCAGCATCTTTTGAATTATCTAAGATTTCGCACAAGATGCTTTAAAAATTAAAAAATAAATACTAAAATATTATTTTTCTCGTTTACAGCTACCCATTTTTAATCACCGTTTTGCATTATATATATGGTCTCGTGTTTATGTTTCTAGAGCTTTTTTTCCAAAACGTTTGTGATAATAATTTATTTATCATTTTGATTTTGAAAATGTTCACGAAATGAAAATGTTTGATTTTGAAATATTGATAAAACGGTGAGTTCCATTTTATCAATTTAAGCATATACATTTTTAGTTACTAAGAATGAGGGATTTTTTTTTACATAATTATGGGACTTCGTGAAATTAAATGTTTTGATGTTTGACCCGTAAATATTTGTAATTTGAACTATACGATGATCTACGACTAAAATATTTTAAAACAAATAAATGTTTTTATGATAACATTTTTTGATATAACTTAACATAATTTATATATTTTTTAACATTAACAAAAAAGTATTTTTTTAATGGGCAACATGGGTTCAAATATAGTTGTTTGTTCATATCACCATTTCAAGCAAAATAAATAATGCAAAAGTATTTCAATAGCTTTGATGAAATTCAAGAATTTGTAATTTTAATTTACTGGTAAAATATTATAGTTTAATAATTGACTGAATAGAAAACTGAAAATGAAACATGCTAACTGCATTTGAAAAATTCACGCATAATTTATTTTAATATTTTTTAATATTTCAAAAATATAATTATGAGCTTAAATATTTCTTTCATAGGCTTTCTTAATTCAAAACCTATTTCATAATTAGGCTTTTTTTTATATAAACCTGTCTTTAAGATTTTCGTTTTTTTGAAACAGGTGTCTAACTTAGGAAATCTTTAAAAAATTGCATTAACTCATTAACTTATTTACCCATTTACATTATTTTAAATGCAAAGATTTTCATCTTGAAATATACATTACTTTTAAATAATTAATTTTACAGAAAACTAATACACATTTGTCACAACTCCAATGCAGAAGCAAACAAGAACGAAAAATCATGCGTCAAGCATAGATTATGTAGCACTTTCCAACGCTTCTAAAATAATTTTACATATCATTACCGTTTAATAAGCTGAAAGATGACATCTGAGTAAACAATTTGGAAAACGCATAACATATTTAAAAACGTAATTTCAGGAATTTTCAATATATACAATATTCGGAAAAATATCAGAATACTTTTATGTAGCCCTGTATATGATCTATAGATTTGTATATATACATAGGATGCTAAATTTTAGTTTAGTTAGGAAACGCGTAGCACAGTTTAAATTCTCCTTCTGGAGTTTCTGTCAATAAACGGAAATGTGTTCGCGAACTTTTGTGCTTCCCTGTATAGGATCTACAGAATTTATACACACCACGTAATAGACAAAAAGCTAGTTAAGATTAAAATCGCGTTCAGTAACTTAAAACGCACTTCCAGGAATTATTGTTAACAGACAGTAGAGAATTCTTTTGTGTGTCCCTGTAAATGAACGATGACTGCTATACACACACTATTCTGTAGTAAGCCTCTTGTAATGCACCTTAGTAATATATATAAACTTCAATGCGTTTAAAATAGTGGAACATTATTTAAATAAGCCGCAGACGATTTTTCTCCATAGACGTAATGTAACGGAATTATTTTGACTGTCCCTGTAAGAAAACTATAAGTGCTACACACTTCAGTTGAAATAGGGAACGTGCCATAGATAACGACAATAACATATAAAAATTGCAGAGCAATCCGAGCATATTTACGGGAGTTAGAGCACGGACAGACGGCCAGACGGCCAGACAAACCGAAGTCATAAGCACTTTTCAACTAGGTTGGAAAGTGCTAAAAAGAATTAATAGTTAAAATGTTTACATTCCGATAAGAAAAGTTAAAATAATAATTAATTTCCGCCAGCTTTTAATTTTTTTCAAACATTTACTAAAATCATGAACAATAAAAAATGAGCACCGCCGTACCCATGTTCTGAGGAACTTTTAACGAGCACAACACAGGATGAATCCTGTGTGCTCTACGAAAACTGGAACACCAGCACCTGCGCATTATACAAATTATCCCAAGAAATTAATAACATAGTCGCTACGACAGCATACTACGGTGGGATATTAAAATTTTTATATAAGATTAAAGTAAAATAAGACAAACAAAAACATAATGCTTAGAAAATATTAAGACAAAAAAAAGAAAAAAAACACTTCAGATTATAAAATATAAAAAAAATAAAGAATTTAGCTATTTTTCTAAGACGGATATTACAACGATACAGACACCCAAAAAGGAGTTGGGCCCTAGGCCTTAAGCGAGATTTCCCCAGCACGTGCATGCTGTTCCAACCTTCTGGGATATGAAAATGTACAGAGATTAAAAAAAAGATAAATAACTGAAACTGTAAGCTTATTTTTATTATTTTAATAATCATAAATATTCAAAGCATTCCATTATCAATAAGCACTAAAATGATGTTTGAAATTTAAATAAAAATATAATGAAATAATGAAAGTATAAGTATGAATTATCGATTGATTATACTTTAATAATACCAATTATTAGGAAGTATTTAAAAGCATTATTATAGTTTTGCTCGTTCTGTAAAATTTTTATATAAGATAAAAGTAAAATAAGACAAACAAAAACACGATATTTAGAAAATATTAAGACCAAAAAACAAAAAAAAATCTGCAGTTTATAAAATATTTCAAAAAATTACAGAATTTAGCTATTTAAAAAAAAAAAATTGAAATACGTATTTTACGAAATTTTGAAATTTGTGAAAATTTAGAAATTTATGAAATACGAAATTTAGGGAAATACTGTGGTTTACTGTATTTTATAACACATTAACGTCCATAACAAAATTAACGTTACATTAACAACAACGAAAACATTTTGTTTATTTCCGACAATTATTATAAATTATTAATTTTATATTAGAGACTGCTATCGTATAAGTCACATACATTTTGAATTCCGAAATTTCACGGTTATTCGTGATGCTCTTTATGCTACAATTTTCCTTTACATTAACTTTCAAAATCTTATTTTAAAAGATCTTACTTTGATACATTTGTGTGTTATAACAGAAGCACTCGTAAAGGGATAAAGATAACCAATATGCTTCCTTTTGTACTTCTTTTTCCATACCAAATTCCTGAGTAGCTGAATTGGAAGTAAAATTTTTTCAGTAAAGACAAAATTGTACTTTTCCTAAAAATAGTTTTCTCATATCGTTTTCGGTAGAATGCCCCTCACCCTGGGAATTCTTATGTAATCCGGATTTCATTTCCTATGCCTTCTTTTTTATTCAGGAATACACACTATTTCAATAATGATGAACAAATCGATCAATATTTGAGAAGGTGTATTTGGTATATTGGTGTCCAATAATGAAACAAGTAAAAATTATTTGGCAAAACAGTTCTACAATTATACCGCGCATCACTGAAATGTCACCAAACTGAATTTAAGGATGAAATTCCGAATCATGAATATTTTTGGGGGGATGATTTAAATTGTAATTTGTATTTTAATTGGCGTTAACGTTTATCAATATTTAATAAGCATCTTCTGCAAATGCGTCATTCGAGAACTATCTTTTTTTTATTTCGATTCATTCAAAACACTACCCAATACAAAAATGTTAAACATTATGTTGAAATTACAAGGGTTTATAATAATACCATAAAATGTATAATACATAATGAAACAAATCATATTTTGTTTACTTTCTTCTATCATTACAAGAAGAAAATATTGGATTCATGAAAATTTTCGACTTCCGGTTAGCCGACAATTTTTCCACAAACTAGCCGAAAATAATCAAAACTGCTTTTGTAAATTATTTTTTCACAAGTGCCTTCAATGTATATTCCGTTATTGTCAGATTAATGTGACAGTAATGAAGAGAAAGAAAATTTATATCACCAAAAACGTGAGAAGTTAAAAAATTGTTGATGTCTGTTGTTGTCCGATTTTACTAACCAAAATCTGATATAACAGGCCAAATTTTCGTGTGCGTCGCAAAACTGGAAAATTCTAAGCTTTTATCTTTTAAGTCTCAGTCACAGAATTGTAACTCGGATTGATGAATGCTGTCTAAATAATCCCACTAGAGAAATATACTTTATTACACCGTAAGAAAAACCACTTGAATGAGACGAGTAAATGAAACTTTAAGTTACGCGCAGATGAACTCATAACTTTACAACTTTAGAACTATCTTTCCTGCGATGAGCAGGCTTTCACAGTTTTGCTACAGCCCCACCAGTGGTTGAGAGGTTCTGCTCCCAAAGCTGGTAGACGGGAGGTGCTGGGTTCAAACTCCTGTCGCACCTAACCGTTCGGAGTTTGCCGTGGTTTTCATCGAAACTTGCGTTAATACGGGTTAGGATCCCTTAGAAAGAACCCCTCGGAGGGCACTCCCCCTAGGGCCTGTATCCCTCGTGTAGATAATTGGCCGTCATAAAATCAACCAACCAGTTTTGCTACAAGATCGACAAATATCTAAATAAAATCAGCCCGTGGCCGCCAAAACAATCTTTATTGAACTATACAATCTAATTTATCATATCATACCAAGCTTCAGCTGTAAGCATACTTCACAATCGGAGCGCAACCTATTATTGGTGATAGAAGCGGCTCTTGAAATACTCTGGGGTGAGATACGAACTAATCCAACGATACGCACATTTTCACCTGCTTAAATACATTGCAAACTGACCAGAAAGCCAAAATTTGCATAAAACTGCTGCGAAACGCAGAAAACCCACAAATTCCGTAGGACACATGCTTTCATCGAAAATTAAAGTAAACTAGTCTACAAATGTTGCTGCACGCACACAGTTGTTATTTTCACAATACGATCTGAATCAAAACCAATGACTGCCTTTATGAGGAGTCGCCAATCCGCTACAAGTTCGTTGCATATTTTGTGCGTTCTTAGTATTTATTATTTTCTATTCAGAAACTGATATTTGATTTTTAACTAAAATTAATAAATATATATATATATATATTAATTTTAGTATTAAGTTGGAAACCTATTTATTTCCTGACATAAACTGAATTCCATTTTTTCAACAAAAGTTATTATTTTACACAATTCGATTTTTACATCGTTTAATGCAGATTTCGGTTAGTGCGGTCAAACAATGGTTTCTCCTGGACATCCGCACTAACAGAAGGACACTATAATAGATATAACACTTAGATATTACAATAAAGGCGAACAAATATAGCAGTATCAAGTAAAATAAGTTACATAATTTTACTTCTGGTCCCCATGCTTGTATATTATGAAAATACTATGCAATTATTCACCCACGCATTTGCTATAAAAATGACCCTAAAAGTATAGCTTTTTACCATCCTAAATTATGATACCTGAATAATAAAATTAAAAACTTATCAAATAGAAATACATCTAATATCTTTATTATATTAGTGGTACATAAGTAAAACATTAAAAAAAATGTTTGACAACACGCACACTTTCACAATTCCTTGCGTGAACTTCAGAATTAATCAAAGTCCATCACTCATTATCATTAGTATTTTTGTTGATGGTATCGGTATTGGCACTGTCTATTTAAACATAAATCGTATGATCGCCATTTTTACATATCTTATTTCAAATTCTAGTCACATTAAAACTTTGAATGACTCCAGTTATACTGAATTCCACGCTTCTAGTACCCTCGTACAGACAGTGGCATTTGTTTTAAATTCATCCATTTTCTGCCGTTAAGTTTTCTTTCGAGATATATCTTATTTCTTCGTTTTTTTTATATTCAAAAACAGGGTGTAGATTATACATGAGGTCGCATTATTCATGAATATATGCGGTACTTTTTACAATATTATGGTATTTACTATAATCATAAAAATAGCCTCACATTTTCAGATAAATTTAGTACTTTAAAAAAATCTATATTTATACGGAAAGAAAAGAATGCGATATACAATGCAGTATAAATGTTTGATGTAGTGATACAGGGTAATCAAAATAAAAGTCTTATTAGAAAAAAAATACAAACGTTTTATTTACGATGTATGAAATTTGCAGAATACATTCATCCACCAACAATACGCCTCACAAATTCTTTATATTAGGAGCTAAAAATCTTTATATCAAGTGCGTATGAAAATTGCATTGCGGAAATATAAAATAGCAAAGGATTGCAATTTTAGAAAAATTCAAGATCAAATATTATAATTTGTTTGTTTTTGCCATTAAGTTCTTAATTTTACAGGTTGTGCAATAATATTTTCTGCTCTCAATATTATATTTATAGGAAGAGATTTTTTCTCAGATAAATAACGCTAAAAACAAAAACAAATATCTGTTTATATCATAAGAAAAAATATTTACAAATAATGCTTATCAGAAAATTCTATCTTGTAAAATAAATGTTCGAATTGAAAATGTAAGACGTTCAAACTGAAATATCTCATTAAATATTAATTTATATAAAAGAGAACTATAAAGCAGTTGCTTTTAAGAGATTTAATTTGTTTATTACAAATTGTAATAAATTGTTTTGCAGTTTTTGCCTCTTAATGAGCATTTTGTTTGTATTACAGATAAGACGGACTCAGCTTCGGGCACAAAACGGGCTCGGTTTGATTTTGATTCTAGTTTTCGATCTCGGGCTCAAAGAGAAAATTTTATTTATTCACAAACTGAAAAAAATAAGAAACGGTTTAAACTTGCTATTTGATAAATAAGAATGTAGTCTACGTTTCATGAAGTGTTTTACAATCGTTTAAAGATCAGTTTTAAAGGAAATTCAATTGTTATTTATGCATATAAGGAGAAATAATCTATCTATTTTAAACTCTTTTCACAGTCAGTGTTAGTGACATAAAGAAGCCGTGGATATCCCATGTTCATTCTCACTTTCTGTTTGGCTCTTTACATGAATTACTCGAAAACGGAACTCATGTCTCTTGTTCATTGTTTTACCAGGAACTTTTTAAAATAAAAAGAAAAGTACCCAGTTAAACTGATGGCATTGAGCTGACAGGCTATTCACACTAATTTTATATTAGACTCTTATTTCAAAGAATAATGTCTCTCAAGAAATAAAGAAATCAACAATAAATTAATGGGGGAATTAGCCCCCCCCGTTCCCCCCTTCCTACTTAATCGATGAACCACCTAAGCCATTTAAGGTAAGTACTTTATCACAATCAACCTATATACAAAATTTGAAGCAAATTTTATAATTCTGCAAGAAACACCGATTTATCTAAATTAAGGGGGGATTAGACCCACATCCTTCCCTTTATACTTAACCAATGAACATCCAAAACTAATCAGGAAAGAGTCTTATCACAATGAATATATATATATATATATAAAATTTGAAGCAAATCGGAAAATTCTGCATGAAAAACCAATTTATCTAAATTAAGGGTGATTAGCCCCCCCCCCATTTTTCCCCTTTACACTTAACCAATGAACCTCAAAACTAATGAGGAAAGCGCCATATCACAATAAACCTATATACAAAATTAGAAGCAAATGGGATAATTTTGCATGAAAAATCCATATATCCAAATTAAGGGGCGGATTACCCCCCCCCCCCCCCCGTTCTCCCCTTTATACTTAACCAATGAACCGCCAAAACTAATGAGGAAAGCGTCTTATCACAATGAAGGTATTTACAAAATTTGAAGGAAATCGGATACTTTTGCATGCAAAATTCATCTAAACATGCCCATTTATCTAAATTAAGGGGGTATTGGCCCCCCGTTCTTCCATTTATAGTTAACCAATGAACCCACAAAACTAATCAGCGAAGCGACAGATCACAATGAACATATAAACAAAATTTGTAGCAAAACGGATATTTCTATCAAGAGTTATCGCGTTACGCACATACGCACATACATACATACAGAACGGGCGGGCACAGTAGCTCTCAGGCTTTGATAGCCTGTGAGCCAAAAAGAATAAGAAATGGAATTTTTGCAGATTTCTGCCAGTGGCTGGGTATAATTAATAAATTTGCTATTTTAAACAGATTTTCAGTGGCATAAAAATCACGAAATGTTGTAATGAGGAAATAATTGGGATAAATATTTATTTCTATGTAAGAACATTTTTTAAAGTGCGAAAATTAACCTTGAATGAATTTAAAAATATTATTACGTTTTCTTACCGTACTTTCGGTATCACTCTCGGGCTCTGTTGACACAAAAGTTTTCGCGCTCGGATTTAAAATCAACAGACCCAGGCTTCCAAAAAAGAGCCCAAACCAATATCTAATAAATAAATAATAAATGACATATATTATTTTTATTTCTTTTTTCGATATCATAATTTAAGTGTGTCTCGCAATAATATAAATGATAGAAAATAAATGACAGAAAATAAATGACAGAAAAATATAATGTCAAAATAATATTAATGACAGAAGAAATGTAATTGTCAGAAATGATAACTGACATATCTTCTTTTTATATGTTTTTTCATCATCATAATTTTAGTGTTTCGCGCAAATTTAACCATAGGTAACCAAGTATAAAGTGAGGTAAAATAAGTTGAGAAATTCTGACTTAAAAGAATAGGATTAAAAAAAAAATCCTTATAGAATTTTCTTTTGCTCACAAATAAAAAAAAATCACAAACAGTGAACACCTTTTAAAACTTTTTCAACGGTAATTTAAAGGATGATTCGAAAGAAAAGCAAGTTTCATAATTGCATCATAATTTCTCCTGACGATTTCCACAATCCTCCCAATTTCAAAAATTCTTCTTTTTGAAAAGATGATTGCTCTTAATATATGTTGAGAATGATTTTGATGCTCAGAATTTCTAGAATTAAACGACACAGATATTTTTACGATAATGAAGACAATATAAAGAGTGATAAAAGAAAAATAACTGGAACGTAAATGGATTTTTTGGTCGTTTAAGAAAAGGTTTTATAGAAGGTAGTTTAGGTTAAAAATTGTCTTTCTTCTTTTTTTTTATTGTTATTATTTTATTTAGGGCACAAGGATCTTTGATAGTTTTGAAATTTTACATTGAAAATTTGAAATTTTAAATAAAGTACAACAAATATTTCGGAGTTTTATTATTTAAAATTAATAGATTACGTATTTCTTCTTTCATATGAAATTATTAAAAATTTAAGAAGATTTGTAGTAAAAGGAAATAAGAAAACTATTTTTTAAATTTGTTTAAATGTTTAAGGTATGATTTACTTATTTTACTTGTATATTTAAAATTATTATTATTATGTTTTACATTCTTGTTATATTTATAAAATTTGAATATTTTTTATTAAAAATATTTTTAAATATAAAATACATGCACATTATGAAATTATTTTGAATAAAAGTTTAAAATTATACTTGAAGTGAAGTAAACATGGAAGTAGAATTTTGAAAATCACTTAATAAATCCGGATTAAGTGAAATGTAAATTGGTTGAATATGATTTTATTGAAACATTGAATGTATCATGGGTTTCTTACGATGACCTTAAGAGAAGCATATACGAAAATTAAACAAATAATAAATTTGTAGGAGGGGCTCTATATTTTCCGACTGATATGTAGGAACTTCTTTATTTAAAATTTAATGTCCTTCCACAATTTTTTTTTTTAATTCCGCCCTCTGGAGGTTAATTTATCATTGTATTAAATTATTTTCCAAACATTTTTTTTTTATAAATGAATGTACAATTTTGATATTAAACAAACACAATTTTAGTAACTGAACACACTGAAAAATTGCTTATTTAGGTGTCCGAAAAGTAAAATTTAAGTTTGTTTGAATACCTAAAATAACAGTTTTTAAAAAAAAAATAGTAACTTTAGAGAAAACCATTTTTTTCTAGATTATAAGATTTTTTTTCCACTAACACCCGGTACTTAAAGTTATTATTATTTGTTTTAAATTAGCCATGTGAGAGTGTATGGACTATATCTTCCAATACACTGAATAGCCCAAAAAATATGACCACTCCTCAATTAAAATTCGATTCGTCCTTGCACCATGTGCACTGATGTAATAAACTGGATTTTCTGATAAGATGTATGCTCTTTGTCAGACGAATCAGTGAACTTTGCATTTCGCTTATACATTGGTTAAAATGAATGAATTAAACGACTTTTTTAATATCTTGAATGACTTTGAATGAGCCTTGATTGTTGATGCGCGAAGGGTCTATTACAGAATATCCGAAATCGGTAACTTTCTTGCCTTTTCTAGTACAAGAATGCCTCGAGTCTTCAAAGAATTGCATCTAATCTAAAGAATTTCTAGCGTAAAGTAGTATTGTGGGCGAAAATTGTTTCTAAAGAATAGAGAGATACTTTGTTTGTTGCAACGGAAGAGCTATGGCACAACAAATTGTAGTTCAACACAACTGAGAATCATCGCAAATAAAATCTGTATGTTCTACTAGGTGGATCTTAAAACCAATCATAATATAAGCTTCAGTGAGGAGTGGTCCTAATATTTTGGCCTGTCAGTGTACATTAAAATCTGACTAGTTGTTTGTATTTCACAACTACTGATCCTAGAATACGGATCGCAACACAATAAAATTAACACCATTTATCCAAATGGATTAGAGAATGTCATATAATCTCTCAGAATTTTAAAATTTCAATTAATTTGCGATATATTATTATTATTATTATTATTATTATTATTTGCAACTTTTAAAGAGGTTTCTACAAAAATGGCAACTGAATTACTCCATTTTTGTTTAGAAAAGTGTAGAAAAAGGTAAATAATGGATTTCATATGTTATTCGAAATGACGACAAATATCTTTTTTCGATATGTTTTGTTTGAATAAATCGATTTAATGATTTTTAGTTCACATTCTCTTTAAAATTTGTAATGTAAATAATATACATGGGACTTGATTCCACATTTACTAAAATTAATATAAAAAAGTTGAAAGAACTTATTGATATTGATCCGTATAAAATTATATCTGCCAAATTTGCTTAAAATGTAAATGAATGGACTGTGATAGAAGATGGAGTTTTAAGCATAGTGCCTGAACATAGGTACAAAGCATATGTTCAGATTAAATGTCAAAACCATTACAACCCACACTACAGAACTTGACGATACTACCCTGGACAAGTTAGATAAATAAATAAACATTAACTCGGAAATAAAAGCCATCTCTCCAAATTTTTATCCGAAATCCCCTTGACCAATGGAATTTTACTGTCCGTATGTCACCATTTTCTTATAAATGCATTCTAGTGTAATCACGTAATTTGCGAACTTTAATTTGCATAACTTTAAGTTCATTTACATTATAAACAAGATTTCAGGCTGATAATAACAAATACAATAAAATTAATATTATAAATCTTTTCTAAATGTAGAATTAAATTAGATTACATTTTTCCTAAAAAATCAAAAGATCTCATGCAATGCAAATGCTACATATCGGGTTGCTACGGCAGCTAGTTAAGAAATAATCAGAACAGAAAAGAAAAAACGTGATGTAATTTCAAAGTGTAGGCTTTGACTCGATACTGTCAAGACTGAAGCTCACTGTTTCATATGCTGCTCTGACCACTTGGCCAGCGAGCTTTTCTCGTTGATGTGATAAAACATTTTAAGCAGATTAACCTTATTTGAAATATTTTTAAATTATTTTGTTTTCTATTTTGGAGAGCTCGCAGCTAAATACTTCACGGATATTTTCCACATTTGGTCTTCTAGTAAGTAGCATTGTAAGGCTAGGCATATAAATAACCCAAACGTCACCTGGCAGCCTCCTTTACAGAGCTTTATATATCATTTATTAATTAATAAAATATTGAATTTAGGGAGGGGTACCAATGTTTGTAACATGATTTAGCCTGATTTCTCATTTATAATAACACGGATGTTGTAACACATATTTATTTTCAATGCAGCCTGTTCTACAAATTATAATATTTACGGACGCAAACCAAAATATGTTCAACGGAAAACTAAGTATGAAATGTATTGTATGGTTATACTATTGATCTTCATTTCATAATGCATGCATGATTTTCACATGATTCGTGAATAATATATGAAATTATAATGCATAAAATATTTCCTTGCATAGTAAATTAAAAATAAACATACATTTAAATATAATTTAGACATTACATTAAATGTTCAATGCATTTTTTTAATTTAAAATTAAATAAACGTTAATTTATTTATCGGATACAACTGAACAAATATTTCATTTTTCTATGTTTTGTTAATGAAACTAAAAATGTTGATTCCATTTTTTTCTTTTACGTTTTGACACTTTTTTTTTCTTTTAAATAATTTAGGATCTCTTTATGCAGTTTTATTTTTAAATATGTCATTTTTTTAATGCAATTAAGCTTCTGAAGTGTTTCCCATGTCAAAAAAGAAAACTAAAAACAGAAATTTTTAAATACATGTTGCGTTTTTTTCTATACAATGTAACGAAAGAAGATGTCTAAGGAGGTTAGAATGATGCATGATTTGTTTTTATTAACGTCCTGTTTTGTTTCTCGACTACATTAATTAAATGTTTTAAAACATTGTGTCTCAATTGACATTACCCTGTTTTATACCCAAGAAGCCTGCTAAGTAATGTAAACAAATGTTGTTGTTTTTTTTACATTTTATATAAAGAGAAAAAAGTGTTATGTGTTTTAAAGAATGCTCTTTTAATTTTTTTTTTCGAAATCTATTTATTTTATTTCATGTGTTTGGAATAGATATAGTTTTAAACATTATTTCTCAGTTTTAATCTGCAAATATATATATAGCTATGTTAGGAAAAATCTGTTTAGGTATTTTTTCTTGCATATCTTAATATGGTTTTTTAAATCTTTATTTTAAAAGGTGAAAAAAAATAAGAATGGATTTTTATTCATTACGAAGTGCTATAATACCGAAAGCACAATCTACTAAATATTTATTAATTTTATTAAATTTTTAAATCATACATTTTAATCATTCAATAATATATAAAAATTTTATTAAACAAAAGAACTGAAGGTTTTTTTTAATTTTATTTATTTATTTATTTATATTATTTTTTACCAAAAATAAATAAATAAATAAAAAATAAAAGATGCTTTAAAATACTGCGTTTAATGTATTATTGTTTTTTTTTTCTTTTGTAAAATGACTTCTACTGCAATACTCAAGACGGATTAGGGATTCACGAATTTGATTTTAAGCATATATTCATTATCTAATTTGATTTCCATTATGAACTTTAAAAAATGGCACGTAAAACTTTTGAAAATTAGCTGAACTATTTTCTGAAACTTTATTAAACGTTTCTTTTAATCGGTATTTGTAAAGTAACATTTAAAATCATATTTTAATCGGTCTCTAAAAATATTTTTATTCTAGCGTATTATAATAGTAATAAGATTATTTGCTAAATTCAACTTATCACACCACCTCATATGGAAAAACGCATAGATACAAATTTGACTTGTCATTACATTTTATATAACAAAACCTAGAGAAACTCCACTCAACTTTCCGAACACTTTACAGAATACTGTGTGTTGAAATAAATAATAACATAACAATAAATACAATTTAGATCCTAATTTTAAAAGATGAAATATTTCCACTGTTAAAAATGACGTAATTTACAGTATTTACAATAATTTACAATTTATATATTTCTAATTTACAATAAATTTTCATTCCAGACTGAAATTAATGCCTATGAAAAAGAGGTTACAAAGATTTTACTAAATTAAGTGACTTTCTGGTTAAATAGAGTTGTTGTATCGATATCAGATGAATGTTAGCAATAAAAATAATTTAATTGAGATGTAAAAGAATATGGTTATCAGTTATGAAAATTTTGAAAAATTGTCGAAAAATGTTTAGAGAAGAAACCCATTGGGCGATTTCTTTGAAAAGGAATAAAATTATTGCAACAGTGGATTGAAAAGGATGAAATGGTGATAAGTGTGAAAATCGCGATTTTCACATTTACCACAGTTACCACCATTTCACCCTTGACTGCGGGCGGACTTCATTACTTGTCCCTTCTCTTTTTATGCATTTGATTATTTGTATTTTCAACCATTTCACTGAGTGTGGAGCTTAAAAGCTTTGAAACAGCTGTCTCCATTTTTAAACTTCCGTAATTTCATTTGTGCTCTTGTCACGTTGTCTATTCGATTTTTAATTCAGAATACATTTCTTACACTGTATATTTACGGAAAGTAAAAATTAAAAAGTATGACAAAAGTAATTAGAAGATGTCACGTAAACTTCTTTAACTTCATAAATTTCACAATCTTCCGTACGTGGCAAATTTTTATTATATTAACCCGTTCACTCTATGCTTCGATTCAGTCCAAGCGCATTCCACTCTGGTGCGGTTTGAGATTCCATAACTTCAACTCGGTATAACTTTGTTGGTATTATAATTATAATGAAATGTAACGCATGATTTCTTTACGAAATTTAATCCAAACCTTAACTGTGATATTTATTTTTATCAGAAATTCTATTTTTTTAATGAAAAATGCCAATTAATGAAACCATGTTAAACACTTCGACGATTTGAAATTTTGGCTGGCGATAATTCACACTAATGTTGAGTGTATGGGTTAAAATAATTGCAGGAGAAAATATGTTATTTTTTAATTATTTTATTTTTTTCGAATGCTTTCTCCATATTATCAAACAGATTAACGGTCGGTATGTCCCTATCTATAAAATAAGCTAACAGAAATGAAAAAATAATGCTGATAAAACTGTTTACTTGAATTTGGTGAAAATTCCACAGCTTATTAGATAGAATAAAAGTATCTAGTTGCCTTAAGTACAGAGAAACTTATCCGCAAATATCAAAGTAATATAAGTAAAAAGAAAAATATTTGTTCACGTTTTGCAAATTAAATGGTGGAAAAATATATGGGACAGTTTGTAAATTGCTAAATATAAAGTACTGCAGTCTTTGATGTAGTTCATTATATTTATACGAAAATAAATCTATTTAATAATTTTATCTGTCAAACATTTTGCAAAAAAATATGAAGTTTCAGTTATATTTGTCCAGAGGAAATGTTGGAATAATGATAGGAACAACAGTCAGTTCAGCTAAAAAAAAAAATAGTTAATTTAAAGAGTACCACTATTTTCAATTAAATTTATGATTTTGAAGTCATAGAGTTTGAAGTTATTCAAAAATATCTTTTTTTCTGTAGGATATTTTGAGGAATTTCTGAAGGATTGAAGTTTATTTTTATTAGCATAGTACTCATATTATTCCACAACAAGCTTTCTACTTCTTACTTTATCTCAAACTTCTGTTACGACCAGTCCAGCATCGAAATCATATCTACTTTAAATCATGATTTTGATGATGAAAATGATGATGAAACATTTAGGCATCTTCATCCTGAAAATTGTATTATTCAAATGTAATGAGAAATTTTTCTAGCGAAAAAGTTTCATGGAGAATAGTTTGATATATTTCAGAATTTGTGTTGTTATTTGGAAATGCTGTTGATTCGTTACAGGCAAATCTTATCCAAAATATTCCATCTTGGTGTATATTGCCATTGCGATAATACTGCTTTTTCTTTGCAAAGATCATCTCGGCAATAATTTTATGATTTTGAAGTCATAGTTTTCAAGTTCTTTAAAAATAAATTTGGATTTTTTTTCTGTAAGATATTTTAAGGACTTTTCTGAAGGATTGAAGTTTATTTTTATTAGCATAGTATTCATATTATTCCGCAACAAGTTTTCTACTTCTTAATTTATGTCAAACGTTTGTTTCGGCCAGTCCAGCATCGAAACCATATCTGCTTTAATCCTCCAGCCACGAGTGATTTTTTCATTTCCTTATATAAAACCGTGGCCTATTTTTTTTCGCCATTTATAATAGTTATAAGAATTGAATGTCACCGGAATTTACAAACAAATGCATTTCCAAAGAAGTAAAATCAGCTTCTTCACGTACATTATAAAAGCAAAATTTTAATCCAAAATTCCGGTGGGAATGCGGCATTTATGAATTACAAATGTAACAAAAAACGCAGAACTTTCCGGATGACCTAATATCTGAAAATATATATGTATTATAATTTGTAAAACGAATCTGGATGTTACAAAAAAAAAGAAAATAGATTCAATGAAGAAGTAGCGCCTTCCGAATTTTAAATACCATACAAATTATAGGCAACGCGAAAATAGCGTAACCTGCGGAATGGTATAGAATAAGCGAAACTCGATATGAACGTTGCCCGCGGCTAGAGGGTTAAACTATGACTTTGATGATGAAGATGATGAAACATTTGGGCATCTTCCTCCTGAAAATTGTATTCTTCAATTGTAATGAGAGATTTTTCTAGCGAAAAATTTCATGAAAAATAATTTGATACGTTTCAGAATTTGTGTTGTTATTTGAAAATGCTATTGATTCGCTACAGGCAACACTGATCCAAATATTCTCATCCTGGTGTATATTGCCGTTTAGATTATACTGCTTTTTCTTTGCAAATATCATGCCGGTAATAATGGATCTGCACAAATACCGGATCAAAATGAAACTTAAACAGATTACATTAGACCAGTTTTCACCAAAAAAAATATGCGTTTTCGCAATTTATTCGGTTATTAAATTCATTTTGTATGATTTCGTCAGTAGATTTTGTTTTTGTTCATTTTTGTATACACTCTAAGCAAAAACGCCAAAAATTACAGTAAAATTTGCTGTAAATTTATGCACCCAAATTGCCAGCATATTTTACTGTAAATTGCCAGCAAAATATGTCTTAAATAATATTATGTCTCGAATTTTACAGCAAAACGTGTTCCAAACACGCTAATTTTACTGCAAATATGACTGTAATCATACTAAATGTTACAGCAAAAAATGCTGGCAATTTGGGTGCATAAATTTACAGCAAATTATGCTGACATTTTTGCCGTTTTTCTGCCAGTGTATGTGACATGAGCTTTTTTTACATATTACGAAAATTTCAAATAATGCACGAATGATTTATATCATACACAATTTTAGAAAAGGAGTTATTCTCCTGATTAGCTATACATATCACATTTTATCTCTCGATCGGTTAAAAAAGTTTTACATCCAGCTAATTTAAATTTTGCATCATAATTATTAGGATTGTTCAAAAATTTATTGTTACGTCCTTCGATAGAATAATGCTTATTGTGATTACTTGACAAACCAGACTACATTCTATAAAAGCAAGCATTTTACCGTTGAATAAAGGAGTAAATATATACATGTTAAATTAGCAAATATATATATTTATATATTATGTTTATATAATATTTAATGGTGGTATTACGGAGGTATCTGCATACATTTATGATGGTTCTTAAATTTTTGTTTTGAATTTTAGACATATGAGATTTGCATATGAGGTTCTACATATGAGATTTGCATTTAAAACCGCAGGTTGTAGAGGCATAATTTATGATAAAGATAATGCAATCTCTATATTTTATTAATATTAAACTACATAAATATCAATTTAAAAGTGCTGTTATTAATTATCTTTTCAGACTGGTTTCCTTATGCATGTACCAGTATATGTAAGTAAATTGTGTAATTACACTTTGCATATGTAGCAAAATATGCGCATTTTTGAGCTTGTTTCTTTTTGAAAAACAGTGCATACATCGAATAATATTTAAATGCAAATAATATACATTTACTTGAAAGGCTTGATATAACAAAAATATAAAAATATCAATAAATTTTATTTTTTTTCATTGGAAATTGCATCGCACTTAAAACAGAAAACAGAACATTTTAAAACAGATTGTTTTGACACGAAACTAATTGAAATTTAATTTTAAGTATTGTTTCAAAATAAATAATTAATTAAATAAGTCAAAATATGTAAAATTAAAATATGAAAACAACTTTTCACTATTTTTAAGAAAGAAGATTCATAAAAAAATATAGTGAAAATTATTAAATGTAAGTATGTCTCTTCTTGGATATGGCATACGCAATGTTTTTAAAATAATTGCTCTTTTTAATAAAAATGATTTCTTTTTTAAAATATTTACATTTATAACAAATATTTTTGAATTTGTGATTTATTGAATTACGTAACGAATACAATATTAAATTTCTCTTAAACAATAAGGGAAATTAATTTAAACCTGTATAATTTATTATAGTTTTGTATTAAAATTAATTTCTGCGTTTCAAATCGTACTTTCAATTTAATGCCCAAAACAATGTTACAAAGTTTCTGTGATTAATAGTGAACATATTGAAATGGAAAGAAGCTGTCTTATACTATTTGCTACGAAGGTATAAAATTACTTCTACTAACATCAGTTCAGGCTATTCTAATTTGCTGCGAGACAGCCGTAACATATAGTAGCGAGAAGCTGAATAATGAGTGTGTTTGAATACAAGGAAAGTGTAACTAGAATTATAATACGATTACTATGTTTTATTTGCTTGTCGATTTTATTGCAAATATATGTCATATAAAAATAATAGTTTCAGAAAACGAAATACTACAAATGTTATTTTTTGGTAGTAATTTTATGTTAAATCTCATTTATATACAGGGTGGCCCAAATTTAATTAAAAGTTGTTTGAGTAACTGCATTGTTTCATATACGAGGCAAAATAATTTCAAAATCGCATCACTGTGTAGCGTGTGGCTGGATAACAATATATAAAGTCAAGAACCGTTAGTGTCTGCCTTACAGAATAACAGATGAGTTCCCTCTGGAGTAGCGCGGAAATTGCGTGCGTTTATATTCTACAACAAACAATCACATGGAAGTGAAACGGGGAACGGGAGTCAAGTTTGGAAGTAACGACACTTTTGTGCTGGAGGTGCATAGTTAGGTGATGGTCTCGTCACGAGATCAAGGTTGTAACTTACGAGCCCAACTCGCGTAGCGATGACATCAGGTATGGGTGTGGGATGCAGCGTGAAACAAGTAAATACTCCAGCATCTCACATCCATCCAGCATGACGTTGCTACACTGTGCCGTGCTGAGTGGACTCATCCAAACATCAATTAGCAACCGTCCAACTAAGGAATAACAAATTAGGCATCAAGAAGCACTGAAGACACGTCGGCTTAGAGGCTTATCAAACAGATCTTTCCCATGTGGAGATCAGACAAACCCTCGCCCCGTTGCCATGCATTAACCTGTTAAGCTGGGCAAAAGTCCGGCTGGTCGAGGCCTGGTCAGCGATCTAAAAAAACGACACTTTTGTCCTAACAATCCGAGGAATAAACAAGAAATCTGACACCAATTGTATGGTTTTGCATGCCAAGGGAGGTGGTAAGCCCCGGAATGCGCGAGATGGGTACACCAGGCCATGGAGAAAAAAGCTACTAAGGATATATTTATGTTCATGTTCCATTACGTCGCTGTTAATAAAAATGCTAGTTTCTTTATAGCATTCTGTAAAACAACATATACTTAATTATGGGCCACCTTGTACAGTCCGAAAAAAACTGTCAAAATACGTATGGCAGCGAATTGTCGGAATACTCTTGTAATTGAAAGAGATTTTCATTTATTTGTAGAAAATTCCGACTTCTGACTAAAGAATTTAGGGAAATTTTGATCTTCGGTTCGCGAATTGTTTGTTTTTTTAGGGAAAGGGGACATACATAAAAATACTGTTTCTACTGCGAAAAAGTAGCAAACTCTGTGATTGACGAAAATGTAGCTTTATATTGAAGGATTACAGGCAATGTTTACTTTAGACTGGGATAATGTGTGTATTTTAGAGGAGTAGGGGCCAATCCTAGAGGAAATGTTTGTGTTTCAGCGAAAAAAAATGAACGGAAGAAATCCTTGGTTTCACGGATTTTTGACAAGTGTATATGCATGTATTAAAACACTACTTGTTTCTTAACAATACTACAATTTATTTGAAATTTTGAAAATGTACATTTAATGATAGTTCAATGGTCTTATTAATAACTTTTCTAGACTTACTTCAAACTATTTTTACTTTTTTTTTACGAAAACGCACTACATGTTTGCAGAAAGATGAAGTACTTTGTTTTAAAATTAATCAAATGTTAATTACACGAGAGAAAAAATAAACTTTAATTAAAATTATGCTTATTTGAATAAAAAATAAATAAAAGTATCTACATATAGAAATAAAAATAATAATATCATCGTTTATTTTTTATTTAAATTTTCAGCAGGACTGAAAGAACCCCGTAAATCTTTAAATGACACTACAGACTATGTGAATTTATTTTCATTTTGCACATCGTACAACCAACAAAGTGAAAAATGTGTATTCACATCCTTTGTAGTGTCATATATTTTTTATTGTAAAACATTAGTTTTATATGAAGGCTAGCAACCGGCCAGAAAATCTTAAAATTCAAAAGAGAATGAAATTAATGAAATCACGAATATAAAATTTTAAAGTTATGTAAAAATTACTGTCAATTACTAACATTTATTGACATCGAAAAACATTAATATATAATAAATAATTCTCACTAAAATATTTATAATAATCTACAAAAGAAAAGTATTTTGCATAGTTCAGTTGTGAGTCGGCACAACTTGTTCTCGTTCAGCAATAGAATCTTCGTAACTATGTAAACTGGCTATTCGCAAGCGGCTAACGTACAATAGAATAGTGCAAAATAATGCAGTAAATATCCGGAGAGAATGGGTAGTCAAATAATTATGAAAATGTGACTTCTTTATTTCTATAAAAAAATTAAATTCGTCATCCAACTTCAACAACACAAGCATCTAAACCTCCCCAAACAGAATTGTAAAAGTTAGCATATGTCAAGTTGTAATTTTTCAAAGGGACGAAAAATGTCCGGGCCAGGATTCGAACCTGGGATCTCTTGGCTGAAACTGCCATGCTCTACCAAATGAGATACTTTATTGATCATAGCATCTGGTCTGATATTTTAATCCGCTCAACAGAATATATCGCAGGTAATGGAACTCCAGTAAACGCTGGGTACGTGATTACACAAGATCAATTTTAACACAGTTACTCAAATTTGAATATTTATTTCACTTGGAATTTTTAAAGCTTATAAGTATAAAAATAAGTGTTCTTCAATTTTTTTAAAAATGATATGTGATTCATAATGTGTGTAAATTTTTAAATTACTGAGAAAATAACCAAAAATCGAAATCTTTAAAAAGTGTCAATTGACACAGGTAGAAATAGTATTTATGCAATTTTATTTAAAATCGTTTTACATTTTTGTAAATATAAATATCAATTGTTTATAGCATTTAAAAAACGGAACATTTTGAAACAAATTCCAAGTACATTAATACACGGACATTTTTATCCAAACTTATATAAAAAACTATGTAAAATCGAATTATATTTTTGAAGATACTATTGATGAGTATGCTAAAGTGGTATGCGAATTGGAATGTAACTTGCTGAAATATAATGCGATAATAATCCAATGATGCACAGAGTCTCTAATAAATAAATGAAACTTTACATACAATATATACAATTACATTAGTTGAAATAAGAAATGACACCATAGTCAGTAGCTAATTACATAGGAGAATTAATTCGGGAACAATACCACTTGAAGACAAGACATAATCAATATTATTCTTGACATTAGTAAAATATGAATCATTATTACTAACAGTAATGGCGGCATCGTCATTTTAGCTAAGGAAATAGCTTAATTATGTGGATTATTCCATGAAGCGGAATTTCCTACGCGGAAACACTACAACAAAGCAAATGACTGTTGCCAAATGTCAAAACCAAAAGTATGACAGAATGTGCGAAGGTGTGCGCTTGAGTTAACGTCAAGGCAAGCCGCAACAACTATATGTTATAGAATTATGGTTTTGTATATTATTATTTTGTAAAAGAAACCTACTTTTTGATGAACTAATTCAGGCAATTTTAAACTTTTTTCACACTGACAATCACACTGACTACAGGATATATCGTCATACAACATTTGAGGGAAGGAGGTAGGCAACTAATATTGATCTACATTTTCTCGAAAATTAAGGAAGCGATTTAAGTATTTTTTTTTATATAATTGGTGGCAAGAGTTTACCATCTTGCAGTGCAAAATTTTACGAAAAATGGTTTATATATATTTTAAGTGTTTATTTTTATGTAATTAATATATATATATATATATATATATATATATATTGCATATTTCGTATAATTGTTATATTACTGTTACGAATAATTGTTATATTACTGTTACGTATAATTGTTATATTACTGTTACGAATAATATATTACTGTTATATACTGTTTTTATTTTTAACTGTACACTGCAATTACTCAGTATATTCTGGTGGTACAAAGTATATGAAGTCACATCAACTATCGGGCTGACTGACATTTTTATGAGCGCAACCAGGCCCAAAATGTCGGTTGGAGCCATTTTTTGAGAGTTTTATGGCTGGAAATGTATGGGGCTATTGGTCAAACATCGTGTGAGGCACCTTAATTTTCAGTAAGATGGGGGACTCAGAGAAGGCGCCTAGATGTCAGCCGAAGTCAAAGGGCAAGAAAATCTTCGTCCACTGAGCAGAAAGTTTAGCTTTCATTGAATGATCAAGGAAGGTAGGTGTGATGGCTAGCCCACAAGGGCCATTCATATTTAAGTATGTACATTTTGGATACTGGGAGGAGTCACGCCTACTTCAGAAGCAAGACCTAGGAGAGATGACAGTTGGAAATGAGGAGTTGGAGATGAAAGTCAGAGAGCAGCAATTGCAATCGCAGTTCACCTTGGATGGAAACTTAGTGCGAGTGGCCTGTGTATTCGATTTTTTAATGGAGTGTGACAATAGACGTCCGAGTTGAGCAGGGATCATACTCCAACAAAGTGCTCCCAGATAGTAAGTTGTTTGATCCTTGAAAATAAAGCATTTATTCCCGAAAGCAGTATTCCCTTAGATCTATAATTGGAGGCGGAGGCTTAGTTTGTTCTGGTCACTCGTCTGGGTATCTCCATAAGTTCACATTTTGCCCCTCTACATTTTAGCAAATGTTCTAAGCACCAATTATCACCTTTGGCAGAGATACCACTGTTTTGTACAATATCGAATTTTTTGAGCGATTTGCACATTTACACTGATGGAACAAATACTATATGCTGGTACGGCGCCAGCCTTCATTGTATTTAACAATCGCATCCATATTTTTTCTTGGCGTGCCAAGCGTTACCCGGGGAATTCAATTTCCCAAACTGAGCATCTGGCTATCAGGGAGGCGATTCTCTGGGCTAGAGAGGTTTCCAACCTATGTTTTTTAATTTCCTCAGATGGGCTTTTGGGCCTAATGGCACTTTCAAAATTTGATAACAATAATGACTTAGTCTTAGAGAATTTACAACTTTAGCAGCTGTTTTCAAATACATTTTTTTTTCAATTGGGTAAAGGGGCACTCCAGTGTAAGGGGTAATGAAGTGGCCGACCAGCTGGCGAAGTCGGCCACAGATGACTCTTCATTAACAAATGTTTGCCTCTGCCACTTTCAACATTAAAATGTGATCTAAAACAGCAATTACATCAAAGTTGGTAATAGCGCTGGTTTCAGACACAGGTGAGTCAATACGACTTCCTACCGAAATTCTTGCAACAATTTCAAATACAAAATAGATATTTATATCTCTTTTTAACCAATCATGGACCATTCCAACAACATTTACTCACAATAAATAAACGTGACTTACCGTTATGTGTCTGCGGATCACTCTCAACAGCTCTACACTATATTCTAAATTTTCCACTTAAATACCATTATCATAGTAAAGAGCTACAAAATATGACATTACTTGATTGGCTGACTTATCATCAAGACCGGCCGGTCCTCTTACATCGTATAGCAGAATGTATAAAGCTAATAGAGAACAACGAACATGTCTTCTGAAATCACTTTCTAGTCCGCTGAAGCACCTACGAATCTTTCCTCCTCCCAAATTGGAGCTTCTGCCATTTGAAAGTTCTTTTTTTTTTGGTTTGTTTACTGTTTTTTTTTAATTTTTTATAAATTCGTGTGTAAGTTTATCAGATGTTAATTTTGTATTCCATTTTTGTATTCTTTTTAATAAACTGTAACTTGTCTATTGAGAATCTTATATAACTTATATACTTCATTATTAGTATTTTTAAATTTAGCAAAAAATTTAATTTTGTTACAGTATGCTAATTATGTTTGAATGTGTTTCAGAATCTATGCTTGACGCATGTTTTTTTTGTTATTTTTTTCTATTTATTTTTTTCTTTACTTTCCCTCTTCACCTGCTTTTGTAACCAAGCGATGATGACTACTGGGAGAAAAAGAGAGGGGAAAAGGTCGTGAAGGAAGAAGAATCGATTCCCGGAAGTTAAACAATTGCATAAATAAATTCTACAGAGACGTAGCAAACATGCCACTGATGCTCGAAAGCGATTTCTTTTCGTGTTAAACGATTTTTGTTTCGTGTTAAAAGAGAAAAAATGCATTAAATTGCATAGTACGCTGCCCGGACCGCCATATCGTTTCGTGTTAACCGATTTTTCATGTTAAGTGTTTTTGTGTTAAACGTGTTTCACTGTATTTGAATGGTATACCTAAAATGAAAAGTTCTTATTTACATGTAATAAATTATATTTCCTATACAACAATAACACAAGTTTATTTATCTTATATATTTTGACCGTACTTTGATTAGGGTTGCAAAGTTTACCTTTGTCTCAAAATATTCTATATCTTTCAAATATAGAAGGAAGAAAAACAAATATGTTTTTAATTAATATTCGTTTAAATTAGTTTGTAGTGAATATTGACATTTTACAAAATTAAATTACTGTATTTAAAAAATAGCAACAACAACAAAAAAAAGAACAATACATATTTACATATAATAAAATCTATCATCAGGGCATTGGAGAAACAAACATTTAATTAAAAGATGACAATATCTAACGTTATATAAGATTTGAGAGATATTTACACTGTAAAAAATGACCAATGTTTCTTATTTTATGAAAATATGCTATAACCACGAACAAAAATATAATATAATCTTCTGTATTATCCTAAATTTCAAATAGCATGTTGCATTGTCTTTTGAATCCTCAGAAACGAATACATTTTCAAAATTTAATGAATAATTTATAAAAACAAATTATTTTTAGCTGCCCGAATTTTTCAGAAACGTTTCCGAAGGGTTTTTATAGTGTATTAATTAGTGTCCTCAGCCTGGAATCTCTGCTTTTCGAATGCTATCAATTCTGAAGTAAACATTTTCATGCTAAAAAAATGTTTAACAGACAAACATGCAAAATTAACAGCGTTAACAATAACATTAAAATTAAGATTATTTCTTTACTCTTTCATGTATAAATTAACTTATGCGGCTGAAAACGTGTACTTGAGAATGAATAACATTCGAAAAACAGGTATTCGAGCCTAAGGACACTAATTAATACACTATAAAACCCCTTCGGAAATGTTTCTGAAAAATTCGGGCAGCTACAAATAATTTGTTTTTTATAAATTATTCTTTAAATTTTGAAAATGTATTCGTTTCTGGGGATTCAAAAGACAATGTAACATGCTATTTGAAATTTCGGATAACTCAGAAGATTATATTATATTTTCGTTCGTGGTTATAGCATATTTTCATAAAATAAGAAACATTGGTCATTTTTTACAGTGTACATTTTCAAAAGAAACAGAAAACAAAAAAGAGAATCTTTTAATTTTAATTTTTAAAATAACAAAGGAAAATTTTCTAATTTGTATGTTTGAAATAGTACAATATGTTAAGTAAATGGAACAATATACCTATTCTTTAAAAATAAGATTAAAGAAAGTTTGAATTTGTAAGTTTAAATCAAATTTACAGTTTAAACATATTTATTTTCATAGACTATGCAAAATATTTTTTGGATGTAAAAGTTTGTAAATTACCTTTAGCAGAAATGCCGTATTTCTTTTCATTGCAAAATCAACGAGGCAAATAAAAGCAAATGTTTAAAAAACGTATTAACGTAAAAACGTATTAACGTAAACGTATAACATACGTTAAAAAATAATATTCTAATGTATTAATTATTAAAAATTAGATGGAAAATGTATTCTATATTCCTTTTCACAAACAAGCCTGATAGAAACATAAGAAAAAGAAAAACAGAGAGTTATACTAAAGCATAGGCAATTTAAAAAATTTCTCCTAAATAATGTGTTACCGATATTTAAATTTTTATTTGTTTACATGCTAATTTTCATCTTTTATTTATGTCATATGGAAATTTTATAATATAATATTCAAATTCACTTACCAGGTTTTTAGAAATATATTTAACAATTATATTCCGTCTTGTAATGTAAAGATTATTTTTAATGCATGGAATCAGTTTTCTAATGTTTTAAAAATCATTCGGCCTTATTACTTGATTTATTTGTTTATTTCAAGAAAAACTTAAAAATATAACATGGAAAGGAAAGAAAATTAGAATGCATAAAACAGATCACTGCAATTATTATTGTTTATTTTATTTTATTTTATTTGGCTTTTTAAAAACCTTACAGTCAAATTTCGTAAAATTAAAACAAAAAACGGAGCATCATCGTTAAAACAATTTTCTTAAAAATATATTTTCAAAGAATATAATAATATAATTTTATAATTTAATCAATTTTACTAATTTATCTCTAAAATTTTGCTGTAAAAGTTTCTGTCTATTAATATTTTCCTAAATATATTTATTTGTAAACGAATTTTTTACGTTATGTATATTTTAAGACCAGCGTATTAGGATTGCTTAGTGATAATATTTGTGAATGAATAATAATTGAAATCGCATTTTTTGTAACAGTGAGGAATATTTTATAAATCTAATGACTAATCCCATTCACTGGAAAACTGAATAGGCACAAGAATTGTGACCTGAAAACTTACATTTTAACCTTACACTTACAGAGTATACTTTTTGTATTCAATACAATTTCTGTTATTCAACCAAATAAATTTTTTTTGAAAATTTTTGTATACATATTAGGTATAACAAATTCTTAAAAAATATGTTTCATATTTTAGTTAAAAACAATGTCTTTGTTCCTATCGATGTTTTATTATTTTAAAATATTTTTTTAAGAATCAATACGAAATAATGTTATCAGAGTAATGAAATTTATAATGATATTTGTTTAATTTTATTAAAATAGGCAAGGGTTGGATAAAAATATGGAAACACCTTATGAAATGCATTCTTGTGAATGTTTATTTTAGCCAAGCCTGTAGGTGCCGCTGTGGTATTTGCCCACTAATGCCATCTGTGCAATGTCCTCAATACCTTGCAAGTGTCAGTCGTTGTCATAACAGTGTTCTGTGTAGTTGTGAATGCTTTATGCCTGAACTCAGTGAATTTGAACATAAACAAATTGTTAGTGCTCGTATGGTAGGTCCTTTTACCCGTTACCAAAGTAGCTGAAGTGTTTCGAAAAGCATCGTATCGAAGATTTATACCGCATACAGGAAAAACAACAAAAAAACATCATCTGGTAAGTCACAACGCGGACGAAAGTGTGTGTTAGATGATCGTAACAGACGGTCATTGAAGATGATTGTGATGAAAAATCAGAAAATGATAAGCTGTAAAAATCACTGCAGAACTGAATGTTGGGATCTCAAAGCCTGTCAGCATCAAAACGATAAGAAAGGAAGCTCCAAGGGATTTTCAAGGCGAACTGGAATTCCAGAAAAACTCTTCAATGATGCAAATTCGTGTAAGAGTAAAATGTGGTGCCGAAGCCATAAAACCTGACTATGGAGTAATGAAATAGAGTCATTTGGTCGGACAAATCCTGCCGAGTTTACGTGTGGCGAGCGCCGTTCCAAGTCTACGATGCAGACTGCTTGATGCAAAGTGTAAAACATGGCGGGGGTTCGGTCAGGATTTAGGCAGCCATATCGTGGTTTTCCATGGGTCCCATGATTGCTTTGCAAGGTTGCATTACTGGTAAGAATTATGTGACCACTTTGACCGATTATGACCTTCCCATGGAACAATGTTTGCTCCCCAATGGTGATGCTGTGTTCGAAAACGACAACGCCTCTGTTCACACAACTTGGATCTCCCAGAGCTGGAGTTGTGAGCATGAGCTTGATTTGTTGCATCTATTCTGGCCACCACAGTTAACAGATCTCAATATTATAGAGCCTTTAAGGTCTATTTTGGAGAGAAAGGGGCTTGATTGATATCCATCTCCATCATCGTTACCTGAACGTGCCTCTATTTCGCAAGAAGAATGGTATAAGATTTCTTTGAAAACCATGCAGGACCTCTATTTATCCATTTCGAGAAGACTGCAAGTTGTTTTGAATGTCAACGGTTTTGAAACACCGGATTACACATGGTAATATGTTTTGTTTAGGTATTTCCATATTTTTGTCCAACCTCTGTATAACCTGACTCACTATTTCAAACTTTACTTTTCTTTAAAATGTTTCTGCTGCTCATAATGTATCAGATTTTTAAAGTGATTAAGTTTTAAAGTTTTACGTGGTACATGCCACTATTATATACTATATTTAACTTAACAAATAGGTCCAATGAAATAAATCATATCTAAAGATAAAAACGCTGTAAAAAGTCACATCATTCTGATCACTTTTAATAAGTTGCTGAAGAGAATTTCGCAGAGATGCGCTCTGTATCAAAGGCGACTTACGGGAAGTGAACGTAATTCAATATTCAAATACTAAGAACTTTGCACAAAACGCAGAGAGAATCACAACTGTTTCCATATATTAGTGATTCCCATTGATGTAGTATTTTTATGACATTTTTTATTAATTGATTAAATTATTATTAATGAATTTCAATTTTATGTGTCACTCCGTGGGACTATAATGATTAGAGAAAATTAATTTTTAAACAAGATTTCCGACGGCATCAAAGTGTCATATAGTACAACTTTGCAACAAAATGGTTCTAAAAGGTTGAAATATCTTCATTTACGACAACGCGGATTTTAGAGCGTTCACCAATTGAGATAAGAAGGATGAAATCCTCTCAAATATGACCAACAAGAATAGATTCCAATACAATACGATAAGAGGAAAGTGGTGGATTTCTGTGCTTGTTTTTAGAAATTATTAAATGTATGAGCAACTCTAGAATCTCTATCTTAGGTTTTATTGTTGTAATTTCAGTCTCTTACGCTGCATACTGGATATATTCCTGATGCAGTGAAGATGATAGTTTTACAAACTTTTGCAAGTAAAGCGATGTTTCTTCCCCTATGCCGCCCAAGCAGTGAGTTAACAGCTGCATAAAGCAGCTTATGAAATGCATATCATCCATCTGAAATCAGTATGTGTCGAATATTAGTTTAATTCTAATAGGTTACAACCAATTATTGAAAGAACGATTTTGAAAAAAAAAAAACATATTATTGAATCTTCAGACTTGTCATATTTATAAAGACGGTATTCGTACATCATGTACCACGAGGAGTACCTCTTCTCAAACTCTTGACCCAATGTATTATTTTTGAATATCATAAAGATCAATTATATTTTATGTGTTTATTATTTTGCAATCCATAATACCATACCATTGATCAGTGTTGTTGTTGCTGTGTGTGCTTTTGGTCTTGATTTCAAATGTTTATTTAGTCTGGATTATATCATAGGGTGGGCCGTGTATGATTTTTAAGTAACAATTCTTAACGCTAGATGGCAGCACTATGAAATAAAAGCTATTTAAAGACTTTACAAACTGATATCGTTACGTCATAAATTGACTATAAAAAAGAACATTTTATTGACTTCATTAAATTTCCACAACTTTATTATTATTGTGCTTTAAAAATTCTATCATAATTTTCTGTTATATTTGTATTAATTATCTTTCATTTATTTTATTTAGATTTTATAAATTTTTCGAGTCTGTGATGCGGAACTGCTAAGAGTCCGAGATTGTTATTCATTCTGATGTTGTTGTATTCTGAACGTAAAAAGTTCTATTCTGTTTTATTGGAGTCTGTATTAAAATTCAATTCAAGTCTTATACTTTATTAGTTGTAACAACTTGATTCTGTGATTCTGCTGTGTGTTTTTATTCTGAGCATAAAATGCTGCTGTTTTTTTGTTATTCTGAATTCTGATTGTTGTAAAATTCTCAACTCTTATTTTGAAGTCAGTCTACTTATTAAAATATGTGAAAAAGATAAACCTGTCAAGTGATTGGCTTCAATTTATTATTGAAAGCAAGCAATTCTTTTTGATTTAGAAGCTACTATTATTTTTATTATTGAGAAAATATTCTTCCAATACTAGAATTAAAATTCTAGTTTTGATTTAACAAATATTGAAGTGTACAAAGAAGAGTATTAAACTAATCGGCTGATATTAAAATCATGGAATCTGGGCACGACACAAATCTCAAGGTACGTAGATATTCTTTTATTTATTGATTGATTCTAAATCTCAACTGTGCTAATTCTTGAAACTAAATATTCTACATAGTTGTTGGTCCGGCGTAAGCTCGGAGTTCGACTGGTGATTAATCAATTACATCTTATTCAAAATTATAATAATGACGAAAACGAAAGCGGAAATCGCTTCGGAATCCAAATTTAATTTTAATGTAAAAGAAATAAAAAGATATAGGGATCAGGTATCCGATGCGATTGAAAAAGATAATTAGCAGTTATTGGAGAAATTAAAATCGGAACTTAATATTTTAGAAAGTGATTTGAAAAAATCATATTTTGGTATAGCTGAAGAAACAATTGAAACTCTTTACGATTCATTTACTTCTGCTAAAGACTTAGTTGTAGAAGATATAGTGAAAATTGATCAGTTTATTGCAACTAAGAGCGAAAGTAAAAAACCCGATGTGATGCAGATGAGAATAGTTTTATTAGGGAAAATTCAATAAAATTACCTAAATTCCAATTGCTGATATTTTATGGTGATATGAGTCATTGGATTTCATTTAAAGAGACATTTTTGACTTCTATTCATAAAAATGAAGCGCTTTCCGATCAATTAAAATTTTCGTATTTAATTGCGAGTGTCAAAAATTATCCTGCTGAATTAATTTCAGGATTTTCTATTTCAGGTGAGAATTATAAACAAGCATGGGAAACTCTAGTTAACAGATATGATAACCGTAGAAATTTAGCATATTCGCTATTGTCAAAATTTATTAATGCTAAACCATTAAAATCGCCCAAGCAGAAAACAATTCTAGAGTTATTGGATAATTGCAATGAAGTGATTAGAAATTTGAAATCTCTAAAATTTGAATTTAACGAATTTGTTGATTTGATTTTGGTTTATATTGTTCAAACTAAATTCGATGACTCATTAAGAAAACAATGGGAGTTATCATTAAATAAGGATATTTTTCCCACATATGATATGTTAGTGACGTTTTTGGAAAGACATGCACGCAGTTTGCAAGGTTGTAATGCTGAATTTATTAAGTATGAAACTAAACCTAATTATAAATTTGATTTTAAATCTCAACAAGGCCCAAAGAAATCTCTTTCAAATGCAGTTGTTATGGACAATGTGAACAAATCTTTAAAACCCTTATGTCCAAAATGCAATGAAGGGCATGCACTTTACAAATGCCCAGAAATTCAAAATTTAACGGTTGATCAACGATGGCAGTTAGTAAAAGCAAAAAAACTATGTACGAACTGTTTAAGAGCTAATCATTTTGTTGCTAATTGTCTGATTAGCACTACCTGTAAATATTGTAAGGCTAAACATCATTCAATTCTGCATCACAGAATTCTTTTAGACCGCAAGGGCGGGTTACAAATCAAATTAGCGGAAGTAATTCAAATGCACAAGTGGATGAATCCAATTGTTTAAGCAGTCAAACTTTGACTGAAAATTCCCAAACATTACTGGCTACTGCCATTATACATGTGAAATCCAAAACAGGGAAATTTATTCCTTGTAGGGCTATGATTGACAACGCTTCTCAAAAGAGTTTGATTTTAAAATCGTGTTGTAGAAAGCTAGGCCTTCCCTTGAGATCTACAATTCATAAAATACCAGGAATAAACAATTTGGTCGCAGAGACAGCTCTTCAGGAAGTTTCTTTAACATTTTCTCCGCATTTTAATAACGAATCTTTTCAGTTAGATGCTTTAGTTGTTAATCAGATCACAACAAATTTACCGAACTTTCTCATTACTAATAAGTATTGGCCTCATATTGAAGGATTAAATCTGACGGATCCCAATTTCCATGTGTCCGATTCCATTGATGTACTCATAGGTGCAGATTTGTTTGCTAATATAATAATCGGAGAGTCCATTCTAGGTCCTAAGGGAACACCGAGTGCTGTTAATACGAAACTGGGTTGGATATTATCTGGAGTAATTTATTCGAATCATTCTAATCATAATTCTTCTGTTAGTTGTCATGTTACGACGCAAATAAATTCTCAATTGCAAAAATTTTGGGAACTCGAATCAATTCCTAGTTATGATCCAGTTTCGCTAGTAGAAGATAATTATATAAAAACAGTATCACGCACGGAATCAGGAAGATATATCGTGGATCTTCCATTTAAATCTAAACCTGTTCTCGGAAATTCTAAATCTCAAGCTTTAAAGCGTTTCAATTCCTTAGAAAATAAACTTCAAGGAAATTCCGTACTTAAGGAACAATATTCGTCATTCATGAAAGAGTATATTGATTTGGGACACATGGAACTTGTTCCCGCCGCAGAAATTTCAAATCCAGATCATTTTCATCTCCCCCACCACGGGGTAATAAGAGAGAATAGTTGTACAACTCGACTTCGGGTAGTATTCGATGCATCCGCAATTGGTTCAGAAGGTCGCTCGTTAAATGATTATTTGGAGATAGGGCCGAAATTACAACCGGATATTTTTCAGTTATTATTAAAATTCAGAATGCATCCGATAGGCTTTAGTGCGGACATCGTAAAAGTGTTCAGGCAAATTCTTATCAATCCAAAACATGTAGATTATCAACGTATTTTATGGCGGTTCGATCCTAAAGAAAACATTCAAACCTATCGGTTGTTAACAGTAACCTATGGCACTGCTTGTGCGCCATTTTTGGCAATTAGAACTTTAAATCAGTTAGCAATAGATAACGAACAAACTTTTGAAAGGGCTTCTAAAATTATTCGCGACAATATCTACGTCGATGATTTGTTGTCGGGTTCAGATTCCAAAGAAAATGCTCAATCTTTAATTACGGAGCTTATTAATGTTATGAAAGGCGGAGGCTTTAATTTACGAAAATGGTCCTCAAACAATCCTGAAATACTCGCTCATTTACCAGATGAGCTTAAAGCTTCTTCACAGACTGTAATCAAAGAAGATGAAGCTGTTAAAATTCTGGGTTTATTCTGGGATTCATCCAATGATATTCTCAAAACAAAATTTAATGAGTTCAAAGATGTCAAAAATAAAAGAGATCTTCTCTCCGTGATATCCACGATATTCGATCCTCTAGGTTTTCTCTCCCCCATAACGATAAGTTTAAAAATCATGATACAAAACCTCTGGAAGGAAAAAATCTCATGGGATGAGGAAATTCCAAATTCAATTTTAATTAGTTGGAATCAATTTTTGGCAGAAATTAATTTATTAGAAACTATTGAAATTCCCCGGTATACCAATTCATGCCATAAAAAGGATTGCGAAATGCAGCTACATGGTTTTTGTGACGGTTCCGGAAAAGCTTACGCTGCTGTCGCTTACTTACGAGTTATCACTCCTAACGAAATATTCGTAAATTTATTTGCTGCAAAAACAAAGGTAAATCCCATAAAGCCACAAACTTTACCACGCATTGAACTTTGCGCCGCTCTATTATTAGCAAAACTTTGCTCAACTATCGTCGATACTTTATCCACGAGCATAAATTGTGTATTTTTATGGTCTGATTCCCAGATAGTGCTCTGCTGGCTAAAATCGCCTCCTTTAAAAGGTAATCAGTTTGTATTAAATAGAGTACGTCAAGTGCAAACATTATTGCCTTAAGCCGAATGGAACCATGTTCCCGGAACGCTAAATCCTGCAGATGTAGCCTCCAGGGGTATTCCACCGCGAAAACTCCTCAACAATAAGATGTGGTGGCATGGGCCTCCATGGCTGTCGTCAAAAGAGCCAATTCCAATCCCCTTATACATTCCTGTCGCTGAATTAGATCAAGAAGCTAACTCTGTCAGTAACATAACAAAAATAAATGTCTTACCAGACTTTATTCTAAAATTCTCAAGCTTTAATAAGTTAGTACGCGTAACAGGATGGTGTTTGCGATTTATTCATAATTCAAGACAGAATTCTACAAGAAAGATCGGAAATCTAAGTGCACAAGAAATATCTAGTTCTATCATTTCTATAGTGAGATTAATTCAAAATTATGAATTTCATGCAGAAATTAAATTTTTAAAAGAAAATAAATCCTTGCGAAGCAATAGCAAATTGCTATCGTTGAATGTCTTCTTAGATTCAGCTGACATATTAAGAGTGGGTGGTCGTTTATCCCAACATGTATCATTCAGTTTTGACAGAAAGTATCCTATTCTTCTTCCTAAAAACAGTCTTTTTACAAAATTGTTAATATAGGATATACACAAAAGAAATTTACATGCAGGTACACAGTTAGTGCTTTCTACAATTCGCCAGAACTACTGGTTTGTAGATGGTCGTTCTACAGTCCGACAAGAGCTCCATAAATGTGTACTTTGTAAACGCCTTAAGGCACAAGCCTGCCAACAAATGATTTGAAACCTTCCCGTTGAAAGAATAACTCCAATTCGTTCATTTCTCAAGGTGGGCTTAGACTTTTCTGGTCCTTTTTTGACCAAACCAAATATGCCAAGAACAAAAATCAAGCTAAAATCTTATATCGCAGTTTTCGTTTGCATGTGCACAAAAGCGGTTCATCTCGAACTTGTATCTGACTTATCTGTACAAGCCTTGCTAGCAGCATTCAAACGCTTCATCGCACGCAGAGGTTTGCCCTCCGACATCTTTTCTGATAATGCCGAAAATTTTATTGGTCTGTCCAATCAATTAAAACAGCTTTTTAAATACTTGAGGGAAAAAGACTTTTAAGAATTTCTCTCCACCCAAAAAATTAATTGGAATTTCATACCTCCATATGCACCACACTTTGGTGGTCTATGGGAAGCAGCGGTGAAACTTACCAAAACTCATCTTCTAAGAGCTTGTAAATCAAGCGTACTGAATTTTGAAGAGCTCACTACTTTGCTTTGCCAGATAGAAAGCTGCATAAATTCCAGACCATTAACCCCGATGTCTTCAGATCCGTCTGATCCTCGTGCCTTAACGCCGGGTCATTTTCTAATTGGAGCACCTCTTCTTGATATTCCAGAATCCTCAAATCATCCTAAAATATCTTTAAATGCTCGCTGGCGTTTAATAGAGAAAGCAAAAAATCAATTTTGGGACAGGTGGTCCAGCGAATATTTGCAACATCTTCAACAACGTCCAAAATGGACTACTTCACGTGCAAATCTTCGAGAAGGCGATTTGGTGATAGTTCACGAAAGATTACAGCCCATGAAATGGAAATTGGGTCGGATTCTAAAGACTTATCCTGGAACAGATAATCTTGTGCGGGTTGTCCTGATTAAGACAGTTGACGGTGACATCAAGCGTCCTATATCAAAGGTGTCCCCTCTCCTGCCGGGGGCGGAGGATGTATGATTTTTAAGTAACAATTCTTAACGCTAGATGGCAGCACTATGAAATAAAAGCTATTTAAAGACTTTACAAACTGATATCGTTACGTCATAAATTGACTATAAAAAAGAACATTTTATTGACTTCATTAAATTTCCACAACTTTATTATTATTGTGCTTTAAAAATTCTATCATAATTTTCTGTTATATTTGTATTAATTATCTTTCATTTATTTTATTTAGATTTTATAAATTCTTCGAGTCTGTGATGCGGGACTGCTAAGAGTCCGAGATTGTTATTCATTCTGATGTTGTTGTATTCTGAACGTAAAAAGTTCTATTCTGTTTTATTGGAGTCTGTATTAAAATTCAATTCAAGTCTTATACTTTATTAGTTGTAACAACTTGATTCTGTGATTCTGCTGTGTCTTTTTATTCTGAGCATAAAATGCTGCTGTTTTTTTGTTATTCCGAATTATGATTGTTGTAAAATTCTCAACTCTTATTTTGAAGTCAGTCTACTTATTAAAATATGTGAAAAAGATAAACCTGTCAAGTGATTAGCTTCAATTTATTATTGAAAGCAAGCAATTCCTTTGATTTAGAAGCTACTATTAGTTTTATTATTGAGAAAATATTCTTCCAATACTAGAATTAAAATTCTAGTTTTGATTTAACAAATATTGAAGTCTACAAAGAAGAGTATTAAACTAATCGGCTGATATTAAAATCATGGAATCTGGGCATGACACAAATCTCAAGGTACGTAGATATTCTTTTATTTATTTATTGATTCTAAATCTCAACTGTGCTAATTCTTGAAACTAAATATTCTACATATAGGGTGGGCCGAAAAAAACTTTTTTTTATTTTTTGATTCGCTATACCGCGGAAAACTTCCCTCTAAGGTAGCTTAGTATAATGCAAATATAAAATTAATAAATTTTTACGTTTGACGGTAGCGCATCGGCCCTAAAATTCGTGAAAATATAAGATTTTTATCATTTTTATGGGGGAGTGTGAGAATTTTTTGTTTTGTTTTTTGATTAGCTATATCGCGGAAAACTTGGCTCTAGGTTAGTTTAGTATAATGCGAATATAAAATAAATAAATTGTTACGTTTGGCGGTAATGCATCGGCCCTAAAATTTGAGAAAATATAAGATTTTTGTCATTTTTAAGAGGGAGTGCGAGAATTTTTGTTTTGTTTTTTGATTAGCTATACCGCGAGAAACTTACCTCTAGGTTAGCTTAGTATAATGCAAAAATAAAATAAATAAGTTGTTACGTTTGGCGGTAGCGCATAGGCCCTAAAATCTGATTCTTCGCAGCACATCTGGTGGTGATAGTGCAGTAGTGTTCCAGTGAATCATTTCAATGTTGTCTGTAGTTAGGAAATTGATTTTCGGTGATTGAAAACTCCTGATTAACCTTTTGTTAGAAGATATGTTTCTAGCCATTATAATTTTTCTTAAACCTAACTCTAATATATGATTCCTTTTATCTACTATCATACTCAAAAGCAAGTTTACTGGACGGGCAAAAAATACGTTTCTCTCAGTTACTGGGTCAATGACTTTCAACAAGTTTTCGGGAAGGAATCTTAAATATTTTATAACTTCAAATACATGTTCTGGTATGTTTGTGAAGTATTTACTTTTTTATATAAAACCATAGAGGTATATATGACTTTAAGAGAAAAGAAACTAAGATCTTGCTCTTGTCTGTTGTGTTTCCAATATCTAAATACAATCAGATAAATCTGTTCGCCGTTTTAACCACCTTCAGTGGGAAAGTGTGCCAGGCTCACGAACAGATAAATCTTGAAAACAGCTACCTGATTTTATAGCAGAACTTATGTCCAGCATGTACTGCTGACCTGTGTGCGTTGGTCATGTTTTACCCTCTTCAAGTTCTACTCAAAATATTTCCAGTAGCATTCTTTCTTATTTGACTGAGACTGGATTTCCACTTCATTAACTGAACGTGATTGGATGTGATGGCACCGTTACTAATATGGGGTGGAAAACCATGTTATTCGTACAATTGAAGAACAAGTTAAACGACCACTGCAGTGCAGGGTGTGCCTCTTACATTTCAATGAATTGCCATTCCGACATTTGTTTCAAACTTTAGATGGTGAAACGACTGGGTCCTAATCATTTCGTTGTGCAATTGTCTCACAGCTCAGTAAATGTGAAAAAATCCCAGTAGTAAATTTTGACAGTGATGAGTATGAGATTCCAGAAATGAACCAGCAAAGTTTATGCAAAGATAAGCTGTACCTGCTGAACGTAAGTTGTGATATAAATTAAGGCAGCTGTCCTGAAGAATTAACTGTTCGTGAGCCTGGCACACTTTCCTACTCAAGGTGGAGAACTGAGGCGTCAGAAAAAGTCATCGGTTCCAATTCCAGAGATGGTTTTTATAAGAACTATACTTATTTCAATATCGTCAGTGCCTAGTTTTTCAAGCTAATCTTAGTTCTAACTTAATTCAATTATATCAAAAGAAAGTAAAAACAAGTAAAGTACCATATTGTATTACATACTAAATAATTACACAATCAGAAAAATGATTTTTGGTTTCAATGGAAATTTGTCAATTTTTTTAAAATGTTTTTTTTTTTTCAAATTTAATACTCTACTAATTAATTGTAAAATGGACTATTTTTGTTTCATTTATTTATCATTTCTATACTTTGGTCTACTAAAATATGTCTATATCTACTTTTTATAGAAGTTATTTGATTTATTTCCATTTATTAGAAAAAAATAGAAATTCGTATATTATTTTTTCGAATTTTAGGGACAATGCGCTACCACAAGACGCGAAAATCTATTTATTTTGTTTTTGCATTTTACTAAGCTACCTTAGAGGCTCATTTTCCGTGGTATAGCAAATCCAAAAACAAAACAAAAAAGTTATCGCACTCCCCTTGAAAATGATAAAAATCTTATATTTTCTCAAATTTTAGGGCCGATACGCTACTGCCAAACGTAACAATTTATTTATTTTATTTTTGCATTATACTAAGCTATCCCACAGGCAAGTTTTCCGCAGTATAGCGAATCAAAATACAAAGCAAAAAAATTCTGGCACTCCCCCTTGAAAATGGTAAAAATCTTATATTTTCTCAAATTTTAGGGCCGATGCGCTATCGCCAAACGTAACAATTTATTTATTTTATTTTTGCATTAAACTAAGCTTTCCTAGAGGTAAATTTTCCGAGGTATAGCGAATCAAAAAACAAAACAAAAAAATTATCGCACTCCCTATTGAAAATGATAAAAATCTTATATTTTCTCAAATTTTAGAGCCGATGCACTACCGCCAAACGTAACAATTTATTTATTTTATTTTTGCATTTATACTAAGCTACCTCAGAGGCAAGTTTTCCGCAGTATAGCGAATCAAAAATAAAAATAAAAGTTTTTTTCGGCCCACCCTATTATATCACTAAAATGTTAATCCTTACGAATTAAAAGAGAAATTATTCTATGAAGGTAAAAGCAATTTTTTTCAAAGATTTTGAAAAATTGATTAGAATTAATTTTAAAATTATTACTTCGTTATTTAATGTATTTGGTATTTAATTTTTCTTTCGATTGTTATTGTAAATATGTTTTCTGCAATAAAATGTTCTGATTTTTATTTTAAAATTTAAATTATCACATTTTTTATACCATGATAATAACTTTTAAACAGAATTATTTTAGTGGCAGATTGAATTTAAGATACAGTGTTGTTTTATGTTAGCATTTAACTTTTCCAAATGAAGTTAATTCTTTACAATAAAAACTTACACAACGGAATTAAGTTCAGAAGTATTATAAAATGAACGTCTTGTAGTTTGTATTCTTAATGATAAGATCTATTTACGATCACAATTTAAACAATTACGAGAAGGAAGACGTTAGGGGCGTTATTTTACATATACGCAGTCTTTAAAGTGTCCGTTTTGTTTCAACATACTTAATAGAAAAATGTTCTATTATGTTTTGTATATGATTTTATAAACATTCGCACATGATTTTATAAAACATTATTTTTTCGAAAAAAGTGTCACTAAACACTTTATTATTAATAATATTATTATTATTATTACTATTATTATTATTATTATTATTATTATTATTATTATTATTGTTATTATTATATTATAAACTATGTAATTAAAAATTTTAGTTTAGTTTTGTATATAATAAAAAACGGTACTTTTCGGTTAGCCGGGCGCCAGTGATATATATACATGTATATATACACACACATAGACATATATACACATATTTACATATACATATATATACATATATGTATGTCTATATATATGTATATGTATATAAATATGTATTTATATATGTACATATATCACTGGCGCCCGGCTAACCGAAAAGTACCTAAAAAACCAATACTCACGTCCAATGTTCTTCAAAAACATGAGTTATCCTGGTTTGATCAAACACAATCTCTTGTTGAAAATCATTTTTAGTTTATACAGTACAAAGCTATCAGAATTTTGAAGCACTTTTCATACTTTAAATGATAATCCGATCATTCCATATACGAAATTATGAAATGCAAAGCAAAAAATATAATGTTGTATTGATAAATACTTCTTATTTGTACGTGCACAGGAAAACTCAATACAATTTTTTCATCATGTCTATATCTATACTCAGAGAACATTCTTTAATAATTTCACTAATTCCATTCGTTAATCTAAAGAAGATTCTTTTTAAATTTCTATCTAATATTTTTTCAGCGAGTGTAGTATTTTAACTTTTTTAATTAAATAAATTTTTTTTCTATAAGATTGCCTCTATCCACTCTTGTCAGATCACGTACTTCAACAAATTTCTTTGAAAGAAAGTTTTTAAATTCTTAATTAATTCTCTTGAGGAGTTTTCTCCTCTTTCTTATGGTGTCTTTCTTAAGTAGTGCATCAAGTTTTACTCGTTCATTAAGTGGTTTCAAATATTTTTATCCTCTCAAGTCCGTATTTTCCTTTCATGAAGAACACAAAAATAATATCTACAGGATGAAAGTTTACTTTATAGACTGACTTATGACATACTACATTTCTTTCTTTCTTGCCATTATATTAAATTTTCTTCTATTTGCATTTTAATGCAATGTTAATGAGAAAAATGAAGTAATGTTTTATGATTTCTTCCGAAACATATCTATTGAGAAGTATCTTTTGACTTTCGAATATCACATATACAGATTCTTATAATTTGTCATCATCGAAAGCTATGTAGTAGAAAGAATATGAATCACTATTATTCAAGAATGTGATATAATTTTTCGTTTCAGAAAATAAGAAGTAAGAGAAGATAACCTAAATCTTTATCAAAAATAATAACGCAATTAATATACAGTTAAATGATTGAGAAAAGGATAGGGAAGAGTATCATTGCATTATCGGAGTAGTTACATATTCACTATGAAAGCAACCAAAATAATATACAAAAAATAAAATGAAATCTTGTAGGTATGTTATTTGCAGATAAAAATGTAGTCGAAATAAAAGTTATTTTGGAAATGCATTATTTCGAAAAGAAAAGATGCATCCTAGTAGTAAAATAAATTTGGTCCATTATTGGTTATTACCTGACGATTATAAACTGTATTAGAGTGGTAAATTTTGCTAATATTGGCGTAATATTTGAGGGTATATTTCGGCATTGTTTCAATTAATATAGCTCTTCACAAAATTGATATAATATTCGCCCATTGGAAAGCCCTTATTTCTTCCGTATGTGTATAATATCAAAATATTTTCTAAATAAAACAATATTTAACCGATACGAGCGTTACATTGGATATATTTACAATGAGGGCAGTGTAAGTGTAATTATAGGTAAGTATTTTCACAGCACTATTTCTGTATCGTGATGATGAATTAAAGTATAGTACAAGAAGTATTAAATTATTCCAGAAATCCCGCACAAAAACACCACTAGTTCTTGTTGGTTCACGACGCAAGGAGAGGGATTAATGCTGTCATTGAAATGTTTGCTGCTCTTTCAGTAGGTGAATTATGAGGTTGTATCAAAAGTTGAATGCTTTTATACCAAAGTATGTAGCTAGCACTTTATCAGAGCTATTGTTGAACATAAAATGTCATTTAAGAGAACACATGCATCTTATGCATCTTAAGGCATTATTTTAAACTAAGCCTTAAAATAAATGAAGCTGTCCTCAAAACTCGTGCAGTTGGAGTCCAGAACAAGAGTAGTGTCCGGAGAGTTCAAAACAAATCCAAACGTTTTAATGAAAGGGATCTCAGCCTTGAAATAAAACCCAGAAATGACAGGTGATTTTGACCAGTTGAAGAGCAAGAAGAAGAGAATCCATTCTTCACAATACATTTTGATGTTAAAAACTAACAAAACTACACATTCAAGAATTATTAATGTTTCAGTGCGTAGATTTGTTAATTATTCATAAACTTTGTTATCTAATTAAATAGGCAATGTTTAATGTATTTATATCAAATGTACGAAAAATACATTAATTTACAATTAAAGTTCTATTGATAGTTAATTTAGTGAAAAAAGAAATGATTATGTTAGTAATAGTTAGATATTTCTTAAATGCCTGTAAGACTGTTTTCAAATTTTGCAAATTTGTTTAATGTATTTGCATGTAATTACATATTACACACTTAATTTTATAAAAACTTCTTTTTTAACAAAATGAAATGTTATTTAAACTTTTGAAACATTTTAAATATTTCATTAACGTGGAAGATTTAGTTTTCCATATTTAGTATAAATATATTTACAATTTTCCAACTGCTTAATTTTAAACAAATGATTATATTAAAAAAAAAATACTTTTTTATATTTTTAATTCTTTAAATTAGAGTTATTACGTTGTAATTCCCTTCAAAATCAGTACATTTTATTCAATCTTAATATTAGATTTTTAAAAATATTTGGAAATCACTGGAGTTTTAAATTTAATTAGGCGCTTGTAAATAAAAGATGCAAATGGATAATGATTAATTAACTACGAAAATACCTTGAAGCTGCAAAATATAACGAAGTCTTTGGGGTAATTAATTTAATTTTTAAACTTTAATAAATAAACGAATTTAAAAAACTGTTTACACAAAATTCACAATATAAATATTTATGCTAATAGCCTTAAAATAACTCTGTTTACACGTTATAAATTAAAAAAATTATATTGCAATATTTAATGGTGTATTTGAACATGCTTTTCTTTTGTTAATCTTACATTAACATTCCTAAAAATATTTTTTATATAAATTTTGTTCATTTTGGAGAATGAAATGTAATAAAACGTTTAAAAATCCGATTATCTTGTCAGCATTTATTCACCCGTGTAAGTAAAATTAGTTAAATATCTATGATAGTGCCTTTCAGAGACATATTTATTGAACAGTGTTTATAACACTTTCCAACATAGTTGAAAAGCGTTTATGAATTTGGTTTGTCTGTCTGTCTGTCTGTCCATGTTCTAACTCTTATAAATATACTCGGATTATTATAAAATGTTTATTATAAAATGTTCAGTATTGAATCAATTATGTAGCATTTATAGCTCGTTTACAGGGACACACAAAAGAGTTTTGTTAATTATGGTCTACGGGGATAATCGTTTCTGCTGTATTTTAATTATGTTACAATACTTCAAACACAAAGAATTCTTATGCATCACTTAGAAGGACTAAAACATGCTTTCTCAGGAGTATAGAATATGTATCATTTATTCAATTTCATTTCACTCAAAAATTAATGTACACTTTCTTAATTCTTGCAATGTTCTAATACAGTAAATAAAGCAAGGTAAATAAGTTGAAAATATTATTACATTATCTTCATTATTCGTAAAGTTATGAAAAAATTTTCATTTCCGCTGAAAGTAAAACCCCAATACGTTTGACTTAATTATTGGGCTGAGAAGGATAATTTTTAATACAATAATTGTGTGCGTGGACTTGGCTCTATCATTGCTTTCTATATGTTGTCATGTTTCCTGAAAAGTCTAATTCTGTATGTACTATTGAAGACTAATTACAACCAACTAATTACACTCTTAGAGTGGAGAACAATTGCAGCGACATATTTAAATAAATTCCACTCCATTTGAAACAAATATATTTTGTTAATTTATTAATGAGTGATTTTTTTTAAATATGTGCTTCCTAAAATGTGGTAGTTGACTTTGACAGAGACCACTTTATTTTTAAGTGACTTATAGAAACAGTTAGGTCAATCGTTTGAGTATTTTTGCTATTTTAATATACATTACTTTAGAAAGAATTCATGAAATTTTAACGAATATTTTGTTAAAATATTTTTAAATAAAAAACAGTTTGTTTTGATTTCTGTATAAATTTAATCTGGATCCAAAAATAATGGTATTTTTTGTTATTTTTTATTGTTTTGGCTCTTTCACTTGCAAAAAACGTGGATCGCCACAAAATGTAAATATATATTTAACTGACACAAATAAAGAACACAGCACTACTTTACACTTCAAAACATTCCTAGGATCGTGTATAGTTGTTCTTACAAAGGCGCGTACCGTACACGATACATAAAAAGAAAGTTTTTTTTAAATTAATTCAAAAATCGTTATCAAATATCCTTGAATGATTCTGCGTCGATAGATACCACGAGCGCTCGTCAACTGCTCTTCTGTCCGCCCGAAAGGTAAAACGTTTGTGTGCAACGGAAAAATGTGTTTTTCTTAAAAACTATGTTACCTAGGAAAATCGCTTTAGTTTTCCTGCAAGATTTAAATAAACTCCTACTCCTAATTTTTTTAATAATTTTAGTTTCAGAAGATTCTGAAATAGAGGATGGGGGACATAGTTTTGCGGTGCATTTACAACGATATCTCTGAAAATATAATACCCAAAATTAAAACAAATATATTTTTAAGTTCGGTATTACGAGATCTTTCATACGATATCCCACATGATATATAAAAAGAATATTTTTTTTTTAAGTGACCTAATTATCCTTCTAAATTTTTATAACATATTTGTGAATATCTAATAATATGAAATTATGTGGGCAAAAATGCTTTATAACGTTCCCAAGTTTGTACTTTCCACGTCCCATAGTTTACGAGAAAAATGACTCTGACAGACAGACAGACAGACACAAGAGTGATCTTATAATTGTTCCTTTTTTAATTTTTAAGTACAGAACAGTAATAAGACGGGAAAACATTTTTTACTTGCTTTTTTAACTTTGACACAATTTAAAATTTTTAAACAATACATTTAAAAAACAGGGAATATTTTCATTACATCCTTAATTAAAAAACACTTACAAGTCTAGCATTGGAAAAATAAATGAAAACTTATTAAAATAATCCTTCAAACTCTCAATAACTTGTGTAAATGTACTGAATTTCATTAAGTAAATTTAAAATAAGTTTCAAGAATTTGACAAGATATGATGTTTTCGTTTCCAATTAATTACGTATATCTTACAGTCTCTCACAAATTTCCAGAAACATATATAGGGTTATGTATTTACAATTACTTAATGCAAACATTCGGATCTAAGTTATTTAATTAAGCATTCAGAGAAGGAAGTTTATTTAATCTCATTTGCAAATCCTGGCTTTTATGAGAATTCAAACCGCATTAGTTACTCAAACGAAGCAGATTTATACTTACTCATGGAAAATTATCGCGGATAATTTATTTTGTTGGAAAACGTAGAGTCAAGTTAAAAGATTTATTATTTATTTGCGGAAAACGAATATTTTCAGATGGATTACATAATAGGAGAGATATTTTTAAAAATCCTTATAATTTAATGATAAGAATTTAACACAGATATATTAAAAGAATAATTAAATTAGTGGTAAAGGCATTATAATTTAAAAATTGTTAAATTCAAAATGTTTTATAAATTTAAATTTCACGCTAAATATATATTTTAATTGCAAGAAATTAAATGCATTTTTTTAGTAGTTTATGATCATTTGCAAGAAAAGGGTTTGAGAATACTTATAATTTAATAAAAATTAATGATCGTCCCTATAGTAATAAAAATTAGTGTTGAATCATTAAATTCTTAATAATACTGTTTTTAAAATGCTACATAAATATTTCATAATTATAGTTTTTTTTCTTTTTTTTTCTTTTAACTGCAAGTCAAAAATAAACAATTTAGTAGGTCTTCAGTCATTTATATATATATATATATATATATATATATATATATATATTTTTTTTTTTAAGTTAAAGAAAAAGAACTTACTTTTATATATAAGAATATATATATTAGTTTTCAGAATTTCTCATATTTTTAGAGAGGCTTCCCAACACATACAGACATGTATCATATATGTATATGCATATATACACTAATTGAAGGATGTTAAATGAAATTGAAATAAAATTTAGTTAAATAATGTAGTAATAATTAGTTAAATATTCTACTTGCTAAATGTAGCTGAAAAAAAAGAGATATTGAACAGTATGAATCACATGCTGCAAACACGGGAAGGAACATGAGTTATATAATTTTACACTATCATAATAGATATTTGATATAGTAACTCATTTAAGAATTAAATTTGCATGAAAACGAAAAATATTATTGGAGTCTCTTATTCTTGTGAGTTTTTTATCAATACCTAGTTTCTATTCATTATTACACGATTTTTTAAACTTTCCAAAATAGTTGAAAAGTGTTTGGTATGAATTCGGATTGTCTGTCTGTCTTTCCGAGCTCTACTTCACGTATATATATATATATATATACTCGGGCCGCCAAAAAATTGATATATGTTATTGAAGTTTACTGTGGCATGTTCGGTATTGAAAATGAAGTGTGTGGTATTCATTATTCGCTTACAAGGACTCTCAAAGGATCTCTGTTATATAAAGGTCTATGGGCAAAAACCGTTTGCAAGTTATTTGAATGATGTTACGCTATGAAAATAATCAGGATCATTGAAATAAGGAATACGATTCTCTAATTAGCCTGTCTCTTTGCAAACAGCCTAGGCTCATTGCAAACAGCCAGATTTCTCAGTTAGCCTATAGCAAATATAAAAAATATCTGACGGCTCGTTCTATAGGCACAGGTATATTTCGAAGACGCAGACCGTGGGGTCCTTTTTATTGGGAATTGCGGAAGAAATGAACTTTTTGCCATGATGCAGCAGTTGGGACCGTCCACTTCGAAATCTACCTGTGTTTGTAGGCGGAGCCGGCAGGGCTTTTTTTGTTTTCATTATTATTATTTTATTTATTTTGCTGTAAGGGTTGATCTTATGAAAAAACTTGTCAATATTAAAGTTGTAAATAATATTAAGTGAATTTATAATAAATGTAAGCGGATTTGATATCTTGTGAATTGACGAAATTATGAATTTTTTTCTTCTTAAATCCCTATCCCCCCCCCCTTGAGGCCATTTTTAATGATATCAAAAATCTGTCATACATAAATTTTCAGCTCTTTTCCAAGAAGTTATAATAACTTTAAACTTATTCAATACGTATCATAATTAAGTAGTTATGGTTTTTTTCTGTTTTCACCCCCCCCCCTTTCATCTCCCCTGGTCCGATTTTGCCCATTAACGAACTTGGCCGAGATTTTATGCCCCTTGATTTTATGTATGAGTTTGGAAGAGTTTTGTGCAGAATTATTGAAGTTATCGTGTACATAAAAAAGTGATGTAGATAGATAGATAAAGTTTTGAAGTGGGGGACGTTTTGGGATCTGGGAGGCATGATCGGCGTAGATCTGGAAACATTTTTCAGAACTTTCAACGTAGGGGAGAATGTAATAGGTAGTATTTCTTACGAAATCTACCTAAAATCTACAGATCATATACTGGACTTCACAATAATAATGGAAGATTTTTCTAAGTATGGACGGTAATTTCTGAAATCGGGTTTTGAAATGTGTTATGCGTTTTTCAAATTGGTTTTCTTTACGTATAATCTGCACCCTATTATACGGGGACGTTTGTTGCAGTGTTATGGAAATGTTTGAAAGTGTTTCATAATCGATGCTTAACACATGATTTTTCTGTCTTGTTTTAATTTAACTAGTTTAAAGTTTGAAAAAATGGAATTTTATAACCAATTTCTTTTTGCCTGGTCAGTGGTACTTCGTGGTAGAAAAAAAAGAAGGAAAGCAAAAAAGGACGAAACGAAATAGGGCTACCTCTTAAGAATTAAAATCTGACTGTAAATATTAGATTAGTTCGTGAGAGAAGTAATTCCATGTTCAACACACATTCTTACACTAATATTACAGAAATTACATTAAAAAATTTGTAAACAAAATAACAATATATAAATGTTCCCAGATTGTATGCTATTGACAAACAATATATATATATATATATATAACAAGCACTGCATAGAAAAATTCCTTGATAAATTAATATGAAATCTGAAATTGTCAATTCCTCCGCCTTATAAATGTGCAAAAATATAAATTTTTCTTTTATAAAAATATTATTTTTTATGAGCACGAATAAAACATCTTTCAGGATTGAAATATTTGCTAAAGAAAGTATTTATAGCAATATATATTTTTTTTATGTGAAGGAAATATATTATGCAAAGTCGCGCCATTCTTCTTGTAAATGCCAATGGTACTTGTAAACATCAGTATAATTATATCTGTATAAATATATATATTTCCATTAATCTATCGCATAAGTCCTTTATGTTGTATGTTTCTCAATTTATTTAAAAGAATGGATTGAGAATATAAAATTAGCATTATGGGATTTATTAATGTTTTTTTTCCTTCATCATATATACTATTTCTACTGTCAACATCCCTTTTTTTACGCATTTACGAAACGCACAAGAACGAATTCGGTGTCATTCGAAAGGTTTTTGAAGCGGCTTCTGACATAGTAAACTTACATTTCGTTAAAATATATATTTTGATTAAAAATTGTTGTTAAGTAAAAATTAAATCAGCATTGTTTTCAGAAATGAAATGAAAGGTTTTTCTCAAATTAATGTTGCCACAAAAATAAAATACCGCAATGTAGGATGCTCAGCAATGATTATAAAAAACACCGCACGATTTTAGTTTATATTTCTGATTTAAAAGAAAAAAAATGAAATTGAAATTTTTCGATTTATATTTCTTTGTCCCACGTTTTTTCCCAAATCGGACGACGTCATCCTCTAATGCAATTAAAATACAATTGTTATTTTTTTTTCTTGCACGTGCATTTTGCTATCTGGGATCAGTTTTTACTGTAACTTTGATGGTATAAATTACATGATATTCTTACTAAAACTAAATGATATTTGCAGATATTTCTGTCTTTACCTTTCCTTTAAAAGTTTAAACCCGCATCTAAAAATATTAAATATTGCTAAAAATTGTTAGATTGTAGTGCGAAATCTTTGCACGGGTCCACTGGTTTTCTTTATAACCATTGTTAAAAGTTCTATGCCTTTATGACAATGTGCATTGTTGTATTTATCTTCATCTTTTGAGCAATTAAATAGTGTTTATAAAAAATAAAACCCAATGTTATTAGCAGAATTCATACTAAAATTTATCTTACACTTATCGCAAACAATAATTGAAAAAAAAAGTCTTTTTTGAGTATCATCCCGCATTTTCTTCGAAACCACGCTAGGTCTAGTGAAGAGTTTTATTCGTGACTTGTTTAGCTCTTCATCGCGTTTCCCTGAGAATTTTTGAAAACTCAGTTAATGATATTACATTGCCATGGCAATCGGACACAACTATCGTAGTTATGTTTATTTTTGCTAGACTTTTGACTTAGATCGGTTCCGAAGAAATCGCTTGCTTTTATTGGGCAGATGACTTTGTGATTACTATTTATTAAAGATTTGTTGTTAATATGAATATAATTAAATAAGTAGAAAGAAACAGAGTATGAATTTTTACTAAAACAAGTCTCAGTAAAATATTAGACCAAGAGCTTCGTCATCCACTTCATTCACTATGCCTGATCGGCTAGATATCTGTAGTTTTTGTACCGTTGTGTGCTAATGATAGAGTATAAAACTTTAGTATCAACAATTTATTTTTTAATTAACAAAATTAAAAAGTAACATTTACAGTCACTTTAATAAATATACAAAACTAAGGAAAGAGTGGTAGTGTTACCACAGTTGTTAATTTATTGCCTAAACATGGCTAGGGCTGGTCTTCCTATTCCTCGATATTTTTTAATGACATAATTAACACAATAATGAATTATGATGTATGTTTAAAATAATTGAGAAGAAAATAGAAAACAAAATAATAAAGATTAAAAATAAGCGAGCTTAAAAATAGAGAAAATCGATGTTACCAAAAATATGAAGATCAAAGCTAAAATAATATTTTTTTTTTACATTTTTAAAACATCAAAGTATGTAATTTATTTTCTGATGAAAATTATCGCTTTGTCTTATCTTCCGCTTAAGTAAACAAAATAGTTAGATTTACTACGAATTCCAACAATGTAAACGCCATGTTATTAGGAACAACATATAATTATCTAAATCTTTAAGATCCATTAAGAACGTTACTAAATATCTTCGTATTGATTTTGCGTCTAGAAAATTTCAAAGGAATACTTGAAGCTTGCGAGTTTGAGATTATATGAGGCACAAAAGGAAAGCGTTTATGCATTAATTATCATGACTATGATTGAGAGAAATTACTCTTTCTATTAATCATTTGAAATGCTCTTAACAAAGGACTATCTAAAAGCAAAGAAGTTTTCTCTAATATAGAAATACGTGCATTATTCCACAAGGGTGTTCTATTAGCAAGTTTTCTTCTTTTTCTGTTTTTACGTACCCATCATACGTAGTATAGGGTAAATCTTGTAATCGTTTAAAACTCGAAAAAAAAAATTGACGGATTTACAAGTTTCAGACACTGAAGATTCCAAAAAAATGTAATTTTAGAAAAAAAATTGCCGTCCATCTGTCTGTGTGTGTGTCTGTAAACGCTCTATCTCCCAAACAAATTGAGATAGAGACTTGAAATTTTATATGTATTTAGTATGTAATAATGAGAAGGAGTTTATTGAATTTCAGTAACCTCGATTATCTGAAACATTTTTTTCGGACTCTCGAAATATTCGTTCTGATAAGAGGTATATACAAATTTTCGAAATTGTTTCTTTTAAGGGGTGAATATAAAACACAATAAATAAACAGAAATTTTGCATAAAGAATGAAGTCCATCGAATAATCAGTTGCCGAGATATTTGTAATCACATTTTCCACAAAGTTTGCCTTAAGTTTATCTGATTTCATAGTGTTGAAAAGAGTAACCTAACGTAGAAAGTTGTCTTACGAATCCGAAGACCCTTGTTCCAAGGATGTAGGTACAGTTATAAGAGCAAATTCTACTTATAGGTAAGTACTACACAATGAGATCACTTGCAAGCAGCAACTGCCCTAACTGTGCAATACGGAATATAGCGACCATACTTCGAAAATTATACAGAATTATGAGAAAATGAATTAGAAAATCATGGTCGTTGATTAAATAGAAAAATATACCTAATATGCATGAACAGCTTAAACAGGAAGCGGAAAGCTCTTTTTATTTTTTTCAATTTTTGTCGACGCTACAATGATGATTTCGTGAAAGGAAAAAAAAGTAGAATTAGTAGTAGTAGAAAAGAACTAAAATTTTAAATGTAGCAGCATGATTACAGTAGAAAAAAGACTGTAGCAAAAGATTGTCTGTGCTCGAATCGGCCATTGTCATCCAAACATCGTTCGTTTTTACCAGAGAAATGACGCAAACGTTCAAAAAAGGAATATAAAATATACGGGGTTTCGTGAACGAATAAAACAATATAAAAGCCGTTAGATAAAAAAAAAAATAGAAGTCCTAAAGGTCTTTCTGTAAACTCATGGGGGATATGTTTTTCAGTTAAGACTTTTCTTCAAAGCAGATTTAAAGAATTTAGCACACACAGGCCGAAAAAAAGATTCCGAAAGCAAAACTTAGTGAAACGTAAAGGTTAGGGTGAGCCGAATTTTTTTTTTCTTTCTTTTTTTTTTTTTTTTTTTTTTTTTTAGAAATTGATTTTGGCATAGAGCGCAAAAGTTGTGTAATGGTTCAGTTAGAACTCAACAGAATTTTCATTAATATTGCTCAATATTTAACCACGCCCTTCTAACATTTAAAAATAGAAAAAAGAGAAAAATCGTTTTTTTGTGAAAAAATATATTTTGGAAACATTTTCCGAAATTTTTATTAGCATACAGTGAAAATGTTACATAATGGGTCAGTTAGAACCTACAAAACATTTTATCAAGTTCTATCAATATTTAACCGCGCCCCTCTGACATCAAAAATTGGAGAAAAATGAAAAATATATTGGATTTTCTAAAAAACTGTTCTATGATAATTATTTTTCGAAATTGGTATTGCCATTAATATTTTTCATATTATTTTTAATTAAGCATATTTTTATTGAATTGCACACAGACAGAATACAGATCAGAACAAAATCTATAAATTTTAAGTGCATTTAATAATATCGTACGCACGCACTCAAATATAACTTTTCAACAAATATCCGGTCATCTAAAATTAACACCAGAAGCACATGTATCATTAATAGATGAATCAGGTAACAAGTATATGGGTCATATATCGTTAACTGCTAGAGAAAGTGCAAAAGAAATAACCCAAAGTATCACATTTACAAAAACGTATAATATGAGGTTGCAGAACCTATCAGTTATCGGATGTGACGTAACAAATTTAAATACGGGATAAAAAGACGGAGTAATACGTTTCCTTTAGACATACATTGGAATACCATTAAAACGGAATATATGTATGTTACATACAGTGGGTTGACAAATTATTAGGGACAGTCATGAAGTATAGGTTTTTTGTACAATATTAGGATATAATTTGAAAATAAACACCGTTTTTAGGTTTAAAAAGCTTTATTGTGATAGCTTATGTATTTAAGCAATATTATATATAAAAAAAATATATATATAATACAGTCAATTTACCAATGTTTAGTAAAGAATATTAATATTTGGTGACATTTCCTTTGGCTTCGAGGAGTGCTTCGATGCGTCTCGGCATGCTTTCTATGCAATTTCTGGCACTTTATTTTATTTTAGGATTGCAATGCCATACATTTGTTACTTTTTCGATGAGTTGTACCTTAGTTGTAATCATATCTTTGGTGATTTTCGCCTTGGTGATTGATCTTCCATAAGTTTTCTATGGGGTTCATGTCAGGAGAATTGCCAGGCCAAGGTAAAACTATGATATTGTGGTTTGCCAAAAACTTTGTAACGCTTCTAGCTTTATAACAAGGCGCTGAATCATGCATAATCATGAACTCTTCACCACCTGGGAACCATTTTTCAATTTGCGGCAAAACTTGCCTGTACTGGTCTTGTCTCATGATTCCCTGGACAATGTAAAGGCGCCCAACCCCTTTAGTGCTTATGACAGACCACACCATTATTTTATCAGGGTGTTTAACGCTCTCCACGATGTAGTCAGGGCGGTATTTTTCAGCTTAACGTCACCTGCCAAAGCTGATTTTATCGGCTAAAATCTCAAAAGTTGATTCATCTGAGAAACACACTTGAAAAAAATTAATTATGTTAATAATTTAGAAATAAATGATTTGAAATGACATAAATAATAATTATCTTAACAACTGACCTTACTCCAGTCATCAACTGTCTTCTGGCTGTGTTCACGAGCCCAGGCAAGGCGCTTCTTCTTCATCCCTTCTGTCAACCGGGTTTTCTTGGCTAGAAAATGACCTGTCAACCCTTACTCCGCTAATCTCCACTGCACAGTTCTCTTAGAAACTGGTATTCGATATTCTTGAACGATCTGAGTAAGGAGTCCCACACTTTTCTTTTTGTTTCCTAAACAGATATCCCGGATTTTCCTATCGGTAAGTGGAGTTGTTATGCGTTTTCTTCCACTTTTACCTTTTCATTTGGGCGAAAGTGGCTGGTTTTTGTCCAGATTTATTTTTATCCTGTTGACTACTGACTTGGAAACTCGAGCAAGTTCTGCTATCTTCCTTTGAGAATGACTCGTATGCAGAAGAAGGGTTTTTACCTCAGATTTTTTCCCATGGGGCAAATCAACCCCTCGACCCATACTGAAATCAATAAAAATAAAAAGTAAATTAAAATATTAAATAATTTCGAAAAAAAAAATCAAATATTTAATCAATAAAAGAAAGATAATACTCACACATAATTCTTAACTTTTCCAAAAAAAGAAGAATTTTGTTTAAATTAAAGAAAAGCGTCTTCCACTATTGCGTCTGTAAAAGACTCAGCGTCTCTCCCGTTATTAAAATGTTTATAGAAAGCAAACAAACCTTTTAACATACTAAAAGTACTTAAAAGTTGAAGTATAGAGATATTGACAACGATCAAATACATTTCTGCAACGCTTAAACCACTTAAAGCCGCAGTCAAGTACACCCAAAGTATAAAATTCGCAACAAATATGACTGTCCATAATAATTTGGCTACTAATGAGTTGCTTCTACAGTAGTTGTACTAATGAGTTACCACTAAGGCACCTTATTCTGAAAATGCACGGTTGCACAAAAGGACCGTATTCATATTCTGGACCTATTGGATTGCTTCTAAAAGATTACAAAAAAAAAATCCAGTGGTAAAATTTGATCAAATTCACTGTACTCTCCAGCCTATGGATCTGAAATATATCCAAAAGCTAAGTACTGAACAACAACATTTGTATCGCATTTGCCTTGCCATAAAAGATGGTACTTGCCTTTCTAACGTGACTGACAATAACCCAGGTAAACTCAGTCATGCACGATGGTTGACCACTGCCAACCGTTTGTTACGGTTATACATTAGCACTCGAAGACCGTCACAAAATCTTATAATATTCGTCAAGTATGTAATGATGGTGTATGCTCCAATGCGGTTTGAGATAAAAATGAAATCGAATTGCCTGTACGGTGCCCAACATTTCTGGAAAATGATTTCCCTTGCAAGACAGCTCCCAGATAATGTTAAGCAAATTATTTATAAAGTATTCTCAAACAATGCATATTTTGCGCATCCGGAATACCTATTGATGCTACATGATTCTAGAAAACACATTCGGGAATTAGCAGTTAGGCGTATTCTCAGCGCCCAAGATAAGAAGACGAAGAACTTTGGTGGATTGCGTTTTTTCAAGCTCCCCAAATTCAACACTGTTGTAAAAGAAACACCTCTTACAATACATATTGACAGGTTCAAAGACTTGGGAGAAGGACTGACAAAGACTTGGGAGAAATGTTCAAAGAAAAACAGTTTCTAGAAATAACTTTTGAGGAATTTCCATGTCACACGCAATCTGTTGAACGATGTGTTAAACTAATATCTGAAGCTGCAATGAACGTTTGTGGTGAAACTGCAAGAGATGGATATATTCCTGCCAAGCTTCAAGCAAGGAAATAGTTCCAACATTAGATAACAGGGGACAATATTATTCTAACACCTAATATTCAATTTGCATCAGGTATTATTAAATACATTTCAAATTTGTAGATTTTTGTTCTAATCTGTATTCTGTAAAAAATATATATATACAGGTTGTATCTGAAATGCTTCAACAAACTTAGAGGGATGATAGTACTCATGAAGACGAACAAAAAATGCAATGGAACATGGGGTCGCAAATGACGTTTAACTCTTTCAGGGGCAGTGGTATGTTTATGAATCCACTTAATTTTAATTCCAAAACGCCACAATAGCACCAGAATTTGTTAAAATCTTTTCCATTTAATATGTGTGTGAAATGTAACATTTTTCTTATCTAAAAATAAATTTTCTTGTAAATTCCGGTGCCAGTCATTTATTTCAACATTTTAGTACTAAAAGTAGTTTGGCCCTGAAAGGCTTAAAGGATGAAAATCGAGAAAATGCGTCTGGAAATGAACAAACTGAGACAAGAAAGAAACACTCCAGAAAATTATTTATTGCACAGAATAGGTACAACACAGCTCGTGATGTTCAGAGAAAACAAATATTTTACAACAATTGTCCAAAGTGTCAACCGTGCACATTATTACACAGAGTATATCTACGGAGCAACGACTGGCGGAGACGCTATATGTAATAATGTCCGCGGTCGACATTTTGAACAATTGTTGTAAAATATTTATATTTCTGTCCTGTCTCAGTTTGTCTGTTTCCAGACGCATTTTCTCGATTTTCATTCTTTAAGCCTTTGAAGGGCGAAGTACTTTTAGTACTAAAATGTTGAAATAAATGACTGGCACTGGAATTTACAAAAAAATTTGTTTGTAAATAAGAAAAAAGGCTATATTTCACATACATATTAAATGGAAAAGAATTTAGCAAAATTCTGGTGCCATTCTGTCGTTTTGGAATTAAAATTAAGTGGTTTCCTATACATACCACTGCCCCTAAAAGGGTTAAACGTCATTTGCGACCCCATGTTTCATTGCATTTTTTGTTCGTCTTCATGAGTACTATCATCCCTTTAAGTTTGTTGAAGCATTTCAGATACACCCTGTATATATATATAGTATTAATTTCGTAAAGAAATGAATAAAAAGTTAAATTACATAATAATTATAGAATTATTATTATTTATAGTACTATTTAATTAATCAATTAATGTCAATACTAATTTCAAAAAGTAATTTCCGTAGTACAGTTTTTTAGAAATACCGATATATTTAAATTTTTCTCCAATTTGTGATGTCAAAGGGGTACGGGTAAATATTGCGAGAAATTGATAAATTTTTTTGTGGGTTATAACTTACCCATTGTGCAGCATTTTCATTGTATGCCAATAAAAATTTTGGAATAATTTTTTTAAATATATTTTTTCACAAAAAACGATTACTCTCTATTTTTTTCTATTTTCTCAATGTCAGAGGGGCGCGGCTAAATATTGAGCAATATTGAAAAAAAAATTGTCGGTTCTAACTTTCCCATTACACAACTTTTGCGTACTATGCCAAAATCAATTTCGAAAAAAAAAATTGTTTTTAGCTTATTTCGGCCCACCCTAAGAAGGTGGTGAGGTTATGGTTTGAGAATGAATACCACCATAAAATCATACAGAATTCAGCACTCTTTTTTTTTTTTTTTTTTTTTTTTTGATAAACATATTTTCCATATAAATTACTAAAAGTATGGTAAAATTGTATGATTTAAAAATATTTCCAAAAACAATGTGCTTTAATTAAGTTGTCGATTTTAATGATCTGACATATCCTTTTATACCTTAAACTAAAATGTACCGAATAGTATTGAAAACTGTCATAGACAAGTAAACGTTTTAAGTAAAGAAAAAAAAGAAAAGAAAACTACATTTTCGATAGACTTTTTTTAACAAAATTTAATTCTTAGAAGCAAACATAGAAACAAAAAATAAAATGCCCAAAAATTGTACAAAAAATCAACAGATAGTAATTAAATGTGTTTTATTTAGATTTAAATTATAAGTAATGCAATACATTTAATTTCCGAGTCAATGGTAGATGATGTTTCTTGAATGTGCAGAAGTTACCGCTAATTTTAATAACTTTTTTTTTTTTTTTTTTTTTTTTTTTACAATTATTAATTTTAAGGAACAGATTTATTTTTATTCCAGAAGAAAATATACATAACATTTAGGGTGGTCGTAAACGAATTTTACAAAATAAAGAAATAAAAATATAGCAGTTATCAAGAAAAACAATTTTTGCAAAGACTAACCTAGATTTTCGTTCATGCAACATTAAAACATACTAGGGGCCTCAGCCACGGCTACCTTCAGAAAAGGCTATGGCGTCTCTTGAAATTGGAGAGCGTGACGTCACAGTAGCAGTGCGTTGGTTTTCTTTCGAAAGATAAGATAAAGAAGGGTGCATACATAATACACCATTGCTTCTACTAAATTACATTTAAATTGAGATATTTTAATATATTTAAAACAATATTTTTCAAATGAAATATGTGAAGATCTTTTTCTCCTTAAATCAAATTTATTTACCTTAAACATTTGTGAAGCGGAAAAAAATACATTATTTAATTATAAAAAGATTTAATATATATGTAAATATTAACTTTTTAAACATATTTTGAATATAAAAATATATGAGATATATAGAAAAACAAAACACAGAGGATATGTCATATAAATATAATTTATTAGGGTTGAGAATCAGATGTTTTTTTAAGATATTTTAATGCTGAAAAGGACAAATTCAAATGTTATCAAATGAAATATATCAATATTTCCCTCCTTAAATTCTAATTAATTTATTGTAAGCATTTTTGGAGGATATATACATAATTTAATTACAAATATATTTAATATTTATGCAAGTATTATTTTTTTAATGAATGTTATACAATATTTGTTAAATGTGTAAATAATGAGTTTCAAGAAACAATTTAAGTATCTTTCTCAACTTAAACATTTAAATTACATAAAAACACCCTAATAATTAACATGTTTATTTTATTAACATTATGATAAGATCATACATTTGTTACTATATAAAGTATTTAAAATTAATTGTTGCCTTAAATTAAATTCTTTAAACACCTTTAAGTATATTAAAATTTTAAAATCCCTTTCCTTCTAGACTCAATTCAATAGTTTATGCTCTTTTATTTATTCCAGCTAAATGGTTGTATTTATATAGAAGCAATTTAACTTTTTTCTATCATGTGCCATTATTAGTTTCTTTTCACTTCTGCGGTTGAAAAAAAAAAAAGAAGAAAAAATATATATTTTCAACGTTTGGATATATTTCTGTCGCTTATTTAAACATAATACAATAAACAAAAAATAAAAAATAAAGATAAATTTCATTTTTTTTTTCATAAATATGGTGTATTTTGTCTTTCCCTTCCTTAAAAGAATAAAAACACTTCTATTATTTACTAAATTAAGAATAGCAGAAGCATTTAATTTTTTAATAAAAATGTATTTTTTCTTCTTTCTTAACAGACAACTGAAATAAAAAAGCAAAACTATAAATGTTTGAAATGCGATTTACAAAACATCCAATCAATTTTAGTAATATATATTATATTAGCTATATATTAATTTTTATATTTATGAAGCAAATAGTAGAACTGGCTAATGAGTCCCCCAGAACTCATGTACGTTATAAATCCTGTACATTATCATTCTGTATTATCACAATATTGTGAGGATCCCAATAATTTGATCTTCACAATATTGTGAGGCTATCACCCTTGCCAAAGGGGCTCCTTGTCGCTCACTTTGTTCTAAATTTCTTTATTTTTCTCTCAGTATTTTTTCTTACGTCTTGATTTTTTATTTTAAGATAATTACTTATAAAAATGTTTGAAGATCTTGATAGAGCATCTTTAACCAAATCAATGCTATGTTTTCCGCACACACAGATATCATTAGGATTACATACATCATCTCTAATTAATTCAAGTTCTGTCAATTTTGAAAGTAATAATTTATGACTTATTTCAGATTTTAAAAAGTTTCCTTCATGTAAAGGTGAAGTCAACAAATCTAATATTATAAGACAGAAAGATACAACTTGTATTAAAAATTCAGATGGGTATGTTAAACTCCCTCTATCTAATGCTGCTATAAGTTCATAGAATGAATCGTCTTCAATATCCATAATTTGATTAGTTGTAATAAGGGCAATACAAAAAGAACAATTAAGTTTCCTTTTTATTTTAAAGGATACATATCCGGCTATGAATACGCAAGCTTTTATGGAATTTTCATCATAATTACTCAAATCGATTATTTGATCTAATAAATCTCCAAATTTATCTACAATAAAAGTAATATTGATGTTGGATATTTCTGGAATGGCAATTTCTTTATCACTGAGTTTCCTGATATTAATATTTTCTCCACCAATTTTGATCGTAGAACACAATCTTAACTTTTTTTTCCGATTCCAATATCTGTTGGAATGATATGTGATAATTACCTCCAGACATTTGTCTATACTGAGTAAAGCGTTGTTCAAGCATATCGCTTTGAAATTTACCAGGTAATACATATTTAAATTTGATGCTCTGAAAATCTGAATTTAATAAATATTGTATAATTTGAATCATGGCGTTTGTTGAAAGAGATAAGGCAGTGAATGTTTCTTTTGTTAGTCCTGATAAGTTTTCAGAATTTTTCCATTTTTCTAACCAATTACTAAAATTTTCCAGAAATTTCAATCTCTCATCATCACAATAAGCGAAAGGGATTTGCCAACTGTCATTCAACCTGATACCTTTACTCGCAGATTTTATGTTAAAAATTTTCCACCACTTGATGATAAGTTCAATAAAATCCGAAGTCGTTTGTTTTAAAGTAGACTCGGAATCAGGAGAAGTATCATCGCTTAAACGTAAAGCAACTACATTAGTTTCGTCGAATATTTTTAATGCTAAAGTTACATTCTGTCTTTCAATATTTGAAGGATAAAGAGATTTTAATGTTAGTTTATAGGCACATTTAGCAAGGTTTTTGTTTTCTGAAGTGTACAATGATCGAAGAATGCTAAAAGACGCAGTAGCAGTTTCCGATAAATTATTAAAATTCGGATATGTGAAAGATACTAAATCATTCTTCTTATTTATCCAGTTATTTCGTATCGACTTTATTATATGCACTGGATCCAACATAAAAAACAGAGGTCTTTCAGGGCATGCTGGATTAGGAACAGATACATGCAATTTTCCGTCATGAGAAAATAGTTTGAAAACTTTTCTATTTATTGAATTGTTATCAGCAATAAGAGTAAAGACTTTTAACCCCAAATTTTCAAGAGATATTATTGTTTTCAAAACAATTTCATATAAAACTTCTGCATTAATAGTTGTGACTGGTACAAGTCTAACAACATCTCGATAAGACGATAACAAACTGGATATTAGTAATGTATGTACAGATGTAGCTTTCTGACAAATATCTGTTTCTGATCCCCCAGTCACACTTCCACCTTTATAAGTAAACATTGGATTTATATGAATTTCAGCCATTTGTAGAAGAACAAGCTTTTCATGTTCTTTCAAATATGTTATGTTTATATTAAGGTATTCTAATGAATTTGTGCGGATATCATTCATGGATCTTTGATTAATAACTTTCTGTAAATTTCTAAAATGGGGTATATTAATAAAATCAAAATCATACATTTGTTTATAAGTTGATGAAGATTGCATGAATAATTTTAAGCACCACAATAGAGTTTGATTACTATATCTGTATGAGTTTTTGTTTTGCATTAACAATTCTAACTGCTCCATTAAAAATGTAATTTTTTTTATTTTATCATCGGAAATTAGCTCTTCCTTAATTACATACTTCAGAGTATCACATACCCCATTTATGAGTGAATTTAGGATATCATAATCACTCTGAACATGCAAAAGTGCTTTAAGCTCATTTAAACAGCTATCAATTTGAGAAAAAGAATTTAAATTTGAAATATTTTTTAATGATGAAAGACGAATAATATTATTATAATTGTAGGCTGTGACAGAAAGATTTTTATCTATTTTCAAAGAAGCATGTATTTTGGGTACTGGTTTATCAGTTATGTTAGCAATTAAAATGTAGCTATCTGAAAATATTACTTGCCAGTTCTGATCTTCATAAAAATTTAATTTCGTTTTTAATAAATCTGTGAGATTTTGAAAGGTATCAAAAGAATTATCCTTAAGAAAATTTTCATACGTTATTTTGCTTTCATTGATAGCTATATTTAATAAGCGTTCTTCCTGTTCATCTAAATTTGTTCGCCTTTTTATTGGTTCTGTTGTTAAATATTTCGGGCAATTTAGAAAGATTATCGGTACTGCTCCTTCTTTCAATTTTGGGCGAACCCTGTCACATGTTAATATAGTGCCGTCATCTCTTTTAACACTGTCAACTCGAATTATATCACCAGGATCAAAATGCTTTTCACAAACAACTGCATGTACACCTGGGCTATAATCCTTTCTGGGTATACTTTTTAACCATTTAGGCTTTAAAATAGGGTCTTTTGGGAATGAAAAACACGGAGTATTTTTTTTACTACTCCTATAATTTGACGTACAGTTTGGTACTATACACACATTTTGAAAAAGCAATTTAAATTACTCACCTCAAAATAGTATCCAAAAGATAATCCAGCGTAAAAAAAAGAGGAATTATAATGGTTTTAACTGAATATCAATAAGTCAGTTGAAACAATGTTCCCGAGAAAGAACAAGCAACAGCTTCCGGCTTTAGGTTTGCCGCTCTTTTTCTCCCCTTCCCAACCTATCCCAACCGCACTGCTATCGTGACGTCACAAAACATGCGCCGTAGCCTTAAAAGATTTCAGAAAAGCCGTGCCTCAGCCCATACTCGCTAACACTCGCCAAGCAAAAGTGAATTGCAAAGCAATTCACTTTGAGAACGCTACGCAGTCCCAGCTCACTTCGCTCGCTCGCCCCTTTTTATTTTTGCAGTAATTATAGCCGGAATAAGTACTACCTACCATAAATCATTTGAACATGAATTGACAATTTTTTTAATGTAAAAAGTAATTGAAAACTCCGTTAAAAACACAACTAAATATGCATTTAATTGGAGCTACTAATGGGCATATAAATAATGTAAATGCTATGAAAAAAGTATCTTGGAAACATAATTTGTTTAAAACCTATTGCACCTATAATATAGTACAGCACGGCTTAAACTCATAAAAGAACACTACGTGGTAGGAAAATAGTTTATCATTAATGTTTGTTTAAATTTCGTTCGACATTTTACTATTATAAATGATTATAGATTTCTGCAAATGTTTTTACTTCAATAAAACAGCAACAGATGGCAGCAGGGGCATTCTAGAAAGTTTATATTTTATTATCTCCGATTTTTTGTGTGAGTGAAATTCCTAAATAAATTCTAGATAAGAGCTGAGAATTCATTTGAAATTAACAATATTACTCATAATTAAAATGAGGGATCATCTCAGACGCTTTGGATTACGTACATGTTATTTTATTTTTAATATTTGCTAGTTTGATTTTCACTGCGCTGACACTGACCGTCATATTGGAGGCGCAGCTGATCTATCTAAAACAATTTAGTATGTTCATTGGTCGGAGCTTTGGAAATTACGGTTGTTGCCAACGATAAGCTAGAAATTCAGCCCTATTTCCGCGCCACGTAAGTGAAATACGTACACTGCAGCTTGCAAAGGACGGATCACAAATTGCAATGTAGCATAACATTAAGAGAGATATGAGGCCAAGTAGGAAAAAATATTATTGCCACACTGTTCAGACATTCGAATAAAGGACATTTATTGTTCTGGAAAATACAAAAGGCTATGAAACATCTGAAAGAAAAAAATGTTCATTTGATGCTGCATACGGAGAAATAAAACAATGCATATGAAAGTCAGCAGGCACTGTGGAGAAAAGTGTCAGTACGGGACATGTCCACCGTGGAGTGTGATGCAAGATTCTACACGTCCTACCATACTTTGCACAACATTATCCAGCAGCTGTTGAGGAAATTTATCTCATTCCTCTTTCAGTGCACGAATCAGGGTGTTCTTGTTTGTTGGAGGATAGTTTCGACTAACAAGTTGCCTCCCCAATGCATTCCAAACATTTTCAATGGGAATTAGATCTAGGGAACGCGCTGGCCATACGAAGCGTTGAATACCCTCGCTGTCTAGACAATCCTGAACAGCGAGTGTTCGATGACATGGTGCTTTGTCGTCCATGAAAACAAATTTATCACCGACAGCACCACGGAAAAGGCAAACATGAGGAAGTAGAAATTCATCAATGTATCGTTGCACTGTGGGAGATTTGTCAAATCTGGCTGGACAAAAGTCGATTTCATAAAGTACAACGCAGGTGCGAATGGATTGATGCATGTTGCAGCTGAATCATTGGAGAATCACTTGACACCCTTTTTATCTCGCTTGAGCAAACAATGACCTCCTGTTATCAGTTGAAACTGAGGCGTTGCGTTGAGTGCATCGGCTTTTGATCGTTGTTCAGTTTGACTTTCCATTTTCGAATGTGAATAACTATATTTCTGGAAATATTTCAAATCTAATTGTTATGGATAGTGACGAGGCAGGTGTGTATTTATATCTTTTTAATATTTGAATTGAGAAAAAAATAGTTTTAGTAGTTGCAAGAGTACCATAAAGTAATGCATATTTTTCCATTATTTTGTTTGCATGTTTTCCACTTCACGAAAGGTTTAGTTATATTTCCCGGCATTTCCCGGCAGAGTTTCTTTTTGTAACAATAAATATAGGGCTTTAATTTTGTGTTTTTGTTTAAAGTAGCTCCGGAATCGTCCGGTTTTTAAAATGAAGGCACTATAAATATTGCTCTTTCAAATTTCAAAGTAAGCATTCGAAAATAGTATGTATTGCTTTTAATTCATATTTTTAATATGAATTCTAAAATGAAAAAAAAAAATGTTATGGATAATTAGAAAGCATTCCCATGTTATTATTGTTCAGCGTTTTTTATTAGAATAAAAGTTAAATAAATAAAAAAAAATGTTTTAAAACATTATTAAAAATGTTATTCATTCCAGTTTATCATCTTTTAAGCACTTTTCAAAAAACTGAAGTAATTTAGGGCTCGTTATTAACATTTATTTTTCTAAAAATAAGTCAAGACAATTTTACGTATGATTTTATTAAAAGTTAACAAAAACTTGCGTGATGTCTTTAAAAATAAGGGACTGAATGATTTTATCTATCTAAATTGCATAGATCTGTTATGCATTATTTTTGTTTATATTTTGTATTTTTTTTTCTCTAGGAGCTTCGAACGTCAAAATAATGATTCGAAGAGAATTGTTTAACATTATGCGACAATCGAATTTACCAAATATACATGATAGATTAAACTTTCTTGAAAATTATCTTCTTAACAGTGATACTTTTGATAACGATGAAATTAAAACACTCAAACACAATTTCTCCCGATTTAAATGTGAGTAGAAAAGCAAATGGATTGCAGCTCATTATAAACCAGATGTATTTGTGAAAAATAATAAGGAATGGCTTGAAGGTACAGTAGAAATTCCAAGGAAAATAAATCGCCCAGGGAGGCCAGTAAAAGCTTGTAACGAATCAAGTGATAGGTCAAAACGAAGAAAGTCTGACAGCTTAAGGAGCTCGACAGTTGTGGAAGTACTTACACATGCCGCCAGGTAAAGCTAGAAACCTCTGGAAAGAGAGATGCTGCCCATGTACTTAAAGAATTAACCCATTCACCAATCACAGCGACAAAATATAAAAAAGCATATTTGAGAACTCAGCAGAGTGAAAAGAAAACTCAAATATCCCCTTTGGAAGTATTATTATTATTTGTTGAAGCTAACCTTTCCAGAAACCAATATGAAATTATAAGAAGATATAAAAAAATGTATACCCTTGCTACGGTCTTCTACAGCGAGCTAAAATTGACTGCTATCCAGATAAATAATCTTTTAAAATTACAGAAACTTGCGCCGAAATCAATATTCAGGATTTACTTCATTTAACAGTGACACGATTATTTATTTATTTGGATGAAGTTTCGGAAATTTTAAATGAAGAAGAAAGATGCGTTTTAATTCTTATATGTAAATGGGGCTGCGATGGGTCGCAACAAGCACAATACAAGCAAAAGTTTGAAAATGATTCCTCTTCCGATGCGCACATATTCCAGAGCTCCTTTGTTCCAATTCAGTTAATTTGCAGCGTAAACAACAAGATTATTTGGTAAAATCCATTGCCTTCATCACCACGTTATTGCAGACCCATGCGGATAAGATTTGAAAAAGAAACAACTGAAATGATTAATGACGAGATTAATTACATAAAAAATGCGTTAAACTCAGTACCGCCATCAAAAATTACATTACAGAAAGGTACATTTATTGTAAAACATAAAATGATACTTACTATGGTCGATGGAAAAATATGCAACGCAGCGACAAGTACAAAATCAACAATGCGTTGCTACATTTGTGGACTGTCTTCGAAAGATTTTAATGATCTTTCTAAAAAGAAAAACATCAAACCCGAAACGTTAGAATTCGGACTATCAATTTTACATGCTAGAATACGATTGTTTGAAAATTTGTTGCATTTAGCGTACAAACTGCCCATAAAAAAGTGAAGATTGAATACAGACGATGAAAATGCTATCGCCTAAGAAAGAAAATTCTCCATTCAAGAAAATTTCAAAACAAAATTGGATATACTTGTAGATGTACCTAAGGCTGGATATGGTAACACTAACTATGGAAATACAAGCAGGAGATTTTTTACTGACCCCTCTGAAGCATCTGAAATTACAGGCAGTGACAAAAATTTAATATACCGTTTTAAAGTTATTCTTGAAACCATATCCAGTGGCTACAAAATTCACCTCGACAAGTTTAAAGAATATACAGAGAAGACAGCAGAACTCTACATCCAATTATATAAATGGTACCCAATGTCACCCACAATGCTCAAAATATTAATACATGGCCCCACTGTAATAGAGAAAGCTATACTACCAATAGGCCAATTGTCTGAAGGAGCAGCCGAAGCACGGAACAAATATTTTCGTTCATTTCGTCAAAATTTAGCACGTAAATTTTCAAGAATTTCTTGTAACCGGGATGTTATCAACAGATTGCTTTTTAGTTCAGATCCAGTGTTAACTGGAATGAGACTCACGATAAGAAAAAAATCAAAATAATTTCTTAAAGAAACCTTAGAAATGTTACTGCCCATGGAATCTTCTGAAGCTCCTGATGAAGAGGACTCTGATTATGAAGAAACAGATGACGACGCTGAATTATCATCTGATTAAGAAACTCCACCTTATTGGTGATTTATTAACTAATTGTCCATATTATTAATAATTAATGTTTATAATTTATTCAAATATATTTTTATTTTATTCGATTTTTTATCATAATTATCATTTGTTTTCTAATACAATTTTTGTAGAATAAAAACCAGTATGAAGTTCCAAAACATCATTGATTTTTAAGTTATAAAGCAATTTTTATTACAAAAAGTTAATTTATTTACTAATACATTTTAATTAGTTTAAAACAATAAAATAATTTTGGCCGCCCAGATTCGTCAAATCTCCCACTGTGCGTTGTCCCGTCATAGTCCCAGTCCCAACCACATGTAGGCGCGTGCGGCCATTGATCATGATGCCGGCCCATACCATGACACTGAATGTCAGATATCGGTCCCTTTCCTGGATACTTTCTGGACGATAAGCAGTACCACTCTCACGCCAGATCAGTTGGCGTCTAGAATCCGATGACAGACTGAACCTACTCTCATCTTTGAATAGTACGCATGCCCAGTCATGTTCAGTCCAGTTGACGACACCATTGCAAACGGGCAGTATGCTGCTGTCTGGTCAATGGGACACACACAACAGGTCTGCGGGCGTATAATCCTCCGTCCCTCAAACGTCTGGCTACAGTTTTTCGGGAGATCTGCTGTCTTGTGGCATCCAGAAACTGATTTGCCACCTGCTGAGCTGTGGTGCGTCGGTTCCTTTTTGACGATAGAACAATGTATCTATCTCCTGCAGGCGTCGTACTTCTAACACGACCTCACCCGTGACGCCTGCTACACATTCCAGTAATTTTAAATGAATTCCACAGCCGTAAAACAAAGCGATGTGGGCGAGGTCGAACTCCCTGGCAACATGTGTTATTTTTCGCTCTTCTTAGATCTTTCCAATAATTCGGCCACGAATAAAATCATCTAAGTGATATCGGGAAGACATGCCGAAAATTTCAAGTTCGTCAATTAAGTCTTTCCTGTAAAACTTTGACTTGGAACAACAACTGTCCACACGCTTCAAATCCTTTAAAGCTCTTATCAGGACTATCACGTGATGAACAGACGTGGAAAAGAAAATTTGTACACGCACACCTCTTCTTACTATATCCCGCACTTATTCTAATTTTCCACATTTTGTTGTTGCTATGGGTCATAGTGTTATCCGTCCTTAGCAATTGTCCAGCAGTGTATATATAGATAGAAGATAGATTGTAGAGTTTTTGGTGAACATTTTCGCGAGACTTACGTTGCTTTGTGTGAAAAGTGATTAAATCATGAGAAGTTCTAGAAGTGTATCCTATTTTGATTGTTGACACACGTGAAAATACCACAAAAATACCATTAATATTGCTAAAGTTATGTTCGAAAATCGCGGTTCGTTTAGAGTAACGCACGCTGTATTTTTTACTAAATAATTTGTTTATGACCTTGGTTTCCTATGCAAAAATTATTAGCTTGATGGATACTATCACACCTTTTATTTTGTAAAATAACAATAATAATAATATTAATAATAATAACAATATTGCCTTCTTAACTAATGCCTTTCGTTTTTGCAGAATTATTTCGTTAAGGCTGCTCGTCAGTAAACTTCCCAATTCCCCTCGCTAATGTTATTCCTATGGGCGTAGGATGCATTCGTATTTTTAAAATATCTCCTCGGGAAATTGCTATTTTAAACTTCTGCTTCCTGTGTACTGTTCTTAAAGAATGTCTCTTTTTTTCTTAGTTATCAAAATATTTCTAAACTATGTGCTTATTTTATATTTTTATGTGTTAAAATCTTAGCGAAACTGAATACGATTTTAACATTTCATATAAAATTAAGTATATATTTCAGAAAAAAAATTACAACTAAGAAAAAAAGAGACATTCTTTAAGAACAATACAAAGAAAACAGAAGTTAAAAATATTAATTTTCCGAGGAGATATTTTAAAAATACGAATGCATCCTACGCCCATACGAATAACATTAGCGAGGGGAATCGGGAAGTTTACTGACGAGCAGCCTTAAGCACTCCATCACATCGAAGAGAAACAGTCAGTAGACAGCAGCACAAAAGAGTTCAACATTTCAAAGCGAAAATTAAAAAAAAAAATCTACCACTTAAAGATTATTTATTTTTAAAGGGACATAAATCTTTTAAAAGAAAAAAATAAGAAAAATGCGATGTTGAGGTTGTAAAATTGGTAAAATTGGCGCTTTTTAAAAAAAATGACTAGCATTTTATGAATTTTCGTTCAAATTTGACTAAAAATCTGTTCATGACTCCCAAATTCCCATACTTTTTCTTAAAAGTTTAATTTAGTTTGATCCAGATGACTTTGATAAGCGACTCAGAATGACGCTACGATGCAGAATGATGCGCTCAAAGCCCATCCATATGCAATTCACAATATCCCCATCAATTTTGATAAATATTGTATAAAACATATAGTAACAACTATTAATAATAAGTAGGTCAATTCAGTTTTTGCGTAACATTTTACCTTCTATGAAAAAAAATCCCGAAGACGCCTTACTCTTCCGGCCGATGAATGGTAACCTGACATTGATCATTGTCTTATGTTTTACAAATATGGATAACCAATATTTTTCTCTTATTATAACAAAATACCGATTTCGTAAGTGGTGGATCACTTACGGATGTGGTGGATGTAGTAAAGGGAACCATTGTCCAGGACAGTGGTAGTGAATGAAATATTTATGAATGCCAAAATCTGGTAGAGATGTGATCGCGATGGCTGCACGTACGTTTTGAAGTCATTTTGTAGTCTATACATTATAATAAACTACTATAATATAGTAAATAGTAATACATAAATGTTAATTTTCACAAATGTTAACAATTTAATATTAACTGCGCGAGATAAACATCCATTAGCTAATAGGTGAGTTGCTTGGAGGCGACATGAAACACTTTTGGTATACTTGGAAATTTCTATCCAGTACAGGCGTTGTTAATAAGTTTTTTTTTATAATAAAAGCATTATATTTATTGTTTTATGTGTTTTAAAAACAATAGCAAGGCCTTTAAAAATACATTTTAAAAAATATTTATCTAATACATTTCTATATTATTAAATATATTTTTTTAATGCGTGCACAACTTAGAGCACCGCATGAAATGCCCTCGATGGTTGCATGAGAGCCCTGTGCCGCGTATTGAGTATCACTGTTTTAGTATTCGATAATGTATTTTAGTTACTGTATAACTACAACTACAACGGAACAAACAATAAAAGCCAGTATCAGGTAGGATATAATGTTAACTGATCATTTACAAGGGGATTATCAACTACTAGTGCAGTCACACAATGTACTAAAATTTTATTTGAAATCCAAAAAAATATTGTAATTTTAAATGTAACCCATTTCATTTACGGATTTATTTTGTAAAAATAAAATTTGATGAGAAAATATGTTATTTATATGTGGTTTTATCCCAATAACAATGGATCTGCATAAATCAAGAGTGTGTGTGTTTTGAGAACATATGAATTAAGCAAATTTATCTTTGTTTTATCTCATGTTATTAAAATAGGTTTTATGCTCTTTGACAATTTCAATAATTTTCGACGTATTTGTGGTTTCTGTACTTCAGGAGTAATGTACAGGTGCCATAATTAAAGTGCACGTGCTTGAAGGGCTCTACAAGCTAAACTATTTGGAATATTCTAAAAAGATTTGGTATTTATATTGTATTGTATTATTATTGTATTGTTTAAAAAAATCCGCAAAGAAAAAAAATAGTAATTGACGGTTGTACTAGATATGGATCTCAGGTAGCCAATGCAAAAAAAAGTTTAAAAATATGGAAATGCAAACAAGATAGTAAAAAATAACTGCCCCATAGGATTAACATTAACAAGCGGGTGTTTTCGCGTGAGGAGAGAGGACCCTTAGGGTTTTTGCCATGAATAGCCTTATGAGCACTAAACTTTTAGTCAAAAAAGCCGCGCTTTGTTACTAAAGTGTTTTTTTTAATCACACTGGTGTAATTATAGCGATGATATTAAAGAATATCGTCGTCTCAAAATATGCTGATTTCAAATGATTCATTTTTGTTAATATTTGCTAATAAAACATCCCTAACATGTAGCCGACAACTATAGGCAAAATTTAGAACCAGTCATTTTTATTGTATAAATCATTTCCACATACTCTAAATAGTATAAATACCAATGCTTTTAAAAATATCCCAAATAGTTTATCTTGTAGAGCCCTTCAAAAATGTGCACTTTAATTATGGCTACCCTGTACATTATATTCGTTACGATTTTCAGTTATTATTTTTATATTTTTATTCTTCACATTACCAATTTTACACTCTGACAGTATTTAAAAACATCAGTTATGGAGCAGTGGCGCACCATTTATGCGATTGTCAACACTAAATTTTAATAGTATTATTAGGTTTATAAAATCTCAGAAATTCTATCCTTAAGTAAGACGAAGAATACTATTTAAATTTATCGATGTATAACAGTTCTATGGTACACCAGTGTTCCATCACTAAAACATTTTAAAAGTTCCATAAAAAACAGTTCATCGTCACAAAAAATATTAAAAAGTTTCCATAAAACTGTCACTTTATTTTCAATATTTATTTTTCAAATTACCAATTTTACACTCATACATTAGTTAAACGCATGATAAAAGTTCCATCAAAAGTAGAAGTTTGTAATGATATGAGACATGCAATAATAGACTGCCGCTCGAAAAAGATGTTAGAAAAAGAGGGAAAAGAGAGGAAAAGAAATGAGATTAGAGGGAATTCTTCAATTCTCAGTCAGATGAATAGCGAAGAAAGGGATGCCTTAAAATAACAACTGATGATACTCCAGCTGGGGTGAAAAGGTTTTAATAACGATATATATACAGTATGTAACGATGCAGCATCTTTTGACTTACCGAAAGTGGGGCTCGAGTTACTTCATAGTTACAAATATGGAGATAAACAACCAAGTAAAATAAAAGATAACGTGCGTAATTTAAAAAAAATACATGAAAATTAAATGATAGCATTTCAAATAATTACTTCAAAGACCGTACAATTATAGAATATTCTCATTTTTTTTAAATAGATCGGAGTGAGTCAAAACATATCAATAATCTAATAAAAGTTATTTTACTGTACATTATGTTGTTAGTTTACACATTTTAGCATTTGAAAGAAATATACTGTATTCCATTTCAACATTGCATAAAATAAAACAAACACACACACAAAAAAAAATATTGGAAAATTTCTTTTGATTAACTGCACACAAATACATAAATTAATAGAATTTTATTCCAATACAATTGGCATTTTTTTTTTCTGAAGAATATTCGTATAATCTTTTCTTCTTAAATGCAAATTACTTGTGTTTAATGTATATGTGCTTGTACACATTTGTTGAATAAAAAATAAGTGCCTTTAGATAATAAACAATAGTTAAGTCAATTTTAAAACAGTGTAAAGTGTTTAAAAACTTAAAATACATTTCATAATATTTAAAATGAGATGTGCATTATATATAGTAAAATAAAATTAAGTGAAAAGGGCTTTTGGAAAATAGTCTTAAAAGAAATGTATGCAGAAATTTGTATTCAAATAACTAGAAGAAGTTTATGAATAGATTCTTCATTTTTCAGTATTAAAATGTAAATACACTTTTGCTCAAAGCAGCTTCGCTGAATAAAAACATTGTAAGTTTTATACCTGTTTTCCTTTGCGGCTATGAAGTGAAAGAAATTCTTATTTGAAACTTTTAAAGTTTAATAAAATTTGAGGGAATATATCACTATTCAGAATATTTTACCCTCTTTGTAGAAAATAAAACTTTGAAATCCTTTGACATTTTTTTTAATAAATACATTTTTCAGAATTTTGTCAGAATTTACATATTTCACAATAGTGTAATATTTTCAAATGCATTTATGTAACTTAATTTTTTTTTTAAAGATTTTCGCACATTTCTAATTCTAAAAACTATAAAATGTTTCAGACAAATTAACAGAATAGCGGTGGCCACAGTCGTCATTCTGTTCACTCGGTGTGCTTCAAATTTAACAACCAGATCGAAGTTATATTTCCCAACAGAAGAAGATTTATCTATGACTCAGTGGAATTAGAAATTCCTGTAATTTTTTCTGGAAATTCAGAATCACGCAATAGATTGTGGCAGAAAAATTAGAAGAAACTCAGAGAGGTCTTCATGTAGATCTGAAGTGAGGATGAATGATTTAAATTTCTTATGCAAAACTTTATACTAATTTAGGTCCATTAGGTTGATTATTTATAGAAATTTTTTAGGGGGAAAGGGGAATGCTGCACACCCATGTACCCCCTTTCTGCGCACCCATGTACCGTAAAACATATAAAAAATACGTTTTGTGCACCTATGTACCTTTAAACATATAAAAATTGCGTTCGTCTCGATGAAGGCAACCACTGTTTGCTTTATTGTTTTCACATTTACATTATAATATAGATAAAAGTTTGTTACGTGCCAATGCATTCCAATCCAAAACAATTCTGTGAAAATATATATATTTATATTTTAACATTTTTTAAAAACTTTAGGTTATATAACTTCATTTGTGTATTTGTTCAAATTTTCAAATTGAAATATCTCAGAAATTGAAAAATATGGCTTGGCACTGTCTTGGCCCGACCCCCTCATATATATTTATATTTTATACATTAAACTTAGTTTACACTTATTCGGAATGTATCTCTACTCTCAGAATTTATTAACGACAGGTTATTTTCAGGACACTTTAAACGCTCTAAAAATAGATAAAAACTGCTTCTGATGTTAAATGAAAATAAAAGTGATGATACAAAATAAAGTTGGAGATATTATTTTTTGTAACATTTTAAGTTTAACATGATTGAAACGGTTCCATGCCTGACATGTTAACTGCGATGATAAATAAAATATTTCAGAATACAATAATTTAAAAATCTTATTTTTATATATTAAGAAAGGTATATTAGATGTTTTCAGTACTTTTCTTGACTTACATGCAGTTTATTTATATCTGTGAAAACGTTTAAGAGGAAAATAGCAGAATCTGTTGCTTAAAAGTAAATTAAATAAATCAACAATTTTTTGAAATATTTTAATTAGGTGCATTCGCTCAAAACTCTTCTTCGGTATTCATAAGAGTTAACGTGATTTATCAATGGCGAAACGATCCATATATTATTCTGGAACTAAGATTCTTTTAATAAGAAATACATAATACACACATGAAGCAATATTACATGACTGTGAACACTGTCACGATACATTAAAATTTTCTTTAATATTTTAAATACGTATGTTAACCTACAAATTGTCATTATAAGCAAATAATCAAACATCTAGCGCTGTCTTTCACAGCTTTTTGTAATAACCGAATATAAACATATCTCTTCGGAAAGTTCAGAAATATAGCCTTCCATCCATCGGTTCTTTAAAATCTCCATTTTGCATATAAACAAAAATGTCAGTTGCCAGACGTGAATTTATATATTGTTACGTGAATTATTTATGAAGACATATTAATTGTGAAAAATGATTGCTAAAATCCAATCAGATGATTTTTTTACAGCAAAACAAACTCGTCTATAAAATGTGCGAACAGCCTCTGTATGTATTGTCTCATATTTCTAAATTATGTAGCTCATGTTGCAGTGTTGTATGGTTATATTTGCTGACCATTTAAATCATTTTTCGTGCTGTCATCATATTTCACAGAAAGTAAAGTAAGTTTATTAAAAATATCTTTTTAATATCCTCACTATTTAAAATATAATAAACGAAATCATGTTTCAGTTTAATTCCATGCAGAAATATTTTTTTTACGAGTACTATCACAATTCGTATTTTTCTAAAGCAGTTTTCAAGCGCGATGTATTAAATATACAGTGAGGTTCAGAACTATATGTCAAAAATTTAAAGGCAGGTAGAGGGGACCTAAATAAGCAGATTTCGTATAGGAATGTGGGTGCGGAATTCCAGCGTTGAGGCAGTAGAGGGCGCTGTTGAGTTCGAAGGATGAAAGCGCTTCGCTGGATTGAATCGTCATTCCCCGTACGGATTTAGAAAAACAGCTATCGTTACACCAATACGGAGCTTGCCGACATGCATTGCATATATGAGGCTGCCCAAGAAAATGGAGCGGTTGCTAAAAGGATGTACTTGGAACTACTCCCGGGTAGGAATCTGTGGGATCGCCGAACATTTGAGCATCTTCATCGGGTGTTGTGCGCGAGTGGATCGTTTTATGCTTCCAGGCGTAATGTGGGCAATGGAAGATATCGCAGAATTCCTGCAGTCGAAGAAGAAGTATTACTCACATTAGAGGATAGTCCTTCGACAGGCTCGAGAGACGTTGTACTTGCGCATCCTTTGAGTAGCCGCTCCAATTCCTTGCACAGCCCCATACATGAAATGCATGTCGGAAGGCTTCGCATTGGTGTAACGACACATGTTGCTCGAAATCCATGCGAAAAATGAAGATTCAAGCAAGCGCAATGCTTTTATCCGCCTAACTCAACAGTGCCCTCTACGCCCTCAACACTTATTTCCACACCCACATTCCTATACGAAATCTATTTATTTAAGTATCCTATACCTGCCTTTAAATTTTTGACATATAGTTCTGAACCACCCTGTATTTATAGATAGATAGATATATAGATTCTGATAGATCTATAGATCCCTGAAAATATTTACGATATTTACATATTACAGAACAAAATAAGAGCAAATCTAAGCAATCATTTGTTCCAATGGGAATTAAAATGATTGGGTTTTCTTACCATCTACAGTGTAAATTTAGCGTTTTGTATATTATTAAAAAAAATATTTGCTAAATAATAACACTTTCTAAACCAATATTTTAATATAAATCTAATCAGGTGAGTCTAATCTTAACAATATGCAAGAGAACAATGGATTTTTTTCTTTTGTTAAAATGTCTTTTGAAATACACAATATTACATATATAGGAATCTTCCTAGTTGAATACAAGATTTGAAAACTCTTATCAAAAGTTCAGAATTGTCACTGAAACAAATGAACTTCTTTCTATTTCCAGTTTCTATTTATTGATCCCTGTCTTTGAACACAAGCACAAAAACATATTTTGTTTTTCGCTTCAGTAAAAATATGATTTTGAAATCTTGACGCGCAGCTTTTCTTAAATAAAGAGGGCTTTTCAAAGAAAACTTTTAATTAAAATGTCTTGTATTTGAAAACGAAAGATTTAAAATATAGATAAAAAAATAAGTTTCATTTCTCGACAATGTTCCTTTGATTTGACGATAAGAATGTGACTTGAAAAGTAAGGAAAATAAATTGCTTTTTTCTTTCAAACATGCATTCAAAGAGATAAGAATAAAGATATAAGATAATTGAAATATTAATAAATTATGTATTTAATTTATAAATTTCACTCTTTTATAATATTTTCCAACATAGTTGAAAAGTAATAATTCTCTGCAGTACCTATTTTCACAGACATTATTTTATTTTCCAACATATAAACAGGTACTGGACATGTCTAAAAGTCTTTAAAAACATCTTTAAAACCACACAAAACCATTCAATCTGTTAAAAATTGTAAAAAGTAAAAATATTTTCACCTGTCGCTCTCAGGCATCTCCAGTCACTGATGTTATATTTTCTGCTGTGTCAGTCTATTTGTTGAAAACTTAAAATTTGCCTTTTCTTAATAACATATGGCGTCATCTGTTATCAATTTTTGCGTGAGTCATATCATTGCATGTTTCTGAATTTGATGATTTGTGAAAATAGGTAATGCAGATAATTATCATGCTGAAAATGACGTTATCAACGATCACAGATAAAAAACTAGTTGAAAAGTGTTTATAACTTCGGTTTGTAAGGTCGTCTGTCTGTCTGGCCACCAGTCTGTCTGTCTGTTCTATTACTCGCGTGAAGATACTCGGATTGTCATGCAATTGATATATGTCATTGAGGTTTACTATGGTATGTTCCGAGTTGATATTAAAGTGAATTGCATTTATAGTTTGTTTACAGGGGTACAAAAAAGAAATATGGTACATTATGGCCTATAGGAAAAAATCGTTTGAAATATATTTTAATGATGCTATACTATTCTGAACATATTGATATTGATATACGTTACTGAAATGCACTACAGAATGCTTACTATAGAATATCATGAGCATGGTACTCTTCGTTAATTTAAAAGGATACACAAAATAATTCGGTTACAGTATTTTCTATGGGCAATATATGCTGGAAGTACGTTTTCAATTGTGGTATGCGTTTTTAAATTTAACTATTTTTTGCATGATACTTGGTATGTATAAATTCTATTAATCATATACAGGGCTGCACAAAAGAATTCAAGTACATTTCCGTTTATTGACAGATATTTCTTAAAGGACATGTGAAACTCTGTGTTATACGTTTTCTAACAGAACAAAATTTTAGCAGTTTATGTAGTATATATACAATTCTATAGATCATATACAGGACTTTACAAACTAATTCGAATACGCTTCCAAATATAGATGGTAATTGTGGAAATTCAATTTTTGAATATGTCAAGCGTTTTTATATTGTTTACTTACATATTCAGTACTACTTCTCTAATATCAGGTGACATTTGATTTGTGTTTATTGTTTTCACTACATGTACATATTCCTATACAATCACTTATGTTATTCCCTGATATTTTTAGTACTAGTATATTGCTGTACTTAAATTATGTTACCTGTTTACTGCAAATACCCTTATTTAATTATTCAAGTTTTTCCCAAATAAGTCTATTTATACTATCGATGCTACAATTCAAACTATGAATATTTTCTTTGACATTATCGTATTTATTAATTGTTTATCTTTCAATAAGTGAGCTATTAGTATTGTTTTTTATTTATTGTTTTCTCTCAACTTTAATAATTATCTTGTAAGGTTTTGACGCACAGTAAACAAACCTGCTGTGTGGGGCTAATTGAGCTTAAACCGAAAGGTAGGCATACCCGCCCGCTTTGACCTTAACCTTGTTTATTTATATATATTCTTTTAAACGGTGAAGTCGTGTATTCTGAATGTTTTGGAAAGTGTTTCATAATCAATGTTTTAGGCATGTTATTCCTATCTTGTTTACTTTAAGTAGAATATTTGTTCAAAGCTGTATATTTAAATATGAATTAAGTGTAAACCAGGTTTACCCTTACTTCAAAATTTTTCACATTCCGTTATGTACTAAATTTATATTATTGCTATTTTACTTTTAGAAGCTAAGTTCAAAGGATTTTGTAGATGGTATTTATGAAAAAAATATAAGCTATATACAGGGTTTAACAAAAACATTACCTCGTATTTAATTCCTTAAATAGTGATCATAGACATGTATTGTAAGTTACAAAATTACGTAAAAAAGAAATTACAGAAATTTATGAAATTTATGAAAATTTTCAGGGGATTAAATTTAAGGAAATACAAAATTTAAATTTTTATACGTTCCCCGTACAAAAAATTTCTCAGTAAGTGTCCGATACCCTAATAAGGCCATGTACAGAATTTCGGCACATTTTATCATAAAATGTCGTAAAGATATGCTGAAACAAATTTGGAGAGTTGTTAATTATAAATTAAAATGTAAATTTTATTATTTCTACACAGTTTAGGTACATTTGTACCAATAAATAACACAAATACTATTTATTTATGCAATCAATATTTTCTTTCGTAATTTATGGTCTATCCAAGAAACACGACCATCCGACATGATTTTTCCCCTTTGTGGAACTCATATCCAGACATCGAAAATTGGCTTAATATCAGCATTTATGTATTTAAATATATCTGCAACTTTTTATGATAAAATGCTGAAATGTTGTACATGACTTCATTATTGAATGGGGCACATTTTACTCATTGGAAATTATTTTGTACGGGGGAACCGTATAGAAGTTTAAATTTTGTAATTCTTCAAATTTAATCCCCTGAAATGTTAATCCATTTCATAAAATTATGTTCTTTTTTTACGTAACTTTATAATTTACAATATATGTCTATGATCAATATTTAAGGAATAAAATGAGAGGTCAATGCTTTTTGGGACACCCTGTATATTTATAAGGAATCCGTTGCCAATCAAAACGGCACTTTGTTTTTGTTCTTGTATTACTTAGTACTGAAACCACTGTTTGGAGCTTTTCACATTGTATATAAAAAATTGTCAATATCGTAACTAGAAACGGTGGAAAACTAAGCGAATTGTAAATTTTCTAAAGAATCTAATATCACTTCATTTCCGATATGCGTAATTGTCATATGTCCTTTTTTTTTTCTTTTTCTTTTACAAGTCCCGAACTAAGGCGCTGGAAATGGTGTCCCTGGAGTAGCCATTCTACGAAAAACATATTTTTAAAAGGCAAAAGAAAACCGTTGACATTTACCTGGACCACGGAGACTATGCTTTGCTGCAGAAACTGAATAATATACTATAATAAACAAATATGCATGCAACTGCATGTTGCGTTTAAGTTGCAAAAAATTTATATATAATGAGCAAATATTTCAGAAAATAATACATTTCAAAGTATAAACATTTTTATCAACAGCATAGTCAAGAGATACTTCTTCATTTTAGGTATTTAGAGGTATTATAAGTGATATTTGAATCCTCGTATTATACCTGGATCGGATTCATACTAGTTCTCACGACGCGATACGTATTCCAGTTATACGTTTAACCGATATACGTATATACTTATAATATGCCGACTGGAAAAATGTGTACATAAAATTATACGTTTAAACGTATGCGGATACATATAAGCGTATACCGGTTAAACGTATAATTTAAGTATATGTATATTTCAAATATACGTATTTAATTTTAATACGAATGAACGTCATCAGTCTTATGTCACTGAACGGAGAAAATGCTGAAAATTAGTGGCATTACCGTAGCAATCTGCATAATATGTTTCATACATAGTTTTCTGTTATTTTCCCCTATAAATATTTTAATTAATTTATGTTACTTCTAATTTTTATTGAATTAAGTGATAAAATGTTATATAAATTTGCTGGGGCAATTTAAATTGTTTTATGTTTCTTAAATTTGCCATTATGGTTGTTATATGCCATTGTGAATTCAGGGCGCTAGCGGGTGTTTCTCAATGTCTCTGATCCACAGACCTGCAGGGGAAAAATCATCTTTTTTTTTCGCGCAAAGAATGAAAACTGTTTAAACGTTTATACGTTTAACCACTGGGGTAAGATCCGTATGTACGATGTACCGTATATACTGTTTCGTATAATACGTATAACCGCCTTGGCCGTATCATACGTATCCAAAATGTGTATCCCGTATTAATAAGTATTATACGTATGCTCGTATAGACGTTGAATAGGGAGCACTAATTCATACTAAACAAGTGAAGGGCTCGTGCGTAAAACAAGGTAACTAACAAAATGCAAATTACGATATATTCAAATTCAAGATTTCTAAAGAAAAGTATAACCGAAACTATTGTGATTTTTTGTCCTTTAAAACAACTGATTAGTTAAGGCAGGACATTTAGTTAACTTAAGTTCAGCATTTTTTGGTTGATACATTTTATTTTATTAGACTTATGTGCAAAAAGTCTTCATTATTAAAATTGATATCCCGAATTCATCTTTGATTATTGTGCTGTATATTAAGTGAAAAATAAGCCTTGTACTTTTAAAAAGCTGTCAGGTTGCAGTTAAACATTTTTTACAGAAAAAAAAATCAAAAATGTGACTTATCATGTTTTACATCCGACCTCGTGAATTGCATGGAATAACTTATTTAACAATATTATAATCAAATTTCTAAATTATCATCATACATTATAATTTATAAAACACATTTCAAATACCTGATAATTTTAAACTAATGAACGCAAACAGAGCCGTTGATAGAGGTTTCGAAAAACAGCAGATTGTCTTTGCTTGATAATCTGAATAATAATCAACAATAAGTAAATGTGTATTGTTGGACGGATATTATAGTAATCACGATATTCACAGGGACGTTACGTATGAAACCTGCAAAGTCCATTCATCACAAGCGAAACCCCATAAAGTCTTTTGTATAATCAATTAGATCAGTACAGGTAACATAAATGGTATCGTCAGTTCTGCGACTCTGTGTGGATAAAGTTAGAGATTTACCCATAAAATCATTAATTACTACATAAAGTCCTAACTAAATTCTAAATTAAATTAATAACAGACGTTAGAGTTGTGATTATTTACGGAGATACCACAGAGACTTTTTTGAAATACTCATCTAGCATATAAATTATTACATTGTAAAAAAATTCTGAGGTTACTAAATTTTTTTTTACTATATTTGTATTCCACAGATTTTTTTAGTAACCGGTACTATAAACCGGAATCGTTGTTTGCTGTTTTCTAGTAATGTTGCTAGCTGTTTTTTAGTAATTCTTACAGATTTTCTTGTAACTGAGTAAGAATACAAAAAAATAGTAATTGCAAAGATCAGTAAGAAAAACTAAAATTTTTTTAGTAGATTGACCTATTTTTTTTACAGTGTATCCTACTAATAAAATTTAGAAATTAAAGATCACTAACCACAAAAGGATAAGACATAAAATTAAAATTACAATTAAAGATTTATTTACAAAGATTATAAAAATAGACAATTACATTAGAAGAGAAAATAAAGAAAAAAGTATATTCAAAAGAATTAAACGTTGTTTAGTTTAAATTTAATTAGGTCATACATTGACCAACTCATAATAATTGTACATAGTTTCGTCCATAAATTATTCTTATTTACCTTTTCATTTACCATACAATAAAATCCATGAATAACAGTTTTAACATTAGAATTGCAATTATTCATTTTAACCAAAATATTATTTTCACCTTAGGGGTTACATACTCCACCCTATTCAAGAATAATGAATAATACAAAACTGTCACAGTAAATATAATTGAAAATGTACCTTTTTATTTCATCATGAAGCGAAAAGTAATTCAGGCAAAACTCCGCGTTGAGGCATAAAATATTTCCAGTTTTACTATGATCATTATTCACCGGTGCAAAAGCACTAAATAGAATGTTGACATGAAGCCAACTGTTGCTGCACTGTTTTCAAATGTTCTTTTATTTGTTGGTTTTATCGTTATTTGCTAATAAATAGTATACAGCTGCAAAAAATCTGTTAGTTGATCCATGTCAACATGCTTGTCTTGCTACATAAGAATGAATAGATACTCTCAGAAAAGAGAGATAGTAATGATGCTACTGCATTATTCACTAATGTAGAAGTATAAAAATCTATCTTAATATCACATTATGAAATGGTCTCTTAAGACTGTATGTAGCAGTTGTAAGAAAATCAGAATGAATCTGAGAATACCAGAGAGATGGATGATTTTTGAATCGGAGATTGAAAGAGACTATTTACTGGTATTTCGTTCTTAGGGGGGCTGGACTCGCCGTTTTCACCACGCATATGGAAAACCGTGGAAAGGCACTGTTGACTCAGAGCTTCCTCCCCTTTCATAGTTATCTTCTGTTGCTCCTAAATGGATGTAACATATAGTATATCTTTTGCATACGAAATTATGCTTACGGCCTGGATTGACTTTTTGACCTGACTAAGTGCAAATCACCAGAAACATAATTCTCTTGACTTGCTGTAATTAACTATTGTTGAAAACTATCTAAAAAGGCTGACCATTGGCGACTTAGTTGCAATATTGGGTTCTATTGCCCAAGAACGGCATACGGGTGGTATGTCTATTTCCTGTTGATTAATTTTTAACTAGTTTATGAGTATGATTAATTAAAGTACTTAAAATACATAAGAAAAATGCTGGCATGTTATTATACATTTCAAAAAAATATAAAGTATAAAACAAGAAATATAAGGTATAGCTTTGCACGGAGCATGTCTTGTATAAGACTGATTATAAGGTCGTTAGAATGTTGTTATAAAGTAAACGTTGTAAAGTAAAATGCTCAATTTGAAGTTAGGCACGGTCTACAGCAACCTTAGCGTCGAATATTATCCTTACATCATTTTTTACTTATAAAAATTCTTCATAAGGTAGGTTTTTGCCACGTTCTCAAAGTTCTTAAGGATTTTACTTTGATTTTACTAACATTTAGAGTAATCGTAATAAAATGTTTGTTCCTAAACATTTTAAAGATTTTTGAAAATTTTATTTATACATATTGACATTATCAAGAGTTGAAAAATTTTGAACTTCATGATTTATAAATTCAAATGCGTCATCTGCTGAATATAGCACGACTTTCACATATTAAAAGCATATAATTAATCTTATACTGATAAAATAAAGTTTCGCTCTGTGTGTCTTTGTGTATGCGTCTGCAATGGCTAGGAAAATCAAGCGCACCTAGGAGTCAGACACTTTAGGTCAAGATAGTCCAAAACCAGTCCTGGTGCACTGGAGAATGAGAATTTTAATAATTTGAAAATTAGCCGATATATTAATTAAAAACTCATTAAACATCCCTTCCAAATGCCATCTTTTTCTGAAAATGGTGCAAAAGAAATATCAAAACCCAAAAATGGGGTCTGTGTTAGGAGAATCAAGAAAGAGATTGGGTTTACACGAAGAAGGTCGAACTACCAGCCTTTTAACTACGCCTTTTCGGAACACGTCGAAATAACATAAACTATTACGTCTATCAACACGAAAATTTGCAGATCTAGATTTAAAAAAAATCCGATTATGAAAAATAAAAATAAAAATAAAATTCATCGGTAAATTCTCCAGATATTAATTAACAAATATTTAACGTCCATTTTGAAATTAAAATTATTTATGTCAGCTGCTTTTATTTTGAAGGCTCTCATTTTCACACTCAAAGTGGAACAAACCACAAAATAAAATGGTGAACTTTTTTCGTGTTCTATAAAATTATTAAAAATATATAAGATTCGGATTTGGAAATTTGTACATATACACAAAATCAGATAGTTAAAATGTTCTAAAAATTACAAAAAATCGGCGGGAAAGTTTTTATTTTATCAATATATATATATATATATATATATATATATATATATATATATATATATATTTAACTTATTTTCAGTTATAAAAGATAAAAACAAATAAACAATACTTTGAATAATTAAAAACCGCACCCACAAATTTTAATGTATGTTTCAATTTTTAAAATTATAAGATAGGGATTTGAAAATTGGCATATATACGCAAAATCATATTTTATTTAAGAAATTTGAAAAAAAATCAACCGGTAAATTTTTATTTTACCAAATACCTGATATTTTAAAGAAAAATATTTTTTTTGTGCTTTATCCTATCTTGAATCCATAGGCTTCAGAAGGGTGGAGGGGAGGACAAATAGATATTTCAATTTCCACCTCTTCAGTCCTTGGTTACCACTATTTCAGAACATTATCTCCAGGGCGGTGGTTATTTTCTCGAATTCTACGGGCCGATCACAACGGGGTTTGGCTCATTACACTTTCAACTTGATTTTCGATAGCCTTACAGATTTTAGTTCCACTTTCCACCACCAGGTGGCGCAATTCTATCTCAGGTTCTATGGATCCGATCACAACGGGGTTTGACGCATTCCACTTGGTTTTCGAACGCCTTATGATTTTCAGTTCTTCTTTCCACCAGAGGGCTTATTTTTTCTCGGGTTCTATTGGGTTCTATCTCAGGGGAATCGTTTCATTCAACTTCCTTGAAACAACGGGTACCCGTGTCAGATGTTGCGCTCCCTGGCGGTGCCAGATGAACTAAACAATTTTGTAGCGCGTGCGCAGCACGACTACTTTACGTTGCCGTAAGTAGAGGAAACACATGTGGGAGTTTCGTTTGGCAAGTGGTTTGTTTAGAACAAAGTGTGTCCCTGGCGACGGAAGGGGGAACTCAAAAATTTTGCAGCGCGTGCACAGCACGTCTCTATACGTTTCTACAGGCAGCGCGGAGACGTGTCGGACGTTCGTTTTGAACGGAATGCGTCCCCTGTCGGCGAAAGGTGGAAATAAAAATTTTCTTGCGCGTGGGCAGCACTTATAAAAACATATTTTCATACAAAATCGGGTAAAAGATATAAAATCATACAAATTTGAAAAAGATAAGCCGAAAACGTGAAAAGTTCCGCATAGATTCAATTCGTGCAACGATTCGGCAACGTGAGTAATATTTTCTTAGAAATGCGTGATATCATTAGTTGGAAAACAAGAAGTTAGACTAAATTAATTATCCAGTTTTTTCACACAGACCTAGTTAAATGAAGTTTCTAATTTAATGAATAGCATTGAGATAGATAATAGAAAAATTAAAAAGTATTTTAAAATCTACAATGTGCACTAAAATAATTCAAATAACTCCGAAAATGTTTTTTTTTTTTTTTGTTTCGAATGAATATAATGTTGATTTGTTTATGTTTTGCAGGCAATTGTAAATAAGCCAAATAGATTGTTTATTTATGTACGCTTGAAGACAGATATATTTTAGAAACAAAGTTGAGCATTTAATAAAGTAAAATTTTATGACACATTAAAAACATAACACTTTATTTTAAAATTGTTATGTAAAGTAGAATTTATTATGCAAGAAATAACAGAATTAATAATAGGAAATGTCGTATTTCAAAATTTAGCTTCTAAAACAAAATAGCTTGCCAAAAAGAAAAGAAAATGTTTTCCAATTTTTAGTCCTCTCACGGTTCAAGAAATTGTTTATGTATCTGACACAAAACAAGAAGATAATTAGATGGAACGCAAATGGAAATTAATTAGAAAAATTTGACAGTGTCTTGTAAATTAAAGGAAAGTCAGGAAACAGAAAAAACTGTTTACCGTTTAAAGCGTAGATTAATTATTCTATGTTTTAATTCATTTTCTTTACATTGCTTATTCTCTCAAATTATTGTGAAGAAATTGTTGTTTTCAAATAAAGAAATTTGCTTATTTTTGATCGAATATTGTTGATTCTTCATATGTAGAAAATTTTTAAAGTATGAAATATCCACAAGCATATCTCCATTTTTTATTTTCAGATAATTCAAAATATTCTCTAATAAATAATTAATGGTTGAAAATATTAATCTATTTTTGACTGAATTTTATCATTTAATTATTGCTGAAAGTCTTCAGCAATAATTAAATGAACCTAACCCATAAATTTCGCTTTTTCTACAATGTTTTTTACTTCTAAACATCGCACATTCAATTTTTATGCGGTCTAATAAAAAGCAAAACGTACTTTTGTTTGAAAAGCGTATCTCAATTTAGTAATGTTTTATGGATTTTAAAGTAATTATCAAGAATGAATATTTATTAATCTGTCTGCAACTCAATTACAAAAGATTGACACCTTTGCTCTTAAAACAATGTAAATAATTCAGCATTTGTTGGTTTCCATTTAATATTCTATAACTAAATTGCCAAATTAAATTAAAACATAAGAAAAATAGATAAATAAAATATAACTATATGTTATCGAGATGTATTGCCTGAATATTTTTTAATGGAAACTTATAGTTTCATTTATAAAAATTCAATCTACAACAATTACACGAAAATGACATTAATTTCTAGACGCTTTCAGTGATGACGTCAGTCATAAAGCTTTGTTTCAAAAGAGAAAAATGACTCTAAGATAACATTTGCTAGGTATCATTTTCTATTCAATATACTAGGGGGCTCTGTCCATCTACGAGCGACGCTCGCCAACCTTCGTTCTGACACCGCTAACTTTAAAAACACTCTGATTTGATCAACGCTAAAACGATTAAGGAAGATTGAATTATAATTAAACGGCCAGTGACTATCTGCTGTAATCAGGTTTCTATTCATTTTCCTTTCACTGATGGATTTTAAGGCCGTATCAACTGCTGTCGAAACAGCTAACAATTGTTTTCGTGATTAATAAAATAAGATTCATTAAACATTTGAAAATCAACGTGTACAAAATGGTTAAGTAAGCAATGTCGCTGCATCAGGAAATTTTATAACGATGCTATAAAAAAATTGGGTACTTCTCCATTATCCCGTTTACTACTCTCTATAAAAGAAAAGAACTGTCGCCAGAATATAAGTTTTAATGCCAAAAGTGCATATCTGTAGCGTCGCATTCAATTGACATCAGATGCGTTACGCGTGTTAGTTATGTCATTGAGTGATCTTTAATTCAACGTTTATCTGTATTTTTAATTATATTTTACCAATTTATTAGTTATTTCGTTGATTTAAACATAATTATTAAACGCAAATCTTTGTTTATAATTGAAGGGAAATATTATTAATTACGCTGTTTTAAAATTTGCAATAATATGTAAAATATTTTGTCGAAATAAATTAATCTTACCCTACTTAATGCTTTGTAAACGCGTAATAATTTAATAATTGCCCTTTTTAATATTCACGCGCAAGTACATTTTTTATTACGTCATTTTCTACATTTACTGCTTTTAATACGTGATCATTTAAATATTAATTTAAAGTTTTATTTCTGTTTTTAATAGTCACGTGTAAATACATTTCTTAATTGAAACAGAATATTATTATGTGTGCTATTTTACAAATTGGCAACAATTCAAATAATGGATTTTATGAAATATGAAATAAATTTCCAACACTTGGACAAGGTGAAAAATGTTCTTTCGCCCTCTTTAAGAGATCATCATAACTTATCTCTTTCAGCGAAGTCGGTACAATGATATCTCTCAATATCGAAAAAGTTGTAGTTCCAACAGAGCTTAATAATATATTTTTCTTCTTATCCGCATCTTGAATATTATTAGCAGCGAAATAAAAGTCAATTTTTTCAACATAAATTGACCAGGGCATATATTCATATTCTTCCAGACGTCCCAGAGAGATAACTTCTGCTTCTGCCATTTTCTTTTCTTTTCTTCTTTTTTTATTTCGAAAAAAAATGCAACATTTATTTAAAATCTTGGGTTCATCCGCATCGTCGCCATTAATAAGGCTTCAACTTTGTGTATTCATATTTCGTTAATAGCAAGGAGATATCTATTTAATTATATATATTTATTGTACATTATTTACAATTGCGGCCAAGCGCACCGCTACTCCGTACATACTGGCTTCACTGCCTTACATCTCGTCTCCGTAACTCTCCTGCAAGAGATATTCAACTCTGGACTAGCAGCGCCATCTCTGTTTATAGATGGATACTAATCATCGAGATATGACACCCCTCCCCTCGTAGTTCAAACGAACCACTGGTTTAATCTGTCTGTTGCTTCTTCGAACAGGTTGATTGTCCTTTTTATCAGTCTTTATAGGTGTACTCTTCTGCAAGTCCACATCATTACTTATCACGTAATTGTCCTTTTCATTTTTATCCATAGTATTATCACAATTATTATTCACAACTGTACCTGTTACAATATCATGTGAAGACTGAGATTGGTTAGATTTTTCAGCATTCTCGGCATTAATTTGCTCTTTATTATTTACATAATATCCAGAAAACTTATTTCTCTTAACTCTATCATAACTATCGAAATCATTATTTTCTTTACCAAACTGACCCGTTTTACTTTCCTCTGACGTTTCCTCACTTATTTCTCTGTTGTGTCTGAACTGATTAACATGACGTTTACACATTATTCCGTCATCTCTATTTACTAAAACCCATCTGCTCCCCAATAATTTTATAATTTTTCCCTTAATCCATATCTCCCCTTTCCCAAAGTTTTTAACAAAACCTGATTGATGAAGGTTGTATTTATGTAAGGGTTGCTGTATTTTAGGTTGAGATGGTAATACCAAGTGTAGAGCTGTTCGAACTGACCTTCCAAACATTAATTCTGCGGGAGTCTTACCAGTGACAGAATGTGGGGTAGAATGATTTTCCAATAAAAATCGTGCAATTGACAAATTTATGTCACCCTTATCTAGCTTTTTAAGACAATTTTTAACAGTTTGAACATACCTTTCTGCCTGTCCATTCGACGATGGATGATATGGCGGAATGGGTGTATGTATAATTCCATTTGATTTAAGAAAATCTTGAAATTCATCACTTGTAAACGCACGTCCATTATCACTGACTAATTCAACGGGCAAACCAAATGTAGCAAAAATTCTACGTATTACTCTAATAGTTGATTTACTATCAGCACTGGGCACCACCTGTACCTCTAACCATTTAGTATAAGAATCGACCACTATTAAAAATATTTTATCCTCAAAAGGACCGGCAAAATCTATGTGAATTCTTTCCCAAGCAAATTCCGATTCCCATTTTAAAGGTTTCATTTTAGGATTATCCCGAGCAAACATTTGGCATCTACTACAAGAATTAACCATTTGTTCTATTTCTTTGTCCATATTAGGCCACCAGATCACACCTCGAGCTTTAGCTTTCATGCTAGATACACGAAATTTCCTCACGTCTACGAAAGTATGGTTTATATTCCTCGGATTTAACCGTTTTTGGCCATCCATATAACGCCCACTCTAAAATTTGTTTTGTTACTGGATTTTCAGTTGTCCACTTTGAAATCGTTTTAGAAGTAACAGGCCACTCATTACTATTAGAAACGAACATTATTTCCGATGGATTATTTACTACATTTACAGTTTCTGGAAGGGGTAATCTACTTAATGCATCCGCATTTTTATTACTTTTACCTTCGCGATACTCAATTGTATAGTCATACCCTGCTAACATTAACGACCATCTCATTCTGGGTGATAATGTATCAGGTACTTTTTTTACAGGATCAAACAATCGAATTAAAGGTTTGTGATCAGTTATAATTTTAAACTGTTTACCTGCTAAATATTGATGAAATTTCGTTACACCAAAAATTACAGATAAAGCTTCTTTATCAATCATAGCATAATTTCTTTCAGTCTTATTCATCGTTCTAGATGCAAAAGCTATTGGTGTTTCTTTACCCTCAACAATGTGGCTTAACACACAACCAATTCCATATTCAGATGCATCACAGTTTAAAACAACATCTTTGTTTATATCATACAATTCTAAAACAGGCGATTTACATAAAAGTTGTTTAACTTTCTGAAATACTTTTTCATGCTTCTCTGACCATGTCCACTTTACATTATTATCTAATAATCTATGCAAACGTTCTAACACATCTGAAATATTAGGTAGGAAGTTTCTATAATAAGAAATTAATCCCAAAAATGACCGTAATTGAAAAACATTAGTAGGAAAAGGAGCATTTAAAATAGCATCAACTTTTTCTGGAATAGGCTTAATGCCTTCTTGCGAAATTTTATGTCCTAAATAGCTAACTTCCGAAACCATAAATTTTAATTTTTCCTTATTTAATCTTATACCATGCTCAGAAAAGCATTTCATAATACATTCAACTCTTTCAGAATGTTTGGATTCAGATCTAGCACTTATAATTAAATCATCTAAAAATACACCAACATAGTCAAATTTCTTTAATATATTTTCAATTTTTCTTTGAAAAATACCTGGTGCACATTTTACACCAAAAGCCAGTCTTAAAACATTAAATAAACCTTTATGAGTATTAATAGTTAAAATTTTACTACTTTCATCATCAACAGGTTGTTGTAAATATGCATCTTTTAAATCAAACACAGTAAAGAATTACCACCTGCTAATTTAACAAACAATTCTTCCATTCTTGGAAGAGGATAATTATCATTTTCAGTATTAGAATTTACTGTTGCTCTATAATCACCACAAATTCGAACAGTACCATTTGGTTTTGGAACAATTACTATAGGACTAGCCCATTTAGAATAATCAACAGGTTTTAAAATACCCTCATTTGTTAAGCGTTCCAATTCCAAATCAGTTGCTGTTCTCAAAGAAAAAGGAACAGGACGAGATTTTAGGAAAACTGGTTTTGCATCATTTTTCAAATTTATTGAAACGGGAGGACCTTTGATCGTACCGATCCCGTCAGCAAAAACATTAGGAAATTTTTTTATTAAATCATCTTTCGAAATACTTTTGATCATGTTTACATTCGGCCAAAATAATTTTGATGCTTTCAACAAAGTTTTACCAATTAAACTAGGAACTTCCTCTTTAATAACTAGCATTTTTAAATTAGGTATACAATTATCATCAATCAAAACATTTACATTTAATTCACCTAATACAGTTAAAGAATCCTTAGTATACGTTTGCAGCTTAATATTAGATTTAACCAAAGGTGGCTTACCTGAAAATAATTTATCGGCAATCTTTTTACTTACGATCGTATGAGCTGCTCCAGAATCAATTTCAAAATTAACTTTAATCCCATTAATTGTAACACATTTTTCCCACAAAACCTTATTGCACTCATCCCTCATAACATTTAGGGAATATTCTTGAACAGTTTTAATTTTACTGTTCTTTTTCAGTTTTTGATTCACTGTAGAGAAGTTCCGGTTCCTGCAACAAATTTTTAAATGTCCCAAGCATGACATTCTGCTGATTTAAATGGACACTCAACAGGTTTGTGATTTCTAGCACAACGATAACATGGTTTATCTTTATAACTGTTCCGGTTTCCAGGTGCATACATCCCTTCTTTTGGCTTCGACGAATACTGGTATACTTTCGTTTTCTTCATTCGGGCATCTTGAACTTTATTTACAGTTGTTGTTCCATTAATCTGTAGTGATTTTACTCCAGCTTCGGCTGTTTCGAATGATTCCGCGATTTCTACAGTTGTTTGGAACGTTAGATTTTTCGTATCCAACAATTTTTGCTGTATTTTCTCGTCTTGAATTCCAAACACTAGCTGATCCCGTAGGCAATCGCTTAACGTCGTTTCAAAGTTGCAGTATTCCGATAACCGTCGTAAATCTCTCACAAAGTTGGCTATGCTTTCCCCTTGCTTCCGTAATCTTTTTTGAAACTTGAACCGTTCAACAATTTCACTTGGACAAGGTGAAAAATGTTCTTTCGCCCTCTTTAAGAGATCATCATAACTTATCTCTTTCAGCGAAGTCGGTACAATGATATCTCTCAATATCGAAAAAGTTGTAGTTCCAACAGAGCTTAATAATATATTTTTCTTCTTATCCGCATCTTGAATATTATTAGCAGCGAAATAAAAGTCAATTTTTTCAACATAAATTGACCAGGGCACGGTCGAATCATATTCTTCCAGACGTCCCAGAGAGATAACTTCTGTTTCTGCCATTTTCTTTTCTTTTCTTCTTTTTTTATTTCGAAAAAAAAAATGCAACATTTATTTAAAATCTTGGGTTTATCCGCATCGTCGCCATTAATAAGGCTTCAACTTTGTGTATTCATATTTCGTTAACAGCAAGGAGATATCTATTTAATTATATATATATATATATTACATTAATTACAATTGCGGCCAAGCGCACCGCTACTTCGTACATACTGGCTTCACTGCCTTACATCCTCGTCTCCGTAACTCTCCTTCAAGAGATATTCAACTCTGGACTAGCAGCGCCATCTCTGTTTATAGATGGATACTAATCATCGAGATATGACAAACCTCAAAATATTACTCAAATTAAAAAAATAATTGCACTCTGCACACCGCAGGTTTGTCAACTATAACCCTATAAATTATGGTTAAATTCCTGTGCATAGTTTTCGTTCCTATAAAAGTTTTTTAAGAAAACAATTTCGACAAACTTTAATATTAAATATCTCTTAAAATAATTCTTCTGTTTAAAAACTGTCTGCTTCAGCGTGTTTATCGAACATTTCTTTATAAAACTACCAATTTTTAAATTTTTATATACTATAGTTTTTCGGATATTAGTCGAGAAAGACTTCAAGGTACAAAATCTTCATTGATAGCGGCTGCGGCGGCGGTGGTTACTTTTTTTTTAAAATAGAGAGATAAATCGTAGAAAATTTTACGACCGTTACAAATTTTATTAAAACATTTAGCTCAATAGTATAACTAACTTATAGTATAAATTTAGCTGTAATATACGAAAAAAAATACGAATTAAATAATAGCAATCGTTTGTTTAAAGTCCGTTTGACATCATAGTTATTGAAAGTGACGTCATATTTAGTAAGTTTTTCTAATATATATATATTTTTAATTGAAATAATTTTATTATAGTAGATGTTTTAACTTCAAGTACATTTAAATGAAAGTTTTACGTCATTTTAATACAGTTAAAGTTAAAGTTTTTATTTTATATATGAAAAATGCGCATTTATTTTCTGCTTAGAATGGCATCAATTTTACAAATACAAAAATATAGTGAGAGAGTCTGATTTTTTCTTATAAAACAAAGTACACGTGTTATCAGGTGTTCTGTAATGGTATCTCAAAAACACCATAAAGTTGATCAAGTTCTATTGGATCTATTTTTCTACATACTATATATTTTTTCAAAAACTTCCACAAAATTAAAAAACAAAGTATGTAGAAAAATAGTTCCAATAGAAACTGATCAACTTTCTGGTGTTTATGAAATCCCATTCATCAGGACGGATGGAACATTGCAATACTATATAACAATGACAAACAGAAAATTTAAAACGAGAAGAAAAGGACATATGACAGATATCAAATATGGCAGAAGAACTACAGCCTTAGCTAGACTACATAGAATAGAGCTTTGCAGATTAATTTCAAGAATAGTAAAATAATTTTTCCATCAAGAGTTTATTTCCCATCCATTATCCGTGAATCAATGCTAATAAATTTGCGATAGGAGAAGATTTGAAACGAATCAGCTTCTTTGGAATTACCTAAAATTTGGTACGCGATGGTTTACAAATTAAATAAAACAGTAAAAATAAAAATATAAATAATAATTTTCACGTTTTTCAGTCGGACCAATTTAAGCACCTGCTTACATTGGACATGTTATCTCATAATTTATGTTTATCATTAACAAAAACAGTCCGAGAATATTTTATTTATCATTTTGATCTGAAGAATTTGCCGTTTGATCGCATGAAACGTATGTAATCTATATATTAAAAGATATTTTTAAGCTTTTTGTGTTATGTTTTTATCACCTTAAACAGTAATTACACCTTAATTTAAATTAACTTGGTTGTTAAAAATTGAAGTTGTGTCATTCTTGCTGAAATTTAGAAAAGTTAATTGAGCATTTTTGTGACTAAGTGTTATTTTGCATCGCACTCGAATATTTTTAGAAAAAAAATATATAATTCATTTTTTTAAAATTAAATATTGTTAAATATTAAAATGTATAAAATATAGTAAATTAATGCTTAATTAATTGTAATATTTGTGAAATAATATTTAAGTAAAATTATATTATTATTTATACTGGAAATAGCAATCAAAGTGCTTTATTTAATAAATAAATAGTTACAGACAGTTTAGATATAAGTATTAAAATTATTGAGTTTTATACTAAATTTCCTAAATAAAATTATTGGTCTAAAATTCTAGTTATTTTTTGTTTATTTCAGTTACTATGGAAAGCCGATTACGCGAAACTCTGATAGCTTGATATGTCGGATAACTCGACATAAAATATTATTTCCGTTCCTAGCAATTTATTTAAAACGTGAAAAAGTCTCGAAAATTCGACAGAGTATGTGTTCAGTTAATTTGTCAAACCTTTTCAAACAAAAAAATCAAGATTATCATTATTGTTTTTGTTCCGGTTTTGCAGCCAACCTGAAATGTAGGTAAAATAAACCCTCTTCTTCTTCTTCTAAATTAATGGTTTTCAATCTGGTTTACGCGTAACAGTTCGACGTACACAATAAAAATATTTCTAATGACAAAAAAAAAAAAAAAAAAAAAAAAAAAAAAAAGAGAGAGAGAAAGTTATATAAAACAAAATCGTAGAATTTGGTTTATAAAAATAAATTCCAATAATAAATTCCAATAGGTTTCTACCAAAATGTAAAAGTACTACGACTAGTAGCAAATTGAGCCATGCTTGGTCACTTGCACATCAAGATAAATATAACTACTTTGTACTTTAAATATCATTATGTGATATACATTTGAATGTTTAGTTTAAATTTATTTTCATACGACACTGTTATTATTTTTTTTAAAATCACTGTAAAATGTAAAAAGAAATCAAAGCCTGCAAATACCGTTAAGTTCACTTAACTCGTTTGATTATTTAGCTAACCTTAAAACGTTAGTAACTAACAGAAAATAAAATTTTTGTGGGCAAGTATACAAATATATGTATGAGCTCGTGTATAAAATGAAGAAAACTTATGCATGAAAAACTTAATCAAGGGTAATATTAAATAACAAAATTCGGGTATAGCTCGTGATATATCGGGCAAAGAATCCAATATTCTAGCACTGTCATGCTCTTATGCTGTGTCAAAGCTCTGATGCTCTGTCTGTAGAAACAGTAAAAACTATGGGCGAATTTATTAGGGAGAAATTCAGAGTTATATGTATATTTAATTTGTTTTAATTTAATTTTGTTCATTAAATGATATTAAAATTTGAACGTTACATTTAAAAATATTTTACATATTTTTATGTGCTAAGTTTATATATAATTTTCTAAACAAATGAGGTGTCAGGTTATCGTAAAATTACTTCTTATTTGTAATATAATCAATCAGCTTAAATATATTATATGGTATATTTCAGACTCATAAATAGGGAAATGAATACATTATTTTATTATTATTATTATTATTATTATTTGCATTACTTTGGACGTTTGTAATATTGTGTGAGACTGAAATTTAAAAAAATATATATATCGATATTTTCTCTCTGCCACGTAAGGTTTTTCCCCAAATTACACATGTTGGAATTTCGCACTGAATATCCTCCACAGTCAAAACATATATTGAAGAACAATTACAAATAATGTGCATCTTACATTTTACAGATTTATTACGTATTTTAAAAGTTCTGACAAAATTTAAAAACATTATGATGCCGTTTCTTACCAGCAGACAATAATAATTTTTTTCTGTAGACCTTTATCTTTAGATATTTTTGCCTTCTGCAAATATTGTTGGCTCTTCGATCGCAGTAGCCAGGAGTATAGTGTGCTGTTATGTCTATTGGCGTCAATTATTAAATGTGCAGTTTGCCAATTTCAAAGTCTGTGTGTGATGACCTTATGAATATATTTCTAATTTAACAACATACAGGAATTATTGATTTTGGTTCAAACTGCTCATTATAAAAATTTTTGAGTATTTGTACAAAATCAGCATAATAAATATAAGATAATTCTTCACTTTGAAGAAAGTAAATTGACTGCAAGCTTGAGAGAATTAAATTCCCATTATTCCTGTTTATCGGATTATTCTCGTTGTTTATTCCCCAGAAGCAAACATATTTTTAGCGATTTACCACAGCATTCTATTCATTATCCTATCCATAATTAAAAAATATATATTATTAAAGTTTTCCTTATAAGTGATATATTATTATCCTTATTCTTATAAATTATCTTATCATTGTTTGTATTTAAATAGTGCTAATGTCTGGAAATACATTATTATGTTGCTTCCAGACAAGCTTGTAAAGAGAATTTTTATTTCGTTTCATATATTGCAAAAAAAAAAAAAAAAGTAAAATTTCGCAGATAAGAATCTTAATGACTAAATTGCCTGAAGTTGTGTCTTTTACATTGCATTAATGTACTTCCACTTATAAATAAAAGTTTTGGAATATCCATTAATATCGGAAGAGCATTTTTAAGCAGAAAGTAGTTAATATTTTTAAGTTACATTTATGTAAGAGTATTAAGAAATATTTTTTCTAATGAACTGAATGCGGAACTGATATAATGAAACGGTGTTTCGTGCAATTGTTAGCAAAGTCAAAACTTCTAGATTAATTACTCTATAATTATCTAGATATATTTAAAGGAAAAATATGTCTCTAATATTTAAAACAAAGTGTTTTATTTCTTTAGAATTTTAATGTAAACTTTCTTACACTTAATTTCAGTTTATATTACGAAAGAGGCGCTTCGCGATCTTCCGTGATCCTTATTTTTATAAACGAACCTAGAGTTGAGGGAACCACCACCTTAAAAAGCTTTCTCCCATGGTAAAGAATGCGGTGATAGACACACTGAGAAAAATGACACTTTCAAATCTTAGTAAATCGATGTTTCCATTTATTATGAAACTTTTTGTTTCAGATATGACGATCCTATGCCTTCAATTCTGAAATTCCAGAAATACTCAGAATATTGAAACATGGGCATACTCAAAACTGAGCACATAGAGGTCAGTTCCTACTCATTTTTGGAACATGGACATACTCAAAAATGTTTTGATTCCGTACATACTCATTTTTGAAACACGGAAATATTCAAAAATGAGCACATAGAAGTTAGTTCACACTCATTTTTGAAACATGGGCATACTTAAATATGAGAACATGATGTTTTATTCTTGAGTGTGTGCATGCTTTCAGAAATGGGTATTTACATGTTTCAAACTTGAATAATTTTCATTCGAAGCCATTTTGAGTATGCGACTTACTCAGATTTGAGTATTTCTTGCTCCGTTTTCAGAATCAATGATTCGAGAAACTTATGAATCAAGAAAGTTAAAATTTAACAATATATTCAATTACGGTAACAGCGGCGACAGCAGCGTTTGTTATTTTTTATAGAATAGATAGAAACATTAACAAACGATTAGTAAAAAATATATATAAAAACCTAATTTTGAAAGATAGTAATTCGCCGAGCTATGCACAACATGTGAAAGAAGTGGGCACTTTTTCATCAATGAGAAGATAAAAAGAACTGCCTTCTAAATCTAACATTTTGTGTATAGCTACTACATTTGGCAATAAAAATAGAAAATTTATTAACAAAACGTATTTTAACAATATAAAGAATTTCATAATTACAGTAAACGAAACATGCCAAATTAAAGCAAAAATTAGATATTAATTGGATCTAAGAATTATATTTATGAAATGAATGTAGATAAAAATATCCGACTAGACACGCAGTGATTTTAGTATTAAAATGGGACATTTGAAAGTAGATGTAGCGATTATATTTAAATTAATTTGTTTATTCTAAAGAAGCGGTATTACATTTTATGTTTTTACAACGGGTTTCTCGCCTTTCTTATGTAACATTTTTTTGTTTTGTTTTCAATTTTTTTTAAGTTGCCTGTGTCTTCTTTGTTTCCTCCATCTTTACATTTCTCATTATGTGATAAGAAAAAAAGATTCATTTAAAATATTGCCCGAATTTTACAACTGCTTTTTCGGGTTTAAGATTTCTTTTATTAGTTCTCTAGAGAATTAGAAAAAGGGATTTCTTTATCACAATAGTTTTTCCAATTAAAAATAAAACTAAACTAAAAGTCTGAAGAGATTTACTGGGTAAGTGGAAGAGAGTTAAATTCTAATGTTTCCATCAGATTATTTCAACAAAGGTCAGTTTACATTCTAACTTTAAAATGACTATATAGATTGCATTTTAATTTATTTGATCAAGGTAAAATAGAACAAGCAACAATGCAGAACATTTAAACCAATGTAAAGAAAGAATATACCAAAATAAAAAGTAAAATAAAATCAAGATTCATTATTTTCCAGTTGTGTTTTTTACGCCCTTTTTTATGCAATTTATATGTTTACATTTATGTTAAATTGTAATAAGTCATATTGTTCACATTATATTTCGAAAACACATTCACAATTTTAACTGAAATATATTGAAAAGAAAATTTTATATTTTGTATGCAAAAAAGTACAGTTTGATATTTTTACAGAAATAAATAGTTTCTCTTGTTTATTTCGTGACTCATTGCAAAGTTCGTTATTTGTCAAAACATTTTAATTAAAAACATTTAAGCTCAATAATTTGATAGATAATTATACAATTGCTGTTTCATGTATTATATTAATCTAAAAATTCCTGAAAAATTGCAATTTGATCAATGAAATAAAGTCCAACAAGTTATATATTGTAAATACTTATAAAAGTAATTAAATGCCAAAACATTAAATAAGGTTTTAGTAACGCTGTATATCTCTTTATTTGTTTCTTTTTACATTTTTTTATAAATATTTCTCACTTTATGCTCATTAGTAAGATAAATTATTTCATTTTTTACTTCAATAGTTACATCTAAAGTACTTATTTTTATATGAAATTTGTTGTTACCCTTAACTTCGTTCGCGTAAGATTTAAAGAAGAATCATTGCGTTTTTCGATAATTAAATGCATAACCAATTAACAAACTCTTTCCCACATTTTATAGTTTACAATACTTCTGATAATTTATTTTTGCATATTTATGTTTTTTATATGTACATCTTAACTATACACCCAGTTCCTTCATGTACTTGAAATTTCTTACGCTTTCTCTAAGATTAAGTGTTTTGAATAAATTTACTTGTTATTATTATAATTTATAATTTATTGTTAATCTAATTTATACTTATTGTGTTCATGTATAAGGATTTACTCAATGTTTTCATGTCAAAACATTTTATTTAATGTGACTAATTTCGTAAATATTTTTGAGGAAATTTGTTAACTAACCAATCAATTCATACATGTCTTTGGGTTGATTAGTGAAAATGAAAACTTAACATACAACATTATGTTTCAATTAAAAAATAACACACACGTTTTAAAACGAATAACAGATATATTTAATTTGAAACATAGTGAAGCATAAATGTTCTAAAAAGGAACTTTTATGTTTCATATCGTTCTTTAAAAAACGAAAAAATGTTTTTTTTTAACTCTGACATATTTATTGCATTTTTATTTCGGAATACCATATTTTTAACAGCAATAGTCATGGCATCAGCGGTAGTGGTTTCCACGTCTTAAACAAATAAAAATCTGAGCCTCAGGTGCATCCGGATCTACCTTAGACTATCCACACCGAAATGTTCAATCTTCTACGTGCGGTAGATTTCGCTAGCCATCGCACACAAACACACAGACAGACAAACGACTTTCTTTTATCATATATTCTAATACGAGCAAATCTTGTGTGTGGTTATATATATATATATATATGCAAATTTTATCTTAAAAACGGCTCTAACGATTTTGACGAAATTTCGTATCCTACCGTTTTGGGGCACCAGAAAGCCATTGGGCTAGGTTACATGTTCGAGAAAATTCGATTAGTGGGTCATTTTGGGTCATTTTGGGTCATGGTCTAGCTAATTGTATCTAAAAAACGGTTCTAACGATTTTGACGAAATTTTGTATCCGACCATTTTCGGGCACTAGAAGACTATTGGGCTGGGTCACATGTTCGAGAACTTTCGATTAGTGGGTCATTTTTGGGTCAACGCGGGTCAAATTAATTTTATCTAAAAAACGGCTCTAACGATTTTGATTAAATTTTGTGTCCTACGAGTTTCGAGCACGATAAAATCATTGGGCTAGGTCACATGTCCGAGAAAATTCGATTAGTGGGTCATTTCTGGGTCATTGTGGGTCAAGATCTAAAAAGCGGCTCAATTTACACTAACTTTTGCATCAAATGGTTTCCGGGCACGAGAAGACTGTTGGGCTAGGTCACATGTTCGAGAAAATTCAATTAGTGGGTCATTTTGGGTCATTTTGGGTAATGGTCAAGCTAATTGTATCTAAAAAACGGTTCAAACGATTTTGACGAAATTTTGTATCCGACTATTTTCGGGCACGAGAAAACTATTGGGCTGGGTCACATGTTCGAGAACTTTCGATTAGGGGGTCATTTTTGGGTCAAAGCGGGTCAAATTAATTATATCTAAAAAAGGTCTCTAACGATTTTGATTAAATTTTGTATCCTACGAGTTTCGAGCACGATAAAATCATTGGGCTAGGTCACATGTCCGAGAAAATTCGATTAGCGGGTCATTTCTGGGTCATTGTGGGTCAAGATCTAAAAAGCGGATCAATTTACACTAATTTTGCATCCAATGGTTTTCGAGCACGGGAAGACTATTGGGCTGGGTCACATGTTCGAGAACTTTCGATTAGTGGGTCATTTTTGGGTCAACGCGGGTCAAATTCATTTTATCTAAAAAACGACTCTAACGATTTTGATTAAATTTTGTGTACTACGAGTTTCGAGCACGATAAAATCTTTGGGCTAGGTCACATGTCCAAGAAAATTCGATTAGCGGGTCATTTCTGGGTCATTGTGGGTCAAGATCTAAAAAGCGGCTCAATTTACACTAAATTTTGCATCCAGTGGTTTTCGGGCACGAGAAGACTGTTGGGCTAGGTCACATGTTCGAGAAAATTCAATTAGTGGGTCATTTTGGGTCATGGTCAAGCTAATTGTATCTAAAAAACGGTTCAAACGATTTTGACGAAATTTTGTATCCGACTATTTTCGGGCACGAGAAGACTATTGGGCTGGGTCACATGTTCGAAAACTTTCGATTAGTGGGTCATTTTTGGGTCAAAGCGGGTCAAATTAATTTTATCTAAAAAACGGCTCTAACGATTTTGATTAAATTTTGTATCCTACGAGTTTCGGTCACGCGAAAATCATTGGGCTAGGTCACATGTTCGAGAAAATTCGATTAGTGGGTCATTTCTGGGTCATTGTGGGTCAAGATCTAAAAAGCGGCTCAATTTACACTAAAGTTTGCATCCTATGGTTTTCGGGCACGAGAAGACTGTTGGGCTAAGTCACATGTTCAAGAAAATTCAATTAGTGGGTCATTTTGGTCATGGGTCATGATATTTGAACTCAAATTTAATTTTGACCGAACATAGCTCGGTCTTCCCTGCTCGTTTGTGTAGATAAAGGGTAACTATATTTTTAAAGGATTTAACTTTATTTTTTAATTAACTTTAATTCTGAACAAATATATGATCGTTTCACAAGACCTAAAAAAAAAGCCATAACACACCACGGTTTTTCATCTCGCTCGTAATACACTAATAAACCGTCATGACGCTTTGTCCAGAAAATAAAGTTTAACACGTATTATCATATGATCAGATATATATGTTTATGGCTTTTGCTTTATTCTAACGGCTCATTCGCGCTATAAGTAGGGTTATTGTGAAGACTGAATGGAATCCGTTAATGTAAAGAACATGCTGGAAATTTGGCTAGTAATCATTTCTAAGTGCTTTAAAATGTTCTATAATGTTAAAAAAATGAGAACAACAACTTTTAAAGTGCTCTCATTGGTGGCATTCGAACTGATAGCTATTGTAGGAGATATAAATAACGATAATTTCGTCGTTGATGAACTTGCGAGATGTAAACTATCACACGGGATGTTTTCGGCCTTTTGTTTCCTAAAAAAACAAGTTTATAAGTAAACAACAGATATTGTCTAAGATAGGAAAGCACGTGTGATCGCAGCTTAAACCTTACTTAAAAAATAAACACGTCTGACGTTTCTAAAATACTCAATTTCTAGATATTATCTAGGCTTAAATAAGTACTCATTCTTTCACGAAGTACTGAAACAATATGTAATCAGTTTGTTTATTATTTTTAAATCCCATTTATTATTAATATATGTCTTTTTCACGACAAACAACATAAACAAATCCAAAATTGCTTTTCTTATTTTTTTATTTTTATTTTTACAAATGAAAAGTCTTGTTTTCATTAAACGAACAACATTTCCACGGAGTGCAGCAGCTCGTACTTTTCAAACCCTGGCCATAATCTCAGCAAAATACTCAACTATACAAAACAGCAATTATTTGCTATAATCGAATTAACGCGCGAATTTTTAAAACAGTTTAATAGATGAAAATGTGCATTTTTAAAAAGATGACATCCATTTTCCTCGACAGAAGTGCTTCGTCTTTCTTTGAATGATTATTGTTGAGTCTATGGTTGTAGACTAGAGAAATTGTAAAAATAAAAACATTTTTACCCTATTTAATTTTGGTACCGAATATTGGATAAGAAAACGCAATGAAAATTTAGTTATGTAAATGAAATCGAATATGCTTATAAGCATAAATGAACAAATGTTGTAAGTGAATAAACGGGAATTATTGTGCATGAAAAAAAGAGATATATTGAAGAATAATCTCTAATTCATTTTTTGTACAAAATTTTATAAATGATCCACTTGTATTTGCGGTGAAACACCAAATAAAAATAATTTATTAATCATTTTACTATAACAACTATTAAATACAATTTTAAATTTTTGTCATTTGGTCACAATATAGTTTCGCTTAATTTTAGCTAATTTATAAATCAACTAATTTGTAAACTTTTTTTCGTAGCGAGCCATATTTCAAACAATTATAGTATCGTAATAACAATGAAAGAAATGTTTGACGTTTGCTATCTCGCAATATTGAAAATAAAAAAAGAAAAATATATATATTAATAGTATTATAGTGTGATAAGAAGAAACGTAACAGATGAACCGGTAGTGTTCTATACAATACCGGCAAGTGGTAATATTATACACAATGCCGTTACCGGCAATGTTTCATACATTAAATCGTAGCAGAATTTTCTTTGGATTTTTCTTTTTATTTCCTAAACTGTATATATTTTTATAATATCAATACTAATTAAATATAATCATAGTAAAATGTACTTTCTGCAACTTATATTTATTAAACTAATAAATGAAAATGAAAATTTTCACAATCGCAAATGTAGAAAAAAAAAAGCTTTACGAAGAGTTATAAAACTTTTAATGGATTTGGAAACAGAGATTAAAAAAGTTTCTGGACTTCATACGCCATTCGAAATCCCTTCAATTTTAGTTTAAATCCTTTACATGCACGCTCCATAAAGTAGTTAAAGAAATCCATTTTGCAGATTTAGCAAAAAGTTTTTATTGTTTAAGCGCATTTCTGGCAAAAAAATCTGCGTTAGCAACTGTGTGCTGGGTTGAAGAATTTATTTTATCTTAAAGAGATTATTCAACTACGGGAGTTTATTAATTGTCTGGAAAAATAGTTAGTTACTTCAACTTAATTTTGAAAAATTATTTTGATTTTTTTATTATTATCAATTTTGCCAAATAGCGTTATTGCTTATGAATATTATGTAAACTTAATTTTATAATATCACATCTTATTAAATATACCATTATCAGTTTCCGGTATAATTGCTTTTTAATCTAGCCTTCTTATTTTTATCATAAAATAGTAATATTGTTTATATATGTTACGTTTATCATATCCATATTATCTATAGATTTCTTACATTCGAAGGCGTTGGTACAGTATGAACGTGCAGGAAGTCCTCGATTTAAGGCTTAGGGCCAGGCGCCCTCCTGGTTATCCGGCACAGAAGCTTCTGGGAAACTCTGGTCATGCGGCAGTTTCTTCTCTACATAGGCTCTGCAATTGTAGCAACATTCGTCTACTACTTGTGTGCAGGGGAGTGATGCGCAGGTGGCTGTGCTCCCCTTGGCTGAATGATCCCACCTGTATCCAGGGTAAACTGGGACCTCCTTGTGGATCCTCGCATGGGTTCATGAGAACCTATACTCGGCGGTGATGTACGTCCGCCTTCCGTGGCGTATCTTGGTTGATATCCATATTATCTAAAATTTGTCGGATAAACACTTATCGCTTGCAAACGAAATATAAACCTTTCACCGTCAAAGGGTTTTCAAGCATTTACATAAGTATGCTTGTAAATCCCAGGATATATATGTATATATATAATCGCAGTTTGATGCTACAATATCTTTTATATCCCCTCATTGTATATACGGTTGAAACAGAATTTTGTTAAAAATATTTTTGTCTACAGCATTTTAAAATAATTTCTAGAAATGGAAAACACGAGTCTGACAGTTAAAGGGTTTTAATAATACTAATGAATAGAAATGTCGAATTTATAATCGCAAAGACTGAAAAAAGGACCGTAAACAAAGAAGAAGAAGAAGAAGAAAAGATGTATCGGGCATAGATTATGAAGCACTTTCCAATACTAACAGAACATAATTAAGAAATTTCATTTTTTCATAGAATGAAATTATATATCTAAATAAGAAACTTAATAAAACATATAACTCAGTAAAATTCCTTTTTCAGCAATTACTTTCCATATCCGGTAATCTGTGCGAATTATTTTGTGTCGCCCTGTATGCGATCTGTAGAATGTATACACACCCCCTAATAAACATGAAATTAGATAAGTTAAAAATGCACATCACAACAGAAAAATTTCTTGTAGAAATTATCGATCTTAGTCCTGTAACTGAATTCTTTTGTGTGACTCTGTAAAGGAACAATAAATACTGTGAATTCCAAAATGTATAGAAAAGCTGTTGTAGTGCACTTTAGTGATTTCATTATGTTTTAAGTATAGTAACATCATTAAGGGGACCGTGGACCTTTATTTGATCAAATATCGACTCAAAAATCGAAATTTATTTTTGTGTGTATTATTATTCTTCCGTTTGTATTGAAACATTTGAGAACATTGAAACATGCAACTGCGATGATTTTTCGCAAAGTTACAAGCGTTTGAATTATGTATACAATTAATTTTTCGATGCTTTGGTAAACTTTATACCTGTTTTTCACAATACAGATTTTACACGTTTTTCAGATTTTTGAAATGCTCCATGCATCTTCAGTTTTGTTCAAAATTCCTGAAATTGATAAGGAAGAATCCTGTAGACTTCATTAAGATAAACAAATTTGATTTATAACTTATTAATATGCTGAATTTTGATGAAAATCGGAATGGAATTCAGAAAAAAATCTCTCAAAAATTAACTATTCAATGGATTAAATAACTAATACACAGATTTCTTTCAAATATAGTTGTAAGTCATCTAATTGCCAAATCGAGGAAATATCTTAAAAATTAAGACCTAAGGAGCATTTTAAAATTTGGTTTATAAATTTTAATTTTTTAAAAAATCTTAAAATTATATAAAAAAAAAAGGTATTCTGTATACTTATGGTGAAATGTATGTATGTATAAAAGTCCATATATCTATGATGAAAAAAAATCAATTTTAACGCCCACCGTCCCCTTAAAATTCTCAACAAACGATTTTCTCCGATATATTATAATGTAATAGGATTATTTGTGCGTCCCTATAAACAATTTATAAAATATACTTTTTTATACTCCAGACAAAGCATGTTGTAGTCCATCTAAAATATGCAAATCAATCTCATTACGTTTGAAACATCGTAACATCATTCAAATGCATCAAAAAGTTTTTTTTACCATAGTTTATAATGCAACGGAAATTTGTTGCGCCCTTATAAGAGAACTATATATGCTACACACTTCATTTTCAATAGCGAACATTCTATAGAAAACCTAAATAACATATAAAAAACCCAATGCAATCTGAGTATATTTACGAGAGTTAAAGCACGGACAGACAAATGACAGACGGCAAACAGACAAACACTTTTCAACATTAACAGTTTTCAACTACGTTACAAATTGTTAAAATAGGGGAGTTAAGGAGGTAAATATTACTTTAAATGCATATTAAAGCAAGGAATAAAAAAATTCAAACATTTATAAACTTTTCAAAATCCATTCAGTTTTTGTTTAAATTCTTTAAATGTCAAACTTCAAGAAGTAAATCCACTGTTATGTTAATCCAGTGTTAAATAAATACATTTTGAATATTTATAGAACTTCTTTCTTAGTGTAATCACATTGTTATCAACAAATCTCGGTTAGCAATGCAATGTGTTTGTTTGAAAACTTTTTTTCTTACCAGTGTTAAGTAAATCCGTTTTGAATAATTATAGAAATTCTTTCTTAGTTTAATCACATTTTTATCAATAAATCTTGGTTAGCAATTCAATGTGTTTGTTCGGAATATTTTTAGTTTCTTTTTAAAAGTGTCATTTAACAGTAGATTTTTATTAATATTTCAAAGGAAGCCAAATATCTTAATGTGAAATACGGATTTTTTTCTTCTTTTTTTGGAATGTTTACTTTCGAAATTTACATAATATCTTTCACAACTTATTTATTTCAGATATTCTTCTATATGCATTTTTATTCAATATGTATATATATGATTTAATTATTTTGATATATCTGCACGCATTTATTAGTGTACGTAATTATTTACCATAATGAAAAGCGGTTCTCTTTGTACTCAGCATTATCTAAAGAGTAACAGTAAGATGCGAGACCTACATTTTCGTTTCTCTTTATTCTTTCATTGTGTTATTACAATAAAGATCTTTTATCAAAACTTCACAATTTTCTAAGTAATCGCATTTAGACCAAATATTTTTTTTCTAAGTAAAAGTACTGCGTATTATTTAGTAGTAAATAAATCCATTTTTGAAATTAAGTGCAATTCTTTACTTAACTATTTTTATAGCAACAAATCTGGGTAGCAATACGATGTGTTTGTTAGCCGGTTTTGTTTTTCAAACTAAAGATATTATTTCACTTTGGATATTTAAAATTCTTTGAAAGGAAATCTACTAAAATATATTACTTTAGTATGGTTTAGAAAAATCTTGTTTCGAAGTTTACTTAATGTCTTTCATAAATTATTTATCTAACGAATATTATTGTATTAAAACTTATGTAGATATTTTGATCGATATGAATATATCTACACACATGGTTTACTGTACGTACATAATGTTATGAATTGAATTTAACATATTTAAAATGATTTTTTTCAATATTAGCAGAAGTTTGACTAACATTTCCACATTACTTTATTCTTTTATTTTCATATATTAATATACACGCAAGATTTAATATACACGCAAATATTTTTCTTTTTTCTGTAACAGGCAGAAACTGTTATTTAATGATATTATAACTAAATAACTGCATGTTATTGCATACATCAGGTTGATACAAAGTTCATCTTGATGCAGCTCAATTTCGTACATTATAAAAAATGCAAATGTCGCAATTGTCTGGATTGATCACAGTTTAGTACAGGGCTACTTCTTGGTTAACTCACGTGAATTATCATGTATTACGGAATTCATAAAGGTTTCTTTAAAGCCACACTGTCTGATTTTAGAAAATAATTCACAAAAAATTGAAACATAAGTTATTTTGTGCTAATATAAATCACCTGCTCTTCGAGTCAGAGTTTGTAATGCAATTATCACTCAATCAACAAGGGGGATCTGCCCTCTAGGAGCTATGCTCACAGACTCCACGATCTCTATAAATATGCTGATTTAAAAAAACAGATGAAAAAAATGGCTGCAAATGTAAACTTAATAGTCTTTAACATTTTCTTTTATGTACTGTTATCTGTTCTCTATCTATTATTTAAAAATTCTTCAACGCTTAAAAATAGACATATTGTTCTATATATGGCGTAATTTTCACCACCAAACGCTTTTCGCACGTAATAATTTAATAATTTAAAGTTTTCTTTCTTTTTTAAATATTTACGTGTAAGTATATACGTAACATAAGTAGCTGAAAATACTATTATTTGGAGATACTATTATTTGGTCTTTTTAAAATCTGGCAATAGTAGATAAGAAACAACTATTTCAAAATATGAATTTTCAGATAATAAAATTTAAAAGAAATATTTTAGAAAACAACTCAAAAATTAGACAAATTAAAATATATATAAATATATATATTAGACACATCACACTACACACTAGTCAAGAATATAACTGAGAAAAAATATTGTTAAATTTTTATGCAATTTTTTAAATTTTATAAAATTTACATATCTCAAATTTCTGGATCGATTTCAACATTAAAAAGTCCTTAAAATAATTCTTCGATTTAAAAACTGTCAGATTCAGCGTGTTTCTCATGCATTTTCCTATAAAACTAGTAGTTTTCATGTTTCATAATTTTTGTAGGATCAGCCTAGAAAGGAAAAAAGACACAACAGATTCAATAACGGCAGCAGCAAAAACAATGTTACTGACTCTCTCTCTCTCTCTCTCTCTCTCTCTCTTTATAGAATAGCAAGATTATATTTTCTTATAGTTTTACTTTTTTGTATTAACCTTTTGAATCCCGCAATAACTGAATTCACCCCAATGCTGTTAAACCCACAATAGCCAAAGGATTGCCGAAAGAATTTTCCTTCCCCATAAATGGTTCGAGATGCTGTCAAGGGGGTAGTCTCTCTCTTGATGGATGGGGTAAACTATTGGCATTTCTCGACAGTTCAGAAAGAAAAACAAGATTTTTTTCAGTAACTGGAGCAATGAAAAACAGAGGGGTGTAACAACTGTCGAAATTTGCATAAAGGGAGAAGGCAGTAGTGTCATTTCCAATACTTACCTAGTGAAAAAGGGGAATGAAAAAACCAGCATTTTGGGCTATTTTGTTGGGATTCTAAGGACATTCAGTTTTATAAAGCTTGGGATTTAAAGAGTTAAGATTGCTTATGCTTTCCTGGATAAAAATTCACCACGCCATGCTATCACCTAATTGACGTAGATGTGAAGAAATATCATTTGTCTGATAATTGCGTCTAATTTTCCAGATATGAATGCAATTTTTGAAATAAGGTTCGTCTCCGTATTGAACATTGTATCAATTATGAATTTTGAAATAGTGTTTCACACATTTTCCGGGCTGCTTTGATCACAGGTATTAAAATAGGGTATGAAAAGTGTGTGTTATCATTTGAAAAAGGAAAGTTGTGCGCTTTTAATATATAAACATTCCCTATTTAAAAAAATGGATTCATGTTCGAAAATAGATATTCATTTTTTTAATTGAATGATACTTCTCTCAATTCTCTACTACAATTTGTAATTAAATGGCATAATATAACGCGTTTTTTTCCAAAACTGTACATAAATTTATAATATGAACATTAAATAAATAAGTATTGTGTTTTAAATTGCATACAAATAACTGATACAAATAACTGATACAAATAACTGATCGCAAACATTGAAAATTAAAAGAAGTTCTAAATAAAGGAGTTTCCAAGAGATTTAAAACTTTTACTGGATTTCAAATCAAGGATTAAAAGTATTTGAAAACTTTATAAGATTGTCAAAATCCCTGCAGTTTTTTTATAAAGCCGTTATATGCATGCTCCATTTAGTCGTTAAAGATAACCAATTTGAAGATTTAGAGTAAAACATTACTTGCTTAAGCATTTTTCAAGCAACAAATCTCGGCTAGAAATCTAAAGTGTTTGTTCGGAAGGCTGCGTTATCATGTTAAAGAGATTATTCATGTTTAGATATTTCATGTTTAGAATTCAATTATGTTAAAGTGAGGTTTCTAAATTTGTAATGGAATAGTTATGTTTCGAATTTTAATCAGTTAATATGTTTAATAACACATTAATTTATACTATAAGGAAATTTAAACACAATTAAGATATATTTAATAGTCATATTGAGAAATGATGTCAGATTTATTATAAATCTTTAATTTTTAAATTAGGACTAACATATTAATATATTTTATATTTAAACAAGTTGGAAATTGTACGTTAAACGTAACGTTACAAATGAGGTGCGTCGTACTATAACTAGTTTTACAATGTAAAATATAACGCTGTTATTATTTCAGTGAAATTAATTATATCGTCTTTTATGAGCGAAATGAACATGCTTTTTTTCTTATTATGTATGCCACATTTACAGATGCTAATTTTTATTTCGACACCAGACAGCGCAGAAAAATTCACCATGGAGATGTTGCTTTGCAAATGGTTACTTCAAATCTCCATGGTTTAATATTTGTATGACTCACGATGAACGAATCACTTATGTTTATTTACTTTAATAGATTTTCATATTCGGCTGTTAACCTAATTTCCACTGAAGTTATCTTAGAATCTATATATTTTTTAATGTAACTCAGTTATCTCTCAACAAACAATATTTTTGAACGATATTTCTAAAACTGTATTTTTATGCAATTTTATTCGAAAAAATAATTTTGAGAAATAAGTGGTTAGCCGGTATTTGTTTTCGCCAGTCACATGAGTTGTGCTTTTATTATACAAATTACGTTTGATAGGATTTAATATAAAAAAATACTTTCATAAATATCTTTTTAAGTTTTGATTCGATTTTCATAAAATTTGAAATGACTCAACAAACTTTTGCAATGATTACATAAATTAAATTTCAAACCATTCGATGGGGTAGTTTTTGCGCTGGTATATGCGGACGGACGGACAGACAGACGGACACGGACCAGAAGACGACTACAAGTACTAAGTATTTACATAATTACGAACATACGTAAAAACAAGAGACATCCAAATAGATATTTTGACCTTATATAGACAAGATGTGATCCAATACTTTCTTTTTTTAAGAATTTTCTTTTTAACAGTTGTATATTTCCCAGTTACTATCGTTTATGAAGCTTACTTGCAAAATATCGACTAATTAAGTATAATCGTAAGAAAAGCTATTATTTGCAAATTCATTTTAATAAACTAATAAATAAAAATATCAATGCATGTAATAGTAATCACAGAAAAACAAACGGAATACTCAAGAAGACTCTTACGAAATGATATAAAAGTTTTAATGGATTTCAAGACAAGGTTTAAAGAATGTCCGAACTTTATAATCTATTCAAAATCCCTCCATTTTTTGTTTATATCATTTAGATGCGCGCTTCATTAATGTTTAAGAAATCCATTTTCAAGATTTATCGAACTTCTTTATCTTGTTAAGCTCTTTTCCGAGGACAAATCTGGTTTAGGATTCAAGTGGCTTGTTCCTTTTTCATTTTGAAAAGATTATTTAAATTTAAAAATTTAATACGTTTTTAAAATAAATCAACTATGATAAAGCGGATTACCTCAATTTGTTGTGGAATAGTTGTTTTTTTTAATTATAATTAATGTGTTTCACAAGACATTTACTTAATGAATATTTGTTATATTATTTTTAAATATATAAATTATTATTCAGAAATACAGCGAAATGTGAAGTTATTATTTTGTTTCAATTAATATTAATTGATTAATACATTTTATACCTAGTAACTATTTGAATAACCTATATTATAAAATCTACAAGCCGTCATTTTTTCGTTGTTGTTATTGTTCTGTCAGGAATAAATTAATTTATTATCCGTAGCTATACAAATGCAAGTATGTTTCATACAAAGTAATTTGCATGTAAAAGTTTCATATAAAGTTAGCGTTACAAATGAATTTTGTTCATTGTAAATGGAATACAAAGGTCGCACTCTACTTGACTAGTCACAGTTTATTACGTCAGCCAGTTTTATATTGGCACTAATAATCTCACGGATCATCATGGATTACACCCAGAGAAAAGTTTTGTTGAATCAACCAAAATTTGTTTGGCCCAACAAAATTTTCCTCTTAAATATGGGTCAATGGAAAATTTGTTTGAATCAACAAGAAAAATATTGTTGATTTTTTTTTGCAATTCCAATAAAAAATTTTGTATCATCAGCAAAAAAATGTTCTGTTAATTCAAGTAAAAATGTTTCAATTTTATTTGAATAACAAAATTATTTTGTTGAAAGTTTTCTCAAAATAAATATAATTATCTGTTACTTTAAGAGTTCTTTTCAGTTTCGGCAACAAAAACCTTTTTTAAAGAACAATTATTTTGTGTAATTTTAAGAATTTTCTTTGTTTTAACAACAAAAGGTTTTTGTTACACAAACAATTATGATATTTAGTTTAAAATAAATTTTTTGTATTAGAACCAATCTAAATTTAACTATTATTTTAGGTAATTTTTAATTCATTTTCAGCAGTGAATCACGCCTGTAATACACATGAATAGTAACAAGCGAATTTTTAACCTACTTTTTTTCAAGCGTAAACCCACAGATTGAACAATGTCCCGAGCTGGGGATGGAAACCGGGTCCTCAGAATAACGATCTGCGACTCTAACCACTCAGCCAGATAGAGCGATATCCAAACTCGAAATTTCTCACTCTTATATATGTCGGACCGGCTGCAACCGCAGCACATGATGAAAGTGTCATCATGAGCACAGGGCCCGCTTAAGACATAAAAGTAGGGAACGCCGGACGTTACTCTGGGGCCCCCCTCTACCATTTGCTTTGTTATTTACTAAATCAATTTTGGTATGCTGCAACATTTTGAAATTTTACCATCAAAATTTCAAGTAAACAACATTTTAGAAAGAGTGAGCTTATTAGGTAAAAATTTCGTAAGGAAAAAATGCATTTTTTACCCTGATATTTTTTTTCTTCTTTTTCTTTTTCTTTTCTTTTCTTTTTTTTTTTTTTTTTTTTTTTTTTTTGTAAAAAGTTATTTTGAAATGTAAATTTGAGTGCACCTTTGTATCTCTTTGGGTAAGCACGGGCGTCCCGGGACGCATAAACAGGCCCAGCATGAGCATGCAGATTTCTCCGGCAAACATGAGACGAAAATACAAAGCCCTGCATAAGGCAACATATAGTTAATTTTTAATTCATTTTCAGCAGTGAATTAATCCTGTAAAAAGCAGGATAAAAAATCATTCGTTATTATTTAAGATTTACAGGCGTAAATCACTGCTGAAAATGATTTAAAAATTAATCCGTGCATTAGTTCTTTGTATTTAGTTAAAGTGAAAATCATGAAAAAAGTAACATAGCACTGCCACCTGTCGGGCTATTTATACCAAAACGTAATCACCTTCTATTTATGTCAAGGTCTAACTCAATCTGTATTTTGATGTAAATCAGTGCATCAGTTCTTGAGAAATCGCGAATCTATTGCAGAAATCGCGAAAATTGCAACATAGCAGCGCCACCTGTTGCGCGATTTACGGCAAAAAGTAATCAGCACCAATTTATATCAAGATGTAACTGAATATAAAGTTTTATTAAATTACGTGCATTAGTTCTTGAAATAGAGCGACCTCAAAATTTTTGTCACATACAGACACAGTTCCATAGACAGTCATTTTCTAAAAAGAGTCAAATCGTGTTCAGGACCTTCTAAAATCCGTCGAAAACCAGAAGTTGAAAAATTTCATGACTCCATTACTTTCTTCTTGTAAAGATAGAAGAAAGTAATAAATGGGATAGGGTGATTTTTAAACCTACTTTGGTCCGTCCCAATTAAAAAAGTTTTAATTATCCAAAAATTATGTTAATCCTTTAATTATTCAGCTATATAAATCAAATAAATCAAGTTATGTGAGAGAGTTATGGCTACTAGACAACATTTTCAATTTTGTAAAAGCAACAAAACTTTGCTGGAATAAAAAATTACAAAATTATGGTAAAATAAAAAATAAAAAACAGATTTTGTTAATTCAAGTAAATTTGATGAAATTTTGTTAAAATTTTGTAAGAGTGCTAACAATATTTTTTCTCAATGCAACAAAACCAAATTTTTACTTCAACTAAAAATTTTGCTTGAACAACCAAAATGTACTGAACAAAACATGTTTTGTTGTTTTAATCAATTCCTTTTTCTGGGTGTAAATAAATTAATTAGTCCGGGTACTACATATGCATGTTTTGGAGGTTGGAACTTAAAAGTTGAGTGTTGAAAGGCACTATCTCTAGACGTATACTGATAAGATATTTTTCATACCAGTATCAATAAAATTTTACATTTAGATATATTATTTATTTTAATTGTTTAGATTAAAAAACACAGTCTTAAATTATACATACATTACTTGGAAGAAACATTATTTGTTTTACTTACATCATAATATGGGGTTTAAACTGTTTAAAAAGAACTGTTAATATTAATTTGCTTCTCTTACGTCATGTTATACAATGCCTTTTTCTAAATCATTAAAATGCATGATTTTACTGGATAATATTCAATATATGTTGGAACATTGACTTAATAATTTTAAAGAGTGTTTGCTTAAAATCTTAGTACATTTACAAGACCAATCAGCAAAAATTTGTTTTTTATGATCTTTTTAGGAATAAAGTCGTCAAAAAGTAATTATTGGTCTCTGATGTCTCTTTAATGATATAATCTTTGTACATCTTGGAAATTATTACTATTAGTACGCGCATAACGCAGGGAGGTTGCTAAGAATTGAATTTATTTCAAAAATATAAAGCGCCATATCCCTATTTCTCAAGCCGAGGAATTGAAAAAGGCGCACGTGACTGAGACACGTGAATAATCAAACACTTTATTAGGAAAAATTAAGTACAGTATAAATGTTAACATTAATATACTGAACCACATAAAAATCAATATTAAAGATCAAAAGAATTGACGTCGCATTTAAATGAGATATTTTGTTAAAAACAAATATAGCAGTATAAGCAGCGATCGTAATAAGTTTTTGATTATAAACAGTAATTAATTAAATTCTTAAATAGAAAATAAAGAATTCTCGTATAAAATTAAGCTTCGAATATCTATATCTTTATAACGACGTGAAAAAAAAAAAAAAAAAAAAAAAAAAAAAACTACAAACAATTTTTAAAAATACTTTTATTTCCTTCAGAAACAAATCCAAGCGTAAAATAAATAACAATAAAATGTTATATATTGTTTGGCATTCAGATCCAGTGCAATTTCAAATTCCATCAACGTATTGGAATCAGTCACTTCTCGTTATATATTTATTCACAAACCCATAAAAACATAATGTTCGTTGAAACGTAGATATTGGGCTGAAACCCATCAAAAACAAAAACGAAATCGAACTTTCAGTCGGGTTCTATTTTTCATCTTTTAAAGCGTGAAAAAGCTGAAATTAAAACCCGTGCGGAGTTTGATGTTAAGTTTATGAAAGTTATGATCTATAATTATTTCACAAAGACACCGTAGCGACAGTTGTTTTCTGCGAATCATGATGGGCACGGTAGCTATCACTATGATGTAAATCGTTGTCATAACCTGAATAATTTAGGAGGAGTAGCCTCACATAGAAACAATTGGAACGAATGCATAAGTGCTGAACTCGCTCATCTGAATAAATCTACAAAAACAATACAAAACTTTATATATATATATATAACTGAAAAATAAATTGGTCAAGTATAAGTATAACTTGCGCTGAAAGGGTTCTGTTCATTATATTTATTAATTAATATTTATTAATTAATAAAGTAGCTAGGATTTTGGTTCAGGTGGCTTTGCAGTAGTGTTCGTAGTACTGATGAGGTGTACGAAAGTGCACGAAATGTCTAAATGATAATTTCAATTGTTTTTATGTATTTTTTAACATTAAAGTCTGTAGTTTAATATTATTTTAGTGGACAAATACATAAATAGCGAAGCTTAATTTTTGACCTCCTTCATCAAATCTTTTAAATGATGCAAATTTAAAAAAAATGTATGCATAATTCTTTTCTCTAAATATGCATAATAATATTGGTTGAGAGAGTTATAATAAAATTCACCAATTGAATTAAAGGTTATAAATGGAAAAGGATTGTATTTATAAATAATTTGCTTCTGCCGATGAAAAATAAATTATTTTATCTGCATTCATAAAACTTAGATAAATGAACGTACAGCTAGCCGAAAAAAAAGAATACTACGTTCATTTAAATCTGGAAATACACACAGAAAAAAAGTATAAACAATTCGACAGGAAATTGTGTTTTTTTGAATTTATGTTAAAAATATGCTCAGCGGGTCGCCTTCATACTGAAATTGCAACAAAGTCTTTGTCTTACGCCGTAAACTTCACCACATAAAACCTAACGGAAAATAGTTAAAGATTCATGAAGGTTTAAAGTTTGGAACTCGTAATGTTAAATTCATTTGTAATCGTTGTAAAATCGATTGTAATGAGGGTTTTACTTAACTTTTATGGTAAATTGAAGCATATAAAATCGAAAGGAAAGTTATTCAGTCTAGTAATTTTAAGAATAATGAAAGTTTAGGGCTTACAACATCTTACCACAATGGCTATTAGTCGAGGAAAAATGACTTCCTTGTTTCAGTTTTATTCTATTTGTAGATTTTCTTTTAGTCATTCTACTTTTAACTTTTGTGTTGTAAAATAAACGAAAAAAAATATTTTTTTCATTTTAGATGTAATTTCTTTTTTTTTTCACTCGGCTGAAACTGTAAAAGTTTTTTAAAAGGAATACATCCAACAACTTTTTTTCAGCTATATAAACAGTTTGGTTAAATCTACATTCTTTTCAAGTATTACTCTGTACTTAAAGAGGGGTCAGAAGTTCTAGTAGATATTTGGTGGTCATCGAATGAAATTTCTACCATATTTACAGTTTTTTTCGATTTCCCAAAAACTGAATTTTGGACTTCTTTCCATCTTAATAGTGATGAATGAATTTCAAGCAAACTTTACAGAAGAAACAGGAATGTAATATTTAAATTGAACATATATATTATATTAAAAGCACTTAACACGATTCAGCTGCACATGATAAATGAAAGAGTCCGAAAAAAATAAGTATCACGAAATTATTCTAATTTCACAAATGAGGAATTTTGAATTTCCACAGCTCTCTTCCTGGTATTTTCTAATGCTGACTAATATACATTTGTGAGAACTTTTTCCCCTGGGTCTTTCCGTCAGTGTACTATATTGTTTTCTACAAGCACATTATATAGACACTTTTCCCTTTTTATTTCTTTTATTTTTAGGGTTCCGTACTTAAAAACTAAAAACTATTATTGTTCCCATTATTATTATTCCCATTGTTCTTTCGTAAGTGATTTAAACCTTTACTGTTATATATAAAAATAATTATTATTCGCAAGTTCGTTTTAAAATTTAATAATATAATTTTTTAAGATATCTTCAAATTTTTTCACTATAGTGTGAATACCTATTTACATAACTATATACATGAAACACAAAAGTTATTGATTACCACTAACTAAAATATATAATTCATTTAAAGAGAATATTATAAGAATATTATAAGAGTTTCAGAAGTTCAGATTGTAACAAAGATTTCAATTACCTGACACGATTTAATCTTTTAATTCATTATGCGTTTCTCTTTCGAATAGATTCTGAATGCAATTTCAATAATTCTCTCATTTAATCTCAATCCTTCCACTTAAGTTATAGTCAATCAATGAGCAAAGACAAGGAGATATTCGTATAAATTCGAATATTCCCCTACATGATTTTCAGAAGATAGCGAATGGTTAAAAGCTGTCAGAAGCAGTCGCAATTATAACACATATGATTTACAGTTCAATATTCTGCCTCTTATGTATGATCGTTAACAGGAACTTTCATTGCACATTAAAGTGTTTCGCCTTCACTGAATTTGCACAAGTACAAGTTATTAATTTTCAGTAATGGGAACATTCCTGTTAGCTTTAATACTTTACTAAAATGATGAGAAAAGGAAATATAAATATTTTGTAGAATTAGAAAATGCCTCTTTACAAAAATAAATAAAATGTCTTGATTAATGTCATGTTATCAATTTACTTTGAATTTTGGTACAATTTAAAACAATGCACATAATTGTAAATAAAATAAGTTCTTCATTATTTTAATTTTTTCTGTTATATATACATATGTATTAGATATATATAAGGATTATATGAAAGCGGGTTATTTGCATTTAGAAGGACGTTTTGCTGTATTAATAAAACTGAGATATTAAACTATTTTAAGATAATGAGCACGCATGCTTATAGTATTGAATTCTTATAGGATGCATCATACATAAATAGTTAATTTACGGGTAGCTTTAAAGCTTTAAATCTTAACTGCCCTGGTTGGAAATCTATTTTTGTACGATACATCCAATAAGAAGTAACTACTGTAAACTTGCAAACGCATAAAATTTATTTTTTGTTTCATTTATAATGTGGAAAAATAAGAAATTACAAATTAAGAAATCACTTAACCCAACACAAATGAACAGTTTAAAACATTTTCATGTCAACTTCATATTTAAAATGAAAATTATTTGCCGATGTGTTTTTCGATATTATTACAATGTGATAAGCTTCTTCCAAAAATATTATTATAAAGCATTGTCACACATTAAAACCTCTGTTCCAAAATAAGCTGCATGCACCAAAGTTCGTAATCTTCAACAAATCCTTTTGTTTAAGCAACTTCTAAAGGATTTTAAAAGCTTCAATTATTAAAGATCAGAAGCATCAAATATTAATTATCAGCTAAATGTTCTGATACTGATACATTAATACGGTAAACATTTAGCAAAATCCATTTTAGAAACGAAATGCAAAATTAAAATTTAAATATTTTAAAATATAACATCGCCAAAGGCTGGGTTCTCAACCTTTAGTATTGAGAATAGGAAGAAGAAACAAAATAATTCCATTTTATTTAAGGCCATGACCTAATTACAATATAATTATGTAACCCTAAGTACAACGCTGGATGATTTGGGCTAAAAAAAAAAAAGCCAACAACATAGGCGCTATCAAAAATTTCAGGCGGATAGGTAATATATTTTATATCGTATTTACACCATTGTAAAATATTATAGAAATATATTTCACGATTCTAAGTATTTTTAAAAAATATAAAATATGTATTATGAAATGTCTTGCTCATCTGTATAGCTAAACAAGAACAAAAAAAACATGCGTCAAGCATAGATTATGTAACACTTTCCAACGCTTCCAAAATAATTTTACAAATCATTACCGTTTAATAAGCTGAAAGATAACATAATCTAAGTAAACTATTTGGAAAACGCATATCATATTTAAAAACGTAATTTCAGGAATTTCCAACATATACAATATTCGGAAAAATATCAGAATACTTTTATTCAGCCCTGTATATGATCTATAGATTTGTATATATACTACATAGGATGCTAAATTTTAGTTTAGTTAGGAAAAGCGTAGCACAGTTTAAAATTCTCCTTCTGGAGTTTCTGTCAATAAACGGAAAGGTATTCGCGAACTTTTGTGCTGCCCTGTATAGGATCTACAGAATTTATACTCACCAAGTAATAGACAAGTAATGAGTTAAATTTAAAATCGTGTTCAGCAACTTAAAACGCACTTCCAGGAATTATTGTTAACAGACAGTAGATAATTATTTTGTGTGTATCTGTAAATGAACAATGACTGCTATACACACAATATTCTGTAGTAAGCCTCTTGTAATGCACATTAGTGATATATATAAATTCCAATGCGTTTAAAATAGTGAAACATTATTTAATTAAGCCTCAAACGATTTTTCTCCATAGACGTAATGTAACAGATTTCTTTTGACTGTCCCTGTAAAGTAACTATAAGTGCTATGCACACCCTATTCCGTATTAAGCTTCTTGTAATGCACTTTAGTGATATATATCAATTACAATGTGTTTGAAATCCTGTAACATCATTGAAATAAACCGCAAATGATTTTTCCCCGTAGACCGTAATGGAATAGAATTCTTTTGAGTGTCCCTGTAAAAAAACTATAAGTGCTACACACTTCAGTTGAAATAGGGAATTTGCAATAGATAACGACAATAACATATAAAAATTGCAGGGCAATCCGAGTATATTTACAGGAATTAGAACACGGCCAGACGGCCATACGGCAGACAAACCGAAGTCATAAACACTTTTCAACTAGGTTGGAAAGTGTTAAAAACAAGCTTGTTTATTTAGTCATCTGTCCTGAAATTTTTACTGAACCTATTTTAATAATATTTTTTTAACTTAAACCTGTTGTTTAGTTAAATAAGCCCGCACTAGCTCTTTTTTTTTAAATATTCCAATTGTTATACTTTCTTTAATTAAAGAATATTTTAATATAATTTCTTCAAAATGATCGCAATCGGGATACTTCCATTTTTGCAGAGAATACGTAAATAATAGAGTTTATTTATCTTTATTGATTATCTCTATATTAATGGAATTTTTACATTTCACCCTTTTTAATTTAATTCTTATTTTTTTTCATTTTTAAGAACATATTTTTTATTTTTTTTAAAGAAAGAATCTGGTAGTTGGGGGCCACCGTAATACTTACCCATCATGGATATTCATAATGTAAAATATTAAAATAAAAAATTTGTAAACTACTTATAAAATGCATTGCAATTCGAATAAAATCGTGGCTTGATGACGTCGTAAACTTTAAAGGCTCGATTACTGAATTGCTTAAAAGAAACATCCTTATAACTCCAAAAACAATAATCCTATTAACTAGCGGTTTATTGCGTCTGATTAATCGTCTCATTTCTAATTAAAATATATCTTTGAATTGAAATTTGGATGAAATACAGGGTCATGAAAAATCGAAGAGTGTGGAAAAATAGGATTACAAATATCTCGGCAACTCATTATCCGATCGACTTCATGCTTCATGCAAAATTTATGTTTTTTTATTGTCTTTTATATTCACTCCTTAAAATAAAAAAAAAATGAAAATTTTTATATACCTTTTATCAGAACAAATATTTCGAGAGTAAGAAAAAAATAGTTCCGGATAATCAAGGTTACTGAAATTCAATAAGCTTCTTCCCATTATTACATACTAAGTACATACCAAATTTCAAGTCTCTATCTCAGTTTTTTCGGGACATAGAGCGGACACACAGACACACAGACGGACGGCAAATTTTTTTTTTCTAAAAATATGTTTTTCGGAATCTCCAGTGTCTGAAACGTGTAAATCCGTCAAAATATTTTTTCGATTTTCAAACGATTACAAGACTTACCCTATACTACGTATGATGGGTAAGTAAAAAGTACTTTAATTTTGAATCCATGGTATATAACACGTCAAGGAGCATAATAATACTAAAATTGAAATCACATCATTTTTCATTCATTAATACATACACCTATATTAATTCATTAACACTTTATTATTTCTCTGTAATTGCGTGAAAATGACATCTTCAAATGCAAAAAAAAACCTAAATAAGACAGTAGTGCAAAATAGTATGTGCAAAATAAACGACAGCGTACAAGTGAAAAATGTATCACAATAACAGAAAATTTATTTCAATATTAATTTTTATTTAATATTATGAGCGATAAAAAAATAACAAAGTTGTGCGTTGCTTTGAAATATTTAATCATTCACTAAAAATGTTAAATTGATCTTTGGAATGTCTTATTTATATTGTTTTGTACTCCAACCGAAATTTTAAAAATAAGCAATTAATTGCGCAATAAACTAAAGAAAAAATTAAACATGAACGAAGTCAATTGTGATTCACATTTTAAATTAAAAATATTTTATGCTTTATTGTTTCGTATAGACTTTATGATGCGCTCGAGTGAATAAAATACTTTAAAATAAAGAAAACCTTTAAGAGGAAGAGTCTGAAATGAAGTAATTACATTTAGGAAAGAAAAGATATGAAAGTCATTTAAACAATATCACTTTCTGCGTGTTAATATAAAAGATGATGAATCAAAAATATGTTTCTTTGTAGTTTTTCTAAGGACAGGAGCAACAACAGCTAAATAAGTTTTATCTATTAATTATGATATTGATTTTCTCTGTTTGTATTTTCAACAATTAATTCAAATGTTTGATTTTGAATATATTTCATTGAAAAAAAAACTGTCATGCATTAAACTAAATATTATGCTTTTTAAAATGTATATATTATTATTATTATTATTATTATTATTATTATTATTATTATTATTATTATTATTATTATTATTACTGCAGTTATTAAAATGTGTACTTTGCAAGGGTTTTATTACAATATGTAATCCAATGTACATTTCTTTTTTAATATTTAACTTTATTATTTATGTTTACTAGAGAGAAATTAGTCCTTTTTTTGCATGTTAATGTAGATTAAAATCAAGATATAAATCTGAGCAACACGTCATTTTTTAAGTTAAAATATTTTTTCCCATAATTCTTGGAAGCTAAACAAAGTATATATTGCAAACAAAACTAAAATATTTTCAAAAATATGAAGACGCTTACGTCATATCCTCCATTTTACCAACTCCCATTTTAAGTGATATAATTTGTCTGAGAAATCCACTACCAAACTGTGTATTTTCTATGCACTTTTTTTAAATCTGACTTCTAAGGAATTCCACTAGACATTTACGACATAGTCAAAACTGAAGAAAAAAAGTCAAGCTTAGAAATTTAATTTCATGTATTTGCGTATCAAATATACGTATAAATATAATATAATATAATATATATATATATATATATATATATATATATATATATATGTTATATAAAAATTTATTTCCTTCGTAGCCTTCCATTTTATTCGCATTAATATTTTAAAATTAATCTAACTTCTGTCATAGTCAGTATTTCCTTAATTCTTAATAATATCTATTCCTATTTAAAGTCCTTTTAAAGGTAAATATCCGTATATTAATAATTATTTTATTCCAAATCTTAATCTAAAATTTAAGATCATTCGTAACTTTTATCAGTTCCCCAATCTATAAAATTCTGAGACGCGTTCTCATTTCGAATGTTTTTAAAAGCCATTTTCTTATTATTATTATTATTATTATTGCTCTGATTCTTTCGCGCGCTTGGGATTTTAACTTCTAAATTGGTCCGCACCCAAGTAAGGGGATTCTTTAATGTTTTAGCCTCACCCTCTAGCCTCATTCGTTGGGCTGGAGCTAGCTTCTCACTCATTGGGTTGAACTCTGGTGACGTAATTCTGTGTATGTATCCACGGAGAGAACAAAACTCGAACGCACCGGTCGGAACGAGAGATTTTTGACGTTTTCGGAAGCTAAACAAATATGTGTCTGGTATTGTTATGACCGTAGAATATTCATCTGGCCCAGGAACATCTTAATTCAATGAAGTGAAGCAACGTTAGCCCGAGGGCTATAAGTTTTAGACCTTTTGGGAATTGTTATGTGTTGTTCGTCTTCTAATAAAATTATTTGTCTGGAGATTGGCTGGATTTACTGGAGAAATTCTGTGATCTCATTTCATTGCCTTACTACTTCGCCATACTCGCTAAATTCGACTGCAACTTGCTATATCGTTGAAGGACTACCACCTTTTCATCGAATAGTATTCATCGTAATATCTCAACCTCGTCAAAATGCTACATATATATATATATATATATATATATATATATATATATATATATATATATATATATATGTTTAACAATTGTTATTCCAAACTATGAGTTTGCATATTACCTACCGTTTGATGGAATAAATTACCGTATGATATTCTAAGGTAAACATTATTGAAGAATCCAAGTATCATGTCTCATTTAGGTGTTAGTACTGAAAAATTTAAAGTTTCACATGTACATTAAAGTTTTATATGTACATTATACCATAAGCATAATGAAGGAATGGAATTAATTAGTAAACTTATTATTGATCGACTGGTACAAGTCACATTTTTATACGAGGACTTACAACAAAGTTAGTCTTTTGTTTTCAATTAAAATTAAATTACTCGTATTTAAATTTCTAACCGATGTTCCAAATTCTTCAACGTAAGTTATATAAATATATCCATTGTAGAGAAAGGGGAGCAATAGGATCAAGACATTATTACCAACCTAATTCCAGCATTTTACTTGTACATAGTAGTGATCTAAGAAAAGGACTACAATTACTAAATTGCATATACCAAAGCAGACAAATTTTATTTTAACTAAGAAACAATGTTAGAATTTTAAAAAATGACATTTTTCCGAAGCCCTACATAGTAAGAATAAATTGCAAAATGCAGTTTGTCTGGAAAGCCGTCATACCAAACCTCTTCTTAAATACAGGTGCTTGGAACCGCTGCCAAACTTATCAAACGAAACTTATCAAGATCTTGCAATACGATACCCGCTGACTTCAAAAATTAGTGTTGAATTGCTGATAGTCCATCAAAACGATCAGTAAAGTCTGTTTATACTCCAAGTGTGAGTATCCTCAGTACTGCAAAAAACTGTCCAACATAGGCCAGAACTAGAGTGTCTTAATGCTCTAAATAATGAGCAGCATAATTATAATTTATGGTATGTTTGCAACTTTTTATACTTTTTATATAACACATGAAAATTTTAGTTAATAAAATATAACTTTCAAATTTTTCTTGTGGCAGTTTTGTTTTGTAAAGCTGGGAAAATCTACATTGAACCTCACTAAATTTATTAGAAATTTATTTTTTGAAATTTGTTTTACTTTATTAATTATTCATAAAAAATAAGATTATTTTTTATATAGAGATTGCCTTTAGGCATAACAACGCTAAAATGCAAAGTTCCCTATATAAATTACCCATTTTATTGTAACGTTTAGCTTTGAAATAGGATAAATTCTTTAAGTTAAATAAGATTGATATTAAATAGTATCGAAAAAACCTTTTTATCTAATGTCTGATTCAATGATTTATAGCAAACGATTATTTAATGAACGATACGTCTGTCTAAAAGATAAACGTTTCTTTCTTTCAATTTCTTATGATATATTTTAAATTGAAAAGTGCGACGATTCATGACTACTATCAATTTAAAAATTGCTTACCAATTTTATATTGCATTCAGCAGTTTTGAAACATAAATTTGCCAGAAAAGTATTTATTTATTTATTTATTTATTTTTATGCGATACAGAGCAAAAAGAATTTTTATTTAAATACGAATAGAAAAGAAAAGTAAGTTACACAATTGTAAAAAGAAAAATAATCTATATATATTTTTATAAAGTTCAGTTATTTTAAATAATGACAAACAATCCATAAAAAAAGTTTGTTTTTATAAGAAAAATTAAATATGTTTTATTATCGTATGAAAACAAATTATGAATGCTAAAATAAGTTTTGAATTAAAAGTTGCAATTATATTTTTTGCGTTGGTTCTGTTAGAATTTATTATACATAAAAAAATACACACGGCTTTAATTTAAGGTGTTTTATCTATCACAACCGCAATTGGAATTGTCTAATCAGGGTTCCCAGCAAGGAGACCATTTTTGAAAAACTATCTTCGTTTTGTTGCACATGTTAAATGGTATATTATGTTAAACAATATATTTAAATATTAATGGATGCATTTTAATTGCAAATTGTCTCCCTAAAGCCAGAGACATGAACGTGCAAATTAAAAATTTTTGGAGATGGCGTTTGATGAAGAATTTGAAAAAGAATTTTTATTTAAATACGAATAGAAAAGAAAAGTAAGTTACACAATTGTAAAAAGAAAAATAATCTATATATATTTTTATAAAGTTCAGTTATTTTAAATAATGACAAACAATCCATAAAAAAAGTTTGTTTTTATAAGAAAAATTAAATATGCTTTATTATCGTATGAAAACAAATTATGAATAATGCTAAAATAAGTTTTGAATTAAAAGTTGCAATTATATTTTTTGCGTTGGTTCTGTTAGAATTTATTATACATAAAAAAATACACACGGCTTCAAAAAGAATTTTTATTTAAATACGAATAGAAAAGAAAAGTAAGTTACACAATTGTAAAAAGAAAAATAATCTATATATATTTTTATAAAGTTCAGTTATTTTAAATAATGACAAACAATCCATAAAAAAAGTTTGTTTTTATAAGAAAAATTAAATATGTTTTATTATCGTATGAAAACAAATTATGAATGCTAAAATAAGTTTTGAATTAAAAGTTGCAATTATATTTTTTGCGTTGGTTCTGTTAGAATTTATTATACATAAAAAAATACACACGGCTTTAATTTAAGGTGTTTTATCTATCACAACCGCAATTGGAATTGTCTAATCAGGGTTCCCAGCAAGGAGACCATTTTTGAAAAACTATCTTCGTTTTGTTGCACATGTTAAATGGTATATTATGTTAAACAATATATTTAAATATTAATGGATGCATTTTAATTGCAAATCGTCTCCCTAAAGCCAGAGACATGAACGTGCAAATTAAAAATTTTTGGAGATGGCGTTTGATGCAATCTCATTATGCATCTCATTTATTTCCCTAAAATGTTTCATAATGTTGCTTCAATAGGAGATAAACAATCAAATTTCTGGCAAAATTTAAATAACAAAAAAAAAATAATAATAGTAAAAATAATAAATAAATAAGTAAATTTACAGAGAGAGATTGAACTAGTTTAAGAACACTTAAACCATTCTTGCTTCTTGTATATGGAAGATGACATATTTATGCATCTGCCGGGGAGATAATTGTTTGGTAATAGTCATCTAGAAATATTCATCTCGCTGAAACCCTGCCTATTTTTTAGTGTTTTATGATGCGATGTATTTATGAAAGCATTCGTCGATCAATTGTGTTTGCAAGTTTGAATTTCACGAAAAGACAACACATAAAGAATAATTAATGCCAAAAACTTATTGTAACATTGACTCTACAAAATGAAAACACACAATGTTTTCGTGTGTGTGTGTGTTTTTATAAAGAAAACCCAGTTTTGTTCTTTCACTTAATAAATGTACGAATGATTTGTAATTTACACTGAAGAGTTCATATAATTACCCCCCCCCCCCCGAAAATTTCGTCATTCACGAACTACTACTGCAATGGGCAAGACGAAATATTTCGTCAGGGAAATTTGCTGTAATATTTTGGACGCATTACGGCCTGATTACCGACGCTGCACACTTCCACTAGTAAAATTTAATAGAAATTTTCGTCTTATTAAAACGCTCTATTCATGCAAAATTACTGCCGTGAATAAGGTAAAATTTTCTATTCTTTTTTACTGGTGGAAGTGTTTCTTCGTTGGTAATCAGGCCCTGATGATATTACTTATCCCTATGAAGATAAAAGTCCCCATTTTGAAAATTGTTGAAAAAAAGTTTATTCCCCGGTTAACAGGAAAAAAAATATCAGATCACTTTTTACTACTTATTTTTTTCAAACACCTGGATAGAATTTATCTTTATACAAATGTATATGTTTTAATTATCAAGTGCATTTTTTCATTCCTGTTAGCACAAAATGAAAATGAGCATGGACAATATTTTTTATAAGCCAAAAAAATTTAGATTGACTTTGTATATTTTTGCATTCAAAACTGACATCATTTTGAGCAGATAACGCTAATAATTTGTACATATAACTAATAAAACTTTTTATTATTGCGTTAAATTGTCGTAGTACTTTCATTTAAAGGAATTTGAAATTAATCAAAATCTTTATTCGAAATTTGAAATAATGTAATTTTTACTACAAACAATAATTTTAAAATTCTTTAAGTTGTGATTAAAACAGATATATTTTTAAAATTTATTTTTAAAGCTAAATAAATATTTCAAAACAAGATATTTTTCCGTGTAAGGGCACTTTTAACTTTTTAAACCTTATTCCAGGTGAAAATTTAGAATAAAAAGTAAGAAAAATCATTCTGTATGGATTTCAGTCTATATTAACATTTGAGAACTATATACAGTGTTCGCAGCGTTCCTAAAATTTTCGCACTATGCTATCACTATTTTAAACAATATCTTTATTGTTGACTTATACTACAGATATTAAAGGATTCTACTACAAACATTTTTTAATTAAAAGTGTGGTAGGAAATGTATAAAATTTAGAACACTGCGCACCCTAAGTATAGGACTTCTTACGAAATCATAAGACCACAAAAAACTATTTGCATTTAACTAAGTTGCAACTTGATTTGCAACTATTTGCAATTACATGTTACTGATGTTTGAATAAAAAAAATTTACTTTTTTTTTCTTTCAAGCTATTGGTGCCAAGAAGAAAACATTGGGGCGTACCAGGAAAGTGGAAAAGCGAAAAGAAAGATACAGAAACAAGAATTTTTAAGGATTTTTTTTCTTCACACCAGTGACTAATTTCGGCGAGATTTTTTATTCTCTTTTAAGCATTTCCTTTTGCGTATTTGACTAAATACGAATCGAAGAGTTTAATAACAATCTTAAGGTTGTCACTTATATTATTGTTGAGGGTGAATTTTTTCAGGTATTGATGCTAGTAAGATATATAAATATATGAAAGCAAACACAATATAGAGCTAAAGGAAAAGTAGGCATTGAATTTTTGCATTTTTTAGTGCGACATTAAATAATTTGAAGAAGAAGTTGAGGAAAATTTTATTTTATAAAAGTGTTTTTAAATCTGAAAGAGAAATTGCTAATTTCATGAAACATTCTAAGCCCTCATATAGTTTTTTTTTTTTTTTGTTAAACTGATTCTTATACCAAAAGGAGACAATAGCATGAAGAAGAATTTCATTGAACATGCCATTCGACATCTTTTTTACCTGTGACTGAAAACAATTCTTACTACTCGTGAAAATTCAAAGGAAATTATGGAATGAATGTCCTATGTTGATATTAGGAAAGACTTATAAAATCGAATTACATAGTAAAAGAAGACAAAGGTTTCTTAGTCTATGAAAATAGTATAACGTAGCCATGAATAGAAAAAAAAGGTAACCTCTTTCAAGTTATCCACGATTTTGAAAATCATTCTATATCATTAGAAATTTCAGAAACAATTTATTTTAGAAATTTAAAGAATAATTTATGAAAAATTAATTTCCTTTTGCTGCCACTGATTTTCGAAAACATATCTCAGTAGTTTGTATACTGCATTAATAAGTTTTTCATCCCGTATTATCAATTTTTAGGATTGTATTGGGTCTCAATTGAACATTTTCAGCTGCGTAACTGAATTTATACATACAAGAGTAACAAAATAAGATTACAATTAATTTTCTCATTCATGTTGTTAATTTATCATGTTTGTATTTAAAACATGCTTGTTGAACATGAAAATATTTAATTGAGAATATAATCCTAAAAACCTATACTCTGCGTTGAGAAAACTTAGTAATACACTTCGAAACTACTCGAAAATGTTTCCAAAAATCAGACGCAGGAAATAAAACTTTGTTTTTATATATACTCTCAAACTTTCATTGTTTTCCCAGAGTTCTAAGGAACAACAAAACTTTTCAGAATCGTCATTGATTAGAAGGAAGTTGAGTGTTTTCTTTCGTGTTTTTAATACATTTTCCTAGATTAAGAAACATTTTAATTTTACATCGTAAAATGTCCCAGTGGTCTGAGTTACGCGTTAGAAATTGCGTAACTGCAGTATTCGTTACTTTCTTTAATAATTTGACGTCCAACGCGCTCATGTGTAACGCGCGTAAAATGTAATGTGGCCAGTAATGCAATGCAAATAATCACTAATTTGTAGCCAACATCGACGTTACTTTTAACACTAGTTCCAGAAACAAATAAAACTGCTAATTTAAAAATCGTGCATTCGCCTTTACCGCAACCAAGAGGTAGGCCCGACCACACCCCAAAGAAAGCCGGCCCATCTTTAAAATGCTTATACAAATATAAATAAATACAAAACAGAAACAAAATGAAAATATGAAATTAGTTACAATATAGGTCTAAATTAAAGTACAGAGAGTTACTAAATTGACTTAGCTTCTATAGGAGCAGCATCCACTGCATTTTGAGATAATAACTCGTTATTTTCCATCAGTTTAACACAGTCTATTGTATTATGAAGGAGATTGGTTCACGTTAGAACATATTGGAGCCAATTGGATAAGGGAATTGTAGTAGGTTTTCTAATATGATATATTGACGTTACGGTGCAGTTTAGCAAATAATGTAATGATGTTCCACGATGTCCACATACATATTATGGAGAAGGAAATTTGGCAAATGATGTAGGTACGAAGGAAAGGGGTCATGATTTGTCGCGAAGATGCAGATGTTTCTGTGATGTAGTAATAAATCCTCAGAGACCGACGGTAAGAGTTGGTAAGCGAACAGATTAAATTAAACAATCAGTGTTTTAGATAATTATTTTGTTAGGTAACAGTTAATTATTTTCTTCAAAAAGAGATTAAACGGAAGTGTGGCCAAGTGATCACACTGAATGTTTTTTGTTAACCAATTAATGAGCAAATTTAAGGAGTGTTATCCAAAATTATCATGTATGTAGGAGAAAAAAAATTAACAATTAAATTACAATTTTTAAATGAAAGATTAAGCAGTAAATTTATGCACCGACGGTATAATTAATAAAAAGGCAGTAAATCAAATTTATACAATGCATAATTATGTATAAATATGTACGAGTATCTTTTACTAAACTTAGAGTGTAATATGAATCCTTTGACACTATTAGTCTTCTAAAGTAAATGAAGTGGTGGCTACTTTAGAAATGGTAATGTGTAATCACTACTTTTAAAACAAATAGTTGCATTTGTAAAAAAATACTTATGAAGAAGATGTAAATGTAGTTCACTACAAAATAAAATATATTTTTTTCCCACCAGTTTACACAAAACAAGCAATTAATGAGAAATCTAAAACTTTTGAACAATTTGGAGATTATAGATATGAGCGAGCATAAAATTTCATGTCATTTCATTTTCATGTAAAATTTCATGAAAGAGACACACCAATAAAAGATTATTTTATAGGATTAGGAAAAAAGGTTACTTTTTATGATCTAATATAATGAAATTCTACAAATGGGATTTATGCAAATCTTAAAGACGTTTTGAGCCACAAAATGAATAGAATCTCTATTATTGTAGGAAAAACGTTATATGAAGAAGAAAAATATGACAAATTACTAATTTAGAAAGTTCTAAAATTTATCAAACATTGTTTAACTATTATTATATATTATTTGAAATTTTTTGTGTGCTTAGAGAGCAACATTTCAACAAGATAATTTTATTTATCAAGCATTTATAACACTCAGAGAAAGAGTTTAAAACAGAAAAAAAATATGTTTTGGAATTTCCTATAAGACGTACTGATTTTAGCACAATAGAAAACATTTGAGTAGTTTTACTTGTCGTATTTATCCAAGGAACTATGGATTTTTTTTTCTGAGTATGAACGGATTGTCTGTAGTTAACAAATAGAATGGTAGTTCGGATACAGGACTTCAAATCATAACTTCATCAACGAAAAAACATAATGTTCGAGACGTTTATGTAAAAGAGAGGACTGTTTTAATACCAATTTCCATAAAATATTTATTTATATACAAAACGTCTTAATTTATTAGAAGTATTTGTGGCACAAGGTTCATTAGTTCTCATCTTTGGTTGTATTATTTAAATTTAACTAACAATTTATAATTTTTTTTGTTATTTAACATATTATACGATAAATGAAATTAAACAAGATTATTATCTTTCGATTGAAATTCTAAAAATGAAAATCTGTCTTATAATTTCATAAAACTTTTTATTGTCCGTTATACCCTACTCTCGATTGGGAAGATTTGTTTTAATTAATTAGGGATGAAAGATATTATTATTATTAATTTTAGAAGCATGTGAAGAAAGAGAAATCTATTTCATTGTTATTATATCACTAATCAAAACGTAAAAGAAACAAAAATAAAGAAGTGCAATAATTTTGATTTACAAAATGATTTGCAATATGTATCAGAAAATACATACAATAAATTATATGATTATATGGATAATATTAGAATTAGTTACATCGAACCGCAACAGTAACTACTTTATCTACTAATTAATGACAGTCAATTCTGTTAGGAACAATAAACTATATAATATCCAATTAAATTTCACACATCTTGATATGGTGTTACATCTAAAATCCCCATTAATTGCATGGGATTACTAAATACTGAATTGGATAAAGTCAAGCACTGTTGCTGAGGAACTGCTTATTACATGAATTGTTAAAAATGCTAACTTCCTTCTCTAATAAATTATCTAAACATGTAAGCTATATAAGTATTACATTATTTAATGAAAAGTGCATATTATTTGACGTTTAATGAAAACATCATATTTTTAAATTTCTAGCTGCATATTGTTATTTAGTCAAATATTTTTCTTTCTTTGAAAAACTGTTCCAGATGTGAAAGAAATATACGATATTGAATTTTGGCGATTAAAAAAAGCTATTTTTATTGATACATAGTTTTGGCGGTTCCTTATGAAATCTGATTTAACATACTAATTTATTTTCGAACGGCGAATTGTACAATTATTTCTGAGAGATGTAATTCATTCGAGAGACCTTCTTGTAGCTCCGTTGTCTTAAAAGCATTTTCTTATAGACATCAAGAACAGCTTGTATATGTTTACGATTACACTTGTGTCAAAATCATACTTTTATGTTGTTCAAATAAATATCCACATTCAAAATAAGAAGAAAATTTTAAATGGATATTCTTCAAAATTTAGCTGAAATCTTTTACCAAACATACACTTTAACAAAGGTAATATAAATTGGATCCGCAGAAAGTATTTCTGTATACAGAGTAAATTATTTCACGTATAAAATTTAAGGGTTGATAAAGAACACCAAAACAAACAATCGGATAATAAGGGTCATGATCAATACTAAAACAAACAATTTTTGTATTAGAAACCACGGTCATAATCCCTACTAAAACAAACAATTTTTCTGTTGGAAACCAGGATTATGATCTATACTTAAACAAACAATTTTGTCATCAACCAGGGTCATAATCTATTAAAAAAAAATGTTTTATCCGAAACAGGATCACAATCCATGTTAAATCAAACAATTTTTGTATAGAAAACCAGCGTCATAATCCATTTTTCACTCAAAAATACCCCATTCCACTTCAATTCAAACATAAATAATGTTCATAAGTTTTACAAAAGTGAAGATATTTTAATGAAAGTTTCAACAGACTTTACCTTGCTTCGGGTGAAATCAAATTGCATCAAATAAAGCAATGTAAGTGTACAGAATTTACTTAAATGAAACTGTGTTCTGTCAGTTATATACAGAAATAGGGAGCGTCTAGTTCAGCGCTGTTTGGATGTGAATAGCGGAATATTATATGTAAGCAAATAAATAATCGATGTTTTGATTTAGCGAAATAATAGATTGCGATATAACGAAAGATTATTTTATTTTGATTAAAGATAGGTTAAAGTTTTAAATCCACTTTTAAAGACAATCTAAATAAAAATAACTGAATGCATTTTTTTAAAAATTTAAACGTCTACAGTTGTTCAAATTAAAGTTTATTAAATGGTGAGTTTTTGAAATTCAATCTGATTCTCTTCAGGGCTTAAAAATTGTTCAAATAAGGAGCATTAAGAAGCTCATTATTTTATTTCTTTTATTTGGCCAACTGTCTTTTATTTTGCAATTTTCTTTTTGTGTAACGAAAAAAAAAATACTCCCAACATGAAATATATGTATAAAAAGTTAATTTAAAAATAACTACCTTCTAAATTCTTTAAGAATGGTATCTTTTCTAAGGAAAATAAATCTCAAACAGATATGAAATATTACTATGTTTGAAAAATATTTTAGTACTTAAGAACATAAAATTTTTCATCATAAGAAAGACAAATGGAGATTGCCACGTATGAAGATGAAAAACAAAATATCATATTACAATTTTAAAATATAGAATAAAAAAAAAATCCGCTTGTACGTTTTTATTTCTTGTTTATTTGAAGACAAATAATATTAAAATTGAAAAAGGAATGACCATGACAAATGCTTGTACATTTTCAAATTACAAAAAATACACAATGAACAATTTATATATTTGGAAGATTCATAACAAATTGCGGAATAATACATATTTTTAAGTCAAGTTGAATGAAATCTTAGTAAATTCATGATGATTTTATATTTTCTAGATAAATGGTATAGTGGTTGTAAAATATATGGTTGATGAATTTTCGAACCGTCCGAAAACTTTCCCCATTTCTACTGATTTAACAAACATAATGTTTAAATGTATTATATCGATTTAATTTAATCGATAAGAAATTCAGAGTTCAAATAACGAATTAGCCTGAATTTGCATATTTGTTAAAAGATAGAAATGAAAACCATCACATAGTTTAAACTAAATTCTATCTAAATTTTCTATATTTAGGACCATGACTTTGAAAAAATTTCTAAATGAGATAATAATGTAATAAGTTATTTAAAATTCCATTAAATATCTATTTCTGAATTATGTTTGATGAAATTAGTAAAGGTAATTTTAATGAGTATTTGTTACAAATGTCATTTTCTCTTTCATGTAAATATAACGGCATTTATTTGAAGCATTAGAAAATTATGCTTTCTGTCATCATTTTAACGTCTCTATTTATTTAAATGAACTAAATGAGGAATTGCGGAAGTGTTTAAGTACTTACAGAAATATTTACTTCCCCTTAAAGTTTTAAATGTGGAAGATCAAAATTTGTTCGAACGTAATTTTTAAATGTTAAATTATTATTTTAAATAAGACGTACTTAAAAAAATAAGACAATATAAACATTGATCCTATTATTGTGTTACATTATAGTGATTTTTAATTGTAAATGTGTTTAGTATACTTGACACCATTTCCATCATTCGCTACATATGCTCCCATTTGATAAAGGATTAGGGTTCATGAGCCATCTTTTTGCGCATGAAATAAGACTAAAATTCGATTTTTTATACGGACTTAATTATTTCACTTTTTAATTTTAGAAGGTTTATCCTGTACGATTTCAACAATAGTTTTTGCATTTTGTTCGGATTCATATGACTTACACAAGCTCAAAGTTTGCATTATTCGTAGTTTTTAATGAAAAATATGCAATTTCTCCTAATTTTACCTCAATTATTTATATGAGTGCTATGTTGCAACAGTTTCTTCTTTACATATATTATAAAATACATTAAAACGTACAATATATGTAAAAATAAAAAAAAGTGTTGCAAAGCTGCGCTCATAGTAAAATATTAAACATAGATAGTTACGTAACTGCATTACTTCACGTCACTACTAGACTTTAGGATGCAGCAACGTATTTAAACGTGCTAAAATGAACGTAACTATTGCTAATAACTGTATTCCTTCATATTAGCAATAGTTAAGTTCATTTTTGCACGTTTAATCCTAAAGTCTCTTAGTGACGTGAGGAATGCAGTTACTTAACTCTCTATTTTTAATATTTTTCTATGAGCGCAGCTTTGCAGCACATTTATTTTTACATATATTGTACATTTTGATTAGTTTTATAATATATGTAAGGAATAAAGTGTTGCACGATTGCGCTCATATAAATAATGGAGGTAAAATTAGGAGAAATTCTGTATTTTTCACCAAAAACTACGAATAATACGAACTTTGAGCTTGTGTAAATCATATAAATCTGAACAAAAATCAAAAACTATTATTTAAATTGTACAGGACAAACCTTCTAAGATTAAAAAGTAATATAATTAAATCAGTATAACAAAATCATACTTTAGTCTTATTTCATTTGGCAAAAACACGGCTTAAGAACCTGATCCGGAAATTATTAAATCATACCGGAAACTCCGAAAGAAGAATTTTTACTTTATTTAATCACAAATCGTCTGCCATTAAATAAAGCAACAATTACTATTTAGAATTTCTGCAATAAATTTGGTATTTCTCATTAAAAAAGAAATTATGCTTAGTTACTTAAATGCACGCTACTGATGGAAATGTGTTAAAAGCACATTTCTACATACATTCACAAAGAATTTTTTAATTATTAACACCTTATTTTAAATACTTAATTTATTTTATTATGACAAGGATTTGGATACATAAATATTATGTCTATGTTTTTTAATGGTTTATGTCTTACGATAAAAACCACACTGCAGTACAACAATTTGTTTGAAAATTTAATAAGTAAAATAATCATTGTACTAAATAATTCCAATTTACATGTTACCGTGCAATGGATTGACGGTTTTAAAAATTTAATAACGAATAAACGGAATTAATGTTGAAGTTTCACTTGAAGAGTAATAATGTTTAAACTGGAATTTTTGTTTTTACTACACTGTTTACTTTTAGTTTAAAAATTACCGATAGATAGGGCTGCCTCGTCTCAAATCTTTTTGTACGCTTAGATTAACATATAAAGATGGATCAAATTACACTAAAATTTTCACTGCAGTTTGTTTAGCTAGTTAAAACACAAAAAAAAACGTTTTTAAATTACAAGATTATATGTATTATATAAATAAATATGTTTGTGTGTGTGCCTGCAATACCTAGGAAAACCTACCGCACATAGAGAGTGAAAAATAGCTAAGCTAATAGTAAATAGCTAGACAAACTGTAGTGAAAATTTGAGTGTGTTTCGATCCATCTTTATACGTTAGTCTAAGCGTACAAAAAGATTTGAGATAGGTCAGCCTCATCTATCGGTGAAAATTTGAGTGAGGATAATACAAAGCAGGTCGTGGTGACCTGAGGTTAAGATTTTCCATTATTTTTTTAATTTACAGATATGTTAATTAAAAACCACAATGAACATTAAAAAATAACACGAAAATTTGCAGCGCGGCAGTAAAAATTCCGTTCTGTAGTTTTCAAAGCAAGGAAAAGTTCCATAATCATACTTTTTTTCTCGTCTTGAAAAAAAATCTTAATGTTAATCAGTAGTGGCACGTGACTGGCTTTTTTTTTTTTTTTAGGGGAGCACTAAATGCATGCTTGAAACACACATTATTTTCATACCATTTTTTTATACAAGAAATATTTTCCTTGTTTAATGGTAGAACAGTTGCCAAACAGTTGATGTCGGTTAAGGGGCTTCCGAATGACAGAATTTTCTGACAATAAATAAAATAAAGTATTCCTTTCTAATAATAGTGGTAAAAAAAGAATAAATTTATCAGCCATACATTTAGTGTGCCAAATAAAGTTAGTCACGAGTTGACACTGACATTAACCATTAACCCTTTCAGGGGCAAGCAATCCTGTGACGTCGAACTCACACCGGTATTTACGAAAGAATTTAGATCAAAATAAGGAAAAGCAATTTTTCAACTTTTCCCGTCAAAGTTAAAAAAGTGAAATTTAATTAAAAGTTTCTGGTTCTAATCGAATTAAAATTAGGTGGTATATAATATATACCACCGCCCCTCAAAGGGTTAAAAAAATTAAATATTTTCTGAAAGTCACTTCTGTAACTTTCGTTTTCAATGCGTGCTGGATAATACTGCATCAGCTTCGGAAAACAAAATATGAAAAAACAAAACATATCTGTCTTTTAGGGTACTATTATCCTTAAAACGACATATTCGTTTAAAGAAAATATTAATATTAACCCTTTATTATTTTTTTTCTCTAACTCACTTCTGGTTCTGTTTCTATTACCCATAAGAATAACATTAGGTACATTTTGATTAAAATAACACTTGATTTTATACAATCGCTCAGAAATTTTAATAGAGTAAGTTAACCTTTTTTGCTAGTGACCTAGTGTTAAACTCATTCAGAAATTATGCGTTTTAGAGGAAAAAATTAATTTGAAAATAAGTAAAAAATCACATAGGATAAAAAATTGCGCACTTTTATTTAAATTTATAACGAAATATTATTATTTTTTTATAATGCTCTAAAATTTTAATAAAACTAACCTTATAGCTACAGTTCTTGTAAAATTTTGGTTTTAAAATAATGATATATAGGTTAAAATAATCAGTTTGGAAAAAAAAAAAAAAAAAAAAAAAAAAAAACATTGAAAAGGAAAAACAGTGCTATTTACAACTGACAAAAATTTCAAAGAGATTGGACCCTGAGAAATATTTTTTAATATTAAATATACCCGATGGTAAAATAAAAAAAGTGAGAAGAAAACACATTTCAGAATCCCTTTTAACCACTAAATATCCCTATTTTAACACCAATTTCTTACATAATGATCGGACACATATCAAACTCTGGTTTTAAGTATATTTAAGGTTATTATAACGAACCCGAGTTTAGCCGGTCTTTCGTTTTTTAATATAAAATAAAAACAGATCATACGCTGCCGAAGGCAGTAGGCAGAACTCTTTAAGAACCACTGTAAGAGAATTTTTGCAGCGTTACTTTTTAACCCTGTGACCTTCCGGGTATTTTTCTGTATTTTCATAAGAAAGCTTGCAAATACCAGGATATATATATATATATATATATATATAATCGCGGTGGTTTGATTATATAATATTTTTCATATTTTTTCATATAAGTTCGTTTCGATATATTTTAGTTTAAAAGTATAAAATCATACAAATCCGAGGGCGTACACTGCCGAAGTCAGTGCGGTGTGGTGCACAGTATTAGGTTCGTTTGGAAAGATTTTCTTTTATTTAAAAATATAAAATCAAAACAGGGCGGTGCGCATGCTCCCAAAGTACACATCCGAAGACAGTGGGGCTCCCAAGTATAGGTTCGGTTGGACAGATTTTCGTTTAAAAATATGAAATCATTCAACAGTGAATTTAGCTATATTTAAGGTTATTATCATTAAAACGCCTGGCGTGTTAGCTTATAAAGAAATAAATGGGTGTTTCTATGATATTATACTGTACGCATATTAGGGTGATACTTGTTTATATGATGTTACTATACGCTATCCAGCCAGCCCTTCCTTTATTTTCGACTGATGGCGCTCTGACTGATTGCGCTCTTGTATTTTATTTAAATTATTTTGTTTTTTTTTAATCGTACTAGTACTCCTAAATTTTTGCAGCGTTACTTTTTAACCCTGTGACCTTCCGGGTATTTTTCTGTATTTTCATAAGAAAGCTTGCAATTACCAGGATATATATATATATATATATATATATATATATAATCGCGGTGGTTTGATTATATAATCAATTTATTATTTATTATTTATGATTATTTTTTCATCCAATATACTTTTCAAAACATAATTCTGTTAAAAAAAATTGTCTACAGCCATTTTAATATGATTCCTCGAGCGAAAAATCTCGGATCAACCGATTATAGGTTTCAGAACACTCTGCGTATGAAAATACGAAACTTTGGGAATTAAAATAGCCACTATAATACAACGACTTAAAGTATCTGGTCAGTGAGATGAATGTTTAAAAAATATAGATATTGAAGATAATTAAACTCAATATGAAATCTATAGCAAATTGAAAAATGAAACCATTAAAGGTCTAAGAAAATCACAAAAGGTACCATACTGAAATACGTTGAAATCCACCGTAAGAAAGTAGTTATTGTATAATTTATAATTTCAAAAAACAGTTTTGTCATTCAGTTATATTTTAGAATAATAATTATTTAACTATATCATGAAACTTTTGCATTTGCCAGGAAAAGATAAAATTATGGTTTACTTTACCAGATTCATGACTAATTCCTAAATTATAGATATTTGTATCACAAGTTGAACGAAATCTTTGTAAATTAATGGTGCTTTTAACAGTATCCAAATAAATAGTAATATGACTGTAAAATATATATGACAGTGAATAATCGTATGAGTGACAAATTTAACAACGTATAAAGTCGTATACATGAAGTAGTTAGTTATTTAATGAGTTATAAATTTTAAAAAAATGTATTATTTTAAAATATATAGTACAATAAATATTTTTTTTCTCTAAAAATTTACTTCAGGCTTAGATATATGGTTAGGTTTGCAATTTCTAGATCCATTATGATATTTAGAAAATATCTGCTTGCAAAATACAAATTTCTTAGATACAAATGTCTTATTTCTAAAGAAATTGCAAAACAGAGATATTATGCTTAGTATCTAGAAAACCAATTTCTTTCTTAAGGAAAGCTTTAAAGAATAAAAAGATGTTTTCAGAAAAATTACTTTCATGTTTTGTCTGGGAATTTCGTGCATTTTAAGGTAATGTAGCTAACAGGAAAAAATATCTTGGTTATAAAAAGTATCATTTTACTCAAGATTCTTTGTTAATGCAAAAAGTAAGGTTTCTCTCTGCATATTTTATATCGTAAAATAAATGTAAGACAATTTTCTAAATATTAAATGTTGGAAAAGAGCGTCTTTTTCTTGTCTGTTTCATGACTTTCTACAAACATTTTACTTTTCATATTATTTTAAAACACAAATTATGTTTTAGATAACATTTCAAGTCATGGTCTTCGTAGTTTTTAGTTTGCCTAGTAATGTCTATTCGAATAAATTTTATTTTTTATAAATTATTAAGAATTAAAATAATTTTCAGAGACTCATGATTTTTTTTTAAGGTTGTTCTTTTTAAATTTAATTTTCTATACACAAGAAGAAAGTATTTTATTCTTTGAAATTTTCTTCCTATGCGTTTTATGGATTTGTACGTTTTGGGATATCTCGAATAAGACTTTACTATTTTATGTATCGATATTTGTCGTCTTTGACTATCTGTAAATTTTTGTGTATTACAGTAATTTGGTGGAATCTTTTTAAGGGCCCTCATACCTTTTAAAATCTTTCTACCTCTAGGGAAAAGTGATGTTGTGTCAAGTTCTCATAAAGTTTTAAATACTTAGTGCAATTACATAAAGCTTTCTAATATATTTAAGGTGTATTGTACCTTTTAAACTCGCCGAAAATCAACAAAATCAATCAAAGTTTGAAATAGTGTATCTTCAAACACTTTTTATGTATAACTATGAAATTTTGACTATTGATTAAAAAGATTGTGCTTTTTAATATAATACCATTGGAAACTGACTAAGTCTTTTAAGGAATTTGTGTATTGTTGAAAATAAAATAACTATTTTTCTTCTCTCCGTAAGTCAGTGCGCACATGATAGCTTGAGAACATATGTTTGGATTAGGCGGAAATTTGATATAGATAATAAGCACATGTGTATTTAAAAAATGATCTACTCTTAAGTCAAAATTATTTCATTAACAATGTAAAAAATATATTTTTGTAAAAAAATTCAAAATTTTACATTTTTTGATGAAAAAAAAAGAGTCATAACTAAAAATATTATCATTGTAAACACTTAAAAGTAGATCAATTTTAACTAATATATGTGCTTATTATTTAAATCAAATTTCATGAAAATCTATGCATACGTTCTCAAGAGATCATGCACGCAATGACTTGCGGAGTAAAAAAAAAGCTATTTTACTTTCAACAATACACAAAATCAGTAAAAGACTAGTTTGTTTCTAATAGTACTATATTTAAAAGCACAATCTGTTTAATAAATAGTCAAAATTTTATGTTTATGGATATAAAGGTTTTGAAGATACACTAACACAAACTTTGATTGATTTTCTCGATTTTCGTCGCGTTTAAAAGGTACAAAATATCTTAAGCCATATTTCAGGCTTTATAAAATGTAAAAATAAACACTTATAATATAATATAATAGTTAAAAAAAATTCAGTTAGTATTGTAACATTTTTGCACAAGGTATGTCACAATCGCACGATAACCTAACTTAGAATGAATGTATGTAAATAAAACTGATGCTAAAATAACTGTTCCGTATCTATTGGCGATTTAACACCCCCCCCCTCTTTTTTGTTTCTGGCAACCCGTTAATGTAACCCTGTGTGAGCAGGTGTGCTCGGAACTCGGTGGCGACAAGCCGCCGTTGCTGCCTTTCTCTTCATCGTATTTATTAACTAAATAAATACTATAGTTTTGGATACAGTCCATTTTGTTCTAAGTTCGCACAACTAGTACAAAACCTCCGCACATTTTTGGTCCTAAGCGTCCCGGAGGTAATCAGCGCATCTTCAGTGTTTTAACGAAAAACTTGTGATTTCTTTATCTTCAACAAGAAGATCAACAGTATGTCGGACGCAGCAGTTACGTCTCTAAATCGAAAGCGCGGTAACATCAAGTCTCAGCTCACCAAAATATCCGAAGCGATTAACGAAACTACTTTCGAAATAGCTGAATGGCAGTCTCATTTGGAGTGTTTAACTAGAATACAAGAAAAGTTCGAAGTTATCAAGGAGGATTATTATAAAATCGTGAAAGATGAAGATTTTGAACAAACAGAGGAGCAACTGTCTTTACTGGATGAGGACATTAGAACAATAGAGGTAAGTCTTAAAACCTCTATTAAGAAATTTTATTGTGAATCTAATGTTAGCGCTTCTTCAAGTAATGATATATGTGTTAGTAATCATAAAGCAACTATAAAACTGCCCAAAATTCCATTACCGGTTTTTACTGGAAAAATTGAGGAGTGGAGCATTTTTAAAACTGTCTTTAATACGCTCATTACAGAAAATTCTGATTTGAACGACAATGAAAAGCTTTTCTATCTTCGTGGGGCTTTATTGGAGGAACCCGAAAGCATACAAACCCCAGACGATAGTTATACGTCTCTTTTTAGTGCATTAGAACAACGGTATGAGAACAAAAGAAGAATCGTAGATTGTCATATAAAAAATATTCTCAACTTGTACCCAATCAAACATGAATCCGCAAAAGATTTTCGAAATTTATTAGATAGTGTTAGGAAGAACTTAAGAGCCCTTAAAGTTTTAGACTTTGAAAGAGATACATTCTCTAGCGCCATATTATTAAATATACTGTTAGACAAACTTGATCGAGACACTCGTAAACAATATGAGCTGACGTTAAAAGATAACGAGGTTCCTAACTTTGACGAATTTCTCGAATTCTTAGAACGAAGATGTCAAATCTTAAATAGCATCAGTGCTAGTTCTTCTTCAAAATTCAATTCTAACTCTGACCGTTCTAAGTCTTTATTCATGAAATCTGATAAAACACAGAATAAAAAGTGCAGTCTATGCTCTGAAATCCACCCATTGTACCATTGCGAAAAATATAAGATTATGAAATTAGCAGATAGAATAAATATTGTCAAGAAAAACAAACTTTGTTTTAGCTGTCTTAATTCCTCACATTTATTAACATCGTGTAATTCAAAAAATACTTGCTTTGTTTGCAAATCAAAATTTCATCATACTTCCCTACATAATTATTCAGCGCCACAAACTGATCATTACGAGGTCAGATCAAGCGTCGCAGACACAGCGGCGACGGCCTTTACGCAAAGAGCCGAAAACGATACTCCCAAACATTCGTTTTTTTCTCATGGAAACAATAAATCCGTTTTGATAAACACGGCGATAATTTATATTACAGATTCTAATGGGGTTAAAAGACCGTTACGTGGCATTTTGGACTCTGCGTCAGAAAGTAATTTTATCTCATTTCACGCAGCAACTTTGTTGGGATTAAATAAAGAAAAAATTCATATACCGATTGCGGGTTTGAATGATTCAACAATAAATATAAAGGCAAAAACTGCAGTTTGCTTATCTAATAAAAGCGGGGATTCTCAATGAAATATTGATTGTCTGATCACTCCGAAAATAACAAATTTCAGTCCGTCTAGAAAGATAAGCATTTCTAATTTGAGCATTCCACAAAACATAAAATTGGCGGACCTGAATTATTCATTCCGCAAAAAATAGATATACTTCTGAGTGCGGAATTGTTTTTCGAATTTTTAAATGCTGATCAAATAAAACTGAAAGATAATTTAATTCTGCAATCAACTTGTTTTGGATATCTGGTATCTGGTAGTGTTTATGATAATAATATAAAGCATAATGAAACCCATTGTTTTCTAACAAAAAATCTAGAAGCACTCAATAAGACCTTGACCTCATTTTGGGAAATAGAGAATGTTGATGATTTAAAGCCGTGCAGCAGTGATGAATTAACATATTGTAATCAACATTTTGATAAAACACATTTCAGAAAGGAGGATGGGAGATACGTAGTTGAAATGCCGTTCAAACCAGAAATTTCTGAAACTAATTTAGGAAATTAAAAAAAAAATCGCATCTAAAAGATTAGATTATTTGTGGCAACGTTTAGAGCGTGATCCAACAATGAAAAATTTGTACATAGATTTTCTAAATGAATATAAGTATTTGAATCATATGCATGAAATAGAGGAAAATAGTGATTTTGAAGACGGTTTTTATTTACCTCATCACGGAATCCTGCGACCATCAAACAAAACTACCAAAATGCGCGTCGTTTTTGACGCAAGTGCAAAATCAACAACTGGAAAATCTATAAATGATATGTTATATAAGGAGGGGTGCTTCAGGAAGATCTCTTTTCAATATTAGTAAGATTTAGAAAGCACATTTACGCATTCACGGCAGATATTAAATAAATGTTTAGAATGATAGAAATTAATCCGTCACAGCATAAATTCCTAAAAATTCTCTGGAAGGACAGTAAGTCATCGTCTGTCAAAGTTTTCCAACTGTCAACCGTTACCTACGGGACCGCCTGAGCCCCATATCTAGCAACCAAAACTTTGCAACAATTGCTTTGGATGAAAAAAGGGACTTCCCATTGGCTTCAAATATTTTATTAAATGATTTATATATGGATGATTGCTTGTCTGGTGCTTCAGATTTAACCCAGATGCAATTAATTCAGCGAGAATTAACGCAACTTCTCCTAAGAGGAGGCATGAGCTTGCACAAATGGTGCTCCAATGGAGTACAGTCTAAGGATCAGGAAATATTTCCCAGGAAATATATATGGAAATATATATGGCAGGAAATATATATGGCAGAAATTCTGAGGAAATTGTGACAAAAACTTTATGAATGCTATGGAATAGCTTCAGTGATACATTTACCTACAAGGTAAATACAAGTGAAAAACAAAACTTTACTAAAAGAGATGCCCTTTCACAAATAGCTCGTATCTATGACCCCCTTGGTCTACTTGGACCGGTGATAGCAAAGGCAAAAATCTACATGCAGCAACTGTGGCTACTCAATGTGGATTGGAACGAAAAACTACCTCCACACGTTTCTCAGCAATGGGAAAACTTCATCGCAACATTACCAGAATTAGAGACAATTAAAGTGCCAAGGTGTTTCTTAAAGGTGAACGTTAAATCTATGGTGCTGAACGGTTACGCATATGCTTCTTCTAAGGCGTACGGTGCAGTCATATATATTCAAACTATCTCTAACACTAATGAACTATCTAGTCAACTTCTTTACTGCAAGTCCCGTGTTGCTACGACGAAAGTAATGACAATTCCTAGATTGGAATTATCTGCATGTCTTCTTCTGACAAAATTGACTAACAAGGTCTTAGAGACCTTAAAACAACCTCTTGACTTCGTCCAGTTGTTCTCTGATTCAACTATAGCACTAGCTTGGATTGAAACTTCTCCAAATTTGTTAAAGACATTTGTGTGCAACAGAGTGTCGCAAATTCAGCAGTTATCAAAAGCTATAAGTGGTCTTGCATTCCATCCGAGAGCAATCCAGCTGACATGGTTTCTAGGGGACTTGACGTAAAAGCTCTTCCTGGTAGTGAACTGTGGTGGCAAGGTCCACAACTTTCAACTGTTAGTGAACAATCTTTAGAGACTATTCGTAATCCAGATATTCTGTGTGACTATTTATATGTGAATGAACTGAAACCTCCTGCTATAATGACTCTTTTTAACATTAATGACTCTAATTTTATGAATGATTTATTTAATTTAACTAATAATTTTTTTTAATTAATTAGAATTCTAGCCTTCATTTATAGATTTATTAGAAATTGTAAGGAGCGCGATAAATTAAAGGGTCCTCTTTCTGCCAACGAGATCCAGAAATCGGAAATTTACTTATTGAAATACATTCAGGTAAAGTATTTTACACATGAAATTGATGCCTTGAAAAAAGGGTCTTCAGTCCCTTCTGCAAGTAAGTTAAAATTTCTGAATCCTTTTTTAGATTGTAATCAACTAATCAGAGTAGGTGGTACTCTCACATGCGAACATAAATTATAAAAGCAAATATCCCATAGTTTTGCCAGCAAAGGATAGGTTAACTAAACTTATTTTTCAATACTATCATCTTCGTGATTTTCAGGTAGGACCCCAGGCTCTTTTGAATACTGTACGTCTAAAATATTGGCCACTTAGCGGCAGAAACATTGCACGTAAGGTTGTGCATGAATGTGTACAATGCTTCAAAGTTATACCCATAATGGCTAACCAGCTGATGGGGATCTCCCTCCTGAGAGAGTAATACCTAGCTCTCCCTTTTCTAATGTCGGATTAGATCTATGTGAACCCTTTGAAATAAAATACAAGGGCCAGAGAAAGGGTACCCTCCAAAAAATCTATGTAACTATATTTGTATGTATGGTCAGGTCACTAAGGCTGTACACTTGGATTTCGTTTCAGATATAACATCTGAAGCAATAATTGCTACTTTAAAGCGATTTTTCTCTCGTCGTGGGAAAAGTTCAACAATTTTTAGCGACAACGCTACAAATTTTGTTGGGGCTTCAGCAGAACTTAAGCGTCTACGAAAACTTATGAATAGCGAAGAAATCTCTAACCTTTTGGCATCAGAGGGCATCTGCTGGAAATTTTCTCCTGCTAGAGCACCCACCTTCGGTGGCCTTTGGGAGGCGGGAGTTAAAGCATTTAAATATCATTTTAAGAGAGTAGTGGATTCAGCTCATTTAACGTTAGAGGAATTTCTAACGGTAATTGCACAAATCGAGGGCATATTAAATTCGCGGCCACTTTCTACTTTGTCAACAGATGCCAACAGTTTTGAAGTATTGACTCCTGGTCAATTCCTCATAGGAAGACCGCTTAATGCTCTTCCAGAACCAAATTTAATTGAGGTAAAGGATAACTTATTAAACAAATGACAAAGAACACAAAAAATGGTGCAAATTATATGGAAGCGTTGGCAGAATAATTATCTTAGTTACTTACAACAACGAAACAAATGCCTATTCAAAAAGCTAAATATTTTGCCAGGTATGTTGGTATTAGTAAAGGAATCACAACTTCCTATTTGCACTTGGTCTCTAGGCCGTATTACTAAAGTAATCCCAGGTGCTGACGGACATGTCAGAGTAGTAGAGGTACGAACAGCGAAGGGCATTTTTAAAAGATCTGTATCTAAAATTAGTATTTATAGTTAATGAAATTAATGCTCAGTAACTATTTAATATTTTTATTATTATTATTATTATTAATTGTATAATTATGGTGATGGTTTTAATTGCTTATAATTGTATCATGTTGTTTTCTTTATTAGCTGTGTTACATTTGTTATATATTGAAATACTTGTATTATTTCAACGCCGGGCGGGATGTTCCGTATCTATTGGCGATTTAGCATCCCCCCTCTTTTTTGTTTCTTGCAACCCGTTAATGTAACCCTGTGTGAGCAGGTGTGCTTGGAACTCGGTGGCGACAAGCCGCCGTTGCTGTCTTTCTCTTCATCGCATTTATTAACTAAATAAATAATATAGTTTTTGATACAGCCCATTTTGTTCTAAGTTCGCACAACTAGTACGAAACCTCCTAACAATAACCTTTAAACTCTATTTTATAGAAGGAATTAATGATATATATCTTCATTGACAGAAACTATTTAAAAAGTTCAATTAAGTTTGAAAAAAAAGTAATCGATTAGTCATTAAAAAATAATGAAGGTATTTACCTATCCCAATAACATTAATTCATTCTATAAAATAGAGTTTAGCGTGCCATTTTAGCATAAGTTTTATGTTCGTATATTAATTCTAAGTTAAATTAACGTGGGGTTGGGACATATCATTTGAAAAATTTTGAAATATTAACCGATTTTTTTAAAATTATTATATTATATTATAAGTGTTTATTTTTACATTTTATAAAGCATGAAATATTGTATAAATATATTACAGAGGTTTGTGTAATTTCAATAAGTATTTAAAATGTTATGAGAACTCGAAACAACATCTCTTTTCACTGGCGGCAGAAATATTTCAAAAATTTTGAGACCCTAATATTTAATTCAACCTATGGATGACTTAAACGGTTTCTGAAGAGATTTTAGTGTATATTTCAATTTTGATGGCACTGCTATGCCGTGCTCTTCAAAGTGATTGCAGTATTTCGAATTTATATGGATTAAGTTTCAGCAAATGTAATTTAGAGGGTGCCGAAAAATATCGTTTACAAACTTAATGTGCAGGTTTTTCACACCACACGAACAAGTTTTACATTGGAAGTCGTGTACGGAAATTAATCCATGAGGTTACACAACAACGCAACCGACACGGAAAAAAGGGCTTCGATAGACGTGTTAACATGTCTTAGATTAAACAAAACTAACAAGGCAGAAAACATGGTTAAATAACAGAATATGTTTAAAATTATTTTATTTTGATGCATGGATTCATGGAGTCGATTTTTCTGCGCAGTGGTCACGCACAATCGCAGCCACGTTCAAAATCCTGGCAACTAGATCCATGCCTGATGTTGCGAACGTCTTGTATACCATTGACTCCAAGCATTTCCACAGGATACAATATCTAAGGGGGTAAGGTCGGGGATCGTGGTGAATAAGCGACTGATCTGCCATATCCAAACCAGCGAAAATGATCGGTGTTATCGATATAATCCTGAACATTTCTGCTGAAATGTGCACATAACCCATGAAGGTTAAACAAGATGTGTTAGCGTGTAGTTGCTGGAACGTAAACCATCAAATTCGGCAAAACCTCTTAAAAAATGTGATAACTATTCCCGCCAAAATGCTAAGGTACTAGGTAAGAACCAAATAGAAAGACACCGATAATACAACCCAAATGTTCTTGGGGAATCGTTGTTGGCTTGCATAGTCCAAGTGCATTCCTTGGTTTGTAATACGCCCACACGTAAATGTTCAAGACATCGTCCGTGTAAATACCGCTTAATCAGTAAGTAGAATTCAAAACGAAAATTCTGGCTGAGTGACACGTTTATGCAAGTTCCAACAGGCGAATGCATCACGATGCGGATCGTGCACGAGTGTGTCGGTATCCGCAAAACACAGGAGCGAAGCACACCGAAGTCTCATTCAACTACTCTGAGACCTATTTACGTGTTCCACTCAATTTCCCTTATAACAGCTTTTGCTATGCAAGTGCCAGGTAGTAAACAATATTTGCACTTTCTTGAAAAGCTCCTGTTTCACGCAATTGTCCGGGCAATGATTGATCTTGATGACGTCTGTTTGAGAAGCGATGTCGACACAAGTGCACCGCGGTTGTTTCAATTGCTCCGAGACATTTTTAACATAATGCATATCTCACTATTCTGTGTTAGTGAACCGATGCATCCATCTGCTGCAATGTCCTCATCTGAAAAGATTCCGCTTCTCGTTCTATAATACACCTCCAAACATTGCTCTCTAGTGATCGCCGTTCGCTTTTCCTTACAAGAAATCCTATGTAAAATGTTGTTCGTCATGGTCTAACAGACCAGCACCTTAAGTTTGAAAACGGCCTCTTAATATGTTTATTATGTAAAACTATGTTGAATCAATGAAAGACAAAGAATGAATTATCACTTTACTAATCAACGTAGAACCATTAGCGTGAAAAAATGTCCAGACGTTGGTTGTACGCTGATTAGTAAAGTGATAATTCATTCTTTGTATTTCATTAAACATTTACAGCGTAATTTCAGCTCTGCTGAAAAATTAATTGGTGTATCTGTATATGTTCAATCAATTTTGGTTTTCATCACATAACAGGAGGTTCTGCTATACTATGCTTTTAGCGATAAATATTGTTGATATACATCATATTATAAATAACAGTTTGGATGTATATCCAATTTTGTCTTCCAGTACTCCCAGGGTGCACTTTTGCTCTATCTTTATTAACCTACTTATAATAAAGGAGGTAATACAATTACCCTGTAATATTACATGTACGTCTACGCAGAACTCTTGAACGTATAGTCCGATTTTAATTATCTTTTGGAAAGGTTTCGTTCTGTTTCTGGTTACGTTCCAATTTTATTAGAATCTAAAAATGACGAGCAGGGAAGACCGAGCTATGCTCGGTCAAAATTAAATTTGAGTTCAAATATTATGACCCATGACCAAAATGACCCACTAATTGAATTTTCTCGAACATGTGACTTAGCCCAACAGTCTTCTCGTGCCCGAAAACCATGGGATGCAAAATTTAGTGTAAATTGAGCCGATTTTTAGATCTTGACCCACAATGACCCAGAAATGACCCACTAATCGAATTTTCTCGAACATGTGACCTAGCCCAATGATTTTCGCGTGCCCGAAACTCGTAAGATACAAAATTTAATCAAAATCGTTTGAGCCGTTTTTTAGATAAAATTAATTTGACCCGCTTTGACCCAAAAATGACCCACTAATCGAAAGTTATCGAACATGTGACCCAGCCCAATAGTCTTCTCGTGCCCGAAAATAGTCGGATACAAAATTTTGTCAAAATCGTTTGAACCGTTTTTTAGATACAGTTAGCTTGACCATGACCCAAAATGACCCACTAATTGAATTTTCTCGAACATGTGACCTAACCCAATAGTCTTCTCGTGCCCGAAAACCATTGGATGCAAAATTTAGTGTAAATTGAGCCGCTTTTTAGATCTTGACCCACAATGACCCAGAAATGACCCACTAATCGAATTTTCTCGGACATGTGACCTAGCCCAATGATTTTATCGTGCTCGAAACTCGTAGGACACAAAATTTAATCAAAATCGTTAGAGCCGTTTTTTAGATAAAATTAATTTGACCCGCTTTGACCCAAAAATGACCCACTAATCGAAAGTTCTCAAACATGTGACCTAGCCCAATAGTCTTCTCGTGCCCGAAAATAGTCGGATACAAAATTTCGTCAAAATCGTTTGAACCGTTTTTTAGATACAATTAGCTTGACCATGACCCAAAATGACCCACTAATTGAATTTTCTCGAACATGTGACCTAGCCCAACAGTCTTCTCGTGCCCGAAAACCCTTGGATGCAAAATTTAGTGTAAATTGAGCCGCTTTTTAGATCTTGACCCACAATGATCCAGAAATGACCCACTAATAGAATTTTCTTGGACATGTGATATAGCCCAATGATTTTATCGTGCTCGAAACTCGTAGGACACAAAATTTAATCAAAATCGATAGAGCCGTTTTTTAGATAAAATTAAATTGACCCGCGTTTACCCCAAAATGACCCACTAATCGAAAGTTCTCGAACATGTGACCCAGTCCAATAGTCTTCTCGTGCCCGAAAATGGTCGGATACAAAATTTCGCCAAAATCGTTTGAACCGTTTTTTAGATACAATTAGCTAGACCATTACCCAAAATGACCCAAAATGACCCACTAATCGAATTTTCTCGAACATGTGACCTAGCCCAATGGATTTCTGTTGCCCCAAAAGGATACGAAATTTCGTCAAAATCGTTAGAGCCGTTTTTAAGATAAAATTTGCATATATATATATATATATATATATATATATATATATATATAACCACACACAAGATTTGCTCGTATTAGAATATATGATATGCCTGCCTGTAAATTTTTTTGTCTTATTTTGACTTTTTATAGGTTTTAACATTCTTTAAAACCTTCCTATCGAATTTTGAGAATGATGTTAAAGTACTCAGTACTAGTTTAGGATTTTAAATAGTCGTCGTACTGTACATAGCTATTTCCCCCTTTTTAACAGGAACACGTTTAATACATCATCACAGAAGTTTAATATATCATCGCCTACAATATGCCCGTTATTGTCAGAAAATAGACTTAAAATGAATATGAATAAGAGTATTGTATCTGGTCGGGTAAATTGACTTAAATGAAACCCAAGTATTCGGTTGGGTTAGAAAAGTGCTATTTTGTTTGTTTTGGGTCACGTCGACACTATTTGTTCCATGCCGTGTCTAGTTGACTTGGATTGTTTCAAGTTTGGGTCGGTTTCAATTTGGGTTTTGACTCATGTGGATTAGTTTTAGTAAACCGGTTTTTCCAAAGGAAAGTCTTCACTATTGTCTGAAAAAATGTTATATATTTAAATTCTAATTACTATGTATGTAAATGTTCTGTTTTCTACATAAAAGATTAAATTAATATTAAAAATGTTATTTATTGTGTATTTTTCTATAATTTTATTGAAAATGTAGAAACATTTAAAATTTTTGCATAATTTCGTGTTAAGGATAAACTGAATACAAATGAAATGTTCAGATTACAAACTCATACCTATCTCGATAGATAATAAATAAGAATAAATGTTTCCACAAAAACAGGAAAATAAGAAAATATGCATTAGAGTTTTTTTCTTAAAAATTGCTTATTTAATTATGAAACTAGTCACAGTAACTTCTTGTTAAATTCAAAGATATGCGCTAAATATCGATTTCGTAATTGTTATGTCTGTACATACGATGAAATAATTTGGATTTTATCTTCTTAAAATGGTATTAACCTGTATCATGGCCCCCTGTTTTTGAGCGATCTTCCTTATTCTCTTATTTTCCGCCGTTTCTCATTTCTATTTTTTTTCTGCTTTGTTCATTATTAATGTGGTTTTCTCTTCGGAGAAGAGGGTGAGTCAATTTAAGCCGATAACTATGTATATAAAATTGGAAAACACACATTCGTTTGTCGGGTGTAGCGATCCGCATTCCTCAAGCTTGTCATTCTGGCAGTTGATGGAAGCGAATACATTGATTTGACCACTTATTGAGATAGATAAAAGGTACACATTGGTCACGTATGCATCAGTAGACTGGTCATCTAATTTGTAATGGTTCTGGTTAGTGCTGGTGCATTCCCTTGAGCGTGTTTCCTCACATATCTCGATAACATATCTCGATAAACTCAGTAGTAGGTGGTACTTCATATTCTGCTTCATTTCACCTCTGTAAAGAGCATCAACCTGTACATAACAACTCTTTAACACGTTGTTTCATAGTTAGACACATTGACACTATTACTGATAGCTATTTGAAGAAAACCACCCCATTTCGCATTGCTTAAACCTTTCAATATATTTTTGTCGATGTCGCTTCCTGAGAAAATTGCAATCTTTTGATTTGCTGATGGAGGTTTCTTCAGATAATGATACACAATTACTTTCAACTTGTTCTGCAATAAGTTAATTTTCTGTTTATGTTTTAACATGTTAAATGAATTATAAACATCAGAGCAGATATTTCTTCGATATGGTTTATGTAATTTATCTACTTGTCCCATAAATATGCATAAAGCAATAACGAATGTCAATAGTTGCAATACTAAAATTTTAAAAATACAGATTAATTATTATTTGTCTTGATCCACACAATTGGTGTAGATGGACCGCATGCGTCCCGCGGATCGCAAGTTAAGTATAGCTGATCTAGACAGATATATCCGAATTGAAATTTACAAATGAAAATTTTTATTTGATTGTTTTTAACTTTTAAACAACAAATTTGTGCTTTATCAGTGGTGGAACAGTGACGCCGAAGAGAACCAATTGACACCGCTAAATTTAAACATCATTTATGTTCACAAATATTCAGCTATTTTTTAACGCGAAGCATACTATTAAAATTTCGTGGTGACAATCGCCGAAATGGTGCTCCACTGTTCCACTACTGCTTTATTCACTCTAAATATTCTAAAGATATTCCATTAATTCTTTTAAATAAATTATCTATGTGATCATCTTTAAAATGAGATAATACATCGTCAAATCGGCTTCCAAAAATAAATTACATATGTTTTTCTTGTAAAAAAATGAAAAATTAAAAGAATACTCCGATTCACTTTAATTTAATCACTAACAATTTAGAAAAAAAGTTATGACGATTTTAATTTCCTGGTTCATGATTTAATTTAAAGTTTAATTTTAAGTAGTAATAAAAAATCAAGACTAATTCATTAGGTTGCTAGAAGGCATAAAAGAACCGTTATTAAATCTCTTACTTATCATTAACTCAATCAAGTTGAATTGAGTGAGTAATTTTTTATCTTTTCTAATACATTCATTTTTATATGAATAATTCTTATAGTCTGATAATGAGAAAATTTCAAACTGTTACTTTACTTGTCACTTTTGCAGTTCTGTTGTCATATAGAATTTTTACTAAAAATTTCTTACATTCCAAAATATCACTGTTACAATTAATGTATTTCAGGAACTTATTGGATATTTTAATGGTTAAATTCTTTTATCTTAAAAGAACTCATCAGAATTTTAAAACTGTCACAAGAGAAGGAGGCATCTAGAGAAAAGAGAACAGGAAGTAAATCCATTTAAATCTTGTAACTACTGAAATATTCTCTTCTCATTCATAATTAGAAAGAAGGTGAACAAAAAAAAATATTTTTTCTCCATCACAAGATTTGAAAGTAGAAAAAAAGTGTTTTTGTATAGTTTCTCCGATCAATTGAAGCTTATATTCTTAGGAAGAGAAAATTAACCTTTAAAAAATGCATTTAGAACAGAAACGATGACATTTAATATTGTTTAACATGGGATTTTGAATTATAAACAAGATATTAAAATGAAGTATGGTTAACGAATTAATAAAATGACTCTGTAGAATGCAACTGCTGATAACACTGCACGGGAAGAAGGATTTTGTAACAGCAGATCTTACGAAATTTTCAAGTATTAAAAAGCACATTAAAAATTTCACAAGAATATAGTGTAATTTAGTAACTGCCCAATGCTATTTATTTTTCAAATAGCATACTGATTTTACATTTAAATCAAATATTTAAAACTAAGATTTTAAACTCAGATATTAAAAATTTATTAGAATGTACTTGCAAAGACCTTACAATATATGAAAATGTACAAGATTTTGTTGCGTGACTCTCAAAATAATTGCAAGTATTACCCACACAATTTTCAATAGGGAACATGACGTGGTGCATCTCGGAAAACAACTACCATTAAATTGTATCTTACACAGAGTATGTTTAAGGCCGGTAATACATCCTACTTTTGGTTCGACCCTGTTAAAGAAACATGAATGATAAATACACCATCTAAATTATATATGCTTAATTGATACAACATTTTAAAATTTCATGGTTCTCGGCATTTGAAAAATCCTCATTTAAAGCGTTACGAAAAAGTTTAAAAACTTTTTACATATTTAAAAAATTATTATGCCATAAAGAGTGTAGGTATATGATGCAAACATTCAAAAACTGGATACTAGACACTGTATCATTGTTATCGGGCAGAGCCCGATTAAGATAGTGAAGAGCATAAGGCCCAACTGTTTTTCAGCCCCCTCCCCTCAAACCAAAATGGTAGCTAGGAAAGTTTTTTGAGAAAATTGGAAAATTTTCCTGTATTTTATAAAAATTGGTCATGAAACTCAGGTTAATCTAAATTTTCTTTAGCTGTTTGATCCTACAATGCTTTATTTATATCTTCATCTTAAATACCTTTTTAAAAGATGTCCAATAAGAAAATATTTTGTTTACAACATTCCTAATTTAAGCTGCTTTAGAGAACAGAAAAGTAGAAGCAAGGCTTTTATAGAGTTATCTGTTTCTTAGATATCGAAGGTATAAATAAAAAAAATTCTAGGATAATTTTTTCTAAATAATTTTCCTCATTTTAGGGCCCTTACCTCCAATGGGCCCAAGACAGCGGCCTAAGTTGGCCTGTGCGGTTATCAAGCCTTGACTACCGGGAAACTATTAAATATAAAAGTATTTTCAAATAATTTAAGAAGCAACTTTTGTTACGTCGAATTTCACAATAAATTCAGTAGAGAAAAAAAAACATGATGTTGCAATAAAGTGGCATTTCTAAAAACACGTTTTTTACTATCTTCAGAAAAAGTCTTTTTTTTTTTAGCTTCTGTTAATTTCGACCACACAAGAAAAAAACAAAAATAATTGATTTTAAAATGTGATATAGTTATTTTAAACAAAATATTCAATAGTTTTTGAACATATTTAATGAAATATAGTTAATATATTAAATGTTTTTAAAGAGAGGTATTTTAGTTAACATTATAAAAGTTATGAAAAACATTTTCGTCATAAACTATCTCGTCTTTAAACATTTACAGGTTTATCAGTAAGTAACTGGGAAAAAATATTCTTAAATATTTTGTTGACTGGACATAAATTGTAAAAAAATAAGCTAGTATGCTGATGCCTTCATAAAACTTTCTTCTATATATACGTTGTCCAACGCGGCGCCCGAGGATGCCATAGCGCCCTTCGTAGGTTTTTTGGGCGACCTTTCTAATGTTTCCTGGGTACGTCTCCGTTATTCCGCCGACCACATTCCATAACAAAGAACAATCGCCAAACTGTAACGCCTAGTAAACAAATGGAAGAAAGTTGCAACTGAAACCCCTCCCCAAAAATACAAGAAATTCAGAAAAGCCCCACTCACCAAAGTGCCAGTTATCAGTAAGTTTAAACAATAAAATTTACAATATATTAATGCAAATAGAAAAAAAAATCTTGAAATTTATTTATTGACATTATTTTTCTTAAGAGACTACATCAGTCACGCGAAAAAACGCTCCAGCTAATGTTAAGTCTATGGGAAGGTTATCGCGCGATTTCTCGCTCGCATTTTAATATTTTTAAATGATTTTTTTTTTGCATAGGATAGCTGAGGTCGATCTCTAACGTTGTTAGTTTTTACTTTTTCGATTTTGGTTCCAGTATTTTATATAAGGGTACTTTCACTTTCAGAACCGGTTCCAAGCGGTTCCAAAATTTGAAATGTCCGCTTATAAAAAAACCGTAACCAAAATCGAAAAAGTAAAAACTAACAACGTTAGAGATCGACCTCAGCTATCCTATGCAAAAAAATCATTTAAAAATATTAAAATGCGAGCGAGAAATCGCGCGATAACCTTCCCATAGACTTTACATTAGCTGGAGCGTAGGCTCTTAATTATCCATCTCGAATTATGAATAAATATTTGTGACATAAGTTGAAACTTATGCGAGGCTAACGAAAAAGAAAGGCTTCCACGGTGCTATAAGCGTATATATTTTTAAAGACCGCTGGAGTCTCGTGATGCTCGAATGCACCAATGAAGGTGTACGAAAAGAGCATCACGTCACTCTAGCGGTCTGTAAAAAACGATAAGTGGAATGCACCGTGGTAGCCTGTCTTTTTCGTTAGCCTCGAAACTGATGTATTGTACGTAACTATGCATCTTAGCATATTTTCAATGTTTTTTTCTCTTTTAAAATCATGACACCACCGTTTATGGACAAAATTGTTATTTTAATTACGAAATAAGTAATAAATCAGTAAAAAAAAATTAAAAATACAGATAAATGTCGGATTTAAAATCACTTGATGACATAAACAAGTGTAATGATTCTGACGTCAAGTGAACGTGACGCCATGATCATGCTTTTTTGGCCATAAATTCTATATAGTTTGGCGATAGTTTTTTTTTTTTTTTTTTTTTTAAATGGAAAGTTGTCGACGGGATAATGGAGAAATACAGTTTCCTTTGACTAAATTTTCTTAAAAATATAAATTACTTTTAAAGGTTTCTTTCTTTAAAATCTGAAATATTTTTAATTATTATTATAGGCATATTTAAAACTTTTTCCCGTAATTTTTTTAGATAGGTTTCCTTTCAGAAAAAATTGCTAGTAACTTTACTAGAATTTATGTTATTTTTTAGCTACAAATTATTTTTCTATTCGCGTAAGACATAGTGTTGCCAATTTAGTGCGTTATTTATTCAAAATATCTACCGCTATTTCTGTACAGTAATCTGAGCTTATTTTAATTGCAGACATTTCATGAATAAATAAAGCGACGATTGCTATTAAAAAATGGTGGTAGATGTTTTGAACCAAAACAATCGATAAATTTATAACAGTGATAAAAAATATATGTATCTTTACCACTACTTATAGCGAGATAATATTACTGCATGTTTTAAATAATAGCATCTTTCAGTGTCTGCCACCAGCTGTACCACACCTCTTTACTTAAATGTTGGACAGGCCTGATCTATTTTAATTGAGAAAGTGTAGTTACACGCTAACAATTTTGAATATTAAGTATGGTGTATGTCTTTGAATTTAATATAATGCATTAACACTTCTTATTGGATATTTATTGGATAGAAAAATAAAGCGAGATTCGTTTTGTGAGTAGGAAATCCTAATTTTGTTAAAGTTCTGATTTAAGAAAAAACAGAAACTAAGCAGAAAAATGGTGCTACCCTCTCTCCATCGAGGGTAGGAAGTGGGAAACAGCTTAAATTCTAAATTAATCTACTATTTTAACCTTTTAAACGCCGCTCTGTGTTCCAAGAATAAAAAATATTATTTCTTTGTGAAAATAAGATTTAAATGCATCTATTTAAACAATGCAAGAAGAAATTTCCCCCCAAAAAAAATTTATGTACGATTTCGGGTATGTTCCCGTTTGGGAACATTGGCGTGATTCATTAAATTTTTACTATATTTTTCAATAGATTAAATTTTATGGTTCTTATGCTAGAATTTTATAAGTATGAATAATATTTGACAGATTTAATAACATTAAAAAATTTTTAAGTGAAATTCGTGTGTTGAATATTATACTTTATAAAAACAACCAAACACAAAGAAAGAATTAAATAATATATATGTGCATAGATATAAATAGAATTAGTAAAAATGTTTAAACCAACTATAGAAAAGCACAAATAACTACTTGAAAGTTAATGATAAAATAATTATATGTATTACAAATATTAACTACATAAAACTATAAATAATAATTATATAAAATACAAATTATCTTACCAAATTATTATTATTATTATTTTATAGTTTGCATCACTGTCCGTGATAAGAGGGAAAACAATGTTCATGCAGTCGCTTTTGGCATTCAAAGCACATTTTCCTTGTATTTTTCTGGCAAACTACACAGCGTCCTTGAGATGATGATACCAAATAGTGCGTATCTGACTGCCGTGCAGACTGTACTGGATGGGCACGTGGACCTGGAATACAATGAATCTTGGGTTTCATTCGAAGTAAACTCAAAGTCACCTCTCTTCGAAAATTCAGGTGTGACAGTTCTGATGTTGAGTTGTGGTGTAATTCAGTATGTACAATCCATCCCGCAACAACAGCCATGTTTAGGGCATTGCTAAATAAGTTCCAGTACCACTTTTTGCTGCGGAACATAGGACGGTAACTTCCAAGAAGTCTGTCTAACAAATCAACTCCACCCATACCTTCGTTATAGCACTTTACAAGATGTGGCTGTGAAACATCTACCTTTTTTCTTTCTTTACGACAAAATCGTTTTGCATTACCCATAGGTTCATGAGTATCGTAATTTGACGCTATTGTAACAACTGAACTATCGTTCCATCGGCACATATAAACTTTTCCATCGCACTGAAAATCGTACTTTCTCCTCTCGCATTTGGACATTTTTTTAATGATTGCAAAGGACACTGTCCTGTTCTAGTATCCCGAATTGTACCAGTTGCTTTAAAATCTTTGTCTGATAAATCCGCCAAAAGTTTATAAGACGTGAAAAAATTATCAAAGTATATTTCGTTTTTTTTCGGATTTTCAATACACGATAAAAGTTCCCATACAACTCTTGATCCAAGGGGAATATTACTCCTTTCCGGACTTTTTCCACCGTAAATTTTCATTGCATATGGGTAACCATTATGCGAACAAAGCATCCAAATTTTGAAACCAAATCTTATAGGCTTACCTTTTATGAACATTTTTGCTGAATGATGACCATAGTATGGAACCATAGATTCATCAATGCTTAGTTTTCTGTGAAAGATTCCAAACTGCCGAAAATTTTTTTCAAGTTCTTGATAAAAGGGAGAAATTTTGCCCAATTTATCTCCTGCTTTCAAATCATTTGAATCTATAATATGAAAATATTTCTTCATTTTCCTAAATCGGGCTCTAGACATAACTGAAGCAACTATTGGAACGGACAAATCTTCATAAGTGCTCCAATATAAATCCTCACCAGGAACAGTATGGTAGCCACTAAATAAGAGTAACCCAAAAAATTGCCCAATATCGTTTTCGTCTACATCAATATTTTCCCCTTTTTGCATTGCATACAGTTTTGTCATTTCTGATAAATGTGCTAAATATTCCATCGGCAAAAATTTGTTGAAAATTTCAGCTGGCGATAAATTTGCTAATTCGGGAAACGATTCGCAAAGCTTCATATTACTTATGGTTTCTAAAGATTTTTTGAAAGATGCATTTTTATTCCAGTTCGGCTTCATATCGTCTTTCTTTGATAGTCTCTTTCTCTTCAAACTTGATTCGGTTTTTGATGTAGAAGGTACAGAAACAATCGTTTCATCATCTGATACATCAACTGATCTATGTGTAAAAACTTCTAATTGTCCGCATACATCTGCAGGCATAATTTTTTGAAATTCATTTTCATTTACATCTTCTTCATCTGTTATAGCACCACTTTCATCAGGAGGCAATTGGCAAATATCTATAACAGAATCAACCGAAGCATCTGAATCTGATAAAGAGTTAAATTATTCAATAGCTTCCTGTACTGTTAAAAATCTTTCACGATTAGCCATATCTATCAAAGAAGCAAAGTAAAAATATCGTTCTAGCTTCACCCTCTATTACTTACAAAATGAACGATGCAAAAAATTCAGAAAGAGAAAAGGAAAAAATAAATAAATAAAAGAACTGGGCGGGTGCTGAACCACGTGATCTATCTCAAAACTCTTACATACGATAAGAAAGTAAAAATTATTGCTAACAAATAGCACCCTTCGCGGGATACTTAGAAAAAGTCATAAACATCCTCAGTCCTGAGCAAAACAGTTGTTTGGACAAAACTCTCACCCCCGCACTAGTGAGCGAAGAAAGCAAGAGAAGGGGGGAGGGGTGAAAAGGGTGTAAGTGGAATTCGAAAAGCCACTGACCTGCTTTTAAACACAGCAAAAGAGATTCAGTATAATTCTGAGACTCTCAATATTACAAATTAGGAAAATAGATCAACAGTGCAAATGATCGAATTCTGTATAGTGAATTACGCCAATGTTCCCGAACGGGAACAATAGAATTTGATATCTTATAGCAAACGCATTTTTATTGAAAACTGTTATTTAGCATGCTTATTCTTTAAAATGGAACTTATTTATCATAACTCTGAAATTTCATGAATTTTGCATCTTTTAAAAATTTTATGTGAATTTTTTTAACAATCCTAGTAAAAATTGACAAAAAATGACTTTTTTACGAATTTTTTTTAAGCTTAAATAATTATATAACATAAATAGTTTTTAGTCTAAAAAAATAAATGTACTTTTGTTAATAAATAATAATTTTTGTAAGTCCATAGAAGCGAAACTTTTTTTTTTAATGAATTTTAAATTTGATGTTCCCGTTCGGGAACATTGGCGTTTAAAAGGTTAAGCTACTATCCAATAACAGCATCTTAAACATAACTTTATATACACTTCGGGATATTTCATTAACGTGAGTCATCTTGCCTCTCACGATTCGAGTTCCTTGTTTAATGCCGCATTTTGTTCGATTACAGCGACATCTACGATTATCCGAAAAAAATGTTGAATACAAAAGTTACGCATTGTTTTCCGTAGAATCCGAATCTCAATAAAAAGTTAGAGTTCTCATTTAAGATTTCAAAGTTGTACCCCATCTCACTTCCAGAATAAAGTGGTATTGGGTCGGGTCAAACCTGAATTACTGAATAAGATTTTAAAAAAATATTGAACATGTATTTTTCTGTTTTTCAATCCGACGTGTATTACTCGAGTTATTTGACCGTTTCCAGATTTTTCGGACACATGGTATATATTTATACTGTTAATCGCAAATGTACATTTTGGTGCAATTCAACACAATAGAAACCTAGATGCAGCCATAATGCCCATCGGCAAAAATCACGGTATAGTAGCCTCATCTGTTGACTGACCAATACTAATCATTTATTTGTAAACTCTTTCAAAATTAACACCTTATATATGAAGCAATTTTGTACCACAGATGCCGAGATATAGCTATGGCATCGATCGTGGAAAACACAGCGTAACAGCGCTGCTTGTTGATTGCTTCAAAATACTACTATAATCAGCGACTAATTCTGTGCAACTAAATATGGAATTTCACGGAAATGTTTCAGCAAAAACAAAATTTGCATAACAGACAAGCAGACAGGTTCGGTACAAATGTAGTCAAATTGTTGTCAGTCATCCCAAATGAGTAAGCTTATCAAAAGCATTAAGTCGAACATTTTCTTCTTATAAGAGAAGAGTTCGAAAAATAACCGCCGTTATGGCGTAACGTTGGTAGGAGCAGGCGGAGCGCCACTATTTTTACATCAGCGTGATCTCTGATTCACTCAGTAAGCATACATATGTGAGAGTGTGGGCGTCGTTCTTTCGTCCATTCCCTTATTATAACCTCAAAACATGAGTGTTGCAATAGAAAATCCTGCCAAAGGCGAGAAACACTCAGGCGGCCGAATTTTATGAAGAAGAAATTTGTAATTTAGTGAAACGCTATGAGAAATGCTTTCATTTAAATGGCGTTTATTGTAAAAATTTTTGAAATGCTGTAGTTTTAAGATTCATATTTTTTTTATGCATGTTATTTATTTATAATCAAACAGATGTTAATTTCCGAACTCGCCTCGTATATATTGTAAAAGAAATAATCATTAAACGATATTTTCTTGATGTCATTTTTTTATTTAATGCCTTAAAATGAAGCGTCCAACCATGTTTCCAGACGAACGTTTCAATATTTTACAATTCTTACAAGTGGATATTTTTAATTAACACCCCTTTCAATGTTACAGTTCTTGGTGAATATTGTTTTTTCAATTGAGAGCGTTTTCCTGCGTATTTACGAGAATAGCCTGAGGTAAGTGTCTATTAAAGCGCTAATCCAACGATATTTGTATCAAAATAAATAATAAGTAATGTAACGTTTTCTTTTTTCGTGGTGCGTTATAATACATGTAACTTCTGAAGAGCTTTAGAAATATCCATCATAGTTGGAAAAAGATTAGTATTGTATATGTGTTTGGAAAGGTCTATGCTATAAATTCGCTTCAATTTTCGCTTGCATAATTGTTCAAATTTCATATGCTATTGTGGTAGACTACGATATGTTTCATTTTAAAAAAGGCGTTTTTAGAATTTTTAGTTATTTTGCATATTTTTTCAAAACAGTTCGGAAACATTATTGTTGTTGAAAAGGCATCAAGATTTTTAATAACCCTATGGAAATATTTTAAAATAAATTTTATGGTGTAATAATATTTTAAGTATCTTCAACGACTATATTTATTTTTCTTTCTGCAACATACACACAAAAAATGAGTAAATGTGTTCTTTTATTATTATGTTTTTGTCATTCAAAGTGATTTATTTGGAGGGAAGGGTTTTGTTGTTGTTGTTAGTATTTTGTTGTATCATTACCAAAATATTTTAAATTTTGTATTAATTAAAAATACATAAACAACCCACCAAACAATATTTTAAATAATCTGAACTTCTTGGAAATAATTCCTTTCCCTTTCAATAAATATCAGTTATTTATTCATTTCCAATGACAATTATTTAATACATTCAGAATAAAAATCATGTAAACATGCTTTGTATTGCAATGAATGCCACATATTTTCCAGACGTTCCTTCTTGAATACAACCTGCAAAAATTAAGCTCATTTGGATATTTAGATGTCAAATAATTTACTTTTATAAAACATATTTAAATATTCAATAACAAAGCTGAAAATGCTTTCATTTAAAATTTAACCTATTTATTAAATAATGTTTTTCCGAATTTCTTATTTAATTAAATAAAGATATTCATGGATAAAAGTTTAAACCAATAAACATATATCGTCTTAAACATACAGGCAAAGCTATTGAAAACGCCTATTTCTAATCTAGATTAATTAAGTCTGATTCAAAGAGGAATTTTAATGATATGTTTAATATTTTGATGTCTTTAGGATCTACGCATAATTAAGCTTCAAAACTCAAAAGGAGGAAGTAGATTCTAATAAATCTAAAGTTATTCATAAATGTTTTTAAAATATAAATCTGGAATTTAACCGAGTTTAATTAATTGGATAGAATTCCAAATTCGAATAAACGTTGTCGGATAGTTTTTTAGAATTTAATTAAGATATTTATTTCAATATATTTAATATTTTGTAAAATAAACTGAGCTAGTGACGCAAAAATTAATCAGTTCATGAAGGAAGTTTATATGCTTAAGATATTTATGCGTTATAAAATTTTACACATGTAAAAGTAAATTGTAAGTAAATACTCTATTTTTATTTTTTTAAAAAGAGTTAAATTTATAATTATGGAATGTGAATGATAAAATTTTGTATAAGATAAGATCGCAAACCAATGAAAGAAGCACACCGTGGTATCCCATTCATTTTGGTTACACCATTCATTTTGGTTACATCATTCGTTTTGGTTATTTTAACCCATCAAAGCAGGAATTATTTTTATCTTTAAAATGCAAAAATTGCATTTCATACCAATTTTTCAAAGTAGCAACTTTAGTCTCCTTTTATTACGGAGTTTCTGTCATCAGGTAAAGAGACTATTTCTATTAAAATATACTGGTTTACAAGCAACAAAATGGAGGGCAGCTACCCCTGTACCATATGGTACCGGTAGGCTTTAATGGGTTAATCACATATCACAATTGGTGAAAACCAGAGATTTTGGATCATGTGACACCTAAGAGGGGTCGGCTAGAGAAAAGGAGTTCCAGAAATGTGAAAATTTATATGAATGAATGATTTGAACATTTTGCTACATTTTAAGATCACGGGGTCATAGTTCTTTGTATTCTTGTCTAATATTTAGTAGAAAAACGTCCGCCGAGAGATGTAGTTAGCACAGAGAACTGATTATGAAAAGGTTTACGACCATTCGGCTAAACATTTTAATATACAGAGTTACTCCAAATTATGAATACAAACTTTCAAGGGTAATAGAACATACATAGATAAGCGCAAATTACCATACAATGTATTCACATGAAATTCACTAAAGTTTAAACACTAACTTTCGGCAAAATGGCTATTCTGAAAAGATTCACCTCAGATCACTAAAGAGACTGTAGTTAGCTGTATAAGCTGTAACCGAAAACACTAATCAACAGGGATGCAAAAATCTAGGCGCCAATGGGCTGATTCTCAACACTAAATTATATCAGTATTCTCCGTCAAATTTTATTAGTATAATTCGCCTAAATTTTATCAGTATTCTTATTAAGCGAAGAATACTAAAAATTTTAGTGGTGAGAATCGGCCCATTAACGCCTAAATTTTTGAACCCTTGCTAATCAATATTGATTTACAATACAGCAATAGCACTAACAAGGGAGCCCCATAAAATTCCAACTTTCTTTATTTGAAATATCGAGTTTAAACACTTTACCACGCTGTTGAAGGTCCTGTTGACTATTCAATTCCTAAAAACATATCAAAATGGACACTGGATATTTTCTAAATGGCGAAAATTAATTTCAAAATCCGGTATCGTGAAACTACAGTCTTAATCTCCACAAAGGGCAGGGCGTATCTAAATCCGCTGCATCTACTTTCTAAAACCATATTTCTACCACCTAGATGACCACAAATGCCTAATTATTACATTATATCTCGAAGTAACCGTTAAAACCAGATTCCAAGAGATCCCGGCACACCTTACGAAAATGAAAGGATTGGCAGAATAGATGGCTTGTGCATGCACAAATGTTAGAATCAGGATAACATATTCACGCACAAAACGCAAAAATCCATTTTGCCTTAGAATGCCCTCATAAAAGAGTAGCACTTACGCTACACTATTTATTGTTTTCCATGTCGAATAAGACAAGAAGTGGTCAATCTAAAACGTATTTTTTTCAAAGCATTTCAGATAAATAACAATAGCTCAGATTCTTACTTTTTTTAGAAATGTATGTTTTATTCACATTTGTATGGTTGATTTTATTATTATAGTCGCAAAGAAAAATTGCGTCCAGGTTTTAGGAATTATTAGTTTTTTTCAAAATGTTTTAAAGAAATATTAATGTTTTTTAAAAAAACAGTAAACACTTTTCAACCTAGTTGATTAACACTTTCCAACCTAGTTGAAAAGTGTTTATGACTTCGGTTTATCTGCCGTATGGCCGTATGGCCGTCTGCCAACTGCCGTCTGTCCGTGCTCTAATTCCCGTAAATATGCTCGGATTGCCTTGCAATTTTTATATGTTATTGTCTATAGCATGTCTCCTATTTCAACTGAAGTGTGTAGTTCTTATAGTTTTTTTTTACAGGGACACTCAAAAGAATTCCATTACGGTTTATGGGGAAAAATCATTTGCGGTTTATTTTAATGATATTACACAATTTCAAACACATTGTAATTGATATATATCCCTAAGGTACATTACAAGAAGCTTAATATGGAATATGGTGTGCATAGAACTTATAGTTACTTTACAGGGACAGTCAAAACAATTCCGTTACAATAAGTCTATGTAGAAAAATCTTTTACGGTTTAATTAAATGATGTTTCACTATCTTAAACGCATTGAAATTTATATATATCACTAAGGTGCATTACAAGAGGCTTACTGCAGAATATTGTGTGTATAGCAGTCATCGTTCATTTACAGGGACACACAAAAGAATTCTCTACTGTCTGTTAACAATAATTCTTGGAAGTGCGTTTTAAGTTGCTGAACGCGATTTTAAATTTAACTCACTTTTTGTCTATTACATGGTGTGTATAAATTCTGTAGATGCTATACAGGGCAGCACAAAAGTTCGCGAACACATTTCCGTTTATTGACAGAAACTCCAGACGGAGAATTTTAAACAGTGCTACGCGTTTCCTAACTGAACTAAAATTTAGCATCCTATGTAGTATATATACAAATCTATAGATCCTATACAGGGCTGAATAAAAGTATTCGGATATTTTTCCGAATATTGTATGTGTTGGAAATTCCTGAAATTACGTTTTTAAATATGTTATGCGTTTTCCAAATTGTTTACTCAGATGTTATCTTTCAGCTTATTAAACGGTAATGATTTGTAAAATTATTTTGGAAGCGTTGGAAAGTGTTACATAATCTATGCTTGACGCATGATTTTTCGTTCTTTTTTTTCTTTTTTTTTTACAGTTGAAATAAATTTACAAGATACATTAACTAATCAAAGTCAGGCTGGGCTTTTTTCACCTGCTTTTCTTGTGTAATTAAAGTGTTTCAATAAATAAAAAAATATTTTAAAACATGTAGTAAAACATGTCTTTTTACAAAGTACGTATGGCTCATTTTTAGAATAAGTTGGGATATTCTAATCAGTTTGTGTGATAAAAAGCCTCAAAATGTATGTGAGATTGAAAAAAAATGCTTATGGCATTTATCGTTACATTATAATGTAAATTTTCTTTTGTAAACAAGAAGAGTTTTCATATTTTTTAATAAATGTGTATAGTTTCTACTATAATTTTCCGTTTTCTTTAAATTTTGAAATTTTAGAAGAAAAAAGAGATTTTTTGTGTAGGAAATATAAATACCGCAAAAAATGTAAATTTAATTACGAATTCAAGTACCGAAGATACTTCTGTTTTGTCTTTCATGACAAAAATTAAAAAGAGTCAGTTAAACAGTTAAATTATAATATTTTTACTGATTTCCAACGAAGGTGGCTATACAATTTGTTTGTATCTTTTTTTGGGTGTGTGTATGTCCACGCATAACATTTGAATGGGTGGTTCGATTTTCCAACTTTTTTTTTGGTTGGAAAGATTTCTTTCTGAAGATGGTCTCATTTTAATATCATTAAGCTCTGAATTTGATATGTTTGCCTGCTTGCATATTTGCATCTCTTTTTTGACTTTGTAGGCGTTAACTTTCTTTAAATTTGATCACACGCCACGAATTTTCAGCATGGCATTACGTTACACAATCTTATTTTACTCATTTTAAATAGCCGTCATATCGTGTATTAGTTTTACAGGGATACATCAAAGATTTACAATATTACCCTCCAATGTGCGTCTAAATGCGCGATTTTAGCAAAAATGAATGCACATTAGAGTCGTCCATCAAGTCGTATAATCTAATTTTACCTGAATCTGAGCCGACTAGTGGTTCGAGGCTATAAGTGTTTTTTTTTATTTCAAAAGCTTCTCGGAATCAGGTTGAATTGACTGTATTTGTTTAGAATTCTGGTTGTTTTTTTGCTCTTGCGGGTCCTGTTTCAAACACGCTTTTTCAAGCAAAAGTCTACATTATTGTTTAAGATAAAAAAACAAAAAAACTTCATAGTTCAATATAATTAAGTATGTGCAGTTTTCTACATAACAGATAAAATTGATAATAGATGTAAAATTACCGAATACTTATTTTTCAAAATTACGTTAAAACATGGATTAGTTTTTTTTTTCATTTCATGTTTCGGGTTGAAGTGCAACAGGTTCGTGTTGAGTTTTTTAGCAGCTGTCAAACAGAGTTTTCCGATAGTGTTCATATCGGATATACTCTGTCCCGTGAAGGATTCTAATGGATAACAATACAGAGTTGCCAGGATAACGTGAAAGTATAAAACATTCCCTTGAAATTAATTTAATTTTTTGTTTGTTAAAAATTACTTATATTATAACATATTTTTTTAATTTTTAAGGAAGTTAAAAGTTATGCAAGTACCTTCAAAAGTTGTGAATGAGCACGACTTTATTTTCAGTTACTTAAAAAAATGTCCGTAGTTATTCTGTTCTTATAAATTTTTAGAGTGTCATAAGCGAATTATAATTTTTGAGCGCGTTTGGAAAGAAAGTTTGGTTATCTCTCACATAAAACAATTCATAAATTCTCCACGAATAATGACCATAATATTGGATATCGGCACATATTTTTCATAGTTTAATGAAAGATTATTTTCCCATATGCTTACAATTGATGTTTCAGAAACAATCTATACGCCGTTGCGTTCAAGTACCACAAACACTTTGCAAATTAGTTGTATCTTATTTAGATTGGTGTAGTTTGAAAATGCAATAATATATTGTAGTAGCTCTTTCCAAAGTGAATGAATATTATCCAAATTCAATAGCGAAAATTAAAGAAATAAATGTTACCCGAAACACTTTTGTATTCCTTTTTATTGCATATAGTCACAAACATTCATTTACTTTTAAAGTGTATAGCTAGAATTCAGTAATAATATATATATAATAAGTTAAATATTTATAAGATATGTCTGGAACATAAAATAGCTTTATATTATTCATCCAAATTTAATATCACATAAAAAATATTTCCAGGGTATATTAAAATGTCATTCAAGTTTTAAGAATAACATTAATAAAATATTATGAAAATTATTTCTGTGACTATTCACAATGTTCAATCATTAAACTATCTTAGAAAAATTAAACGTATAAGTTAAATAATTTAAATAAGAAAATATGTAAATGATATTTCAAAATAAAAATTCAAAGTTTGAATTTTGATTTTCGTGTAAATCAAGATGTATTTACTTATAAAAGTAAAGTTTTGTAAAACGAATAGTAATTTTAAGAATCTACAAACAAAAATTCCAGTACTTTGATTTTTTTTTCAAATAACTTACGAAATTTTTTTAAACACTTAGTTTGGGAACTTTCGACTAACTATTACTAAATCAAAGAAATATTAAGTGCTACTCATAATTATGCTCGAAATGCTTTAATTATAAACTATTTTTATATTAAACCTGCTGGAATTTCTACTTTCATTTAAATATTTTACTTTTATAAAAAAGAAGAAATTTTATAAGGATAATTAAGGTACCAGGAAAGCATTCATACATAAACAAAAAACGGTGAAATGAAAATGACAGATTTTAAAATATAAAAATATATATATTTCACTTTGAGCAGAAAATCTTCAAATGTTGTATAAAGAGTTTTTATCTTTCAAAATATATAAAAAATTAATATAAATAATAATAAATGAGTGTATGCACTCCCTATTTATGGGCAATGTACGATATAACAGGAAGGTCAACATCTTTTACTATCGTTCAATAGATACTACAAGAAGAGATAAAAGAGATTATTTTGAAGGATTATTTATTGGAAAAAGTTCTCACCTGTGTCTTTATCGTACGTGTATTCCCTTCTATATATCGCAAAATTACAATTTCTCATCGTATTAAATAAAAACACAGCACATGCATTTAAATAACATTGATGTAATACCTTAAAAATTACCAACTTCCGATTTTTCAAAAATAGTTAAAAAGCTTGAAAACTTTGCTTTTACGTTTACAAAACTTTTCAAAACTAAAACGCGTTCACAGTTTTGTGTTTTAAACTATAGGTTTCTGCCCCATACGAACTACGATAGCGAATGCTCGTCAATGATCGAAAAGACACTCGTAACACGTTAATTTTCTCAGTTTTAAAAAGAAACAAAAATGGTTTCAAATGTACAAACTTCTATAGACATTTATAAAACAATTTAAAAATCTTTAAAACGCTTTTAATTTAATAAAATATTACTGCCCGCTTCCCGCTCCCGTCGAAAAATTATAAAAATAGAAAAGTCTGGGAAAAAGAATTATGAACGGACAATTTTTTTGGAATTCACGCCATTTTGTGAATCGTAATAAATTATTTGGGTTTTTGAAAATATTTAAGTTTATGAGGCATTCCACTTTAAATATCAGGGCATTTTAATCAGCGGAAGCTTTAAAGTTCATAGTTCACGGAATCTGATTGGCAAATCGTATCAACTGTTCACTGTCCATAATCTGTTCATAGTATGGTTTCTGTTAGCTGAAAAATTTATTTTCAAGGGACATTTATTTTCAAAAACGCATTTCTGGCAAATTCTTCTAATTTAAGAAATAGATATTTATTTCTTTAATATTACGTTTTATGTTGCAATAATTTACCGTCGATATACTATATTGCACTCTAAATAATTTGTTAGAAGACACAAAAACTTAATTGTAATTATTTTGTGGGGTGGCCCTCTACTGGGTCACTATTTCTTAAAATCTACCAATAGTGGCAAGGAAAACCCCGGCTATAGCATATGCGAAATTTCATTTTTAACTTGAATTTATTTGAATTAAGTATTTTTTTTTTGTACTTAAGCTTTGTGTACAATTTACTTACTTTTTTTATTCATCAGAACCAGTAGTAGACCATGACCCACTATAAAACGAGAGTTACGTGATTGAACATACTATTTTTATTTAACTCATATAAAACGATTGGATGAATACGGTTATTCAAAAAAAGGTATCTTCATAAGCAATTACAATCTCAAGTTCAATAAAACACGAATGTAAGATTATATTTTTGCAGTTCTAAAAAAATTTAAAAAATAAATCGAGAAAAAAAATTATATTAATCCACGTTAATGATGAGGCAAAAATAAAACGAAAAATTTCAAAACTTCGAAAATTTTTCACCTACGTATATAAAGACACACAAACGGTTTCTGTCTTCACCGACAAAAAAAGATTCGCTTATTTCGTGTTCTGGAAAAAAAAATTGAATTGTTATTCATTTTAAAAATATATATATATTTTTTTAAATTGTTTGTTGATTATTGTATTCATGAAGGAATATAAAACACACGGCAGAATGTCAAAGAATTCTTACAAAAAGTGCTTAATAAAAATGTAATTACACATTATTTTGCGAAAGGGTAAAAAGATTTAAAAAGAAACTAATATCTACAAATAGTTATACGAACTCCAAATAAAATTTATTGACATGAGATCAAAATGTACAACAATTGGTTAAAATATTCAACCACTATTGCATTTACGATTCGACCCTTCTGGAGAACTTGGAAAAACGGTGCAAAATGCAAAGGTTCAGCTTAAAATAACAAAAAAGTACACTGATGTCCACAAATTTCAGACATTTCGTCGAATATCTACTGAAACTCGTGAGGAAATGCCCGAAATGTCCTTGAACTTTGAGGATGCACACAACATGTTTGACTTCATGTTTGTCAGTGAAGATTTTGTCGCGAGGACAATTAGTGAGTGGGGGGGGAGCAATAATAAATTTAATATTATAATAATATTTTCGATCACCCAAGTAACAGAAAATGCTAAAAATGGTCTGTCATTGTAGCAAATGACTATGTAGGTCCTATTAAACATTTGTGTCAGCATAGCACGTATATTCGTGAAGATTTTAACGTATCTGTGAAAAATTCAAAAGGGTTTTTTTGTAGCATGCAGCGTTTTCAGCCGAATTTAACACCGTTTTCCGAAAACTTGACAAAAATTGTAGAAATAGTATATGCTTACACAAATGCACACAAATGTTGAACAGGACCTACATAGTCATTTCTGCAGTGACAGACCATTTTTCGTATTTTCTGTTACTTTGGTGATGGAAAATATTATTTTATTATTAAAATTATTATCGCTCCCCCCCCCCCCTAATTGTCCTCGCGACAAAATCTTCACTGCAAAACATGAAGTCAAACATATTCTTTACATCCTTAAAGTTCAAGGGCATTTCCTCACGAGTTTCAGGAGATATTCGACGAAACGTCTGAAATTGGTCACTGTCCTTTCATTTCTGGACATCAGTGTATAGTAAAAATGTTTTAAATATGAAGTCGAAGTGCATTGGAATATGTCTTCATCTTTTAGGAACCAAGTTAATACACTGCTACGGGCGACAGATTTGTCCAGAATCGCCAAAAAATACATACACACGTACAGACAAACACTGCTTTTCATTAATATAAGATTACAAGAAATAAGACTAAAAATTCAGAGAATTGTAGTAGTGTTCTACAAAAGAGATTTGTAGTAGATGTGAGACTACAAATTTCTGGATTTTTATTCGTGTCGTTGAAACTTATAAAACAAACCGTTGTTTGTGAAGGTTTTTAACCAGACACACATACACCTCAAAGAAAAAAAAAGTAAAGAAAAATACATATTAGTTGATATGGGGTAGAGTGGTACAGTCCTCTCCAATTGTAACAGAAGCCAAATTCAATTTTTCCAACTTCCTGCTGAGTGTGTGGGTGTATACTTATTTTCTTTATTCTGGTAATGTGATATTATATTTCGGAATAAATCGTCAGCGACTGCATGAAAATGTGTAAGCGAGTATGAATATATCTATCGAATTCAACCCAAAATATGCTAAAGCATGCTCATAATAGCCACAAAATATGAATATATTAAAACAAAATCTTATACTTGTATAAACACAGGTCTATTTCAAAACAACTAAAATATTAAATATAGAAGAAAATATAATGAAAGCATGTTATATCAAAAATAAGTAAGAGATAAATAAATAGTTATCAAACCCAATATAAAACGGCAGATAAATTACGTTAATTGAATATATATTTAGTTTTCATTGAATATGTAACGTAAGTACACAATGATAACTTAAATTTAGGTTTTTCAATTTCGAATAATTGTTATCCAGAAATGCAGCAAGAAAAAATTAAATGAAATAGTAAATAAATCTAATATGTTAGAAATGGAAAAAAAGAGCAACGTTAAAAACAACAGAAATATCAGTTTGAATGCATACCAGTTTCGGTAGCATTTAGCATACCGGCTTCAGTGCAAAGGATGGCGGAAATTTGTCCAGATATATAGGAGAGGCACGGATTCAACCGAAAGTTATATTGACCAATAGGAAAATAAGTGACTCCAGGCAACAGACAAAAGTAAAACTGCAAAGGGAATGGAACGGATTCAAGTAAAAGGTTTATTGACCAATAGGGAAAACAGGAGCCCCGGAAAACAGCCAACAGGAAAACAACAAAAAGAACGGATTCAATTGAAAGGTTTATTGACCAATAGGAATACAAGGAGATTCCGGTAAACAGCCAATAACAAAACAGCCGAATTGAACTAAAGAAAATAGAAAATTCTGGAAAAACAAAAAAAAGAGGTTTTTATATAATGTTTCCAACAATCAGATAATATGGGAGTAGCGAATTCACAACTAACAAAATTACTAATTTTTTTATAAATGTGAAATATTTCAAGAAAGTTAAGTTCATGCATAGAAGTAGTCTTAGAAATTATTTTAGCCGAATTTAAGTCAAAAGTATGATTCTTCCCCCAGAAATGTTTTGCAATTGAGTATTTATTGGTTTCTTGTTTTTGAATATTTTGTTGAAGTTCTTTATTACGAAATTTTAAGCTACGTTTGGTTTGACCAATATAGGAGAGACCACATAAGCAATTAACACTATAGATATTTCATGTTATGTAACTCAATAGAATCTTTAAGTTTGAAAAGGGTAAGTTTATTGGAAGGGATAAAAATTATTTTGAAGTCATATTGTCTGAGAACTTTAGCAATGGGAGAACTTGATTTAGAAGAGAAAGGTAACACAATGCTAATATATGGAAGAGAAGGAGACTGAGGTTTATTTTGAGGTGGTGCTGGTGTTTAAATACAGCAATATCAATAATAGTATTATAACGTCTGTCAACCGCAATGGCTTTAATAAATTGAATTTTACTATTAAATGAGTGGGGATCAGAGCAAACATGTATGACACAACTGATAAAGGTATAAAAGGCGGTCATTTTTTGACTCGGAGGGTGCCAAGAACGGGCATGGGAGGGGGGGGTGGTTAGAGAACTAGGAAAACTTTTGCAAAAGGAGGTATGTAAAAAAAAAAACAGTTACATTAAGAGTGAATATCCAAAAATGTGAGAGAACCATTATTTTCAGTTTCATAAGTGAATTGAATATTACTATCGATACAGTTCATAATGTTAAGGATATTATCAATATTGTGAAGAGGGATGTCAATTAAGGTGAATGTGTCATACCCATAACGATTCCAGAAAATCAAGGATAATTTATTGAAAAGTAGCATTCAGATTAGTGCATGTAAATGTCTGCGATGATCGGTGACAGAGGGAAGCCCATGGCTAAGCCATCAGATAGTTTATAGTAATTACGTTGGAATGAAAAAGTTCTTTGATTCAAAAATGCAAGAGGAATTTTAAAGGTTTATTAAGGCTTAAAGGAATTTTAAAAGAGGTAATATCTCTTGAACTTCAAAATATAATGATGAAATCCCGAAGTTTCTGTTCAAGACAAGAGAGGGCACCATTATCGGGACATTCTTGAACAGCGATATAACGTCAAATGAGACCATAGTAAATTTAGTAGGGTCTAAATTCTGAATTAATTTAGCAAAGGTGATGGAATATTTTACAGAATATACATTTTGCGGATAAGGGAGGAGAAACTATTGTGGGTAGATATTTCGCTATTTTCGGTCGTGCCAATGTTTTAAACTATGGGACGAAAAGGCATGTAGGGTTTATGAACTTTCGGAAGAGCATGAAGTATTGCACGGATAGAGACAGAAGGAGACATATAGGTTTGTGTAGATGTGTCACCTTTTGAGTAAAATAAAATGGCCGCCTTTTATATCTTTATAAATCGTACCATACATGTTTGCTCTGATCTTCACTCATTTAACACTGAAATTCAATTTATTAATGTCATTACGGTGGACAGAGTATATAACCCTTCTATTATTGATACTGCTTTATTTAAACTTCAACACCTTCATTCCTCAAACTCACCTCAGTCTTCTTCTCCTCCACATATTAGCATTGTGTTACCTTTCTTTTGTAAATCAAGTTTTCCCATTGCTAAATTTCTTAGATAATATTACTTCAAAATAATTTTTACCCCTACCAATAAACTCAACCTCTCCTAATTTAAAGATCCTATTGAGTTATCTAACTCATAGGCTATGTATAGTATTAATTGCCAGTGTGGTCTCTCCTGTATTAGTTAATCCAAACGTAGCTTAAAATTTCGTATTAAAGACCATCAACAATATATTCAAAAACAAGAATCTAATAAATCCTCAACTGCAAAACATTGCTGGCAGATGAATAATACTTTTGACTTTAATTCGACTAAAACAATTTCTAAACCTACCTCTATACATGAAGTTAACTTTCTTGAAGCATTTCATTTTTATAAAAAAATTAGTAATATTATTAATTGTGAATTCGCTTTTTCCTCAATTATTTGATTGTTGGAAACATTACATAAAAACTTATTTTTCAGATTTTTTTCATTTTTTGAGTTTCATTCCTTGTGCTGTTTTCTTATTGGCTGTTTACCAGGAATCTCCTGTTTTCCTATTGGTCAATAAACATTTCACTTGAATCCACTCTTTTTGATGTTTTCCTATTGGCTGTTGCCCGGAATATCCTGTTTACCTATTGGTCAATAAAACTTCCGCTAGAATTCGCGCCTCCCCTATATATCTGAGCAAATTTCCGCAATCCTTTGCACTAAAAATGGTACACAAAATGCTACCTAAACTAGTATACATTGAAATTGAAATTTCTGGTGCTTTAACGGTGTTTTTTTTTCTATTTCTATTATATTGCACCATGTACTATCTTAATAAATCTAACATGGATCTGCCCATCCACAGATTTCTTCTTTAATTCTTCCGTGTGGTCACATCAGCTTGAATGTGCACATCTGTTGTGTCAGTGTTTTTCAAGACCATGTTGACGGCTAACCGGCATTCTCCTGGTTGTTCGTATTTGGTAGATTTGTCGCCAAGGTCCCCACTTTAATTGTTGTCTATCCCTAAAAATAAATTGTCTATACTTTTAATTAGTTGTATATTCTTACATTATTGTAATACATCCGCCCTACAGCAATGTATTTTTGTCTTTGGTTCTCAAAATGTACTATACCATTACTCATATACCATACAGACCGTGGAGTTGTTTCGAAACTGTGTAGCCCTGGAATTCATAAATTGTTCACTACTTTTTATAAACTAGTTATCACTCCCATAATGGTGTGGTGTATTTATGCGCCCGAATGATTAAGATTATTGAAAGTTTTTGACAATATTGTCTACAGATTAGTAAATATTTTATTTTTAACTAATTTTTTTATTTCGTTATAGGAAGGTCTCTCTTTTTTCCATGATCGTTTTCTTTTTTCCTGATATTTCGAACAATTCAAATTATCCTTTTAATAAAATTATGAAAATCATTATTACTAAATTATAGGAAAGGTACGGCATACCTGTCTATACCAAAAATCACATTTTTCTACACAAATTTCAATTCATTGCTCGTGAATTACTTTACATTAGGGAAAATCTCAGTTCAACTAAAACTTAATACATATATATTTAAGTCGAAAATTATCCAATGATCGCAGCCTCCCATAATTTTTATAACAATGATTGGCTTCGTTTTCCTTCAACAGTACAAAAGAGACGTCTATGTCAAAGAGTTTTTACTAGGAGGCGCCTTATGATTTTTGATACTGTTTCATAAAGAAACAGCAAGCATCGAAGCACAAGGTACATCTAATGATCCCGATGGTGATGAAGCATAATCGAATGCAAAGATTTAAATTTATTTAATGAACTCTATTATTGACACACAAATTTTATTTTATTTTGTAAATGTGAAGTAATCGATATAAAAACATTTATGCTTATTAAATTAATTAATGTTTTGGTGCTCCATATATTCAAGTTGTTCGACAAAATACGGAAAAGTAAGATAGAACGTCCTATAAATTAACAATTTACACCAAAGTTCTTGGGTTCGATTAATTCGAATAAAACCTTTCCAAATCAGTACTCTTGAGTTAAAAAATAGCAATAAAGTGTAATACAGAAAAGTAATTTCGCTTTATATTTCTTTATAGCAACCAGTAAGATAAATGTAACATGCACAATTTTATAAATATAAAAATAATAGTTATGGTTGATATTTCTGAAAAATAATAGACAATTTTTCTGTTAAACAATTTCGGTGTGATTTATTTTTTTCAATTGGTATCAACTTATCTCACTCTCTTCATTGAAAATTGTTAGTTGGTTGAAATAATCAGAATAAACATTAAGGTGCTACATTAAGACAAATATAAGGCTTATTAATTGAATTAATTTTTGAATATCTTTTCGCAAACTCAATAAACTTTTGTATAAATTAAAAGTATGTTACATGAAAACATTTTAATAGGCTCTACCAATCCATATTCCAAGATTTAAAAGGTTTTTCCAAATTATATATTTCACGAAACATTTGCTCTGAAAATTCGTCTAATTGAATTACGGATTAAAGGGAAAATACTAGTTGTTTAAGTTATTGCCTTTTATGTTTTCGTATGGAGAATATTAAATAAGGTTGAAAGTTACAAATTAAAATTATTTCCAGGACGTGGCTGATTAAAATATTAATATTCCATTTTTTTACGATACAGATGCATCCCATTTAGTCGCTGCTAAGGTTATTTCGAAAGAATTGAAATGTTAATTCAAATTTAGATTTATCTGAATTGTAAATTTTGATAAAATATATTGTGTAATAACTTTTATAGTGGCATTTTATAAAACTATAAAATAATTGAAATATCTTTATCTAGCTTGAGTTGTCCTTCATTGTTAAATTACGCAACAGTTTTCTATAGGCTCATTTATATTGCGATAAATTTGATGAAAATGACAGAGATCTCAAGCAATCAACATGTCTTATATGCTATATGATAGCTATATGAACTTAACATAATCTGGAAAATGGTGAAAAGATAAAAACTTTAAAAGCCTTAAAAGTGATATCGCTTTATTTTCTTTGCGATACAGCCGATTGCAAATAATATTGCTGTTACAAAATGGCGAGTTGATAAATTCACCGTTTTTATAATTTTTTACTTGTAATCACCGTGTAATACAAGGAGATTCAGCAAAAGTGTGAGAAACTTTAAGAGCAGCATAGAGAGTAGACTGCAACAAACACGTTTTGCATATAAAAACTGTGTATATAATAGCTCACCCCAAGTAAATCCCAGATTTTTGTTTATAACTGTAACATTAATGAAGATATATTATCGACATTTTCACCAAACGTATTTTACTTTGTGTGAGTTTTGATGATATCACGGGAAGTGCTCCCTAATTATGTCACTAACTCAAATGTATTGTGAATTGCATTCTTAATTAAGGCGCGTCTAAATCAGCGGTTTTCCAAATCATGGGCATTTTCAGAAATTCTCGGAGAGATATCATATTTTACAGAAAATAATTTAAGACTGCTAAAAATATTGGTAAAATAATTACATTATTGTAAAGTTATAAACTAAAATCCGGATCCAACTAGGAATGAGCACCCTATGTTTATGACTTATTAAAAAGATTGCAACCCAGCTTTCCTATATAACATATATATGTGTGCTATTCTACATCTTAATGTTTGTCACATATGAGCTGATTGACGCTTTAAGAAGAAAATATTGGCATCGCGAAAATTTCGACTGCTGTTTTCTGCTGGAATTACACGTTTTGGGAAGTCTTAAACACGATTTAGTTATTTTTTCAAAATGCCTGTCTGTCTGTATGTATATGACACAAAATTGTGGACGCTTAAAAATTTATACATAGAATTCCATTAAGTTTAATATTCTTCAAGAGCTTACAAAAGCTAGTGTTGATTACGTTTGTTATACATAGCCCAACAGTTGGTGCTGCTCTGCTGCATTCTCCAATGTTTTTATGATAGCTATATCCCTATGGGATAGACTAAAATCAAACTTCGTGTTCTGTTAGAACTCTACATATTGGTGCATATTATTATACATATCACTCTGATCTATTTGATCTATCTCTGGTTTTTTCCGATTTCCCTGATAGATTATCTCGATATTTGTGGGGTGAAATTTCTCCAAATATAATATGTAAGGTACTTATTAAAAATTATGTTGAGTCAATTTTTTGCTTTTTCACACTCAACAGTGGGTTAAACTCCCAGTAAAATTAAAAAACGTGCACTATACTTCGTAATTAATGGTGTGTTATAGAACTACTTAAAATAATATATTAGAAAGATTTAGAAAAATGTTTTCGGATTGCCACATCATAATAGTTTTCCTTTTAGAAACGGGGTAGTTTTAAATTTTGCTTGATGAAATCCACTGTTATAAAAGATAATAGGTGCGGTGGTTGGACGATAAGTTCCCTTTTTTCAAACACTGTAATCTTGATAATATTCCAGATAATATATATTTGGTTTTGTGATCAAAAGTGTATAGTGAGTATAATATTGTTGTGACCGCAAAAGACCACTTTGTCATGACATTAACTATTAAAACAAAGAATTGTTAAATAATTATTTATGCAAATTTATAATCAAGAACAATGAAGATAAAATTAAAATATTACCTGCATCAACCTAAAAAGGAAAATAAGTGAGAGACGTGACTAAAAGGACTTGCACTGAAAAATACAGCTGCAATATAAATCTTTATTTATAAAGAATCTTGAAAAAAGAGTATTTCTGAGGGAATCTCTTCTTTATAGATTCACCTCTATTTCTTAAATTATAAGTACACAACTGACGTTTTTAAATAAATGCCATCATAAATATTACTGAAGTTTTTTTTCTCTTGGGAAACTCGGATATGTTGATTTAAAAAAACAAAAAAACATACGACTTTATCAAGCAATTTGTAGAACAAAAAAAAAAAGTATCACCACTCGAATGACAATAAGCCATTTTCGCCATATATGCCACGTTCCAGTGAGCTACCATCACACACAACCGTCTTTTTAACTACGTTGTTGTAAAATAATTTCATTTTTGCCGTAATGAGAGTAAAATAATAACATCAGATCATCGCAATTTTTAAAGGCGATATTTTCTTCATATCGTAACATTCGCTGCACACATAACATTTTTCACAGCAGCAAGCCAAGCGATCACCTTACACTCTTGAGGCAAACGTCTCAGTGTCTGTCGAAAGCGTGCATCATCATCGCTGACAGGGCACGGAGGGGGGGGGGGGCAAAAATTGAAGAATGCCAATCGGCAGAGATAAAACATTTGAACTTGATTGGCGAGGGGCGGAGCTTAGAACAGGAAGTGGGCATAGGCAAAGAATGTTATCGAAGCATCTAGTAAAATCCAATACCGGAAGTACAAAGGTAACAAAAAGATCACTATCATTTTTAAAAAGCGAAATGTTATGAAAGAAAGAAAAGTTTACAGGGGAAGATTTAAAAATGAAAGAAATAAAATAATTTTTGAATGTGAATATTAAAATTAAATGAATAAGGACAAATAAAATATTTCTTAAATTGAATTAAATAAAAATATGGTAGTGGTTGTAAGAAACCACAACAATAGGATAATTCTACTATTGAAAAATTCTAAATTTAAATGCATATTTATCATTTATTCGTTTAATTAAGATTAAGGAGGATTCGTTAGTTGAAAGATTCCTTTTTAGGTACAGGATGTTAATTATTATTTTCAATAGTTGTAAAGGTATTTTGTTATATATTGTATGTAATTGCACATTGTATATGTTATACGTATTGTAAGTTACATGTATTGTAAGTATGTTATATCTTTCATGAAGGAAGTTTGTGTAAACATGTATATAATGGTTGTTTCATAAAAAAATCTCTCATTTTAAAATTTTATAGTGCGTTAACTATAACTATATTAACTATAAAGTCACTATAAAGTGACGTATATATAAGACTTTTAAAATTTGTTTATACAATACTTTTCAAAATGGTTCGCATTTTTGTCAATAGATGACACTGCACAGTCTCAAATTCTAAAAATTATTAAATTGACAAACAATAAAAAATAAACAAGACCTGTTTTTGTGAGTGTGTTTCAATAGCTATGTTGGGGGTTTGTTTTCTTGCCTAGGTACTATTACCTTTTGTAAAAATTATGAATGAGTGCAAATTACCTATGACTAAAAATTGAAATGAATCCTGTCAATATGCATACTTACAAAATTATTCACAAACTAAAATAAATTTAGAAAAAAAGTAAATGGATTAAATTAAACAGAAACAATTAAAATTTAAAGAATTTAAATTTACTTGAATTCTAAGTTTTGAATTCAAAATAGTATAAGAATTAAGCATTTAAAAGCACTGACAAGATTCTCAATTTGCACTACATCCAATTCCCCAACAATCAACATTGTGAATTCAAGAATTAATATGAAGGGTAACAACAAGGAATTTTCATAGACATAATAATTTAGACTAAGTGAAAATTTTGGAATAAAGGGGACAAAATCTTTCTTTTAAAGAAAGTACAAAAAGGGGAGGTATAAAATTGATAATATAGGTTAAACAAAATAATATTTGACAAATATTGAAAAAAATGCAAAATTAATTCCAAGAATTCACAACACTGAAGCTGTGATCGTATAGATTAATCTTTGTTTAAGAGACCATGAGTAAATAATTAAATTTTGAATAAGTAATTCATTATTATAAAATGCTCCTCATAAGACTTTAGATCAAAATGTTAAAATTACTTTATATAAAAAATTCAGATAAGTATGTCCTGTAATTAATTAAAGAATAGTAAAAGGTCTCAGTTAATTAAGTAAAATAAGTTTGAATATAAAAAATTTCAACATCCAGTAAATTAGTAGTTTATTCTTTTATAAGATTTAATGCTTAAAATAATATTTAGAAATTCCATGACTAGAGAATACAATAATTTACTTTAATTATTTAATTTATTTATTTATTTATTTTACCAGAATTAATATTTAAATCAATAGAATAAATTAAGTTAAAAATTACTATGCATTTTAAACTGATAATTCAAACTACACATAGTATTACCAATTAAATTTTAATGATTAACAAAGAGTAAAATTATTGAACATGAATCTTATTGAAATGATTTAAAATAAATTAATGAGATAAAGAAAACAGAGATGGAATTTACTTAGATATTTTGTTTATTTACAGAAACACATTATTCATAGCTTTCACGAATTATAATAGCAATCTAATGTATTGAGGTCATGATAATAGATAAAAAACATTAACAAATTGGTTAATCCAAAAATCAGAAATATCATATACTATAATCAGATAAATTTAACTAAAAATACTGATGTTATATTTACCACAGAAAGTACATAGTGATGTTAGAGGTGCTTGGGTCATTCTTTGATAGGTTCGGTTTCACTCCATTATCATATTAACACAAGTTCGGGAATTTGAGTCACAAAAGTTGTAGTCATAGTGGCTTGTTAATAACTATCACAATGCTTGGCTACTACACTAAGTAGTCAAAAATGTCTAAACAGAATCCGAGCCGGTAGAGGACAATATGCACGAGGAAAATATATGTAAATAAAGTTAGTCGAGAATCAACTATTCACAAGAAGTTGTTGTTCCCACACCGGGAGTCGAATCCAATAATTATTCTATAATTATTTATAACACGCTCCTGCCACTCCGTGTGAATCTACAGTTACACACCGGCTCCAAATACGAGCAGTGGTGCTAATCTCTAGCAACGATTATTCTTAAACATCAGTCTTTAAAGGCTGCAAAAGAATGTTTTCTTTTATTCGTTTTATCTTGCAGAACGCTAGCAGAGTCTGTTACCAGGGCAGACGCATCTCTCGATAGACCACTAAATCTGCCCGTCCTAACACTTCGACATCTAAAAACTTTCACGAATTCTTAACATCTTTTTACTCCAACAACAACATATCATCCTCGTCATTTCAGGCCGCGTAGCATACAACCAATTACTATCAACTCCCTAGTAATCGTCCGTCTTCCTACTCACTAAAAAACAATCTACCGCTCGAGCAGGCGGCGGTGGGGAGAAAAGGACACCTAACACGCACCCACAACCTCACTGTTCGTGGTTTGAAAACATCACTGTCTACTAACTAGCTCTCCGTTTCCTTGGTAACGCTGGACCAGGGGGTAAAAAAAGTCAACGCTGATTGGATGAGTGGGGGGAGAAAATAACACGCCTATTGGATTAGTTGTTGCTAGGTGAAAAATCCTAGCTACAATTCCTGGAAATTAGCCGTCTGTTGGGTCCCACGAAAAGAAAGAAACCACGTGCACGCTTGCACCTGCTATTTCGTAAACAACGACTCGAAAGCAATATACTGATGCATCTTCCTAACAAGCCTTCGAAATAGTTTTATGACTCTCTTTTCTGAGGGTAATAAAAGTTGCACACAATACAACTGACAATAATGCTTCAGTTGTTCCCATGACTTCTTATAAAGGCCTTTTGTACTTTATCCAATCTGCCTGTGTGTGTTTCGAATTTACGATCCCTTAAATTACGTGAGAATTTCAAGTAAAAGTTGTTTGCGTGGAAACTATCTCATAGTGAAAAAAGAAGAACCTGGGTGGTCTTGACTTATAGAAAAATACAAATGTTTGGATTTTGAAAATAAGAGTTTTAATTAATAATGTTTAAGAAAAATAAGAAAAAGGAGGAGGGGGTTTGATTAAATATCAAAATAGAATGAGTTTATAAAAAAGAAATGTTTTAAGATATTAATGAAAATATAAATATAAAAATTTAGATTAAATTACCTCTAACAAGAATCCCCCGTCTCTATTTAAAAAACACAATTTTTTGGAAAAAAAAATTGTTTTTTAAGTAAAAAGTGCGAGTAAAAATTCAATGGATGCGGGAGAGATCACTAAATGGGGCCTAACATTTCAAACAAACCAGACTTCGGTCCAAAGAATTATCAAGAAACACTTAGCAAGCCTACCCCTCAAGGCATACAGTCCGGAATGCATAACCTGAGTTTGCATACACAAAACTCTCCTCACTTGTCAACAAAATCCTAGACACACCTGTAGAATAACAAAAAAAATTAAAAGATGAACACAAGGCTGGACATTGCTTTTCTCACCACTAACCTTATCAATCGGGAAGGTTCCATTCAAAGTATTTACCTGAACACTGTTTGCTAAACCACAAAAAAAATTTTGAAAATTGCCAAAATAATTTTTTTTTTAAAGCCAAATAAAAATTTGGGAGAGAACATTGCCAACCGAAAGAATCGCCAAATCCATTACAATAATAATGCATATCAATATAGGTATAAATTGTTAGCTCGATGTACACAGATATATAAAAACATACGAACTAGTAATGTATATGCATATAAAAACACAAACAAAAAGAATAAAAATGGGTAAAAGGCAATTTGCACAATATACAGTTAATTCACAATAAAATACATTTCACTAATTAAAATTCAGTTAACACAAATTGTATCAATGTGTAAAAATTGAGAAACACTTTCTCCAGTCGATTGATATGCAAGTTGAAACTATGAAGTAAGTTATTTACATATGCACTTACCGCGACACTGTGCATATTGGAAGAGCAACCCATTTATCTGTGCTATAAACAATTGCCAAAATAAAAGCATAATGGGGCGAAGAAGACCCAAAAGCCATGGTGAAGATTATCACCATCAGAAACTTAATTTATACAGTAAAAAATAAAAATTTTGACAAAAGAAATCCTTTAAAAAAAAAAGAAAAATAGCACAGAACTAGACAAAATTTTATACATTTTTCAATAAAACCACACCACTATACTTTAATGAAGTAATGTACTCAAGAACAAAATTAATAACCTCAAAAATTTTCTGGTAAAAAAAAAAAAAATATACACAAAACAGTACACTAATATTACCTTACACTACGAAATACCTACATATTATATCTAGTAATGAGTAAAATTAATAGTTCCCTCAAATATAGTATTATCCTGTAAATCCACTTATACTCATCTACTGAGAACTTAACTAGAACATCAATTAAAATATAAATAATATGCAAATCGATGGATACTATCGTATTTCACAAACAGGGAGTACTACATGAAAAAAAAGGGGAAAAAAATTTTGGATTCCCATTTTGAAAGTCTCGAAATTACCCAAAAATCGAGAAAAAACGTAACATAATTCCAAAATATACCTGCGGAGAGGTTATTTGCACTATAACTATCGAAATATACCTTATTTACACTAAAATTAGCTATATAGAACATTAAATGTGATGAAAACACAACCGCTCAGATCGCTACCGCTAACCAAAACAAACGGTACAAGTACTCTAAAAAGCTTATTTTTCACGTTAAAATACAATAAAAACTAACTCTAGACTATCTATATACATTATACAAACAAAATATAAGGTTATTAAAATAAAAATACTATAACTAATACTGTTTAAAGTTTATAATTGGGACGCTTGTCCCTGTTCCTGAATCCATAAGTATTTCTGGACGAAGGAATCGAATCAGTCGGTTTGCGCTGAGATTCGATTAAAGTCGGAATACGACTGGTTGAAGGAATAACAGAGGATTGAGCTTCAACAATTCGTTAGCTACCGCGATATCTGGCTTGTCCGTAACTGGATTTTCAGCCGTGGAGGGGGAGGGGGTGGTTTCAGCTCGTGAGTTCTCGAACTCGGCTGAAGGAAGAGAGGGGGAAAGGGGTTCGTAGCTGGTGGCTAGTGAATGCAACGTGTTGGCTGTTGATTGCATGGGCAATGCTTCATCTCTGTTTACTGCTGATGCTGTTGGTATGATAAACGCGCGCCTGCGTTTTTCGTCCGCCGTTCTGGGTTATCGTTAATCGATTGGTGAATGGGAGTAGTTGGATTCTGAATATTCGATTGATCATCGAATTGACTCTGCGGCCGTTGGTCATTTGTTTGGAAATCAACATGCCTGTTTTTAAATTCAGTCAGCCTATCGACGTGTACCACTTGCGTTAATTTTAAATTTGATTGGAGGGCGATTTTAAAATTTACCTCATTTATTTTTTCAGTTATTGTATAGGGACCATTATTAAATTTAGATAGTTTTTTACATTGTCCTGGTTTAACAGCTGGTGTAAAGAGCCAAACTGAATCACCTATTTTAAGATTCTTAGAAACAGCAGTTTTTTCTCTGTATTTTTCTTGCTTCTCTGAAACTTCCACCAAACTACTGTGCACTTCAGCATACACTTTCTTCAAAGCAGGGAATAAAAGTTCACAATAGGTGGGGGCGTCATTATAATTTAAAGTTTGGGGGGTGGAAAAAAGTTTATAGGGGAGATTTAAATTTCTGCCAAACATTACTGCAGCTGGGGTTAATTTTGTAGAAGAATGCACGGCTGTCCTGAGAGCTAAAAGAGCAAATTTTAATTTTGTATCCCAGTCCGACTGATTTTCATTGACAACATGGCATAGGGCATTAATTAGAGTTCTGTTTTGACGTTCAATCTGAGAATTTCCTGCTGGGTGGTAAGCTGACGTGTGAATATGTTTCATTCCAAAGTTTTTATAGACTCTCTCAATGGCTTCTGATATAAGATTTCTACCCTTGTCGGAAACAATATAGCTAGGAGCACCGTACCTTGAAACGAAATCTGCTAGAGTATCCGCTACAACGTCTGAGGTGATAGAGGATACAGCATATGCTTCAGGCCACTTAGAAAAAGCATCGATATATGTCACGATGAACTTGTTACCCGAAAAGGTTGTCGGTAAAGGACCAATTATGTCGAAATTCACTTTCGCCAATGGAAATTCTGGTGTTGGCATTCTCTGCAAAGGGGCTAGATGTTTAGGTCGATAAGCTCTTCTTTGTTGGCAACTAATGCAAGATTCTACTAGATGCTTGACATCTGCAGACATACCTGGCCAGTAAAAATTTTCGCGAATGCGATCAATAGTTTTCTGGAAGGCTTGATGACAAGCTGCTAGAGAATCATGTGTTAGTGCGAACACTTGGGGTATTAGTTCTTTTGGCACCACCAGTTTGAGCAATTTATTTAAAATGGGAGAGTCTCGAGTGTCCTCGCACATCAAGAGATCATCTCGGAAGAAAAATTTCATGTACTTTGGTGCTATATCCACTCCTTGATCTAGCTTCTGAGCAATTTGGCAACACTTTTTGTCAGTCTTTTGGAGTTCTTGAATTTTTTCAAGAAGATCAGTTTGAGGCATAAAAACATTCTCCTTTGCTATTTGTACACAAAAATTACAACTTACTGTATTTACATAGAAGTAGTGTATCTAGAAAGAAAATCCGCAACACTGTTGCATTTGCCCTTGATAAATTTAATTGAAAAAGTAAAATCAGATAAGGTGCAAATCCACTTTGCCATACGAGAAGTTGGGTCCTGAATTTTAAGCATATAAGTTAGGGGGGCATGATCAGTGAAAATAAAAAGTGGGTGTTAGCTAGGTAACACTTAAAATGGGCGGTTGCCCAGACAACAGCTAAAAGTTCCCTTTCTGTGGCTGAGTACCTTGTTTCAGGGTCCTTCAACTTTCTGCTGGCAAAAGCCACAGGGTGTAAAAAATTGTTCTCATCCAGTTGAGATAAAACTGCGCCTAAAGCTTCACCACTCGCATCAGTATAAAGATAAATTTCCTTCGAAAAATCAGGGATGGCAATACATGGCTTAGAAATTAAAGCAGCTTTTAAATCTTCGAATTCTGCTTGCGCTGCAGGGTTCCATGAAAAACGACCATTTTCTTTAGTTAATTCAATTAAGTTTTTAGCTCGTTTAGAAAAATCAGGGATAAATCTCCTGTAAAATGAAATTGTACCAATAAAAGATCTAACTGCTTTGCGGGTATCAGAGGGTTGAAATTTTCCAATTACTTCTATATTTTTATTAATGGGTGAGACTTTACCTTTATGGATTTCAAAACCTAAATATTTAATTTTGTCTGATAGAAAAAGGCATTTACTGGGTTTTAATTTTAAATTATGCTGGCGAAATCTATCAAAAACAGTTGTTAATTTTTCAAGGTGGGATTCTACATCTTTGCTAGCAATAACAATATCATCTATATATACAAGAATTCCCATATTTCCCAGATCTCCAAATATTGCACTCATGAGTCGTTGAAAAAATTTCCTGAGTTTGATAAGCCAAAACAATTTCTCGACCACTCAAATAGTCCTTTATGAGTTATGATTGCTGTTTTGTGTCTGTCCTCAGGACGCACAACTTGCTGGAAAAAGCCACTTGTTAAATCAAGTGTAGAAAAGAAATTTGAACCGGATAGTGCATCAACCGAATCTGTGATATTAGGGATGGGGTATGCATCTTTAACTAAATTTTTGTTTAATTTTCTAAAATCGACAGCCAATCTATAAGATCCGTCTGCTTTCTTAACCAAAATGACTGGAGCCGCAAATTCAGAAATGGAGGGGGATATTATATTAGCTTTTAACAGGACATCTAATTGATCTTCCATTTCTTGTTTAAGATTATGGGGAACTCTATAGGCTTTACATTTTACAGGTTTATCAGAAGTTAAATTTATTACATGGGGAATAGTGTCACAGCCGGCCAAGTCTAGGACTGATGCTGCAAACACATCTTTATTTTTATTAAGAAAATCCTGCATTTTAAGTTTAAGAGGGGGGTCTAAATGGTCAAGATTAATATCTGAACTCCAGCTGAGATCAGCATGATCAAAATCAGCTAGTGGAGTGGGCACATTACCATTAAGGGCATAATTACAATTATTAGAATTACACTCAGAATCATCGATGCACTTTTGAATTTTAGCAACCCTCATTCCCTTATTCAAAGTAACCTCATCATCCGAAAAGTTAGCGAATGAAATAAATAACCCGTGTTCCTGAGAACAGATTGTTCTAGATGATAAAGCACCATTACCAAATTTTTTTACTAGGGGTTCCAAAATAACAACATCATTATTATCAATAAAATTGCTTCTCGAGCAGTTTACTTGAGCTAAAATTTTAGATTGGGGGGGGATAGTTACTAAATTTTTCAAAACAGCAAAACTAATTTTAATAATCTTAGACTTTTCACATGTATCACTTACTTCAGTTTCGACATCATTAGATTGTGACTTTTCGCTATCATGACAACTCACTTGGCATACAGGGACATTGATTTCATTTTCGCTATTTTTCACATCCCTGATAGTATTTACACTAAGATCACAACCATTTGTTTCACATATATTATCCCGACCAATTGCCTTATTTTCATTTAAATTATCACTATCCATACTACTACAATTTTCATGATTATTTGTACTATTAACATTTCCTAACTTTGAAACACTCTCAGAAGATTTTTGAACAGAGGAATTGTTATCATTACTTTCACATTTATCTAAAATCACCTTATTTTTATCTTCGTTACTACATTTTTCACTATCTCGAATCTCTATTTGTTCTCTACTATCCCTTACATTGGCTTTTACTACCATACAATTGTTCTCACTGTTCTTATTCTTCTCAGAAATATTACTAACATTAGAAAAACATTCTACATTACCCTCAGTTTGACATGACATATTTTTAAGGCAAGAAATTTTGTTATTTACAATAATTGGCGGTTTAATATTTACATGACATTCTGAAATTTTTGGAACATATTTACAAAAAGTTTGCTCATTAATACCAAGACTAATAGATTTGTCACTACACCTTATGATAGCCTTGTACTCACTCAAAAAGGGCATACCTAAAATAGCAGTAAATTCATCAGCGAGTTTACCTGCTACTACAAAAAATTCAGCTTGGCAGCTGACATTACTGAAATTGAAAAATAACTTAACTTTCTCAGTGAGAGGGACACATTCACCTGTCAAAGTTAGAATGGGTACATTGCATGCCTCAGTTTTTACACCTGGGAATAAACACAATCCCTGTCGAGAAATTAAATTGATACCTGATCCCGTATCACACAGTGCAGTAATAAAAATATCACCGACAGCAATCCTTGCGGTAGGGAGATTGCATGCTGATGGTGAGAAAACATTATATACAGAGGGGGTTTTGTCGTTCGGCTTCTCATGAGTCAGTCCGACTACTCCAGACTCAGCCATTACCCGTTTAAATTTTGTTGAACATTGTGTTCATTGGCAGTGTTGTTATTCTGCTGGGTTACATTATTTTGATTACCCCTATTCCTATAATTACCTCTCTGGCCATTGTTGGTACCTCTGTTTCTATAGTTATTGCCATTTCCCCTATAGTTTCTTTGATTCTGATATCCCCTGTTACTATAACTGCCTCTGTAGTTATTGTTAGGTCTGGCCATACCTCTACGACCATAGGGATTTTCATTATAATTTTGCCAGCCTTGATTTCTGGGGTTTTGGGAGCAGTCCTGAAAAAAATGGTTGGGGTCGCCACATCCAAAACAGAAAAAATGGTTGTACTGGACATTTTCCTGGGCTGGTGGTCTCGCTGCAGCTGGTTGTTGCATAAAAAGACTATCAATTTTAGCCGTTAAGATTTCCATTTTGTTTTGCAGTTCTACAATTTCACGGTTGGGATGGCTAACCTGGGGTGTAGGGGGGTAAACAGCAGCACATGCTACACCAGAGGGGACATGGGGGGCAATGTTTGCTGGTTCATAGCTGTAGAAGGGGTTAACACTCCTACAAGCCTTTTCTTCAAGTAAGGCAAACGTTAGTATTTCCTGAGGGGTTTTTGGATCTTTTGAAATGACACCCTTCCGAATTTCTGGAGATAGGTTACCTAGAAGCATAGAGTGCAGTATAGCATCTCTACTTTTATTTACAATGCCCTCAGCAATTCCATCGATGACAAGAGCTCTGCGTGACAGATCAGAGGCTCTGTCGAAAAAATCTTGGACAGACATTGAAGGCGTCTGTTTGAAGTTAAGAAACTTCGATAATGCCACATCTGGTGACTCCTGTTCCGTGAATCTGTCTTGTATAATTTCCACTAATTCCGTATAATTTTTGCCTTTATTAGCCTTAATTAATTTGGCTGCTTTCCCTGACAGTCTGTTAAACAGGGCGAAATTTTTTTCCTTTTCATCCCAGTTAAAGAAGGTGGAAATATCTGTGAACTTTTCAATAAAGTCGGAAAAGTAGAAAAGTCGGATACAGTAGAGTCCCCGCTAAAAGGTGGGATGTTGGATAAATTATCCATCAAAGACGATTTCTTCTGCAACTCAGCCATCTCCTTGGTAAGGGTCTCCGCCATATTTATGAAATGTTTTGTCAACAAAAAATTCAGCGATAAAAAAAATTTTATAATTAACCCTACCTAAACCTTAAGCAAAGAAAAAAAAATTACACAAATGCAAAATCTAAATAAAATTACTGAGAGCTACACCAATGTATACACTAGTCGCCTTTGTCAATATATATAATCAATTGCAAATAAATATAAACAAATGGGAAAGGTATGTTAAAATTTCTAAAAATTCAGTGCGGGTGGGGTATTATGAAAAAAAAATTTGAACAGCACAGATATGAGGGTTAACACTTCATAACATATACTCAAAGACATAATGCACAATACATTTTGAAAAAAAAAAGTTGCCTTATACCCTGAACTTTAAGTATACACAAATAAACATTAAAAATTTGAATTGCGCCACACAGGTAAGTGTCACGGCATCAATTCTTTGTTGAGAGTTTGTTTTCTTGCCTAGGTACTATTACCTTTTGTAAAAATTATGAATGAGTGCAAATTACCTATGACTAAAAATTGAAATGAATCCTGTCAATATGCATACTTACAAAATTATTCACAAACTAAAATAAATTTAGAAAAAAAGTAAATGGATTAAATTAAACAGAAACAATTAAAATTTAAAGAATTTAAATTTACTTGAATTCTAAGTTTTGAATTCAAAATAGTATAAGAATTAAGCATTTAAAAGCACTGACAAGATTCTCAATTTGCACTACATCCAATTCCCCAACAATCAGCATTGTGAATTCAAGAATTAATATGAAGGGTAACAACAAGGAATTTTCATAGACATAATAATTTAGACTAAGTGAAAATTTTGGAATAAAGGGGACAAAATCTTTCTTTTAAAGATAGTACAAAAAGGGGAGGTATAAAATTGATAATATAGGTTAAACAAAATAATATTTGACAAATATTGAAAAAAATGCAAAATTAATTCCAAGAATTCACAACACTGAAGCTGTGATCGTATAGATTAATCTTTGTTTAAGAGACTATGAGTAAATAATTAAATTTTGAATAAGTAATTCATTATTATAAAATGCTCCTCATAAGACTTTAGATCAAAATGTTAAAATTACTTTATATAAAAAATTCAGATAAGTATGTCCTGTAATTAATTAAAGAATAGTAAAAGGTCTCAGTTAATTAAGTAAAATAAGTTTGAATATAAAAAATTTCAACATCCAGTAAATTAGTAGTTTATTCTTTTATAAGATTTAATGCTTAAAATAATATTTAGAAATTCCATGACTAGAGAATACAATAATTTACTTTAATTATTTAATTTATTTATTTATTTATTTTACCAGAATTAATATTTAAATCAATAGAATAAATTAAGTTAAAAATTACTATGCATTTTAAACTGATAATTCAAACTACACATAGTATTACCAATTAAATTTTAATGATTAACAAAGAGTAAAATTATTGAACATGAATCTTATTGAAATGATTTAAAATAAATTAATGAGATAAAGAAAACAGAGATGGAATTTACTTAGATATTTTGTTTATTTACAGAAACACATTATTCATAGCTTTCACGAATTATAATAGCAATCTAATGTATTGAGGTCATGATAATAGATAAAAAACATTAACAAATTGGTTAATCCAAAAATCAGAAGTATCATATACTATAATCAGATAAATTTAACTAAAAATACTGATGTTATATTTACCACAGAAAGTACATAGTGATGTTAGAGGTGCTTGGGTCATTCTTTGATAGGTTCGGTTTCACTCCATTATCATATTAACACAAGTTCGGGAATTTGAGTCACAAAAGTTCTAGTCATAGTGGCTTGTTAATAACTATCACAATGCTTGGCTACTACACTAAGTAGTCAAAAATATCTAAACAGAATCCGAGACGGTAGAGGACAATATGCACGAGGAAAATATATGTAAATAAAGTTAGTCGAGAATCAACTATTCACAAGAAGTTGTTGTTCCCACACCGGGAGTCGAATCCAATAATTATTCTATAATTATTTATAACACGCTCCTGCCACTCCGTGTGAATCTCCAGTTACACACCGGCTCCAAATACGAACAGTGGTGCTAATCTCTAGCAACGATTATTCTTAAACATCAGTCTTTAAAGGCTGCAAAAGAATGTTTTCTTTTATTCGTTTTATCTTGCAGAACGCTAGCAGAGTCTGTTACCAGGGCAGACGCATCTCTCGATAGACCACTAAATCTGCCCGTCCTAACACTTCGACATCTAAAAACTTTCACGAATTCTTAACATCTTTTTACTCCAACAACAACATATCATCCTCGTCATTTCAGGCCGCGTAGCATACAACCAATTACTATCAACTCCCTAGTAATCGTCCGTCTTCCTACTCACTAAAAAACAATCTACTTCTCGAGCAGGCGGCGGTGGGGAGAAAAGGACATCTAACACGCACCCACAACCTCACTGTTCGTGGTTTGAAAACATCACTGTCTACTAACTAGCTCTCCGTTTCCTTGGTAACGCTGGACCAGGGGGTAAAAAAAAGTCAACGCTGATTGGATGAGTGGGGGGAGAAAATAACACGCCTATTGGATTAGTTGTTGCTAGGTGAAAAATCCTAGCTACAATTCCTGGAAATTAGCCGTCTGTTGGGTCCCACGAAAAGAAAGAAACCACGTGCACCTGCTATTTCGTAAACAACGACTCGAAAGCAATATACTGATGCATCTTCCTAACAAGCCTTCGAAATAGTTTTATGACTCTCTTTTCTGAGGGTAATAAAAGTTGCACACAATACAACTGACAATAATGCTTCAGTTGTTCCCATGACTTCTTATAAAGGCCTTTTGTACTTTATCCAATCTGCCTGTGTGTGTTTCGAATTTACGATCCCTTAAATTACGTGAGAATTTCAAGTAAAAGTTGTTTGCGTGGAAACTATCTCATAGTGAAAAAAGAAGAACCTGGGTGGTCTTGACTTATAGAAAAATACAAATGTTTGGATTTTGAAAATAAGAGTTTTAATTAATAATGTTTAAGAAAAAAAAGAAAAAGGAGGAGGGGGTTTGATTAAATATCAAAATAGAATGAGTTTATAAAAAAGAAATGTTTTAAGATATTAATGAAAATATAAATAAAAAAATTTAGATTAAATTACCTCTAACAGCTATATAGAATAAAATGTAAAAATTGAGGGACCTTTGTTGAAGTTTTACTTGGAAGATTAAATTCGATACTTCTTACATTTTTACAAAACTCAGTGTTAACAAAATAACTTTAACAATAAAAGAAAATTCGAAACGAAAGATTCGTCTTTGTTTATTCACTATAAGGAAAACAATTTTTCATGAAAAATGACTTTAATCAATATGTTACTGGAATAGACGTAAGATAAAAACAAATGTACAAAATGTCTTAAAAACTTTAAAACATAAAATCTTAGTAGTGCATAACTCTCCTAGTGCTCTCGGCTCCAAACTAAGCCATTATCAAGGACCTTCGACCAGCAGAGACCACAGCACAGAAGTTGTTCACGACGTCCACCCATTGTTGGTGAGGGGGAAACACAAATCATGACACTTTCAGGAGACCATAATTTCCCGTAACTTGAAGCAGCTCATACCAAATGCTTGGTATTTGTATGATAATACATCATTGCAACAGTTGTTTGCTTGTGATAAAATTTCTAGGGACTCCAAAATTACACAACTTTTAAAATTGTATTCGAAATTTTGGAGTCCTTAGAAATTTTATCGCAAGCAAACAACTGTTGCAATGATGTATTATCATACCAAATATCAAGCATTTGGTATGAGCTGCTCCAAGTTACGGGGAATTATGGTCTCCTGAAAGTGTCATGATTTGTGTTTTTTTTCCGTAAATTTCCGTAAATTCTAAATCAACAGACAATCAAGAAATATCTGATTTAGAGTTTAAAAAAGACAAAGTATTAAAAGCAGACTTGATATTTCAGATGAAAGTTCAGACGAATCTTCAAATCGGAATATGGAAAAACTAAGCAAAAAAAAAAAAAAGTTAAAAAAACAAGTTTAGAAAACGCGAAAAAATAATATAATGCTGCATAAAAAATGTTCCATCATTTTCATATAAAATAGTAGGACAGAAATTATGTAAATGGGAAAAATAAAGAGATGGATAATGAAAATGCTTATGGAATCGGTAATTTTATGTTTTATTTTTATTATAAATGTAGATGTTGGACTAATTTACATGAATTATTCGTAAAATATTAGTTTCAGAATGATATTACCCCTTTTATAGCTAAAAAACAGTGAAATAACAACCATAAATGCACGGAGGCATAAGTAAAAATTTTGAAAAAGTTTACCCCTATTTTGAGCCATTGCTCCCATTTTGGGAACATGCTATTTTTCTTAAATATTTGATTTTTTTTTCCTTCAGATATACTTTAAAGACTTCCTATTCATAAAGAAAAAACAACTGTTCCATAAAAAAAAAATAGTTTAATATATATAGCGGCGCTTAATAGGTTAAATTGCATCAGATATACGATCATAAATTTGAAAATTAAGTAGTGAATTCCGAGGGCTATTGCTTTCTTTATACCCTTTAATACCTATTACGTAAAGGCATAAGAATCGTGGTTTCGAGCTCAGAAATGTTTCTGTGTAATAACATTGCAGGTCCTCCAGCTTTTAATTATCGCTTACAACAGAGAAACGAGCATTGAAATGACCGTCCAAACAACAGTTTGGACGGAGCGGCATTTGACCTCCTAACAGGCATGTTTTTAAAAGTCATCATTCTGCAACTGTTTATGCACTTATTTCTGGCGAGGAGATACGCACTACAGATAGATCCTTTGATTATCCTGCTAGTGAGATTTCGGAGTCAGAGTCGATAATCATGAAACATACTAATTCTTAGAGAGTAAAAAAAAAGTAATGAAAACGACACAGACAAACAATCTGGAAGAAAAAGATTAGTGACATCAAAAGTTGTTAAAGATAAAGGAAACGAAAAGGAAAGAGTAAGTTATGAAGAGATTGGGGAGGCTGCCGCAAACCCCTCTCCAAAATAAAGCCTTATAATCATTAGAAATATCATATCTCTTGCCAAAATCAGTTACGTCACAGTGCGGAGGGAGCCAAGAAACAGCTGCGTTAACATATTCGCCCTATAATGTAATCCCTTAAAAAAAAAAAAAAAAAAAAAAGGAAATTCTCAAATTACAATAGCAAGTGGAAGATTAAGTTTGAAAGAACTTAACGTAATTCAATTGGAAAGAAAATGATGGAAGGGAAGAAGTGCAAACATAAGGTCAGGAAAAAAAAGTGTAATGATTCAGAATCTAAAAAGAAAATCAAAACAGTGATGATTGATTTTGCCTAATTTGTAAGAACAATAAAATAGCAGAAATGATTCAGTGTTCAGATTGCCAAATATTATTCCATGCTGTTTGCGCAGGTATTATAAAAATAAACAAAAGAAATTTATATGTAAGCCTTGCAGCACTTTTTACTTGATATTCAAGTAACTGGCAATTAATGCCATAATTTATATTCTTAATTACTTATAACTTTGATTTATACTTTAAATACATTTTTATTTAAAACAATTATTGTTACCTTCAGACATTTGATTTCAATCTATTTCGTTGCTGTTATTTTGTTTGATTGTTTAATTAATTACAATATTTTCTTTTACTAAAATTATGTTACCTACTCATTAAAACAGCCTAATAGTGTTTCGTCTAATTTATGAGGTTGGTGGTCCAACTTACGCTACCAGTCGCTGAATTTGGATCAATTTTGACAATTTTTTCAAATTAAAATAAAACTTGAGATTTTGAAAAAGAAAAAGTTCTAAAGATTTATTTATTTAGTAGATGAGTAGATTAACCACGTGTAGTGATATTTTTTATATATTCCAAAAATGAAGTGAGTTACACCTGAAAATATGTGTATTGGTCAAAAATTCGGATACTCTCCCCTCTGAGGCCAGCGTACCAAATAATGTTTTTGGACTAGAGACCGTATGTATATAATTACCATTATGTATATGTATCATTATGCAGGTATATTCAATTATGCATTTATATTTAATTATTATTCTAAATTAAAACCAGATCATCACAATAAACGTATGCAAATGATCTTCACTCGTAGATATATATTTCAGATAATTATAGATATTTCAATAATTCGATGTATGGTAACACAGTATACTAATTGTTTGTTAACAAAACTGAATTAAACTTTATACATCATTGAAAAAGAGATTTTTCTTTTATTACCGAATCTGTATTAAATAACAATGGAAAACAAAATACCCAAATTTTGCCTTGTTTGGAACATCCATGCTTAATTTCTGTAATAATTTTAAATTATTCAAGTTATTTTTCCAAAATAGTTCGAATGTTTTAAAAACCTTTAAATAATTTCTCTTTTATGAATTTTCTTGTTCCAAATTAATAATTGGTATAGTACATTAACATATAACTGCGTAAATAAAAATGGAAAACTTCAGTTTACGCTTTTTACTCAAAAACACATACTCATAAAAATGCGGATGTCAGACCACTTCAGATGAAAAATATTTTCTTGCCGTGCAATTCAGCTATTGTTCCTTATGCATTATTCACTTAATTAATTTAATCATTTCATTTTGAGGTAAACAAGTTCAATTTCCATTCAAAAATAATGTTAAGTATCACATATTTCGGTGAAAACATACGCCGGATGATGACGTAAAAAACCCTTGTAAGTATTTTTTATAAATATACAAATTTAATAAATACGAACATGAAAATCTAAATCTTTGCTTTTTTTAGAATTTATCAATGTTTGTAAAAGAAATATTATTCGCATCAGAATTTGTTTTTGAAAAGAACAAAATTTTTGACTTGCAGCGAAAGTAACATTCTTTGATGCCCATCTAACCTTCTTATATAATGTGCCGTAATTGGGCCGCATACTAATTAATGTTTTTTTAGCGAATATGGTTGAAACTTTGAAAAGCCATTTAAAGATAACTATATTCCCTTTAAGCCTAGATTGCTTCCAGTATCGCCCACTTTTGAACATTTTTCTTCATTGTCGTGCAATCTGATTAAAATTCAACGACATTCTTCTAGATGCTGCTCTTTAACGATTATGTGGAATATTTCATTGAAAAGGCTTTGGCATTTTTAAAAATATTTTTCCGCAATTCCGGCAAACAGTATTTACAAATAACAAGAGCAACAGTACATTCGTGAATAAAGTATAAAACAAGTGAATATAACATATCAAATAATGTAAACATTTTCAACAGATATTTGCATAGGATAATTTTGGAAAGATTGCTCAGAATTTGCTTAAAGGAGAAAAGTGGTTGAGGTTTGTGAGATGCAAAAATGAGAGAATTCTGGAAATATGTATCATTCAACTCCTTTGGTAAAGAAAAATTTAGTTCAACATAGTTTCTCGGTCATACTGACATTCTGTGCCATCGACATAGTTATTGATAAACAAAACGAAAATGGATCATTATCGATAGCCTGTTTTGTTTTCCTGTAAATTATATTTTTTAAATTTGAAAATCGAATAGTTGTAACATTTTAATATTACATAAAAAAAAGACAAACTCTGCACATCCTTGTATGATAAAAGTTGTGGCTATTGATTTCCAGGACTGTAGGAACAATTCTTAGATTTCAAAATTCACTGGTTGGTTAACGATGGAATTTGAATGGTCACATATCTGCGCATAATATTAGCCCTGCGCGTCATTTTCGTTTTACGTTCTGGACTTGAAACACACAAGCAAATGTTAGCTGTTGAAGTGACAATAATGGAGCAGAGAATAAACATTAAATTTTATTTCAAATTGCGTACAAGCGGAAAAAAGCTTAAAATATTGCAGCAAGTGTACGCTGGGACGCATTATCACGTTATCGCATTTTTTAATTGTTTTGAAATTTTCATGATGGTTGAGAAAGCGTCAAATATGATCCGCACACTGGTCGACCGATATCAGTGCATACGCCTGGAACAATTGAGGAAGTCCGCGGCCTTATGACTTCTGATCGTGGACTGATTATTCGACTACATGCCGATTACACTGGATATTGATAACACGAACTCAATATTGATAACATGAAGAAACACGTGATGTCCGAAATCAAGTGGATTCCTAAAGATGAGTTTGCAAGTTGTTCCAAACAATTATAAAGCCGTGTGCAAAAAGTTATAACGTCAGACGGACAATACTTGGAAACATGTTAATCAGTAATGTAGTGTACATTCAAATTTGAAAAGTTATTTCACCGATCCTGGAAAGTAATAGCTCGCACATTGTAATATTATTGCAAATATCAGACGATTCACCCCGGACAATCCGAGTTACATAATCCGGGTTACCTTTCTGCTCTGTCTAAAAAACATAGGTGAAAAAAAAAAGTGAAAACTATAATATATATTTTATTTTTAATATATTATTTTAGATTGATCACTAAAAACACGAAAAAGCATTTTTATATGAAAATATAAATTATGTATTCAAATAAATCTTTGAAATGTATTAAAACAGATACATTCTTATTAAATGAATGACAAAAATTAAAAATCTTAGAAATCACCATCATTTTTCTATATACAGCATCTATTTTTCCTTCTGATTATTTCAGTGTTTATCCGCATAGTTAGATTCCATGGCTGTTAAATTTGTGTTTTATTTCTTTTCTTTTATTTATTTACTTAATGAAGAATTTAAATTTCTGTTATGGAACATTTCAGAGGTAAATCCTGACTTATTTATATTAAACTACTAAACGCGTGATTATTTTTTATTTAAATAAGGATTCGGGATTAAGGATTTCTTGGGATTCGGGAATACAGATTTAACGATTTTCATAAAAACGACAGATCTATAAATCGATCTATCAGGATGTTTTTTTGGAAAAAAAAAAACATGCTTTACCCACTTTTCGCACAAGCGGAAATCATTCCCGAAAGCATAAAAATGCACATGAACTGCCAAAGGGTGAAATTAAATTTATAAATATTGCAAATAGTATGTGATATGCGAAAGGAAACAATTTATTTTCTTATACCCCGTGAGAAGAAAAGCTAATATTCCGTAATATCATCCATACTCAATACGTCATATCATCCATACTGGTGTCAAACTATAATGATGCTAGCAATAATATTGTTTTAACTGTGGAAGAGTTTTAATAATGATATTAAATGTACTAATTGGCTTTGGACACTATTACGTTATTTTTCCCCTCGAATACGACTGCAAAAGGAGTATTTCTCATTTATCCCTTGTGAAGCTCGGTCAAACACATACTATACATAAAACAAAGAAGCAATTTTTGGGGTTCGGACAATCTAGATAACTGCTGTAACAATTTTCAAGAAATTTGCCTACTATACTAAATGGGACATATGAGAACGAACTAGCTAAGTCCCGAATGAACGAAAATTCGTTTTGATAGGTGAAAACAATATCAGCACTGAAAAAGCTACTTACTCTAAACCGAAAAACTTTCGAATGATTTTCGGAAACCCACCTCCTATACTAATTCGAACATGATAAAACGATCTATTTAGGTCCTGAATTAAAAACAATTCCCTTTTATAGGTTAAAATAAACTGAGAACTGAATCGAAAACGATTTAATAACGTTCCTCCTATACTATGTGGGGGACGCGAAATCAATCTAGCTAGTTCCCAAAATAAAATAAAAAATGTATTCACCAGTTTAAACAAATTCAGTATTGAAAATGCTGCTATAAATCAAAAACAATTTCTACTAAATAAACCTTTAGTATTAATTCGAATACGAGAAAACCATGCAATTAAAATTCGACCTCAGAAAAATTCGTTTTGATAGTTTTAGATTTCCTTTTGATAATACTTTGTAATCGAAGTATTATTGGGAAAATAACAGTAATACATCCTAAACAGTATAAAGTAGAAAATAAAATGCAAAAAAAAAAATAAAGAGAGTAATATATTTTGAAATACATTTTTAGTAACAAATAGTTCAGTATTAATTAAATTATTATTACACAGTGAGTGAACATTTCAGAATTCCTAAAAATAGAGTTTAAATAATGCTTTTAAAACTTTTCAGTTGCCATATCTTGAAAACAATAATCCGAGGAAAAATTATATATTATTTAATAAATTCTCTTATATCTGCTTTCTACAAACTCATATTAAAGCGTCAAATCAACTTATTGTAATGTAAATCGATTGGAATATCATAATTATGTGAAATGTTTAAGATAAACATTGAATGCGTATAAAAGATTGTTTAAAAAATACTTTTTTTTACTTTTGTACTTTACAACATGTTAATTTTTTTCGTGGTTAAGAATGTATTATTTCATGGATTGACGTGACACCCTGTATTTCGGACCTGCGACAGAGCTCTCCTGTACTAAAATTGTTTGATACAGTGTACTCTATCACCTCTTAAAGTTCATAAGTGGAGTTATGTGACACAGTATACATGCGGTTATATTTTAAAATATGTTTTGCATTACAATAATTTTACATGAAAGAAATTGAAATTACAATTTATTTAAGTTGATGATAATATATATTGTATTTTTAAAAATATTACTTGAATTAGAGAGAGAGAGAGTATTAAATTAAATGGATTCGGCTGTAATCCATGACATATATTTTTAACAACTATACTGTCACAATTTCTAATTCCAATATTTTTAATTTATGACTTATTTATATGTTGCACCAATACATTATTTTTTATTGGAAAACAGCCAAAAATGAAAAGAGCAATTAAAATTTGACAGTAAAGTATTGATTAATATCACGAAAAATGTTTTTTCTCCTCAAGATCTTAAAGTTTTGAAGACAGTTTTAGAATGGAGAAAATGAAATGCATTTACAAAAATTGGTTTTTGTTTTTTTCGCAAGCAAGATCAATATCAATTTATTCCCAGAAGGTCTTATAAAATCCAATGAGTACCGTTAAATAGAAGTAAAATTTATAATTCAAAACTAGAATTTTTTATATTTGGAGTAGATATATTCTTCAATTGTTACGTTATGGAATGGATATTTTTTTGTAAATTTTAATGCAGTTATAACAAAAAAATACCGAGTGACGCAACGTAATTTTTCTGGTTGTATAAATAACGAAATAAATAAACATTTTAAGACTCTACAGTAGAACTTTCAAAGATTTTTTTCGTTTAATTAAAATATGTTTAATGTGACTACCTTTCGTCACATAGAGTCAATTAAAATCAATATATTTTTATGAAAATTCAAAAGCAAAGTTCATTTTTTCTTTACTGAATCATCATTAAGAGGCAGCAATTTACGTGATATTACACATATGGCTCATGCCACAACTTAATGCATATGCGTGGCATGAATAACCATTAACCCATTCACGACGAGAATCTTTTACACATTTTTAATTCTTTAACACCAGTTGACACCAGTTTTCCCATGCTTTTTTAATCTGTCAAAATTTCAGATTAGATAAGGAAAAATTTTCAGTGTTAAAATACAGGTTTCCGAATTTAATTGTTACGTGCACCTTAAGTGGCAAATTTTCTTGCCAACCGGCGTTACTGGGTTAACATGTCTCGCAATTTTATAAAACAGAGGGGTCTTTGGAATGAAAATAGATTACCGATTAAATGTTATTCCTGTGACGAAGGTCACACAGAATCTTTTCAAACTACGCAAAATTATATTTGTAAGTCAATATCCATTGTGTTGATTTATTTTTTCATTTTGTTATTTACAACGAAATTATTTATATTTGCAATCAGAGCAATTCTTTTTGGGTGGGGGTCACCTTGTATTTATTTTTGAAGAAGTTTTAAAAGAAGATTCACCGCTGTGAAAGATTGGTGGATGTCGCGTTTATTACGGCTGATCACCTATATGATGTATACAGGCCAAGGTGGTGGGATTGCTGTCCGTGTTGGGGTCTTTCTATGGAAAACTAACCCTAACAATTAATTAAAGGAAAGTACGGTAATAGTCAAAGAAAACTACAGTAAACTCCGAAAAGGTAGATCCATAAATGCAACATGGATACGAGACAACCATCTTCCGAATGACAGTTGTGGGAGAAGAACCCATCGGCCGCTGGTGGGGCGTGCTTCAGGAAATAATTTCGAAAAAGATTTATTGTTTGTTTATCTAATATTATAATGCAATATTATTATTCTCTGATAATGTTTCGTAATTTGCAACTTTTTATATTTTACAAAGGGGACAGAAAAACATATATCTCAATTTAATAGGAAATGTAGGATTTCCTTTAGCAGTCTCTGACTAAATTATATTAGCCCTTTCGAATGCTTTAATAATATAATTATTTATGATTTACACCCTTTCTACTATGAATATAAAAGACGCACAACGATGAATAATGTATAATAAGAAATATTTTTAACAGGTTCGTGACAAAGTATACCCACATTTAGTTAAAACATGTTGTATAATTAAAAAGTGCAATTGATGAAAAAATAATGAGCAAACTTTTCAATAAATAAAATGAAAGAATAAAGTGGGAAAGACTCATACACCTGAAAGCCTCACATGGGTGCACTGGGCACGTAAACCCCCTGACCGCCGAGCAAAAGAGCAAAATTGTAATGTTGTTTTCTCTAATTGTTTTTAACTGCTAATAAAAGATGATTTTTCCAACATGATGTAAAAAAACTCAATTGTCTATACGAATATAGACCTTGAGAGTATTAATCATTGCTCAGTTTTTTAAAGCTGCATTATATTAATAGAATTACATTAGTTTAAATAATGCTTCTATTGCTGTGAAAACTACTGCTTAGTGAACGGATATATCAGTTCGCGGCGGTGAGAAGGTCCTGAATGAAGACACAAACGAACGTCGTGTGGGGGAATGGGTGTAGGCGATTATATTCTCATCGCCTATGACGTTAGAATATCAGCAACATCTTTTGTTTACTACCGAATTTTTCTGTCTTCCGCGCAGGGGGCTGACAGGGAAACCAAACGAAGGCTGTTCTGAGCCCGGTCATTTTCTGTAGATGATCGAAGCGGCGTCCCTGTCAATAGCAGATGCCAATAAAAGAACACGTCCGTCGTAAGCCACGTGCATCCAAGTCATATTCCCGGTGCAAGGAAAAGCATTCTGGATTTGGCGTAACGGGTGAGATAAGGGATTCAGACGACAACAGAGGGGACTTTTACATTTGCTTTCACCTTCTCCCGTCCTCCTTACTCCATAAGGGTCACCTCAGCTTTCTTTTTTTTTCTTTTTTTGAAGTATCTTGTTTTTATCTGACTGTACAGAGCACGTGCTATTCTCAAGAGAATTTCTGTATTCTAAGCTTTCTTTAAAAAAACGACCATACAAAGGGCTGCTGGCCAACTTTTGTGTGCGATTGTTCCTATCGGCTTCTGTATTCGAGGTGTGTTACCCGCGACCCCTTGTGTTACTGCTTAATCATGATCCGTCCTAATAGGCTTATTGCTTCATGGTTGCTATCGTAGATGCCAGATTTCAGGTAATTGTGGTTGGTGCAGGGGTGAGATTTCTCAGCTTTTTTTCATACCAGTAGAATCTTAGAGAGAACGTTGTTTGTTCTCTTAAATCGCACAATGTTCCAATTAAATTTAAAAAAAATTCTGTAAGATTATACTGGTATGCAAAAAAGCGGAGAAATCTCATCCCTGGGTTGGTGTGCCCTGCGTACTACAGCATGTATTCTAAAATAAGTTTTACATATTAACCATCCTCTATAATGCTACCGAAATTGTTTTATGGTGGATATTTAGTATTTATTCATTGACAACATCAATCGATAAACATTTATTTAGGCTGATGCTTCGACAAATAATTTACAAGAAAGAGAAAATCTCGGAAACATTACTGAAGACAGTATATTCAGAGAATCTGTCAGTTTGATTATTAAAAAAATTGGAGCATGCGAAATATGATTTCACATTTGTGATATATAGGCAGATGATGTCTTGTACTGGGGATATTTTTTAGATCTAGAATTAGTCAAATATTCAGTGCAGTAGAGCAATCCCCAATACTCCAGAAATTATTTATGTAATTAAAACCATCAATACTTCGGTTGATCGAAAATTGTTTACATAAGAAATACCAAACGGAAAACCTTTAGAAAATAGTTTAAAATCAAAACTGTTCATTCATTGGTAATACGGAAAAATGTATAGATATTATAACTTCACTATTACGCAATAAAACGACTAATGCATCATGAAACTGTTACATTTTTTAATAAAACAGATAATACATAAAATTTGCAAAGTTACCGCAAGGTGCATACGCTTCATAGAATTTTCAAGGAGCATGGTACCACTATTACATATTACAAGACCTTGCTTAATATTTTTCTTCATTTTAAAAGTCTTTCTGATATTAATTGCAGAATTTGTAATATGTTTCTGCGTTTAAATAAAACGGAACATTATATACTAAAATTGTGTTAGAACTGTACACACCCTGAGTTACGCTACGAATTATTGTAATATAAAAATACGAATAAGCCTTATGATTAGTGTATGGTGAAGTTACTGTTTGCCAATGCTAAATTTTCTGAATTTAACTTTAGGTACAATGTCTTATTCATTCACTTTAAGTCAATATGCATACGAAGACAACATTGTTTTTATTTCAAATATACAATGCGAGGTAAAGAGATTTTACGAATTTTCATAAATAATGCTATTTCTGATACTGATGCTGATGGTGAAACCTAAGTTCAAGTCAGTTAATTATTAGAGTCCTATATGAACAAATAAATAAAGGATATTTAAATATGTATCTAATAATCATATTGATACTGAAATGCCAAAATCATGTTCTTATCCATTAGAAACACGGTTTGAAAAATTTAAGTGCAATAAAATTTAAAAACCTTTCTGCAATTGTAACGGTTAAAGCAAAAAATCTAACAGCAGCAAATATTATGTTCTTTGTACACTTGTGTTAACTAGGTTTGACTGCACACGAATTTAATTCATCCAAATTGTAGAACATAATATAAGATTTAACAATAAATCTATTGTCCATAAAATAAAAAAAAAGTCAAATACAGAAGTTAATTCATTTCAAAAAATAAATAAATTCGCTAATTTTAAGCCAATTAAGTTATTTTTCTACGAATAAACATAGAACACAGATTGGATCGCAAATGAAATATTTCCTTAAATATTGAATTTTGCATCAAGCATTACATATTGCATTTCATTTGGAATTTTAAAATTACTGCTATCGATCACTCAAACATTTTAAAGTCGGTGAGTCAAATGGTAATGATGACGATACATCATTTGAATTTCCTAACATTAATATTGAAGATTTCTTGAAAGTTAGACTGAACAATCTTGTAATTGAACGGATTTATAAAATATTACTGTAAGCAAATGTTTATTCAAATAATTAATAATGAATTTGCCTAGATGATAAAAATAATTGTATTATAAATCAATTAACGAAACCAATATATTTAGCTTTGGTATAATAAATTTTAAAGAAAATTATTTTGTTTATATTGATTTCTGGCTCAATATTTAGAAGTAGGATAAATAAATTTATGTGTGAGATTTATTTTAATACAAATTTAATTAATTATTTGGAAGGTGACTGGCAATTTATATGTTTATCTCATTTGATCTTCTCGACTCTAAACCTTCTTAGAACACTTTTTAAAAAGCATAAGGCCTATTGACGAACGTTTTGTGATCACTTTTGTGCTTACTCTTCACCTGACTCCCCCATCACCTTTGCATTTTAAAAAGACAAATGATTGTAAGTGAATGGCTTTTTCACTACTGAAATGCGATAGGTGTGCGTTATTACTTGTTATTCTAGTATATGTCCACCTTTCCTGTCCACAAAATATTTCACTTACAGGAGACATCGACTTTCATCCATGCAAAGCTTTCACCGCAAAAGTTTTCCGAATGTCATTGCATACGAAATTATTGGTTTTGCGGCAATGAATTCCTAAATCACGCGGTAAACGGCTAAAAAGGGCGTATCAGTGGTACGATAAACAACTGTTGAACTTCTAAGACATAGATATAATTAACTAGTTTCTTGCATGACAGTCGTACTGACATCTACCACACGGAGAGAGATAACAAATTGAATTGCTCTACTCGGAAAAATTAGCTCACCTGTCCGTTTGAATAATTTCATCAGTTATTTCCATCTCTGTGTCACGGCACAGCTGTTATGATAACATAGCTGTTAGGGTGCTTGTGTAAGAGAGTGGCGACAAGGGCACAGAATGCATTATAATAGTACCATTACAATAGGCGTTAGAGTGGCCGTTACTTTCGAGCAAAACCATGTTAACCTATGGCTTCAAAAAACGTGCTAAAAACAACATTTTATTGTCACAGCAATTTTCTCACTTGTAGTGGTCCTAGAAACTAATCAGGTCCAATGTCGTGTAGCACTGCCAATGCAATGCTTGGAAAACTGACGAGGGAACAACCTTGATTCACGTTGCCAAGGTAATTTTTATCGCTTCAAATTATCCCATGTAATATTACTATTAGACTGCAGTTTTTGTTTAAACTATGGCAAACCCTCATACCAGAGCTTGCCGATACTCGCCTGCACGAATTTGACTATATGAGGGCGATATATTAACAAAAAACGACTTGGTGAACGACAGAATCACCAAGATGCTGGGAAATTTATTTTTGTTCAAAATCGTCTCAGACGATCAAAAATTTTATTTTTCGTATATCGCTACTCTCTGATTTATATAGGCACCCAGCAGGACGTATTGTTAACTTAGTGCCAAAAGGGCTAAATCCAGCATCCAATAATATTAATATTTTAGAGCGTTTTTTGCACTTTTTCAACACAGTACTAAAAAGTAGGCTTAAAATGCATAAAGAAGGAAATAAGAGGGTTAAAAAATTGGCAACACTTCCTATAACTGTTTGACGGTGTTCAATTCAGCAGTTGGTAGCGGAGTGCTCTAATTGTTATTTTGACCGTTCTCAGCATTGTGGTAGAGAATTTTATATTTCAGGTTGACCATTATGCCGCATTAGCTAATATCTTTACATCTGCAGGAAAAGCTGAGGATGCCTTACTATTGCTTGTAATATGTATTTTAAGTAATTATTAGAAAATAAGTTAATGTGACCTTTTGTATCATAATATTAATGCAATACTTAAAACTAAACCACGAGTCATTTGTAGTTTCTAGCTATTTTATGTTGGTTTTTCACAAACGCACATACCGGGTGAGATGCCACACATTTTGTTGAATGTGTATAACATCCCATGGTGGACATAAACTAAAAAAATCATGCTGTGCTATTTAGTGTTAAATATAGAACATGTGCACTGCGCATTAAAAAAATGAATATATATTTTTGAAACTTTTCTAAAACAATACATTCCGGCGCGTCACCAGTAAATTCAGGGTGAGACACCACACTTGTATGGGAGTTATGCCGCGCTTGTTATAAAAACAGAATGAAATTATAAATAAAAAATATTCAAACAAATATTCATATCTGGACTATAATTAATTATGTAAGAACAAAAAGAAGCTAAATGAGTTAAATAATACGAACTAGTAGGTTCAAATCAATATTATTCTGCCTACTATGTTCACTAATATTCATATCTACTTATTTTTCAAAAAATGGAGTTTAACTGTTATTTCAGAAACAACGTAACATCAAAGTATTAGAGAGGGAAAAGAAAAAAGTAAAGTAGTGTTTACATTGTTTCATTCGTTAATAGGACTTTTTTGTCGACCGCAGTCTACACAATAAATGTACAGTCTCCGTGTAACCACTTTTGACACACGATGCAACGAACCCAATTACACTTCCTCTTAGTTTTGGAGACGTTTTCTACTGCTTCACATGTGTGATCCATCTTTTTATTATTATCATCTTGACATACATCTTTCTTTGCTTTCTTACTTTGTATTTTTACCTTTTTATCTTTAGGTTAGTAAAATTCCTACTGTTTGAACATTCGCCAATGTCAGATGAACTGAATTTTATTAATCGCGGTATTCCGTACAAAAGAAACTGCGGCATGTTTACCGGATGAGCAATGCGGCATGTATCCCATTTTCCAGGGTACAGATGTAGCACATCACAGTTGTCTGTCCTTGCAAAGAAAAATGACGTAACCATAGACACAATACTCTATACAGACACTACACTTAGTTTTGACTTCGAAATCGTGCATGCAATTAGTAATTTGCGTATAAAAAGTATTTAAGCATAACGTGCTTAAAAGTTTGGATAGTGAAATCATGCCCTTTACTCAAAATAAGGATTGTACAGCTACAAGTAAACATCGAAATTGGATTCACGCTATACACTTTTTAAAGTAATCTCATTGCGCACCTATACTATGCGTCTGACTTTTACCTGTAGATAATTGCTACACATACAATAGATGCGGCTACTCTCCCGCAGTTACGCTATGTCCAAACAATTTCCTTCAAACAATGCACAATTCTTCATGATTTTATGTTATAGCATTTTATTTAATAATTTGTTACAGTAATGAATATATCTTGTTGTTTAAATGTATTCACTTATTTATATGTTTATCTCTTGATAAATAAATTGCATGTATTATTGATAAATTTGTAAAAAAAAATGGTGGTAAAAAATGCTTAACGAATGCTTGTATTTAATAGAAACAGCGACAGCAAAATTTGAAGTTGTGATACTGTACAAAAATTTCCTTATTATCTTACAAGTTTAATGGATTTTATTTTATTATCAAGGTTAATTGTAATAAGTATCTTTTTTATCTCTTTAAATTAATATGCTTTACCTTTCTTATACATGCTATAAGTAGTAATATTCTACTATTATTGATCTAAGATTGAACTTCAGAAATTTTGGAAGTGCTCGGAATTTCAAAAATATTTCAGTTCAGTAATTTTACATGCAATTATGGTTAATATATTAGAGTTTTTCCAGTTTTTTTCCTTTAATCTTAAAACCATTGTTTAAATTAAATCTAAAATAATTTGAAGGAAAGTACAGAAAAGTGAAGACAAATATATAATTCTTAAAAACGAAAAGTTTTTCAGCATTAAACCTTATATTAAAAAAGAGTTCATATAATATTTTTCTGTCGGTTTTATTTTAAAGTTTTATGAATAATTTCACATGTTATTACAATTAAGGCTGTGAAAGTGAAATCGATAATTTATGGGTTATAAGCTGACATATTTTCTATACGATCCATTAAAGAATAGACTGTATTCCCTTTTGTCCTTTCTTTCTAAACCGATCCTTCCTTTTTAGTAACGATGAAGGATGTGAGCGGAAATCGATATTTATTGGAAGACTTTTGAAAGTTTTTTTTTCACAATAAGTTCATTAAATCATTTTATGCGTCAAGAATTTATGATGGAGTTTGTTCCTTAGTTGTTATAGAAAATACTGAATGATATTAGAAATTAGAAAGAAAAGTCAAGAGTTAAAGAACCATGGTAGGTATTTTAACATGTTATTTATATTGGTTTTCTGTGAATGTGTTTACATTAAAATATTATTTAAATATATACTTAGACGTAGCATTATTTTACACTGATGTATAAATATAAATGACACTTATAAGAAGACGCTTAGATGGACGAAATCTCAAACGTAGTGATGGATGTGAAAGAAATGCTATGCAGGTGGAAATGATGTAAAGCAATTTGTGCCGTATGGTATTTTTGTGAAATAAAATATTTATACTCATAATTGTTTTATGGATTTATGTAATATTAAACACTGTTGAAGAAAAATCAAATATATTCAAAAGTTGCATTATTACAGTTTTTTCAAACAAATCTAGACCATAAATTTTCTTTCTTTTATCTTTTTTTCTTTCTTTTTTTTTTCTTTTTTTTCTTTTTTTTTTTTTTTTTTTTTGGTTTAAAAAATGCACATACCAATACATATTATGTACGCAGTAGTTTTTATGCAAACACTTCAAAAATCTGCGCTTCTGCCATTCCTTTTTTTTTTTTTGATTTGATTAACTTTTGAATGTCATAGGATACATAGACTAAAAGCAGGGTAGATATTTTCTTTAATTTTGGTAAATTAGTCTTTTCGAAGTGCTGGAAAAACAAAGAACGTATTTTTCAGTTAATTTATAAGATATCGACGTAATACTGATACTGTCAAAAGGTAATGTTCACACATTTTCCCTATTGCTCCATTGTTTGTCCAGTGGATTGGGCTAGTGTTGGGCTAGTGTTGATTCGAATACCGGTTCAGATTTGAATATCTGCAGGGGGTCGGATTCAACTGCTTATCCCAGTCTGTTTAGCCTTTTTGTGCAAAAAGGGACCATAGCTGTCGAAACGAAACAAAATTTTTATGCTATCTATGCTACTGAATAAGTTTAAAGATGTTCGTTTTCCTTATTTAAAGTGCAAAGAGATATTTTTAAAACTGTATTTTCTTCAATTTTTTTTTGCTTGCTTCTTTTCGCTCTTAAAAAATAGCGATTTTAATTTCTTACGCTTAAGAACAGAAATCTTACAAATAAACGATGGTAAGGATATAAATAAAGGAATATTTTTGATAATACAGAAATAAAAAATATATCATCATTGTTTGAAAAAAAAGTCATACTGGTTTGACCTGTTTACGTACATCTAAATGTTAAAACTTTTACAAGATATTGCCACTTTATTTTATGATTTTGACTTATACTTTTTTCTTTTATTCATCTAAAAGAGGGAAAACACAATTGCTTTTTTTTTAGTTGCGAAAAGAAAAGAAAGTTCTAGAGAAAAGACATGAAAACTATAACTAAAGATATGCACTCATAATGAAACCAGTTCATCCTCACTTGAAAGAATTTGTTATTATGATTTGTTAGCATCCAACTTTACGCTAGCTAGAAGTTAAAACTTTTAATAAATGTGTAGTAGCCAAATACATCAATTTATATTCGTCGTACAGGATAAGAAAGAAATGACTTATCATTGTTGGTTTAAAATATATCTGTTATTGCCGTATTCAATAAAATTGCCATGAACATTTGTAAACATTAGAATTTTTTTTTTCTAAAAGAGAAGGAGATCAAAGAATCTAGCGAATTAGTATATTATATTACTCTTTTTAAACTATGGGGTTAGAGCACATTTTATGGACAATGTCGTTACTGCGATTAAAGGTGATGTACAAAAGCTTCCCCTGTATGCGAACGTCCAGGCTTTGTAACCGAACGCGGTGCCTGATCTATTCGTTTGAATCTGTTAACTTGCTTATATTGTGAATGTTCTCAGAAAATGTTCAGTGAATGTTCTCAGTAGTTTTAGAAATACAATAATCAGGTTCACCATTGATTTTTTCTGTACTATAAAATGTAGCAATTCAGCATTGTTAGGCGCGTTCTGCAATTTGCTTCAGACATTTGGGTCAGAGTGAGTTGTGCTCAAAGCTGTTGATCAGATAGATCTCTACTTCCCCTCGCTGATGTTAAACCTATGGACATAGAGTGCATTCTTATTTTTCAAATGTCCAATCGGGAAATTAACATTTTTTGGTATACTCTTCTTAGAAGTCTCTTTCCTATTTTAGCTGAGAATCTATTTCTAAATTTAACTAATTAAGCTGATTTTTTATGAACTGAGCTATGAGTTAAGATTTTAGCATTTGAAATAAAATTAAGTATGTATTTTTAAAATATTAGGACAACTAAAAAGAAAGATATATCCTTTAAAAGAGTACACGGCAAAAAATTAAAGATATTAAATTCCTGATGAGAGATATTTAAAATCAGACTACCTTCCACATTCATAGGTTTAACATTGGCGAGGGGAATTTGATACACGACTGAAAAACGTCTTTAAAGATATGGTAACATACATCTCTTATGGTAAGATGTTGAAACTCAGTATGTATAATAAATCTCGTTGGAGATTTAAGGAGTATCTTTAGTGAGTATTGAAGTGATAGTATTTTGAGTTTTCGTGCTTTTTGAATGTGAACGTGTGATATCATTTGATTTAGAAAACTTTCCATGAACTTTAGACTTTTAGTCAAAAGCTTCTTAAAAAAATTTAAAAGTTGCAGTACCTTTTTTAAAATTTAGACTTCTATTTCAATATCCTTAAACTTTTTAAAGAAAAAATAGTTAAATTATCCGTCATAAACATTCTATTTTTTCTTCTTTAGTTTCAAATAAAATTGTTGCTGTCATATTTGTTTAATTTCTTTGATTATTTGACATGAAATTATTAATGGGCTTAAAACTCTTGTCACAATGTGAATATATGCAAAGTATTACGTATGAGAACTTCAAAAAAAGGCAGAAATTCAACATTAAAAATATGAAGAAATTGAGAAAACATAAAAATATATTTTTATAATTCTCGCAGCCCCACATGAGATATATAAAACTATCTCTTGAGAAACATTGGATAGTTAAAAAAGTAGCATTGATCATTTTGAGAATTCGGAAAATATAATTATCGAAATAAACCTTGGCACTAACCACTAAATTTTAACAGCACGCCTCTTCGGCACACTTTAACCGACCGAGAGTTAAGCAAAACTAGTGTTGTACCATTCTTCTACCCATCCAACTGCTTCATTTCTAACTCAACTTAAAAATTTCATGAAGTTATTTAAAATTGCGAACAAATTTCTGATTCCCCAGTTGCGGAAAATATATATGTCTGACTCATCAGAATAAAATTAGGTAATATTTTGAAATTTTTGTCACCAGGATTAGTACTAACAATATAAAGATAGCTGTGTTAATCAATATACATTTTTGCACAAAATTACGTGTGAAAAGATTCATTTGTGTTTGTAAAATATTTAGGGAATTGCAAAAACGCAGCAACAAGTAATAATTTAGAAGTTACATAAAAAAAAAATGTTTTGGGGAACATAAAATTTTAATTTTTAAAATGAAGTAGCATTAGACAATTTTATTATTTAATATAGTCTTCTCCAGAATGCGAAAGCTAGAGTAAAATCCTTATTTTTCTTTTTTGTAGAACATAAACGGATAATCCGGAATTTCACTTTGAAAAATTCCTGTGCTTGTTTTCTTACATTTCAATAAAAATGTTAATTTTTCAGTATTTACATTTAAATAGATTTTACAAAGACATGAAAATATATTTGCATTATTATATCCTTAAAATCCTAACAAAATACTCTGTCATCAAAATAATATATTTCAGATATTCATTTGCACAGCATGAAGGAAAGATATTTTTAAAATAACTTTGAATTTTAAATTAAAATTAATGAAGTAAAAAGCATTTTCGTCTGCAACTCACTTTAACTTTTTAAAAAAATATGTTTGAATAAAATATATGATAAACCGAATGAAGTAAGTGGTTTCTTTAATAAATGTGCAATGAAGCAATACATTTTTTGCTAAAATCTGTTTGTTTTTAAATTTACGAATGCTATTAGGGCGTATCGAAAAAATCCAATTTTTTTAGATCTTTTAGCGGTAGTGCGGAAAAGTTGTGAATTCCCTTTATTAAAAAGTGTGCGAAATCTTAAAAGTGTGGGTTGATATCTTCTGTCGCCTCAGTGGGCCGAAAGTTCCAAAAATTGGACTAAAAATGATTAAAATACAAAAATTAATGAATAATCACAGATTTCGCTCGTCGGTATGGGGTAGTGGTTACAAGGTACAGTTTTATAACAACAACAACCATAGACAATTGCAGAATTATAGATTCATATCATCTGTCGCCTCATCGGCATCGAATTTTTTTAATTTTGATACAGTTTGTTAGTTTTCTGCATTACTGTTTACTGCTTGCACAATGCACAATCGAGACAGACTGGGTTTGTCGATCTGCCAAAATAGTGGAACACCCTTATTTTCACGCCGAGAAACAACAACAGCCATAAAAAAATTTAGAATTGTACGTTGATATCTTCTGCCATTTCATCGACACCAAATTTTGGAAAATGAAGGCAAAATTTTAAATAAATTAACGATACACTTACCTCATTTTAATGCGAACACAAACTTTATTTTACCTTTCGAACATATAAATTACAAAAGCATTACTGGATTGTAATCATTTTTGGTCTCAAATTTTGACATGTGTTTTTGGATTATAGTGTCGCTCTAATAAATCTATCCCTGTTCTGCATCCCAACTGTTTTTCCGGAGGCTGCAGTGACTAGTTTCACAATCCGCTCTACCGCTTTTGTGTGTGAAGCAAATTTAATAAAGTACCAGCAATACATTGGCATACTGCCCTGCATCATCTTCAGAAATTCTTGAGAACTGATCTCTGTGAGAACAGAAGGCGATATCACATAACAAGCTCGCCAATTAATGAGATCTACATAGTCTGCAGCTCCAAAGTTAACAACAGGAATAACGAATTTGCGAACACAATTTCCGTCTGGGCTAATTTCTCTTGCCTTGATAATCCGCCGATCTGCAAGGGTCCTAATACGGCACCTATGATCAGATAACACGGCAAAAAGCATATTTACTTGAGCCGCAAAGTAAGCGTTGCGAGAAATAATTGGGTCAATTATGTCACATACTTTTTTGGCAATTACCGAGATGAGCTGATGAAATGCCACAGGTGTCTAGCACCATCCTTTATGGAATGACGAATCTTAATTCGGAATCATGAGAGTGCGTAGACTCTTAGAATGAATACAACCAATGTTATCAACTCATTTGATGTGTCTGATATTGATATATATAACCTCAGTATTCGATTGGAAGTTGTTAGCCAGCGGGACAAATCCAACGTTCCCGGTTCCCGGATAGCTAGATCTGAACAACAAACGCCAGAACTAATGGTGGTGCATATGTCTAATAAGTATTTATGATCTGAACTGCGGGTGGTAGGATCAATGTGTGGCAACTTGCATTCAATACTATTAAAAGAAACAATTGAAAGCTTTTCGCATCCTTTAAGGTTTCGTCCAATGCCTCCGGTGTAAGATGTGGAGCCAGATGACTTGCCGTCTATGGACTCAAACAGGTGTCGTAATGGCAACTCATTAAAATAAAGAAAGCAGATAATCCATTTAACTAGTCTCTGAAGTTTCAATTCAAGCCTGCGAATTACGCCATTAGACATTCCTGTGTTCACTACAGTGCCGTCACACCCGAGAACAATAAGGTTGCTAAAATCATCCAATAAAGCACTTGTTACGTATTCGTAAATGCTATTAGATTTATCAAGACTAGATCCGCTTTCAAGTGTAACATGTCCCATATACGTAGAACCAGGCTCCGATACAATACAACAATGCGCTTCTACAATTGTTCGTAAGAACTGCTTGTCCTCGAGTGTTTCTGATGTTAAGGTTTTGTCATGTCGTCCATCAAAATAAAGGCCAGATAGAGTGGAACGATTTTCCTTTAATTTTATGTAAATTCTCAATTTTCCCCTCCATATTTTATTCTTGCCTGTGACGAGGCTGGTATCTGATTCCGATATTAAACCCAAATCTTGCATAACACGCAATGCAATAGCAGCCGTGGCTCTGTTGGAAACACCATACCTTTCACTGACAAGAACTGTGTTGTCCAGTTTTAAACGTATTTGAACACTCCTTGTGGGTCCCCACATTGTCTTCACTATTTTGGCAGACCGCCAAACCCAGTCTGTCTTGATTGTGTATTGTGCAAGCAGTAAACAGTTATGCAGAAAACTACCAAAATGTGTCAAAATTCCCATTATTCGATGCCGATGAGGCGACAGAAGTTATTAATCTATAATTCTACAATTTTCTATGGTTGTTGTCATTACAAAATAATAACTTATAAGCACTACCTCAAACCGATGGGCGAAATCTGTGATTATTTATTAATTTTTGATTTTTAATCATTTTTAGTCCAATTTTTATAACTTTAGGCCCACTGAGGCGACAGAAGATATCAACATACAGTTTTAAGATTTCGCACGTGTTTTAATTAAGGGAGTTCACAACTTTTCCGCACTACCACAAAAAGATCTAAGAAATTTGGATTTTTTCGATACGCTTTACTATTCATTTAAGGGGACACGGTACCTTTGAAACTTTTTTTCAATTTTGAATAATACTGTAATATATGTGGTGGCATAATACTTGTTACTAAAAATTAAGTAAAATAAAAAAAATCTTGTAGAACAGCCTATTTTACTAAAATTCAATAAAAAAAATAATCCCTACAACTTTTATAAATATGAATATTTTTGCTTTATTTTTTTTTCCACATTCATTAGAATATACTACATAAAACTGTGCATGGATTTTTACATGTATGAGATTTTGCATTTAATATGATTTTTTTACTCTCGTGTATATTAAAAATGTAGAAAATTCAACAAACACTCAAATTAAATATTTAAAGAAAAATAACTATAAACTTGAATGTTAAATCCATGCACAAAAATATTAAATACACCATGGAGAACAAGTAAAAAAAAATTCAAACCGCTATCTAAATTAGCAAAAAAGGCTTAGTATTTATCGAACAAGCAAGTTATAAAAATATGAACATGGAGAAAAATCAGTTTAAAGTTTTCATTTGCAAAAATAACATGTATAATCTTTTAACTTGTGTAAAATTCATGTAAAATTTTATCAAACACATAAATTTAAGTATATATAAATTTGCATATAATTTTGTTACATATAGTAAGTTAGGTAATGTTTTAAAAGCATTAATTACCGAAAAATTAAAAATCAGAAAATTGTCTCATTTATCGTTATTTGTATAAAGTTATACTTACTAATAATATATATCCTGTGAGAACTTAAATAAGCTTCATATACATTTCGTATAAAAATTAAAAAAACATCCAGGTTTCTATGTAAGCCCTTCATTTTTCATTTTTGAGGCATCTCTGTGTCTGAGAGCAAGCTTAATTTATTTCTTGCTAATTCATACACTGTATACTTTTTAAAATATTTTTTTCTCAGTTTCGAATAATACTGAAAAATCGGTGGTGGCATTATATTTAATACTAAAAAGTGAATATATATATTTTTTAAAAATCTTGTAAAACAGTCTATTTTACTAAAATATAAATTAAAAAAATTAAATTTCAAAAATCCCTGCTATTCTTTTTAAATATGAAAATTTTTGCTTTGATTTTTTCCACATTCATTAGAAAATACTACATAAAACTGTGCATACATTTTTAGACGTATGGGATATTGCATTTAATTTTTTTCTGTCGTGTATATTAAAAAATCAAGGAAATTAAAAAAAACTCACATTTTAAATAAATAAATAAATAAAAACTATAAACTTGAGTGTTAAATCTATGCACAAAAATATTAAATACACTCTGGAAAACAAGTAAAAAAATTAAACCTCTAGCTAAATTAGCAAAAAAACCTTAGTATTTATCGAACACGCAAGCTATGAAAATATGAACATTTTAAATTCTGTCAATGCACATAAAACCTTTAATAACTTCTTTATTTTTAAAAAGATACAACTTTTAAATTTCACCAGTATATCTTTAAAAGGTGTAGTTATAATTTAAGTCTATAAATATATATATATAAATATATATGCCAATTTCAAGGTACTGTGTCTCCTTAAACTTTGAATCTCAATTCATATTATCGGTAATAATTGATCTAAATATACATAGTACGCATTAATTTTACCTTATTAAAAATTTAGTTTATCACAGCATTTTGTGTTAATTGTTTTAAACATAACTAATCCATGTTTATTATTTCTTGAGAATAAGACATCTTAGAATAAAAACGCGACTTTTCTTTTCTATGAAGAAAGTATTGGTTCGAATACATGGATAGTTATCTATAATTTTCAGCTAAGATTTTGTTGTTTAGAAGTCTGTCTGCACATATGCATTTTGCAGGCAGGTTGTGTGGAAGTATGTAACTGATTTTCAAATGTATAAGTCAAATTTTCAGTTTGATGTTATGACGTATTCCATAGTTGATAGAACTGAGTATATAGAAGAAGTATTGGAATTGAATAAAACATTGTTTCGTACTGGTGTATAAAGTACAGTAATAACATACGTCAACAGACACACACACTTTGTAGCAAAGTGTTGTAATATTTGTGGATCTTTCAGGAAATCAGTTGTCTTAGGAAACATGCCAAAAACAAGGTAAACATATGATTAGCACATCAATTTGACGATTTCACCTTCAAAATAAAACATTACACAATTATGTTTTTTGTTTCTTATTGTCCAAAGGCAGGTTTTAAATAATGTAATTATTCGAAAAAATCGCTTGATTAGTGAAAATATTCACCAGTATCTCAAATATAATAGATTACAAGAAAAATGGTATTTTTTTATTTATACAATTCGTAATATTTCGTTTAGAGAAGCATTTAAATCCCATTTGTTTATACTTCTTGTTCGGGAGCAAAAACGTTTTTACTTAACCATTTTATACAAGTTGATCTTCAAACAGAGACAATTTGACAAAAACGTCTCCAGCTGTCGCAACGGGCATCTCTCACAACAGGCAACTGTTGTGGCGGCCTCGGGTTCGACAACATTCACCACTCAATGTGAAATTAATGGTAATCTGATTAAGGAAAATCGACAATGATGAATGCAAAATCTTAAATCTCCAGTTATCAGGTTGTCATTCATTTCCGATTGACTGGCGGATGTGGCGACTCTCGAGGCCGCATCATTGTCGTGGTAAAATACTGCTTATGTCGCGATTGATTAAGTAAGATCAATTACATATTCGATGTTCAGATTGTATAAAATTGTTTTGTAAAAAAACCGCGTAGCTTTCTTACAGTATTAAAATATAAGTGCCTATTACACGTTGAAATCCCTGAAAAACAACAGTTTTTAAAACTAATCAATTTTTGAAATACTTAATTTCTTTTGGTTTAAATATAAATAATCTCATTGTAGCTATTCAATTTTTCAGTTAACTATTATTCTTTCTTACGGTTTTGGAAATAAAATTTTAAAAATTAAGTGGATAATACTTACAATTAGGAAACCAACCTATTTACATATACCGGAATAATTTAGTTTAAAATTTACAATTATTCGTGTTAAAAACAATGACATGGTTAATCGATTTTCTATTAAAATATCATGTTTCCTGACATATTTAAGTAAAAAGTGTTCTTTACAGCCATTCCCATTAAAAAAAATTCATTAAAAAAATATCGTATCTGAGTGTGGTTTGTAAGATAAGAAATGTCAAAATTTCGGAGTTTTTGCTATTTATATACAGGGTGCCCACGTATAACCTGACCGACCTTTATTTTCGCAACCGTTCGTCCTAGATGCATACTTCCAATTACAAAAATGGTTTAAATAAGGTAAAGAATTACTTTTAAAGCGATTTGGGTCAAAAAAATATTTATTAAAAAATTACGAAATTTAAATTTTTATACGGTTCCCCGGTCCTATAAGTGATATTTAGTAAAAATTTGCTGCGACACTAACAAGTAAGACAAAAAAAGTCCCATTCATCTAACATTAAAACTGACCGAGTAATAGCTGTTTAAAGTTGGAGTATATTTTTTGCTGCGAAATAGGGGTCATTCACAACTGTAGTACAAATATATAAATGTAGTACCGATATATAAAAAAAAACAGTTGAGACCAAAATTAACATTGCAATCTAATATAAATGTGAAATCTATATTCATTCTGACATATTAATACAAAATATACACTTTCTACTGAGCATATAAGAGGATAAAAGTAACAGAGATTTTGCTACATAAAAGGATGAAAAACAACAGTCTCAATTCTTTATAAAGTGATACAGATTTTAAAATGCTGTTAGATTACACTGTCTTTCAAATTTTGGGTTGTGCGATGTTTTTTAGCTTTTAAAAATTGATTCTTATGTATTTTTTATTACTGAATCCGAAAATGACCTTCATTTTAAACAATCACATCATTTTCTCAAATCGAAAATTTGAAAGTTAAAAAGCTCAAAGTTAAATTTGATCCCCCCCCCTCCCCTCCCAACCTCATCGGACCCTTGAGCCGTTTAGCTGTAAGAAACAAAGTATAAGCCAAAAAATGGAATAAATTATTGAATTAAATAAAATTACACTGAATAAAAAAAGTCTTACATATAATTTATAGTATCAGATTTTTCGCTATTTTTTAACCTTGAAATTTACGATTTGCGAAAAATCATGACATGATGGTTAAAAGTGAAGGTAATTTTTTTTATTTAGCGTTAAAAAATACAACGTAATTATAAAAGTTAAAAAACATAACCATCGCAGGTTTACGCTATCTAATCTAAAACACTTTCTTAAACTTGTTGACGGTAATCTATCCGAATTTTTTTGCGTTATCCTCCATATAAGTATGTATAGGATGGTAAGGGTCGAAAATCATAATAATATTACATTGTCATCGGATTTAAGTCATAATGTAAAATTTAACTTCCATCGAACATTTGAAAGTAATTTAAAGTTCAAGTACAAATTTTAAACTGGAAAGACGATCGTTGCAAGTTAAATAAAACCTTATGAAAATAACATAATTTTTGTTAAAAGAAATCGTAGCCTCAAATCCTTACAAAATAAAACATATGTTAAAATACAATTATTTTAACTAATCTGAAATTTAACTAATAAAAGTTAACTCAATCGTAATAGTTGTACGATTTCTTTCAAAGCGCAGATATCTTGAAATAAGTTTGAGTACTTTATATACGAAATATACCAAACGAAATATATAAACGATATCTTGAAATACTGTTGTACCACCGATTAGATGGAAAGGTGAACATCCGGTTTAAAGGCGGAAATGGAAGAATCGACTAGTTATTAGGGGTGACAACTAAAGCTTGATTACCGCAAGGGTAAACTCTCACCAGTTAAACGGAATAGAAATTTTCTGGATAGAAATTCTGCAGGATTAAGGTGCTAAAATCTGCCGAATAATTCTATTAAAAGTTACTGGTGGAAGTTTGCTTCTCCAGTAATTATATTTCTTATTTCTCCCTGCGAGGCGTCTGTATTTGGAATCGTCCTTATTTTACCCTTGATAATATTCCACACAATACGTGGTCGGACAGTAAGTTTGAGTACTTTATATACGACTCCTGAAAGCATGGAAGAAATAATATGTTGTGAGATGCATAAAAGTGGTATAAGTCATGCATTTCAAAGTTTCATATCTCTGTCAATTTTAATGTTAGATGAATGGGACTTTTTTTGTCTTACTTGTTAGTGTCACAGTAAAATTTTACTAAATATCACTTATAGGACCAGGGGACCGTATAAAAATTTAATTTTCGTATTTTTTTAATAAATGATTTTATTGACCCAAATTGCTTTAAAAGTAATTCTTTACCTTATTTAAACCATTTTTGTAATTGGAAGTATGCATCTAGGACCAACGGTTGCGAAAATAAAGGTCGGTCAGTTTATACGTGGACACCCTGTATATAAAGTTTAAATTTCTTTTAAACTAATTTTTCTAGAAAAATATTGACCATTTGCCAAATCTACTCGCAAATCGTACTCCAATACGACAATTTCGTAAATTTATATACGATTCTGAAATTTAAATAAACTTGATGGATTTTTGGACAAAAAAAAAATCTTGCATCGATAAGTACACTTTCTAGTGAGTCTGGTGTGCCAAATCATTAAATTTTCATAATTTGTTTTAAAAATCTGAACGTACTTTTAGTTCTCTTTGAACTATTGTTTTTCTATAGCCACAAATGATCCGATACTTTTAAAATTTTTATTGTGCAAACTGCACTTCAATAAGACCGTTCGTTAAATTTTCATGTTTTTTTAAATGGAAACGGACTTGTGGAATATTTTGAACTGATTGTTCTTTTGCCACGACAAATCCCGCTTTTTGACAAATCTTATGGTGTATTCCGCACTCCTATATGGCAAACTGTTATATTTTCATGATTTTTTTTAATCGAAACTTACTCTTAAATCTACAAAATTAAAATTTAAATTAATATGCTTTATCACTTAAAAGATGATAAAATTTTAAGAAAGACTGCATTGACATTATTCACTGTCAATTACTCCAAGAACTTTCATCTATACACATAGCCTTTATCAGGAATAGAAATAGTACATGCTAATGTAGTTTAACATTTTTCTTACAATTTTATCATCTTTTAAGTTATAAATCACATTAATTTGAATTTTTTAGCTTTTTAAAGACGAATTTAAGCATTCTACGAATTTAATTGCTTATTTTAATAATTTCTGAAGTACTTTATTTTTCTATCGCCGCAAAGGATTCGACACTTAAGAAAGTCTTAAAAGCCTACACTACTCACGGGAAGAAACACTCAAGCTAATGTTAAGTCTATGCGAAGGTTATTGACAGATTCCTCGCTCTCACATTATTTTATTTTTTATTTTTATTATTTTTTTGGTATAGTATAGTTGAGTTTTATTTTTTTTTTCATTTTAGTTACAGTTTTTTTTATAAGCGGACATTTTCAATTTCAAAACCGGTTGGAACCGGTTCTGAAAGGAAAAGTACCCTTATACAAAAAAACTGGTATCAAAATCGAAAAAGTGAAAACTAACAACGTTAGGGATCGGCCTCAGCTATCCTATGCAAAAACGTCATTTAAAACTATATAAATGAGAACGAGAAACCTGTCAAGAACCTTCCAATAGACTTAACATTAGCGTTTGAGTTTTTTTCGGATGACTAGAGTAGGCTCTTAAGGTGCAAGCTGCACTTCAATATGACAATCCGTTAAATTATTATGACTTTTGAAATGTGAATGGACTTATGAGACACCCTCTACTTGTTTTGTCGCTATTTTAATGTGACTGTTCACTTGAGTTCATTATGTCATTTGCTAGGACTTTAAAAAATATTAAAATAATTGTCCAATTTTGTCAAATTATATGAAAAAAATTGAAAGTAAAATAGTAATAAAATGGAAGTATGAAAATGTTCCTATCACTTATTATAGGTTTAAGTCGTTAAGAAGTTAAATAATGATGCGTTTGTTCAAAAAAATCTTTTAAAAAATTGCGTCATTATAGGAGAATTTTAAATGCGATAATTTAAAAATAAATCTATGTTGACGTATTTTGTGCACGATCCATTATCAAATCGATAAGAACTTCTTTTGACGTTTTCTTTATAAGCTGAAACTTCCTTTTTAGTAATAAGGGGAAAATTAGAAAAAATCAATACGTCTTTGAAGAATTTCAAACTAAATAGTTTTCTTTTAATGTTAATTTTTGTTTTCAAAAATAGTGTTTTTTATTATTTTGTTATTTTATAAAATTATAAGCGAAAATATGAGTGGAAAAGCATGTTTTAATTATTCATAACAAGTGACATTTATCTATTTTTTAATTATAGGACTTATTTTCTTATATATTTTTTTCAAGTTTCAATCTAAATGAAACTATTTTTCTGTGTTTTTAATTTTCAATTAAATTATATAGATATATGTGTGTTAATATTACTGAATGGAAAGAAAATACGTATTGGCGAACAAAAAGCCGCGTAGAGGTAAACAAAATAATTTGTTTTGCTTTTTTAGTTGTCACAGAATAATGTGAACTTACAAAAATTAAAGTAAACAATTAAGAATCATAAACAATCATATATATGTGAAACGTTCGTTCCATCATACACCCGGGACGACATCTTAGTCCCCGAACCCCACGAAAATTACCGGATAATCAGATCGATGTAGGCGCAGTCGAGGTCACTGAAATCCAGTCATGATATTTGGAGTGGGTATTATTCCGATTACTAAAACTATGAAGACAAATCTCGGAGTACAAGTCACATCTGAAAAACGTAGAATAAGTACAATCGTGATATGTCTGAGTAGAGGCAATGAACTCCAGTACAATTTCTCTAAATCATTAAGGAGACGTAAAAGACGAGCAATGACTTTTATTCTGATAATAGATATGAGAGCAACTCCACCGACTTTCGCTTCATTAAAAACTTGAACACATTAAAGCTATTGAAGAAGTTGAAGAACTTGAAGAACAAACTACCTACGAAATAATGTAGACTATCCCAGTGACGGCTTCTAGTTGACAACAATTAATTCGTATAAGATCTCTCTCCGAAGCCAGTGCAACTGTATAAATACTCCAAAATTTTGCCCAAAGCTACAGAAGCGCGAAAAAGCTGGCCAACGCACAGCAATGTTCGGAGGGAGCCAGGGAGATAGAAAAGGCGGGGCCTGCTCGCTAATGGTTGAAAAAATAAGGCCAAGAGGGTGTGTACCTGACGTATTGCCAAAACTCTTTATCAGAAGCGGCATTTTAAAAAGGTAAAAAAGCTTTGAGCGAAAAAGACGCGAGGAATCCTGGGATGGAGAATGATAATTATAAAAATGGTATTACAAAATGTTCCAAAGAATAAAAATTCAATGTCTCAAATAAGAAGAAATTAAGCAGGTGCGTTTTAGAGGCAGTGTTGCAATTTAATAGAATAATGTTTTAATAAATACGTGTAGCTTTTAACAGATTAAGATTTTTAGAATGATAATTAAAAGAATAGTTTGATTAAGTTATGGAATAAAATATAAAATAGATTTAAGAGATATTTTAAAAAGAGAGGGGAAAAATTAGGATTGTAAGAATTTGGAATAGTTTAACTAAGGAAAAATGGCAAAAAAATTTTATTATTACATATATATATATATATATATATATATATATATATATATATATATATATATATATATATATATATATATATATATTCTGTGACTTAAAGCATTATCAATCTGTAAAAACGGAATGTAAATGTGAGTGTTACTGAAATTGCATTGAAGTTAATGACCTCCAGTGATTTTGTTGTGTGATTTTAAACAACAAAAATGAATAATGTGGGAGCTCAAATGCATTTTATTACATGAATTTATATAGAAAGTGTGATTTTATTCAGTTTAAAAACTTATTACGTTAGTCAAAAACATATCAAGTATAAACGCACTCACGAATAAGTAGCGCACTTTATTATTTTGAACAGCACTCTAAAGGAAACATAGATAAAAGACGCACTATAAAGCGCACAAAATTTATTTCATTTAGAAACGTCATAGTAAAGGCATTTAAAATAATACTAGCTGTTTAATCCGCTCTACTTGGGAGATCATGAATTTAATTCTAAAACCAAAATTAAAACCAAAAATCAGCACAACCAATTGTATCTATGTAAAACGTAGAAAAATATTATTCTACTACTGTGCCTTTTTTTATGAAATTTAATTTATCGTGTAGCTATGTCAGCAGACGATGAAACGATAGCTTTGGAATAAGAGAATAAATAAATAAAAAGTTTATGTTGATGTTTGTGATAAAATATTTTTCTTTATATTTCAAAAAAGGTAATAATTAAGCGCAATTAAATAACCTCTAATTATCTGCATGAGAGATAAAAGAATTATAGTAATTCCCTGCTACAGCTTCTTAGTATTGCAGCGTGGCGTACGTAATATGTATATCTCACATTGCAGTAAACATTCAGAAAGTGCCGTAACTAGGTAGGTGCAACAGGTGCAGCCGCACAGGGCCCATCTGAAAGGGGGGGGGGGCAAAATGATGTGCATAAGAAATTATATTTTTTAATTGAAAAGGAAATTTCTGCCTTTCTACTGCGGGATTTGACGGTTAAGTTTTGTGTTATTTAGATCCTAGATGTCTCTGCTTATCAACATGAACATTCGAATTAATATAGAACTGATATTTTTAACTTACCTACGTACCTGCCAAACTTATGCTAGGTTATATTTTGAATACAGTAACGTATACTTGTGTTTTCGCTTATTTTTTTACCAAATGCCCGTTTTTTTCGTTTTATTTTAACTTCCTTTAACCAAACCATTTGAAATATGGAAGATACAGTCTTAAAATTAGTACCTTTACGTCTCAAATTCTGCAATTAGTTCGAAAAAATATCGTTGTTAGCCCTTTGAAAAATGTTTGCAAAAAAGAGTCGTTTTCGCATAATATGCCAACGTTCCACCCCCCCCCCCTCCCAGGTCGCAATTTTAGGGGCACCGATAAGCAAAAAATATGCCTTAATGCCGATACTTTCTTCTAATCGTCAGTGCAATCGGTTTTAAAAAATAGAAAAATTTTAACTCTTTTAAAAAATTCACGACCGCAGGTCACTTTACCTCTCGGAAGCGATATTTTTTCTACATTAAAAGTAAATAAACGTCCCTACTTCGACACAATCTTTTTACAGAATCTCGGCAGACTGGATTTACAGCTACTACAAAAATTTTGAAACATTCAGGGGAGCACAAATATTTAAAAAAAAAATTAATAAAATCTAAGAAAAAATCGACGAAAAAAGTGGGATATTTCGCTGAATTTGGCTTACGTTTTCACTATTAAATATGCATATTGTTTCATAAAATGGTTAAGGCAACATCATATTTTTAATTACTAAAAATTTCGAAAAAATTGAACGATAACCACTGAAAAAAAAATTCTAAATTACAGGTCAACCCCCCCCCCTTCCCCTTCTTTTATCGGCAGACTTCAGAATTAAGCATTGATTCCAAAAATCAAAATACGCAAAAAAAAAAAAAATAATAAAAAAAAAAATAATAATCCTAAGCAACATGTACGCTGAATTCTTTTTCCAACACTGCAAACCATTTCAATAAATATCTTACTCTTTTATCTAATTCTAATGTCTCTTGATCTTTTTAATTTGTATTTCTTATTTATTTCTTATTCAAAGAAAAAGAAATACCAAGAAATTTAAGGCCATAATTTAAAGGTAAGTGAAATCATTGAAAATATTTATGTATATAATCTTGGAAAAACTTTTGCAGAAGAATTATTATTTTAATTATTATTATTATTATAATAATTATTATTATTATAATTATTATTATTATAATTATAATTATTATTATTATTGTAATTATAATAATAATAATAATAATAATAATAATAATAATTATTATTATTATTATTATAATTATTATTATTATAATTATTATTATTATAATTATAATTATTATTATTATTGTAATTATAATAATAATAATAATAATAATAATAATAATAATTATTATTATTATTATTATAATTATTATTATTATTATTATTATTATTATAATTATTATTATTTTAAATCTTATTAAAGGTAAACATATATCGAATTTGAAGGGTCCATGCAGGGTTTTTTTTCTTTCTTGTCTCTCAATTTATAAAACAAAAAAATGTTATTTTTATGTAATTTATTATATTATTAAATTTTGTGAAGGACCTTGTTTTATTAAAAGGAATTATTAAATATTTTATTTTATTGAATATATTATATTTTATATATTATATGTATTATTTATTAAATGTTAAAGGAATAATTAAAAGGGCCCATTTTTGTTAGAGTTTCGTGGAGGGATTCTGAAAAGGCCCTGTTTCTGTTTGAATCAACCAACTGATTTGATTTAAAAGTTCTAAAATTACTCGCTTATTTTTAAATCTGTGAATGAAATTGTTGTCTGGAGACTTTTATCTGCTATTTCAACATCGTTAATTAATCGTTTCCTATATTTTGCTTGATAGATTTCATCCCATCTTCTAATCAATCTGGATAGCAGACAAATGTTCGCGACTTTAGAATTGTCTACTGGCGGTAGAAAAAAAAATATTTACTTCATTTTTTTTTTCATTGCTTTAAACGAGAGGATTTATTGTTTAAATGTTTGAAACCTTTTACGATTCATTTTACATTTAAGTTTTATGGCGAAGTTTTAATAATTAATTCCATGTGTAACAAATTTTTAGATATTTAATATTTTCTGAGAAATGTTTGATTTGAAAAAAACATCGAAATATGGCAAATAAAAGCCATCCAAGCAAGTGATATTTCGTCACACGCTTGCATTCGTTCTACAAAAAGTAGTTTATGTACGTTATAACAGTTTTATACTTGTACAGGCAACATGCTAACAATAATATTTTGTTTTCTAGCTTAAAAATGTCTAAGCATTTGTCAGGTGCACAAAAGAGAAATATCAGGAAACGAAAATTGGAAGAATGCAAGTCAATGTCGCAACAGTTTGGTAAATGGCTAAAAACCGAAAACTGAGAGAATAGAGGAAGTGTGGAAGAGGTGAAATCTAGCGCTACTTCACAAGGGGATAAAAAAGCACTACATTTGGCATCTACCCCTTCAATTAACGACAATTCTCCGAGTAACAAAAACGATCCATTGCAAGAAAAGCAATCTGCTGCATCTCAAGATATTCTACTACAATACCCCCATTATAATTTAAAAGAGGATGAGCCTGCACAAAGTACTGTCTCACAAACTGATAATACCGAACATTCTGCTGCTTCCTAAAGTATTTCACTACATTTGCCCCATAATAATTCAAAAGAGGACGAGCCTGCACAAAGTACTGTTTCACAAACTGATAATACCGAACAAAATATGATCTGTACTGTTCCAGAAGAAATACTGCTTAATTACAACTGTCCCCATTCCTGGCCTTCCATTACTGGTAAATTAATACATTATCTTGTCTCACATGGTGCAGATCAAGGCAACAACATTAACTTTAATACGTTAAAAGTAGACGCTTCAGGTCGAAAATTTACAAAGGACTGGTTTTATGTTAAACAAATTAACGGAGAAACTGTTAAAAGAAAATGGATTTTATATTCCGTTAATCAAAATGCAGTATTTTGATTTCCTTGCATGCTTTTTGAGCAAAAATCGCATAATCTTTCAGACCCATAAAAAGATTTTTATGATTGGAGGCATCTTCATCCGGTTATTTCCTGACAGGAAAATTCTCCGGAACATCGAATTTCGCATGTGAAATGGAAAGTAATGGAAAAAAATATAAAATCAGGAAATGCAATTGATGATTATGTAATTAATGCCATTAACAAGGAAAAAATGATAACGCGTGAAATATTGAAAATAATATCGGATGCTATTCTATTCTGTGCCAAATATAATCTTGCTCTTACAGTTTCAAATGAAATTATTTGAGATCCAAATTGTGGCATTTTTTAAAATTTGATTGAATTTGCTAGCCATTATAATACTACTTTAAAGGAACATATTGAAAAACATAAAAAGGGTTCAGTGTCTTATTTCTCAGCCACTATTCAAAATGAAATAATAAAATTAGTTGGGGACAAAACTAGAAATGAAATCATCTGCAGAATTAAGAAGGCACAGTACATTTTATTCGACTGCACTCCTGATGTTTCAAGAAAAGAGCAAATGAGTCAGATTATAAGATATGTCCATATTGACTGTAAAGGGAAGGTAATGATTGAAGAAAGCTTCATAAACTTTATTCAATCTCATGAAAAAACGGGAGAAGGTTTATCATCTGAAAGTTTGAAAAAACTAAATGTTGATAAATTAGATATTCAGGATTGCAGAGGGCAAGGATTTGACAACGGTGCCAATATGGCTGGCAAGTATAAGGAAGTAAGTGCACGTATTTTGGAAATTAATGATTTAGCAATATTTGTACCTTGTGCAGCTCATAATCTAAATTTAGCCGGTGCCCACGGTGCATCTACAGCTCCAGAAATGATTGCTTTTTTTGGTACTGTGCAGAGGTTGTTTAATTTTTTCTCGTCTTCAACAATTCGTTGGGAAACTTTAATGAAGTGCTTAAAAATATCAAGTAAAATTTTTTCTGATACAAGATGGTCATCAAAGGCCAGAGCAATAAAAGCGCTGTATTTACAATTACCTGAAGTAATGGAAGGACTTCAAATGATTACAAACGATTTTTCGAATCTGGAAGCTGTATCGAATGCACAAAGTTTGATTCTGCAAATTAATTATAGGTTTATCTGTACACTTTCTATCTGGAATAAAATTCTACAATGCATCGATCGAACAAACAAAGCATTACAACAGAAAGATTTGTCAATAGATATTGGAACAAAACTAATTGCTGGTTTACGTAGTACATTACAAGGGCTTCGAGATACAGGTTTTGAACAAAATATCCAGGAAGCCAAAAGTTTGGATGAAAAAATGGATATAGAGAAGGAATTTCTTAATAAAAGGAAAAGAAGATTGAAGAAAATGGAAATAGATGAAGCATCAGATGAAGGAAGTAAATTAACAGCTGAAGAGTTATTTAAAATACAAATGTACAGTGTTCTTGACACTCTGTTGTCTCAGATAGATTTGCGTTATGAAAAAATGAGAACCACCTGTGATTATTTTTGCTTTCTGTATGGCTCGTCTTTACAACATATGAGTGTCGCTGACTTAAAAAAAATCGGCTGCAGATCTTGCTATTAAGTACAGCAAAGATTTAAAAAAGTACGACTTCACATGTGAAATTGAAAATTTGAAGTTTCAAGTAACGACTCTTATACAAAACATACAAACTGCATCTCCGCTTCATATTCTACAGACTCTTCATGATTTCAGTTTAATTGAATCTTACTCAAATATCAGTGTCGCCCTCCGAATATTTTTAACTCTTCCCATTTCTATTGCTTTGTGCGAGCGAAGTTTTAGCAAGCTGAAATTAATAAAAATATATTTACGATCAACTATCGGACAAGAACGTTTATCCAATCTGTCTATTATTTCAATAGAATACAATATAGTTTAAAATATTAATTATGATGATGTTATTAACGAATTTGCCGAAATGAAAGCCAGAAAAGTGCAATTAAAATAAAACTTAATAACGTTTTTGTGACGTATTTTTTTTTCATTTTTTCAAACCTAATTAATTAAGGGGCCCAAATGCGAATTCTTGCACATGGCCCAGGAACGGCTAGTTACGGCTCTGCATTCAGAACTGGTTAGAACTCGCGCGATTACGGGTTGAACGCAAAAAAAGGCAAAAATTCGTTCAAAACATAAAATAAAAAATAAATGTATGTAAAATTTTCAAATTTTTTGCCCCAATTGTTCATGCCCCCCCTACCATCAACTCGTGTGCCAAATTTCGTAGCGCTGTGCCCTGTGGTTTTCGAGTTTTGGAGGTTACATAGATATGCGCATGGATTTTAATAGGGTAGATTCCTACAAAGACTTTACGATGAACGTTACACAATTGATTATTATATTCAAACACAAATAGCACAAAATTTTGCTTGCTGTTCTAATCATCATACAATTTTCTACATTGGCATGAACAAAAGAAGGTTTTTCGAATGATTAAAAGAACCTATAAGCGATATTAAATTCGGCAGATTAACAACTGCCGTTTAGAGATTTTACGTTACCAATAATGATGTTAAAGTTGATTTCAGTAAACCTAAAATTATCTCTAAATATAACAATCCATTTAAAGCCGTAATTATAGAATCAATAGATATTAAATTAAGAAATAGTGATACTTGTAACGATATTTTTTCATTTAGCATAACAAATATCTGTATTAATCTTTTGAAAATTAATTACCCCCCTCCTCCCTTCGCGTTTTCAATGAATGGTTGCTTTAATTGACATTTTAAACGGTAGATGGCTGCAGTAATTTCTTTTCTCTTTTTCTTTTCTTTTTATTTCCTATGTACTATTTGCTGTTTTCATTTCTATCATGTCGGGATGTAAAGGTCAACATTTATGTCTTTGGTCTTCTCGATGATGGCTGTGAAGTTATAAGCTGAAACTGTTGGAGGATAACTTTTAACTATGTTTTTAATTGTAATTGTACACTGTTTTTAGCAAAGAACATGCACAATTTTGTGCCATTTATGTTTTAATATTCCCACAAATGTTATAATGTATTACATTGTTTTTATAAAAAATATCTAAAATTACTGCACGAATAATTTTAACAATTTATGTATCAGCCACGTGTGTACAAGTCGTTAAATTTACTGCTAATAAATAAACTACTCTAACTACCCTTTACCACTAAAAATACCGGCTACTTTACATATTTACCAGACCACCTCTTACCCGTTTTTTCCAACCACCTCTTTAATTTAGCTTTAACATTTTTTTTTTTAAATTTTCGAATGCATTATTTTCCTTTCCTGTTGCCATGAAAAGAATCTGCAATATTTGTATAAGCTAAAAAAAGTTTATGCTCATTTGCAATTTTTTCCCATTCGAAATTGACATCAAACTGAGCGGAGAATGCGCATTTATCTATACTAATAAAAGAAAATTTCGCTCCGTGTGTGTGTTTGTTTGTTTGTCTGTCTGCGATGGGTAGCAAAATCTAGCCCACCTAGATGTCTGTAAATTTAGGTGGGGATTGTCCAAGGTCTGTCCATGTGCAACTGAGTCTCAGAATTTTAATATATTTATACTTACCCAAGATATTAATTAGATTCTCATTAACCATCGCTTCTAAAATGATATCTTTTAAATCAAAATAGCTAAAGAAACGAACAGGTGCATTGGATTTGCAAGCGGAAATGAACGAATTCAAAATAATTTTACTAATTAGCGAATTTTACGAAAACTAATTGAGATATCAATTTGAAAATTCTTCAGCATATGTTAAAAAAAATCTGCATCTGACTATCCGATTTTTAAAAAATTCGTTTGGTAATTTTTCTTAATTTATGCAAAAATCTGCCGGCGCCAGTGAAAACAATCCGAGAAAGTTTCAGACAGGGATCTGCTTTCATTAAAACTGAACTTCAAAAAGATCTGTTTCTCTGGTCGATCCCTCCATTTAGTTTGCGAAAATGAAAGGAAATAATTGCCAATTTTTACTAATGAGCAAAAATTTAGATAACTAATTAAGATATAGATTTGAAATTGAGGACTGGAAGGGGCGTCATCTGCCGGCTATTTTAGCGTAGCGTCTTCGTTATGTTCTAATTATCCGAAAAATGTAATTCTTTTTTTAATGATCGCGTTAATGTAGGTGGTTTTCTTGAACAAATTATTCATTATATTTGCGGGTATGGGGAGGGAGGGGTTTAACGCCTTTTTCTGAGATTATAATTATCTCGGGCCCGGCAACGCCGGGTGGGTTAGCTAGTTGTATATAAAGTTTAAGCATTTTTCTATTTATTTTTTATTTATTTATTTTTATTTTTATTTTTTTATTTTTTCTTTCTATTTTCCTTTTTTTTTTTTTTTTTTTTTTTTTTTTGCTGAAATGCTTGAATATTGGTAAGGGCTTTCGAATTAGTTCGAAGCCTGCTGGTCAAGAGAATGTTGGATAATATTCCCAACTCAGGCTTGGGTGTTTGTAGTTGTTCCGATACCACTTTAAATGCGGATCCGCTCTATTTATCCCTCGTATACAAAAGATGTCTGTAGCGCCCGTAATCAACCAACCAACTGACAGAATTTTTAACGATTTATGGGTGCGAATGCACAGACCTCCGTTATTGTGACCTCCGTATTTATTTTCAGGCTGTTACTTTTTGTGTATTTTACCCGGAAAGCCGCCATCTTTAACACAGGAAATTGCGTTTGATAGGAGGAGGGGGGGGGGGGGTCTGCTGGTATTTACTGAAATTAGAGTAAGGTCAGGAAGGTATATGTCACAATGTATTTTTTTCAAGTAAATTGCAAATTGCAAATAAAATATGAGAAGTAAAATAAAATATCCTCCTGTGCAGTTAACGTCCAGGATTTCCGTATGAAATTTAAATTATTGATTTGTAATTTCTTTCTTTCTATGTTTGCCCCAAAAGAGTTTTTAAAAATAGTATTGGAAACTGGCATCTGTTTTGAGTGAAAAAATAAAAAATCGCAGTACGAAGAGACAAAAAGATAGGTTGTATTAAAAAGTAATATTTCGAAGTAGTTCCCCCATTACACACCCAGGTGACGAAAATGTCAATTTCGAACAGAAATAAAAACAGGATTATTTTGCAATTACTTGAGTTTGTATATTTTGTCTTTTATGATGAAATTTCGGTTTTTTGTTGAATTCTAATGATTTATTAAATGTGTCATTTTAAATACTTCACTGTACAGAGAACCATTATTACACCATTCTTTCAAAATTTAATCTGACATCTAAAATGAAAAATGCTTATAAATAAGGAGATGTGACCTCGTTTAATTAATGGAAATAAATATTTTGTGTTTGTTGAAAATGCTTTGTTTCTATAGTAAATTTTATTCTCACACTTTCACTGTTTTAAAATAAAAAGTTGCTTTGAAACTCAAAACAAATAACTGTCAGCAGCGGTAGTGATTATCGCAAAATATTTTCTTTAAATAATTGTATAATAAATTAAAATTAAAGATAATAAAAGGTTAATTATATTGGCAGTTATTTAAATATTACTACGAAAGTAACTGTCAATAAAGCACGAACAATTAACTCTTAATGTATTCTTATTATTTCTATACATTATTATAATGGATTTTATTTCACAGTGAGAGAAAAAATGCCATACTCAAAATAAATTTTAAGTACCACTAAATGAAGTAAGTGAATATTGTTCGAATATTTCAATTAACTGAAAGCTCTTCGATTAATTGTTTCAACAATTATTTACTGTTTCAAGAAGAAAACAAGTTATTTGTTTAAAGAATGTGAATTATAAGTGGATTTCTTTGTGAATAAATATTTATGTGTGATTTAAAATACCTTCTGTTGCATGAAAGCGCCAATTTAATACTTTCGACTCAATTAAAGGTAAAATCACAAAAATGTCATTCTTGGTTCAACATTTACCTACTGTTGAACTGAAATATGTAACGGAATGAAGGAATTTTTTTCACGAATTTCAGTTAATAATAACTTTACAACAGGATCATGGGATTTTCCGCTTAACGCGGGAAGCCCTTTTAGAGGTAAAATTTAATGACGTTTGGAAACTGAATCGGATCAGGAATTATGAAATAACAGCTGAAAATTACCATACAAATAATAAACAAATAACAAAATAGATAGAGTTAGATTGTTATTTAAATGGCAATGTTTTAGCTTATATTTAATAACTCCTGATCTCATTGAGATCCCACTCAAAAAATTTCAGAATGTTAAGCTTATAATATTACAACAAACATTTTTTTTTTATTTTTTTTTCAAAAATTTAAAAAAACACTATTTAAATTAAATTCTATTTTTTTAAACAAATAATATTTTTTAAGGAACCTTTACTTGAAATATACAAATAATGTTTTAGAGTGCAAAATGTGAATCAACATTGTGATTTGTGAAACTTTAAAAAATGTAGAAAGTATTCAAGGCTGTCACCAGGAGAGTGCCCCCCCCCCTCCTTCAAAAACAGTTGGGAAGGATCAATTCATATTATACTTTTATTTAAAAGAAAGGCACTGTAGCTTAACATCTACAAGGTACCCCCCTCCCCTTCCCACACACACAAACACAAGAAAAAAAATCTGAATGTGGTCTTGAAACTAGTATATATGATTACAGCATGATTTACTATGTATTATTCATTTTATTATTTATTAAGTACTATTTATATGCACATAAAAACAAAGATTGGTTGTGGAGATACACATACATAATATATACATATACATGGATGTACGCAGGAGGGTGCAGGGTAGTGCCGCGCTCCCCCTAAATCATTGAAAATAGTGAGATATAACTTGAATAACTAAGAGATTGACGAACTATTTATCGTTGTCCCTACCTATTTCTGAGTGTCTCCATGTATAAAGAATCATGTTTTATATTATAACATTCCCAGAAAAGAATACTAAGTTAAATATACAACTTACTTATTCCAGACTCATTATTCGCTTCATCTCGTCGTTGTTCACAGGTGTATTGATATTGCCGGCCATTGCTTCTCTTCCACTGATCCCAATGCATGACGGGTAAACGGCTATTGCGCATGTCCGTTTCTCAGTGTACCGCTGAAACTTGACCGTTTTTTAAAGGCACAAATCTGTCAAAGGCTAACTTGGTGCCTCTGACAGATTTCTCTCTATTATCAGTGCCTTTCATTTCGCTGTGCCTCTAACGTTTTTCTCCTAATCAGAGGCACATTGTCTACGTGCCTCTTACATTAAAATAATAGAAGGCACTATGTGCTTGTGCCTTATAAATAAGAGGTACACTTTTAAGAGTGTAGTTAAAAGCTCCTGAAACAAACATTCTACATTAATTATTGAAATAGATATACAATTTTTAGTTAACATCTTAAATTTTTATCATGTATATGAATTTCTCAAAATATAAGTCATACAGAAAATGGAGATATTTTGTTAATAACGTAACAATTGAAATTTATTGACCTGTTTTAATCCATAATTTATTGAGCCTACCTTTCAATCTTTATGAAAAATATAAGAGCAGTTTTTATGTAGCATAATTTTATACATGTTTTCGCAACGTAGACGAAAACGTTTTGTAGATTTTGCATTTTGATTATTTTTCGGCTTGTGAAATAAAATGATTCACGCCATCAAAACGAATATCTGTATATGTTGGTGCTCTCGGACCTAAACGTAATGTCTGTTTTGATTCAGTTTTTTATGTTTTCATCAACGCAATAATAATATGACATATAAATTCCGACTGGTGCATTTGCTCTTTCATTTCTCTGTGGAGTTTCTATGCTGCTACAACATCCATGTTTAATGTGGTTGTAAAAAATGCCTCCAATATACCTACTTTTTATTCTAGGCCTTTAAGAGTGCAAAAATCTATCTAGGAGGTCAACAACATATGTTTCTACTGTATGACTCAAATATGGCAGTCTGTGGCAGATCGATTTTTTCTTTTCTCCTAAAGGCCAGCGGTTTGCTTGTCCCACGGTCTCCATTTCTTTCAAATTTACCCCTACAAAACATAGCTTTATTATCGTTCCATTAGCTTTGCAAAACGCTTTGTTGCAGTAAATTCAAAGAACTCTTCTCATCTTTTCCCCAAAACCTTGCTATCAGTCATGGTACACTACTTTCTCTTATAGTTTATTTTAATTGAATTTTTCTGGATAACAGTTATTAAAATAATTGAAGCGAGATAAAAAAGTTATCAACATAATTTTTGTATTTCCTAGGAATTTTAACGCATTCAATCAAATGTCGAATTTCTCTTGACCAAGGGGCATATTATTTTCCGATTTTTTCAACTTTTCCTACAGAAACTAGCAAATTGGATGGATATCCTTGTGAAGAAGTAAGGACCTATGATTTATAACCAAATTTTATCACCATATTTTATTAACCAAGTTTTTCTCTCATATACATTTTTGAAGAATGTCTGCCTCTGTCGTCAATACTTAAACACACTGAAAATATTGTTGCAGAATTGATGCAGTTTTTTTTTCAACAATAGGCTCAATAAAACCACGGGCTTTTTCATTTTATCCCATTTATAGATTGAATTGTTGTCATGCAAATGAAAAAACTTTTTTTTATATCTGTGAATCGCTGTCTGTTTATTGAATTCCGTATGAATGGAAGTTTGGAACTTTCCGAATTTCTTCAACATAAAACTTCAGTAAGAAGAACTGAATTTCTAGTTAGAAGACCCTAAGTCTTCAATTTTCAGAACTTTCACAATAAGTGCGTAGAAATCAGTATTAAAATATTTCATTTTATTTTCGCTTGAAATACATTCACAGTGTTATTGCTATTGAATTTTCGTAAAAAGCATGTCATTCATATAAATATATTTGTTTCTGATTTTTTTTTTTTACTTATGTATGTCGAGTTTGTCAATTTTGCACATATTCACACGACTGTAAAATAAATAAATTTTAAAGTTGTACAAATGAAACATTCACGGTATACTTTGTACATTAACATATAAAAAAAGCGATTTGTATCTATCTTAATATCACGTTGAGAAAATAAAATTACAATTGAAGGTTCCAAAAAAAGTGAATAGACTTCGTTAAGTTGTATGCAATTTAAATTAATTGTTTTGATTTTTTACTTCTTGAAACGCAAATGTTTATTCGTAGTTCCAGTTTGACGAAAATAACGGTAACAAAAAGGATAACAAATATATATAATTCAACTTCGAAATGGAAATTTAAGTGAAAAAAAAAACACATTAAAAAACATATTTAAGGCGGGTTCTAAGTGTGAAATTTAATGAGAACTACATGTCACTTTTCTATCAATTCTAATATAAATAGTGTCATTTTAACGGAAAAGAGGAGGTTCGTGTTATTTCTATTTTTTTCACGAGTTAAAAGTTGTAAATTGCAATAAGTTAAAGAAACTTTTAAAATAGATAGAATTCACTTTACTGCAAGGAAGTTCGATTATCAGATTTTAGACGCTTAGGAATTAATCACCAAAAACTAATTTATAAAAGTTTCAGGAAATGCATGCACAACGCACTTTATTGTTATTTTTTTAATTTTCAGTAAATCACTATTCCTTATTCTTTTGTGGATTAACTAATTAAAAATACCAAATCAAATTTATAAGGTATTGAATAGCAATAATATATAACATTAACAATGGAATATTTAGTAAAATAGCATATTAAATATTCGAAATAATACCTGTGAATATAAAATTAAGAAAATCTAAAAAAAAAAAATGTTGTGCGTTAAAAACAGACACATGTGAAAATGTCAGGAATTCAGTTTTAGTTAAATTGAATTAATGTGTCAAATTTTATGATATAATTTATGTTTGTTATATGCGACTGATACATTAATTAAATAAATTATTAATTTTACGTCTTACATTTTATCTAAAAAATTCGGAAAATCGTCATTTAAATGTTATTAAGTATATAACAATGTTACGGCTGGTTATTTCAGGGAGATTCGTTATTCTTTCTTTTAAGCTAATCTAATTGCCTTCTTTTTTCAGAGACTGTAAGTGAATCTTACTTAATTTTGCACTTTTCGAGAAACTTTTTAAAACTCTGGCATGTGAATTTTAAATTCCGAAACTTTTTACGTTAATTTAGATATTTTAAGCATCAAAGTTGTAACCAAAACTGAAAAAAAATAACAGAACTGAGTAAGAAAAAGATACGAAAAGCGAGTCAGCGTGTGCAAATGAAAAAGTGAGATCTTTTTTTTATTATTAGGAATATTTTTTCTTCTGTTACTTAAAGTATAAAAAAATACAGAAAGTAATATATTTTCCACGACGATTTTAATCATGTAAAATTAAATTAAATTGAATAAAATGATTGAGTCAATTATTTTAGAGTGCTTTAAAAAAATTAAATACACAATGTATGTGTATTTGACATTTAAAATAATTCAAGAATAATTACCAAACTTGATAAAAATATATATATGATAGTTTTAAAATTTATTAGAAAAAAAATGTATAAAAAATAACCATGAATTTTTAAAAATACTTATAATTTTACGTATGACTTTTGTTTTTGTAATGAGTTAGTGTTTTTATATTATTTACATATGCATTCATTTAAGTCTTTATTAAGAACGTTTTAAAATAGATGGATTTAATGAAAATCCGATATACTTATTTTATGATTAATATATTCCTGTAATAATTGGCATAATTGTGTATTAAACTACCAGATGATGTTTTTTTATGTTATTTCTTTTTATAATAGCTACCAAAAAGTTCTGCAAAATTTATTTTTTCCAACATTTAAATGTTTATACACACATATTTTATATGGAAAATAATACAAGAAAACCTGATTACAGCAATGATATTTAATACCAAACATCGAAGTTTCAATTCAATAGTATATTAAGATGCTGCTCATGATTGATATGTTTTACAAAAATATCTAACATTGATGGATAAGCATGAAAGCAAGAGTTTGTTAGAATAAGATAAATATACACAAAAACAAACAGAAAGATACAAAAAGTGAAGTATTCTTAAACAGTGTAAGTAATATATATAGATTTTATGATGTTATACAAAAAGTAAAAAAAAAAAAAAAAACGTATTTTGTGTAGGGAGTGATTGTTGAGCCATTTGAAAAAAAAAATCTTTTCATACATTCAAAATTCAATATTTTCTATAGAAAGCATTTATAATCTAAGACAATTATACTATATTATGACAGTCACACAAACAGAAAGATAAAAGAAAATTTTATATATATTGGAGTCCTACAGTTTACTGACTCTTTTTAAAATTGAGAGCAAGCAAATAGTGCCAGCTATTCATTTCATATTTGTTGAAGAATAATATGAGAAGTCACGAATTTTTAATTATTCTGTTTTGCGTTAGTTTAAAATATAATCAACTGATCGCTGTGCACTGTTTCAAATTGATGGAATTTACAAAATAATATTTCAAACACAAACCTCTTTATTTCGCTTTGAACACTAAAAACATGATGGAGGGCAGAGTAAAATTTGAACCATCTGGTACGTACATATCTGGTGAAGGTTTGAAATTTTATTAACCACAAATAAATTGCCTATTATTTAAGTATCAATTCTGCTGCTACAATTATTTAAAATCAGAGTTTTGTTATTTCTTATATTTTTATTTATAATAATTACTATTCACCAAGTATGTCTAGCGGTTATAAAGTTTTTTCTTATGTTTTTGAATAATTGATATACACTATATGGCTAAAAGACGCCGGACACTTTCGACGTTAGATGCCTCTTCGAATAGTGGAAACTGTCCTAAAATTATATACCCTCAGGGAAAAATGCTTCTATTCCTACAATTTTTTTTGATGACCTTTATTTTTTACAAACTAACTTTTCCAAGTATACAAAATGCAAAGGTGTCTTTTAAAAAGTAACAAACAATGTCACAGCGTCATAATAACGATTTATGTAAAATTCTGTACTCTGTCATTTTATCTAAAGTGCTGTCCTAAAACGACACACCCATATGTTGTTTTTAATTTTACTTGCATACATCAAAAATAAATATTTTTGTACACCTAGAAACAACGGCACGTTCAGTATTTGTCCGCTTTATTCACTTCATCTTCGGTTTTGAGTGATTGAATAAATCATTGTAATAAAGACAGGTTTCATCCTCATCATCATCGGCAGAACGATCCATGTATTTGTCGTCATCATTGGATGTAACAATTTTCTTATTAGCCTGTTGAACTGCACTTCTGAGTCTGAATTATGTTTTTCAGCAGCTTTTTCCTTCGCTTCGACAATATTAGGACTACTAGTCAGAATTTTTACACCTTCATGCTTCCTCTTTTTAGAGGATGGTCTAACATGAGGTACACAGGGAAGTGGAGATACATCCCGTTGTTTGATAAATGAAGATGATGAACTTGAAGATGATGTCAGTTGAAAAGATACACACATTTTCGGAGTATCGGAAACAGATGCTGTTCTTCAAAACAATTGCGAACTATTTTGGCCCGGTGACATGGATCTTGTCATTCTGGAAAATCCCATTATTGTTTGGGTACATGAAGTCACTGAATGGCTGCAAATGGCCTTCATATAGATTAACATAACCATTTACAGTCAATGATTGGTTTAATATCACCAGAGGACCCAGTCCGTGTGATATAAAAACAGCCCACGCAAGTTATGGAGCCGCCATCAGCTTGCACAGTGCCTTGTTGACAACTTGGGTCCATGGACTCGTGAGGTTTGTGCCATACTCTTACCCTACCATCAGCTCTTACCAACTGGAATCGTGACTCATCTGACCACGCAACTTTTCACAGTCAGTTAGGGTTTAACCGATATGTTAACGAACCCAGCAGAGGCACTGAATCCGATGGCGTGTTGTTCCTAAAAGAACTCGAGTTGGTCTTCTACTGCCATATCACAACAATGCGAAATTTCACTGCACGGTCCTCACGGACACATCTGTCGTATGCCCTGCAATGATTGTTGCTGCTATTTGACACAGTGTTGCTTGTCTGTTAACACTGACTACTCTACGCACATGTCTCTGTTCTCGTTCATTAAGTAGTCGCGGGTGGCCACTGCATTGTATATGGTCGGAGGCAAAGCTTTAAATTAGATATTCTCGACACACTCTTGACACTGTGGATCGAGGAATGTTGAATTACCTAAGAATATCCGAAATGGAATGTCCCCTGCGTCTAGTTCCAACTTGAATTCTGCGTTCGAAATCTGTTAATTCTCGCCGTGTGGCCATAATCACTACACAAACATTTGCATATGAATCACTTGAGTACAAATGAGAGCCCTAACAGTGCACTGACCATTCATACATTTCTTACGCAATACTACTTACTGCCATCTGGATAGCTGCATATTGCTGCCCAATGACTTTTGGCACTTCAATGTACGTATATATACTGCACAAACACATTTTTTATTTTAAAATTAGACTATATACAGCGGTAAACTGATGATAATGGAGAAAGGAATGCCCACTTCCGAGAAGTCTGTTACGGGAGATCATAATGGTGGCTACCTAAAACTGAAAAACATCATGATCCAGAAATGCTTCTTGTGCATTATATTATTCATAGATAAACCTTACTGTTCAAACATTTTCCACTTTTTTTCATAGTAAGATACTAAATGCAATTGTAAATTTTAGCAGTGGTTCCAAATTTAATTCCAAATGTGACAGTCCCTTGAAGATATTTTGAAAGGTTAAAAATTCAGACTATATATTATCCGTGTTTCACACTGAGATAAGTTGACGCAGGATAACGAAACCCTTCTATATAAAAAGACAATAATATGTGCCCTCTTCGTTTCCATTGAGTTTGATAGGAAGATCTGAGTATTTAATTGAAAAAACACTAGTTATGAAATTATAATTTCCTCACAGACATTTGGTTATTCTTTTATTTAACTGATGTATTCCTATAAAGATTAAGTGATCGTAATACATGCTCTGGTCGTAGTTTAAGTGGTTAACAACTGTTAAAATGTACCTAACTAAATTTCATTTGAAATATGAAATTACGTTATGTATACTTCTGAGGAAACTTTAACTTATGAGGCAAAATGTCAATAAAATTAATTCCTACCATAATTAAATATAATATTAATGTATGTAATAATACCAAGCCTTGAATTTGAAACATGTAATACAACAAAAGTAAGATAATAAATTAAGTTTATACAAGTTTAATTGCAATATAAACATACACACACACAAAAAAACAAAAAAAAAAACACTTCATACCGAAAATAAGTAAAGGCATTCGAACGAACGTTTCTATTGGGTTGTTCGGAAAGTTCCTACCGTTTCGAAAAATCAATTCGTACCGGAAAGTTCTGTCCATCAATTATTAGGTATTAAATATTGGAATTAATGTCTAATAATTAAGGGTTAGAATTTTCCGGTACGAACCAACTTTACCAAATGGGAAAAACTTTTCGAACAACCCAATAGATAACATTAACTTAACCAGATATCTAATTATTTTGTTAAATTGATTTATCTTTAGTAATACAGAATTTATAACCTTCATACAAAATATATGCATATGCGTTAAAACTAAATAAAAATTCTTTCATTTTGAAATAAAATAATTACAAAATAACATATAAAAGTAGTAATTTCACTCATATAAATTGTGTTACTTAGATTAATATTATCGTGAGTTACACATGAGGCGATATATTTATAGTATCCCCATGAATATTCTAAATATGTAATGGCACTACGATTTTATTCATGCTATTTTGCTGGAAAGAAAAACAGCACACATTTTTATTTCTAATGTCGCTAAGTCTGCCACACCATTCGGTTATCAAAATTCATATTGAACGTGGCAAAAACTGGCTTCTTGCGTGGCAAAAACTTATACGAGGCGAATTTTTTAAGTAAGGGCCGTTTCGTTGTATACACTAATAGGCGGCGCTTGCGCCGCAACTAGTGCTTGCGTCGTATCCCGGCATTCCTTGCGAACAACTGCGGTCAGTTGCAGCTGTGTAGGTAACCTGTACGATCTTTTCTTTGTCTTTAAAATTTTCAAGATTTTCGAAACGCCCGCCCCGTGCGACGTACGGCGAAATCCTGCGAAAGCTACGCAGAGCGAATCAAAACAAAAGAAGCGGTATGCTGACAGAGGTAATTTTGCTACTCCATGAGAATGCAAGGCTTCACGCTGCAGCTCAGACCTGAGCTTTATTGGATGGAAAGTTTTGGAACCCCCCCCCCTCCTACAAACTGCCCCAACCTTCCGCCTAGCAATTTCCATCTTTTCCGCTAGCTCGAACATCATCTCGGCGACAAACACTACGACGATTCCAAGACGTGAAAACGGCCGTGACCTCTTGGTTTTAGGAGCAAGCAGCAAGTTTATTTGAAGAGGATATTCAAAATCTAGTTGTAAGGTATGATAAGTGTTTAAACAAACTTGGCAGTTGCAAAATAGAGAAATGTATGCAGAATCTGAAAATAAATTTCGCTTTTGAAAATTTTCTGTCGTTAGATTTTTATTTTCAAACGGCCCTTACTTAGAAAGCACTCCTCGTAATTTCCCATAAATGATAACAGCTGTCATTTTCTGATTGTCATACAATTAAAGTTATCTATTTCAATAAAGACGCTATCTAGATAGGTAATCTTTTCGGGCCTTTATTAAATGTCTGTTACAATCCAATCTCTTTATAATTATCTCTTAATACATATAATAAATAATATGGTCTGTTTTTCTAGAAAACTATATTTATAGATTTAGTGGGAATTTCAACTAAAAGAATATACGAAAAAAAATCTTATACGTCATTAATTGTGTAACATTTTATTAGGAAAAATACTGTTTACACTTCTACTTCTAAAGTGTTTGCTAACAGATTTATGATAATGGCAATCTCAACTAAACATATAATTTCTAAAAGGATTTCTAAAGAAACTATCGTAATAACAGGTTCATAGAAGTGGAAAACATAAAAAGACATTTAAATGAGATTGGATGTAGAATTCAAAATTTATTCGAGCAATAAAAATTCCATTTCTTTAAAGTTACTTGATTTACTGCATTCTTTCCAACTCTCTATACATTTAAAGGCTGCGCAAGAAACAAATGTAAATAATAAATTCTTTTATCGAAAATAAACATCTCAAAGCAATAGAGTGTTTTATTACCCAGTTTAACTTGTAAAATAAATAAGCTATTTACAAATAAAGGATTGAAATCGTATTAGCATATTTTCTGAATTTGGAGTACATCGTTATTTTTGTTAGTCTAGTTTTATGTTACGTAAATATTTTCATTTCTGATGAACTCTTTTTTTTAATTAATACGGAAGTAAAAATCTTTATAAAATCGGAAAATAAATTTTAGAAATTATTTTTGAAATATTTATAACCCCACTGAGCAAAATATAAATGATATAGCTTTAAATTCAAATTAATTTTTCAGCCTTTTCGACGTGTATAAGAGTGAGAAATTCCGAGTTGTGATATCGTTCTTTGTAGACCAGTGGTAGAACCTCAGAGCGCTATTCTTAATTCGATTCTCGGCTTGGGACATTTTTCACTCTGTCGGTTTAACGCTCAGTGTAGCAATGAAAAATCCATTTGTTTGTTACTCATTAGTTCCGGGCGAATTTCACTCCTGAAAAATCCATTTGTTTGTTTCTCATTAGTTTCGGGCGAATTTCACTCCTGAAAAATTAATTGGAATTTACTTGTATGTGTTGTCTATGTTAGACTTATTGTGAAATATGTCGTCTAAAATTTGCTACAGGGATGTGTTCTCTGGATAGCAGTTTTCATTTTGTGCTGCGGTTGCAGCCTTTACGATATATATAAGAGAGATGTCGAGTTGGGATATCGTTCCTTGTATCTCAGTGGTAAAGCCTCAGAGCGCTATTCTCGGATACCGGGTTCGATTCCCGGCTTGGGACATTTTTCACTCTGTCGGTTTATCTCTCAGTTTAGCAATGAAAAATCCATTTGTTTGTTACTGATATAGATTTATTTATAATTAATTTTATAATTTTAATCAAAAGGTTTAATTTGAAGAATCTTCAAGTTGTGTAATAACATTGTACATTATTAATTTTTTCCTATTTCTGAAATGTTATGAAATTTGTGAAACGGAAAGACACAAAATGTTAAATTAAAATGACTTTCAGGCTGTGAGATAAATTCTATGGTAACTAAGATAATAATATAATATGATATAATTAATAAATGGATGATCATTATGTTAACAAACTAGTCCAAATTAATTATAATACGGATAATGGGTTGTTTATGGAATGGGAAAATGTCCCGTGTATGGTAACAATACTAGTAACATTTAAATTCAAATGTATATTATCCAAAAGATTTATAAATATAAGTTAATAATGAAAAAAAAATACAAATACAAATGCAAAAATAATAAAGAAAAGTAAATGAAAGCAGTTCCTCAAAACTAGCATTAAAAACAATGGAAAATGAAGTTTTTAATGTATCGAATAGGTTTTCTAAATTCAAAATATGTAGCAGAACTATTAAAAGATATATATGTTTTTATAAATTAGAAGGGAAAAATTCAATGAATGTTTACCAATATATCCTAAATGATTGATAGAATTTTTTTTTCTCAAATTTTAAAAAGTGATGGTTTGGGTAGAATTTAGTTTCATTTTACAATAATATCTAAATTTACTTTATTTTTTCCTATAAGGTTCGTGATTTACTGAAATCTTTTGAAAATCATTCTGATGTCTAAGCGAATATTTCAGAGGAGAATGGTAGCAAACGGAAATAAATTTGTGTATGATGTGACTCTTAAAATTATACATAAAATCTTTGAATATATTAGATTTATAAATGCATCGTCTACTATACAGGGTGAATCTAAACTCTTGGGCAAAATTTTAAGGGGTGATAGTTTACATCAAGACAAACAATATTAAATAGGACATATGAATGTTATTTGCCATTTGAACCGAATTTTTAGACGTATAAATATTGTTAACCATGAGGGGGGGAGGAAATTTGGAAACCAAATATTTAGCTAGCTTGTATGACGCAGTACCGATATTGGAAACAATAGGCCGAAATGGAATATCAGGTTTGTGAACTTTAGGTAAAGCATATAACCGAGCACAGTTTGCCACAGAAGGAATGAGAGTATGTTTGCTGGAATCAGCAATAATGGGGAGGAATTTACCGCAGATTTTATGTTTTTCAGTTCAGAAGTAGATGGATCTTTCTTGATATTGATGTAAGGCCCTTCATTAATTAATTTCAAGACATTTTGAACGTAATTGGTTTTATTTAGTATCACAGTTTGACCTCCTTTGTCTGCTTTAGTTATAACGATATCTGGATTAGATTTAAGAGTTTTGAGGCAATTTTTCTCTGAATTATTTAAATTAGTCCGGTCAAGCTTTGCATTAAAATCAACATTATTTTTAATAAGATGTCTAATGGAATCTTTTTGCGTCGGAGACAAAGCACTAAACTTGAAAGCTCTTTCAATTGGAGCAATTATTTTTGGAATTTCAAGATTTTTACCAACTGCAAAATTGTTGTTAAGTTTTAAAGCATTATATGACTATCATTCAACTCAATATCAGATAGATTAACCACAGTTTGGTTATTTACTATAGGTAAATTTTCAGGGATTTTGGGAGTAGAACGTTCAGATATTTTTGCAAATTTCCTTTCCACACTTATTTTATGGCTGTGAGCAGACGAACATGCTCTGTTCCAGGAAATTGTGTCAAAAGATGAAAAATCTTGATAAGAATCAGCTGCAGAAAAATGTAGTCTGTACAACTCCTTTTCAATATTAGCTAAACGTGTGCGAGTATCCTGAATAAGTGCTCTCAAAAGAGATAGGCGAGAATTAAATATAACCTTTTTGATTCTTATTGACTGAAATAAATTACTAGTAACTGAAATAAACCCAGGAATAATTTTACGACGTCTGCAATTAATTAAAAACCATAAATGATTAAGGTATTTGAAACGTTAAGTCGGAGATTCACAACACGATTGGCCAAAGACATGATAAATCCAAAATAAATAACCAACTAATTTAAAAATACACCCCCCTTTTTTTCAAATAAAAAATTTAAATTACAATTAAAAGACTAAAAGGCCCGTTGAAGCCATATACTATGTATAAATCGAAAACTTTGTGCGAATTTTAATTCATACAAAACCAATTACAACGTTGTAACGCACAAATATGATTTTATATGATACAGTGATTTATATATGCATTATTTTGAGGTTAAATTATTTAAATTAATACAATTTCCATTTTATACACGTTACGTAGATGATTCCTTTGCTTTACTTGATTTATCTAAATACAATATTAATGCTGTACTTGATACATTTAATTCAATTGATCCTTGTATTCAGTTTACTTTCGAAGTTGAAACTCAACAACATCTAGCTTTTCTAGATGTCCTAGTAATTCGTAATGATTGTGAATTTTTAACAACAGTTTACCGTAAACCTTTTGCAGTAAGTTTACCCCCTCATTATAGATCCAATCATCCCCCCCATCAAAAATTAGCAGCTTTCAATACACTTGTTTTCCGTGCACGTAAAATTTTTTCAAATTCCGAGTTGTTTAATAATGAAATTAACTATATTAAAGCAGTAGCCATCGATCGTGGATTTAACTTGAATATAATTAACCGTATTTTATCTAAACCTCCGACAAACACTGATTCTGTTCCAGCTAATAAAGAATTTAAAAATGTTATTGTCTTACCTTATTTTCATAAAATCAGTGCACAAATTTCTCATATTCTAAATAGGTTTAGTTTCAAAGTTGTTTTTTCTCCAACCAATAAAGTTTATTTTTCCAACCTTAAAGATCCAATTGATGAACATAATACCTGGGGCATTTACAGAATTTGTTGTGAATGCGGCCTCTCTTACATTGGGCAGACGAAGCGTGCTCTTAGAATTAGGCTGAAAGAACACCAAAATTATGTTAAAAAGCAGGAGTGTGAGAAATCTTCAATAGCTAAGCATTGTTGGGATTCCAACCACAGGTTTAATTATTCAGAAGCTAAAATTATCCAAAAATGTAATTCAGTTATAGATCTCGACTTCCACGAAGCTTACCTTATTCACAAACACAGTTCATCCTTGGTTAATGATATGACCAGCACCCCTTTTCTCTCGCACGTGTGGAGAGATCCTGCGCAGTGACTCATTACTTCAGTTAATTCCGGTCAGCTACGCCACTTCTTTGGTATATATATACACTCTTGCTTTAGCATTTTATTCAAGCCAGTACTCGGGGCTATAACCGAGGGGTTCTTTGAATCCATTTTTATCCTTTTTTTTTCACTCTGAGGAAGGGGATCGATGCATCCTTGAAACGGCCGTATGTGGTTTTTTTGTCTCAATTTTTATATTTGTGCGTTACAACATTGTAATTGGTTTTGTATGAATTAAAATTCGCACAAAGTTTTCGATTTATACAAAAACAATATGAGTTTTCCAATAATTTTCCAAATAATTTTCCAACTGGACGAAAAATGTCCGGTCCAGGATTCGAACCTGGGATCTCTTGGCTGAAGCTGCCATGCTCTACCAACTAAGCTATCCCGGTTGAATCTGGAGGGCATAATCCATCCAGTTCATGGACTCCAGATTCAACCGGGACAGTTCAGTTGGTAGCATGGCAGCTTCAGTCAAGAGATCCCAGGTTCGAATCCTGGCCCAAGCATTTTTCGTGCAGTTGGAAAATTACAACTCATATGATTTCTTCACCAATTTGAATAATTGTGTTAAAATTAATCCAGGCAGAAATTACTACCACCTACACGTAAAATAAACGATAGAGTAATGACATAATTAAATAGAAAATTTATTCTTAACAGACATGAGCAATTTCTCAGCGCAAAATAAGAAGGAACAATTTGATGTATGCAATATGAATAAAGGTTGACACGTGGAAAATGGTACACGCATGATATTCGTGAGGAATCACAAAAACTGCTCGAAAGAGTGCCCACCAGAAACGATGCAGGCCTCACACCGCCGGCGGAGGGAGTTGCGAACATTAGTGAATACCCCGGGCATCTCCCGGATACTGCATGCTACAATGGCAATCCTCGCAACCAGGTCGGATTCGGAGTCGACGGTAAAAATAGTTATTCATTACTCCAAAGTCTAAATCGCCCTCTATCGGCATTTTTGAACATTATCTTTCAAATTTATTTTTAAAATAATTTTTTTATTTAATTTTGTCATCACTCTATCGTTTATTTTACGTGTAGGGGGTAGTAGTTTATGCCTTGTCTACGACACCAAGATAGGGAATAACTGAACTGTTTTCAGGGGGGGGGTGTTCAAATTTCAACTCCTGAACACAGTTCAGTTTGCGCTACTTAACCACTCCCAACGATTCAGATTTTGAGCTCAAAATTTAAGTTTAAGTCTACGCTATGGAAAGCATTTAATCAGATACAAAAAATAACGGTAAAAAATAGTTGTTCGTTACTCCAAAGTCTAAAGCGCCCTCTATCGACATTTTTTAATTTTTTTCTTTAAAATTTATTTTTAAGAAAATACTGACATAAAGAATGGTTTTAGTGAAAACCGCAAACGAATCGACCAATTTTTCCATTTTTTATAATTATTTGAAAATTTGGACCCTAAACCTTAATGGCGCCTATCTCCTTCGGAAGACGTTTGGGACCCTTAGTTTCCTATTTAATACTGTTTGTCTTGATGTGTACTATCACCCCTTAAAGTTTTGCCCAAGAGTTTAGATTCACCCTGTATATAACACATGGGTTGATGAGTTCCTGGTCTAATAAAGAAAACACAACTTTTTATCATAACTTTATAACTTTATAGCTTTATAACTTTATAACTTTCATAAATAACATAACTTTAACAATAAATAATAATTTAATAATAATAATTTTATAAATAAATAATAATTTAATAATAATAATTTTATAAATAAATAATAATTTAATAATAATAATTTTATAAATAAATAATAATTTAATAATAATAATTTTATAAATAAATAATAATTTAATAATAATAATTTTATAAATAAATAATAATTTAATAATAATAATTTTATAAATAAATAATAATAATAATTTTATAAATAAATAATAATAATAATTTTATAATAAATAATTTTATAACGAAAAAGCTCCAAACAGTGCTCAGCATCATCGATTCGTTGTTGTTTTGGGTCAAAAGTCAACACGCGCGGCACCCACTTTCACAGCTGCTTTATCATAGACAAATGTTCATTCAAAATAAAACCTACACGTTCCATTGATATTTCAGAGTCTACGCTATCTCCTGGAACTTCACTTTACGGTTCCCCAAAACAATTTTGTGGACTTTTTTTCATGTTTCCCGGAGTAACCACCTCTTTTGCGTGGTGCATGACTGGTGTCCGTACGACCACATTTAAATTCAGAAAAACAGTCAATAATGGTTGATTTACCTGGTGCAGTGTCCGGATAACGCTTATCAAGCCAGGATTTTGTTTGAACGGTGTTTGTTCCTTTCAAATAACAATTCTTGAAATTCTTGTATATCCATTTTTTTGTTTATCAACAAAGTCGTTGAAATAAAACCACTGTAATGTTTTATCCACACGGCGAATCGTCATGACATTTTTCTGCTACATTTTAAAGCTTAGTATTTACTAAAAAAAGCATCGGTTCGGCGATTGCAACGCCATCTGTGTGTCAGACCGGGAACTTATCAGCCGATGTGTTATAAAATTCAAATTTAATTTTTGTTCCCGCTGTTTATAACTTGAGTTTTCCTGAATGGATTTTCATAGGATTTGCACTGTTAGATATTTTTTCAAGAAAGATTTTTGTATATAAGTATATGGATGAAATGAAAACTGAAGAGAGGTTATAATTTCGTTTATTTTTGTATGAGTGTGATGATCTTTGTGTACAGGGTAGAGTGAGTATGTAAGGAAGGCAACTCTTACTAAGAAAATGAATTTGCACTAGGTAGTCACGCAGATGCACGGGGAGGCTCTGGGAATCGGCCAACTGTTTCTTCACTCAGGCAACTGGTTGTTTTTATTCATCTGCATCAGCGGAATGTTTGCGAGTAAAGAAGTGCAACCGAATGTTATTCGTTATTTAGTGATAGAAAAAGTTGGATTTCGTGAAGCTCATCTGCGAATGAAGGCAGTATACGGAGAACGTGCACTATCATTGACTTGTTTGCATGACGTACACAAGCACTTCCGCAAGGGAAACTGTTGCAGTTTCAGTGGACAGTCTTGGAATACACCCGCCGTATAGCCCGGATCTTTCGGCATGTGACTATCCAATCTTTGGTCCTCTGAAGAAGGCATTGAAGGGTAGCCGTTTCTACTCGGAGAGCGAAATCATGGGGAATGTTCGAAACTGGTTTCGATTTCAGCCAAAGGACTTCTATGAGTAAGGTATTCACCATTTGGTGAAACAGTGGGACAAGTTCTTGTGTTGATTTAGATATTTTGTCTGAATTAAACTATGCCATTTCATTCTGTGGCTACTGTCCGTTTTCATTTTGTCCACCCTAATATAATATATCATTCTACGTTGCTTACTTAAAGAATTATGGTGGAAAATTCTTTAATTAGGTGAACCCGATTATAAAATATTTGTCTTTTCAAAATTTACTACTGGACGGATTTTCATGGAACTTAGACTGTTAGTTAGATAATATTTCATGGATGGTTTTAGTATATTACATATTGTTCTATGTTGCTTACTTACAGAATTATGGGGGAAAGTTCTACTATCAGATGAAACCGGTTTTGATAGATTAGACTTTTTAAAAAGTTCTACTGGACGGATTTTCATAAGACTTGCATTGTTAGTTAGATAATTTTTCAGGAATGGTTTTGGTATATTGCATATTGTTCTGTCGTTTTTTTACCAAATGCTTCTGTAAATGATGAGCTAAGTTACTAATTAATACCTCAATTTTTTTCTGAGACAAAATGTAATAGTACAATGGCGTACGTGGCGTTTTGAGTAATGCGGAAGGACATTCTGGATGAAGGTAAAAATTGCAACAAAGTCAAATTCAAAAAACAAAGTCAAATTCACCGATGTATTTCATTTGATTCAAGATTCGTTTGGAGAAACCGACCTGCGTAGCAGGTAAAGCCTGCTAGTTATGTCATATTACCATTAGAAACACATAACCGTACAAAACACCAGAACGTCAGCATATCAGGAAAAGGGTGAACAATTATTGCAAAATTGCATCTTTAAAAACATGAACCGTATTAAGTTAAATAAAAGCGTGTAAAAGTAGCAAATTAATAAAGAATGAAATAATTTATGATTTGCTTTTTCTTTTCCTTTACTTGCTTGTTATTTTGTAGAAAATAATGAGTGCATACAATATGCATGAATGTCATGAGTAATTGCGGAACTATGATTCAATGTAAACCTACAAAGATGAAATGAGGGTTGGGTTGGGTTGATTATTGACGGCCAATTATCTACACTAGGGATATAGGCCCGGGGGGAGTGCCCTTCGTGGGGGTCTTTCTAAGGCAGTGGTTCCCAACGGGGGGCGTACGCCCCACAGGGGGGCAATTTAACTTTTCAGGGGGGCAATTTAACTTTTCAAGGGGACAATTCGGAATTTCTGTGAACCCATACCTTCTGAATTGTTTTTCTAATAGTAATGTTGTAGACTGTAAATAAAAGTTACACATTCAAATTAAAAAAAAAAATAAAATAAGTTTTTTATTCAATTAAAAAAAAATATCCATTCAAAAGTTTTAAATACAACTCCACCAGAACAATTATAGAAAAAACTTTTTAACATATCTAGATACCTTTTATATATTTAAAAATTCTTTATAATTTTTCTGATTTATAAGTATTTTAGAATTTTAAACAACTTTTTCGATTATTTATTGAATGAGTCGCACTGCAATATGTCACATGAAAATCAATTTTACACATGAAACTATTCAAGTGTATATTTAACAATTACTTGACGACCTTCCTTTATCACGTTTTATTCTGATTAGAAATTGTTGCGTAATTTAATCATAGAAATTCTGTGATTAAATAAGACAAAAATGTTTTATTCAAAATTATTAATTTTTCTAATCAAGGATTCTGAGCACTCTATACATCACGCATACGTGGCGACCGTGTGCCAGTAAACTACGAGGAGTATTAGATGATTATAAAAAATATTTGATTCATCCATTACCTTCGGTACGTTTTAGGATCAATGTTAAATGATTTTTACTCTATCAGGAGTAAATTCTTTTAAAATTTTATAAGAATTATATGTTATAGGGGGAGGGGGCATCATCATTTTAGAGAAGTTTTGGTGGGGCTCGGCTAAAAACAGGTTGGGGACCACTGTTCTAAGGGAACCTAACCCGTATTTACGCATTGATAAATCCACGGCTCGAAGAAAACCACGAAAACTGCGAACGATTAGGCCGACGGTAGATGAAATGAGGCATATTTTCAAACAATTTTTAAACTAAAATATTCCTGTAAGAGCACGCATCTTACAGCATTTCTAAGGATTCAAAAGAAAAAAATTAAAGGAAATAAAAGGAATCCGACAAGGAATTTCATTTATAATGCAGTTATATAAACAAGAAATGCACTACAGCAATTTACTCTATAAATATACACAGCTAGTTTTGTAAAAATTTATTAATAACTGCTAAACTACTTGTTGTGTGATTTATATTTTCAAACAATTTACCTTCCATTTACAAGAGTTAAATATATAGTATATATTTTCTAAAATAAAGAAGTTTTTCAAATTTAAATTATTTATCTGCGGGTAATTTAATATTTAAAGCTGATATTTATTTATTACAAAGGTAAATTAACAATTGATACTAAACAAATTTTAAATATGCATTTAAAGCAACAGGAAACTTGTTAACTGTTAATTTTTGTCAATGAATGGCACTACAGTTTTTTTAATAAGCTGTATAATTAAAAGGATAACTAATCGCTAAAGTAATGGATACGTTTTCGACAATTGTGAAATGTAATTAAACTTTTTGAATAATTTGAACAATATTATCCTTCAATTAATTGTATTCAAAGAAGTAAGTCTATAGTTAAAAGTTTAAAAAATAAATATTGAAAACACATATAAAACAAAATCAAACTTGTTAACATTTAAACTTTGTTAAAGCATGGTACTACAGTTCTTTTGTATATAATTAGATGCTTAACTAAAAAGATAATTATGCACTAAAGTAATAGATAAGCTTTCGACAATTTTGAAATATATTTAAACTTTTCGAATATATTCAACAATAGTTACCTTCCATAAACAAGTTCGAACAATTTCTTGAAAAACTGAAGTTAAAATTTTATTGCGCCTTCAATGGTGAAATAAACCAGTGTTCAACAGATAATGAGAGAGACGTGTTGGCGTTTTACAAAAGTAATTCAATTTTTGAATAATATTTTTTATCGATTTACACTAAAAGTGACACATTTACTGAATACTTAAGAATAAAAATAACTCACTTAAGTTCTTTTTTTCAATTTAACACACTTTTTTTTCTAAATTTTGATTTAAAAACGATTCCGTAATAAACTCCCCCCCCCCCCCTACAATATCTTATAAAAGGCCAGAAAATGTATTTAATAATTATATGTAATTTAGAAATAAGCCTTAGATTAAATTTAAATACTTAAAGCGGATGTTACAGGATATTTGTAAAGTGTTTACAATAATATTTGCCAGGAAACCACACCATTAGTGTAATAAGGATAAAAATCTAAATCAGCAGCAATCAAAAGGGCATTATGAAACGTGTTTTTTGACGCTAAATAATTTGCTCTCGTCTCCCCGTTATCGAGATATAAAGTCTTAAAATTTTATAATTTATTGATTTAATAGGATGGAAGGAGGAGTTGATAGAATTGAAAGAAGAGTCGTTAATGTTTTCTACGTAACAACATCATCAAACTCGAGTCACTTGTCTATTTCCAGTTTAAATTCCTGCAATACTCTGAAATGATTCGCTATGCTTGTTACAAGTCTGGGTTAGTGCAAACTCGGTCATTTGCATTTGAAACCCCTTGTAATTTTATTTTTCGCAGGAGGTTGCTTATTGTAATCATTGCACTAGATTTAATTTCATGAAATTCTCTTGATGACACGATTTTCTACGCTTCAATTTTTTGGTTCAGTGCCATATTTGCCAATAGCATTTTTTACGGGCTTCTTTTATTTTTATGTTACTATATCTAAATATGTTTTGCATTTCATATTAATCTGATTATTAAAATTTCTGAATTAAAACCACGTCTTTTCCCCTTAATTAAATAAATAAATTAGCAAACTTTATGAGTTTATATCTCGATAATGAGGAGACGGGGGCAAATTATTTATGTGTCAAAAAACACGTTTCATAATTCTCTTTTGATTACTGCTTACTTAGATTTTTTCATTATTACACAATGACGTGGTTTTCTGGTTAGATTAACAAATGTTATTGAGTCTTCGATGTCTAAATGTCTTCGTTGCAAAAAAGAACAACCATTACATTTACAAACTTCCGAAGGAATACATTTACGTAAAATTTTGATCGGTTTTTACTGAACATGACTCCCGGACCCTAAAACCCCCTTAATATTTTAATGTTTATACCGTAGTATTCGTTAATATTTTGATGTATGTACCGTACGTTAATATGAAATCAAAATGTTTCCAAACAGCCTGGTTATTTCGAATGTAATCTGCCTTTTTCGAATCTGTTGGTATATTTCAGGCTTACTGCAAAGAGCTTATACATGTAATTGGACTTTAAGGCAATTTAAAAAAACTGTTATTTTCTAATCCGCAATATATTAGAGAGAACTCTATTAACATATTAAAATGCGTTTGATCTGCCACGATAAATCTTGGTGTAAACCGCTGTCAAACGAAAATTTAGTGGTTGATATTTAGGTGCCCAATCACCTCATCGAGTATAGGATGAAATTCCATCATTAATTAGATCGCGAATAGAATATTTCAATGCAACGGGTGCGAAAACATGATATTTTGGGTAAACAACGGTCAGACGAAATTTTAATAATTGGTTTTGATGTCTTCAATCACTTCATCGAGTTCACGGATACACTTGGGGTCAAATTAAAACTAATTTTTTTTATTTAAAGCTAAATATTTTTATTAGTGTATTTTCGAATATTTCGTCAACTATTTACATCCATATACATTTAGAATGATCCAAACCATTCTAAAGAAACAAATGATGAAACATCTTTCAGCATTAAAAGTATCTCGTTGAGAAACTTTGTCTTTTCATAGAATGAAAGGGGATATCTGAATAAATAATTTAGAAAAAAACAATTATACAGTTGAATGTACACATTTAGATATTAAGGGGTCTGAGGAGTCTTACTTTTCCTTCGAAGATGCAACTTTGCATCATGTCACATTTTTATTTTATTTCTGATTTCATATAACACACAATAAAATGAAATCTGCTTTATTTAACATAACTATTTCAATGTTGTACAATTCATATTTAATTTTTTTTAAGTTTAAATTTAAAAAAAAAAAGTTTAAAAAAATTGCCTGGTATCACTGCACGCAAGGTTGTAGAAAAAATATTGCTTCAAAAATAACAAACAAAACTGATAATGATGTAAAATTGATGTATCTTGAACTTATACTTCCATTTCAAGCAATTAAAAAATAAATTATTTTAAATTAGCATTTTTTCAAGAAAAAATGCATTTTTTAAGCATTTTACAATTTAAATTTAAATAAAAAAAATAATTGCTTGAAATTGAAGTATAAGTTCAAGATACATGAATTTTATATCTTTATTAGTTTTGTTTGCTATTTTTCAAGCAATACTTTTTTTTACAATCTTGCGCGCAGTGGATACCACGCGAAAAATGTTTTTTTACATTTTTTAAAAAATTTAAACTTTTTTTAAATACTTAAATATGAATTGCACAAGATTGAAATAATTATGTTAAATCTAGCAGATATTTACCTATTAGTAATAAAAATTTCACTTTATTGTGTGTTACATGAAATGATAAATAAAATAAAATTCGACATGATGCAAACATGCATCTTTGGAGGAAAAGTAAGACTCCTTAGACTCCTTAAAGTGAAAATTACAACAAAACAAAATCACTAACATTACAAACGCAAACGTCCTGAGGAAGACATATCCGTAAAATTTCCATAAATTTTCGCTGATTGTATTTAAACATCTCTAGTACATTCTGACGAAATTATGTGAAGACCCAATTATTATGAATATGTGAAAAAGCCTTTAATGCACCCATCTTCATTTAAGTGATACAGAATTCTAACTTTTAAATTTATTTATTTGAGTTTGTGCTTTTGTTCAGTATATTAGTACAACTAAAATGCTAAATTTTCAACATATACTTTTGAATTGTCGAGGTATTTCTTTTTACAATCCTTAAAATGCATTTCAATGGATAAAAATTTAGGTAATAAAATTAGGAATCAGATTTTCAGTACTATAAATGTTATTATTTTTTCTTTTTTTTTAAATAAAAATGTTAAGTAAACATTCAGTTTTACTTTTTGTTGACATATCTCATGATATTGCAATTGTTTTTTTTAAATTTAATTAACTTTTATGGAAATTCGATCGTTAGCGTTAGAGAGCACACGTGTAAGATAAACAAATTTCATTAGTTCAAAATTGTAATCAACGTAGGTTTTAATATTTCTTTTATTTTTAAATTATTATTATTTTTTAATTTTGCTGCGTGAATAACCTTTTTTCTTAATTAAATTTTATTTTTCATAAAAACATTTAATAATATGTTAATATGTCAAAAACTACTATAAAACACTGAAAAAATGCTTTAAAGGATAGCCAGTTCCCTTAACGTAACAAAATTATAGATTTATAGCTACCATTAAACTTAAAATTTTTGTTATATATATCTTAGGGCCTCCGTGTATTTACCATATTAATTTTAGCTATTTTTCTTCAAGCCCCAAACATAGAAGTAAAATAACATATTGTCTCATTAAAAATGATTTACTACACAAAGTGCATTACATTCATTTTTCAAAAGTGCTATTCGGCTAGTCAGTAACCTCCTATAAATATTCGAAATTATTTTGAAAGTGTATATAAATAACGTGCATGCCCAGAATTTAGAACAACGCATAAATATTTAAATAAAAAAGCATGTTTCACAAAATTTAATTTTCTTTTCTCGGTGGATGTAAAATAAAAATAGTTCTAGTAGTGAGTTTAAAGATACGTGTAAACTTAGAAAAATATATTTGTATGCGAATAATTGTTTTTACATGAAATATAATTGAATTCATATGAATTTATATGAGATTAATATCATTTATATATATATGTGTGTGTGTGAGAGAGAGAGAGAGATTTAAGAAATAGAACACTCTAATTAGGTTTGAGTAACAACTTTCTCTTCTTAAGAAGGCGCTGTGATAATTTTAGCACTTATTATTTTATAAACAAAATAGCAAATTGTCTTACTGGAAAAATTCACTTAAAAAATCAGCGATTTAAACCAATAAATACTGCGTAATTTTAAATTAATGTCCTACAATGCTTAAAGTGATAGAAAACATAACACAGAATATTTAAAATACCTTTTTTTAATGTAGATAACATGTTTCGTTCACAACTATCGGTGACATCTTCAGATCTTAATGATAAATACTAAATTCTCGCATATTTTTTACTGCGTAATTTATTACTTTTATAATGCTGAATACTGTATATTTAATACATAAACTAAAACCAATAACAACGTTCTAACGCACAAATATGAAAAATTAGCACACAAAATTGCATACGGCCGTTTCAAGGATTCCTTGATCTCCTTCCTCATTGCGGAAAAAAAGGATTAAAATGGGTTCAAAGAACCACTTGGTTATAGACCCGAGTACTGGCTTGGATGAAAATGCAAAAGCAAGATCTTGGTTTAGCATTTTCTTGAAGAAGGAAAATCTATAATAAAATAAGATCTCGATGACTTGCTAGCGAGTCCAGTGAAGGTTTTTTTTTAAAGTTATAAAAGTATATAAGGAAAAGGGGGAGATTTAGACATGAATTGAGCTGACTTTTTTGCTGAGAGAAGCCACGTTTTTGAGGTTGTAAGAGTGAATCTCGAGGGGAAAAATTCAAAATAAGAACGACTCGCATGGGGAACCAAAGGGGTTGGGAGAGGAAGGGTCAACTGTATTTTAGCTAGAATTTACTGCCCAAATTCAAGAAAAATTTAGAAGGAAGAAGAGCTGATGCCCCAGTCGCTTAAAATGAACGATCGTGAATATGAGATAAAAATTAAGAGGTGAGGGGAAAACAAAATGTGGGGAAAATAGCCCTAAATCTCGGAAATTATGTCCCCTAGCGAAAATCTAAAGGCAGAAATCTAAAGGGGAGGGGAACGTCCGACATGAATGCATCTGAAATTCCTTGCAAGGAGTCACGGTTCCAAGGCGGAAAAGGGCTAGAATGAATACTTTCAACAAAATAAGAAACCATCTAGTCTGGCTTTGGGCATAGTTTCCGAGATTTAGAGTATTTTTCGTTTCACCCTTAATTTGTACCTCACAATCATGATTTATCATTTTAAGCGCTTTGGGTCTCAGCCCTTTCCCCTTCTAAATTTTTATTCAATTCGGACAGTGAATTCTAGCTAAGATACAGTTGGCTCTCTTCTTCTCCTCCATTTGTTCCCTATGCGAATCGTTCTTTTAAATGGAGAAGAGACATTAAATATTGATTTAATCAGCAAATACATGAAATACTTTGAGTCAATCAAAAGATGAGATGGAAAAACTTAGAAAAAGCCGACATTGATTATTACTGTTAAGAAATAGTGGTAGTCTTGAGCTAAACACTGAAATTAAAGTTTAAATGACTACTGAGTGAACCAATATTAGTAACAGAAAAAATTCCAAAGAAATTAAGAAAAAATTCTAAAGAATAATTAAGAACAGATATGGTGAATAGGGCCTACTATAGATAGTGTATAGGAGCAAAGAGGGACCGTGCGAAATAATGACAATAAACACTTTAACTTGTTAAAAGAATGAAAGAAGATTGAGGGTGGGGCAAAAAGCAAGGAAGAGAAGGGTTGCTAAAGCTATTTCCCAAAACACACAAAAATTAGAGCAGGGAGCCCCAGAGGCCATATGAAGTGAACTTTGATATATTAAAATTTGAAGGGACTGAAGAACTTTCTAACAAGCTAAGTGAAATGGGGAGGTGTAAAATGGAGGGGATGTTATTAGCGAAAAGAAAACTTTTCGATGGGGCCCGATTTAGACCCTATCGAAAGTAGGGGTGGAGGGCAAAACAAAGAAAGGAACAGATTGAACGCAATGAGATGTAACTAGGATTTAACTTTTAACATAATCGGATAAATGAGAGCCTAGCTATCGGCAAAAGCGTGTAAGGCGAATAAAATGTTTTCAATGGTTGAAGTTTTGAAATAGTGAAGAAACGCCTCTACACAGACGCTAAATTTTGAAAAGGGGACTGTATATGGATTCAATGAAAAATACTAATACTTTAGAGATTAATTCCAATTATTTGAAGCCAAACGGTTCAGAAATCAATAAAACTGTAAACACGAAAGAATGAAAATAATCCTAAATGCTGATCCAGCTACGAAACATAGTTGTAACTCTGTCGTTAAAATAGTAAAATTAAATGCTAAAAGGTTTAGGAAATTCTCGAAACATTGAAAGTCGGAAAAATTGAAGTGTTCATATTAATTTTTTGTTCCCCATGCGAATTTTTCTTATTTTGAATATTATTTCTTGTTTTTTTCTTGCAGATATTATTTTCTTGCTTGATAAAAATAAGATCGGATTTGATATCGGAATCGGATAAGAATAGCAAAACGATAAAACATATCAATATCATTCATCAGGCATTTCATGTCATCACTACTGGAGACGAATAAAAAAATTATAGTATTGATAAAATTGAGATGGCCGATAACATCGATAAAACGTATCTACATCGCCCATCACTAAATTACTCTTTATACTGGGTGATTAAAATCTCAGGGGCAAATCTATATGAAACTTTAAAATGCTTTCGATCAAAACTTTTTTTCTGTAGGGAACGAGGCTCACAATCCACTTATTCCATGAAAAATACAGAATATGTTTTTCCAACTGGAACCCAGATTTTCATTTCTAATTAACAAATGATGAATATATTATAACGAAATTTTAAACAAACTGGCATTGTTTTCTAAGAAATGTGATAACATCACTACAAGCGCTGGAAATGCCAACTATTATCGGACAAACAACACAGCTAGATGCGTCATAATTCGGATGCAGCAAATAGAAATGAAGATGTCACTTACTAAATTAATGAACACTTCCAGCAATTGTTCAGATGTCATCACTTTACAAAGCAAAGTTCTCTATTTAAAAGAAGTTACACTAACAGAAATCCTTTATTCTAATACGAACAAATCTTGTGTGTGGTTATATATATATATATGCAAATTTTATCTTAAAAAAAGGCTCAAGCGATTTTGACGAAAGTTTGTATCCTACCGTTTTGGGGAACCAGAAAATCATTGTGCTAGCTCACATGTTCGAGAAAATTCGATTAGTGGGTCATTTTTGGGTCAACATGGGTCAAGTTAATTTTATCTAAAAAACTGATATAACGATTTTGATTACATTTTGTATCCTACGGGTTTCGGGAACGAAAAAATCATTGGGCTAGTTCACATGTCCGAGAAACTTCGATTAGGGGGTCATTTTGGGGTCAGTGTGGGTCAAACTAATTTTATCTAAAAAACGGCTCAGACTATTTAGACTAAATTTTGCATCCTATGGTTTTCGGGCACGAGAAGACTGTTGGGCATTACAAAATCATTGGGCTAGGTCACATGCTCGACAAAAACTGATTAGTGGGTCATTTTTGGGTCACTATGGGTCAAACTAATTTTATCTAAAAAATGGCTCAGTCTATTTTGACTAAAGTTTATATTCTATGGGTTTCTGGCACGAGAAGGCAATTGGGCTTGGTCACACCTTCGAGAAAACTTCATTAGTGGCTCCTTTTGGTTATGGGTCATGATATTTGAACTCAAAGCTAATTTTGACAGATTATAGCTCGGTCTTCCCTGCTCGTATTGATAAAGATAAGAACGATATCCGGGTTATTTTTGAAGTGGGACATCCTGTATGTTCCTTGTTTCCTACTCAAGAATGTTTTTATAGTATGCTCTACCACCTTTTAAAACTTTTTTTTTTTTTTAAATACTGTATGGTTTATGTATTACATCATCAGTTAGAACGTAGGCTTTTGTCATATTGTAAATAATATCCCCTATAACAAGATAAATAGAAATAATTTTAAACTATTAATCTAAATTTCACCTTGCTTATCTTAAAATATTTTTCTAGTGATAATTATTTTTGAGGAAATTCTCAAGAATATTTAAACTACTTGACTACAGCCACGTATTAAATCTTTTGTACATGATTTGTACTCGATTTGTACATGAACATTGAAAGTAATGTTTTGGTACCATTGACAGTAAATTTGTGTTTTGATGGCGATGTATTCAAGGGGTTTTAGAGTTTCAATTTTTTTAGAAAAATTATAATGAATTAAAAAATAATAGAAAATCCCATAAAACTAAGCTACTTAACAATAATAATTAACAGGAACTTTAATATTCCACTAAACATTATATTTGCCTGTTCGTCCAATAATTCGATAAGTGTTAAATAAATGTTCTTCAAATGCCTTAGCTACAGATATTATAGTCACGGAGAAAATATAGACATCGAACATTGTATCAAAATACTTATATAAAGCAAAAAAAAAATAGATTTGGTTGAAAATTTGATTTAAAATTTTAAAATATGATATTTTGGCTTTAAGATGATACATCATAAAATTTAAAACTTTAAAACAAGAATTATAAAAAGTAATCCTTCTAATGACTGAAATAAATTATGAAAGTTTAATATATAAAACGTAATATTACAAAATACCATCTTTGAAATAAAAAGCCAATCTACGAATTTTTGTGTATTTTTATTTTATTTTACTATTCAAACTGTAATATATAAATATATTTAAATAAATACTTTATTCAAATAATTAAAATCAAGAGACTTTTTAATAAATATAAGACTTTTCCTCTCCTCCAAAATTGAGCCTGATTGTAAAGGATTTTTACTAATACAAATTCATAAAATTATTTTTGTTTCCTTGAAACCTCAATTTAATTAAATCATATTACAATTTTTATGAATAAAACATTGAGATAAAATTGACGTTCATTTCCAAGCTTCTGTGTTTTATTTAAATGAATAATAGAGCAAAATAATATGCTTATTATTAATTCCAAACTAAAGTTTTTAAAATAAAATGTTTTTTTTTTTCATTCTTAATAGTAGCTTATTCTTTTTAATTCTTCTCCGAAATAAATCGACATATTCCATTTTTTTCCCTGAAATATTTTGTGATTTTATTTGTTTTCTTTTCTGGAATATTCGCGAGAACTTTTAATTATACTAAATTTAAATTATACTTGGAATCAATTAAGGGTATCATATGCGTAATTCATAAAAAAAATATTCTTTTTAGTTGTTTTATGTTATTGAAAATCTTTCTTAAAAGAGAATAATTAATACAAAATCGATGTAGAATGTTTTTTTTTTTTACTTATTTAAATGATAAAAATATAGGATTTTTTTAATTAGAAAAGGGGATTTCCATTTAAACTGTAAGAAATGAAATAGTTATTTTGTGTTATAACCGCGCACACTTTTATTTTAAGCATGCATTCTAAACATTTATCAATTAATTTAAACCTCCCTCGTTTATCTAGATCTTATATAAGACTCTTTAAGCTATAACAAGTTGAAAATTGTACGTTAAATGTGACAATTCGTATTATAACTAGTTTTACAATGTAAACAAATCATTCTTATTATTTCAGTAAAATGAATTAGAATGTCTTCTATGAGATAAATGAGCATGCCTTTTCTTTTTCATATTACGTATGCCACGTTTACAGATGCGATTTTTTTTTCGACACCAGACAGCGCTGCAATATTCATCATGGAGATTTTGCTTTGCATATAATTATCTCCATGATTTATTATTTTTATGACTCATAATGAACAAATGTCTTGTGTTTATTTACTTTAATGGATTTTGAAATTCGAATTTCAACCTAATTTCAACTGAAGTTATCTCAGAATCTATACGTATTTGCATGTAACTCATCTCTCAAACAAATAATTTTTGGAACGTTTTTTCTAAAAATTAAACTTTTATGCAATTTTATCCGAAAAAAATTTTTTTGAATAAAAATGGTCTCCTAGCATATGAAAAAAGAAATGGTCAGAACGTATTTGCTTTCCTCAGTCACATGATTTGTGTTTTTATTATTATATAGATTACGTACGATAGGATTTAATAAAATGAAGAAAACTCTTATTATTATCTTTTCATGTCATTCGATTTTCCTAAAATTTGAAATGACTCGACAAAATTCTGCAACGATTATACATATTAAATTTCAGTCCATTCGGTTGGGTAGTTTTTGAGCTGTTATATGCGGATGGACGGACGGACCAAACGGCGACTGTAGCTGCAAGGTATTTATATAATTACGAGTCACCTAAAAAGCAGTGATTGAAATTTGATTTTCGATTAAATGTTATTATGGGTGGCATCTCGTAACTGTGAAGACCTCATATGTGGTATATATTTTAGTTTTCTTTTGACATAATCTAATAAAACATTTTAAGCATTAGCATTGAATGGAACGATTTTTTTTTTTAATTAGTGAGCGAAAACGTTAAATACAGTCGGACCGGGTTAAGAAGCTGATGGTTAAAACACTTACGGTTAAGAAGCTTACGGTTAAGACGCGATCCTACTTAATATGTGGATTTTTTCAGTCCTTTCAACACTGTCCATAAGTATAATGAAAAAATATCTCTTTAATACGCTCTTTATTAAACGATATCGTATAATACGCGATAAAGTTTCGGTCCTTTGAGTAAAGAAAATCTCGCTTAATGCGCAAATTCATAAAACTAGATGCGAATTTCTTCTCTCTTCTTCTGTGTAGACAGATATTCACCACTATTTACGAATAATAATATTCACCTTATTGAATGATAGATTAATTGAATGATTATTGAATGATTATTGATTATGATTACTGATTATGATTACGATTATTGATTATGATATGATTATGATTATTGATGATATGATTATGATTATTGATTATATGATGATATGATTATGATGATATGATTATGTTTATGATATGATTATGATTATTGATGATATGATTATGATTATTGATTATGATTATTGTATATTGAATGATTATTGAATGATAGATTAATAAAGGAGAATATTACTATCTGGAAAATCGTGGTAGATATTTTAACAAAAATATCCCGCTGCATCTCTTCTTTGATCCATCCCGGCTCCTAGTATTTTCTGTCTCTCGCTTCGTGTATTTTTTACTGAAGTAGAGAAAGATAGGGTTTTTTACCCTTTATGCTACTTATTCATTTTTCATTGCTCTGTGTATGTTGTCGATTCTCGTATTTTTCCCCTGGTATGCTATAGTAAATTAAGTTCCCTAGTACTGTGACTTTTTAAACGCATGTGAGGAAAAGGGAAACCTTTCGTTTTCAAGTCTACCGGGTTCTCATCAAGTTCGTTAAAATTTTAAAAATTCATTAAAAAGAAACAAATGATGCTAAAAAATTGCGGTTTGAAGAATCGAATTAGAAGAAGATCGTTTTTTTTTTAATAATAAAAAAGGTGGTTTTAAAAATTACAGATAGATGGCGCTCGCATGCATAATATGAAGCAGATGTCAAGGAGGACCCCCCAATTCGGGACCCATTTAAGTGTCTGAAAACAATGGACGTATCAAAGAGAAAAATGATGATAATTACAAACATGTTATTCTAAGTCATTCTGTCTTCAGGTGTGCATCGACGTTCTTTCATCTGCGTATTTCAAAGGATAACTTTCATTTTTCCTTTGTACCAAGATCACAAAACGATAGTACGCCTGGTAAACTATCAGATGACACTATCACTTGAAATTTCACAAAAATGGCTCTTATCATTTCCATTCTTGACCTTTCAAAAAGTACCGATAGATGTCGCTGGCATGCATAATATGAAGCAGATGTCAAGGAGGACCTCCAACTTCGGGACCCATTTACGTGTCTGAAAATAATGGAAGTATCGAATAGAAAAATCATTATAGTTACAAACATGCTATTCTAAGTCATTCTATCTTCAGGTGTGCATCGACGTTCTTTCATGTGCGTATTTCAAAGTATTGCAATCATTTTTCCTTTGTATCACGGTCACAAAACGATAGTATGCCTGGTAAACTATCAGATGGCACTATCACCTGAAATTTTACAAAAAATGGTTCTTTTCATTTCCCTTCTTGACCTTTCAATTTAATATCTTATTACATTTACAATATACCTACAAGAATTTTTTTCTGTAATAAAAAAAGCCTGTGTTCCTTATAATGACACAACAAATACCATAAATTCCTTATAGTTTACCAGTGGATAAAAAATAGATAATTTCTTTAGTTAATTTTTTTATATCAAAAGAAATGGATTTTATTTAAAAAGTGGAATTTTTGATTATTTTATTCAGTACACAATATACATATCCCTTTTTCTTCATATTTTTACGGAAGAAATTACAAAAAAGTCCTTCCGGCCAGTACCGGGGGGAAAGGTAGCTTTCCTATATCTTCGTTTTAAAATTTTAGCTAATGTTACACGAAAACAGCAAGTTAAAAGGCAAAGAAAACGTTTACAAAAGATTCGTTAATACTGAATTTGAATAAGAAATTCGCCAAATTATTGAGCAATAGTCAAATTGACTTCATTTATGAAGACTTATTTTGGTCGCCAAATTTGGCGATATTTCGCCAAATGTCGACAAGTTTGGCGAGAATTGAGCGCTAACGGATATGAATATATAGTTTTATGCGTATGATTGGGAAAATTATTACAACAATGAAAATTTTTGTAATGTGCTGTCTTGTTTCAAAATGTCAGCCACCCTAGAATTTCAAACTGCTCTATCTCACCCATTTTTTAAGATAGAGGTAAACCAAAAAATGCTCTGGAATCCTCGTCTGGAATCCTAAATTTGAATTTTTAACGTTTTTGTATATTTATTTTCGTTTTAAATTTTAAAGTGGCCGCCATCTTGAAAGAAAATGGCGGACCAAGCTGGCCAACGAACTCGGTCGAGGCATTGGTGAACTTAATACACACAATTAGTTTCATGAAAATTGATTTATAAATACGAGCGTTATCGTATGACATAGGTCAGATATAATGTTGATATATATATATATATATATATATATATATATATATATATATATAAATCAACATTTGAACGGAGGGTGGTTTTGGGGTCTGGGTGTCATGATCGGTGAAAATATATCGAAATTTTTCGGAACTGTTTTCCTCCGAACGGCTGCAATAGGTAGCTTTATACTTTTTTGTATTGAAAGCTACCTAATATACTTATCGTACTTAAAATTTTAACATATTTCAGTTAATTAAAATATGTTTATTATTTCCATTTGTCAGTTTGACCTCCGTCTGCCGTTTATTTTACTTTTAAACTATTTGCTCAATTATCCTAATTTTCCTTAACCATATCAGATCTGTATAGCATTACTCAACTTTAAATATGATTATATATTATGAAATATTGTGATTTTAATTAAACTAGACTTTTTCAAATGGTCCAAATAAAAAATAAAATGGTTTATAATTTATTTGTTGTTATAATTTAAAATATATTCTTATTAATGTTCCATCTTTAAATTTTGACAATTTTTTGTTCTATTTAAGTAAAACACTTGATGTTATCTGATTAAAAATTATGCCTTTAATATTTGTATTCCAGACTGTAAAACAGAAACCAATTATTTATGTATTTGTGTATATATATATATATATAAATAAACTTTATGGTTATTGTTATGTAATTTCTTTGAAAAACGTATTAAGCATTATATTTATATATGTTTAATGTTATTGGATTTATTATTTCATGAGTGATCATTAATAATAAATGGAGGCGATTTATATAATATTAAAATCTTAAGTAATTTCTATTTTCATTTTAGAGAAATCATTTAGGATAATTAGATGCTGTATAAAAATTTGATATTTAATTATAATTAATGTTAAATGGATAGAACTAATGATTATAAATCAATGCTGAAATGATTTATTAATTGTGCACTTTTACAGTAATTTTTACAGTAATTGAAATGCAGTAATTTAAATGATAATTTAAATACAATACTTTAAGTACATTTTTAAATAATTTAAGAAATGAATTACTATAATTTGAATAATGAATTAGTTGATTAACTTTTAAAATAATTGTACTAATCTATATTATTTTAAATTGTATATTTATTATATTTAGAAAAGGTAAAATAAAATTATATTAAAAATAGACTTAATATATATTTTCTCTATATATAATAAATATTAATAATTTATGTATTTATTTACATATTTATTTTAAGTAATATATATAGATGACAGCAGTATGATTAATAAAACTATTTTCTACAAGTAAATGCATTACTCTATAGAAGCCAGCTCTGTACCTACAAAGCGGATCTATGTACTGTAGGTTACAAAATATATAATTTTTCCTATAATTGAACATATCAATATTATATATGGTTTTATTGTTGATTATTGAGTTTTAACTAGTAATAATTATTGTGTAATAAATTTAAGTTATTTGTATAATTTAATTAATGTCTGAATTTTAACATAACTGTAACCGTGGTTATCATGCATCTTGAGATGTAGTTCAAGTGTTTTTTGGTGAACACGGTTTCGTTTCTTGTGATAAACAGATTGGCTATGTAAGTAAATTTTGTTTTTGATTAATTTTCTTGCTCTTTTTGTATTGTTTTTCTTCTTTTAATTCTTTATACTGGTGGAAATATACTGTTTTTGGTAAAATTGCCAGTATATTTTATGAAATAATGCATTTTTTGCGAAATGTATGATGTACTACCACTTGATGATTATGCATACACATGCTGTTTTCGTATTTCATTTTCATCTAAATTCCATATCTAAATTCCATTTTTTAAACAAAAATATAGCTAAATTATATTTATTTTAATGTATTTCGCATCATTTATCAGTTTATACCTATTTCTTCTGATTTTTTCTCTATATGTAATGCATTCCTACATGCTATCCCTAAATTGGAGTTTCGGTGTCATTGTTTTGTTTGAATTTGATAATTATTTTTTAAATTAAAGGTATTTTATATAAACTAAATACTTATCATCTTCAAATAAGAGGTATGGTCAGCTTTTGTTGATAGAACTTCTGTGACGTACTTTGATTTCACAAGTATTATAGACTAGATATATAAATATAGGATGTTTAAAAATGTATACATAATTTAAATGATTATTGATTATAACGGTCCGGATCATCTGTATTGAAAGGGTGGACTGATCGTCTAATCTCTTTTAATTTGCGAAGTATGGTGATAACAGTATTTATTTCTAATGTTGCTTGTGAATATTTTGAACAGTTCGATGTGCCTCATACTTTTCTCTAATTCTAGCGATTGTAAGTCACGTCGAGATAATTCTTTGTATTTTATCAAGCGGATATACCTAATTGCAGATGATAATTAAAAAAACTGTTACAGAAAGTTTAATTTTTGAACTGTTTTGATTTTGTGAAAATTGAAACGAACATTCATCATAAAGATATGCGAATGTTTGATCTCGTTAATGTGCTAGATGTAGGGGAGCCTGTTTACCTCAATAATGAAACAATCTTGCATTTAAAACCAAAATTGAGTTGGAATCTTTTAAATTTACTGCCAAACTGTAACGGATTTATTGAACTCGATAATAGAACATCATAAATATAAATCGGTGAGAGATGCTCAAAAACAAGAGCTAGAAAAATTTAAACTAACCCAGGTGGGAAAGTTAGAATTCGCAAATTCCAGAAATAAAAATTTGGTGGTTCTTTAAGCTTGCGAAACGATGTTAATATCAACAACAATAATAAACAACTCAGAAAATTAGCTAAAAATTGTTAGAACTCTAACGTTTCCTCTACCAGATAAATCGGAAAATTTTAATTTGTTTTTTAGAAATATTAAAGCGAACTTTCACATCGAAATATATCCCAGATTAATTCAAGTCTAAAATGTGGAAAAGTATGCATGGAGAAAAGTTAAATAATATTCTGAATAACGTTAATGAGGAAGAAATTAAATCTTATGCTATTGTTAGAATTTAGTCCTAAGGGAATATGAGTCAACTGCACAAGAGTGTTTACTTAAGTTTAAAAAAAGCAGAGAACGAAATGAAACATATATTCAATTCACTTCAAGGGTAAATGCTTTATTATAATAGTATTTTGAGTTACGAATGTTTATAATTTCGGATCATTATGCGAAATATTATTTCTGAAAACGTTTTTTTAAACTTTAGATGAAGAACATTTGCTTATATTTGTATCAAACAAGGTGAAAATTGGCTTAGCCCAAAAGCTTTGGCACGCGAATGTAATTTTTTCGTTGCAAACAAGGCAAATAGTTTAATAAACCCCATCCCCATGCGGACTGAGAATTGTTGAAAATTACACGAAAAACATTTCCAAGTTCTTTAAAATTATCCCACAACCAGGTAAGCCAAATAAAATAAAGAAATGAATTACCGTGCTACATCTGTTCAGGAAATCATTATGGAATATATTTTCATAAGAGGTATTTTCATAAGAGGTATTTGAAACAAGTCATAAATAAAAAGCTAATATGTGTAGTTCTGTGATAAGATTGCAAATTAACGTTGTATCCAAGATAATTTTCTTGTTAATGAATTAAAATGTTATAATATACAGATAGAGAATGTTTTGATAAATCCATTCATCTATTCCGGATCTGAATTAGTCGTAATATGTAAATAAACTATTATTATATAAACAAAAATGAATGATTTATCAGATAATTTTGACTAGTTGTTTCAAAAAAGAAAAAACGGCAGAACTTGCTAAGTTTATAACTGCATTAGGAGATCGTCAACCTTTTTAGGTGCGTTCGTAATTATATAAATACGTAGCACCTATTGTCGTCGCCTGGTCCGCCCGTCTGTCCGTCCGTCTGTCCGTCCGTCTATCTGTCTGTCCGTCCGTCCGCATATAACAACGCAAAAACTACCCAACCGAATGGTTTGGAATTTAAGATATATTATCTTTGCAGAATTTTGTCGAGACATTTCAATTTTTTTTTAATCGAATCAAAACTTTAGGAGATATTAATAAAAATATTTATTAAGAAATTTGATTTTTTTTTAAATCGGTGCTTTCTTGTTAGAGGAGCTTCCGACGTTGAATCGTCAAGCGACCGAGATACTTATTTTATGACAGAAATTAATCTGCAGACGATATAATTCATTTCACAGAATTAAAAATCATCAAGATCTGAATATTTATATAACTAGCTATAGTACGAACGCACCTCATTTGTCACGTTTGACGTACAATTTCTAACTTGTTAAAATATTGCAGATGCTTGTAACGAATATAATACTGACATGGTGCTGCCTGCCAATGTTTACCAAAATTTATTAAATGCAAAAACATACATTATTTATTCAATTTATTCTAGATTCAATGTCGCTACTATAAGCATTTCGAAAAATAAAAATGAAACTCCATTAATAAAAAATAATGATTCTGTATCTTATTTTGATGAAAAATTTTCTGTATTGAGCTATTTTAGTGAATAAATTAAATGTAATCGAAGATACAGATTACGATTTAAGCCTTACTACCAAGTCTGCGTTAAAAGCTAAATTAAGTGAATACATTACTAATTACAAGTCAATGCAGTTACTTGATACGATAAGTAGACAGTCTGGGATGATGGTGACCAGTACCAGTGGTGGCAAAAAACAAAAAAACTATCATCGTACAAGAACGAAATGAAACAGATATTCAAGCTATATTTTTTATTAAACATTTATTCAGTGCATTAAAACCACGAAGAGCCTTCTTAAACGATGTAAGTTCATGTAATTACAAAAAAATGCATTGTACAAATAAGTGAATAAACAAGGAGTATTGGTGGTTGAAGAACTGATGCAAATAGATATTGCAAAAAGAGAACACCCGTTAGGGCATTTTTTGTAACTAAAACTGAAGATTTGTTAAAGGGAGAATTCCCCCCCCCCCTTAAAATGAAGAATTGTACAAAAAATGTTATAAATAATTGCATTGAATTTATTTTAGTAAATAAGAAGTGATTGAAAGAATGTTTTTAAAACATTGTTCGTCCCACTGTCAACATATCATATCGATTACACTGGACGTTAGCTGTCTATGAATCAAATCTCTAATCACATTTTCACAGTTATTGACGCTTTAGCACATTTGCCTGGATTTACGCAGTAAAAACTACGTCCTCTCATGACATCATTCAAAAATTAAAGCTAGCAAACTATTTATGGAAATACAGCTCGAATCATATCGGAAAAAATAAACTGATTTTTTGTCCAAAGAATTAAACATTATTTTAAGCACGAGAATATTAAGCCCATTATCAGTTCCTAGAGGTAAATGACAGATTGAGACTGCACGCTGCTATTTTATTCGCGTATTGTCAAAGATTACAATACAAGCATCAAAAGAGTAGTAGAAGTACGTGGGTGTTAGTCAGAGAACTCTGAAGGTTAAGAATTCTGCAAGTTCAAGAAACATCTGAAAAACACCTTTCGAGTTTTTTATAGGCGTAACTATAAATAAGTATAAAAGTAAAAAATATTTTTATGAAACACTCTTTTATACGAATTATGTTTATATTAAAAATCACGTTAATTTCCTGACTTCATACCTTGTTGTTCTGAGCAGAATGCCATTAAAATAAATTAATTTGGCGTGAGTGCCAATTATGGAGGATTCGCCACTTTGATGTACGCTTGGTAAAAATGGGAATTACTGAATTTATTTAAAAATATATAGTATTTCTTCTGTTTCGTATTTAAAATATTTGGCATTCGTATTTAAAATATATGACATTCGTGTTTAAAATATATGATAGATATGGAAAGAAAAAGAGAAAAATATTTAAACTATCCACATTTTAAATTTCCATATAGGTTTTTTATCGTATAATCATAATTTAATTTATATTAAACTATTAATAAAGAGTATTTTTAAAAAAGTTATATTACACTCTTTATTACCTTCTTTTACCTATAATAAAGCATTGTAATCGAATTTTTTTTCGACTTCCAGTTTCCCACGGATTTACATGTTTTAGGGGTTGTCAGAGATTCCAAAAAACTTGTTTTTATAAAATGCCCGTCTGTCTCTCCTAATTGTAGCATCGAAAAGTGTATGAAGTTATCCTTCAAGTTAAACAATGTTTTTGGCTATGGCCAGCAGGACCTACTTGAATTTAGGGATATTTCGACGAAAGGGCCGCTGTGATCGCGAGTTTTGTTGAATTTTCACTATTGTACCATCGAAAAGTGTATGAAGTTATGCAGTTAATTGAACCATTTTTTTTGTATATGTTTCTGACTATAGCCTACAGGTCCCAGTTGAATTTGGGGATATTGCACCTGGAGGGGGCGCTGTGATATTCATTTAAAGATTTTAATTTCAAAAAGATTCCTCCATAAATGGGTTTAATTTGTGAGCTTTAGTCAACGTGGTTTCGCCAAATTTTCCTTCATTGTTGTAACCATCGTTTCAACACATATATACGTAATTATATTCGACAACGTCAAATTTTCGTCAAGCTTGGCGACAATTGGTGAAATATCGCCAAATTTGGTGACACAAATAGTTGCAATATATGAAGAAAACTTGGTTATGTCTGTATAATTTGGTGATATTCTCATTCAAATTCAATATTGACTAGAACTGGGATTGACTCTTCTGTAATCGGGTTTCGCGCATTTTAGCTTCGTGTATTTTCAGTAGAATTAGCTAAAATTTCAAAATCAAATAACAGGGAGGCAGTCTTTTCCTTTCGGTACAGGCCAGAAGGACTTTTCGTCGTTTAGTATAATACATCGTCTGCTCGCATTCAGGTATCCCGACGATTCGCAAGCAGCTAACGTACAATAGAATGACGAAAATGTTGATTTTTTTTGGCGATGTGATAGCGAATATTGAAGAATTAACATGTTTGAGATATAAGAAATTTTTAGGATTAGCATATACCACTAGTTTTTTTTTTTAATTTTATTTTTTTATACATTTTAGTGTTTAAAATATTTCATTGTTTCTGTTTTACATCCAGTTGGTCTATTTTAGTGAGCAAGATTTGGGACGTGATTAATTTGTTGTTTATTTCTGTGAAGTGGTAACCATAAAGAACATTTGACGATTTACTACTTGCATCCAGATCGCGAAAAACACATTAAAATTAATTTATTAATTTATGATTAGGTTCTAAAAAGCTTAAAATGTTTTATTGTCAACAGAAAACATCTGCGCACATATTTTTTATAATAATTCTAGCATATCAAGAAGTTTGTGAAAAATCGATTAAAAATTTCAATTGTGCATACATGAACCAAGATAAGATGTATAAAAGAGTGTAAAAGTAATTTTGTAACAGGAATAGAAATTTTCGAAAAAGAACAAATTAACTCAATGATGGATCGTTAAAAAACTAGCAAGTTGAAACTTTTTAAAAATCCAGTAAGAATACCGACAAGGATACAAAAAGAACAGAAAGAAGAGGTTTACAATAAAGGTGCCTGTGACAATCCAGTAAATTCAGTTTTGAACTGGCATAAAATTGAGACCAAAAGTTTCTGTACCTTTTGATACCAAGTCTAATGACAGCTATAATGTAAAGAAAATTGGTGGATGTGAGGGTCCAAACACTACAACTATTTGGGAAGATCAAATGAAGTTATAAATAGTGCGAACAGTAAGAACTGATAAACAGATATTTCTTTTCAGTTTGTTTTGTTAGTGTTTTGTTTTGATATGTTGGAGTGTAGTGTCTTATATAGCTGCCATAGTGAGTGCAATGCATGGTAAGATTCACCGAGCAGTTGTTGGACGAGTATCTGATATTTTTTTGTTGTTTGAAAAATTGTACGCAAGAGGATACTGGTGTTTTATGTAGGAGACCAGCGGTTTTTTATTATGTAATAGTTGAATAACGTGGATGTTAATTTCATGTTATTGTTGTTTAATAAGTGTGATTTAAAATGTTAATTTGCTTTTGCAGCTTATAATTACGATATAAGAAGCGCTTCATGAAGCAGACCCACTTCCAAGCTAGAATTTAAGTAATTAATCTTCTGCTTACAATACGATACCTGTTTTTGTCTAGAAATGTACCTTCTTGAAGAAAGGTTTAAGTAACACCCTACTCCAGGACACTGGCTAACCACAGATATATATATTTATGGAATGTTTAGTTATGTATAAATTAACTTAATTGGATGAAATTAAGCATGCATGTAGAGCATTTCAAGATAGCGACCAAATTCGTTTTCAAACAGGATCCACAATGCTGCTTCAAATGGGCGGCCAATTAAAAGTTTCAATTACAAAAAAAATATGTAGAACAATTTAAAAAGTTAATGTAAAATTTAACCTTACCAGATTTACATCACACGTACATTTAACGTCTGAATTACAAAGATATATGACTTTAATAAAGTTAAACAAAATCAGACATACTTGAATACACTTAACCATAAATTTAAAAACATACAAAAAAAAACCTTTTAAATGTTAAAAAGGACAATTAAAAGACTTGTACATGTTTCACCAAGAAGTCACAAGGCATCATAAGTACAAAATATCCGATGAAAATAAACAACAGACCCAAATAAGAAGAGTTAAAATTTAAGTTACTTATCCAAAAACAGAGTATATTCACTTGGAAGAATCATTCATAGTGGGTGATAGAAGGCATGTAAACCAACCTTCGAAAAACAGTCTACCGTGATAGTTGTTGCAGTTGGATTGCAAAATTGAAGCATTCGCAAACAACGGAATGTGATCAGTGTCAAGCGAATGCTGGACAATTTTCGAATTCAGTTTCAGATGTTCCTAGACAACGTCATTTCCCAGGTAGAGAAGAATTTTCCTGTGGCAACAGGTTTGTTCTTTTAACAGTACAGGTGTCCCCAAACACTTTTGTGGGGTGTTCCGATTTTTCTGTCTTTCAAGATTTTTTTAACAAATGAAATCCTTTAGGTAACCGTTTTTACCCTAATTTTCCCTATATATTATATAACATGAAATAGTTTTAAAATTACGCATGAAAAGTGAACAATACGCCTTGAATTTTTTCATTGATTTATATCAAATATATATTTTTTAATTTTTGATTCTTTGTTATCCCCATATTAATTACAGGGGAATTCAGAAATATTAATTAAATAAGTTTGAAAAAATATTAAATTTTAAGATACTTTCTTCACATTTGCAGTATTTCTAATCACTGATAAGAAGAAAAATAGTTGGGCAGTTTATTACTTTATTTAATTAAATTGAAACAGTAACCTTCTATTGGAATATTAATGAAGTTATATTTAGTTAGTTTTGAATTAATAATCATTTGCTTTGGACATCATTTTTAATAAATAAAGAATATAAAAATATACATTTTATTCAAAGGTGTAAAAGGAAATTACTGATCTCACTTGCAATTCACATCAAATGAATAATCACGATTGCTTTTTGTGAAAAAAACTAAATATCGAAAGCTACATAATCCGATTAAAAGGTGGAATATATTAATTATTCTTAGGAAAAACGTTTTCAAAAACTATGCATGCTTTTTCGAAAATAAGTTCGAAATTAATTTTCAGTAATAATTAACATTAAACATGAATTGTTAATTTTGAATTAAGATTATAATGTATTTGAAATTTTGAATGTAAAATGAGTTTGTAATAATCGTTGAAGAAAAGAACAATTTATTTATTTCTCTTGGATTTTTTTTTTTTTTTTTTTTTTTTTTTTTTAAGAAAAGAAAAAAAACTTATTCCAAGTATTTGAAAAATAAAGAAAATTAGCGCTTTTTTAAGTTATTTTCTGCATGTGTATTATTGATCCGGCATTCGTTACGTAAATGTTCAAATTTTTGAATATTAATTAATTAATTAATTAATTATTGAGATTAATATGCATTTCCTAAACTATATGTCAGAAATCTATCTCAAAGAATCCATGTATAAGATTAAAAATAATTAGAATGCTAATTTGTGTTCTTTTATTTATTTTTTTTAAAATTTTACTTTTCTTAAACTGCACGTTACACTTTTCACTTGTTTTTACATATTTTGTTTCCTACTAATAAGATATCTATTTAAAGAAAAAACTTTATAAATTTAATTAACTCTTTTGACGTAAAAATTTTAAAGTTCCACTTAAAAACAACATTAAAAAGGCAACGGTTATTTGAATTAAAATTATATATTTCTTTGAACATTTCAATCTGAATTGAGACTGTAATTTTAACGTAAAAAGTGGTGATTTGTTTACTACTTTATCGAACGTAAAATGAAAAAAAAAATCTTATCCCAAGTTTAAAATATCTGGCGTGAATCCACTCGAATTTACGAACACTTTATAGAATACTTGCATTCAGATACCAGGTAATTCAAAAGTAACTGAGAAAATATGACACTCAACAATATATTCTACTAAAATAGATCAGTTATACAGCGAATCTTCCGTAATCAGATTCACGGGCAATGTTAGCGTCAAACATGAGCAATCCTGGCAACAATTAGTTCCAAGTGTATGAGGATTACAACCCTTATTTCACCAAAAGTATATTTTAGTATATTTTAGCATATTTTTCAAAAGTACATCGTTTGACTTTTTTTTATTTGGATATTTTTCTTTCTTTTTCAACAAAATAAATGCATACATTTCCGTACGCATTTATTTAATATATATATATATTTTTTTTTACAAAACAAAGTAAAAAATAAATAAATAAATAAATAAAAAATAGTTCGAGTAAAAATAAAATAACAAGAAAAATAAGATTTATCTAAATTAAGTCACGTTCTGGTGAAGTATATTTCTTGTATCGACATAAAAAGGGTGTGAAAAATGAAAACATTTTAACTGAGGTATAAGAAATCATGTTTATAAGTTATTATCATGAAATGGTTGAAAAATATTAAAAACATATTTATGTATCAAGCCTGTTAGCCGATTATTTCGAAAATGTATACAGTTATTTCAAGAAAGGCATTTAACACCAAATCGGAACTCAATTGAAAACACAGTATTCACTGAAACGCATAGCACATATATAGATAAGCATCAAAACCCATGAAAAATGTGGCCCGGGAACCTAAATACGTGAGGAAATTTTAATACACGCTCACACATACAGACATAATAGAATATAATTAAAAATATCGAAAATGGATACAAGAAACCTCAAAATATTAAAATTCACAAATATTTCCATATTCGGGTTTTTATTAGGATAACAATATTTCCCTTACTCTGTATGTGTACTGTAAGTATAAATACTTTAAATAAAATTATTGATGTTAAGATCTTTTTCCCACGTGTTGTTTTCATCAGGTAAAATTTGCAGTTCTTGAATATCAATTTTATTATTGAAATTAATATACATTTTTAAAACTTATGTTAAAAAATAATTAATAAAAGTCTAGGAAGATGTTTGCATAACATCTCTAATTCTGTTTTTCACTTATTTTAAATTGTAAAAAAAAAAAATATATATATATTTGACAAAAATATTTTTAGTAACTTTTTGAATTAAAGATATCATTTTTTTTAACGAAAATAACTTAAAAAATTTAACAACTTATTTAACAAAATAGCTGACGATTTAAATTAAATATTATAATTTCAATACAAATAAACCTATTCAATACCATTTTCAACGTATTTCCACATATTTGAATGAAAAATGAAATGCAGTAGTTTAGCATAAAATTTAAATGAAAAGTGCATTGAGGGCGATATGTATATTAAACCACAGATAAGACATTAACTATTTCCGAGTATGAATTATGCTCCTACGTTTTCAATTTGAATAATAATCACCTATTTCATGTTAGGACATTTAATTGCGCATATTTCTGATTTTTTTTAATATCTTATTATTAATTTTTAATAGGAAAAAGAGCATAGTTATATGTATAGCTGAAATAAGGGCTATATTTGAAAAAAAAAATCTTACTTTTTCTATATGCTACTAAAATGTTAAATTCGTATATCGCATGAATTTATAGAATAAGATATACTGAAAATAATACATATAAATTATAAACACATACAGATAATAATACTTTACATTTAAACATGCTAATAAGTTTAATTGTTGAGCAACATGTTTGATCAGGTAACGATCAAGTTTATAGAGTCTCCTTCAGCAAGGTCAAACAACTTTTGCTGACCACAATGTTATAATTGGTGAAATATTGAGCGAAACACTCTCGTGCGTTACGACCATTACAACGATGTATGTTCACCTACTGAAAACAACAATAAACAACCAATTTATATGTATGAGCTTTTTTAAATCACATCCTGAATACACTTATAAAACGCTGTTTGTTTGTTTATAGTACAATATGTGTATTATGTGTATATGTTCTATTTTAATGCATTTTTATAATTCAGAGTGCATTATCAATTTAAATGTCAGAATAAAGTAAACCTTATAAAAATAAAAAGTCTAAATGAAAAATATATTTTATCTATTCAATACTTAGTCGACTTTATTCTTTAAATAAGAATTTAAAAGAAATATAGCAAACAAATATTTACTTCCTTTCAGTGCATAAAAATATATTTTATTTCAAGTACAAATAAATATAGAGTGGTTTATTAAGTGAAATGTATTAAGAATTTAATTACTTCGGCGTTAGAAATTTATTTGTAAAGGACGTTAGCAAATATTTACTTATATACTCGATAAATTGTATGTAACAAATTATTTATAAGAAAAAACTTCTTGGATTTAGAGGTAGTTTTGTAAATCTTGTTTTTAAATTAAACATTACTTAGATGCATTCGGTAGTCGTTTAAAATAGGGAATTAAACACTATCTCAATCAATGTTTTGAAAACAGTTTTTTTCATTTTGATATAATAAATTACAGCATATGTTCATTATAAATAAGAGGGTCATTCCATGGTAACTTACGTTACATTTAGAATAATTTTCTTTAGTAATTTTCATAATATAACACCAAAAATTATTGAAAATGTAATGTTGATATGATTTTTTAATTAAATCTATCCAAAGCGAAATTTGGATGAAAATTATCTACCTTTAGTGCTATTTTTTGAACACTGGCAATTATATTTATTTTGGTAACTTTACTTATTTTTGTCGGAAACGTAAGTTAACATAGTAAATATAATTCTTAGCGTTCAAGAAATAGTACTAAATTTAAGTAATTTTATCCAAATTTAACTTTGTTAGGTTTAATTAACAATTCATATAAACATTACATTTTGAATATTTTTTAGTGTTATATTACTAAAATTACTGAAGTCAATTATTCTAAATGTAATGTAAGTTATCATGGAATGACTCACGACTCTTTTAAATATGACCAATGATGTGGATGGTTGTTTTGATTAAAGATTTTTAAACAAAAGGAATGTTTTACACACTTGTACGTCAGATTTGTGTTATAAGAGATATTGCACTAAGTGACTATTTATTGATAACAGGCAATTTGACATTAATTTAATTTTCATGTTCTATCATTAAAAAAATGTATAATATTTATGTCTTGCCTCTAAAAAAGTAGAACACTATATCGTATTCTCAAACTTTTATAACAGTATTTTTGTTGATTCAATCATTTTCTTTAGCACCAAAATTTCCAATCGATTAATAAGTTTAATTTATTTTAGTTGCAGCACAAACTCTTTCGTAGTTTTAAAAGTAGATTTTCTTATATCTGTAGTCTGTCTCAAAAGTTTAAACATCTAAATCACGTTTATTCAATAACGATACAAAATTACACAAAAATGTATTATATGCTTATTAGATTCTCAAAAATTATTTAAATAAATCCTGTCAAAATAAACAAATGGGTATATTATCAGAACTTTGATAAACAATCTGTAACTATACAATGTGTCAAAAAATTAGGCACAATGGAAAAAAAAATCATTTATCACATTAACATGATGCAATGTATAATTAGTATTTTCTGGTTTAAGATAACTTCAAATAATTGTGTTTCTTTTGAATCAATTAGGTTTTGAAATATTATTTCTTTAATATATTATATATATCAAATAATATTATTATATTCAATGGCCACTTTCAGTTTTTCAGTAGAGTCACATTGCTTTCCATTATTGTATACTTCACGTGTTAAGATACCCACAAAGTTCTAAGTTAGATCGTGCTTAAAACTGACAATTCTAAAACGTTAACATTTCGGGCAGAAAACCACTGTTTCGTATTATGCGGATTGTGGATTGAAGCATTGTCGTGCGGAAATCCCTACACCGGACCCACTTAGATGTCAGTTCTACTTCCAAATTTTTTTACTTAATGATGACTTATGGAAATACTGGTTTTATCAATTTAAAAAGCTCCTTCAATCTTAATTTTAAGTACCTTGTGGAAGCGTATATTGTGCGGGGGATTGGATTTCTTTTACAAAATGTATCTCTCACAGATAGACGTGTATGAACATTTCGTCTTATGCCAATTATGTCACATTATAACAGTCATAAATAATATTTTCGACAATCACAGTGATGGCAGTTACAAGACGAAATCATAAAGGGCAAAATAGGGTTTAATATTCTTTGACAAAGAACTGTACTCAAGAGACAGAGGGGGATTTTTCGTTAGTCCACGACCGTCGGTGAAAAGAACACGCACACAGCCCATTCCCTGGTAGGATACGTGTGGAACACCGAGTTTATGAGAAATAACTATAAAAATATGTTAAGTCTGTATGCATTATTTTACTAAAAGAAAGTGTGATTGTGTATAAGTTTATTCAATCTTTAAAAAGAATCTTTTAACTAAAATATTTTTACAACAGCTTTTGCGTTTTCTTGTGGTTAAGTTTTCAATTTATTTTTTCTTTGATAACCTTATTGCATAAATCATATTCTAGCAATTATTTGATATAATTTATGATGATTATTAGTTTTTTACCACTAGCAGAAAATGCTCTCGATCGCTTCAATGCAAGAATTTGTCCTTATTTAGATGTTTTTAAATTCTAGGACGGAAATCAATACAATTATAAGAATTGAAAAAAAAAAAATCAGTATCCTAAAAGTAATTGAAATTGTTCAAAAATAGGAATTCTGTTTCGATATGAAGAAATCGGTTTTGATTAAGCAAAAATAAATTTCTGAAAAAAGCAACTTTAAAATAAAATGCTTATTTAAAAAAAATCTCGCAACTTAAATAACATTATAGCTTCACTTCATAAAATTGAATGTAAAATACCTAAAGGGTATCATTACAATTTGGAAAAATAAAAATTCTATAAAAGTTTTAGTTAAACTCCATTCCGAATATAAAAGCCATAGTTGAAATGTCAGTATAAGGTTTATTTCTTCGAAATCGTTACATGCTCTTTCATGAAGAAATATTCGGTTCGCCAGGAATAGGTTATATGTTATGAAAATATGTGGGTGATGAATTCTTTTATTTCAATATGTTTTTTGAGATGATATAAAAATATCTTGTTTTACTGAGAAAAGTTTCAGAAGTTGAGTAATACAACAAAATAAAATCTATAAAATGCCTTCCCATCTTTATATTAATGAAACTGGGGTAGGATACAGTTACACATTTTAAAACATAATATAAATTTTTACGGGTAACGAACTTTTTCATTTCTGAAAAAAAATTTAAACATTTTAGTCCAATATTTGTAAATGAAAATGCTTTCAAAGATTACATGAATTAGTATCTTTAACAAGTAAAATATATTTTAAATTAAAGAAACTGTTTTAAATCTTAATTCTATTGCATTTCATTTTTGTAGTAAAAATATAATAAAATATTATCTGGTGAAATGTATTACATTTTTTTTCCAATCTTTAACTATATATGATTAATACAATAAGGGTTGTTTGTTAAATACATCTTTATATTTTAATGGCAATTTCCCTTTTCAACTGAATCAAAACTTATTTTGCCTTTTTGGAAAATACCAACTTCGTAAAAGTATTAAAACAATTCAAAATGGATATTTTTAGCATTAACTTATAATGTATACGCTTAGTATTAGATTTGTAAACATTCCTTTAATGTTTTATTAATTAATGGTCTTTATTTTATGACATATGCAGTATCTGAGACATAGACTAATTTTGCAACATTTGAAATAATTTACTTTCAAAAGTAATAACAGTAGAAGATTTATTTTTTAAAATACAAAAGGCTAACTTTATCTTATTATTAAAAACACTTTTGTGTAGCTAATTCATTTACAAAAATAACTCCAAGTTACGTAAATAAGAAATCCGAGTTAATATTTTATTAATATTTTTTTCAATTTATTCATTATACGTAAAATATAGTAGTTGATGCAAGTTCAAGTAATATATATATATATATATATATTATGAAAAAGTGTTAACAAATATTAGTGAAAAATATATTCTTGAAGTTTGTTATACATTCACTAAATATTTGTTTTCGTTTGATTTCTTGCGATATGTGAGGCACTTCCAACTGGTCTTTGCTTCTATATTTTTTCAACATTTTATAAGTAATATTAAAAGAAGAAATATGATATAAATTTACTTGGTTAATGCAGCAGCTAGTTCGTCTCTTTTCAGCTACGGTAAGTTGCATGTGTTAAACGCAGCATAACTCTTACAATGTATATAAGAAGGCAGTAAATTGCTGTATTGTTGAAAATAATTTAAATTTTGTTTTGGTCGCGTACTTAAAGAAGCATCATGAGGAATTATCATGGGTTTGGTAGATGTGTTTTACTTAATTTCGTGATCCTACTTAAAATTGCAGCTGAGATATAGCGAAATGACGTAAAACGTTCGACCACACCTCCCCTCATTTAACCCCTTAGGGAGTGATCTAAAATCACTGAAATACCTGTTTATTCTTTTTTTTTGTAGATTTATATTCCTGAATTTCGCGCTCCTACCTAAAACTACTGCTGCGATATGGCGAAATCACTCAAAACATTCGACCACACCTTTAACCCCCTTCGTGTGGGAGGGGGGGGGGTTGATTTTCAAAAATCCTTTCTTATTGCTTGTCCAGGTCATAACAGCCATCTATTGTCCAAAATTCGTGATCCTAACTAGAGTCGTTTCAGTAACTAGAGTCGTTCTATTATGGAGAGAATATGAGCACACAGATTACATCTATTTTCTTCAAACTACTCTAAATCATCTCTAATTCAATCCCCAATAGCTAACATTCTGAGAAATCCAATTGTAGCAATATTTTATAAACCATTACTTTAACTACTAGGAAACATATGAGGGATCCTGTTCAAAATTCAACTGAGTGAGTTTCGAAAAGCACGACTAAAGATTTCTATTTATACTCACTACTACACGTGGTATAAGTGTATAGTTTTCCTGCTTCTAACAGTATGTCAAAAAGTCCAAAGTTTACCATAATGCCTTGAAGTAAACATTGGTACACGTTATTGGCATATAGAGCAGAGAACCGTAGTCGGAACCTCAGACGTTCTAAATTATGTAAATAATATCGCGTGCGAGTTTTAATTTAAACTTTTAACAATAAATCTGTAGTACTTGAGATTTTTAATTATTCTTCATGAACACGGTTTCTGTCATATTGTTTTTATTAATATTTTGCACGAACCATGTCCCTCAATGCAGAACCATATCTCATATTACTGTGCTGAATTTGGTAGCGATTGGCAGAACAGTACAGAAGAAGTCGCGTCACGAATAAACCATTCGAGTGGACGCGTAAGGATATTGTTCTCGAAGGCCAGTATTTAAATTAATCTCAATGAGCTCCAAAAATGCTTTACTTTACAATAAATTATACATACCACCAATGACGACTCAAACGTAAAGCCACTGGTTTTCAAACACAAGAAACATATACTCAAAGAGCACTATAGCTTTTTTCTAATGAGCTTAAATACTATTCAATCGATTATGTTTTGTTTTGAAATGAAAATTTCATCTTTTGATATCTTCTCAGTATAATTTTATCGCCGATACAATATTTCGACATGCACCACTTAAATAACGAATCACAGAATTAATCTCGAGATATAATACATATCATTTAGGTACAACCTCCACAAAACTAAGGCTTCCTTGATAGTTGCCAACTATTCGAACCACTGACTAATTTTGAACAATTAGACAAGCGTATTCCGAAATTTTACTTAATAAATAAAGTTAAATATATACCGCGTAGAAATAGGCGGCTCCAAATAAAAGAGTTTTTATTTTCGGATTTTATGTATGTATGTTCGTATTTGTTTGCACAACAACTGAACCATTTTGTAATTCTTTACACAGAAATGGTAGGACATTAGAACAGGTTTTGAAAAAAATACCCATCGTATTGCCTACAGATTTTATTACAGGCACATGTCAAAAGCTTTAATGCTTGATTTTCTACTGGTATCACACCCTTCAGTGCTTTTATAAATAATATAGTTGTGATATGTGACAAATAAATTTTTATTCGTCTGCAGGATATTGGACGAAACAATAGCGATCCAAACATTAACTTTATTTTGGCAAAATTGTAATTGACGCCGAAATTCATATTTGCGAACGTGTTCTATTGAACTCGCCTAATTGTACTTGTACATATCTGTATTTCAAAGATTTATTTGCCATAGTTTGAATAAAACCTTCCTGTCTGATCATGTGTCCGACGCGTAATATCCCGCACCCTTGTTTATATTCTACTGCAAACGAGGTGGATTAAGTTGGATGTGGATAAATATAAAGAGATATCACAAAATAATTGTTGTGTCAACCACTCACGCTAAAATACATCAACTGGAAAAATTATAAATAATTATAGATAATGTTAATAGCGTGAGTGGTTTTACGCACTCAGAAGTAGGATTTATGAAAAAGTCAGTTGTAGCTTCTTTCAGCTTTTAGTTAAAAATTACTTATTAAATTATATTTTTCTTGTTGTAAACATGTGTTTTTTGAATTGTCAAAAAACACAAAATGTCACAAATGTTTTTATTACATGTAATTTATTATACAAGTAAGATAAGTAACAGTCATTTTCTGATCAATTAAGTATTATTAATAAACGGGAAAACTGATATTCAGAGACAATTGAGCACATTTTAAATTAATTTAAGAAGTGGATAATGGTTATGAGATTCAGATTTTTCCTTTAAAAAGTATTTGAAAGGATATGAAACTCTGAGTAAATGTAATCAACGGAAATCCTGATAAGTCAATTCACTGAATTTCAATCTGTAGGTACTTAAGATAAAAAAGTTACAATTGCCTTTTCATCAGTTATAAAATGGCTTTCGAGTTCAAAACTTAAAGAGATAAGTTTGGAAAATTTATTCATTGTTATCGGGATCTATAACACATAATACAAATGCTTGAGGCGTTAAATTAGCTTTAAATAATTTAATGAGATAGCATTGATTGAATTTTCTAAAGTTTAGAAGTAGTTTTATCTTGAAATAATATGATAAATTATAGTTTAAAGAATAATTATTATTTTTCAATAGAAAGATTGATAAATACGTAATTACTAATCGAGAAATTTTCATTCAAATATATCTGGGAAATATCTAATTTGTATTGTTTTTATCATTTTACCGATGACTGAAGTTTAAATTTTATTGCGTTTGTTGAGAAATTACGTAAGCGGAAGCATTGTTGAAAGATATGTTAAAATATTTTATATTTTTATTATATAGAATCGCTATTCCAGATATTGATAAGTATTCTTTAAAATAGTGTCAAGAAAGAATTGGTTAAACTACGATATATGTGCAATTTTTATATTTAGTTTTCTGTCCATTAATATGTTTATTCTGGGTGGATGATTTTAATTTAAGTTTGATTTTGAAATCATTTTCTCTAGAGATGTGACTAGTAATTTCAGAATAAGTAGATCTCACAAAATTAATTTGGATATTTGAGTATGTCCAGTTAAATTGTCTGAAAATTTTATTAAACACAGTAATAAAACAATTATACTGAATGAATTAAATACGTTACAGCTTCTAATTAAGTTGTAGCAATATTTACAAATTGTTGTTATTTACATTTAAAAGCAGAAAATATTTCACGTTTTAAAAGTCTAATTCCACTAAATGCAATCATGCAAGATTAAAAAAAAAATAACTGACACAACTACTTCATTTTCCTTCATGCAGCGATACCATTTAAAAAAGTAATACATTTAAATTTTTTATTTTTCGTATATAATAATTATTCAGTATTCATTTTATAATACCTGTAAACTTTTACATATTGACATTACTTTATATGTAATATCTTAAACCTCCAACGCCCATTGTCACCTACAGATGACAAGTCTTTGAAAGGAACTCTACGTTTAAATTTTAAATGAATATGCATCATTGTGCCTTTATTGGGATATAGAAGGGATTACGTAATCCTATAAAAAAAGCGCATTCGTTTTGGATTTTCTGATATGATACTATAATCTTTTAAAATTGTATACCTCCTCCAAACAAGAAAGGATTTGAGTTGGTGTTTTGTGTGGGTGGAGGGTGAAAATGTTAAAGAAGCAATATACTTCTTTTTTTTTTTTTTGCCTGGATGTTAAAGTTATCTAAACGTTGGATTGATATTTATAGGATTTCGAATGTATAATTCAAAAGCATCAACAAAAATATTGCTGTGATGATACCTAGAATTTCTGTGTCAACCATAAGTAACAGTCCAAAATTATCAGCACTACATATACTTTTTGATAACAATTGTTTTTTATTACACCTCTTTAGTGTAAACAGTTAATTGTTACCCGTGAATTTGAAAAGTAAGTTTGCTTATGAGAATTAAAGAATTAAAGAATATTCTAACAGATTTATATTTTTAATTTAATTCATTTTTCTAATATTTATATGGCACAAAATTTATTCTAGTCATGTGTTGATGATACAAACAAGCGTATTTTAAATTCTTATAGCATAATTAAATTTCATGTTTTGTTTCTGTGTTTAATTAACATTTATAAAGAACACAGCAGGTTTTACTAAATGAATTTGTTTAAAATAATTGAACATTCGTAAGTTATTTAATTTCAATCTAACAAATATTTATAGTAATGTATGTGAATGTTTTAATTTATATGCGTCTTAAAATATTAGTACATATATATACAAATTAATGAAAACATGAAATTATAAGAATACTTTTTGTATCATTATTATAATCACTTTTCTACCAGATGGACTATTTTTTAACATTTTCCAATATAGTTAAAGCAGGCTTATGAATTCCTTTTGCCTGGCCATCTGTCTGGCCTCCCGCACTCTAACTCGACTAAATATACTCGGATTGTCATGTAAATGATATATGTTATAGAGATTTATTTACTGATGAAGGGAATCTGTATTTTCCCATTTCCCTTACATCACCCTCAAGAATGACGAAAAATCAGGAAATAGAACAATATATTAAGTATATCTCAAACGATTTTGTAGATAGAATAATTGTTTTCATGAATAGTTATTAAGTAGCATTTATATTATATTTGTATGAATTTTTATATTAGTTGGTGAATATTATAATTATATTTATGATTTGTTGTATGTTTTCGTATAGGAATCGTGAATGTAGAAAAAAATTATTTATTTTCTAATGTCGCCTGAACAAGTAAAATAGAATAGGTCTGATTGCTTTATAGTAGTGATGGGCGACATCGATCTTTTTAATCGATTTAATCGATACTATGACCAGATCGATTTAATCGATGTTATCAAATTTATATCGATGTCAATCTTTTTTATCGATTTAATCGATACTATGGCCAGATCGATTTTATCATTTTTTTTAATCGATGTCGCTACGAATGTTATCGTTCGTTTATTTTCTTTCAAATCGTCACTGAAGATCGATCTTATCACCATCAGCGAATAGCGCCTAGCGGAAATCTAATAGATTAGATCGATCTCTCTAGCACTAATTATTCTTTCACTTTGATTATTTTAGCGGCAGAGATGAGCAGCTGTGTTGCTCTCAAATTTCGTATAAGTAAGGGATTCGCGTCACATTTCGGGTGGGGGTAGGGGCGCTATCAAAATTAGGAAATATAAGCCTATTTGTTTGAAAGTTTACGATATTTTATAACGCATAACATACATTTTAAGAATTGGCTAGTGTCAAATATTATGGGGAGCGGAGGAGGGGGGAGGGGCGCGAACACAAATAGGAAATACAATAAGGCGATCTGTTTGAAACTTTACGATATTTTATAACACATAAAATAAATTTTAAAAATGAGACCGCGTTGAAAATTATGGGGAGGGGGAGCGCGTTTTGCCCACACGGGAGGGGCACTTTTCTAAATTTTGCCGACGCCCCTCACGTGATATATCGTTGGGAAGGTCTGTGACCACTTAATCATATAATGTATCTGAGGTGTCAATCCCCTCCCACTTTGCCTCCCCAAGTGGGGCACTTCACTAAATTTTGCCGATACCCCTCATGTGATGTATCGTTGAAAAGGTCTGTAACCGCTTAATCATATTATGCATCTCTGGTGTCCATCCCCCCACTTCCCCCCCACAAGGGGGCACTTTTCTGAATTTTGCACACACCCCTCATGTGATATATATTTGGAAAGGTCTGTGAACGTTTAATCACGCTTATTCATATTATGACCGGTATACGGTGCCGACTCGACATCTATAGCCTTAACGATTTCAGTGCCCAAAGTTCGTGTAGAACAGATTGAACCACCTGTGGTGGAACGTGGAACTAATGGATATTGCAGCGCGTGCGCAGCACGACTGATATACGGTGTCGGAGGCAGCGGGGACCCGATTTGGAGATTCGTTCACTTAGAGTTTTATACTATTCGGTGTGCAAATTAAGGAATTATCCGGTGCAGAAGGCAGCGGGGACCGAAATCACCCACTCGTGGACAGCCACCCGTGAGGTATAGGAACAATAAGTCCACGAGGGGGAAAATAAACGCTACCCGACACCGATAGCACCCATCCGTTCCAACCCCCACCGCAGGAGGCGCCTGTTTATTAGATTTGAAACAATGAATATAATTACATAACAATAATAAAATATAAAAGGTAAAAAATAACAATTTTTTGCAAATTGAAAGTTAAATATAAAATATTTTCGAAGTACTATAAGTTCATGATGTCCTAAATTTATGGTATTTAAGTTCAGAAAGTCAATGGTCAGTTCAGTCAATTTTTTTTAAAATTCTTTCGTAATGAAAGAGAAATTTTTATTGAGAATATTATAATTCTCTTTTAACTTTTGAGAGTTTGAAGGATTGAAAATGATATTACGAAGGTTATATCTGAGAGTTTCGTTCTTATCAAAAGGGAAGTGATGGATCATAAGAGGGCAGCATCCGAATATGTAGTGAACTGCATCTCCTTCTGCTTTATCGCATGGACATCTAGGTGAGGCTCTTTTTCTTATTTTATGTAAGTATTGTGGGAAACTGCCATGGTTACTCAGATAATACGGCAGTGTTGGCTGTTTGCAGAGATAATTTGGATCCGGGTTGGAGGCTCGTTTGGTTAGAGGTTTACACTATTCGATGTGAAAATTACGGAATTATCTGATGCGTGCGTAGCACGACCGGTATACGGTGCCGAAAGCAGCGGGGACCCGAACTGGAGTTTCGTTCCGTTCGAGGTTTATCATATTCAAGGTATTAGAAGATTCGAGGCCCCAATGTAAATTAAGGGCCAACTAGCGGGAGATGCCCGATAGTTAGTTTATTAAGTTTTAGTTTTCAAGTTCGCCCCTGCCCCCAAAAATCATAACTTTCTTAGTTATGCACAGATTTGAACAGGACCTTTTCTGACATTCTTCCCAAGTCATTTGGTTAATAAATAAACATCGGTATTATATCTGCAACTGTTTGTCACCACTATTTATGAACAATAATCAAAATTTTCGGTTTTTTCCCAGTTAAAACACACCATCATTGGTTTAGAGCCACTTTACTCAGGATGTTCGTTAATTAAGTTGTATCTGTCAATATTGTCTCCAAGTGTTAAATTCAGTGGGTGGCCCGGGCGGGACATCCACCCCCCGGAAGATTTGAGATTTTATACTTTCAATGATTAAAAACTGTATTTCCCCCCCCGTAACTCTATAATGTCCCCCTACCGGAGAAAAGTGTGTGAATTCAACACATATCTCCTCCCACCCCGTTTCCCTAACCTCCCCCTCCCTGTCACCCGAAATCATAACTTTTTTAATTATGTTCAGAGTTGAAAGAGACTTTTTCTGACATTCTTCCCAAGTCATTTGCTTAATAACTAAATATTGATATTATATCTGCAACTGTTGGCCACCATTATTTATGAACAATAATAAAAAATTTCATTTTTTTTCCAGTTAAAACACACCATCCTTGGTTGAGAGCCACTTTACTCAGGATGCGCGTTAGTTAAGTTGTATCTGGATTCCGGAGATGCATAATATGATTAAGCGGTCACAAACCTTTCGAACGATATATCACATGAGGGGTATCGGAAAAATTTAGAAAAATGCCCCGTTGGGGGGCAAAGTGGGGGAATAGACACCTCAGATGCATAATATGACTAAGCGGTCACAGACCTTTCCAACGATATAGCACATGAGGGTTATGTGCAAAATTTTGAAAAGTTCCCCCTTTGGGGGGGGGAAGTGGGGGCTGGACACGGGAGATGCATAATATGATTAAGCAGTCACAGAGCTTTCCGACGATATATCACATGAGGGGTATCGGCAAAATTTAGAAAAGTGCTCCCCGTGTGGGCAAAACGCGCCCCCCCCCACCTTGTTCTTAAATAGCGGTGACAAACAGTTGCAGATATAATGCAAATGTTTAGCTATTATCGAAATGATTTGAGAAGAATGTCAGAAAAGGTCCCGTTCAAATCTGACCATAATTAAAAAAGTTATGATTTCGGGTGGAGGGAGACTGCCCCCTCCCTTAATTTTTATCTCACATTCAGGATCTTTTATTTTCGGCGGCTTGGGCATCAGCCGTACCTTTTTCTAACTTTTTATTAAATTCGGACAAGAATTTCTAGCTAAAATATAGTTAGCCCTCTTCAGTGTTGAATTCAGACACTTTTACCGGGAGGGATTTCTGTGGCTCCAGGAGGGGGGGATTGTACAGTTCCGGGGCGAAATTGCACTTTTTAACCATTAAAAGCTTAAAATCTCAAATTTATTGGGGGGGGGGGACATTTCAATGATCCGGGGGTGAATGTCCCTCCCAAGCCATCCCCTGAATTCAACACTGCTCTCTTACCGCTTCACCCCTTGTTTCCCTTCCCTAATTCACTCTTAGTACCCCCCTACCTCTAAACTGAAAAGATAACAATTTTACCTGGAAATAAACAAAATTTGACAGTAGCTAATGTATTATATACTGCTATGCTAAAGAAATGAGCGCCAGAAATATCGATTATTATCTGCTAATTTCCATTAGCACGATGTATGATCAAATTTCCTGCTATTTGATCGATAAATTTAGGAGTTACTCTTTTTAAGCTATCTGTGTAAGAATCGATTCTAAAACATCGATGCTAGAATTTGTTAATCGATTATTATTTTAATCGATGTTGTTTTATACAGTATCGATGTTGATCGATTATCAAATTTTTCAGAATCGCCCATCACTACTTTATAGCCCCGTATTTATAACAAAAGGAAAAGCGACTCTGTGTTCGGTGGCTGACAAGCTCTACCATATCAGAGACTGTGTGCGGTATTCCCACCACTCATGTTGTAAGGCTGAGACTGGATTGCCATAAGTGACGGTGGATGTTTTTTGAGCGCCCCAAAATAAAGTTTTAAATATAGTGTACATATCTATTACGAAGGTTTGGTACTGTTAATATTATTATTCTTGTTATGGTGTTTTTGCACTTGTGGAATAATTTTTTGCTTAAATATTAATATTCACTTCAATATTATTTTTTAAATAAAATGTAAAATGACGTAAATGTCCAATAATACGAATGAGAAGTGTGGCTAGAAAAGAAAGTATCCTACTTCACTTGGTGATGATTGAAACATCTAGGGTGTCGTGGGATATGTATTTGTTCTGAACTTGTTTTTAAGGTATTTTTGTTTCTAATAGTTTAAGTTAATTGGATTGAAGAAACTGGTGTTATCTTTGTGTTGAGTAAAAGGGTGAATGCTCTCAAATATGTATATATATATATATAATCTTGAATTGCTACATTATTATCTTTAAATAATCTAGCTAACTTACGAAGATAAAAATGAAATATTTAATAATAAAGGTAATAAATATAATGTAGAATTAAGACATGATTTAAAACAGAATGAACATGGTTTTCTGCAATTGCCTTAATAAAATGTGACGCAGATAGATTTAATGTATACTTAATTAATTAGGATGTGTGTGTCTGTGTGTATATAATATGTAAATATTTTTTCCAGAAATCGATTTTCAATTAAACATTTTCAGCTGCTTAATTGAATTTATACTTGCAAAACTAAAACAATAATATTAATATTATTGTTAATATAAATTAATTTATCATGTGTGTCTATAAAACACGTTTGTTAACAAGAAAATGTTTACCCGAGAAACCGAAAAACCTACATGCTGGGTTAAAAAAAACTAATTAATACACTATAAAAATTCCCCCGAAGCATTTCCGAAAATCTATCGCCGTAAAAATAAATAAATGAATAAAATAAATAAAAATAAATAAATAAATAAATAAATAAAAATAAATAAATAAAAAAAAGTTTCATTTTAAAAATCCTGGTTTAAATCTCGAAAATACATTGCTTTCTGTGGTTTCTGAACATAAAGAGCATTTTATTGGTATCATGGGTAACCGGAATTAGGTTATTTTTGTTTGTGGTTCGTTACATTTTAGTAGATTAAGAAATATTTGTCTTTTTTTACAGTGCATATGAAAAAATATTTTAGAATTGTATTACAAATTTAATTTTCTCACTAATCTGAATAGACATAAACGCAGAAGCTCCACTTAATTAAAAACAAAACAATAGCAGATCAGAAGTATGTTCTTAATATAACATTTAACTGTTAATCTTTCTCTGGATTTTCCAGTTATTAAAGCTTAAAAATGAATATTAATCTCAAGCGTATTAAGGCTAGCCGTTGAGAAAATCATTCAATTCTTGAATATAAAACGAACTTTTAATATAAGAGAGATTAATCAATAGCTTCAAAAAAATATCGTTAATCATTTCAATATTAAACTACATAAAACTAGATTGGGGAGGGGGGTTTAAAAAATACTCTAAAAGACCATGAAAAACTCAGAAATAGTAATTGTCGCAAATAGTAATACAGCACTCTTTCATTTTTATGTAAAAGTACAAATTGTACAAAATATTATTTTGTTAGCTCTACATTTTTTTATCAATTATAGACTTTCGGATATTGTTACATAATGTACATGTATTGTTACATCAATGTAGACGTCTGTAATAATTTTTTGTGATTTATATTATTGTTAAGTCTTCTGCATATCATAGAACAAGATACAGATCATGTAATATTGTAAAACTGTTTTCTTTTTCTTTCTTTTTTTCTTTTTTTTTTTACTTATTCTAACTTCATATACTCTTTAACGAAATACAATTTTTTTCTTATTACACAGACCTGCAAAAAAATACTTTTTTAAAATTGCATTAATTTTGATAACTAATTTTTATGTTTTTTTATTGCTGATTTCGAAAATGAAATCCATTTTTTTCTATCACGTAAGGATTTTTCACAAAATGATTGCATAATTTTAAAGAAAGAGGTGAAATCACGAAATTTTGACATTTCATTTAAATTTCATTTATTTAAAAATCCGTATAAATTAAATTTATATCTAAGTTAAAGTAATAGTTACTTATATGTAGAAGGTTACAGGTCCTTAGAGTAACGTTTTTTCTTTCCATCAAAAGTTTTTTTGTCACTTTTCCTCTTGTGAACTTTGCAAGGATTGTCTCTTTGTAGCATCCAGCAGTAGTCGGCTATCATGCTGACATTCCATTTGCCTTGATATCGCCTCTCCATTTCCTTTATATCCTGGTGAAATCTTTCACCTTGTTCCTCACTAACTGCAGCTAAATTTTCTGGAAAATAGTCAAGGTGTGAATCGAGAAAATAAACTTTTAAGCTCATATTACACCCTAAAATCTTGAAATTTGTTATCATCTCTTCTACAATAGATTTGTAGTTTGGGTCATTTTTGTTGCCAAGAAAACTAGTAATAACTAGTTTGAAAGATTTCCAGGCTTTTCTTTCGTTTGTTTTCATTTTATTCTCAAAATTTTCATCTTTCATCATTTTCCTTATGTCTGGTCCTACAAACACACCTTCCTTCAGTTTTGCTTCGGATAAACCCGGGAACTGCTCACAAAGGTATTTGAAACATTCACCTTCTTTTGGTAAAGCCTTGACAAATTGTTTCATAAGACCTAATTTTATATGAAGCGGTGGAAGTAACACTTTTTTTGGATCCACAAGATTTTTCCTTTGAATATTTTTGACTCCAGGATCTAATATCTTCCTGATTGGCCATTCTTTCTTAATGTAATGTTGCTTTCTGTCTCGACTGTCCCATTCACAAAGAAAGCAGGGAAATTTTGTGTACCCTTTCTGCTGACCAAGCAACATAGAAATCACCTTCAGATCACCGCAAACTGTCCATTTGTGATCTGAATACGACAGTTTATTTAGGATGAAATCAAGATTTTCATAGCACTCTTTCAAATGAACTGAATGCCCAACAGGTACAGAAGCATAATCATTTCCGTTATGCAATAGTACTGCTTTCAAACTTCTTTTTGATGAATCGATAAAAAGTCTCCATTCGTCAGGTTCATATTGGACTTTGAAACTTGCTATGAGGCCTGGAATATTGTTACAATAAACAAGTTCCCCTTCTTTAGAAAAGAACGGAATGAAATCTTTTTCTCGGTTCCGAAACCAAGAAAATGACGTACCAGGAGCTAGCAAATTTTTTTCTTTTAATCTGGAACCTAAAACTTCTGCCGAATCCTTAGGAAGATTTAAATCCCTGACTAAATCATTTAACTCAGATTGCATGAAAAGTTTAGGTTCATCGCTAATAGAGTCATATACATAATCAACATCATCATCACTTTCACATTCGGGTACAGTATCTGAACAATCAAAAATATTTTCCACAGTTTCTGGAGGAGAAGGAACCGGAATACCAGGTCCATGAGAAACAGGACGTATGGCAGACGGAATGTCAGGATAAGATATTTTATTTTTGTTCTTTAAATTGAAACCTTTCACATTACAAATACAAAAATAGCAGTCATCACTATGATTTTTAGGTTCTCTCCAAACCATTGGTATACCAAACCGAAAAGATTGCTTTTTACCTCGAAACCATTGCCTTAATTCTTCTACACAAATACGACAAACTTTATGTGGAGCCCAAGGCTTGTCTTGATCACACAATTTCATGCCAAAATAAGCAAAATACACTTTTTTTACAAAATCAGAAATGCTTCTTTGTTGTTTTTTCACTGTATAGTTACCACAAATATAGCAGAAACAATTCGGTGAATTAGCACATCCTCTGGAAGCCATGTTCTCTAATGCAGCCAAAACTAGAAGTTAAAATTACTACTATAACTTCTAACTCACAGCTCAGAATAAAAACACATGTGTACAGCAAAGAGTAAACAAAGACACTGATTCAGGAGTAGAGATAAGGTCAGTGAAAAGGGGTGTGAAGAAGGGGTGGCGTACAGACACCTGCAAGCAGAAAAGATCCGATTTCAAGTGGATTCCTCTGTCTTGAATATTGTATTTAATAGGCAGTTTACCGATTAAGAGAAATATTTTGTATTGAAATAGTTTCTTCTTTCTTTTTTATTAGTTTAATTTACCAATTTACTATATTAAGTCCAGAAATTTATTTGACAAACTCATCTAACTAATAATTTTTTGGTCTGAAATATACTAATTTCATAAAATAATAGATTGTGATTTGTGATGAAACTGTACGTGATGGAATTTTTTCATTATTTTTCTAGTAATCAGCATCCAAATAACTATAAAAAATACCACTTACTATACCGGCAATTTTTTCATCGCAGGCTTGTGTTATTTTACACAATTCCTTTTTATGACAGAATTATAATTTATCATAATATTTGCATTTTTATCTTATTGTCAAGATTTTCCAAATTAACGATTTTTTTTTTCTTCTATCAAAATATATATTACCAAAAAATTATTTCTTGCAATTACATGCAAAATACGCAGAAAAATGTGATTATTATTAAAAAGAATAAGTAAAAATGTTTAATAAATAAAAATAAAATATTACTTTCATAAAATAAATAGCAGCTCTGTTAAAAAATCAAAACAAAAAACTGAACTGAACATTTAACTGAAATAATTCTGTTGTAATGTAATTATTTCACAAATAAAAATCCTCTGTGATCTCATAATAATTTTACTAAATAGGACCATTAATTGAGATTTGATACATTTTTCAATATGACTGAAACAGATATTTTTTTCATTTTACAGCTGATAAAGCGTTTGAGTATAATTTTTACTTTATCTCGTAATTGCTATTTAATAGTTTAAATATGTTTTAAAAGTTTTTTTTTTCTGAATAAGAAGCGTATAGGGAAAAAATATATACAGAAAATTGCGGTGTTTTATGCACAAGTAATGTAACCAATTTATAATTAAGCACTATTATCTTTCTGGAAATGTAAAATGTTAAACCTCTAAAAAAAATTAAATTTTAAATAATAATTTTAAAAATAATACTTTTCAGTGATTTAAACTTATATGGTGTTAAATTAATAATTAATAAATTAAATGTGATTAATTATTCCATCCTCAAGTGCAAATACTTAAAACGTTACAGTTAGACATAAATATGAGGTGAGAGCCAAATTTTCAAGAAAGAAAAAAAAACGTGATCCAAATAGTTGTGTTGACGACAAACATTTTTATCTTCATCATTTTCATCAGTTTTTTTTATGTTTTGAAAATGGTCAAAATAAGAATAATAAAATTAGGAATTAGAAAGCGTGTTTTCGAAGGAATTAAAATAATCAGTCTTTCTATCCATTTCATATACATCAGTTGCATTCTGGTCTGCCAAACAATTTCGGCGAAGAACAACATATAATGAAAATGCATATATATTTCTATAATGTGAGTTATAATTTTCGAACTGGACGAAAAATGTCCTGGCCAGAATTCGAAACTGGGATCTCTTGGCTGAAGCTGCCAGTGCTCTACCAAATGAGCCTTACCGGCCGAATCTGGAGGACCCAATTTATCCAGTTAACCTTATTGATTATTATAGCATCTTGTCTGACATCGGAATCAGCTCAACACTATAAATCGCAGGTAATTTGGAACTCCAGAAAAGGTTAACTGGATGAATTAGGTCCTCCACATTCGACCGGGATGACTCAGTTAATAGAGCTCTGGCTTCGAATCCTGGCCCTGACCTTTTTCGTCCAGTTGGAAAATTACAAATGATATGATTTATTTACGATTTCGAATAATTGTGTTAAAATTAATATAGTATTTCTATAATTTTCATTAAAAAAATTTACTAAAATATTTTGTAAGAGAATTAACCCTTTCCGGCGCGGAGTAAGTCTGTTTGTAAAATGATGAAATAATGGGCAGTCACTAGAAATTACAAACGAATTCATTAGAAAATAAAAACTTGTTTATTTTCCGGTACTTAACAAAAGGAAAATTTCAATTAAATATTCTTGGTACCGTTTGTCAGTTTTGGAATTAAAATTAGGAGTCTTTTTTTGTGACCTCCACCCGTTAAAAGGTTAAAACCATTCTCTTACAGGCACAGACGATTCATGTACAGTCACTTGAACATCATATTTGCTCACATGTTTCGCAGTCATTATGAAGAAAATTAAACCATTGGAATTCGTCACAAATTAAGCGTGAGGTAACAAATTTATTAAGATAGTCCTTACTTAGTCCAATAATGGGACACATCGACGTCACAGAGACGTCACTGTCAATTTTTCATTTTTCACATGACGACAGTGACAATTATAAGAGTTGCATTTTAGTAACAATGCCTTCATATTTTGGTAATCTTTAGTAAAAGTATTTTATAAAGTGTTTTTTTAAGTGTTTTGACTATTATATAAATTAATTTAATCAAACATCAATTCGACTAAAAAGCAATAGTGAAATATTCTGCTGTTTATTACATAAAGCAGATATATTGAATGTCTTATTTACATGTAGAGACGTTTTCTGAGTTTAGAATTTTGTTAATGAGGCTCGAATTAATGATAATACTTGTAAAGCATCAGTGTGTAACAAACGTGTACTACTGTAAGAATAAATTGTAATTGTATAAATCTGCATCTAAAAGCACACATGTTTTATGTCTTTTTGTTTCTTTTGTAGTAAAAGCGGGATTTTAGTAAAAGCGGGAATTCTTATCAAAGATAAACTCTAAACGCACAAGCTTTTAAAGCCCAGTTTGCAATACGAAAATGTAAAAATAAGGACAATAATGCTATTAACCAGAAAATCTATAGTGGACGTCCAAATTTCTACGATAAATCAAAATATAGATGGATATAGTTGAAATTAAAGTTCTATAAAATAGTTGCCTGTGGCATCACAGTCCATACGAAATTGAGCATGTTGTGCTCTGAATCACATACGGTGGGCAACTTTATTGCTTTACTTTTTGCAGTCCATATTTCTGGAAATTTGAATGTCACGGACATGACATTTCTGAAAAGCGGCCATACATGCCATAACTATCTGGAATCAAATAACATCCAAGCAACGATTGAAATGACCCGAAAAGATAAGTATTTCTATTTTCCTAGATTCTCTAAAAAATAAATAACATACAGGTGAATTAAAATATTTTGAAACAAGACATAGGAAACGAGAAGAGAAACGAAAATCACCTGTTAATTGAAACAAAGATGTTCTTAAGTACCGATACACAAATAAATCTCGCAATAAGTTCAGGAATTATACGAAAATAATTCTATGACTCTGAGGTGATCGGATGATCTTACAAAAATAATGCATAAGATAAATTTCTGAAACGAGTATCATATCAAGCAAACTTTTGAAGAATTTATTAGTATGCAATGTAACTTAGTAGTAAAAATTGTCAAAAAAGGAAATTTTGTAACTGAAATAAGAGAGATTTAATAACATTTCGTATGCATTTCGTATATTAATTTTAATATATATATATATATATATATATATATTCATTTAGGAATATGTTTTTTTTACAAACACGCGGTTATTGTTAAGTAAACTACTTTCTTCCTCATAAATAAATGTAATTTATAATAAAATTTTGATAATTCAAACATATTTACTTTTTTCTAGTATATGGTATTTACTTATTATTTCTATTGATTACCGAATAAAACGACAATTTAAACTATGATACTATAATCACTGTTATAATAAATAAACAAAGAAAAAACGCATTGTGTGTACATAATAGTATACCTATGCAAGTAGTTACAGTAATTAGACAATATTTGTTCAGCAATTTCCATTTGCTAGAAACAAACAAAGGTTAAATTCATTTATGTAATTGATATTTAATTCGATTTGAATCATTAAACAAATTAGTTTTTAACTGATACTAAATATTTGCAGATACATTAAAGTAATTGCTTTTGAATTTGTAAAAAGAAAATAACAGGTAAATAATAGAGAAACTATTTTATTAATATTAATGAGAATCAAACAATAAATTACAAATAAATTTTGTTTTCTAAATAAAACCAAATTCTGTTTTAATAGATATATTACTAGTTATATTTTATGTTATTTTTACTTTTGCAATCTTACTTTCTTCTATTATTTAGCCTAAATTTTTGAACACATTTAAATTAACATAAACTTTTCTAACAAAAAAAAAAAAAAAAAAAAATCAAAATTTTAAAAATAAAATTAGATTTTTATTTTTTTCTGTTTTGTAGCATAATTAGCATATTTGACGTACATTTAAAAATCTAAAAACATATTATCGAGAATAATAACAAGAAACTGTCGGATAGTTGCTTTTTGCTCTTGAATTATGCTCCGAATACATAATTTCGAGGCAGAAACAGGAAAATGTAAATAGGGAAGATGGGGGATGAATGAGACAAGGGATGGATGGGACGTTCTCAATATTTCAGGGAATAAACATTTTTTGTAGTTGCTTCCTATCCTCATAGATTTCACTACCATCGTGTGTTTCAGAACCAAAAGCAAGACCACATGGCTGTTTTCATTTTCCCTCAAATTTGCATTTCCTGAAATCTCTGCTCAAAAGTTTTTTTTTTTTTTTTTACATTTGAAGTTACTTAAATATCTTATGCAATATAAACTATTAATATATATTCTATTTTTTTATTTAAAGGCTCAATATTGGTAATTAAAATGAATGAATATTAACCATTGTGACAGAATAATTTGTGAGACAAAATGACTGACAATTGAATATATGCATCATGGGGATGAAAGGGACATTTCAAATGGGGATGATGGGACTGTCTCATTCATCCCTAGATGATGCTCAAAAATATATTTATTAGCTAAACAATGTTATACAGGTTGATAAATTAATAATTTATGGTAATTATTCTTTTAACATTTCATCCTCATTGTAGCCATCGTCTTCAGCCATTGAATGCTTCCGTTTATTGGCCTTTTAAGGCAAAGTTGAGATGAGTCCAAGATGATTGGAAGACAAATAATCCTGGAGATCATATTACAATTTATAATCTCTCAGCTTTTGCCAAGGAGGCATTTTTGTAAGCTTTTAGTCCTTAACATTGAATACAGGGAGGAAAATATTTGTGTCCTATTCATCCCTGCTGTGGGGATGATTGGGACAGAGAGGAACTTTTTTTTATTTCATAATATATATATATGCATAATAATAATCTTGAATAGATATTGTACATAATATGTAGTCAAACACTTAATGTATGAAATGTGATATATAATATTGATAATAACTTTTAAAATATATTTAAGATAAATATTTTTGTTAAAATGTCCCATTCATCCCCCATCTCTCCTATGTGGGATTGTCCACTTTTGCTCTCATTGCATGATAGAGAAGATTTTTTTCGCTCAATAAGTTTAATAAGTGACGAGAAAATATGCACGAATCTTCGAAATAAATATTTTGAGAACGAAAGTATACACCTTTTTCTTTGTCATTCAATGGTATTTCTCTGCTCATCTAGCCCCCTAATCATGCACTGTAGATACTGATACCATTCACTAAAGACATGCTGAAACCAATATATTTCTTATTACTTAAATAAGGGACGATAGTAGATCTTTCACTATTATTTTCCGACGTTACACTTTATCTGTTTTAATATCTGTCTAAATTTTTTAACTGCATTTAAACTTTATATCACATACAATTACTCACTTAAAATCTCTTAACAACACTATCTTGTATGCATAAAATCCTTAAACCTCTATCATTGTTTACTGGCGTGGGCACTCACAGGTCACGATAAAATACACGAAACTTCTTACGTTACTAGAAGGTACACTTTATGTGTTTTAATATCTGTCTAGAATTTTTTTAACTGCATTTTATATTTTTGTTACATACAATTACTCACTTAAAATCTCTTACGACACCATCTTGTATGCCTACAATCAGTAAACTTCTATCATTGTTTACTCTCGGGGACACTCACACAATCGTTCAATTTAGCAAAAAACTTTTAATGGTATTGCTGTAATCATATTAAAAACATTAATATAATCACATTAAAATTCTAAATGCTTCCCACTGCAGAACAAGAATAGTTAGATAAACATGTTTTCAAATTAGGATGCTCTCATTTTGCCAGCATATTTGAAGATTGAAGTATTCCAAATAGACTTTAAGATTTATCAAAAATTAGACGTGCAAAAGAAAAAAAAATTATCACGCAATATATTGTTAACTCAAGTAATCTTTGCATATTCACACCGGATACTTGTATTCTCGGAATATCCTTGTATTATGAATTATTTATTAAAAAAATGTGTACACTGAAACCAATTAATTACTGGAAATGGGAATGTTTATTAATTGAGCTAATGGCATGAACAGTACGGGACCATCTTAACGCGAGTATGTCCAAAACACCATCCCGAAGATTGAATCCAAACCGAAAACATTTTTTTTTATTGCCTTTAATTTTAAACACTAGAGATCTTTTTAGGATAAGATTTAGGGCTACCTTTATGATTAAAAAGGAAGTTAATTGGATATAATTGCTTAACCTTCTATTAAAAAATGAGAATTTTGTAAAAGTACGGAAAATTCAGTGAGAAAACGAAATAAGAGTTAGATAATGTTGTACAATCGTATTTTGTATTCTTAAGTGTACTTCTAATGATAATTTAATGAAATAAATGATGTGAGCCGAAATTGAGCCGAATACTATTGTTTTTGACAGAACAAAATTCTAAATTTAAGAAAAAATCGCTATTAAAAAAACTGCCATGGACAGAAATTATTTATTTTAAATAAGACAGAAAATAGTTAAAACTAGAAATATTATAGACCTGAAATCTTCAGAATTTTGAAACTTAAAAGTTATTTATAACACTCTTTTTTAGTAGTTAACTGTGTAATTAATTATAACATTACTCTTAAAAGTAATGTGGGGTGAAAACCGGTTGCTAGCCGGATACTAGTTTAGCTTAATTCTACGGAAGCTAATTCTAGTTTCTACGGAAGCTCGGCAGCTGCACAGGTCAGACGTCTGAAGTGGTTTACCTATAATAGTGAGTTTTTCTTTAGAGGTAACTTAAAGATGTTCAAAAATAACTTAAAGTATTTATATATATATTTTTCAATTGAAAAAGATATTGAAATTCAGCATTGAAAAAAAGTCAAAAAGCAAAAACTAGTAAACGAGAGAAAAAAAGAGCATCTAGTAATAAAATATTGAGTTTGCAATCGAATTGACCAACCGTTTCTTTGATGCGGTTAGAAAGGTCAAAGAATTAAAAAAGAGTGTCCATTTCATGACATTGTGTAGCATTGGTTTAAAATAACACAATTTATTACATTACAGTCTGACTGTCTGTTTGTATATCACAACTACTCCTCCTAAAGTATTGAAAACACCGCGGTGAACTTAATACCCGTTATCCGCATATATCCAAAGATATCTTATATCTCAGGATTTTAAGATTTGAAATAGTTTCCGATATATTAATTTTGTTTTTACTTTTAACGAAATTTCTCTAAGGAGAAATAAATTATCCATTGTTGTGAATTAAAGATAGTAAAAATAAATAAAACGGATTTTTAGGTATCTATTGGTGTCTCTTTCTCATTGACATTGAAAAGAGTTACAATTTGAATAAATGTTGGTGAAAAAATCTCTAGATAATTAAATTTTCCAAGAAAATTCGACAAATAAAAATGTAATTTCACATATTCAAGCTTCATGAATCAATTTACTCTGTAGAACGATAAATCCTTTGTCTACACATTGACATTTATATATATATATATTTTTTTTTTGACATCATTACATGGTTGATTTTTTTTCATCTTTACAATCAATCAAGGAGGACGGCGAATTTCCTCCAATTGACTCCTTCCATTTAGGTGCACTATTATTTCCCCTATTCAAAGAGAGAGTCGAATTTAAAGAAAAAGCCTCTACTATTAGCATATACTATTCAATTAACTGTTTTTGAAAGAGGGCGGTTAAAGCATTTCACAAGGACGCTTAAATAAAAATCGTTTATCCGGTGAAAATGACATAATTATTTTTCTTGTAAATCATTTATTTCAAAAAAATATTATTGTATAAGTTCGTCAAAGCGACATCATATTGTTATTCAACAGCTAAGGAGTTAGAAACCAAATCTTTAAAAATATAATGAAAATACTTTTGACAAATAATGTTTTTAATCAATGTTTACAATGTTTTAAATCAAATATCATGTAATCTAGAATATGTAATTTTTACAATTTTTGTTGAACCTACTATGTAAATATGATTTCTTTTTCGATATTTTTTTTGTAAACTGATATTCTAATTTCTGTTTTTAAATGTACAGTAATATTGTTTTTTTCTCTCTAAAAATGGAACGATCTCATGCAATTTAAATACAACGTAACGCAGCTAGTTAAAAGATATTGTCTGTGATGGCATGATTGCCTGAGACAAACCAAAAATTGAAAAAGGAAGAGTTTGCTCTAAATTGTGCAATTTGAGAAGGCTAAATATCAATTAATCTTAGTGCAACATCCAAAAAATCGTACAAGATTCGTCATTAATATGTTCAAAATGAAATGAAAACTATATATTTCCAGTGATCTGGGTGAAAATAAGATGCCATGGAAGAAACATACAAAAATATACTAAATTCTATAAATTTTGCATTGTAAAATTTCCATATGTTGAAAGTACCTTATATCTAAAAGACATTAATGATTATAGGACACAACGTTTTATTATAGGTTATTCCGAAAAATGTACCTTGAAGATCAAAATGGCCAGTCGAATATCGTGAAAAATCAGAAAGATACAGTGAGTTGAATTTTAATTGCTTTCTAAAAGTAGCTGTAGAATAAGGAATATTCCACAAAATGCCATTTTTATGTTTATTTATTATTATTTTTTTTTATTTCTTTTTTCAGTTTCAGTTCTCTCTAGTAGCAGAACAAGTCTAAACCAACAAAAAAATTATAAAAATCGATACATTCTTCTCAAAGCTACGCGACATAAGATGACATAACTCCGTTGTTGGAAGTCAGTTAATAAAAAATTAAAACTTTTTGGGTAATCCCTTATCATCTAGCTACTTTTAGAAGGCAACCGATATTCAGATCACTATATTTCCAATTACTGTCTAAATTATCAAGATATACGCATAGCCTTTTTATATGCGTTTACCTATATAGTTGACTGCTGGATTATGCAAAAATATTTTTGATATAATTAGCTCAGGTGCATTGAAAAATATTTTACTCAAATGCACACTTTGTATCAAATACTTAATAAATTTGTCTTATGATTATAGTATGTTGTGCCTACTGTACTTTGTCAAGTTTCCTGAAAGTGGCGTTAAATTTGGTTGTAAATCCTACATGCTATGATTAAAATACCTGCAAAAATGTCTTGAAAGGATCAGGTTCCATAAGCTGTGTTTTTGGCCCATGAAATAGACTTAAATTCAATTATGTTATACTGACTTAACTATCTCACTTTTTAATATCAGAAGGCTTATCCTGTACGATTTGAGCAATACTTTTTTGTATTTTATACTTATATTTTGCATTTATATGACTTACACAAATTCAAAGTTCGTATTATACGTAGTTTTGGTGAAAAATATATATTTTATCTTAATTTTACCTCAATTATTTATATGAGCGCAATCGTGCAACATTTTCTTCTTTACATATATTATAAAACACATCAAAATATACAACAGATGTAAAAATAAAAAGTGTTACAAAGCTGCGCTCATAGTAAAATATAAAAAATAGAGACTTAAGCAATTGCATCCCTTCACGTCAATAAGAGACTTTAGGATGCAGCGGCGTATTCAACCGTGTTAAACTGAACGTAACTATTGCTAATAAGTATGACCATTGGATAGAGAAGCCCTTCAAATGAAGTAGTTTTAATATCATATCGCAACTTTGTAATGATATTAGCAGTGTTCAGCTGCAATAGAGACATACGTTTTCGAAGATACTTATTCTCCACACATTAATTCTTGGTATTGTCAATGTAAAGTAGGGGCCTGTGTAGTGGGCTGTTGTGCACATATTGCAGTCGTTTTTTGGTATTTGGGATACTAAAGGCATGTGGCAGAAGAAAAACTTCACACTGCTGACTAGAAAGATTATGTTCTGGATGCTGCTACCTCTCATTGGTCAGAAAGTGAGCAAACTGTCATAGAAGAGTCTGATTAATTAGTTTTGATCATATTTTACATGATTTATTCATCCCATAATGTTTAATTAATATTGCAATATCTTAAAATATTTAATGACATGTCGACAATGTGTCATGTAATGTCATGTTGTTTTTCAACTTTTCAACTTGTCTACTCTATATTTATAATTTATATGATATACCCTAACACATGCATAATTGTAAGCAAGAAACACTTTTGGGCCCAAAACGGAGCATATGGACCCTGATCCTTTTTTAAGAAATCTTCATATTACAATGCATTACGTGCTATCCTCCACATAAAACACAAATATTTTACAAGATCTACATAGAAATTTTCTGCAGCTACAGGTAATTTCTATCATTTTTTTTTACAAGGTGATTGTAAAGAATATATATTTTTTTTACATTAATTTGTTATTGGTTTGATAATTGTCCCCCTCGTGATCAAACTTACGCTGAAAAATATGAGGTCAAACATGTTCCTGGAATTCGGGAAGGCCCAGAAGAATTCGTCATGTATTTCTCTGTATTTCTAGTATATTCGACAAAACGTATAAAATGGAAAGTCTTCGGCAATTTTTTTTCTCAGAAGTATGGTTCACAGTACAGTATATACAAATATTATATTTAAAAATGTAAAAAGAATCACTTCCGATTTTTGTTGACATTTTATATGTATATAAACACTAAAAAAAATTCTTAAACGTTAAAGCGCAAATTAATATTTTCTGAAACAACCTATCTAAGACATCCTTTTAACAGATATATTTATTGATCAATATTTTGTGTCTGAATTAAGCATGAAATCTTACCTTATATTAACACAGAAATAAATCCTAAATGATTTATACATTGCTTTTTATTATTATTTTAATAAAACTACATCATTGTTTCCCATATCTGTATCAGCATTAAAAAACAAAGCATGCTACAAAAACAACTGATGTAAATTTAATTCATATCTACGGAACTCTCTCTGACTTTGTTTTTCTAAATATGAACATGAGAATTTAAAACAAATATTTGATTTCACTCGTTCGAAAATGTATCTTTATTTCTATGCTAAATAAATAAAGCGTTGTTGATAACTGAAGAATTTAAATATTTTCATATAATAAAATAATCTTCAAGATGTTTTGTAAATATTTACTTACATATTCTATAATTCGTACCCAATGGCATTTATATTCAGTAAAAAAATAATCTGTAATTATTATATATATATATAACTTTATTGGCTTCATTGATTTGCCTAATATAATTATTTTGTTTATCACAATAACAATTGTCATGTATAGGGCTTAACAATTGTGGTCGCCAGGTCGCCACTGGCTACCAAGTTATTTAATCTGGCGACCAAAATAATTTGAACTTCCGGGGTGGTGATTTCTGTTAAAAAAAAAAAAAAAAAAAAAAAAAAAAAAAAAAAAAAAAAAAAAAGACACAAGAAATGGACACAAAAGGCATTTTTTCTCTCCCCCAACCCTACTCGTGCACGGCAAGCAGTCATCTTCCTCTTCTCTCGTACTTTTAATGGAAGAACTAAATTTAAAAGGCATTTCCAACTCATGCACAGAAAACATCATTCTTTTCAGCTATAGCCAGCTAGTATATGTCACGTGATTAGAATGTGAGGGCGGGAGAGAAAATATTTCAATAAATCAGTAATAAATAGTGTCAAACAAGTCTCTGTGGCATCTAAAATTGGGTACTATGCTAAAAAATGCTCGCGTTCATTTTTTTAAGTTTCAAATCTGATTTTTGTGTTTATATAAGTTGTCAACATAAAATAGAAGTGATTATAAGTGATTATAAGTTTTATTAGAAAATATAGTTTATATTATCTTTCTAAATTATGTACTATTTTAAACTATGTAACTAATAATTCAAAACTATACTTGTTGTTACTTTTTCTCAATTAATTCATAGAAAAAAAAATTCTGGTGTTTTTTTTAAGTCAATGACGAGGAAGAGGCATGTATTTGGGGAATGGGGGTGTGGAGGGTAAATGTTTTTCTTACGGGCGACTAGTATTTTTTTCTGGCTATCAGATTTTATCAAATTTGTAAAGCCCTGGTAATGTATATATAATTTTTCTTTATAATTAACTGATTTTTATGTAATTTTACAGGTGAGCAAAATGGGCAACATTTAAACCTCGTCTAATTGAATCTATCTAACTCGAATGCATTTTATATATTTTTAAACTTCACTTCTTTAGCATAACATGCACTTGAAATATATAACAGTTAAATATATAAATACGGAATAAATAAAATTTTGCAAGTACTACATTAATACATAATATATTAATTTGCTATTGATTTAAAAAAAATAGGTTTATAATTAGAATTTTACACTAACTGAAATTGGAAAGTAAGTTCTCATAGAGAGAGATTAATTTTATGAGGTAGTACACAAACAAAAATAAATTTCATATTAATATAACTTAAAATAAGTATCGAGAGAACGAAACATTTCTGATGGAAGTTAATTATAGCAAAATAATGCTTCGATTTTTTTTGCAGTACTCAACCAGTTGAATAGACAGGGGATGGGAAAGATACATGTTTGGAAATATTATTGCACATTTTACATAAATCTTTCAATTATTCGTGCTGTAAGTATATTAAATTAAAATCAATTAATATTATACAAACACATTAAAAAAAAACATGTTTAGAGTTTCTTTTTAAACAAGTCGTTGGGGGCCACCGTAATACTTACCCATCATGGATAGGCATAATATAAAATATGAAAATAAAACATGTGTAAACTATTTATAAAATGCATTGCAATTCGAATAAAATCGCGACTTGATGACGTCATAAACTTTAAATCGAGGCTAACGAAAAAGACAGGCTACCGCGGTACATTCCACTTATCTTTTATTACAGACCGCTAGAGTGACGTGATGCTCTTTTCGTACACCTGCATTGGTGGATTCGAGCATCACGTGACTCCCGCTGTCTGTAAAAAAAGATATGCGTAAAGCACCGCGGTAGCTTTTCTTTTTCGTTAGCCTCGCTTTAAATGCTCTATTACTGAATTGCATAAAGGAAACATACTTATAATACCAAAAATGACAGTCCTATTAACTAAGAGTTTACTGCGTCAGATTAAACATCTCATTTCCAATTAAAATATATCTTTGAATTGAAATTTGAATGAAATACAGGGTCATGAAAAATCGAAGAGTGTAGAAAATACGATTACAAATATCTCGGCAACTCATTACCCGATCGACTTCATTCTTTATGCAAAATTTATGTTTTTTTATTATCTTTTATATTTATTCTTTACAATAAACAATTTCGAAAATGCTTATATACATTTTATCAGAACAAATATTTCAAGAGTCAAAAATAGTTCCATACAGTCGAGGTTACTGAAATTCAATAAGCTTCTTCCCATTATTACATACCAAGTACATACGAAATTTAAAGGGAGGGAGTTCGGTAATTGTAGTTTAAATACCACGTTAATATTAAAGGTATATAAATTTTGCGCCACTAGCGATGGTAGTTGGAAGTAAAGATTTGGCGGCGCGTGCGCAGCACGCTGGCTATACGGTACTCCAGGCAGCGGGGACCCGTTCCGGAGATTCATTCGGAAAGAGCTTTGTTTAAAATATAATGAGCCCCCTGGCTGTGGAAGGTTTAACTAAACTAAAAGATATTTTAATCATTTGAGGTTCATTTGGAAAAATCGACTAGCGAAGCGGGCGTAGTCTACTGTTATTGAAATAAAATAATTCAAATTTTCTTTTGCTTTGACGTTTTGAAATATAATATTTTTGAGATATGTTGTTTTGAGCTGTGGGTTGGGTCTGTATTTCTATTAAACTATATATCTTTTATCGATAACTTAAGAATATCAATAATTTAACTTGAATGTCTGCAAAGACAGAGGGAATGCGTTAAAGATATGTGGTAGCGAACAGATGACGAACCATTGTTTTTTTTTCAAAGAGTCACTCTGATATATTCCAATTTTATTAAATATTTAATACAAACGTATTTAGATACACAAGAACACATTTTAAACAGTTTTTAAAATTGCGCAATGAATATAAATTTTTCCCTTTGAAAGCATTTCAAAAGATAGGAAAATCTGAACAAAGACATTTAATGAAAAATCTGATAGGGTGATTCATTAAATTTACAAAACTAGGAACTTTTAATACAAAGTTACAAATGCTTCTTCATGAATTCTAAAGAGAACTATCAGTTAAATTGTAAAGAAGTAATCTTGTAAAATTTCATTACATTTATCTGGTTATATACCAAATAATTTAATCGCTTAAGAGATAAAATTTGCTTTGAACTGATAATGACTATAGTATGGATTTTAGTTTCTAAACTTTGTAAAGTTAATTTCTAAAATAGCTAAAGTATTTTTATCTTTAAAAAGTTTAGTAACACATGATTTAAAGGGAACAGGATGGTTTGAAAAGACGATATTTTTTTTTTCTCTTAATGGTGTTTGAACCTTCTAAGAATGTCGCGGAGTTGGTCTGATATATAAATTTCTAAATTTACGGTCGCACTATAGGTAGCTACGGTAAATGACGTTTAACTATAAATTATGTTTTAAAACTTTATATTCAATTACCTCGAAACAGTGTTTCTCGGAGGTTATTTCACGATAACTTTGGAAGAATTTAACGGATGTACATGTTTTTGCTTTTCTGTTTTAAGAAATACATTTTTACAAACTATAGTAGAAAAACAAACAAAACATTTCGTTTCAAGTCATAGAAAAATTTTTTTTTTTATAGATTTTGAATTTTTTATTATGCATATAATTTTTTACAAGTTTGTGTTTGGTTTAGTTATAAACAATAGATAACGTAATAAACAGTATAAAGAACAAATTACGATTTAAAATAAACAAAACAGATACGCCTGAATCAAAATTTTTAAATTAAAGAGCTATTTAAAATCAGACATATAATGAAAGTAAAACACTAGGTGAACCATTGGTCCAAAACATTAAATAAATTACAGCACATGTTTCAAGCTTTATACAAGCTCCTCATCAGCACAAGTATAAATCGAAAAACAAAGCTGCTATTTAAACAAAATCAAAATCATAATTTTAACTTTGATTTTGCATAATTTTGAACGTGGAGATGTGTAAACAAGAGATTTGGTTTTCGATTGATATTTGTACGGATCAGGAGTTGTGCAAAACTTGAAACAGAAGTGCTGTAATTTATTTTATTTTTTGATATCAATGTATTGCTTTTTAGTTTTATTAAATGCCTGATTTTAAATATATTTCTAATTTTAAGAAATTACGACTTAAAAATATGGAACCTGGATATCAAACTTGTGGCAAAACTAGCTTTGCAAGATTAATTTTGTCGTACAATATTACAAATTTTGTTATGGTTCTTCACAATTTAACCAAAAATGTCATTTGCATAAAACATAAAAGAATAAAATGCCAAAAGAAGTCTAAATAAATTTCAGGCTTTCTAATTGACTATCAAACTTTGGTCAAATTTCGTCATTTAAAACTTTCTAGTCCCCTTAAATCTAAGCCATTATTATTTATTCAGTAAACATTTTAATAACTAATTACAATACAATTAAATAAGTCATTCAATAGGGATGATAAGAACAGTTTATGATTTTTTAGTTTTCTGTATTACGAAAACATTTATTGAATGTGCTGTTATAATTAAAATGAGATACCAAATCGTTCAAATATAAATTTAGTGGATAAAAATGGTAAATAGAGGCAGTTTGTAATTGGGGATGAAGTTTTTTTCTAGTTTATTAAGATAACTTGTACTAATTCTGATTTGTCAGATGCCTTAATTAAGGAATTGCTTTGCATTAACTTACATAATTAAAGGAAAGACAAATTAACGAATGATTACTATAAATAGAAGGTAGATATAATTGAGGAAGCGTTTCGAGACCGATTGCTGAAAATCTATTGCATCTAATGGAAACAAATTAGTTGACTTTTGTATAATTTTACCAGAATTTATTTGAGATAAAAATACTCAAAAAAAAGTGATCGGGAATGACGTATAACGGAAGCTCCGCCTCCTTCACCCTGCTGCTATATAATGGGCTGTTTTCTGACTGTATACCAGGTGTGAATGTAGTCCGTTGCAGCGTGAGCCCTCGCTTGTCGCTAGGCCTTTTTCAAGGCCAGTTTTACCGGAGCAGGCCTCCGCTGCCCGTACTGATGATGTCTGAGGATCCAATGCCTATTCATTGACGGCGCAGAACCACTTAAATAAGCACCAACCACTCATCCATGTATTTAAAGCTAACCTGCTTTTTAGTTTTCCATGCAAATATCGCTTTTATACGCGTGCGCGAGCATTCAACCAATCAGATAGAGGCTTTTACTGTCCAGAGACAATTTGGATTCCGGTATGTTTCAGCCAATGAGGTAAAGGCTTTACTCTCTCTAAAAGCGTATTTGGATTACAATTCCATGTGGGTGTTGAAACTTTATGGATTTCTTTTATTAAGGTATTTTTTTCATTTTACCGTATTTATTTTCTTTTTATGTCGTATGTATTTTACTACTTTGAAATTTTTATAACTAACACTTTTTTTGAGAGAGAGAGAGAGAGATTTAGTGGATTCGTTTCCGATGTAAACAAACTATTAAGATGCAAGTGTAAAATTTCAGTTTTTTAAACTTTTCATGTCCTTCTGTACACATTTTAATATGTAATTCTGTGTGATATGATTAAATTCAGGTTTTCTCAGCGACGATCACAGTATTTTTACCAAATAATTGTTGTATTAATCAAGCTTTTTTGGTTATTAAGCATAGCTAAACACGAAAGAAAACTTTGTTATTTTAAGATTTTTATGTGATTTATTTGCGTATATTTATAAGGCGAGTTTCACTGAATAATTCAAGAAAAAAAAGAATCTCATCATTATAAATATTTAGTTATGCATTATTAATTATTTACTTGGCCTTTACTTTTAATATTTCAAACTTACAGTTCTGATTGTAACTATTAAAACATTTGAAATACTGTATTCGAAAAATGAAATTTCAGCTTAAACACTAGACAATTACTTTTAGGTTAAATTCAGGTTTTCTCAGTGACGATCACAGTATTTTTACCAAATAATTAAAAGTACTACATGCATGCATCTATCTATCTATTTATATATATATATACCCTTAAATCTGCATAGCTTAAAACCGGAGTTTATGCAGATTTTAGAAATTTGCAGGTTTCTGGTTTGTTTACATACTGGTCTGTTTTGTTGGCACTGTTTTGTTTACATATTTTAAACAAAAATTTGAATTTAATAATGCACTGAAAATTATAATGAATGCTTACAATTAAACACAAATAAATTGTCTTACAAAAGCTCTCTAACCAAATTGTTAACAAAACAAAAAATTTCATGAAAAACACATTATTTCTCCTTTGCAGGTTTTTGGTTTGTTTACATACTGGTCTGTTTTGTTGGCACTGTTTTGTTTACATATTTTAAACAAAAATTTGAATTTAATTATGCACTGAAAATTATAATGAATGCTTACAATTAAACACAAATAAATTGTCTTACAAAAGCTCTCTAACCAAATTGTTAACAAAACAAAAAATTTCATGAAAAACACATTATTTCCCCGATATTTTCCCACAACCAATCAATAAATTTCATGATATTTTATTGTAATTTTAAACCATGAACTTTAGTACTTTTCTGTTATACGGACACTATGCCAAAATGTATGTATGTATGTTTGGCGACAATAGTGTCCGTATAACGGAAAAGTGCCTGAATTTTTATATATATATATATATATAAAATATAAACATGATTGGCGACACAGCAAGTTTTCTGGATTTCTCCCTGTAGGTGAAAGTTGAAGATGAATTTCATTCATTCAATGACCTTTTTAAAAGTTTCAAGTTTGGATTGAGTGCACATGAACATAGAAACCGATATTTATTTCTATGTTCATGATTGAGTTATTTGGATATCTTTTCGTATAGCACAGAAAATCATTTCTCCCGCTTTTGTAATAGAGATACATTCTGGTGTTTTTTTTTCTTCTTTTTATATCATAAGTATTTTTCTACTTAAAATTTTTTTTAACGTAATAGTAATTGCCGCGTTTCTAAGCTGAAATTTCATTTTTCGAATGCAGTATTTCAAATGTTTTAATAGTTACATTCAGCTGTAAGTTTGAAATATTTAAAATATTAAAAGTAAAGGTCAAGTAAATAATTAATGATGCATAACTAAATATGTAGTATAATGATCAGAATGACATATTAAAATGTGTACAGAATGACATGAAAATTTTAAAAAACTGAAATTTTGCACTTGCAACTTAATTGTAAATTTCATTGTTCACATCGGAAACGATTTGTGGATTTTAAGAATTTGCGGAACTTCGTGTCACCAAATTACTAAATCTCTCTCTCTCTCTCATTCTCTAAAAAAAAGGGTTAGTTTAAAAAAATTCAAAGTAGCAAAATACATACAACACAAAAAGAAAATAAATACGGTAAAATGAAAAAATTACTTTAATAATAGAAATCCATAAATTTTCAACAACGACATCAAACGAACGTATCTCATCTTTCGTTTGTGATAAGGAACGCTCCTTTGGCCCCCTCCACTCATTGGCTGAATTGTAAAAGGCAAAATTGGGGGACAAAATGACTACAGCATTTCTGAGAAAAGAAAAAATCAGAAAATTCACAGAAAATTTTCTGAAAGGTTTCAGCACAGGGAGAGAGGGTAAATGCTCTCTCGGCAATAATTATTTTTGTTGCAAGTTGGGTTAACTGTCTTTATGGTTCGAGTCGATTTCAGACTGAGTGTAGATTTCTGCAAGTTGGATTTGGGTTAACCCGATTTTTCAAAAGTTAGTTCAGTATATTATTTCAGATTAAAACTATACTTATCAGGGCTTGAATTTCAGGGCGGGATTCGCGCCGAAAATTTTGAAATTCCGCCCAAAAAGGATCATGAGCGGGAGCCTCCCGCCCAAAAAATTTCAGCATTTTCGGAGAAATTTGCATTATTTAATTTACCTGCAACCGAACGATAAATTTCGTGATTTTTTTTCCCCGCAACCGATTGACGAACTTTGTGTTTTTTCTGCGACTGATCAACGAACTTTGTGGTTTTTTCCGTGACAGATCAACGAACTTTGAGTTTTTTCTGCGACAGATCGACGAACATTGCGTTTTTTAAGCGACTGATCGACGAACCTTGCGTTTTTTGGGGACATATCGACGAACTTTGCGTTTATTCCGCAATCGATCGACGAAATTTGCTTTTTCCGCAACTGATCGACGAACTTTGCATTTTTTCCGCGACAGATCAACGAACGTTGCATTTTTTTCTGCGACTGATCAACGAACTTTGCGTTTTTTCTGCGACAGATAGACGAACATTGCATTTTTTAAGCGACTGATCGACGAACCTTGCGTTTTTTGGGGACAGATCGACGAACTTTGTGTTTATTCTGCAATCGATCGACGAAATTTGCTTTTATCCCCCGACTGATCGACGAACTTCGCGTTTTTTGGTGACAGATTGACGAACTTAGCGTTTTTTCCGTGACAGATCGATGAACTTTGCGTCTTTTCCACGATCGATCAGAGAATCTCAATCAAGTAAAATCTAAAGTCAGAAATTTATTTAACAACCTAATTGCTAAGGGTCCCTAACACATTTAATGGAACTTGAAAAATACACTGCATATATTAAACTTAACTTTCTTCCCTTTTTTATAATAAAAATAAACATTTTACATAATCATTCTCAGTTGACTTAATTTTTTCAATGTTATTTTGTCATGTCTGCATTAATGTAATTCTTTAAATAGCACGTAAAATAATAGTGGGGTTTAATGATTTTTTTTCTCCCGTCCTTGGAAAAATTGAATTTCAAGCCCTGCCTATAATATGTTTGTGTGTATTGAGGTTTGTATAGATGTTTGTGTGTGTGCTGTTTTTAATAAAGACAGTTTCATTTTTCACACGAACCTTTCAAAAAATTCACATTCTTTGCGCAATCCTTTAACAAAATTCGCATTTTTTTTTCGTGATTCTTTAATGAAATTCGCATTTTTTTCTGTATCTTTTTTTTGTGTCGATTCACATTTTTTTCAGCTATCCTAAGACGTAATTCGTGTTTTTTTTTCAGCGATAATTTGACGAAATTTGTGTTTTTTCTGCGATTTTTTTTTCACGAAATTTGCGTTATTTTCCACGATTCTTTTATGAAATTTGCGTTTTTCTGTGATCCTTAGACGAAATTTTCTTTTTTTGCAATGCTTTGATAATAATCACATTTTCTCTGCTGCCTTTAGATAAGATTCATGAATTTTCAGCAATCCTTCGATGAAATTCGTGTTTTTTCAGCGGTCTTTGAAGAAATTCGCATTTTTCTCGCGATACTTTAACGAAATTTGCGTTTTTCAGCGATTTTTTGATAAAATACATTTTATTCCGCAATTTTTAGACTAAATTTGGCAAGAAAGCGCTATCTTTTGGTGAAATTTCCTGTTTTGCGATTCTTTGACAAAATTTGCTCATCTTTTGCGTAAATCGCGTTTTTCTGTAGCCTTTTAACAAAATTCACGTTTGACATGATCCTTTGATGAAATTAGTGTTTTTACCGTGATCATTTGACGAAATCTAGGATTTTTTTTTTTTTCCCGCGAAGATTGATTATATGTTTTTAGTCGGCAGGTGCCCTAAAACGTTTGTGACGCCTGTCGCTGCATTGCACGCATTCTGCCACGGTGTATCAAACAAACAAAATTCATCCTCAAGAATTATTGTTTCGTTTCTGGAAATGAACAACCGTCAACTGAATGGCTGAATTATAAAGGGTGAAATGTGTAGGCACTGAGTATCATCTATACTATTAATGTCGGTAAACGTCTGTCTGTGTGTGTGTTGTTGTCTGGCGTCTGTAAGCACAAAACTCTGCGTGCAGACGACGGACATAAGCGCTTTTGGTATAAAAAAATTCGGAAGGGGAGTTTTTAAAATTCACAACATTTTGCGGGAGAAGAGAGGTGCGAACGAATTTAAAAAATGAGTCCGCATCAATAATTATGGCGGCGGGGGGGAGTATGTTTTGCCCACACGGGGAGGAGACTTTTCTTTGCTGACACCACTCATATGATATATCGTTCGAAAGGCCTGCGACTGCCTTTTCATGTTATGCATCTGTGTGGTCCATCCCCCCCCCCAATCGGGGCACTTTTCTAAATTTTGCACATACCACTCATGTTATATATCGTTAAAAAGGTCTGTGGCCGCTTAATCATATTATGCATCTCCGGTGTCCATCCCTTCACTTTGCCCCCCCCCCCGAGGGGGTACTTTTGTAAATTTTGCACAAACCCTTCATGTTCCATATTGTTGGAAAGGTCTTTGACTGCTTATTCATGTTATGCATCTCCGGGGTCCATCCCGCCACTCCCCCCCCTTAAGGGGGCACTTTTCTAAATTTTGTTGACACCCCTCATGTCATATATTGTTTGAAAGATCTGTGACCACTTAATCATATTATGCATCTCCAATGTCCATCTCCCCAATTTGCACCCCCCCCCAAAGGGGCAAATTTCTAAATTTTGTTGACACCCCTCATGTCATATATTGTTGGAAAGGTCTGTGGCCGCTTAATCATATTATGCATCTCCAATGTCCATCTCCCCACTTTGCCCCCCCTCCCCCAAGGGGATGCTTTTCTAAATTTTGCAGACAACCCTCATGTCATATATCGTTGGAAAGGTCTGTGACCGCTTAATCATATTATGCATCTTTAATGTCCATCTCCCCAATTGCCCCCCCAAGGGGTCAATTTTCAAAATTTTGTTGACACCCCTCATGTCATATATTGTTGGAAAGGTCTGTGACCACTTAATCATATTATGCATCTCCAATGTCCATCTCCCCACTTTGCCCCCCCCCCTCCCCCAAGGGGGTACTTTTCTAAATTTTGCAGACAACCCTCATGTCATATATTGTTGGAAAGGTCTGTGACTGCTTAATCCTATGCATATCTCCAATGTCCATATCCTCACTTCCCCCCCCCCTCCCCCAAGGGGGTACTTTTCTAAATTTTGCAGACAACCCTCATGTCATATATCGGTGTAAAGGTCTGTGACTGCTTAATCATATGCATATCTCTGATGTCCATCTCCCCACTTTGCCCCCCCCTCCAAAGAGGTACTTTTCTAAATTTTGTACACAACCCTCATGTTATATATCGTTGGAAAGGTCTGTGACCACTTAATCATATTATGCATGTTCCGTGTCCATCCCCTACTTTACCCCCCCCCCAAGATGGTAATTTTTAAATTTTGCACACACCCCTCATGTTACATATTGTTTGAAAGGTCTTTGACTGCTTATTCATGTTATGCATCTCCTTGGTCCATCCGCCATTTCTCCCTCCCCAAGGGGTACTTACCATTTACTTGCACAACAGCGCTAAATGTGTCAGATGAAAGAAATTCTGCGAGTGCATGTGCCAGTGAAACTTAGCCAATTGCTGTTCTTCAACCTAGCTTTAATTCAAAGTGGGTTTTTTATTTATTTGAATTATTCTGAAAAAGTTTCAAACATTTTAAAGCAGCTATGAATTTTATTTTTATGGTACTATCAAGTTTTTTGCCGTCAAATTTTGACGGGTTCCATCTAGTAATCCTTCTATATTCCTTACTAATCTCCTATTAACCAATTTGTGTTCCTGTCTTATATAAAAAATTCCTGACGGCTCGGCCTACAGGCACAAGTAGATTTCGAAGACGCAGACCGTGGGACTCCTGGTTGTTGGGAATTGCGGAAGAAATGACCTTTTTGCCATGATGCGGCAGTTGGAACCGCCTACTTCGAAACCTAACTTGTTTGCAGGCGGAGCCAGCAAGGATGTTTTTTTTTTTTTTTTTTTTTTTTTTTGCTATAAGAGTTGGTCCTATAAAAAACTTGTCAATATAAAATTTTAGATAATATTAAGAGGATTTATAATAAATTTAAGCGGATTTGAAATCTTGTGAATTGACGAAGTAATTAATTTTTTTCTTCTAAACCCCCCTTCCTCCCCTTGGGGCTATTTTTAATTATATCAAAAATATGTCATACATAAATTTTCGGTCCTTCTCCTAGAAGTAATAATAACTTAAACGGATTCGATACATATCATAATTAAGAAATTATGGGGTTTTTTCTGTTTTCACAAAAAGCCCCCCCATCCACCCCCTGGTTTGATTTTGACCATTAACGAACTTGAGCGAGATTTTATGCCCCTTGATTTTATGTATCAGTTTCGAGGAGATGCGGGAATTGGAACCGCCTACTTCGAAAAATAACTTGTTTGCAGGCGGAGCCGGCAGGGATTTTTTTTTTTTTTTAATTTTTTTGCTATAAGGGTTTGTCCTATAAAGAACTTGTCAATATAAAAGTTTTAGATAATGTTAAGAGGATTTATAATAAATTTAAGCGGATTTAATATCTTGTGAACGGACGAAATTATGTTTTTTTTTCTTCGAAAACACTCCCTTTCCCCCCTCTTGGGGCCATTTTTAATTATATCAAAAATCTGTCATACATACATTTTCGGCCCTTCTCCTAGAAGTAATAATAACTTTAAATGTATTCGATACATATCATAATTAAGAAATAATGGGGGTTTTTCTATTTTCACAAAAAGCCTCTCCCCCCATTCTCCCCCTTTGGTTCGGTTTTGCCCATTAACGAACTTGACCGAGATTTTCTGCCCCTTGATTTTATGTATGAGTTTCGAAGAGATTTGTGCAGAATTATTGCAGTTATCGTGTCCATAAAAAAGTGACATATATAGATAGATAGATAGATAGATAGATAGATAGATAGATAAAGTTTTGAACTGGGGGTGTTTTTGTGTCCTGGGAGTCATAATCGGCGTAGATCTGCAAAATTTTTTCAAAAATTCCAACTTAGGTGAGAATGTAATAGGTGTAGTATTTCTTACGAAATCTACCTAATTATCAAAAAATCAAAATACAAAAATTATAAAAAAAATAAAAAATACTATAAATATATCTATTTGTTGTAACGCTATCCATAATCTTCCTATTATAATATTTTTTTCTATTAGCTCATTTTCCGGTTTTCAGTATTGTTCCTCTTCCCCCCCCCCTTTCCTTAATTTTGATACCAGCAATAGTACAGTACTCTTTCCAGTCCATATTCTCCAATTATTATGTACTCCGGGGATATGTGGATAGACCACAGGAGCCTCGGTCAAAGAACTTTTGAAACCGAAACACAGGTGCTGTAACTACAGTGATAATAATTTTGTAATGAAAACAAAACGTTGCATTTTAGTAAAGTGTTATCTAAACTCCGTTATGTTAGGCTTCGCTAAGTCGCTATCCAATCACTTTTAAAAACTCTGCTTATTCCGTTCTTTACTCGGCATTTCTGAATATTATTTCAAAGAAAATAAAACTCTTGGTTTTCTTACAGAGGAAACATTTTAAAAAGTAAAATATTGTTAAGTATCTCTAATCTACAGGGTGCTTCTCTAAATGATGACCATTATATTATTCAGACTAAACATTTACTTAACTCGCGTGCCTTTTTTTTCTTTTGCCGCGCATATCAATTATTATTATTCTAATACATTTACAATTACACATCACGAGGAAATTCCATGTGGCTGACATTCAATATTTCTGCAACACAATAGTCAAATTCGTCTCTGTTTTTAGGTAGATTTCGTAAGAAATACTACCTATTACATTCTCACCTAAGTTGGAAATTTTGAAAAATTTTTGCAGATCTACGCCGATCATGACTCCCAGAACCCAAAACCACCCCCAGTTCAAAACTTTATCTATCTATCTATCTATCAATGTCATTTTTTTCTGACCACAATAACTGGAAAAATTCTGCATAAATCTCTTCCAAACTGATACATAAAATCAAGGGTCATAAAATCTCGGTCAAGTTCGTTAATGGGAAAAATCGAACCAAGGGGGGGGGGAATGGGGGGCTTTTTGTGAAAACAGAAAAACCCTCATAATTTCTTTATTATTATACGTATCGAATCCGTTTAAAGTTATTATTACTTCTAGGAAAAGGGCCGAAAATTTACGTATGACAGATTTTTGATATAATTAAAAATGGCCCAAAGGGGGGAAAAAGGGCGGTTTTAGAAGAAAAAAAATCATAGCTTCGTCCATTCACAAGATATCAAATCCGCGTAAATTTATTATTAATCCTCTTAGTATTATCTAAAACTTTTATATTGACAAGTTTTTTATAGGACCGACCGTTATAGCAAAAAAAAAATAAATTAAAAAAATCCCTGCCGGCTCCGCCTGCAAACAAGTTATTTTTCGAAGTAGGCGGTTCCAACTCCCGCATCTTTTCGAAACTGACACATAAAATCAAGGGACATAAAATTTCGGTCAAGTTCATCAATGGGCAAAATCGAACCAAGGGGGGGGAATGGGGGGGGGACATTTTGTGAAAACAGAAAAAAACCCATAATTTCTTAATTATGCTACTTATCGAATCCGTTTGAAGTTATTATGACTTCTAGGAGAAGGGCCGAAAATTTATGTATGACAGATTTTTGATATAATTAAAAATTGGCTTAAGGGGGGGGGAGGGGGTTTTAGAAGAAAAAAATTCATAACTTCGTCAATTCCCAAGATTTCAAATCCGCTTGAATTTATTATAAATCCTCTTAATATTATCTAAAACTTTTATATTGACATGTTTTTTTGTAGGACCAACTCTTATAGCAAAAAAAAAAAAAAAAAAAAAAAAAAAAAAAGCATCCTTGCTGGCTCCGCCTGCAAACAAGTTTGGTTTCGAAGTAGGCGGTTCCAACTGCAGCATCATCGCAAAAAGCTCATTTCTTCCGCAATTCCCGACAAACTGGCGCCCCACGGTCTGCGTCGAAATCTACTTGTGCCTGTAGGCCGAGCCGTCAGGGATTTTTTAGGTATATTTTTACAAACAAAGTTTAAATTCATGGAAAAATTTTCAAAACGATCACTAGTGTCAGTTCATTTTTACCTTTTTTTTCAATACTCGAAAGCTTGTGAGGAGAATGTATAATTTAAGTAAACTGCAAATTTATAACTTCAATAAAATTTAATATTCGAATAGTAAATGAAAATTGTTTCTTGTTTTCTATTTCCTGTATGCGGGGACCGGCAGCAAAATAAACCAATCGCGACTGATAGTGCTCTGAAAAAAGACGCACCTACATTCGGGTTAAAAACAAAAACATGTGTTTTAAGTGGCAGAAAAAGCCGAAAATTTATAAAATTCATAACTTGTGAAGTTTTGGTCGTAAAAAAACAAATATGTATTGTTTTAAATACTAGAAAAAATGCACAGATAAGATTTTCAATATAAAACATATGGAACACACGGACCCTATAAAATTTAAATTTAATATTTTTTAAGAATAACTTTATTGGCATAAATGACTTTTAATATGATAAAGAAGAACATAATTTGAAAAATTGTTTATAACTGGAACTATACCTGAATGGCTAACTGTTCAGAAATTAACTTTTACATAAAGATAAGGTTAAATACCTTGTGTAACTACAAATACGTAGATAAAATATTACTTTTGGCACTTTTGAAACACTTTCCTATTACTAATTCAATTTTGTGCATTCTTGAAACACTTTTCCATTACTAATTCATTTTTGTGCATTTTTTGAAAATGGATCTTAAGAAATGTTTGGTGCATTCAAACTGTTTCAGTTAAAAGAAGTCTCCATTTATTAATTTTTATGGTATAATGGTATTAATAAAATTGAAGTTTAGAAAAAAAGAAAAGAAATACTCAGCGAAAACCGCTTATAAAGAAACTGAAGCGAGTGGAAAAATTTTTCGTTGTATATGCGCTTAATTATAACATGTGTCATTATAACTACAATAAACTTTATTAGAAAATTTAAATTACTATAATTAATAGGGTACTTGTTGCTCAAACTCTTTTTGTATGATATGCAATAAGAAAGATAAGTTCTTAATTTTCATAATGACTTTGAAATATCTAATTAGATATTGTTAATTAAACTTAAAGATAAAATATTAAGTTCAAATTATATTAATACATTATAACCACCCCATCTATACCCGTTTCCCGTTAACAGAGATATGTCAAATCTTAATTAAGTATGAAACAACAGCTTATTCCCATTAGGTTTAATAGGTATTAATTTATTAACGGAAAGTTTTATCTATTTTATTGGTTGAAAACGAAACTTTAATGTTAAGAATATTATAAATTTCAAGTAGTTTTACGGTAAGCATTCAGTTAAGATTTTTTATGCATTGTAATATGCCAGTTTCAACGATTTTGTTTTTTCAATATGAGTTAAAGCTCTTGTCGGTCGATTTCTGGATTTCAGATACATTTTAAATTCCAATTTTAAATTTCAATTTTAGATTTCAATCAAAGTATCATTCGAACTTTTATTTTCAAAAGTGATATATTTATCCAGACGTGATTAAATTGCGTTTTGCTTTTTTTCATAATTGATTATTTCTATACTGGTATATGAATCGCTTTTAAATTATGAGTGAACCTACAAACAGATTTCCATGGCAACGTATTTTTGTATCATCTTTTCGGTATAAAACTTCCTTTACATGATATTTAGATTTTACAACATTTTTTATTGGCATGTTGAAAACATAAAAATTCAATTTACAGGAAATGAAAATAATCAAAATTATCTAAAATTCAGATTTAGATTGGCACGTCTAATCCGCCTTCTACATTTTTTGCAGATTATTCTTTTTCACATTAAAGTGTTTTCAATCTGTGATTCTTATCTCAAGTTAAAATATTGAATGAGCGCTCATTAGAGCGCGTATGCTCATTGATAAGATAATGGATGGAATTTTTCATTGGTGGTTGAATTATAAAACTGTCGAAATTCAGAGAACTGCCGAAATTATGTGAGATTTTATCCATAATATTTTAATAAGTGACCAATTCACTTTACTATATTTACTGCCGACAAGGATTAATTTCCTAAAACCTGAGGCACAGACAAAATGCGCTCCATACAGCCGTAGATTGTAGAAGTATTTATTGATTACTCAGGTCTACAATGAAAAAACTTTCTTTGAAATTTTTAATGAAGTGTTAGGTGTTAATTTCGAAACTCACAATACCTATGGTGTATCACTTAACATTTAAGGACAAACATGACTATTATGATACGTATGCTATGTTGCTATATATGCTACGTATGCTATCTTCTTATGATAATTAAAACACACAATTTAAAAACGATATAAATACAGTTTTTTACAAAATCTTTATGTTCTTTTACAAAATTAAATACGTGCAGTGTTACATATTACATTAGAAAATATTATTTCGACTATTTTGGAGGAAAACCTTGGGATCAGTTTAAACTATGGAATTCATACCCTCTCAGAGTTTGTTATATAGTATAATGGACATTGCACACCGCAATCTAGTCTAGTGCGTGTCTGCAAACGATGGTTAAATGACTATGCATAATTTTATATCCTAAACATTTTTTAACTGAACTATTTAACCGATTACAACATTAAACAGTGCTTAAAATAATTCTACTATTTAAAACCTGTCTGCTTCAGCGTGTTTATCATACATTTTTCTACAAGACTACCAGTTTTCAAATTTTTTATGCAATATTTTTTTTTAATGTAAGCCGAGAATGACCCCCAGTCACAATAAATTTAATCACGGCACACCAGCAACAGCGGCAGCGTTAGTTTTTCTTTTTTCATAATAGAGAAATACAGATTTTTGTTCTGATTAACAATGCTTTTTGGCAGCAATTTCCAGAGGTAGTTTTGCCCAACAAAAGTGTTCACCACATAAAGCTCAATTGTACTTGGGAATCATGTTTCCAGATGTACCTGAACCTGTTTCCTTTTGCATATTGTCATGTGATTGTTAAAATGTGAACCATTCGTGAATTTCAGCATATTCGGGATGTATGAAAATTCAAGTAAACCCTATTTTGATTCTTCCGCTCTTTTCGAATCATTAATTAGTTAATAATTGAACGTATGTTGTTCACAGTGTACATACCGAAACAATCGTGCAATGTTGCACGAAATTTAAAACATATTGATTTAATCTGGAATTTATAAAGGAAGATTTTTAAAAACAGTAGAAATTTGTAAATTCCTAATGTTTGTGAAAACAATTCAATCGATATCATTTTATGCAATTTTGGTGCAGTTAAAATATATCCAAAAGAAATACCTTATTTTTGTCATTATTCATTTCATATTCAGATTATGATAAAACAAAAACAAAGATATATTTCCAAAAGTTGTTTTTTTTTTTTTTACAGAAGACAGTTTTTTTTACTACAGATAATCTATTGCGTGCATTTGGGTGAATAAAAAAATAATAACACTGAAAAACCATTAACGGCTTTAAAAAAAAACACTTAAAAAGCTTTAAGTATTCTTATAAGCCTCATTGTATGAAAAACACTTTATGAAATTTATTTCTACTTAAATATTTAAAAGGTTGAGTAATGAGTTCGAAAGAATTCCAAAACATTCTAATAAAGTTTTAACACGTGGTTTGAGAAAGATTTAAGATTCAGTCTTTGAAAACGCATAACTATTAAAAATATATTGGATGTGTTGAAAAATATCGACATCTTGTTTGACGCTATAGTGTATGTAATACAGTTAAAATCAAACTCAGAAATTCCAGTTTCAAATGCATTGCAGTTTCATTTCTGTTACTTACTCATCATACGCAGTATAGGGTAAGTCTTGTAATCGTTTTGAAAATCGAAAAAAAATGACGGATTTTCACATTTCAGACACTGGAGATCCCGAAAAACATATTTTTAGAAAAAAAATTCGCGTCTGTCTGTCTGTGTGTCTGTAAACGCTCTATCTCCCAAACGATTTCAGATAGAGACTTGAAATTTGGTATGTACTTAGTATGTAATAATGGGAAGAAGCTTATTGAATTTCAGTAACCTCGATTATATGGAACTATTTTTTTTCGGACTCTCGAAATATTCGTTCTGATAAAAGGTACATAAAAATTTTTGAAATTGTTTATTTTAAGGAGTGAATATAAAAGAAAATAAAAAAACATAAATTTTGCATAAAGAAGGAAGTCGATCGAATAATTAGTTGCTGAGATATTTGTAATACTATTTTCCACGCTCTTCGATTTTCATGACACTGTATTTCATTCAAATTTCAATTCCAAGATATATTTTGATTGGAAATGAGACGCTTAATTCGACGCAGTAAACCGTTAGTTAATATGATTATCATTTTTGGAGTTATAAGGATGTTTCTTGTACGCAATTCAGCAAAAGAATTTTGAAAGTTTTAATTGATAACGTCATATGAGAAAGCAATCTTCTGTACTATTTTTCAAGAGAACAAATAAAGAAATCTTTAAATCGTAAGGGATTTGTAAAATTAAGGCGTTTTTAACACGATTCTTTTTTTTATTATTTCTTTTCACATACTACCGAAAAGAACACTTAAAAACAGTTAAATTAATTTTAAAAAATATCTCATTACAGCAAATTTAAGGTACATTCAGCCAAATTCAGTCATTTATATATTGACATATAGATTGGCAGTTCGTGAGTGAAAAATACTAATTTAATGATGCAAATTATTGAAATTTGTCGTAAATACTGATTAATAAAAATATCTATAATTTACAACATCGTAGTGTATTTTAAAGACATTAATCCTTCTTTTGGCCTTGTTGCCCATATGATACCAGTTTTTTAATATTCTGCTGAAAGATGAAAAAATACTACGACGTCAGATGCATCACATTTACATCACAGCAATGCAGCTTTAGATAATTTGTATTATTTAACTAAAAAAAAAATTTGTGAATAATAAAAATCGCGCAAAAGAGCAGAAGTTCGCAAAGTTGCTAAAAAATGAGTTATAATGAAAACACGTGAAATAAAAATAAATAAAAATAAAAATTTGTAAAGAAATTTAAAAATGTTTTCTTTATAATCTAAATTCATTAGGTCTAGTTTTACATCTAATGTATTCGTTTTTATGAGTGTAAAGTTACGGGCAACATGTGTATTAAAATTTAGTTTTTAATAAACGTTAAATATTTTCCTTGTCAAAAAAAATAAAAAAATAAATAAATATATTTTGTTCATTGATATTAAAACGTATCGTGGAATATAGTAATCAGATTCTAAAGAATGATTTCTGAAGAGAAGTATTACGACTCAAGTATCCCGATCTCCCTAAGGAAACTGTGCTTAGGATCGGATTTTTTTTTTTTTTTTTTTTTTTTTTTTTTTTTTTACTGAACTAAAAACGCAGTATTTTGATGGCTTTTGTTCGAAACTTGTATTAAATGTACAATCTCAAATACAAGAAAGTAAAGATGAGCGCTTCCTCAAGTTTACATAAGGAGGTCAGTGGTCTTATTACTTACCCATCATACGTAGTATAGGGTAAGTCTTGTAATCGTTTTGAAAATTGAAAAACAAATTTTGACGGATTTACACGTTTCAGACACTGGAGATTCCGAAAAGCATATTTTTAGAAAAAAAAATTGCCGTCCGTCTGTGTGTCTGTGTGTCTGTAAACGCTCTATCTCCCGAAAAAATTGAGATAGAGACTTGCAATTTTGAATGTACTTAGTATGTAATAATGGGAAGAAGCCTATTTAATTTCAATAACCTCGATTAACCGGAACTATTTTTTTCGGACTCTCGAAATATTCTTTCTGATAAAAGGTATATAAAAATTTTCGAAATTGTTTATTTTAAGAAATGAATATAAAAGACGATAAAAAAACATAAATTTTGCATAAAGCATGAAGTCGATCGGATAATTAGTGTCGAGATATTTGGAATCCTATTTGCCACACTCTTCGATTTTTCAGAACCTTGTATTTCATCCAAATTTCACTTCAAAGATATATTTTAATTGGAAATTTTACGCTTAATTAGATGCAATAAACCGCTAGTTAATAAGATTATTATTTTTGGAGTTATAAGGAGGTTTCTTTCAAGCTGTTCAGTAATCGAGCCTTTAAAGTTTATGACGTCATCAAGCCACGATTTTATTCGAATTGCAGTGCATTTTGTAAATAGTTTACACATGTTTTATTTTCATATTTTATATTATGCATAGTCATGACGGGTAAATATTACGGTTGCCCCCAACGACTAGTTTTTAAGATATTACTAAAAAATTAAAAAATTTCTTAAACAACTTTATTTCATTGTATGAAACAGATTTATTGCTTGTTTACTGTGCTTGAATATTTTTCCTTTTGTTCCTTTTTTATGTTATATAATTATTATATAATATTTTTCGTGAATATTCTTTTGGACAATGAAATAAATTTAGTTATTCCTAAGGTTTTTTAAACTATAACTTAAATGAATTTAATCTATTATTTTAAGTTATTTCTTTTTCAGGCATTTCATAAAAATAAAAATGCTAAGAACGAATATGAAAAAAGTTTACTATAAAAAAATAAAGATTAAATTAATGGAATTTTAGATCGTTTACAAATTCCAGTTTTTAATTTGAATGATATTAAATGTGTTCAATATTTCAAATAATAGTTAGAATTTTTAACCACGATTTTAAAAGAACACGATACAGCCATAATATATTTTTCACAAAAGCAAATACGAAGCAAATCACTTAATTCGTGAAATTTTATCGGAAAAATATACTTGCTTATTATTTGAATGTATTTAGTAGTATTAAGAAAGTCTATGTTTAAATGTTTTTTTTAGTTCATTTTCTTATTAAAGTAATAGATACATTTTGGCGTGAAGAAGCAACCTCAAATCATTCTTTAAGATGTCTCAAAATTATCAGTATAATAGAACAACATTTTTACTTGTCATATATTTTAGTATATAAATTATTCTGCGTAAGTTAAGCGAGAAACGTAAGCCAAACCAGAATTAGTGGATTCTAAAGGTAAACATTGTGATCAAAATACGGTTTTATTAATGTCTTCAAATGAAGGAGCTGAGCGTTAACAGGTTGGAAATCCATGTCAATACAAATATTTTTTGTTATAGGAAATATGTATCAAAATCCCCTTTCTCTGTCAAAAATGCAGGTGTCTTACTCGAATTCTAACTTCGATTTCCATCCATACTTTTCTGGAAAGTGATGTTATTTTACTGAACTGTTAAACTGTCTTACTATGTAAGTAGTATAAGCAGTCAACTTTTGCTTTATGTGAACTTTGATGAGACACCAGAAACGCTTGATATACACTATATTTTGCCAAAGACATCGTATGTAATGATAGTTGTAGGGGAGAACGGGGCACATTTTCCATACGGGCAAGTTTTCTAACTAGCTTTAGTTTCTAAACGAGCAGCTAGATGACGCCAGCGGGTGAACTGGCTGAAGTGGCAACCTTGCACACACCATTTACGAAAGTTTTTAGTTTAGTATCTGCTGTTACTTTGTCAGGAGAGCTGTTTTCTTATATTTTCAACGGTGAGAAAAATTTCCGGTTTTTATTAAAACGTAAAATAAACATACTAGCGTTACACTTACTGTTTTGACACTGCATGAACTAAAAAAGAGTTTCTTTCTTCACGTAACTATGCTTTTGTTTTGTAAATAACTTACACCGCTACTCGCCGAGGTAGTGTAAAATTTAAAATATGGCGACAGGGCAGGTTTTCCAACAGGATACGGGGCATGTATTCCAACACGTATCTCCCTGAAAAACTTGCCCCGTCCTAAATCAACTAGTTTTATTGTGTCTATTAAAAACACAGCGAGTAAATATACCTACGATATATATATATATATATATATATATATATATATATATATATATATATATATATATATTTGCATTTGTAAGTTATAACTTCAGTATTAAATGTTAAAATTCTAATAATTTTTGAGTTTGTTTACACAGGTTTTTGCTTCTGAGTCAGAAAAATGCTGGTTCAATACCCCATGAAGCCTACTGATAGTTATTTTGGGCTTACTCTCAAAGAGGTTAGTCGATTTGCCAACACAAATGCTCGTACATGTAATAGAAAAATAGCGTAAAGTTGTACAGTAAATGAAATGGCAGGTCCCGACTTGTTCAGTTCGTTTTTAATAGGAAACCGTAAAATTTCAATGAGAACTCTGCTGGCCATCAGCATTTATGGAGCAACTAGCTTTAATAGGACAAACGTTGATATATTTTTTAATGATTTTACAACTGTGTTAAAGCTATCAAACTTTGGGCCTGACTCCATATGGAATATGGACGAAACGGGGTTTACTGCGGCGGTTAAAAAACCAGACAGAATAGTTGGGAATCGTGGCTTTAAACAAATAGCTAAATTAATTTCAGCCAAAAAAGGAAATTTGGTGACGGAAGCATTAGCTTTAAATGCTGCGGGAAACGCCATCCCATCAATTCTGATTTTCCCCAGGGTCAAATTTCACCAAAATTTTCTACGTAATGCAGCCCCTCCTGGGATGTGACGATGATGCGAACCCATCAGGTTAGTTGATGGAACAAAATTTTGTTAAGTTCGCCAAGCATTTTGTAAGTTGTGAACGTTGCTCAGAAAAACGACCACGTCTGTTTCTTCTCTACAATCATGATTCCCATCTCTCAGCAGAAACATTGGACTACTTGAAGGCTAACGGTCTTACTTTGTTGTCATTCCCTCCTCCCTGTAGTGATCAGCTACAACCATTAGATCACAGTGTGTATCAGTCCCTAAAAAAGCAAATGAACACTGCTTGTGAACCTGAATATGCACATTATGAAAATTTACGACATGCTGTCTATTTTGGCTAGAGCTACTCTACTAGTATTAACACCAGTCAATATCATGGCGGGTTTTACTGTTTCGGGAATTTTCCCACTGAATACTGAAATACTTACAGACTGGGATTTTATGCCATCCTACTTTTCTGACTGGCCAGTTCCAGTATTAAATCTTAAAAGCACTAACATTCCTGAACAGACTTGAAACTTGCCAGAACAATCGACTGTCCATAGCCTTAATTCAAACTCACCGAAAGCATCAAATCATTCTATACCAACGCAGGCTAGCACTTCGGAAGAAGCTGTTCCTCCGACTTCCACTCTAAGTTTACCTATAGCTTATGAAGAAGACGTTCCTTTTACATATCCAAACAAATTTTCCTTACACCAGAATAATTTAGACCTTTTGAGAAGGCGGCACCTAGGAAGCAAAAACGGCGTAATAGAAAAAAAGGAAATCAGTTATACTGACTTATTCTCCCGTTAAAAATCAGCTGAAAATGGAACAAAGATTTATCTTAAAAAAAACTGCCAAATGAATCGGATAAAAGGGGCGAACAAAACAAAATCCAATTTCGACCAGGAAGCTGCTTGCAATTTCATTTTCAAATGTAAAATGCATTAAAACAACAAAGCCTAAAAAAGGTATAAAGAGTTTACATTCAAGTGATGAAGAAGATGAAGTTTGTCTTTTCATTTATTGGTTTGATATTTGCCCCAAATCTAAGGAAAAGAAAAGTGTGTGCGGTGCACGAAATGCAAGAAATGTTCGCATGAAGACTGCATCAAAGAAGATGTTTCATTTTTTGTTTGCGTTCATTGTATGACTGACAGTTATCTTATAACTGACAGTTTTTGTAAAATCATTAAGTGGCCTTTGTTTTCTATATTTAATTAGTTTCTCTTTGTACTATTATTATGCTTTTTTAGTTTACAATAAAAAATATATACTAATTAACAAGCAAGATCTATTACCTGTGTTTTACGATAAAGTATAAATGGAAAATTTGCCCCTGGACATGTTTAGCAGGCTGGAAAACTTTCCCCAGATACGGGACACGTTTTCCAACGTGACATGATTAGAGTTAACCATTTTTTATCAAAAACTTTACTTTTTATAAAGATAATTATACCAGTTTGTAGATAAAGGTCCAGGGAATACAATTATATCCTGTTGATCTAAAAATAAATAAATAAATAAATAAAATTATAAGAAGTTGTAAAATTTGCCCCGGTTTCCTCTATTCTGAATATTGTAGTGTCTCTATCTGTCTTTTGTGACCTTGAATGGCTGCCATTTCTAGCACTTCTTCTGATGCCATCACATTTAACACAAATCAATGTTAGTATCTTGAAAATGCCACAAACATATCATCATTATTTTGAGAGTAATTAAAACAAAAACGAAGATTTGACTGACAGTGTGACCCATTGTAGTTTTCACTGAATATGTGCCTTTCGACTGTAAAAACACTATGCAGAGTAGCTTTTTTTTCTTGGGGACTCGGTACACTTCATTTTCCTAAAAGGAAAGAAAATATTAATTTTCCAATTATTTGCTTAAAATGAATTAAGGATAGTCTCAGGAAGTGCCTTCAATAGCTGATAATTACAAATATGCACAAAATAGCTTTTTTCTTCACACTTTTTCTTTTAAAGGATTGATAGTTCCAATCTTAATATTTTTTTTTCATTTATCAGTATTTTTTTTCATTTATCAGTGACAAAACTTCATAAAGTATCTTAACTCTCTATTTTGGGATGACGTTTAAGTTGCATATATAATTCAGGGTCATATTTTGAGTAACACAAATAGTTCATTTTTGAAAAATAAAAGTAATGAAATAATAATTTTTACTGTATTTTAAAAATATATCATATCATTTATTTTATTTCTTCTAAGACAATTCTGTGAACGTAAACAACCAATATTTCTTTTTCTATTTGCACTAAGAAGAAAATATTTTGAAAAGAAAACATATATATAGGTTACTTACACTATTGCTAATATTGTATATGTTATATATGTTTAAGTTTTCCATCGGGTAAAATAAAAATAAGATTAATTAGAACAGACTTTGAAGCCTCTTATCAACAAATTTACTTGTTATGTGGCATTATGGGGATCAGCATGTCGTACTTAATTTGCAATCGCATTCTATTCGATTTGGTATCCATGTTTTTCTATATTAGATACATTACCCATCCTTTTATTGTCTTTCTGTCAATCGATTAAGATGACATCTATAATTTTGATTTTAAGGATTATGTTTAGAAAAAAAGAAAAAAAGATCTTCAAAGTAATATAGGTATACCTATATTCTGCATATAATTATATAGGCTAACGAGAAGAACAATGAATTTTTGCCTTAAATTTTATGATATACGTTGTCTTCTGGATTGTATATTTTGACTAACAGCATAGAATGAAAAAAATAGACCGTGATATACGATTTTAACATAAATTGAAATAAAATTCTTTTCGAAAATACCATTTAACGAAATGTTTCAGCAGTGGAAGAGAACATCTGCAAAAAGCAAAACATGGAATTTACTATAATTTTATATATATATATTTTTTTTTAAATTTTAAACTTCAATTAAAATTTACGTCAACATCCACGCTACCAATCCAGAGTAATTACTAAAATAAAGCGCAAAAACCTAAAAAAGCAATCGACTAATAATAATTTTTTTTGTGTTATTTAGTATAAGCTATGTTGAGGAAGTGCATTGATGTTCACTCGGAGATTGCATCGTCCTATATTTTTAATGAATTCACCACCACTATTTAAATACAAATCTTTTCGCATTCCTTTCAATTTTACACAGGTCAAAGAAAACAATAACGAATAAAAAAAATAAAATAGTCTTAGAATGTATGGGAAAAACATATGGCGTTGCGACCCTTGTTCATTGGATATGCACAACAAAATACGAAATTTTCCAATTACCGTAACTATCATAAATAGTGATTCTTCGAACTACCTGTTATTTCAGACATTATTTTAATCTTTAAAACATATAGACAGGCACTGTACATTCTTAAAAACACATTTAAAAAATGTTCTGTTAGGAAGGGACAGAAGGGGAGTTTCAGAATAATCGGACTGACAGGGCAGAAATACGAGACATCAGTATTGAAAATGCCTGGGCAAACAGGCAAAAATATTCTACTTTTATGCAACTTTCAGCATGTGAACTGGTTTTATGTGTTTTTAAGAATGTACAGTGCCTGTCTATATGCTTTAAAGATGAAAATAATGTTTGAAATTACAGGTAGTGGGAAGAATACAAAAAATTAATATTAAAAGATGAATATTAAAGAAGAATATTAAAAAATGACATTAGAAAAGATCATAGATTGAAATACTATCATAAATAAATCGAAATGATTTGAACTTGGACATTTTAATAATCTTTGCTATGCTTTTCACGTGAGATAAATTCAATAGTTAACCTCAATAAAAAATTAGATTGAATCGTAATTCAATAACTATACAAATATTCATAATTCATTTTCTGCCGAGTTAAAATGATAATCAATTAGAAAATGAATAAACACCACTAAATTGAATAAGGGCGATTATTTTATGAAATTTGAATTCATCTTTTAGCAAGAGAATACATCAATTATGACTATATTTCATTTAAAGAGCAATATGAAATAATTCAGAAAATGAAATACTAAGTTTATGAGCGAGTGTTAAATACATAAAATAATAAAAAATATATCTATTTTCTAAACGAAATGTATGATTTTATTATTTTTTACTGTTTGTTTTGGGTGCTTTATTTATCTACTTATTCACAAGTGCATTACAACTATAATTTATGAGAAATATAAAAGACAGAAGGTCAATGTTTTATAAATTAATTTGGCGAATAAAAGCAATTTGCATAGTCTAAATATGCATTATAATTGTGGATAATTATGAAACTTGGCGTGAAAAAAAGCAACAACAAAAAACGGCTCCTACTTTTTTATCGCCATTTTATTTTATATAGACAAAAAAGGTAAAAATAAATAATCCTTAGGTGGCTGTTTTTAATAAAAGTGTTACACATTTTAAAATTGGCAACATTTTTCTTCTTATTTCGATTTTAGAGTAAATTTTATCTTTTGAAACTCGAACAGTCATATGGTAAAAAAACATAGGAGATATAAAGATGTAAACTTGTAACCTCTTAACGTTAAATTATTTTTTTTCTAGCGGTTCTCCCAAAAAGAGCATTAGTGGTAATGTAAATAGTCCATACGCGAGGGTAGCGAAAAAAAGGCTACCGCGGTGCTTTTCACGTATCTTTTTTTACAGACAGCGGGAATCACGTGATGCTCGAATCCACCAATGCAGGTGTACGAAAAGAGCATCACGTCACACTAAGAGCACACACATACTAGACACATACTAGAGCATCACGCCACGTCTGTAAAAAAGATAAGTGGAATGCACGACGGTAGCCTGTCTTTTTCGTTAGCCTGGGTCCATACGCTAATAACGACAAGCGTAACAGGCATTTGAAAACTGCCAGGTGCATGGCTGGACTCAGTTATGTTTTCTATACCGGAAGACATTGTGAATATTGTCGAGAAACGCATACGTACGTCATTATGCCATTATATTGTCAACGTATGTCATTATATTGCATTTTTCGAAAGAGTGTTACATTATCGTTTTTTTCGAACAAAACATCCAAAACAATTTTCTATTGATCATAACATGATATACTGAAACGAGTCTTCATGAACATGATTAAGTATGCGGATACGTGTCTAGAAGTGGGAGGAGTGAGATTTGAACATCTACAATAGTTTAGAACAAAAAAAAATACATTTTTGGAATTTCTTTGTATTTTTTTCAAAATTTCACTAGCGTTTTCCTTTGGTTTTTTGTATTTGTATTTTTATCTTCTTTAAATTTGTTCTTTCTTGATGATTTTTTTGTGGTCGAAGTAATTATTTTTCCATGCATGATTAGTTAATTTCCATATATTTTAACATTTTACATACTTGAAATATCAAATAAGTATTTAAAAACAATTGTGGTGACATAATTTTTTTAACAGAAATTGATTTTCAGGAGCTACAAATATGTGTATGAAATATTAAGAATTGATCCCATAAGTAATATTTGAGTCCCGCTTAGAAATCATCAGAGGCACTCTTTGGGGGACAATACAGTCATTGATAAAAGAATAATTTCATAACACACTTTTAATAAATTTAACGGGGGTATTATTTTTTAGAATATTTAAACCATTTATGGTACTTACATATTAACGCCACCGCAGCTGAAATTGTGCTAATGCGCCAATAAAGATCAATCTTGTTGTTCGCACGCGCACGGAGTTATCTTTTGGATTCCTTGTTGCCTTGTTGTTTGCTGATTTTTGACGCCATTTTTGTAGTGATACGAAAGATTGGCGGCACTTAAAAACCGCAAATCTGTAGCTGCGGTGGCGTTAATACGTAAGTACCCGATTTATTTATTAGTTTTTTTACGAACTAATATTTCGCCTTTTACTAAAGATTAAATATTTCGTACTGAATAAATAAATAAAAAAATCTTATCCTTAAAGTGACGTATTTCACCACCAGTCCAAAAAATTACCGATTGTTTAATGTTTAATGTTTCTGGAATACAGATTATTTCTAGTCAAATTTGAGGGTCAAAAATCATATCCAGGTTTCAAAAGTAGGTGTTTGTATTGAAAATCGGAAAGTGTGTCACTTACAATATCAGTATGGAAACGACATAGTAGCGGGCGTTTCCCCCTACGAGCTATGCCCACCAACCTCCGTTGACCTCCGTAGAGACACCTCATACTCTAAAACACGCTAATTTGATCTGCTATAAAACAATTACGGATGACTTAATTAAAATTAAACGACCAGTGATGATCTTCTGTAACCGAGATCCATTCATTTCCCTTGACTGAGCAAGTTTAAGGCCGAATCAACTGCTGTCGAGAAAGGGAACGACTGCTTTTGTGATTGATTAAATAAGATCCATTAAAAAAATCTTATATAAAATGTCTAAGTAAACAATGTCACTGCCTCATGGAATTTTATAACGATGCTATATGAAAATTGTTTTAAATAAGACATTTTAAACTTGTCGTTTTCCATAACACGTAATTTGCATCAAAAGTTTTTTCCTACTTTTAATATTAACGAAAATACAGTTTTTAATTGAAAACAAATATTATTATTTGCGCTGTTTAAAAATTTGCAGTAATACGTAAAATGATTTTTTCGAAATAAATAAACATCTTGTGTAAATATATTTTTTAAATTGAAACTGTTTAAATATCATTTGAGCATTTTAAATGTGGCATATTTTTCCCCATTTACTGCTTTTAACTTGCTTTTTTGCTTTTGCTAATAATTTCATTACTATTTTAGAGATATCTGTTTTTAATATTCACGTGCAAGTACATTTTTTTAACGTAATTTTCCCCATTTACTGCTGTTAACACGTGATCATTTAATTATTATTTTAAAGTTATATTTCTCTTTTAAATAGTCACTTGTAAATACACTTCTTAATTGAATTGGAAATTTATTATTTGATCTAATTTACAAATTTGCAACAATATAATAAAAAGACTTTTCCGAAATAGAAAATAAATATCTATTAAAATAATGAAAGTTTCATTAAAAAATTAAAAAAAAAATCACAAAATTAGTCGAATTAAAAAACAATAGTTGCACACTAAATACCGTAAGCTTCTCAACTGTGCTCTTGCAAAATATGCATAAATTACTATTTAATAGTCTTGGTTTTTAAAACACTTTTTTAACGGAATGTTTTTGACCGAATTCATCAATACATAGCTCTTAAAATATTCTTCGATTATAAAACTGTCTGCGTCATCGTATTTATCTAGCATTTCTCTATAAAAATAGCATTTTTTATATTTTCTATGCAATAGTTCTATTTTACTATTAGCCCTAAAAAGACCTTTGTTCACAAAAAAATTATGAGCAACGGTGACAACTTTAGTTACATTTTTAGGATACAGAGAAATAAAAAAGACATAATCCCTGATTTAATGCCTGTATTCGTTTACCTCTGTATCCATTTGGCGAAAAAAAAATGTGCTCTGTTTTTTTACACTGCATAATATAACTAGTAGTACGAGATAAAAATAAAAATAAAAATCCACCTTACGAATATATGATTAACGAAAGAATATATATTTAAGTTGTCATTAAAGAAGTGATTCAGTAATTATAAAATAGTCTTAATTCTTATGTGTTGTAAATTTTGTTGTTGAAGTAGAATTTTTAGCACTGTATTTCTGTAACAATGGAAATCATCCGACATTGGGCATTTTATTAAATATATCTGTACTTATAATTTGAGAGAAAAACAATACTTTACTCAAATAAGATATTAGGTTTCAATTGCAAATTCGATTAATATAAAACTAATTTATTTCCTGCAAAGTTAAAACTTATAATCGATTTGAAATAATATCTAACACGCATAAGTTGAACCAACAGTGATTGTTTCATAAATTTACAATTTTAACTAATGGAGAGTATACTGAGGAATTCCGATTATATATTTTTTGAAAAGTCGGTATGGGATATTTATAAAATGAAACTAATTGTGTTATTGAATGTGTAATACATATCATAATAAATGCATTTCTGTTTTTGTTGTCAGATATATATGCTGTTACTTATAATCATTTATTATTGCTTCAGTTTTAGAAGTTGAACGTTAAATGGTTATTTATAAAATTATGGATATTTTTAATTTATCGTTTTCAGAAAGACGTAATTTGAACCAAAGCTTTCTTCCTATTTTTAATATTAACGCAAAATACAGTTTTTAGTTGAAAACAAATATTATGAATTGCGCTGTTTTAAAATTTGCAACTACACGTTAAATGATTTTTTCGAAATAAATAAACATCTTGTGTAAATATATTTTTAAATTGAAAGTGTTTGGTAATATCTATTTGAGCATTTTAACAATAAGTCATAATAACAAATGCATGACTGTTTTTGTTGTCAAATATATATGCTGTTATTTCTAATTATTTATTATTGCTTCAGTTTTAGAAGTTGTACGTCAAATGGGTATTTATAAAGTTAGGGATTAATACAAGATCAATGATTGAAAGAGATTATGATATCAGCTGAAAGATATAAATTGAGTGAAATAGATGTAATTATCTAGGTGTATCGTATTTGAAAAAAACTGTGAAATTGGGCATGGAAAAGCAGGTAATTTCAAGCGAAATCGAGTTCAAATGGTCTTGTTTTTCCACCGATACCGGTAAAGTTTTGTTTCATTTCTCAGTACATTGAACTAAAATTCTGTTAACTTAGGGGGACTCTTTAAGTAAAGTAACGTAAAGAGGTGGTTCATTAATTTATCAGCATTTCACGAGTAGCTCTAAAAGACTTCTTTTACAACTTGACTTATGACCACAATCGTTGCAAGTTTTTTACCTTGCATTTAATTACCTTCTTTGATTTGTATTTTCTATGTACATATATATTATTACAATCGATGAAGGATTTTGGCTTCCCTCAATATACTCCGCCAGAAATTCCGGTTCATGCCCTAGAATTTATAAATGGTAATACCATTTTGTCTGATGTATTTCTCTAGTCTTTCCACCCATGTCCTTCTAAGTCTTTCAACACTCCTTTTTCCATCTATCATTCCTCTGAAGATCTTTATTCTGCTTCCACTTACTCTTAATTTTAATAACTTATTTTCGTTCTCCAATTCTTTTAAAGCATCAGGAGAGAATCACAAATTTCCATTTTATTCTCAATTTACTGTGATAGCTTTAAAGTGTCGGTTTAGAAAATTCTATGCCCATTTTTTCAAAAACGCAATGACACAACCAGGAATTGGAACTTGTGTTGAATATAAATAATAATGTGAAAATTCTAACCCCTTTACCATTATACTATATAGATCACGCTGAAATGCAATTCAATACAAACAGAAATAACGATAATTTATTCTCTATCGAGAAAAAACAGATAATCTGTTAGAAAACGGATGTACAATGCATAAGATGAAAAGGTGTTATTATTTTATGAAATTTAAATTTTAACTTTTGAACAAGTTATAAAGCGAAGAAAATGTCAGTAATAAATATCGAAATTTTGATAAAATGCTATTAATTGGATTTTTGAACACGATATCAATTACATAACGTAATAAAATGTATGAATGTTTTGAAATCAAAATATTTACTTTTATTCAGTCCTTTTTACTTATTATTTCCGTAATTCACAGTTTTTATTTACCGATATGTTACAAAGGACAAGTAAGTGGGATATTAATTTGTAGTATAAAATTCCCATTGTCAAAGGCCTGGATATGCTCTGTAGATAGTTATTCCAAATATAGTGAAGGTTAGTAAATTTTGCCATTGAATAGAAAGTGTATGGGGAGAGGAGACAGGGGTGCGACAACATTAAAAATTATTACCTTTTTTTAATTTACACAAGATGGGCTACCTATAAGCTTAGCTTTCGAAAAGCTTCATTTTTTGTCAAATGAAAGGTAAATTTTACAATTTATTTTTTAAATAATTCTGTCACTTGTTAAATTTCTAAAATAAAAACAATGAACTGTTACCGCAATTAGATAATTTTTTGTTTAGAAGTCACTATTTAAAATTAGTCTAACATGTCAAAAAAAGTTCTAACTAGAATTCGACACTTACTTCTCATTTGAAAAAGGCTATTTTTCAACTGAAAATATTTTATAACGTTGCAGCTGTATATTTTGTAGAACACATAATTATAATCAATGCTTTCAATTTAGTTTTGAGGTGTATATATATAATATACTATTATTAAACTTTGGCTCCTTTTTGTTCCTTTTGTTTTCCTTTGTGTTGTTTTCTTTTTTGTTGTCACCCATAACGGGAGAGTAGTAGAAAAATCTGAAAAGTTTCAATGGTCTTGAAATTGCAATTTAAAAACATTTTGACCTATTTTATATTAAGAAACGAATAAACAATTTGACTTAAGCAAACAGCTGTTACGCAGATCCTAAGCTTCATCATCATTGGAATAGCTGAAACTACAAAAAGGAGTAGATTTTTGGAGTAAAGGGGGAGGTGACTTAAAAAAAGGTAGCGCAACTTTGGACCGTTTCTTTAAAACCCATTAGACGCCGTTGCTCCCATTTTGAGAACATTGCTTTAGGATTTTTTTTCGAAAGTGAGTATTTTATATTTTATTAAAAGGTGCATGTTATTTGTATTTTGAATATATTAGATGACTTCTGAAATTTTTTTAAAAAGTTTCATTAGAATTTACTATTTTTAAAATTTGTTAAAAAAAGCGAAAAATCGCTTTTTCGCCGTATTCGAAAGAAATATATATAAAAAAAAAAAACTTTATAATAAAAATTTTACTCTTTAGTTAAAATATGTTTATAAAAGTGTATTATATTAACCCATTAAACGCCGCTATATGAACCGCATCCCAAAAATTATAATTTTTATATTTTTTTAGGTTTAATATACGTCTCTAATCATATGCAGTTTAAATTTTTAAGAAATCGTTATTTGGTTAGAAGATATGATATAGTCCCAAAATGGGAGACTTGGCGCCTAATGGGGATAAAATAGAAACCTCCACCACAATGTTTAGAGTTGAATGTTTAGTTTTAAAATATTTCGAAATCGATTTATAAATCCCCAAATTTATTTGTATATGGTAAATAAAGTTACTTATCAATACCTTAATTGCATATTAAATATATTCAAGCCATAAAATGAAGAACTCGTAAATGTTCTTACCTTTTTAATATCTTTTTTCTTTTACATTTTTGTATGAAACGGTATTAGGCAATTTTTGTGGAGCATTACCTTACATTTCTCGCACCACAGACGAGTATTCTTTTTACAAAGTTTACATTTTGATTGCTTTCCTGCCTGTGTGATAAAATGATTTACACCATCAAAGCGTATGTTACAGTTCACTGGTGTGTGTGGTCCAAGTTGAGGTATTGGCAACGATTGCAGTCTGTCTGATTTCATCAAACCCATCACAATGTCTCGTAAAAATGTTAACTGAGACATTTGTCCATTCATCTCACGATGGATTCTCCAAGCCGCTACCACAGCCATGTTCAGTGTGTTGGTGAAAAATGGCCACCACCATTTCTTACCCTTTATTCTGGGTCGGTAACTACTCAAAAATCGATCAAGAAGATCTACGCCGCCCATATTTTTATTGTAAGATCCAACTATTCCTGGTTGAGGCAAATCAATCTTCTTTTTAGATTTTCGGCACCAACGCTTTGCTTGCCCCATAGGCTCCATACATTCAAAATTCGATGCTAAGCATACAACTTTATTGTCTTTCCATTTTACTACACTTAAATCCTTTGTTATAATGTAGTCAAATGTCCCTCTTTCTTTTTTTACCAAAACTTTACTATCTTGTAAAGGACAGTTCTGCAGTCGGTTCGCTCTCACCGTTCCAGTTAGACGGAATTCCCTTCTTCGCATTTCTTCAAGCAATGGCAGAGAGTTGAAAAAATTGTCAACATACACTTTGTGTCTTCTACAGTTTTCTACACATTCTATTAGATCCAAGACAACTCTTGTTCCAAGGGGAGTTTTGTCTTCGGCTGCTGTTTCTTTTCCCACATAAGCTTGTAAATTGAATGGATAACCTTGAGAAGAAGCAAGAATCCATAATTTGTAACCAAATTTTATTGGTTTTCCACGCATATACATTTTGGTAGAATGTCTGCCTGTATAAGGGATCATTTCCTCATCAATACTTAAAGATTCAGAAAATGTTCCGAATTGCTGCAGTTTTTTTCCAAACAACTCTATAAAACATCTAACTTTGGCCAACTTGTCAGAGCCATCAATAGAATTATTATCACATAAATGGAGATACTTCTTTATATCTCTAAATCTCTGTCTACTCATGGCATTTTGTATGAAAGGCAGATTACAATCTTCTGAATTGCTCCAATATAAATCTTCTTGAGGCAAGGAATGATATCCGCTAAACAACAGAATTCCGAGAAATACTTCCAATAACTTTTCAGATAATGAAAAGGTATAATTATTGTTTTGCGTAGCATACCTTAAAGTTTCTTCTAAAATAAGATTCATGATATCAGAATCAAAATACATTTTGAATAATTCATAAGGAGTTTTACTTGCTAACTCAGGATGGATCTCTTCTAAAATTGGTGTTTTTTCAGACTTAATTGGATCTAATTTATCGACTTTTTTCCAAACATATGGTTTCGTTTTTGGCTCTTTCTCCTTCTTTGTCCTAATAGCTTTATTTATTTTAACCTTTTTTTTCCATTTTGTCAATTTTTTGGACTCTGTTTGTTGGTTTTGACTTTTGTTGCAGTCATCTTCATCACTTGAAAAATAATTTTCTTCTGGACACCTCTTCCTCTTTTTATATGTTACTTTCTTCTTTGAAATATCTAGTGTTTCACGACGTTTTAAATTAAGTTCGACTTCTCCGCATACATCCACTGGTTCTACTTCATCTAAATAATTTTCATTAAAATTTTCCTCATCAGTTATCTGATCAGGATTTGGTGGCAAACAAGTGATTGTACACTCATCTGCTGAGAATTCGTCCGAATCTAATGTTTCCATATAGTCTAAGGCTTCCTGCACAGTTAAAAACTTAGACGCCATTTTTACACTTTAAATAAAAGTACAAAAATTTCTCTATTGAAAATGAACCTTGCTTACTGAGCGCCTAGCTTAGACTGCTGACCAAGAATTTATCACACGTTTATCTAGAACATTCTCCAGAACGTTATGAATAGAATCAACTGTTTTGATAAAAACACCTGGACTTCAGCAACAAAAGAGGGGTTACTATGTTCAATAACAAAAGAGCCTGACCTTCAACAGTAAAGAATAAACAGCAGAGAGGTCAACAGATGTATTCATGGAAAAGGGGTGAGGACTTTATTTTGCTAGTCAGAAAGGGCCAAGTCTCCCATTTTGGGACCTTTCTAAATAAACAACTGTAAAACCCTTTTAAATTATTTTTCTTGATCTATGTTTGTTATGATTTAAAAAAATAACTATTTTTTTTTTCATATTCAATGTTTCGAAACTTTCGCCGTCGAATTAATTATTTTTAGTGATTTTTTTTCTTATGAAGTAAATATAGTCAATTTTCCTTAAATTTTAAAAATTTAAAAAAATAGAATTTAAATTACAAACTTTTTGAAAAAAATTCCAACCATGCTAAGTACTTCAATATTCAATAAAAGTAATATAAAATGTATGTGTCTTAATTACTTGTGGAGAAAAAAAATCTTAACAAAAGTTCCCAAAATGGGAGACTTGGCGCTTAATGGGTTAAACAACTTCCATCCGGAATTAATATGTATAATAGATCAATCACAATAACCGAAAGCATAAGCTGTTGCCAAAATGGGAGCAATGGCGCCTAATGGGGATAATGTTTTTGAAAACCTGTACATATGCCTCCGTGCATTTATGGTATTTATTTTTCAGTTTATTAGCTACAAAATGTATAATATCATTCTGAAACTGATATTTTAAGAAGATTTCATATAAATTAGTTCAACTTTTACATTTATAATAAAAGAACAAAATGAAATTGCCAGTACCATAAGTATTTTCATAATCCATCTCTTTATTTTTCATCATTACACCATTTTTTTCTGACTTTTTTACATGGAAGATGAATGAACATTTTTTTAGATTTGGATGATTTTTCAGATGTTCCGGAAATCTTTTGTTTGCCACCTGATTGCTGTATTGTAAAGTATGAGGAAGATATCTTCCTCATATGTATGCCGCATAAATTATTTTCTATTACATATGTAATAGAAAATAATTTATGTGACGATTTATCCCATGTTGTCTTTGGTGGAGTAGAATTTTCTTAAATTCTAAATCAACAGACAATCAAGAAATATCTGGTTTAGTGTTTAAGAAAGGCAAAGTATTAAACGCAGACTTGATATTTTAGATAAAAGTTCAGACGAATTTTCAAATTGAAATATGAGAAAGTAAAAAAAAAAGAAGAAAAAAAAAACAATTTTAGAAAACGAAAAAAATGCAGAGGTGCCAAGCTCTCACTTATCTTCGTTAATATGTGGATTAATTTGACCCAGTTTAACAACGTTACGAACCAGAAAAATTATTTGATGAATCTTTATTTAGTTAATTTCAGATTTCTACATGGGATATATTTAATTTCATTTCTTAAAAAAAACAAAACAAATTCTGGAACGAAACGCATTACACCTGGGTTAAACTAACCCACATGTTACGATAGATTAGTGAGAGCCTTGGCACCTCTGAAAGTGTAGTATAATGCTGCACAAAAATTGTTCAATCATTTTCATGTAAAATAGTAGGACCAAAATGATGTAATGAGGAAAAAAATAGAGGTGGATAATGAAAATGCTTATGAAATCAGTAATTTTATTTTATATTTTTATTACAAATGTAGAAGTTGGACTAATTTATATGATTTTTTCGTAAAATATCAGTTTCAGAAAGATATTAACCCTTTTATAGCTAAAGAACTAAGATATAACAACCATAAATGCACGGAGGCATAAGTAAAAATGTTGAGAAAAATTACCTCCACTAGGCGCCATTGCTCCCATTTTGAGAACATACTGTATTTCATAAATATTCGAATTTTTAAAAAATGTTTCTTCAGAAACACCTTAAAGACTTCGTATTTATAAAGAAAAAACAACTGCTCCATAAAAAAATAGTTTAATATATATAGCGGCGCCTAATGGGTTAATTTACTGTCTCCCCTTCTCCGTCCTACTCCGATATTCTCCTTCACACTTATGCATTTCATACCTCTCTTTGAATGAAGTAGGGACTGACTTTTCACTTGTCTCCTTGGTTACTTCATCTATAGCAGGATTTCTTGACTCAGCTGTTTGCACAATTACCGCCAATTTAGGCTTGACTACAGGATGTGTTTCTTGCTCCCTCCATGTTGTTATGCGTTTGCTTTTATTTTTGTTTTTTAACCATTGCATTGATGATGGAGCTTTAGTAGCTCCGAAACAGATATCTGCCTTTTAGTAACATCCATAGTTTTCGTGCTCTTCACTGTATATTTGTTTCTTGATGTGACGGCGTAAAGTTCAATTCTTTTATTTTTTTACCTAGTTTATATTTTAAATTTCTGACAAAATTTTGCTAAACATTATTATGGTAATTTTATGGTAATTATGTTACAGTAAAATATTAATAGACGCATTTTTTGTTTTATTTAATAGAGAACCAGAAATATTTCTTATGCAATGAAGATAGTCTTATAAAGAAAAGTTTAATTTAAATTTTATTTCTTGTTTTTCAGTATAAGTAGCACGATTAAAGCGCACTACTGCATACTCCATATGTACAGCAGTGAAATAAAATGTTCTAATTTTTGTAAATTTCAGAAATAATTTTAAGCAAATGAATTTTGACATTAAGTTATTTTTCAGTATCGCCTGAATGTCAGAGAAAATGAATATTTATCTCCACTAAGAAATTACGCCGAACGGTAATTCAATAAGCCCGTAAATAATCATACTTCATTTTATAGCAAGCTAAAACTGATTATCGATTGGAAAACGGATGTAATATGCATATGATAAATCAAGAGTGATTGTTCGATATAATTTGAATTTAAACTGAAAATGAGCGGATAAAGCAATTACGAAAATGCTTAATTCAGGGGTCAGTATATAAAATAAAACTAATTGTGCTATTGAAGGCTGTGATATATGCGTAAAATAATAAAATGCATGATTATATTCAAACTAATGCATTTGCTTTTACTATTTACTTACGTGTTGCTTTGGCTATAAAATATGAAACCGGAATTTGTCTATGGTTGAAAACATGGTAAATTAACCCCCCCCCCAAAAAAAAATATATATATATATATATATATATATATACACACGTTAAGCTGACACACGCGTTTGAGTATCGACGAGCAAATTACCGCGAAATTAATCAAGCAAAGAAAGATTATTTCGAGTTTTCATTCCATTGTGTTAAATCAAACGACAGTCCCTTTTTTACTTTATACAAAAAACATATTTTTTGTTTTACATTATACAAATAAATTGGGTACGTCGTTTTTCAAGAATATAGAAACAGAAGTTTTTGTAAAAACTCTGAAATAAAATTAATCTTTTAATGGGAGAATATCGAATAAACTGTTGTGACATATCTGAGAGTTTTTGGGGTTCGTGAGAATTTTCCATGAAACGTAACGTGAACGAAGTATTTTTATGATTATTTTTACTTTCTTCTATCTATAATAGAAAAAAGTATTGTAATCGAAATTTTTTTCGACTTCCGGTTTTTGACGGATTTACACGTTTTAGGGGTCAGAGATTCAAAAACATGTTTTTACAAAATGTCTGTCTGTCCGTCTGTGTGTCTTCATTGTATCATCGAAAAGTATATGAAGTTATGCTTCAAATTGAACCTCATTTCTTTTCTATGTTTTTGGCTATGGTAAGCAGGTTCTATTAGAATTTGGGGGTATTTCGACGAAAGGGGGCGCTGTGATCAATATTTTTGTTCCATTTTCACTATTGTACCATCTAAAAGTGTATGAAGTTATGCTTCAAATTGAACCACATTTTTTTCTATGTTTTTGGCTATGGCAAGCAGGTTCTATCAGAATTCGGGGATATTTCGACGAAAGGGGGCGCTGTGATAGTCATTTAAAGATTTCAAATTTAAAAAGATGTGCAAATTAAAATAAATTAGAAGTCGTAAAATTTATAAATTATTGAAGTCGTAAAATTTATAAATTATTGAAGTCGTAAAATTTATAAATTATTGAAGTCGTAAAATTTATAAATTATTGAAGTCGTATAATTTAAAATAGCAATTTTTATTTTGCCTCTATCTTAAAAAATGGCTGAGATATATAGCGGTTTGAAATTTTAGGGCGGCTGATATTTTCAAACAAGACAGCAGAATTTGTCCATAAACGGGTTTAATTTATGAGTTTTAGTTAACATGGTTTCGGCAAATTTTCTTACATTGTTGTAACTATTAATCCTATTATATGCTTATTATCACTATATATTTATATTCGCCCACGTCAAATTCCCGCCAAACTTTGCGACAGTTGGCGGAATATCGCTAAATTTGGCGACCAAAATAAGTTGCCATAAATGAAGCCAACATAGCTGTAGAGGACTAATTTGGCGATATTCTCATTCAAATTTAATGTTGACGAGAACTGGGATTGAATCTTCTTTATTTAGGTTCCACGCATTTTACCTTCGTGTTTTCCAGTAAAATTAGCTAAAATCGTAAAACCATAGAATAGTGAGGCTAAATGTTCCTGTCGGTTCAGGCCAGAAGGACTTTTCGTAGTTTAGTATACATCGGTTGTTCGCATCACTGTAACTTGACGATTCGCAAGCAGCTGACGTACAACAGAATGACGAAAAATATTGATTTTATTGGCGATGTGATAGCGAATTTTGAAATATTAACATGACTGAGATAGAAGAAAGTTTTGGGATTGGCACATCCGACAAGTTTAAGTTTTTAAATAGTATGCATATGTTCTAGAAGTCGTTTCCATATACTTCTTAATTTTACTTTTCATCTCAGACTTACTGTTTTAGGTAGCTTTCAATACAAAAATTATAAAGCTACCTATTGCAGCCGTTCGGAGGAAAGCAGTTCCGGAAAATTTCGAAATATTTTCACCGATCATAACACCCAGACCCCAAAACCAACCTCTGTTCAAATGTTGATTTATATATATAGATATATCCATATATATATGTGGCATTTTGACTAAGATGAGACATTACGAGAAATAATATTCCACGAGAAATGTGTAGCCTGTTAAAAAACTAACATATTGCAGTCGATATTCACGATCATGGCGAAGTAGTGAGGCAATGAAATGAGTCCACTAAAGTTTCTCCAGTAAATCCAGCCAATTTCCAGACAAATAGTTTATTTAGAAGACGAGCGATGCAGAGATAATTCCCACAGGTATAAACTTTATAGCCTTCGGCTTTCACGATGGTTCACTCCATTGATTTAAAGATGTTAATGGCTGAAATGAATATTCTACGACATAAAAACACCAGATACATATTTGTTTACACTTTCAGATACGTCAAAAATCTTGCCCTCCGACCGATGCGAGCGAGTTTTGTTAACTCCGCGGAGACATACAGAAAACTACGTCACGTGCGTACAAACCAATGACTGAGAGGCTAGCTCCAGCCCAGCGAATGAGGCGCGATGGAGAAGCTAAGACACGAAAGAGTACCGACGCGGGTCAATTTTGAAGTGAAAATCCCAAGCGCGTGAAAAAAATCAGAGCAATAATAATAATAATAAAAAGAAAATGGCTTTTTTAAAAAACATTCGAAATGAGAACACGTCTCGGAATTTTATAGATTGGGGAGCTGATAAAAGCTACGAATGAACTTAAAATTTTAGATTAAGATTTGGAATAAGATAATTATTAATATACGGATATTTACTTTTAAAAGGACATTAAATAGGAATAAATATTTTTAAGAATTAAGGAAATGCTGACTATGTCAGAAGTGAGATTAATTTAAAAGATTAATGCGAATAAAATGGAAGGATACGAAGGAAATATATTTTTTATATAACATTATCCCCCCCCCCCCTAAAAATCAGAATGACGGGTAGATCCGATGATCTACAAGCTCATTAAGGCAAGCAAGAATTTGGATTACAAAATATTTATCTGGTATTCTAGTTAATGCCAAAAATTCTCTGATTTTATTAAAGTTAATTCAATAGTTATTTTTGTAAACGCGAACCTGTGGGAATTGTTTAAATACAGAAATACATACAATTACAATATAAATAATTTAGCAACAAATGATATTTTTTCACTCTTCAAACATAAATAGTGAAAAGGATGAATATAAAGTAAACAAAGCATTTATGTCCAAGCAGTGAAAAGTATAAATGTCTAATAGTCCTCTTAATCAGTAACAGTCTGATTCATAAACCTCTCATTTCCAATAAAAGTTTCTTGGTATGGATATGATGGCACAGATATGTTAAGTATTAGCCAGTAATACAGTTTACTGCAATACAGTGTATTGATTCTGTAGTAGTATAATTCCAGTTAATCATAAAGTTCAAAAACCTAAGAAAGTTCCATCACTACTAAGTTCAATAAACAATTAACGTGCTGGTTTGTGATGCTTGATAAGTTTTGTGACTTGATAAGTGCACTTATCAAATAAAGTCCACTCATTTAATAAAGTTCAATCAATTAGATATGAGTATTAGATGTTTTTCTAGCAAGAATTTTTATCATCAACTAATTTACTATCAATGGTTCTCTTTTATCACAATTCTCAAGAATTTTATCTTTTATAATCTTGTATAACATAATAAATAACAACAACAATTATAATAACAACATAATAATATCAACAATAACAAACAACTTCAAAATAATACTAAATCATTAATTCATCTGTATATAAATTAATTCCTCAATCTTTTTCAATATCAGTGAGGAATGAAAAAATACTTAATAAAAGGAAACAAAATAAATAAATAATAAAATAAGAAATATCTGTTTTAAATTATCAACAATTCAGTAAGATAATGTGCTTATTCTGTTTTCAGTCAAACAAGAGAAACATAAGCTGTTCAATGAAAATAAGACCTTGAAGTGAATGGTGGATAATAATTTTAACTATTAGTATTAGTAGAGAAATGTATTATAATATTATTATTTTATTTAATCCAGTGAATTTTTATTTAATTTATTTTAATTTAATGTATTATTCTAATCTAATTGCTATTCCAATTTACTTTATTGTTCTAATTCAATTCGATCCAATATAAAAAATTCTCAACTCAAATCAACTAATTTACGCCTGCATAAAAAGTTAACTCAAGCAAAAATATTGGCAGTAATATTCTTGGGAATTCCTATATTCAAGAACATACTGTTATACAGAAGAGAATTGATTAGTCAATTATAATTTGATTTCATTAAATTTAGTTAATTTTTGACATACTAAGTTTAATATTCAGCTATTGATTTAACATTAGTTTGTTGTTGTTCATGTGATAACTTTAATTTGTCAGGAGGGTAATAAGGGCGTAATTTTGACACATGGACTATTTCAGTAAATTTATTTTGAGTTTGTCTATTAATTGCAACATTTACATCAGATAATTTTTTAAGGATTTGATAGGGACCACTAAAAACTTGTGAGAGCTTTCTGGTATTGGGATAATGGAATTCTTCATAGATAACAAGATCTCCTATCTCAAATTTTGGCTCCACATAATTTCTATCATAATATTTTTTACTTTTCCAGTAATATTCATCAGTGCATTTTTTAGCAATGTTGAGGACTTCCTGGACAGGAAGGTAATAATTTTGCTTAAGATGGGAATCATAGGGTAATTTGCCAAAAAGTAAATAAGCAGGAGGGAATTTGATTATGGAATGGGGTGTATTATTGTATTCATTAACAACTTAAGTCAGAAGTTTGGTCCAAGGAATTTTGGAGGTAGTAGAATTAACTTTACACTTTAATCTTGTAACTATTGATTGATTCACTCTCTCACATTTTCCATTCGTTTGGGAGTGATGTGATGTGGTTAAACGTTGCTTAATATTGTGATTCCGCATTTTTTTTTTTTATCTAGGTGAAGTAAAGGCTGCATTACTATCACTTAATACCTTTTGAGGACCCTGTATATCGGAAATTTTGTTGAAACAGAATAATTGTTGAGGGAATTGAATATTGAAGACTTGTTTTAAGTAATTTGTGTATGTTTCTGTGGTTACAATTTTTGAGGGAATTGCCCAAACATATCTGGTTGCATGGTCGATGATTATGTGTAGATATTTTTTGGTGGAGTTATAATAATTGAATCTTCCCACAGTATCAATAGAAAGACATTCAAAAGGTTAATCTGTGGTGGGCATAGCTTGTAATAAGCCAATTTTTTTCTGTCTGGGTTTTTTATTCTTTTGACAAATATCACAATGTTTTACAAAATTGGTTGTATCATGAGTCATGTCAGGCCAATAATAATTAGGGGAGATTAAATTTAACATTTTTTAGATACCAGGATGACCAAATTTTTCATGAGCAACATTTAGTATTTTTCTCCTTAAAGACATGGGGACTACTATTTTTCGAAATCCTTTCTTTTTAATTATCATACGTCCATTTTCATTTAGATAATTTTTACCACACACATTATTTTTTTCCTGCCTCTCTATAATTTCTTTAACGTCCAGAAGAAAAGTAAGTGGTTGAATAAAATGTGAAACTGGGTTTCTCGACAACATGTCGGCTTCGACATTTGTGGATCCCTTTTCGTAATCTATATTATATTCAAACATGCTCAACTTCAAAGACCATCTAAATAACCTGCCTCTCAAATGTTTAGTAGTTTTTAACCATACAAGATATGCATGATCAGTACGAATGGTAAAATTTACACCATGAAAATAATGATAGAATTTGTCTAAGGTGTCAATGATGGCAAGACACTCTAACTCGGTAATAAAATAATTCTTCTCATAACTTCTCCATCCTCTAGAGTAATAAGCAATTGGATGTAAAAAATTATTACTATCAGGTTGTTTTAAGACTGCACCTACTGCCACCTGTGAGTCATCAACAAACATATGGAGGGGTAACTTAGGGTCATAAATTTTTAAGATAGGTTTGGCTATTAAGGCATCTTTTAATTTTTGAAAAGAAGCTTGACAATCTGTATTCCATTCCCATAATGTATTTTTCCTGAGTAATCTGTTAAGAGGGCCTCAAATTTCGCCATATTTATATATAAACTTGTGATAAACATTGATAGATCCTAAGAATCTTTGAAGTTCCTTTACATTTGAAGGGAGTTTTAATTTTTTTATTACTTCAATATTAGCATTAGCAGGAGTTAATGTGCCATTCTGGATGGTATATCCTAAGAAGTTAATTTTATTTTGAACAAAATTGCATTTAGATAGTTTAAGTTTAATGTTTTCAAGTCTACATAATTCAAATATTTTGTTTAAATGTTGCATGTGTTCTTCTAATGAGGAAGAAAAAATAATGATATCATCAAAATAATGGCAAGCAAAGTCTATTTTGTATTTAGTAAGAATTCTTCTAAGGGTTGTATTAAATATTGGGGGGCCTAATTTAATCCCGAAGGGCAGAACTAACCATTCAAAGAGCCCAAAGTTGGTAGCAAAAGCCAATTTTTCAGTATCGGATGGATGTATGGGTATGTGCCTGTAGCCACAGGCTAAATCTAAAGTTGAAAAATACTGCGCACTACTCAGTTTATCTAAAATTCCATCGATACGAGGTAGGGGTTCTTCGTCATTTTTCATTATTGCATTTACTTTCTATAGTCAACACATAATCTAGTTTTTTTACCTTCTTCTCTTTTCATTACTAATGTAATAGGGGCAGAATAGGGACTATTGCTCTCTTTAATTAAACCAGCATCTAATAGTGATTGAATTTGATCCGAAATCTCTTTTTTATCTAAAGGGGAAGTTCTGTACGGCCTCAGAGATATTGGTAGGTCAGAATTAAGGAAAATACGTTGCGGTTCGATATTAATTCTCCCAACATCAAATTTATTTTTAGAAAAAATGTCAAAATAATCCCTTATACTTTCCCTTAAAGTTTCATTATCTATAGAATTTAATTCCCCAATTAATTTAGAATTATCAACATTAGATGGAACAAAGGATTGAGGAGATATGATCTTTCCATAATCGGGTTGCACTCTCTGATAATCATAGTTAATATTAAAATGAAGTAATCTTAAATTATCACTGGATATGCTCTTAGATTGATTTAAAACAAGGTCTCCTTGTAATACTCTACATTTTGCACAATCAATAATTAAATTAAACTTACAGCATTCTTGTAAACCTAATATAGCATAATCTAAATTTGTATTACATATCAAAAATCTAATATTTTGTTGCACATTACTTAATTTAAACAATAAATTACAAGCTTTATCTATTACAACAGTTCCTTTGGCTTGGCCAATAATAACAGGTGGAATATTTATAACTTTAGCATTTAACAATTTAACAAATTTAAAAGGCAAAATACTTATGGTTGAGCCAGAGTCAATCACACAAGGTAGTTCCCTGTTATTTACATATCCGGATACAATTAACTGTCATACATTATCAGTAGATGGTTGTGGTTCACTAAGAGGGGGTTCATAAGATTGCAAAGGGTTCACATTGAATACACAATTCCTCTCCCAGTGATAAGCATTTTGGATACCTCTATTTAAACACATTCGACATGGTCTACTTGGGTATTTGCTCTGAAAATGAGTAGTATCATCACATAGGCAACCTAGGATTGATAAATCTAGAATTTGGAGCATTAAAATTGTTCTGTGAATGAAAATTGGAATTTGGCACATGAAAATTTCGACTTGGGCGAACCCAATGTCTAGGTGCCTGATCATATTGTGGCAATGATCTATAATTCTGAAAATTACTCCTAGAATTACTATTGTTGACATGAAAAGTAGGAATCACTACTAGCTGTTTAGCCATTAGGTACCAGTCTATTGTATTTTTTGGAGGATTACTAATCATATAATTCTGGTACTCAGGTTTGAGACCGTCTGTTCATCCCTGTACTATTATAGTTTCACATAAACAAAGTTTTCTACCTATTTCAACCTTTTTTCGAAAGTACTTATCCAAATCATTGAGATCATTTAATTTCATAGAAGCAGATTCTGAAAATCGAGGAACATGAACAGTTATGAATTTTTCAGTAAGAATATCAGTTATTTTGTCAAAAGCATTACATCCTAAACATTCATTGATAAATACCTCCAGAGACTCATCTCCTTTCAAATATTTGGAAATATTTTTAATCTTCAAATTTTCCTCTTTCTTTTCAGAAAGGCATGTTTTGTCAAAATGGTTTAACCAAGATTGAATGTTCATTCCAGATTCGAAATCAAAAGGAATGATGTTTATTTCGTTTTCACTCATTTTATGATCACCAGGGACTTTTACAAATCCAGATCGCAATAACATAAAAAAGGGGTACCTCATTAACATAAAAATTAAAGGAAATTAACACAACAAAATGTAAAATAAAATTTAAATTAAATAACAATTGTAAATACCTTTATCTCTAATAAATAATGGTAATAATAATAATAAAACAGCAAATAAGAAAATCTGAGCGAAATTTAAATAACATAAAAATAAATAAAATAATAAATAATACATACAATAATAAATTTTTGCATAACTTACGCAACTCCTTTCACAAGTTGTCTGCCTGTTTACTTTTTAAAATTTTAGAGAACACCGATAATTTTATTTATTATTTTATATGATGATAATTTTTCATCATTTTTTTTAAAGAAAATATTTATTTAGGTTATTCCGTCATTGTTGAGATGATGTTTTGTAGAACATTCACACAGACCTGTATCCGGTGTTTCCAGGGATAAGTTTCCATCACTTTTTGAAAATACTCAATGCACACCCCGTGAGAATCAATCACACACGCCGCAATGAAGATGAACAGCATTCAGCATCATATTCACGATCATGGCGAAATAGTGAGGCAATGAAATGAGTCCACTAAAGTTTCTCCAGTAAATCCAGCCAATTTCCAGACAAATAGTTTATTTAGAAGACGAGCGATGCAGAGATAATTCCCACAGGTATAAACTTTATATCCCTCGGCTTTCACGTTGGTTCACTCCATTGATTTAAAGATGTTTAATGGCTGAAATGAATATTCTACGACATAAAAACACCAGATACATATTTGTTTACACTTTCAGATACGTCAAAAATCTTGCCCTCCGACCGATGCGAGCGAGTTTTGTTAATTCCGCGGAGACATACAGAAAACTACGTCACGTGCGTACAAACCAATGACTGAGAGGCTAGCTCCAGCCCAGCAAATGAGGCGCGAGGGAGAAGCTAAGACACGAAACAGTACCGACGCGGGTCGCGGACCAATTTCGAAGTGAAAATCCCAAGCGCGCGAAAAAAATCAGACCAATAATAATAATAATAAAAAGAAAATGGCTTTTTTAAAAAACATTCGAAATGAGAACGCGTCTCGGAATTTTATAGATTGGGGAGCTGATAAAAGCTACGAATGAGCTTAAAATTTTAGATTAAGATTTGGAATAAGATAATTATTAATATACGGATATTTACTTTTAAAAGGTCATTAAATAGGAATAAATATTTTTAAGAATTAAGGAAATGCTGACTATGTCAGAAGTTAGATTAATTTAAAAGATTAATGCGAATAAAATGGAAGGATACGAAGGAAATAATTTTTTTATATAACATATATATATATATATATATATATATATATATATATATATATATATATATATATATATATATATATATATATGACCTATGTCATACGATAACGGTCGTATTTATAAATCAATTTTGATGAAACTAATTGTGTGTATTAAGTTCACCAATGTCTCGACCGAGTTCGTTGGCCAGCTTGGTCCGCCATTTTGTTTCAAGATGGCGGCCAATTAAATATTTAAAACTAAAATAAATATACAAAAAAGTTACAAATTCAAATTTATTTTTTAATTAAGTGTTAGGTTTTGATACGAGGATTCCAGAGCATTTTTTGGTTTACCTCTATCTTTAAAAATGGCTCAGATAGAGCAGTTTGAAATTCTAGGGTGGCTGACATTTTGAAACAAGACAGCACATTACAAAAAGTTTCATTGTTGTAATAATTTTCCCAATCATACGCATAAAACTATATATTCATATCCGTTAGCGCCAAATTCTTGCCAAAATTGGCGACATTTGGCGAAATATCGCCAAATTTGGCGACCAATATAAGTCTTCATAAATGAAGCCAATTTGGCTATTGCTCAATAATTTGGAGAATTTCTTATTCAAATTCAGTATTAACGAATCTTTTGTAAACGTTTTCTTTGCATTTTAACTTTCTGTTTTCGTGTAACATTAGCTAAAATTTTAAAACGACGATATAGGAAAGCTACATTTTCCTCCCGGTACAGGCCGGAAGGACTTTTTTTCATGAAGTTATTTTGTTTTGTTTGCTTTTCTTTCTTATGTAGATTTACAATATTCACTTTTCTCTTGCTACATTTTTTTCTAGCGTAGCATGATCAAAATACAATTTACACTTCTATTTTCACTTTACTCTGTATCCTGAATGTACCACGTATTCTTGCTTCGCTACAGTACTGTTTATATCTTTCTCCGTTCCACATTTACCTCTTTTAGCTGAAATTTAGGTTTTTCGCTCAAACATTTTTTTTATAATATTTTTTAAGTTTCAATGTGAAAAGAGTATAGTTTAAAAAAAGCTCGGCACAATATTTTAAATTCTTGATGGACATTATTTATGTCATAAAAAGTAAGAATATTATTCACATTTAAGGGAGAACCGTTATTGGTTGAGACAAAATAAAATTTTTAATTTTTAATTTTGATGTGCTTTCTTATTAAAAATATGATACTCCAGTTTTAAATATATATATTTATTTAGTGAATCATTGTAGTTTTGCTGTTTTTTTTTTGTCGAAAATTAATTTTACAACTCCTAAAATTTTCAGACTGTTGTGACAATTTACCCCAGTCATGGATTATTTGTCAAAATTTGTCGTGTTACATGTCACATTTAATATTTATGAAATTTTGGTTGGAAAGTGTAAATATAACGACTAAATTTGATATCAGAAATATAATAAAAATCTATGTTTTCTTTCACATTATACAAATAAATTAGGTATGCCGTTTTACAAGAATATAGAAAAAGGGCATTTGGTAAAAACACTAAATTCAAATTAAGCCTTTCATGAGAGAAAATCGAATAAACTTAGGTGACAAATTTGAGTGCTTTTTGGGTATGGAGTGCAAATTTACTGTCCAATAGCTTGCATTCGAGGCACTGCACCAGAATTTCATCAGGCAGAGAGTCTGTGTACGGCTCTACACAAACTACACAAAACATACCTTTTCCACGCAATCAATACATTCTGCCTTTCATTCCTTCTGTTTTCTCATAGGAGATACTATTTTATTTGTAATTTTCTGAACATTAGCCACTGTGCGATAATTTTATGCTAAAATTGTGATCTAAATAGTTATTGGAAATGTACTCAATTTTTATCCCCTACACCTATTACTCTCAACGTAACATCAAGAAACGTTAAGAGTGAAGTACATTGTTAAATTCCTTACCATCTTAAGCGAGTCTCCGAACAAATATTTTCCACGCCCAATAACGCGAAAATTTGTGACACATTTACGGATTCATTTATAAACGCAAAATCATAGCATTTGCAGGCTGATTATTCAAGCAATTTGGAATGAAATGGTGAATTTCATTAAAAAAAAATAATTACTTATTGTGTTATAAGCGGGATGATACGTTTTTCTCCTTTCTTGTGCTGTTGCGTCTGAAAATTAATTTCAAAACACCAACTTTGACACAATTTTATGAAATATCTTCTGCCTTTGCGAAAAGAGAGAAAACACCAATCGATTACACAATTTCTGAATAAGAACACCTGTCAATTTTACGCATTTCTCGAACAAAAATAAATTCAGAAATGTTTCAGAAAGTCTTTTAAATTTCAGATCATCCTTAAGAATTATTTTCATATCGAAAAATACATTAGGTAGTTTCTATGACTGAGGCTGATTGTCAAATGAGATAATTTCCCTATTCATGCTGTGACACGGAGGCCAATTCGAAAACTTGCCGCATTTATTTAAATTTTAGATCATTTACCCATATTTTCAAATATAATGGCTACATAAAAATGTAAGCAAGTATAGTCCATTATTAATTATAAGACGTCAACATTTAGAATGATATACAAGAAATACCCATACAGAATGAAAAACATTAACAGTGGAAAACATATTTCGAAATACAAAAATATCTTTTGAAGGTAGAAAACAAACTAATCAAGTAATTGCTGTATAAATCATATGCATTCAAAATAGATGTCTTAAAATCCATGTACTGGCAAAGTTATAATTTCACACAGATTAGAATGAAGTAAGATTTGTGAAATACCCTCCTAGCATTTTTTTATATTTTTTAAAGTATTAAAGATGCTGCTGTGTAAACATTTTTCAAATACACTTATATATAGATATACAAAGGATTTGTAAAAGCAAAAAGATCTTATTATTTGAATAAATTAATCCATTTAAATCTATCAGAAAACATCATTCTATAAACAAAGAAACCTACATAACTAAATTAATTAATTCATAAAGGGTTATATATATATATATATATATATATATATATATATATATATAAATACACAGTGAAAACAGCTATCATTTTGATCTTGTATGTATTTCACGACACGTTGAATAACTAATTCCGATCACTTCCGCTAAATCATCGTATGCTATAAAATGTTAATTTTGCATAAGTTTTATTTAAAATGTTTTTTAATGCTCCCTTAAATATCATTTTAATTTTATCTTCTCTTTGTTTTCGTAATCGCATAAAAAACTGATTTCAAAATGTGGCAATAATATCATTTGCAATAAAATCTCAATTTCTCAAAAGTTGTTGCTTTCGATATTAAGGCTCAATTTATTTCATTGTATAAAACCCCATGATCGTTAAAGAAATATATTTAGAATTACTTTATGCTTTTGTTATTTAAATAACTTTCTACATTTTCAAATTAAAGAAAGTTAAATACATTATTCAAATGGACTACAGGAATTTTCCTATAGTATTAAAGATTCATTCGCTCATTTCATATAATTTTACGGTTTTACAATAAAAGAAACACTAGCGGTCTATGTCCATGTTTGTTGGGAATTTAATGGGTTTTTTCATAAAATATTTTTCAGCCACATCGATATTGACATATACAAGATATTCTATACTCATCAAAGCATGTGCCAACAGAAAAGCTTTGAGAACTAATTTATACTTTTGTAATTTTGCACAAGCGAATTTGAATGCATTACTATCAGTGTGTGTTAAGTGTATGAAGTACGTCTTTACTTTCCTTATTCATCATGCAACAAAGATAAAGTTTTATTGTACCATATGCTGTGTATAACATTTAGTGTCTACGAAAATATTGCTACAAAAAATGTTAAAATACGCTACCGTTCTTTAGCAGATCATGAGTTGTGTTTTCAAGTTGAATTAAATTTTTCTTTTTTATGCAGTGTCAATGTCATTTACAATTTTTATACAGAACAGAAAAAATATAATGCATATGTGGTTATAGTTCTGAAAATTTTCTATGAATACATACGTTATAATTACCGGTGGAAAATGTAAAAAAAAAAAAAAAAAAAAATTTTCGTAATAATGCTCGTCTGTAGCTGTATAAGTCGCTTCAAAGATACTTGTTCAAAATGAGTACAAGGTATAAGTTGGTACATTGTCTTATACCTTGGACCTATATTGTCATATTGGACAACATGACGCATTTGATGATTAAGTATTGCGTCAAACCTTTAGTGATCTTTTTTTTAATATTAAAATCGAACATCTATGACGGCTAGGAGACGATAACTTGGAATGTTCCCGATTATCTTTTATAAAATTACAAGTTTTCCGGAGAAAAGTTTAAAATAGTATGTTTTATTACACAGGGTGAATGACTATATTCGCAAGTCACTGTGTATGATACTAGAGACTGAATAAGACATTATAAACTTTATTTTTAAACAATGAATTACTATTGGATAATTGTTCTTGGTTTATAGATTGTGTTATGAGTTCATACATTTTGTGTCGCGGATTACATTACACTATTTTCCAGAATTATATTATACACATTTTAATTGGCGTCTCATGAAAGTGGACTAATACGTGAATCTACCCTATTAAAATCCGTACGCGTATCTATCTATGTAACCTCAAAAACATGAAAACCACACGGCGCAGGGCTACGAAATTTGGCAGACGTGTTGCTGGTAGCGGGCCGATGAACAATTGTGGCAAAACATTTTTGCAAATTTTAAATAGATTTTTTTTTATTTTATATTTTTGACGAATTTTACCCTTTTTTATGTTTAACTCGTAATTGCGCGAGTTCTAACTAGTTCTAAATGTTTAATGCAATGTGAGATATGCATATTACGTACGCCACGCTGCAATGCTAAGATGCTGTAGCGGGTATTACGATAACTTTTTTACCTTGCATGCAAATAATTAGGGATTATTTAATTGCGTTTAATTATTACCTTTTTTATAAAAAAATAAAGAAAAATATTTTATCACAAACATCAACAAAACTTTTTTTTCTGTTTATTCCCTTCTTCCAAAGATATCGTTTTATCGTCTGCTGCCATAGCAACATGATAAATTAAATTACATTTAAAAAACGAACAGTAGTAGAAAAATATTTTTCTACATCGAGTAGTTGAACAACTCAACTCTTTAACAGGGGGATTCTTATTTCTTATTTAGATATTTTAAAGTGTTTGTTGTCATTTTTATTTTTAATTTTGTTTTAAGATTTTTTTCTTAATTCATGAACTCCCGTGCTTATAACGGGTTAAACAGCTAGTCAGTTATATTGTTAGAGCAAGAAACAACTTGTTGATTTTCGATTCTTTTTTTGCTTATGAAAATATGATTTCGTAATGTATTTCTGTAATGTCAGAGAGCAATTCTATGGAATTCTATGAATAAAACATTGTTCTATATTCTTGATATTCTTTTTAGTATATTTCCAGTGTTAACATATTTTCTATAACTTTGTGGATTTTCACAATCTGATTTACTCTACATTAGGTTTTTCAGGTTTACACTTCATATGTAAGCTATATACCTCTAGGTTAGAGAAAATAAATCATGAAATGACATTCTCAATCTACCGTTATCTATTCTACTGGATATTACTAACTTTTACACGAGATATGTTTTTCTTTAAATCGCAAATGTGGCTGTTGGTGTCATGTATTTGTATAACAAATATATATTTTCTTGCTTTATTACATGCTTCATTATATTGAATGTCTTCTTTTATTATGAAATAACTTATTATGTTTGGATCATTTAATTCGAATTTCATTCCAGGTATTAGAGGATTTGTCATTTGCTATAGATTCCCCATCTCACATTAATTGCTTGTCGATGAGAATGAAATAAATTGAGAATATACCAATTCCATGTGAGCACTCAATAAACTCTCTTCGTTATATGGTCACATGAAACAGATATAATGATAGTGATATATTAAAGTTTATAATGAATTTGTAGATTCAATATCGAATCATTTAAATCAGCAATGTTAATAAATTTCATTGGAAATATAGAGCATTAGTCACAACTCATCAGTAAAACAAATAAAGGATTCAGAACAAGTCTAGAGCAAATTTACATTAACTGATGATAATTTAGAATCAATTATGCAAAGTTGTTAACAATAATCAGGTTGCAAAGGGATGAGAGATATATAATTATGTGTTTTAGACAGATATTTTGAAATTTCTGTAATAATTTTGCGTAAAAGTAGATATGCCAAAACAGACAGAAAATCGCTATTTTCTAAATAAACAGTGAAATGGTTTTATGTTATTGTAAACGAGTTTATTAAAACGATTAGATAAACAACTTATCATTAAGTCACTTAGCACAAAAAACATATCCTGAAAATGTAATTATAAATTCTTCCTTATACATATTCTTAAGTAAAAATATCGGATTCAACAAATTAGTTTTTTACTAGGAAATAATTTTTAGAAGCTATAGTAAAAATATTCCTTTTTAAAATGAATTTTTAATGACTTGCTAATGACTACCTATGGTTTATACAAAATAACGATACTATTAAATAAAAATAATTTTCTCTTTGTACAGCAACTGCAGAATGGCACTTTGTGGTATATTTACGTGTCTCCTTCCAATTATATGTGTCATTACTAGTCGAAATAAAATTATTAATAAAAAAAATACAGAAACTATCTAAGATATGGGTTAATACAGAAAACACACATGGACGGGGGGGGGGATTAAATTTCGACTTTTCTCCAACTCATTAGAAGTAAAAATTTTATCTGTTTGTTTCCGCAGCCAAATGTAGGTAAAAAAACAAAAATTTTGAAATTTTATAGAAAAAACGATTGGAAATGAAAAAAAATAATTTCAACAATGACATTACATTTTTTAATTTTGTAGTTCTTAGAAAAGATATAGCTAGGTTAATGATGATTTAGATATGATTAATTTTTTCTTAATTATTCTTTACATAAGAGGAATAAAACGTGCAGATATTTGTTAACTCGGGAGAAGTCGCGCATACCCAGATTATGAATGGTTTTTACATTGCTACCAATAAATACAATTAATAATCGTCACTTTTTCAGCCTGAGACAATTGTTACAAATTCTATGATAATGTAAATTGTAGATTACTTTTCGAAAAATAGTGGTGAAAATTGTAAAACCCGTACGCATCCTGGGGTATGTCATACCCCGTGCGACTGCTCCCGGTTTAAAAATGTATTGTTTCTATGAGCTTTGAAATAGAAACAACCTCTTACTTTATAGAAATCTCTTACAGTTATAGAAATCGAATTTAGTCCATGGACATTTTCAAATATAATGGCTACATAAAAATGTAAGCAAGTTTTCTAGTATCAATTATATGAAGTCAACATTTAGAATGATAAAAAATGAATACCTACTCAGGATGAAAAACAATTTGTTAAAGGTGGAAAACAAACTAATTAAGTAAACGTTGCATAAATCACACACATTTAACTATGTCTTCAAATCCATGTACTGGTAAAGTTGTGATATGAGACAGATTATACTAAAAAATGATGTAAGATTTGTGACATTCCCTCCTAGCAAATTTTAGTATTTTTTTAAAGTATTAAAGATTTTGCTGTGTAAAAATTTTTCAACGACACTTATCCTCTTTAATAAAAAGGTATGCGTTGCTGTCGACTGGGATTTTCACTAAGCGTTGCCACAGATTAATCTCGGCAAATGAAACATTTGAAGTTACTGAAAATATTAATTGCTCGAAAAGTATTTGTCAGAAAATTGTTAGACAAACTGCGTTAGAAAGGTAAAAAATTGTATTTTTCTTGATATAAATTTCAAATCCACTGATTGTGCCATTTTTCAAATATTGAATTTCAAAAATTAGCAAATTTCACATTGGAGTACAGAAGCGAAAATTTCACGTGTAAAAAATAATAATAACAGCAATGTGTCAGCACGAGTCACAAATTATAGTAACCCTATTATTCTGTTAAAATATAAAAGTGAATTATGATGTCACGAGTGCATGATTTTTATTTAATTCTCGACAAATACTAGATGCGCCATTTCTTTTTATTTGTGAATAATATTGGTTAATTCACGTTATTAAAAAATGTAGCTATAAAACATAGAAATCAATGGAAAACGGTAGGAAAGAAATTTTAAACGTAATAATAAACCGTATTAAAAGACATAACTTAGTGAAACAAGTATCCGTTTTTATGTTATTTTAGAATATTCCAGGTAAAGGTACAGATTACTTTAATATACAAGGTTAAATTCACCGATATATTTCGTTTGATTTAAGGTTCTTTTGAAGAAACCGACCAGCGCAGCGGGCGTAGTCTGCTAGTATATATATACAAATCATTTGTAAATGCAAAAGGATCTTAGTATTTGAATAAATGAATCCATTCAAATCTATCAGCAAACATAATTCTATAAATAAAGCAACATACATAATTAAATTAATTAATTGCTAAAAGCTTATATATACACAGTTAAAACAGTTATCATTTTGATCTTGTGTATATTTGACGCCACGTTCAATAACGAAATTCCGATCTCTTCTCGATAAATCATCGTATGTTATAAAATGTTAATATTGCATAAGGTTTATTTAAAAATCATTTTTACTGCTCTGTTTTCTCTATTCATTAGCGTTTTAATTTTATTTTCTCCTTGTTATCGTAACCGCATAAAAAACTGATTTCAAAATGTGCATTTGTTTTCGCATACAATGATATTTCTGAAAATTTGTCGTTTTCAATATTAAGGGCTCTATTTGTTTCACTGTATGAAACTCCATGATCTTCAAAAAAATATATTTGGAATTGCGTTGTGCTTTCGTTATTTAAATAACTTTCTACATTTTCAAATTTAACGAAAATTAAATACATTATTGAAATGGACAACAGGAACTTTCTATAGTAGAAATGATGTATTCGCGCATTTCATACAATTTTACGGATTTACAATAAAAGAAACACTAGCGGTCTAAGCCCATGATTGTTGGAAATTTAATGTTTTTTTTTCATAAAATATCTTTCAACTACATTGATATTGACATATAATTTTATACTCATCGATATATTTGTCAACAGAAAAGCGGCGAAAACTAATTTATGCTTTTGTAATTTTGCACAATCGAATTTGAATGCCTTACTATTAGTGAGAATTAACTGTATGAAGTACGTCTAAACTTTCCTTATGCATCATGCAACACAGATAAAATTTTATTGTACTATATGTTGTGTATAGAGTTTATTGTCTACAGATATATTGCTAAAAAAAATATGTTACAATACGCTACCGTTCGTTAGCAGATCATCAGTTGTGTTTTCAAGTTGAAATGAATCCCCCCTTTTTAGATATTGTCAATATCATTTACAATTTTTATACAGAAACAATATAATCTATATGTGGTTATAGTTTTTTTAAATTTTCTATGAAAATATATACGTTTTAAAAATAATAAACTTTATCACCGGTACAAAACGCAAAAAAAAAAAAAAAATTATTTTCTTAATCATGCTCGTCTGTAGCTGTATAAGTCGTTTCACAGATATTTCTGCAAAATGTTTACAAGGTAGTTTGTACATTGCCTGATACATTGGACCTATATTGTCATACTGGACAACATGACGCACTTGGTGATAAAATATTGTGTCAAACCTGTAGTGTGACTTTTTAAAATTTTAAATTCGAACTTCTATGACGGCTAGGAGACGATAACTTGGAATGCTCCCGATTATCTTTAATAAGATTACAAGGTTTCCAAAGAAAAGTATAAAATAGTATGCTTTATACTGAATGAGTGCCTATATTTGCAAGTCACTGTGTATGATACTAGAGACTGAATAAGACATTATAAACTTTATTTTTAAACAATGAATTACTATTGGATAATTGTTCTTTTTTTATAGATTGTGTTATGAGTTTATGCATTTTGTGTCGCAGAATACATTACACTATTCCAGAATTATATTATACACATTTTATTTGGTGTCGCATGGTAGTTGAATAATACGTGAATCAGTTTGAGCACTAAAAATCTTATTGCTTTTCGATTCTCTTTTTTTTTTTTTTTTTTTTTTTTTTTTTTTTTTTTTGCATTAAACTTTATTTCGTAACATATTTCGGTAATGTAAAAAATCTGGAATTCTATGAATAAAATATTGTTCTATATACTTGATATTCTTTTTAGTATAATTTCTACTGTTAGCATATTTTCTTTAACTTTGTGGATTTTCGCAATCTAATTTATTTCTACATTAGGTTTTTTTCAGTCTTACAATTCATATGTAAACTATTTACCCCTAGTTTAGAGAAAATAAATCATGAAATGGCATTCTCAATCTATTGTTGTCTATTGTACTGAATGTTACTAACTTTTACTGGAGACTCGAGATATGTTTTTTTTTTTTTTTTTTTTTTTTTTTAATCTGAAATGTGGCTGTTGATTTAATGTATTTGTAAAACAAATATGTATTATTGTTACGCTTTATCACGCTTTATTTCTTTTATTATGAAATAACATAATATGTTTGGATCATTTAATTCGAATTTAATTCCAGTTATTAGAGGATTTGTCATTTGCTATAGATTCCCCATCTCACATTAATTGCTTGTCGATGACAATGAAATAAATTGAGAATATACCAATTCCAAGTGAGCACTCAATGAACTACCTTCGTTAACTGATCACATGAAACACATATAACGATAGCGATAGATTAAAGTTTATAATGAATTAGTAGATTCAATATCGAATCATTTAGATCATCAATGTTAATAAATTTCATTGGAAATATAGAGCATTAGTCACAACTCATCAGTAAAACAAATAAAGTATTCAGAACAAGTCTAGAGCAAATTTACCTTAGCTGATGATAATTTAGAAACAATTATGCAAAGTTGTTAACATTAATCAGTTTGTAAAGAGATGAGAAATATATAATTAGGTGTTTTAGACAGTTATTTTAAATTTTCTGTAACAATTTTGCGTAAAAATAGATATGCCAAAACCAACAAAAAATCGCTATTTTCTAAAAGACACTGAAATGGTTTTATGTTATTCGAAAATGAGTTTATTGGAATAATTTTAAAAAGCAAATTAGACAAACAATTTATCATTAAGTCACTTCGCACAAAAATGAAAAAAGTACCCTGAAAATGCAATTATAAATTTTTCTTTATAAATATTCTTAAGCAAAAATTTCGGATTCAACAAATTACAGTTTTTTACTGAAAATAATTTTTTAGAAGCTAAAGTAAAATTATTTCTTTTAAAAATGATATATATTTTTAAATTTTGTAGTTTTTAGAGGCGATATAGCTAGATTGTTGATGATTTAGATATGAGTATTTTTTTCTTAATTATTCTTTACATAAGAGGAGTAGAACGTGCAGATGTTTGTTAAAAGTGTAATGTTTTTTTTAGCTCTGAAATAGAGTGAAACATTTAGTTATAGAAACTGAATTTAAGCATGCATAAAATTTTAGGGAAATGATATGCACAGGTAAAGTAACGTGGTGCTTGTTGGAGTACGTTTTTTCTTTTTTTTTTTTTTTTTTTTTTTTTTTTTTTTTGAAGATGGTAAAGAAAACTATTTCCATATTTAAAGCTTAACACTTGAGAACCTTTCTCTAAAACTGAAAAAATATTGGATTTCAACACATATGACATTAAATCAGAATATTTTGCAGAGATCAATAACAATATGTAACAAAAGAAATAAAACTAGTTGGATGAGAAAATCCTAAAACTTTCTTCTATCTCATACATGTTAATATTTCAAAATTCGTTATCACATCACCAATAAAATCAATCTTTTTCGTCATTCTGTAGTATGTCAGCTGCTTGCGAAGCGTCTGGTTACCGGGATGCGAAGCACCCTTCGTTGCACTAGTAGCCAGTTTGCAAACAGACTATGAAAAACCTTCTGGCTGTACTGGTAGGAAAAAATAGCCTTCATATTCCTTCGTTTAGAGATTTTAGCTAATTTATTGGAAAACACTAAGCTAAAATGAGTGGAACCCTATTACCTAAGATTCATTCCCAGTTCTCTTCACTATTGATTTTGAATCAGAATTTCTTCAAATTAGTCAGCTATAGACAAGTTGGCTTTATGGCAATATATTTTTGTCATAAAATGTGGCGATATTTTGCCATGTATATTTCGTCTTGTATATTGAAAATTGTCTATATCTCAATCATAATTCATAAAGCTTGTATTAAATCGTGAGAATTCTTTGAGAAGGCAAATTTTAAGAAAATATTAGCAACTTATATTAACACATGATAGATTTGTTGAAAATATCTGTATTTATTCGTGGATTCTTTTATTTAAATGCTTCCTTTTTTTAAAGGGCCCCCTATTTAATCTCCTAAAAAATTCGCCTAGTATATTCCACCAAGTGCCGCCAAGCTTGGCGAGAATTTGACACTAGAGAAAATGAATATTTAGTTTTGAGCATATAAGAGTTGGAACGATGGTTACAATAATGAAAGAAAATTGGCAAGAAACCATGTTCACTAAAACTCATAAATTAAACCCTTTTATGGAGGTATCCTGCTGTCTTGTTTCAAAATGGCATCCACCGTAAAATTTCAAAGTGCTATATCTCAGCCACTTTTTAAGATAGAGGCAAAACAAAAAATTCTCCGGAATCCTTGGATCGAATCCGAACATTTAACGTTAAAAACTTTACAAAATTTTAATTTTTTGTGCATATTTTGAATTTGAAATCTTTAAGTTTCTATCACAATGTCGCATTCAGGCGGAATATCCCGAAATTCAACTGGGACCTGGAGGCCATAGTCAATAAACCCTGCGGGCGGAATATTATCAAATTCAAGTGGGACCTGTTGGCCATAGCCAAAAACCTATAAATGAAATTTTGTTCAATTCTATACATAACTTCATACATTTTTCGATGATACAAAGATGACACGTACACTGACACACGGACAAACAAACTTTTTTTAAAAACATATTTTTTGGAATCTCAGATCACTAGAATGTATAAATCCATCAAAAACTGAAAGTCGAAAAAATTTTCGATTATAATACTTTCTTCTATTATACAAAAAAAGTAAAAATCTATATTTCATCCTTAGCGGACATAGAAAATTCATATTATTCCATAATATATATGAAATTCATTTAACTAAATAAGGTTTTAAATGTTTGTGAAGAAAAAAAGTGGTTTAAAAGTCAAATTTTTCAGATTACGTTAATACATAATATCAAGGCTCATGAAAGTTGCAAAAGCAAATTTTAAATATTTTTCTACTCGAAATTTTATAATGGGACTAAAATATCTACTTTTTTCTTAGATTTAATATATTAATTAACTTACATATATTTGATTCATTTTAAACTATATATTATTTTCCCTAAACTTAATCAAAAGATGATTTCATTATGAAATATTAGATTTTAACTTTGTCATTTGTACTTGGAAGAAATGTTAAAAACAACTCATATAATTTTTATGATCATAATAGACATTAACAGTTGCTCTAAATATACATTTAAAATCCAAATATGTTATTATTTTATTTCATATATAAGCGACCCATGTATACGTTTTTAAAATCTTATGGTGAATGAAAGGAGGCATTTAAATAAAAGAAGCCACGAATAAATGCAGATATTTTCAACGAACCTATCATGCGTAAAAAAAGTTGCTGACATTTTCTTAAAGATTGCCTCCTGAAAGAATTCGCACGACTTAATTTAAGCTTCATGAATTATGTATGAGAAATAGACAATTTTTAAGTTAAAAAAACGTGACTCTGGAACTTTATTTGCATTGTAAAAATCATAAGTATTCCATGTTATGCAGCATGAAATTGCAGCTAATTGTAAAGCACACGTGAAGAATAAATTGCTTTCAACATTTTCTTTGTCCAATACAGTGAACGCTTTGTCAATATATTAACTCAGTTAAACATATACAGGGAACAGTAAATTGTGTTGATTCTTTTAAAAATTGAATAACTAGTACACTGTGACAGTTATTGAATTTAATCTTGAAGGAGGGCCATATGTGATATCATAAGTTTCTTTATGACTAGATAGTCCTATTTGAAACTTCTCAGATATTGCTCTGCGCAGTAATAATGCTCATAATAACTTTGGGATTTCAAAAGACAAACCTATTATTAGAGTTTCAGTATTTGGCAGGATAAGTTTAAGGTAAATTGAGTGAAATTAGATGAAATTTTATACCATAGTTTTAGTGTTCAAACAGTTTGACGTAGCGCGTCACCAGCCATCGGGGATACTTGAAACTAAAACAAGAAAGCGCATTATTCAAATTCCAGATTTCACGCATATAATGTGCAACAAGAAAAACTAAAATATCTTTATCCGATTAATTTTTATTGGATGAAAAAAAAAGCCTGTTTATTTTAGTACACGATGTATACACATGTTAGTGTGTGTGTAGGTATACGTATTTGATGCGTAATTTTACCTATACAGTATACATAATTGTCCATGAATTACAAGACTTGACACTCTTTGAGATAACTCAGATAATAACGTTCAATCTTTCCGAAAACAGTACAGAATTAGAAAATTTTGAAAATCACTAACTCTCCAACTACTTTAAAAAATGCACTGCGTAGGAACTCAAATTGTAACCTACAATATTATTTGCTATATAAGCCTAAAGACAGTAAGAAAATGAAATTATCAAATGTGAACGGATGTCTTTATTTTTTTGTCTGGTGGCGAATTTCGTAAACATCAAAATAGATTTATAAGCAAATAAAATAATGTTTTAAGTACAAAAAGTATCGCATACTAGTTTCGGTAACATGCAGAGTACTGTCAACAGTACAAAGAATGGACATATAAATACTAGAGAAGTTGATTTGACAGTTACGTTTATTGAGCAATAGAATTGTAGGAAATTTGAGGAGACATAAACTTGTAATATACATAAGGGAATGAAACTGGTAATACGAAAAATGTAGGCATGAATTAAGAAAAGATTGACTTTTTACTTTTTTACTTACGTCATTATTTACGTTTACTTACATCTTCCAAAAATTTTATAATAGGGAGGGTCGCCAAAGTCACGATTCACAACCAGTTTATATTTTTATATGGATATAAAAATTTTCAAGTTACTACTGTCTAAGCATTTAAGCCATTTTTCACAGATAACAGGAAATAGTTAGCGAAAAGACTTGGTAATATACAATATATGTTAAACATTTTATGAAATTTTCGTAGTTCCGGATACCCAAAACGGACGGGTGCTTTTTTTAATCCAAAAAATCCGAAATTTCACAATCAGAATTCAATAAGATTTGTACTGGAAAATGACTTTTTTACTGTTGTGTTTGTCAGAGAATTGAAATTATTTTTTCTAAATATAACTAGTAGGACCAGATATAATATAAAAATTTAAAAGTGCAACTTTTTAAAAACTTAATTGCAGTACTATTACATTATCATAATCTTAAATCTTCCTTTATCTTGAAAACATTTTCAAATTACATTACCTACATATTACCAATATTGAAAAAAAATCAATCTTTTGGAGACACCGTATATACAGATATATGTGTGTGAGAGAGAGAGAGATAGAGAAAGAGATAAAAGAAATAGGTGGGGACGGTAGAGGAAGAGAGCAATTACTTCATTATAATTTCAATATCTTGTCTCAATTTGTTTTTATTCGTTACAATTTCTTCCTACTTTTTTTCTAGAAAATACTTACGTAAAAATCACAAAATAATACATTCGACACTGAGTTAACTTCTCGTAATGACACATGCTTTGATAAATATATCAAAGATATATCACATGTTTCACAATATATGACATCAAAAAACTTTTTATTTTCTTGTGTTGAAGGATACTATTAAATTTCAACTCAACAAATAAATAACTTTAAGATTTGTATTTTCCTGTTCGAAGAGAAATAAGTGGTCCAATCAAAAATAAATCAAGGTATTTCACCATTGCATAAAGTTTATATTCGCGTTTTCTAAATAAAATATATGTTACGATAAGGTATTTTTTAAGGAATTTTTAACACATTTTAATTTTTATAATTGTATCTAGTGCTTTATAAATTTGATAAAATATGGTAGCCAGCAAAAATCTAGTCGCCAGTGAAAAATATTTACTCCCCACCTCCCCCAATATTGATTACAAAAATACAAACTTTTTTTATTGATTAATTGAGAAAAAATTATACTTTAGAATTATCATTTACATAGGTTAGCATACTAAACTACACTAATACTAAACTCGTATTATGTCATCATATTCGTATGTTATATTCTTAAGTTTTATTTCTTTATTTCAAATGAAATACTTATAATCACTTATATGTTAATATTTTTTAAAGGAATGTGATAGATTAATTAGCTTTAATTCTGAACACAAAAATCTGATTTGAAACGTGGGTATTTTTTAGCATTGTATCATAATTTAAATACCACAGAGACTAGATTGACACAATTTCTTGCTGTTTTATTGAAGCCTGTCTCCCCCCACCCCCAGTATTCTAATCAAGTTACATGATAGGTGGCTAGAGCAGAAAAGAATGACGTTTTACTGTGCAAGAGATGGAAAATCACTTTTAAACTTGGTTCTTTCATTCATTAAAAGCATGAGAGAAGAGAAAGATCACTGCTTGCCGCGCACGAGGGGACGTAAGAGTAAAAATACATCTTGTCTTAAACTTCTATTTCTTATGTCCATTTTTGTACAAAGAAAAAAAGGCCATTAAATAACTTGGTCGCCAGATCAAAAAAAGTTGTCGCCAGTGGTGACCTGGTGACCACATTTGTTAAGCCTTGATTGTGCCTAATGGTAAACTTATAATAAAAACACATTCTGAATCATAAAATAAATTTGTTTACAATTTCAAAGTCAGAAATAAAAGCAATTTAAACTATTTATTTTGTAAAAAAGTGTTGTGAAAGATTAAAAAATGTTTACCAGACACATTAGAAAAAATATATAAACAATATGTGGCATTCTAGTTTAGGAAAATACTAGCATTTTCGAGCAGCGTTGCGTGAGATTGCCTTAATTCAAACTACGATTAATTTTAATGTACAAACGTTGTCAACTCAGCCGTATGGTAATCAACTGACCATAACATGGCTAACGTCGGCCGAATTTTGAGAATTCGAAACCAACGCAGTCTCGATGAGGTGTAATAATCCGGTTCGCTTTTACTTCAAAAGGTCTTTCTTAAGGGCCTTTTACAGCAATAAAATCAAGACCGGCCGATATCATAAAATTAAAATGTTTTGTTAATACGCTCAATCGCTAAAAACGTGAAATAGGAGAAAATTATTGAAAAAAAAATAGGACAAGTGTTAGTAGGATTCGAAACCTGAGGGTTCCGTACCTTTATGTCACAATATCTTGAAGCATAGTAAGAATCTATTTTCCTTACAAATATGCAAAAAAAAAAGAACTGCCTACTTATACTTAGATGGATCCTGTATTTGTTGTATTGTAAATCTGTAAGGTATTTAATTATCCATTAAATCTTAACCAAATGTGAAAGAATGGATTACTGGATGAGAAAGAATGGATTACACCATATTGTATGTAAAAATTAGATTATTACTCTGCTATGAATTACATTGATTCTTGCATTCAGTTTACTTTGAAATTAAGACAACAATTAAGTCCTTCTTTCCTGTATGTCCGTGTTATTCGCAGTGAAGATGGCTTTTAGACTACCGTCTTTTAGACTACCGTCAGATGGCTGTCAGTACTCCACCTCACAGGTATTCTTCATATCTCCCTAACCAGAAATTTGCTACTTTCAATACTTTTTCTTTTCGGACTTCCAATATTTTTTTCACCCCTCAGTTACTTAGTGCTGAACTTAATTATTTTAAAGCTATTGGTGTTGATTGTGCTTATTCTTGTAATATTATAGATTCTATTTAGAAGAAATTGACGAAACCCGTCCATTCAGATGAGAATTTATGCTCCAACTCTAACACTTCAGTTGTTTTGCTATTTTTCCCTAAAATCAGTCAGCAAATTGCTAAAATTTTTAAGAATGTTTGAATTCAATGTCAGTTTTTCTCCTTTTAAAAAAATCTTTTTTCCAACTCTCAAACACTCCATTGATCGTATATATAACTGGGGTATTTTCCAAATCTCTTGCCAGTGTGGTCTCTTTTATATTGGTCAAACTAAACTTTTTCTTAGATTTCGTTTGAAAGAGCATGAAGGTTTTGTTAAAAATCAGGAGCTTAAACATTCTACTATTACTCAACATTGTTGGTCTTTTCAACATAGGTTCAACATTTCCTTAGCCACCATTATTCAAAAATATTCTTCTAACTTTGATCTTTGTTTTTGAAAAGCATACCATATCATTAAATTTCTCACTCCTTAGTAAATGACCAATCTAGTACTCTTGATTTTCCCAAGTATTTGGAAAACATTAATTTAATGTCCTTATTTTTTGTTCCTTTTGTTCTTCGGTAGATGTCTCTGCTTGTACACTCAGTTGTACAATATCACACTACTTTCTTCTCATGCTACTTTCTTCTCATTGGTTGCTTTTGGCGCGTTCTCTACCCGCATCGGGTATATATGCCACCGCCCCTCTGTCGTTTTGCTTTTCTATCTTCGTTCATTTTCTATCTTTGCTTTTTCTATCACGCTGTGCTTTGTTCTTTGTCGTACTGAAGAAGAATCTCGCTTGTGGATTCGAAACAGCTGTTTGCTGCTTTTTTGTGTATTATTTGTGCATTTTAAACGTTGGTATTCTTTCTTTTAATATTCTTCCACAAATGTATATTTGCTATTTTTACTTAACATATATTTATATATATATTTTATTATTTTAAAGGGAGGCTTTTAAATGTGAAAAAAAACTTTAAAAACAATCTTGAATTTAGAATATAAAAATATGCAAGTTTAATGAATTTAAATGAAATGTTAAAAGATTATGATAGCACGATCCATTTTGGGAGAATTCTACAGATCTGGTTTTGAGAAAAAACAACAACATTTTACAAATCTTATAAGCATTACGTGTAATTTGATCACTTAAAAGCATGAGAAATTATATTTAAAGATATTTTTATTATTTTTATAAACTTTCAGAAATATTGAAATATCAACTATCTTAAATATAATCTCCTATTTAAATACCAGAAGTATTTAAAGTAGAGTAAATCCAGGTTAGATACCCCATCGTGTTAGTTGCCTAACTCACTGTATTTCAGCTATTGAACGTGTGGCGGAGATAGCGACGTTCTTCTACTCTCCATTGTTGTAAAAAAAAAAAAAAAACGTTTCAGAAGACATTGCAGCAATTTATTTCTTCAAATAACAGTTATATCCATCCAAGAAAATTAAGTTTGGCTTTTATTGTATGTTTTTATAAGATAGACAAGTAGAAGATAAAATATAATATAATTACTAGAATTTGTTCATGAAATATTTAGTAAATGGTGTTTAAACAGGTATTGAGCAATGTGTTAGTTATAGCTAGCAACCACATCTATTTCTACACTGTTAAAAATTTGCAACAAACTGTCCAGTCATTTGACCGTTTTTATAGAAAACGTTTAAATAACCGTAACTTAACTCCATTCTGACCATAATATAGGCAATAATATGCTCATAATAGATTTAAATTACAGTTATGTAACCGTTTTCTATAAAAACGGTCAAATGACTGGAAAGTTTGCTGCAAATTTCTAACAGTGTACTTCCAAACCTACTAACTAGAACGTCTATTCCGGATTAGAAAGGATACATGCTCCACCTGGATAAGGGATATATACCTCACTTCTGATTCAGGAAAAGAAGATCCATTTATAAATATCAAATACCTTTGGTGAGGGATAATATATTTTTTTTAATCTTGAAGCAAGGAAAAGTGATATAAAATAATAAATAACGAAGTAGGGGAAATAAAAGGTGTGAAAGTAGCCAAAATGTCCACTGTTTGATTTCATCTGAAAGAGAAGAGAATGTGTCAGTTATTGCATTTATTAACGCAGAGGGAAAGGTACCACCTCCTGCTCTAATTTTTAAATGTGTGAGAGGAAATTCGGGTTTTCTAACAGTCTTCTTTCGTGATTACAAATTTATATGAACCCCAAATCTTCTTTCATTTTCTCCTAGCCTGTAAGTAAGAGGCTTAAGGAGGACTTTTTTTCAAAGAAAGCCACCAGGTAAAGTGCTGCTCATCCTGGACAGTCACTCAGCGCATGTGAGTTCTATGGAAAACTGTGTCTGCCACGTCTTACCACACGATTCTGTAATAGATCGATAGAGCATTTCTTAAACTGTTCAAAGTTAACTTCACGAATGCAGTTAATCAGTGAGTGAAGCATAATCACCAGCAACAATTCCAAATATTTTGTGCTAATTGTCATTGGAAATGCATGGAAAACAACAGCGTGTGATGAGTACTGCGTTAATGGGTTCGTACAAACTGGAATTTTCCCACTCAATCGTGAAGCTAACCCGGAAAAAATTTTCGGAATTTCCGGCAAATGTCAGTCACAGAATGATGAAAGGAGCACAAGAGAGACTTGCCTTCCTCTATTTTTGGTAGAGAAGACCTACTAGATGACTATCAAAAGCATACATGTTTGATGTACATCGGCATTTCTCGAAGTCATTGAAAACGGTCAAGCAGAACCCCGTCCTTCTACAAGTTTCAGTGTTCTTCTAAATTTTTACATAAAATAATCCCTGTTCCTGATTTGCTATGCGAGAAAATATAAGCAAGAAGAAGGTAGCACAAGTGCTTAAAAAAGAGTGCGTCACAGAAAAAAAAAAAGAAAACAGCTCATCTCCATCCAGAAAATCAGACAAAGAAAAGAGAACACAGCCTGCCAATAAGCTACAAGTGAAGAAGTGCAAAGAAAATAGTGATGAACTGGGAAGCTTACCACCAACGTAAGGCATCTTATATTATACTTTATGCTTATAATGTCGTGAACATAATTTCCAAACTAAACTTCGTGTTGAATGAGTGGATACATTTATTGTTTGGGATAGCTGCATGAGACATGCACAATGTATAATATCCGTTGCAAAATTTTCGGAAATAAAGAAAAAATAGAGAAGTGTAAATAAAAAATAAAATGTTTCTACCCAAAATTTTATAATACAACTTTTCTTTTTAAAGAAATCATAAGTTTGATGTAAATGGGTTATTAGTAAAATGCAAAACTAGCTTTTGAATTATAAATATTAAATACCTATGCTACCTATTCTTTTACGAAAAGGGCGTCTATCCCCATTAAGTGGGGTGTCTAAATCTCATGCCCGGGATAGATGGTCAAAATCAATGAGTAAGTTTTTAGTGAAACCCCATTTTATCTGTTATTTATATTACAGTAATATTTTGTACGATGTTCTACATAAAGTTTACAGTAGATAGGTTACAAGTGCACTACATAATTCATTAATATAAAAAGGAAAAATCACTTATTTCTATAGAGATGGAGAAAATTCTTAGACTTACGTTATTTAAATGTGTTCTTCCACGATCAATGTGGGATTTCTTTTTCAAAATTAAAGGTTTTCATATATAAATACGAAATGAAAATCTGAAAAATAAAATATTTTATTTACAAATTTAAGATATGCATGTTAAATTAATTAAAATTTAAAATTTTATTGGAATTATATAATGAGAGGTGTATTATAGAAATAATTGTATTTTTAATATTTGAAGGAAAATGTAACACACTTTTTGCTAAGTTTCGCTAATATTTATTGTACAAAATATGTTCTGTAAATAAATACATTTTATAGTACGGTGGATTATCTGAATCAACAGAAAAAAAAATATAGAATAACTATCTAAAAAAGCACATATGATTTTTATTTATTCCTACTTTTTTCAGCCGCTATTTCTTAAAAATATACAGTTTTTTACCTGTCTGTTGATATTTCTTTTCTCCAATGTCTTTAAATAAACCGTTTTTTATTCATATTAAAATAAAAACGCATTAATTCACATATAAAACAATGGCATGTTTTTTCAGAAATATTTTTATAAAAACAAATAAATAAGCAGTCATAGATATCTGAAATGACTGCTCTTTTTGCGTCAATTTCTTGAAAAAAATATGTAAAATGATATATATTGACATCTGTATGTTTTTTTTAAATATTTTTTTGCTTAAATGAAAGTATATTATTAATGCATTCGGATATTTTTGTATTACTATAAATTTTGGATGATGCTATGAAATATTCAGAAATTATGTAACATATGTGAAAGTATTTAAAAATTAAAAAGTTTTAAAACTTTGTTTATGATGCCTCAAACTATACTTTCCAAAAGTATAATTTGGTGGACATATTTCTCAAAATAAGTGTTTTTTTTTTATTATTTTAATGCAATTAAGCCAGTACGTCAGCTTACACCATTGATTTTTAATTATCACATAGACAATTTAAAATAAATTTTTACCTGTTTTTTGTAACAAAATAAAGCAATAAAACCTGGTTCCCTGTCAGTTTGAGTCCACCTTTTAAAGAAATAATGAAAGAAATAAACCAATATCTTTTTTTTCTTAACCACAATGTTAAAATTTTCAACAAACTGTCCAGTCATTCTACCGTTTTTATAAAAAGCGGTTACATAACCGTAATTCAACTTTATTCCTACCATAAAATGGGCAATAATATTGTCAGAATAGGATTCAAATATATACGTAATATTTTTTTATAAAAAATAACAGTGCAGTATCATTACTATTACTTGCGGAAAAATTGCTGCAGCAGAGATTCATGATACACTGCTGGATTTCCGGGAATTTACTTTTTTTTAGATTTTGAATATTTTGTTTAATTTCTTATTGGAGTGAACAATTTCTGGTTGTTTGAGTGAAAAATGTTCAGCGATCCGAGAAAAAATGGTCAAAATGATAAAATCCCATCAAGAAATGGAAAAAACTACTGGCGACAGATTTGCTGTTAATCCTGCGTGATTTTACAGAAATATAGCTTTGATTTGAGGCATTGTTTAAATTTTAGCTTTGATTTGATAAATTTTCTTACATTTTAGCTTAGATTTTAGAAGTATGCGTGAATTAAGTAAAATGAACAAATAAGAAAAAACGGTCCAACATTATTAACGAAAAAATATGCCTCAAGTGACGGTTTATTAATTAAATTCCTACTATTAGCTCACACTCTCTCTATATATATCTTGTTCAATTTTTCAGTCGTTAATAAAATATTTTCTATTCATCCACTCAAATTCAAATAATTTTTTTTAAGCTTGTAGTGGATGACACTTTATGTTAATACAGTTTTTTAAAATATGAATTCATTAATTAAATTTAATTAATTAATTTTAGTTTTAAATGGTAGAAAAAAATTCCTCCCATTGTTTTCATAAATGAAATGAAAGATTTATCTCAAATTAGCGAGGCCACAGAAATAAAATACCGCAACGATGATTATAAAATAATGTTCAATAAAGATAACGTGGGACATTAATGCTGCACGGGTTTATTTTATATATTTATGATTAAAAAGTAGGAATTGACTTATTTTATATATATATATATATATTACTTGTTTTTACTGTATGTCCTCATTAAGCTACATACTTTGATATTCTATTAAACTGTAATAATGCGTTTTAAACTGATTCGACACTGTTTTGAGAAAGCAAATGGGATAAAAATTTTATTTTCAAATATATTTTAGATTTCAGATAGATTTATTTCCATATTCCTGCATATCTGAATAATTTTCGAGGTACTCGAAATAATTTTATTAGAGATCCAATAATTGACAAAATTTAAGAAATCACCACATTTTATCTGATTTTGACAGTAAGAACCTTGTGGATTTGTCACAGTCATGTCGAAAAGACCATGGGCCATACATTAGAAGTAGAAAGTGTAAATAAACAGGAATTATTGGTACTGCGGAAAATAAAATAATGTTGTATGTTATTTATTAGCATCACGTGAATAACAAAATTATTTTTTCCATTTTCATTATTTAAGCAAAGTTATATTCATAAAAATAATGACAATAAATATATCATTATTATTTCGAAAAAACTTGGCAACGTTAAAAAAATAAAATAAAATAATAATAATTTGTTGAGATTTATTCGGTTGTTGATGCTAATTTGGAAATTCATCCTAGTATTTTAATAAGTATATTTCTGGAATTTTATTTTCGTTATTTAAATTTGTATGTGACAAATATAACTGAAATGAATATAAATAAAGTAAAAATAGTTTGTTTAATATGCGTTTGAATATTAGTCAAATGATATCCAGTTAGTGTCAGACTGAATGTAGCTGCCAACCTGAAGCGGTTTCAGCTTCTGCGATCTACTGGTATTTATACAAAAAATAAAATAATAAAATCTATAAATAAAAATGTTAATCTAAGAATTTTTATTATGACTTCTTAGCAACGTGTATTTATTATATATGAAACTTATTTGATGTAATAATACTAACTATATATAACTACATAACTAATAATATAACTATACCAAATGATGTCTTGGAAATTCTTCTATGATCAACAGTTTTGATGAAAACTTGAATGAAAGACTTTTACACCCTACTGGGAGTTAAATTAAGAAATCTTCGTAAAACTAAGCAATAACATACAAAAAACGAAATCATGTATTTTGAGCTATTTTGTTTTTAAAACAAGACCGGCAAATTACCCACTAAGTATGCTTTCTGAAACACAACTTTTTCAATAATACTAAACAAAATGTTCACTCTAATTAGGTGAAAGTTACTATCTTATCATAGAAACTCGACAGAGTTTCTCGCCAAGCATAAGAAACAGCAATGCATTGAACCGTAAATGAAAGGAATTTCCGCCAATGGATGCCAAACGATTTTACAAAAAAAAATTGAACTCTGTCTAGTTTATATTTTGCGGACGGGATAAAACGGGTTTTTGACACATCTTTATCTCGCGTTCTGTTTATGAAAAAACAAAATTCTTGATTCTATGGAATGGGGCGTGCCAAGGGACTAAGGATTCAAAAGTAAAGCAAAATCCGACGAATAGGTTTTCAGTAAATGTGATTTTAAAAGTGCTGTTTTTTGCACTTTTTAAATCTTGTTCGGACCAAAAACTGTTGATAGGGCTACAGCAATGTGTAATTATCGGATTTTTATGCGGTTTACGTCATTTGAATTGCTTTTATGAGTAGTTCAAACCTTTGTAAGTTTCATGTAAAAATATTAATTAGTTTTCGATTTATATCAGTTTACAGTTATTGATTCCTATACTTAACATAGAGCTAAAAATAATAAATGACCCAACTCCTTTAGAAATGGTCGTATACACATGATATTAATATATGTTATTTGCAGTCGACCCAAGTAAGCTTCCTATTATAAAAAATCGTAACATTTAAGGTTCGTTTACAGGGTCCCACAAAAGATCTTTTGATATAGGGCTAAAGAGTTGTGTAATTATCCAATTTTTACGCGGTTTGCAACATTTGAATTGTTTTTATGAGTAGTTCAAATGTTTAATATTTCGTATAAAAATATTAATTAGTTTTTTATGTATACCACTTTAAAGTGATTTATTCCTATACTTAAGATGAAGCAAAAAAAATATTGAATGGCCTAACTCTTTTCAAAAAGAACGTATGCGCATGATTTTAAAATATGTTACTATATACGACCTAAGTTAGCTTCCTATTGTAAAACAGAATGGCAGAATTTACTGTTCGTTTACAGGGTAACTCAAAAGATTTTTTAATAAGACTAAAAAGTTGTGTAATTAGCGAATTTTTACGTTGAAGTACATGATCCCTGTACTTAACACAGAGGAAAACAATAGTAAATTGCATAACTTTTGTCAAATTGGCTATATACACAAGATATTCTAATATGTTACTACATCCTCTCAATTGCAAAGCGGCATTGAAGCATATACGTTTCGTTTACAGAGTCTCTTAGAAGATCTTGATTACATTACAACCGATGTATATTTACTGAGTGAGATGTATTTTAATGATTTAACACTGTTTCAATCTCTGTAAGGTTTCATTATCTTGATTAAAATTTAATATGAGTTCATTTTGTCCGTCTGAAATCTTGTCAATGTTAAGCTCTAAATCTATTAAAATATAGTATTTTCATCGATTAAAAAAACTGTGTTTATTTATAAATATATTATTCTAGCATATCAGGAATTGATTGAAATAGCGATTACAAAATTCCAACTTTACGTTCATGCGCTAAGTAATAGAATGTAAAAATGTTGCTACCCCAAGATTACAAGTTTTACGTTTAAATATTTGCCGTTCATTGAATCTCCGGCTATGACGAACTTAAAATGCTAAATTTCGTATACAATAGGTAATCGGTAACGAACTGTTCGGTTTACGAACAAATCGGTTAACGAACACTTTCGCGTTAGATTTTTATGTTCGGAGAACGAACACCTCCCGAAACAAAGCCATGATGAAGCAATGCCGTGTTTCATATTTGCCGAGCTATACTTATTGCGTCTATTGTCAACTTTGAGAACATTTTAACAGTTGCATACATATGTCCTAATTAATTCATGAGATTGGGGACCTATATTTTAGGATCACCGAATTGGAATGAACAGACTATATGGACAGAAATCACTTTAATAGTTTTTGTACTTTTGCAAACGTTGCGAATTTTATATATTTCAAATTCTCGAAACATTGAGTTATAAAACTTAAACAAATAAAAAACTTCTAAGGTGCTCAGTAATTTTCAAAAATAATATATTTAATATGTTAGTATAAAAATCCCTGTAAATTTTTTATACTAATAGAAATAGGTTCGTAGAAAAAAAAATGTTGATTATTCTCGGTAAAGTATGCTCCATAAACTTATCATTGTAGTTGACCGAAAAAATTGCTTCTTATTTTTCCGCATTTTTCTGAAACTGTAGTATTTTAATTAGTTTGTAAACTACTGTAAAATTGTCTATTTTTTTTGTTTTTGAATGTATATAAACGGAAGAGTGATATAAACAAAAGAAAAAGGAAAATAAATATGTCATAAATAATCTGATGAATACAATGTAAGGAAATTAATATAAAAGTTTCCCCGTTGTTATGGTCTGTTTATAGCATCACTATTATTTTTTTGCCCCTTTCATCTTTTCTTTTCTGAATAAAAATGGAATCCGTATAATTGGAATTAAATACCTTACAAAAAGGAGTGATATCTCATCAAAAACAACTCGTTGTAAATGATCCCGCCAAGCCGCAAACCTAAAGCGTCAGTCACAAAAAGAAGTGATATCACGTAAAAAGAAGCGATATAGAAGTGCATACTCCGAGTCCCGTGTAAAAATCTATCACCACTCATAATGTTTCCAAAGGACTCGGAGTGAGGTACAGTATGTGAAAACTGCTTGGTGACCTGCAGGCTTTTATAATGTTTGCGTTTAATGCAATTACATATGGCTATATTATTTTTCTTTGATTTTCTTTTCTTTTATTTATTTATTTATTTATTTATTTTGCTCCCATAAAATTGTAAAAGTTGAAGCTTCTGTGTTTGCATGTCCTTTCTTATTTATGAGCTTGAAAAATCAATTTGTTGATTTTATTTACCATTATTTAAACTAAACACCACTCTTACGAAGAGGATTTTTTAAGTAAACGTATAAAGATTTTGAGTTTGTAATATCTATATATCTATCTATCTATCTATCTATCTATCTATCTATATATATATATATATATATATATATATATATAAAACCATAAATGAAACTTTACCATAACATCAACTTAAACTTTGAAATAATGATTAAGTATGAAATAATTAGTTGACAATGAAAGTATTCCCCAACACACTGAATATAGTAATATAAACCATATATACCAAAAACTTATTTAAAAGAAGAATAAATTAAATTAAAAATTGAGTAAATGAAATTGAATGAATGAATTGAAATTCGTGGATATATAAACCTTATAATAAACGTTAACTAAATTGAGATATATTGCAGTAATTCTAGCTTAAGGGAATGGCATAGATCTGGGGGAAAATCCGTTCTATCAGTTCTTTCGCATACAAAAATATTTATAAAAGTGGTATAACAAAAATATAAAATTTATTTTTCGATTTTCATAATTGATATACTACATATATTATAAAAGGCTGCAGGTCGCGAAGCAGTTTTCACAGAGTGTACCTCACTCCGAGTCCTTTGGAAACATTGTGAGTGGTGATAGATTTTTACACGGGACTCGGGGTATGCACTTCTATATCGCTTCTTTTTATGTGATATCACTTTCTTTTTGTGACTGACGCTTTAGGTTTGTGGCTTGGCGGGATCATTTACAACGAGTTGTTTTTGATGAGATTTGATATTTTAGAAAACGTATAACGCATTTCAATACCCAATTTGAGCTATTACCGTCGATAGTTGGATTGCTTGTCGAATTCTTTTGTGCAGCCCAGTTATCATAGACATAAGATAAAGCTAAACAATGTTAATTAAATTAAAGAATCAACTTAAAAATAGCGTTACAAGTCAATGTAAAAATAGCAGTAGTAATATAATGGCCCAAAATTCAATCAACCTATTTCAAATAAACAACATTAAACCACACAAATTCAAACAAACCCAACATTAAAACCACATAAGGCCGTTTCATGGATAACTCAGTTCCTCTTCATCAGTGTAAAACAGGAACAAAAAAAGATTAAAAGGATTAAAAAAACCACACTCTGTTATAGCCCCGAGTACTGGCTTCTGAACTGACAAAAAAGGCAAGCATTTATACACCAGAAAAAGCATAAGTTTCGTACCTAATAGGAATACCCCGAAAAAACAGGCATCACTGTTCAGGATCTCTCCACACAAGAAAGAAAAAAGGTGTGCTAGTCATGCCATTAACCAAATAATCTGTATTGTTATGTATATGATAAACCTCGTAAAACCAAGATCAAATACTGAATTGCATTTTTGAATAACTTTACCTTCAGAAACTTTAAACTGATGGTTCGAATTCCAACAATTCTTTACTTTTGTAGATTGTTTTTTAACATAATGTGCATGCTCTTTTAATCTAAATTTAAGACTTGGTTTCGTCTGCCCAATATAAGAGAGCTTATCATATCTATAAAAATGCAGATTCCTTGGATAAAAACATAACTCGCACCCATTTTCTCTCTCTTGTGTAGGTGTTATCCTACCCAGTTATGCCTGTTTTTCGGTGTTTTCCTCTCAAATACGTCACTTTTGCTTTTTCTGGTATATAAACTCTTACCTTTGCCTATTTTTGGTCAGTTTACAAGCCAGTACACGGGACTATAGCCTTCTTTAAATCTTTCAATCTCCCCCTCCCCCTGTTTTACACTGATGAAAGGGATCTGAGTTATCCTTGAAACGGCCGTATGTTGTTTTAATGTTGGAGTAGTTTGAATTTGTGTGTTTTAACATTGTTTAGCTTTATCTCTGCAGCCACACAAAGGGAACATTTTCTGGTCAATATATCATACTTTGAGCTCTATATACACGATAAGTCAAAATTGCCCTGATTACAAATGCCATTAACATCTTTGTAAAATATGCTCGGTAGAAACATTCTAAGCTCGTCATAGAAAGAAGCTCAAAGTTTTATTTGTATACTTTATAACTGTTCCATGTGGCTAATTTAAATCATACACAAAGCATACAAATTGACCAGTCAATCTATCCATTTTGCGTCAGGTATTGTGAATAATGTTTGTATAGACACTCATGTCGTTGAAGTTTCTAAGCGACTTTCAGTTGGATTGCTTTTATAGGCAAGGAAGGAATATCTCCGTGAACAGGGAATATGCATAATGTATTCAGAATGTCTGGTCAAAAATGGACTATTACTTTGATATTTTCTGTGTGACTAAAAACGCCATATAAAAAAGCTATGAAGTGCGCAAAAAAGACGTTGTCCTTTTTCTGTAATATACTTAAGGCGTTTCTTCCAATTATTTTTTACAATTACGTTATTATTATCAAGGCAATCATTTTGACTTACCCTGTATATATATATGTATATACATATATATAATTTGATTTAACAGTAAAAAAACTAAAGTGATTTTTCAACCTATTTACATTTAGTAAATTCTTTGTTTTGAACCAGGAATAGTTTTGAAATTGTAGTTAATAAAAAAAGATTTATTAATGATAAGAGTAATTATAAGTTTATCATTATAAATATATAAAAAAAATATCAAATTAAATTCACTTATAACTGCAGTATGATATAAAAATATGATAACAAGTTATCGTATTTAATTGTAGACAATTATTTTTTTTTAATGACGATTTTGTACTGTAATATACTAACAAAATAAGATGATTTATAGTTGCGTTATCATATAAGCTTATGAAAATCAGTCACTGTTTTTAATTGTAACCAATTTATTTAAATAACTGCAAATTTGTTGCTGAAATTTTGTAAATGTATGTTTCCGGCGTTACTACATACCTATTTTCACTTAATTTATTTTATTTTTCTCTTTACAAAATTATATTTGTCTGTACTATAAATTGCAATGTTTCTAATATTAAAACTTTTGATGAAGTGCACTGATTTGTGTACAAAAAATTAGAATCATCCATAAAGTAAATATTTTTTTCTGCTTAAATCTTTGAATATTAACGACTTTTACCACGTGGCTTAATTTTAGTTTTTACTCGAAAAAAAAAAAAACGTAGAAAAGTTTAATAAGAGTATTTGTAAAACGATTTGAGTGAGAACCATTACAGGAGACACAACTTAATAACAGATAAGATAAAATATATGCTTTGAAAATTTTTCCTTTTGAAAATGGAACTCCCAATTTTTAGCCTAAAACTAAAATCACTGACGAATGATTATCAAAAAACAATTTTGTTTAATATTTAAACATATATAAACGTTATGAAACAAAAAACTACAAGATTTACCTTTTTTCTATCTATTGAAATAATACTTTCATTTATCAAGTGTAATGTCCATTTACTAAATAAGCATTATTGCATATCCAATACATATAAAACTGATAAAAAATATTTCCAAAATTCCAAATATGTGCTGAACAAAATGGACAAATTAAATAAACTCTGAGAAATCACGTAAACTGGCCGTTTAAATAACACAGGTTTTTAAATTATATAGTGTTCCAAAACAATATTACCATGTTTAAAAAAAGAAATCCAGTTTACCTTTTACATATACGTTATACTCATTTTTTCTCCAAGATATTTTAAAATTCGAATATATTAGAGCACTCTAGGAAATTAGTGACTAACGGCTCTCATTTTCTTGTCTGCTTAATCATTTTGGGATTACTAATACCTTATGAATTAATGAGAAATAATTAATTGCATCCAAAATGTTTCAGTTAAACATCTGACCTTTCTGTTCCCTTTTAAACATTGCATCCAAAACTTTTATGTTGCAGATAAACATCTGCCCTTTCTGTTTTAAAGTAGCAACCTGGATTACTACGGTTGCTTTAAACATTTTCTTCTCATGAAATCTGTAAAATAACAATTATCGATGCTCTAAATGGGTTGAAGCTTATTCAATAATTAGTATTTTGTCAGATTAACACGCAGACTTTATTATAGGGTAAATTTACACATTTTCTATTAGGTAGTATGATTAATACTTTACATACCGAAAGATAATACATATATAAAGAAAACCATAAATATTCATAAATGCATTATGACAAATCATCATATTTAAAATCTTTAGGGAGTATTTTTCAGATTCTCTTATATATACCTATGATAAAAATATTTAATAAAATATTTAATAAAGTATTGGAAAACAATACTCCATTTGTAGTAAAAACAGTTACAAACATATGTGTAAATAAAAAACAGTTAAGTCACATATACCTCAGCCTAGGATTTTGAAGATATGTATAAATAATTTATTGGAATTAAATAATAAAGTGTTTTTATTTTCAATAGTGCAACATTCAAGGCATCCGCAAAAATAAATTTCTCAAAATATTCAATAGTAACAAATTTCTAGTCCAAATAGCTTACAAGCAATCATGATGTAAATACTCCAGCATCTCACATCCGTACGGCATAACTTCGCTACACTGTGCAGTGCTGAACCGTCTCATCCAAACATGAATTAGTAGCCGGCCGGACGGCCAATTAAGGAAAAGCAACTTAGACAACAAAATGTACTGAAACCAAGTCGGCTTAGAGATTTATCAACGTCAGGTGGTGATCAGAAGAATCCTCGTCCCGGTGCCAGTCCTGTTAAGCTGGGCAAAAGACCGGCAAGCAAGGGCCTGGTCAGCGGTCTAAAGAAAAGCCATCGTGAATATAGAGTGTTTTATAATCATTCAAACCTTTTAATTCTTAAATAATGTTACAAAGGTTCCCGTTGATAATTTATGTCTTAAAAGTAACCACCATATAAAATTATTTTTTTTTTGCTTCAAGAGAATAGAATAAATAATAATTTTAGCACTTTTTTAAGTCTTGCACCACCTTGAGGTTAGTTCAAATTCTGCCTCGACAAAAACATAACGTTCAATTATTGCAGGTTAGTTCAAATTCTGCCTCGACAAAAACATAACGTTCAATTATTGCGGTTCCTTTCTCCCTAGGTTAGTTCAAATTCTGCCTCGACAAAAACATAACGTTCAATTATTGCGGTTCCTTTCTCCCTAGGTTAGTTCAAATTCTGCCTCGACAAAAACATAACGTTCAATTATTGCGGTTCCTTTCTCCCTAGGTTTGCACAACGTAATTTAATGCAAAATATAAAATCATAAGATTTCAGAAACAAGCATGAATCTGATTTAAAACGCAACAACTGCATATGTGTTAGTCCTTCACTCGCCTGTATGTTTGTCGTAATAATTGAGAATTGATCTCGACTTTTCATTTGTAGTTAATCTTTTTCTATACATTAAAATGTCCATAACGAACACCCAAATAACGGACACCTCTATTTTGCGGGCATTATTTCAGTTTTCAAGGAAAAATTATTTAAAGTGTTTTTAGCAACCGAATAACGAACAAATTCCGCGTTCCCAATAAATCCGCTATTTGCGGTTTTAAGGTATTAAAAATTATATCATTACATATGTTCTCATGGAATGTTGAAATATAAGAAATGCATATAAAAATAGAAACATTGCTAACTTTTTTCTTTACTATTAATATTTTTGCTATACTTGCATGTACATATTATTTTAAGTTGAATAATTATTAGTATTTTCTTATTTTATTCATGTTTCGCACTTTCAGATATACCTAACTATAATCCCTCTTATTTTACAAAGATTTACCACTATATTCATCTTAAAATTTCTGATGAAATTCTTTTTTTCGTACAATATACTATAGAATGTAAAGCATCTTTTGGTATAAATAATTTATTCCATAGTAGTAGTTTATTTGCATTTTGCAGTAAAAAAAAGTAATTATGTTTACAATTGTTTTTATGATTAATTCAATCTTAACTAATTCAATCGCGATTACTTTAATCATTAATCTAATTGCACAGACTAAAATTAAATATGGCCGCCATTTAACCCTTTGAGGGGCGGTGATATATATATATATATATATATATATATATATATATATATATATATCCCACCTAATTTTAATCCGATTCAAACCAGAAACTTTGAATAAAATTTTACTTTTTAAATTTGACGGGAAAAGTTGAAAAATTGCTTTTCCTTATTTTGAACTAAATTCTTTCGTAAATACCAGTGTGAATTCGACGTTACAGGAACACAATTGCTTGCCCCTGAAAGTGTTAACTTTTTTAAATTCACTTTCATTGCTATGAGACGTATTAAGAGTCACTATGCGATTTTCCTTATTGAAAATTATACGGGTTCACATAAAATTATCCAGATACACCCAGGTAAAAATGTGTAAATCATTTAGATTAGAAGGGACAGTTAAGTTCATTTTTTATGAAACTGGTATAATTTTTCTTTGTAATTATTATAGGCAAAGGCGAACAATATTATTAAATAATTAAAATTTAAAAAACTAATTAATTGAAATAAAATTAAGTTATGCTTCTGTCACAAAAAATGTTGCGACAAATTGAAGAAGAAAGTATATGGTTTAAGCAAAATATAACAGTTCAATGTTGGCTATCCATCATAAATTTATAAGAATAAATCATTAGTGTTGCTCTTCATTTCCCCCCTTCACCAAAATGAATCTTTCAAACTTACTCACAAACCAATTAATATCTTTAATATACACGTAAAATTTCAAGAAATTTTTACGCTGCACATTCACATATTTTTAAAAAAATTTTAAACATTTCAAAGAATTAATAAAAAAAAAAAAAAATCAGATATCTAATTTGTCGCTGCAAATTGCGTTCAAATAAACATACTAAATTATGTTTATATCATAAAGAAGTTGCGTCAAACTGAAAAATAAAGAATATTTTATAAGTAAATTGTAACACTACGAATAAATCATCAGGGTTGCTCTGCATTTTTACCCCCTCTCACCAAAGCTAATCTTTAAAACATACTCAAAAACCAATTAATTTGAGATGTTTTAATTTTTTTTAAGTAAATACACGTTCGATTTACGTTCTTTTACAAATTTTACTAATTAATGAACACCCTTTCTTTGCTTCCATACTTTGGAAACCCGTTCGAAACACGCACTTTCACCCATTTTGTTAAAAAGATTCTTTGTTTTATAGCAAAATGAATATTTTTGTACAATTCCTTCGTATTTAACCCTTAATACACTTTAAAAAAGTGGTGCCAATCAAACAATCTCAATTTGTAGCCCACTGGAGACACTGCATCGTACCCGCTCCCGAAATTTCTGTTTAAAGTCAACCTGAAACGCGACCTGAACACGAAATATCCCACCGAACACAACCCAAACTCGAAGTGAAAGAATCTATATTTAAAATATATTATTGAAAAAAGTAGTCTGCAATTAAACCTCGAATATCAATTCTATCATTTTCGAATAAAAACGAGCCTATATACATTCATTATATTAAAATATATAGTTTGTTGCATTTGATAAATGTTCAGGACTTTCTTTTGAAAAAATCTGTCAAACCAACTTCGACCTCAAATAGTAACAACCAAACACAAAATATTTAAAGTCAATCCTTCCCAAGGCAATCCGCATGTTGGGTCAGGTAAAATTGTACTGGACCAGATACAGGACACTAGCTGCGAACTCAGGGGGATAAAACCGGAAGAAACATGAGAACAAATAAAGAAAATAAAAGGGAAAAGCTTGAACAAAACATGACGGTTTTAATCATTAATTATTAATTAGATTAATCAATTAGATTGAGAATTGATTTAATCGTTAATCGGAGAGAGGGATTGAAATTTAATTAATTATTAATAATTAATCTATAAGTAGGATTGAAACGAAATTCAATCGCCAATCTAGATTAACAATTAAACATTTAATCGTTAATTTTCAATGGTTAATCGAATTAAAATTTTGCACCACCCTGCTTTAAAATATAGATTAATATTTTATATTTAATGCGAATTTAAACAAGTTTTATCAAAATACGTTAAATGTTAGAATAAAACTATTTCAAATAGAACGCCTGTAAAATGCGCAGATTAATAATCTGTATTAATTAAATATTTATAGGAACTATTATTTCTATTACTATATTCTACATGTTTGTGTTCCTGTTTAATCTAGCAGGAATAATGCACTAGAAAAAACAGGGGAAACTAATGTACATCTAAAACATTTATTCTTCAATTGATTGATTTTCTAGACGCTCAAAGTTGTTAGCAATTAATGATTTTTCTTGCTTCAGACTCTTTCATTTACAAGCCTGACAACCAGAAAACAGACATATATTGATAGTTCGCTAATTAGACTTAGTGATGTGTAAATTGAATGGTACTTAATTTCGTTTCAGATGTCTTTGATTTTTGTTTTAATTGCTTATTTGTCATTTTCACAAGACAAAAGTTTTTGCAAATGATTCTTATAAATATGATATAACATTTTCAAAATTATAATAATTTATTTTCACATAAAGGTAGCCAAATTTAATCATATTTAATTAAAAAAATAGATCCAAGCACCTAACGAAGCTCATATTTTATAAATAGTTGTATTTGTAACGTTTGACAGAATTTATAATAGATTTTTTTAAGCACCTTTATTTTTTTTTATGGATAATATATTCTTTAAATAAACACATTTTTTGTTTGTATCAACATTGTTTTTCTGTGTCAACGTAAAAAAATTAGAAGATATATCTAAAAAATAAATATAGGATGCTTAGTTAATCCAATTTTTCTAATGATTTTTTTTATAAGATGCCATTATTTAGCAGTCTGGTTATATTTATTTTCCCCGTTGCGTTGAATATGAACATATTTCTTTTTTACGCATATTGATAAAGAAAAAAAAAACATAAATTCATGGATAAAAAATTTCTAAGAAATAATTTCGTTAATGTATATATATTTACATATATATATATATATATATATATATATATATATATATATATATATATATATGTGTGTGTGTGTGTGTGTGTGTGTGTCTGTGTGTGTGCGCGCGCGTGTCGGTGTGGGTGTGTGCGTATGTTAGACATATTAAGCCTAAATAACTGGCAGTTCTGAGAAATATATAAGAAACATATTAAGTGTTCATGTCTGTTTTAATTTCATGTGTGTGCGAGAGAAATATAACCAGATAATGCTATTGAACAGCAAGTTTATAATTCGCGTACCTTCATCTTTTGTATTAATTTAGGAATCCATTAACTATAGTGTAATATTGTGCAATTGTTTAACCTTTAGATATATGACCGATGCTTTTAACAGAAGTTTATGATCACAAATATTGTAGCTCGGCACTGAAGACTATCCGGTACGGTATCCCGTCTACGGAAAAAGCCACCAGAAAAGTTTTAAAGCAATTTTATTTTGGAACGTTTGGTACATCTGCGAATGAGTTTATGCACCAGATATCATAAGCGTACACAGCGATATGTGGTTTTCGTCAAACATTAATCTTCCGATCACGAGTCCGACTGCTTGGGAAGAGAGCTTATTGCGATCATTTTTATAGTTAACACTTTATGGTCTTACTTATGTTTAAACTTTCGGGAAGCATTACTTTTTCGTTAATAATATTCAAAATAGCTGTTTAAATCATAAAAGTTAAGGTTTACTGAAATTTAACAGGCATATCATTTACTGAAATCTGACGAATATTGTTATTTTGCGTACTATTAATATGACTATAAACTAAGGAAAATATTTGAAGACAATAATGTCGTTTTACAATAAGAGTAAACAAATATAATAACTCTTTTAGGGTTTTTTTAATCACAAATTAATCATTTGGTAAAAAAATTAGTGAAACGAGTTTGAAATTTAATTTAAAAATTTAAAAATTTAACAATAATTAATAATTTAACAATAATAATTTAACAATAATTAATAAAAAAATTTAAAATTTTTTTAATTTAAAAATACATTTATTATTATTACTATTAAACTAAATGCGGAAACATAAATGAAGTCATAAGAATAAATGTATACAGATGTACTACCAATATTACATGCGGTAATAGCAAATATTTGTTAACCCATTAAAGACTGACGTTGCGTTTTCGCAACAATATTCTTCTTATACCAGGTTTTAAGGTAACACAAGTTTTTTTAGTATATATATTCGCTTCATTTCATGCAAGTAACACCATTATAAAGTAACTCTTAGGTTGCTATAATATAAAAGTGGTATGAATCGCAATATTTGTATTATATTGAGAAAAATAATTCGGTCTTTAATGGGTTAACACAAAATAATATTCAATGAAAAGCTATGTCTTCTTAATAGGACGAAGACCCAAACAGGTTAATGAGAATGTCTATATAGAAACGAAGTAAAATGTGGTTCAAAATTTGTACACAACAACGTTCTGCATCGCGTATATCAATTAAACAAATTATTAATTTAATCAGTGTTTTATAGTTTATATTACATTGTACTTAATGTAACACTATCCGAATACATTGTACATTATTTAGTCATCCAATGTAATAAAAAAAATATGTCTTTCCCTAGAACCTAATAATACATTTAATAATGAAATGATAATCTGTTTTCAATTTTACATAGGGGTAACTATCCTAAAATTCTTTGTTTATGAGTAATTCTTTGTTTATGGGAAAGTCGGAAAGTCTAAACCTCTAAGTTTGATTTCATCGCACTCACGCATATGTTTGGTTTTAAAATGTTCTTTCCAAACACACAAACAAAAAGAAGAAACAGGCAACTAGCTTGTCAAAAACCTTCTACCCTAGGCTTCAACTGTGAAAGTCGAAAAAATATTCATTCATTATAAAAATGAAATATACCTACGTAGATTATTTTGTAAAACAGATAATTGTTAACAGTTTTTTTTAAAGAAATAATTTATTTCAGAAAACCGAATAGGTAGCCTACCTCATCTGGATAAAACGGAAACGAAAACAGTTTTTATGGTGTATTGATATTGTCATGTGTAAAGATTTTATAAAGAAACAATGATGGTACAAAAAAATGAGCTTCACTGTGATACAATCCATCTTGTCCTTCAGTACTCAATTCCGTTTCCATAACTATAGGTTCTGGTATAATATATGTTATATGCATCTGTAGATTATTAAGCAGGGAACAGACCACAATGGGTTTAGCTCTCTAATGTTGCATTTATTGTTACAGCATATTTTAATTCTCCTTATGTAATATTCATTAGAGCAAAATACAGTCAAAAATTAATGAAATTCTGTTAACTGAAATTAAGTAATCTCAAAAGATATAATTGTTCACAAAATGAACTGAATGCTGTAAAGCCTTCTGGTTGTAATAAATTTAGACTACATAAAAATATTTTGTATTTAAATAAAGTCATAATGTTTCAAATTATCTAAAATATAACACGGTTAAATTATATTCATGTCTGATATTCATTTCAGCCCTAATGATTCTCAAACATAAGTAAAACTCGATAATCGCCATTTTAAATTTACGAATTTCGTGTACATTTGTGAAAAATATATAATAAAAATATAATTATTTTACGATGGATATGAGATATTTTAGAAGTTATAATTTTTCACTTTTATTCTCTCTTGAAAATATTCGGCTTAGAAATATTTTTAAAGTTATCTTTAATTCTACATTTCCATTTAATTTGTATTTCTTAAAATATCATTTCACAAAATCCTTACATTATATCAGGCAAAACTATAGCAAATTCATACAACACGACATTCGAATAATTTATTGCAACAGCTAATGCGTAAAATATATACAAACTGTAATAAACGTATTTAAAATTCATATTTTCAAATACATATATATAAAATTTTGTGATATGTAAAATGTCATCTTTTAGCTTCTTTTGGAAAGAAGAGGGAATTTTAACTGATGTAAGATAACTTTGATAAAAAAAAAAAAGATCACCTGTAAAACATAATACAGATTTAAAATAAACATAGATTTTATCGTTGATTCCTACGTTCTTGATACCTTTAAGTATTAAAAATCATTGTTTCTATTTTGGTATTAGGTTTGTTTCAAATTAGTTATACAACAGTCTTCCTTGACAATGATAATTAATTTAAAATATAATTATGACAGATTTTCATAATGTATGTTCTAAATTCAACTTCATTAGTCTAGATTTTTAACAATTGCATAGAACAGCACAGCAGACTGCAATTTAAAATCAATACTAAAATGTGAAAATGTTCGTCTTCAGAATTTAGTTCAAGTAAACCAATTATTATGTGTTGAAGAAAAATATTGAATTGTGTGTGTGTGTGTGTGTAATCTTAAAGAATTATTTTTTATGAAAAGCTATTGTATTTATTTCAAGCTGTTTGAAAAGCGATTTTCAATATTTATGATATTGTAATAAACTAATCCGTTTTAGAAATGTTAACCTCACATCTTTCGTGAATAGAATATTTCTAAAAGTGAAAGACAACATAGAGATTTTTATTAACACTTTCCAACCTAGTTGAAAAGTGTTTATGACTTCGGTTTGTCTGGCCGTCAGCCGTCTGCCGTCTGTCCGTGCTCTAACTCCCGTAAATATGCTCGGATTGCCTTGCAATTTTTATATATTATTGTCGTTATCTATAGCACGTTCCCTATTTCAACTGAAGTGTGTAGCACTTATAGTTTTTTTTACAGGGACACTCAATAGATTCTGTTACATTACTGTATATGGGGAAAAATTATTTGCGGTTTATTTTAATGATGTTACACAATTGAAAACACATGGTAATTGATATATATCACTAAGGTGTATTACAAGAAGCTTAATATGGAATAGGGTGTGCATAGCACTTATAGTTAATTTACAGGGACAGTCAAAAGAATTCTGTTACATTACGTCTATGGAGAAAAATCGTCTGCGGTTTATTTAAATAATGTTTCACTATTTTAAACGCATTGAAATTTCTATATATCACTAAGGTGCATTACAAGAGGCTTACTACAGAATAGTGTGTGTATAGCAGTCATCGTTCATTTACAGGGACACACAAAAGAATTCTCTACTGTCTGTTAATAATAATTCCTGGAAGTGCGTTTTCAGTTACTGAACGCAATTTTAAATTGAACTCACTTTTTGTTTATTATGTGGTGTATATCAATCCTGTAGATCATATACAGGGAAGTACAAAAGTTCCCGAACACATTTCCGTTTCTTGACAGAAACTCCAGAAGGAGAATTTTAAACTGTGCTACGCGTTTCTTAACTGAACTATCATTTAGCATCCTATGTAGTATATATACAAATCTATATATCATATACAGGGCTGAATAAAAGTATTCGGATATTTTTCCGAATATTGTATATTGGAAATTCCTGAAATTATAATTTTAAATATGTTATGCGTTTTCCAAATTGTTCACTTAGATGTTATCTTTCAGCTTATTAAACGGTATGATTGTAAAATTATTTTGGAAGCGTTGGAAAGTGTTACATAATCTATGCTTGACGCATGATTTTTCGTTCTTGTTTAATTAATTTGTATTAAAATCTTTTTAAAGGCATAAACATATTTTTAAAATTTATATTTCAAGGTACTGCGTGTGTGATAAAGTAGACCTACAGCCATTTTTAATGGAATGTTTCGCCTTATTTCACAGTCGTAAAATATTACAAATTGTACGATTAAATCAGATGATTATGAATTTCTCGAATTCGAATAGCAGATAGTAAATTTTTAATCTGAAACAGTGATGGCAGACGCCTTGGAAATTCTAAGCAGTGTATGAACCTCGCCTATATTATATTACACATAAAATTTCAAAAAAGCTTGATTTTAGTATTCTCTCATAATTAACCGCTTCTGTGTGTGAGCTGATAACAAACTTAAAGAAATCTGTTGTGAACAATTTATTTTTTTTATTATACTTGTGAATGCGAAGGAAATGACAATAAATCTGTCTCAATATAAATTATATGTATATAAATTTGAAGTTACTGCACGTATAATCTCGCCTTTTCCAAAAAAAAAAAATATATATATCGAATTTATACTTTCTAAATAATTATATGTAACAATAATATTCTTTTTTACAATAATATGTCTTCTTGTTTATATATTTTCTTTCTTTCTGCATACATAAGTAAAATGAGTATTCGAGTTATGTCATGTAATATATTTTCAATATGTAATACAAATTTTGAGATACTATTTACCGTGATCCAAGACCTGTGGATTAATCTTCGAGAAACGAAAATACATATTTCCCTGGCGATCCATAAAATACATCAGAGTGTATGACTAGAGATTTCGTCTGACTCCATATTTGCATCAAGATTACACTTAAAGAAATAAAAACAATGAATGAAGTTTGTTAAACCAGATAATAAAATGGAATTTTTGAACCTACTAATATATCTTGAATTTAAATCATTTTATATGTGAATAATTAATCTTTCGAAAGCAGAATATTTTCGAGAAATCAGCCGTTACATGTCTTTAAAAAATGTTACACTATTTTTTTCCTTCTTAGTTCCAATACGGAATGCAAATGAGAATGTGATGCTAAAAAATATGTTAATATAAATATTTAAAATTGTGTTATTTATATTTATTAATAATGAAATAGTTTTCATTACAATATTTTTTTAATATATCATTTATCGTTTAATTTACTTTAGACATGTGCATTAATAATAAAATAGTTTTCAATTCAATAATTTTTGTCATACGTCATTTATCTTTTACTTTACTTTAGACAAGTCTTCGTTCATCAAGTTTGCTTTAAGTACGTTCGCAATTAAAAAAGTGTATAAAATAATAACAACTTATTGTATCGGAGAGCGGTTTTCTACAATAAGTGTTGCAAAAATGTCAGGTTTTGTGGTAAATAAAGAAATTTAGTCCAAACTTTAGTTGAAAATTTTCCTGATAGAGATAATCCGATGAATTTCAAAGTCTTAATGTGAAAATCACACTCCAATACGACAATATGTCTGATTTTTATGAATGTTTGAAATGTGAACTGGCCTATGAAACTCTTTTGAACTGATTTTATTTCTTTGACAAGACTCCAGTTTTTGACAAAGCTTATGATGCCTACCGCACTTTTCATAAATGTTTAAAATCTTAACTTGTGTCTAGATATCTCTAAACCATGTTTTAGTACTGCCACAAAGCAATTATATTCTTTATAATGTCTCAGGGCGTCATCTACATTCGTACGATAATTTGTTATTTTTTCATGGATGTTTGAAATTTTAATATACTTTAGGATATATTTGAACAATGTTTTTCTACTGTGTTTCATTTAGCTATCTTTGTTTAAATTAGGTTTTCTACTTCCACAAAACAATTCGACTCCTAATCAAGTCTTAAGGTGCAATCCGCATTCCGATTCGATAACTTGTTATTTTTTCATGAATGCTTTAAAACTTAATTTACTTAAAAATATCTTTGAACTATGTTTTTTTACTGCCATAAGACAATTCGACTATTCAACAAGTATTAGGGTGCAATCTGCACTTCGATAGGATAATTTGTTAAATTTTCAGGAATGTTTGAAATTTTAATATACTTTAGGATATATTTGAACAATGTTTTTCTACTGCCATAAGACAATTCGACTACTCAACAATTCTAAAACTGATATCACACGATATACCATACGATATGAAGTATATGCTATTGCCTCTCGCTTGCTTGGAGCTACACTTTCACACTGCAACTAGGGTTATTTTCCATAGTGAAAGCTATCTGCTAATATAAGGAGAGGGCGTAATATTTGGCGAGTAATTGCAGCAGGTGTTTTAATATTTAGTGTAGAGCTGGATGATAAACAGGAAGCATTATCGCGTACTAACATTTTATATACTGCAGCTTCTTTTCGTGTCTGTTCTATATCTATAATATTATGATAATTTTACTTAATATTCAAATACTATAAAAGCAATACTCTTGCTAATATAACATTATAATTCTAAATTATAGAGTCCATAGAAACAGAATCTTCACTTTACGTCTTTCATTACTTGTAAATATTAAGTATTATCAACTATTAGTATTAAGTGATTTAGAAAAAAATAGCATATTAAAACTAGTTTTTTGTCATATGTATTAGAACCACACTTTATCGCTAAGCCGAAATCTGAAACGCAAGGAAAGATTTTAAATTAAGTTTTAGTTATTTTGCCAAAATCACTATTATGACATTTTTAGTTATTATATTTTACATATTTTCAATGTAATTAATGTTACATATTGAATTTATTGTAAAATTGAAATACGTAATAGAATTTGGATATAGTTCCCCCGGTTCACAGTGTTTTCTTCCTTGGTTTTGATGATTTTAATCATTTTTCAAAAGTTTAAATGAGTTTTTGATATTTTTCGTTTCAAAAACACAATCCTTATTTTCATACATATTGTGTACAGTCCTGGGGGGGATGTTATACCATATACTAACTCTGTCGCAAATCCCTGTATAAAAATGTCACAAGTAACAATAGATTAGTAGTAACATCTAATAATAATGCTGTACATAAATTTTGCGGGGGGAGGGGGAGGAAGTTACGTATAGCAATTGTAACATATTCTAAAACTTTTAGTACTAAACCCTAAATTCGACATCATAGTTTTCGGTAAATTTTACCTTCGTGTATCAAACTGAAAGTCACTCGTTAAAGTAGTTTAGAAATTACTCAGGTTTTATATGTGCACCTCCTAATGTTAAATAAATGTTCGATCGTCGCAAAACAGATTACAAAACAAGTGCTTTTTTAAGCATAACTTAAAAACAATTTGGCGGAATCAGCTTTAATGTTGGATTCGCATATTTGAAAATTTGAGAAATCTATTTCTGTTAGGAAAATTTTACGTTACAATTTATTTTTGTTTTCGAAAATATATAAATTTAATTTTTTTTTCAAGGGAAGCAAAATATGTTAACTGGAGGGGGGGGGGTAGGTAGTATGTGTTATTTATTATTAATACAAAATAATAAAGGGCACAATTTGCTTAACAAATTGAAAAACATATAAAGGTTCAAAATTTATACACCGCTAGGTGGGGGAAGAAGAAATTTTAGGGTGGTTGTAATTCAATAATTAAAAAGGACATTCCTATCCCTGGGTCTGAGAACCCTTAACCCGCAACTGCTGTGACAAAAATTTTCGCTCAACAACTGTGAGTGGTCTAAGCGTTCGCTTTATTGAAATGTGAATGAAAGTCTCGATTAACGTGTAGGATACTGTTAATGTACTAAACTTTTTATACAGGCCTATGATAATTAAAATTTACCATTCAACTGATTCTAGCGGTAGTTCGAAAGCTCCAAACGAAACAAAGTGTCACTAGTATCTATAGTTAAACTGGAAATTTTTAGTGAATAGTCGTTTTTTCTAAAGGTTAATAAATTATGTTCAACTTTTAACTGCTGTTAACGGTCTCCCAGACCATTGCTATTTTCAATTTTCGCAGTTCAACTTATAACTTTAAGTTTAATTACAGACACTAGTGAATTTTTGTTTCATTTCGAACCCATGCACTATCGCAAGAAACTTCTGAATAGGTGAATTTTGATTATAAATATCTTGTACATAATGTTTAGTACAAAATAAGTACTTTCTGGTTTAATTTTGCCTTTTATTCATGTTTCAATTAAGCTGTTTCAGAGACCGCTCACAGTAGTTATGCAACAGTTTCTTGGACAGTAGTTAATAAAAAACTAAATAGAAATATTTGAACTAGTGTAAAAATATTTCTCAAGAAATGTTTGTATGATGAGATCTATTAGATGTATGTTTATTTCATTCGGTTTTCCAACATTTTAATTTAAATATGCTGAGGAAGTTTAATTCTACATTTAAGTGTGATGCACAGGTTTAATTATCGCTTTAATTTGCCTGTGAGTTAAAAAGTTTGAGAAACACTGCCTAAAAATCAAACAATCTTTTTTTTCTTTAATGTCCTAAGCACGGGCCGCAATACACCGGATATTATTTTTTTCTATAGAAGCTTACAATTACAAAATTATATGCATATTAAGTATATTTCTAAAATTTGCAACGGATTATCAAGATTGTTTTAAATGAAAATTATTAAAAGGGAAAATATAATTAACTATAAATAGATGCTATATTAAATTTTATTTTTCTGAAAGTATAAGAAACTTTTCTGTCCCCCCCTCCACTACAAAATTTAGACTCTGAACGCTGCATGCTAAAAGGAGGCTTGAATAATTTGTATTGCAATAAAGTTCCTTGGTGCATGTTTGCTTGCATTTTTATCTTTGGCGACATAACTTGGCAACAAGTACGAAATAACGCCAAATACAGCTGCGGAAAGTAGTTAAACGAGTACAGTTTGAGAAGTAAATAAGTGACTGCGAAAGTGCAGTTATAACATATAGCAAATAATAAAAGTAATTGAAATAAAATAATCGCAATAAATAACTTTAAATTAGTAAATAAAGTTCTTATTGTTAGTGGTAAATAACGAACTCCGAAGGGGCAATCGGTGCATACGTAATTCTTAATTTCAAAATAACTGCACCTTTTTAAAGTTCTTTTCGTGTATCATTTTTCCCTGTGTTACCAATGATATTGCTTTTTTTCTTAATTCTTATGTATTTTTGGTTTCAATATCTGCGACCACGCTAAACATAACATGTTCACTTACTGACTTTAGCCACCTTGGAATTTTTAGAGAGCTCTGATTGGTGAATTTCGAGCTGATATCTATCGTAGGGGATACAAACAGCCATAAGTTAGCGTTTGATGAAGTTATGAGAGGCAATCTCTCACACGGACCGTTTTCGAGAGTTTTACTCTTGAAAAACGTGTTTCGGAGGCAATATTGACGGCGATAGGAGACTACGTCTGATAGCAGCTTTAGGGTGCAAACCGATACGATAATTTGTTAAATTTTCACAAATATTTGAAATTGTACCTTCAACTATGTTTTTTGACTGCCACAAGACAATTCAACTATTCCAAAGTCTTAGGGTACAATCTACACTTTTTTTTGTGAAAATTTTATTTACTTTTGGACATTTTTGACTTTGTTTTCTATTGCCAGAAAAGAATTTGAGTCTTCGGTTGTGTATTAGTATATAATCCGTACTGCAATGTATTCTCTTTGAAGTATTTATGAAATGTCAACTGATATATAAGATTCCGTGTATTTTATCAAATAAGAAAAGGTTAAACATTGTCGTTGTAAGTATTTGGTAAAAAAAAAAAACGAACGTTATTAATATTATATTTAGTACTAATATTGTTCTGAAAAAAAATCTTATTTACAAACGAAAAAAGTTTCATTTCATTGCGAAAAAGCGAATTAAAGCACAGTTGAGGTGAATGTATACTATTTTTTTCAAAATAAGTATCATTGATATAATAATATATAAAATAATTAGAATGTTATCGAAATTATTCGTCCATTGAATTACTTCATAAGTTAAATCTTACTGAAAAATATCTCAATAAATATATATCCTAAGTAAACAAATCACAGACATTTAGAAAAGAATTTAATAAATAAAAATTTATATAAATATTGACCTTCATAAAATAAAATAAAATTTTTATTTAGATAATTGTTAACTCATGAACATATTTCAATTATTAAATTATTTGATTTATTAAATTATTTGAATTAAATTATTAAATTATTTGAATTATTTGAATTATTAAATTATTCTGCACATTACCAATTTTTACACTCAGACATTACTTAAAAACATGGTAAACGTTCTATAAAAACAATCTTTAATCAATAAAATGTTAAAAAAATTCACATAAAACTGTCAACATTACACAAAAACGTTTTCACTCCACACGGAGTATCATCAGTTGTAATTTTCAAGCATCCATCGCTTCGCTATTTATCTGACTAAGGGTTGAAGAATGCCCTTTACTCTCTTCCCTTTAATAATTTGATTTCCTTTCCCTCTTTTTCCTCTTCTTCGAACATCTTTTCGCAGCGACAATCGAGCATTGCATGTACCATATCATTATAGACTTCTACTTTGATGTATTCATCTCTATTACTTCTTTTATTAGGACATTATGTAGATTTTCTTAGATTGCTACGTTTTGTATTTCAAAAGTTTCAAGTTTAATGCGGGGTTTTATATTTAATCTTCAAAGTGCTATTGTATGCTTCAATTTTAAATCCCTCATGTGTCACTTCTTTCTTTCTTAAATTTTTCTTTCGAGCCTACTTTTTCCAGTAGTTTGTAGTGTAGCGCGCTACATTAAAAAAAGTGTAGTGTAGCGAGTAGCGCGATACAAAATATCAGTAGTTTGTAGCGAGCATCGACGCTACTTTTGACGCTACTTTAGTAGGGAGAAAAAAAGTGCCAATCTTCCAATTACGTGATCATCATAACAAGTTTCTTTTGTTGGAAATATGTTCTCTGCAACAATTTGCGAAAGTCAGCGACAAATCTCAGTTGCAGTAGTTAGAACGTAAAGTTTAAGAATGCCCGTGATATTTGCTGGATTTGCTGATAAAACCACAAAGTACTCACTCATCAAAAAAAAAAATAATTTTCTTACTGGGAACCCTTTGTCTTCTTACTCATTATTAGATCGTGTGTTTTAATGTGAGGATGCTTCTTTTGAGATTAATGTAATAGAATAGCAGACAAAAATAGTATAGAACTGCCCTGGTCGACATATAATGAATATTTTGAAGTTATAAATCAACAAGAAAATGGTAATTATTCTGTAACATATAAACTTTGTACAATTAATGAGAGGTGAGTTAGCATTTTCTTTATTAATAATAATTACCGGATCGCATCTCGCAATGAATATCTAAATCCTTATTCATTAAAATTCATAAATCATTAAAAAGAGCATTTTCGAATTAAGATCCATGGTTCAGAAAATAATCTTTTCGAACTGTTTATTATCGCAAAAAATTATTTTATTAATACGTCTTTTGATCGTTGTGAAATATTTGTCCAATATATGCATGCAAATTAATTAATTGCATATTTCCTTTTGAAGATTCCAAAAGATAAAACAAAGGTGGTTGAAAATAAAAATATATTATTTTAAAAAATGCCTAAGAATGCTTGATTTGATTTTTATAGCTATTTATTTTTACTTTTAGCTGCACAGGTTTTTTATCGCTAAAATAATTTATTTCTAATGTTTTATATTGGGTTTGATATTGGATAGCTTGGTGTTTTAATGAAATGTCTTTATCTTTGTCTCCAGAATGAGTCTAAAGCCCAGTATGTTGAAATTCGGGTTTTCAAAAGGAAACAAACAAAAAGAGATAGAAAGGAAAAGAAAAGCTAGGATTTAATTTATGCAAGTCTGTATGATGTTGTTCAATTTTAAATTTCTTTCAGGAACTACATTTAAATTGTAAAGAAATAGGACTATTCTCTATTATATATATATATATATATATATATATATATATGTGTGTGTGTGTGTGTGTAATAATAAAAAAAATTCGCCATTTTTCCTTAGTTAAATTATTCCAAATTCTTACAATTCTAATTTTTTTCCCTGTTTTATTCCAATTTACTACTCTATATTCATTAAATCCTTATTCTTAGCTCTATCGTTAACTCTATTAATTTCCCTTTTATTTAATTCTAAATTGTCCAAATTTACTTAAATATAAAGCTTTTAGTTATTCTTAATTTCTATCATGATCCTCGATCATTTCTGGGTTTTAGAATGTTTTTTGAGAGCCATTTTCATTTTTATTCTTAAATTTTTTTCCCGTTTTAAAGTCACTTTACTATAAAATTTATCCACTCATCTCTGTCCGAACTCTTTCACGAATTATCTTTCATTGGTTGTGACGTAGCATGACGCGTCTTCTTTAATTCTTCATTGGTTCAGTGCGCGTTCTACGTCATAACTTGTGTTGTTCCGCGGGGTAACAAAAAGCAGCTGCCTGCGGCGCTCCCTCAGAATTAAGTCGTATTTTCAATTGTACACAACTCCCTTCCCTGGCTGCTCGTTTTGAGAATTTGAGATGTTCTAATACTTACCCTTTATACAGTGATGATGTAGTGATGCCCAGATTTGATGGTTATGGTGGAAACTGCCCAAGAACAATACTTAATAAAGAATTTCCAGTGAAAGCTTCGTTCGTTGTGTTATGGAGAAACGCCTCTGGATTTTAAATTCACTGCCGCTATGGCCGCGACGAAACTGCAACTAAAATGTACGACTGCTTCTAAATATTTATATCATCCAACAACCAACATCTTAATTTCATTGTGCAACCATGTGAATTCTTTCTATAATCCACGTTACTGCAACTACAACATATGACGGTGAATCATCGTGATATAATATAAGCCGGCAGGATCTCAAATGACTTATGCCACAACTATCCTTCCAAATGATGTGGAAAGAATATTTGAGAATCAAATTGCCGCTTATTTACTGAGGTGTCGTAACAAAAAAGAACGGAAGCAAGGCATCTACGAAATATATTTCATTATAAAGTCAACCCCCCTATCGATGTCAGCCAGAAGAAGTATTGAACATCGCGTCAATGAAAACAACAAAAAATTGTTGTATCTTTTTTTTCATAACAAGATTTGATGGCGTAAGTTAGATTTTATATTAAGTAGTATGTATTATTTATTTGTTGCTAAATGTTATAACAACCTTTTTTATTTTGTTAAAATATCTATTCTTACGTAACAAGAAACCAAGTGACAGAGTTTTTTAACAGTCTGAGATTTTTTTTATGTTCTTGTATTATTAATTATTCTGAAAGATATTATGAAATTTATTTACTGTTTATGTTATTTCTGTTAAAATGAATATATTAAAGAAGAATTAAAATTATGTTATTATGCTTTAAAGATTAAAATAAGTTGATATTTTGGATTGATGCAATGAGATGCACTTATGAGAATTGCTACTACAATAATTTACGAATAATTTATGTTATCAGTTATTACTTGGCACATGACTTGGAGTATGATTATGAAATTTACATGATGATATTTTACGATAACTAGAAAAGAAATCTTAAAGGAAGCTGCGCTGAAAACTTGCGTAGCATTGGTAAAGTAAAAATTGTGTGCAGTTTAATTTTTTTTTTCATTACTTCTATGTTCCGAAGTTCAAAGCCAGAGACAAAAAATTTGTTCTTAGAATATTTTAGAAGAATTTTGTTCCTTTTATCATGAATAGTTAGAATGTACAAAATTTAATATTTATTCTTATGTATTGTTAAAAAAATTAATATTATTGGTTAAGCTCACAAAATTACCAAAAGTTTTTGAACTGTTCTGATATTTATTATTTCCCATATTACTTCATTTTACAAGAGTAATTTAATTTTATGTTCAGTCGGTGATATTTATTATAGAAAATAATTTCTATTTATTGAAAAAAAATATGAGTAATCTCTTTTCATTATTTACTAAATAAAATGTATCTGAATATATTCTATGCCATTTTATAAATGCATAACAATTTATTAGTGTCTCTGAAACTACAGCTTGCATCAGTGATTGCATAATATCACAAAATTAGCTTTTGAAGAGTTAAAAAAAAAAAAAAAAAAAAAAAAAAAATATGTTATCTCAAAAGAAATTTGCGCTGCAGTTGCGTAACATTGAAAGGGTAAAATTATTGTGTGCATATAATTTATTGTTTTATTTCATTACTTTTGTTTTTTGATGCTATGTTCAGAGAGTACAATCAAGCTACTTATTTTAAAAAAGTGTTTATTTATTTATTCATTCTATTTTCTTTTGTGATATTTTTTTCATATACAGCAAATTTATTTATAGAAAGATAGAGTAACAGCACATTTACTTTTTAAGTGGAATGAATTTGACATTTTTACTGTTAAAAATTAGTTGTTAGTTAAATTATTAAGAGTTAGATATTTTTACAGTTGTTGTTAAGTTAAAGAATTCTTTATATATTGTTATTTTATTTACATGTTATTAAAGTCAGGGTTTGTTAAGTTTATTGCTGAAAGTAAGAGTACTCAAACAAAAATGGCTGAAAAAGAGCTTAACGTTATTATTTTTGATCCAGAAAGCGGAATGAATATTGTGTCTTGACTTAGACATTTTGAAGGATCAGCCCCTCCAGATAAAAAAGAGTGGAAAATTAACAATATTTCCAAATATTTGAAGGGCGAAGCGTTAAAGGTGTATGTTAATGAATGTCTAGATTGTAAAGAATATGAAAAAATTGCTGAAATCTTAACTGAAAAATTTCTGAAAGTAACAGTCCCCCGTTTTTCTGATTTCGCCTCGCTGAAATTGCATGATTTAAACAACTTAGAAAATTATTTTCGTCAGAAAATCGAGATAGGTCGACAACTTAAACTATGTGAAACCATTATTTTACAGGGATTGACAGACGGCTTAAAACCTGAATACCAGAACTATTTAATAGTAAATCCTCCTGAATCTACTACCGATTGGTATAGATTAGTTAAACAACTTGTTGCCATTCCATCTCATTCTAGCAGTAACAATAATAGTAATGTTAGAAATATGTCTCAAAATTCCAGACCTTTTTCTCAACCAAATAATTCACCTAGACATTGGATTCACCCTCAACCTAATTGCAGGAATCCAAATTTCCAAACAGCAACTAATTTTAACCCTTCAACGTCCAGGTTCGTTAGTCCCCAATTGCCTGTCAACCACTATCAGAGAAGGATGCCGAGTCGACCATGTAGATTATGTCTGAATAGGGGAATTTCAGAAGCTTATCATTGGGAGAGGAATTGTATCTTTAACTTAAACCCTCCGCAAACAGGTAATATTCCTGTTGGTAGTCAGTCACCAAGTCAATCCAATGCCTGACAATTAATTGTTGCTGGGTATGCCAATAGTAAAAAATTAAATTATGTTATTGATTCCGGGTCGACAATATGTATTCTTCCATTTAAATTTATTCGTTATTTAAGTGCTAAAATTGTAAATATTTCACCTATTATTGTTGGTCAAGCTAAAGGTAAAGTTACAATTAATAAGTCATGTAATTTATTAGTTAAAATAGGTAATATTACACACTATATTAAATTTTTGTTATGTGACAGTGATTTGGACTATGCTATATTAGGATTACCTGATTGTTCTCAATTTAACTTAATTATAGACTGTGCAAATTGTCGAGTTACTCAAGGAGATCTTGTTTTAAATCAAAATGTTGAAATATCCAGTAATAAATTACGATTGTTGCATTTTAATGTTCATGATCAGTCTCAATATGTGCAACCCGATTATGGAAGAATTATGGCTCCTCAATCCTTCGCGCAACTTAATGTTAATGATTATGAATTAATAGGGGAAATAAACACAATAGAAGACAAAACTTTAAGGGATATAATGGGAAATTATTTGGATATTTTTTCAAAAAATAAATATGATGTGGGGAAGATTAATATTGAGCCACAGCGTATCTTTCTCAAATCTGACCTACCTATATCTATGAGGCCTTATCGTACTTCAACAGTGGAAGAAAAAGAAATCTCTGAACAAATTCAATCATTATTATCTGCTGGATTAATCAAAGAAAGCAATAGCCCATATTCTTCACCAGTCACTTTAGTAGAAAAACGCGATGAAGGTAAAAAAACTAGATTGTGTGTAGATTATAGAAATCTTAATTCCATAATGAAAAATGATGCAGAACCCTTACCCCGTATTGATGACATTTTAGACAAATTAAGTAGTGCCCAGTATTTTTCCACCCTGGATTTAGCCTCAGGCTACTGGCACATACCCATACACCCAGCAGACACCGAAAAATTAGCTTTTACTACCAATTGTGGACTTTGGGAATGGAATGTTCTCCCTTTTGGGGTAAAGGTAGGACCATCGATATTCAATAGAACTATTAGGAGAATTCTTACTAAACATAAAGTTAACTTTGCTTGCTACTATTTTGATGACATAATTATTTTTTCTTCAACTTTGGAAGAACATTTACAACATCTCAACAGAATATTTGAATTATGCAGAATGGAAAATCTTAAACTTAAATTATCTAAGTGTAACTTTGTCCAAAATACAATTAATTTCTTAGGTTATGAGATAAAAAATGGCACTTTAACTCCTGCTAACAATAATATAGAAGCTATCAAAAAATTAAAACCCCCTTCAAATGTTAAAGAACTCCAAAGATTTTTAGGATCTATTAATGTCTATCATAAATTCATTAATAAATATGCAGAAATCAGGCAGCCTCTCAATAAATTGCTCAAAAAAGATACTATTTGGGAATGGAATTTAGATTGTCAAAATTCTTTTCAAAAACTAAAAGATGCCCTAATTGCTAAACCTGTTTTGAAAATTTATGACCCCAAATTAACCCTCCATATGTTTGTTGATGCCTCACAGGTGGCAGTAGGGGCAGTCCTTAAGCAGCCTGATAATAATAATTTCTTACATCCAATTGCATACTATTCTAGAGGATTGAGAAGTTATGAAAAGAATTATTTTATTACAGAACTGGAGTGTCTTACCATCATTGACACCTTAGACAAATTTTATCACTAATTCCACGGTGTTAAATTTACTATTCACACAGATCATGCGTCTCTTGTCTGGTTAAGAAATGTCTAACATTTAAGAGGAAGATTATTCAGATGGTCCTTAAAGCTAAGTATGTTCGAGTGTGATATTGTATATTTAAAGGGTTCCACAAATGTCGAAGCCGACATGTTGTCCAGAAATCCTACTACATATCTTATTCAACCACTTACCTTTCTTTTGGATGTTAGGGAAGTTATAGAGATGCAACAAAAAGATAATGTGTGTGGAAAAAACTATGTCAAGGAAAATGGACTTATGATAGTAAAAAAGAAAGGTTTTAGAAAAATAGTAGTACCCATGTCTTTAAGAAGGAAATTGCTTAATGTTACTCATGAAAAATTTTGGTCATCCTGGTATTCAAAAAATGTTAAACTTAATATCTCCTAATTATTATTGGCCTGATATGACCCAAGATATAACTAATTTTGTAAAACACTGTGATGTCTGTCAAAAGAATAAAAAACCGAGACAGAAAAAATTTGGCTTATTACAAGCTATGACCACCACAGATCAACCTTTCGAATGCATTTCTGTTGATACTGTGGGAGGCTTTAATTACTACAATTCCACAAAAAAATATTTACATCTTATAATCGACCATGCTACTAGATATGTTTGGGCTTTTCCCTCAAAAAGTGTTACCACAGAAACTTATACTAATTGCCTAAAACAAGTTTTTAATATTCAAACATCACAACAATTATTCTGTTTTAATAAAATTCTTAATGTCCAGACCCATCAAAAAGTGTTAAGTGATAGAAATGCAGCCTTTACTTTATCTAGATTAAAAAAAATTCTGCGAAACCACAATATTAAGCAACGTTCAACCACATCACATCATCCGCAAACGAATGGCAAATGTGAGAGAGTGAACCAGACGATAGTTACTAGATTGAAGTGTAAAGTCAATTCTACTAACTCCAAAATTCCTTGGACAAAAATTTTGACAAAAGTAGTTAATGAGTATAACAATATCCCTCATTCTATCACTAAATTTCCTCCTGCTTACTTACTTTTTGGCCAATTACCTTATGATTCCCCTCTTCAACAAAATTATTACCCTCCTGTTCAAGAAGCCCTTAAACTTGCTAAAAAACGCACTGATGAAAATTATTGGAGAAGTAAACAATATTATGATCAAAATTATCTAGAACCAAAATTTGAGATTGGAGATCTTGTAATTTATGAAGAGTTCCAATATTCTAATACTAGAAAACTTTCACAAGTCTTTAGTGGTCCTTATCAAATCCTTAATAAGTTATCTGATGTCAATTTTGAAATTAATAGACAGATTCAAAATAAATCTACTGAAATAGTACATGTATCAAAATTATGCCCTTATTATCCTCCTGATCAGTTAAAATTATCCCATGAGAAACCACAACAAACTAATGTTAAATCTATAGTTTCAGCTTAAATTTATAATATTCATAAAATAAACTAACTTAAATAAATAAATTTACTAAATAAAAATTAATTATCAATTCTCTTCTGTAATTCAGTGTGTTCTTGAATTGAGCTCACAGGAGCATCACTGTTGAGTTTTCACTTGAGTTAACTGTTTGTGCGGGCATAAACTGGTTGATTTAAGTTGGTAAATTCTGATACTGAATTGAATTATATTAGAATAATAATTTAAACAGTATTAACGAAATTAATAAAATAAACTGAATTAAATTCTATATTAAACTAATCAAATATGATATCTTAATACTAATTGAGAATTGTCCAACCTTTCTTAATATGCTACAAGGTCCTATTTTTTTCATTTCACAACTTATGTTTTCTTGTTTGACTGAAAGCAAGATAGTTACATAACCATCATCTACACAATAATGATTGTTTCACGAATATTTCTTATTTATTCCTTATTTTGTATTATGTATTTTTATTGAGTATATTCTCATGCCTCATTCACTACTATATGGATGAGATATTAATGACATACTTAAGAAAGAATTAAAGAAAGTGTTATATTTTGAATTATACTGCTTGTTATTGCTGAACTTATTGTTGAGAATTATTAATATTAGTAACACTATTTATAAGTTGATTTGAAAGAGAATATGAAGATTATAATGGATAAAAAGTATTTAAAGAGTGGAATTGAAAGTTTTAGGTAAGCTGCATTCAAAAAAGTTTCTGATGTTATGTAAATAAAATTTTGATGTTATTGTTGTTGTTTATTCTTTCTATTGATGATACTATTATTATTGTTATTATTAAGTATTTTTATTTTAAATTTTTATTGTTGATATTGTTCTTGCTATTATTATTATTATTATTGTATTATTTTATTTATTGCAACACTAAGGACTTTTATAATATTCAATAATTGGACTACTACAAGTCAGTAGGACTTAAAATTCACTTAAGGACGATAAATAAGTGAATAATGCTGACTATTGTTAAATTATTGATAAAAAGAGATATGATTTATATATTGTTATCATATTACTATTTAAATTTATTTATTGCAACTTCATACTGCCATTGCAACATTAAGAACTCTTATAATATTCAATAATTGGACTAATACAATTCAGTAGGACTTAAAAAAAAATCACTTAAGGACTATAGATAAGTGAATAATGCTGATTATTGTTAAATTATTGGTAAAAAAGAGATGATTTAAATGTTGTTGTTATATTTTCTTGATACAAACTATACTGTACTGTTATACTAATTATTATTGAAAAATGTAATTATTTACAGCAGTTTCCACTTAACCGTGTTTCTTTAAATTTAATTATTAAAAATTGTAGTTAACAGAATTCAGAAATTTGAGCATCGCGATGCAGCAACCAGGTAACTGTATTGCAACGAGGGAACTATTTTGTAACCCAAGTATCTGCTTTCTCCCAATGAACATGTAAGTCAATTGGACTTACCGGTTCATACATTTTTTGGGAGGGGGGATATGTAATAATAAAAAAAATTCGCCATTTTTCCTTAGTTAAATTATTCCAAATTCTTACAATTCTAATTTTTTTCCCTGTTTTATTCCAATTTACTACTCTATATTCATTAAATCCTTATTCTTAATTTAGCTCTATCGTTAACTCTATTAATTTCCCTTTTATTTAATTCTAAATTGTCCAAATTTACTTAAATATAAAGCTTTTAGTTATTCTTAATTTCTATCATGATCCTCGATCATTTCTGGGTTTTAGAATGTTTTTTGAGAGCCATTTTCATTTTTATTCTTAAATTATTTTCCCGCTTTAAAGTCACTTTACTATAAAATTAATCCACTCATCTCTGTCCGAACTCTTTCACGAATTATCTTTCATTGGTTGTGACGTAGCATGTCGCGTCTTCTTTAATTCTTCATTGGTTCAGTGCGCGTTCTACGTCATAACTTGTGTTGTTCCGCGGGGTAACAAAAAGCAGCTGCCTGCGGCGCTCCCTCAGAATTAAGTCGTATTTTCAATTGTACACAACTCCCTTCCCTGGCTGCTCGTTTTGAGAATTTGAGATGTTCTAATACTTACCCTCTATACAGTGATGATGTAGTGATGCCCAGATTTGATGGTTATGGTGGAAACTGCCCAAGAATAATACTTAATAAAGAATTTCCAGTGAAAGCTTCGTTCGTTGTGTTATGGAGAAACGCCTCTGGATTTTAAATTCACTGTCGCTATGGCCGCGACGAAACTGCAACTAAAATGTACGACTGCTTCTAAATATTTATATCATCCAACAACCAACATCTTAATTTCATTGTGCAACCATGTGAATTCTTTCTATAATCCACGTTACTGCAACTACAACATATGACGGTGAATCATCGTGATATAATATATATATATATATATTCAAATTTACCAAGAACTATCCGTTCTGAAGGTTGTTTTCAAATCCAAACTGGCTACTTTATGACATATTCTTTAATTCACTTTTGTTCGGAAACGCATGAAAATGCAGGTGCCCTTATTCAGAAACTTTGTAACCGAAAGACGTTTTCCACTATTCTTTATAAGACAGAAGATTTTTCAGAAAACACTGTCACAGTCGGCGTTTTCAACCGAATTTCCGATGCCGCAGCAAAGGAAAGGGAAAAAAAACGTTACACTAATCGTTTATAACCCGATAAGTAATTTATTTATCAAAAAATGAAAAACTCATTTCGATTCCAAATCGCTTCAATAGTCAGACCTGCCAATTTTATGTCTTTGTGTTTAAAAATGAGTCAGATAATGTATCAGAAAGTTTCGCGTTGTTGAGTAATTAATTTGAGACCCACCTTAAGCGCTACTGGGCTATCTCGCTGTCATAAATTTGTAAGATTATTGCAATTTTGTTTTCAAATTTCCTCATTTTAACACTTTTCAACATAATTAAAAAGTGTCTATGAATTATCTTTGTCTGCCTGTCCGTGCTCTAACTCTCGTAAATATACTCAGATTGCCATGAAAGTTTTATGTGTTATTGAAGTTTACCATTGAATGTTCAGTATTGAAAATGAAGTGTGTAGCATTTATTTCTCGTTTACAGGGACATTCAAAAGAATTCTGTTACATTATGGTCTATAGGGAAAAATCGTTTGCGGTGTATTTAATTAGCAATGATAACTAAAGTAGCGAAAAGTAGCGAAGTAGTGACTACTTTTGAAAAGTAGTTTGTAGTCGCTACTTTTTAAAACAAGTAGTTGTAGTTGTAGTTAACTACATTTTTGATAAAGTAGTTGTAGTTGTAGTTCGCTACAAACAAAAAGTAGTTTTTCCGATCCCTGTAATATATATATATATATATATAAAGTTTTGAACTGGAACATAAACATATTTTGGGTTATGGGTGTCATAATCGGCGTAGATCTGCAACATTTTTTCAAAAATCCCACTTAGGGGAGAATATAATAGGTAGTATTTTTACGAAATCTACCTAAAATAGAAAATGAACATCCGCATAATTCCCTAATAAAAGAAACAATATAGTTTAATACATCCAAAGTCTGTAATGATATGGTACATGCAATGCTGGATTGCCACTGGAAAAATATGTTAGAAAAAGAGAGAAAACAGAGAGAAAGAAGTGAAATTAAAGTGAATTCTTCAATCCCCAGTCAAATAAATAGTGAAGCGATGGATGATTGAAAATTACAACTGGTGATTCTCCGGCCAGCTGAAGTGAAAACTTTTTTTTTTTGTAATTATGACAGGTTTATGTGAAACTTTTTAATATTTTGAGTGATGAAAGACTGTGTTTTTATGGAACTTTAACCATGTTTTAAGTAATGTCTGAATGCAAAAATTGGTAATGTGAAGAATAAATATTAAATGTACTGATATTAGTAATTGAATACTTTTTTCATGTAATAAATGATTTTTAAAGGAAATAATGATAAATATTTTTTTAGAAAAGTAACACCGTATTGGTGCTTTACATGAGAATAAAAAAAAATCTGTTGTAAAAATTGCCTTATCATAATTAAGAAGTTTCATTTTGTCATGTGAAATTTTGATCAGGGGAGAAAACTATTAAAAGTTAAATAGCTACTTATGTGGACGTAAAGTACATTTCTTTAAGATGTTCACGTTTATGCTGTAATTTCATATCCTTAAAATGTTTCTAAATCCGGAAAATAATGTATATTCAAGAGATAATATTACGAAAGTTTTTAAAGAAGAACAAAATTATTTACTATGAGCATTGAAATTGTATTACCCAATTCTAATTTAATTAAAAATACGAATTTTAAAAACAGTTATGAAAAATATTGGAAACTAATATGTGTGTATTGTTTTTTTTCCTTTTAAAGAAAGGATAAATGAATATATCGTGTAAACTTTTGACGTCAGCGGTTTTTTATTATCTTCTTTCGTCTGAGTACATGAGAAGGAAAAAACCTCAACATCATAAAAATTAAAAAATAATAAAAATATCCTCGATAAAAATTTATATCAGATGAATAATCAAATTGCTTTAAAATGCATAAAAATATCTTATAATATTACAATTAGATTTAAAAATATTTAAGAGGCTTGTATGCTTACAAAATCAAATGTAGAAATTTTAACTTACAAGGGGACCGCCAAACATGATGCGCACAGATTTTGATGATTTTAAGGAATGTTGTAGGGGTCATACCCTCCTAACTATTCAGGTCAAATGTTTCCTTCAAATGGCCCTTAGTTTTTGAGAAATTCGGGGTTAAAGTTCAGCATACGTTTGAAATACCTATTAGATTGCAACTTTGAAGAAATTCTTCGTGGCGCAATGCTAGCGTTCGAGATTCCAGTACGGAATGCTGTCCCATCCTATGCCTTCTTTTTTTTTATAATTTTATATTTTTGGCGCGTTGTACCTTTTAAGCAGAAGTGTGAATTCTGCATCTTTGAACTTTTTTATAATTTCCTAATAAATTATACTTACATTTTTGAATTTTTCATAAAAACTTATAGCTTTTCTGCAATTATTAAATTAATGTTTCTGTCGACGAAAATCCAAAATAATTTATGTTTCGAAGTCCGGTCTTTTTTTGTAACCTACTATTATTGCTTGCATTTATGTTTCTTTCTTTCTTTCTTTCTTTCTTTATCATAGATATAAAATAATGCATACTTATTTTTTTACTTGGATTTTCTATTTAAGAAAAAGTAATTGATCAGGAAAACATTTACAAAATAATATACACTTTTAATATTTAATTCTAGTTCTAAATATCTTGCAGCATCTTAACTGACGAAATACAAAAATGTTTATCATTACCGTCATTGACATTTTTAATTATATAAATATAGCATTAATTGGGTGATGATGCATATTGCAAACATATTCAAAACATAAAATGGCATTAAAATCACCATAAAAATAATTTCTTAACATGCATTTTTTTAACAATGCTGGAAGAATGCGTAAATTAAGAAATATTAACTAGAAATATTATCAGATGGCGAATTTTTAAAGAGATTACCATTTTCTAACAATGTCTCGCAATATTTTAGAGCATTCGTAACTTCATATTTTAGTTTCCTTCCAAATCAGAACTGTCCGTATCAGTGCTTATTCCTTACATTATATTACAATCTGTAGCCTGTTGTCAACTTCCATATAGAGAATTTTCCTGTATACAGCATTACTCCAAACGTTGCAACTTGCTGCAAAAAAAGCTTATATCAAGGAAAAGAATTTCATTCTGATATTACCATGAAAGTCGCTGAAGACGATTTTTTAAAAATATTTTTTTGTATGTATTGTAAATTTATCTCTCATTTAAAGACGATTTTTAAATTTGCAGTTGAATTTTTACTTACCCATCATACGTAGTATAGGGTAAGTCTTGTAATCGTTTTGAAAATCGAAAAATTTTTTTTGACGGATTTACACGTTTCAGACACTGGAGATTCCGAAAAACATATTTTTAGAAAAAAAAAAATTGCCGTCCGTCTGTGTGTCTGTGTGTGTGTGTGTCTGTGTGTCTGTAAACGCTCTATCTCCCGAAAAAATTGAGATAGAGACTTGCAATTTGGTATGTACTTAGTATGTAATAATGGGAAGAAGCCTATTTCATTTCAATAACCTCGATTAACCGGAACAATTTTTTTTGGACTCTCGAAATATTCGTTCTGATGAAAGGTATATAAAAATTTTCGAAATTGTTTATTTTAAGAAATGAATATAAAAGACAATAAAAAAACATAAATTTTGAATAAAGCATGAAGTCGATCGGATAATTAGTTGCCGAGATATTTGGAATCCTATTTTCCACACTCTTCGATTTTTCATGACCCTGTATTTCATCCAAATTTCACTTCAAAGATATATTTTAATTGGAAATTTGACGCTTAATCAGATGCAATAAACCGATAGTTAATAGGATTATTATTTTTGGAGTTATAATTAAAAACCTCTTTCAAGCAATTCAGTAATCGAGCCTTTAAAGTTTGTGACGTCATCAAGCCACGATTTTATTTGAATTGCAATGCATTTTATAAGTAGTTTACACATTTTTATTTTAATATTTTACATTATGCATATCCATGATGGGTAAGTATTACGGTGGCCCCCAACGACTAGTTATGTGTGATATTGGCAACGTTTTTACTTGTTAGAATGGAAACAAATCTGAAATGTAATCTGTCATTTTTTTGTGCAAATGAAAAATGATATTGGGTTTGAACTTTACAGATAAATGTATTTAGAGTGCACTAACTATTTATACAACTGGTAAAAACTTAAATATAAGTGTTATTGCTTTAAAATTTTATTATTTCTTTGAAAATATCTAATCTCACACACGTTTTGGAGATTCGAAGTGAAAACCATTTTGTATAAGTTATACAAAAGTAGTGGTAATTTTTCATTTAAAGTTGTATAACGTTAAAAACAAAAGTGTTATTTCAGAAATGTGCTTAAAAGATAAAAAAAGTAAATAATAAATAAATAAATAAATAAATCTATACATAAATTAGCTTGGAGTTTCGTAAATAGAAATATTAGTTTAATAATTGCAGAAAAGTTATAAGTTTTTTATAAAAAATTCGCAAATGTAAATATAATTTATTAGGAAAATATAAAAAAAGTTCAAAGATGCTGAATTCACACTTCTGCTTAGAACGTACAACGCATCAAAATATAAAATTATAAAAAAAGGGCATAGAATGGGGCAGAACCCTTGCATTCCGTACAGGAATCTCGAACGGTAGCACTTCGTCATGAAGACCTCGTTCAAAGTTGCAATCTAATTTGTATTTCAAACGTTGCTGAACTTTAAACCCGAATTTCTCAAAAACTAAGGGCCATTTGAAGGAAAACTTTGACCTGAATAGTTAGGGGTATGACTCCTACGACATACCTTAAAATCATCAAAATCTGTGCTCATCATGTTTGGAAGTCCCCTTGTTAGACTAACAAAGTGTTAGAATCAAGAGAAAACTGGCAAACATCTTTTTATTTAAGATTTGTTTAACATTTTAACTTCAAGTTACTCATAATTAAACATATTTTTAATATCATTCAATAATCCAATAAAAATAAATGAAATGTGTTCAAAATGTTTGAAAATATGTAATAATGCAACAAAAATGTTATAATATTTTATGTCATTTCATTGTCATGTTTATCAGTTCAAAGGTTTTTAAACTACATAAATAACACAAAAGAAATATATTTCCGATTATTAATTCCTTAAAATAATTAAAATAAATATAATTAATGAAATCTGTATTTAAATATTTAGTGTGATATTGGAATTAATTTGTAAATGTTTTTAATATAATGTTGTTCATGAATTCTAGCATGATATGTAAATTTATCTTTTCAAGAAAATTGAGAGTAGATAAAATCTTTTTATCTTGTTTTTTTCTTTTTAATAAATATGTTATAGAAAATCTGTGTTATTTTTTTCCTTATAAATATTTTAATGATAAAGTTATTAATAATCACTCATGTGCTTTAAAAAATGCTTTGACAGAACTTTTCTTAATAAAAGAATATTTATTTCCGCGCAAAAAGTCATTTTTCTTTGAAGAAATATGTCTATGTCTATGCTTGCTTATTAATTATATTTCAAATATAGAAGCTTGTTTTTAAATTCAGCACGCTATTTTGTAATTTTACAATAAATTAATTACAGTTTTCGGAGATAGATTTTTTTATTACTTAGATCGTTTTTTGGCTTCTAAACTGTCTAATAAAGTTCCATGGAGATGATGTTATCTTATGTTTTCTTGTACAAAAAAGGAAAATTCTCTCAAAAGTGCCAAATATTGTTACATTATTAGTGTATACTGGGTTCAGTATTTAAATATATATATATAGTAAGAAATTCGAATGCATTTATGATGATGTCGCTAAATGAGAAATGCATATAATATCATAATGACAACATTTCTAAGAAACGATCAAAACAAAAGCAATATTTATTTTATTATTGTTAAAAATAGTATTATAACTGTATTTGGGACACTGTTATGAGATTAAAAATATTCAAAAAGTTCAAGAAAGTAGCAAATCAATATTTCGTTTCAACATTTTCAGTACCGCTTTCTTTATCCATTTCTTAGACATTCACAAAAGAGATATAATATTTATTTAATTCAAAAGGCTCAGAGTAGATAAAGAAAATTTTACAAAAGTAATTTAAAGATATTGTATTAAATATAAATTGTATCAATGAAACAATCTGAAAATATTTTTTTCGAAATACGTTACTTCAGAAAACTTCAAATGGCCTTTTATTTGATGTTTTGATGAAACTCTATAAATTCCGCGTTTTATGAAGCAGTTAAAATTGCTTTTTTATGTTTTAATACTTTTAGTTTTATTGAGGACTTTGAATTTAGTTTTGTTTTTTCCTTTTCCAAATAACCCCAGAACAAATAAAATGGAATCAATGATTTTTTTCCCCATATTTAACTTGTTTGATCTGCCAAAAAATCAGTTTTATTGCTTTTCTTAGATGAAAACATACTCTCTAAAAAAAAAAAAAAAAAATGTTTATTATTTTTCAAAGGAATTATTTTAGTTAAGAAATATTATACTAACCAATATTACAAATAATGTTAGGAATGATAAATTATCTGTCTTATAACGTGTCTACACTCCTGCACAATCACACACATAGAAATATCTTATCTTTTTTTGAATTACTTGTGATATGAACATTTTCAGAAAAAATAGTTTTAATACTCCTAAAATATAACTCGAAAGAGAGTTGCAGATTGGCATCGTCAAAATATTTTACAACAGTTATTGATACCTTTATAAACCTTTCCACCATATTTCAAAAGCATTTACGATTTCTATTTGTCTGTCTGCCGTCTGCCGACTGCCCATGTTCTAACTGTCGTAGATGTACTTACTTTGCCACGTAATTGATACATGTTATTACGTTTCACTGTGACATGTTTTCTATTGAAAATAAAAAATGTAGCATATATAATTCATTTTACTAGAATACTTTTAAAAAAAAACGTTACATTATGGTCTATAGTCAAAAATCGTTTGCAAAGTATTTAAAATATGTTAAATTATTCCACGCATTATAAAATTGATATGCATTTATGAGGTACACTAATAACACTTTTGAAGAAACAATATTTCTGTATTCTGAAATTTCGGAAATCGATAAAATTTATTTCCCTATTTTAATTTTATTTTTATTATGGGAATAAATATCACTTGAATAATCAGAGTTATTACCAGTCAACATTTTAAGTATCGTTATTGTGTCTATATTGACAAATATAATTTTAATTTTGTAGTTTTAAAATTTTTAATCAATGAATCTCTTTATTAAACTTATTACAATTGTAGGGGTCTATGCAAAAGAGTGCTAAGCCACATTTTTGAACTTTTGAGATATATCAATTTGAAAATTTGATCAAATACTCAAATCAAGTTAAATAATAAAAAGTTTTTTCACCGATGTCTTGGTAACATTTAAGACATTCTACGTAACAATATGGCATTACTTTAATGATATTACTATTATGTTCTTTTGTAAATTAGTTATGTTCATTGGGGACATAAACGTCTGGGGTAAAAACGAAGCCTGGGACATATGCCGCCGCCAAGTGACATTATAAACAAATTATATGTAGAATATTATAATTTAAAATATTAAGCAAAAGATTACACTGTTAGATTTATTTCACCAAAAAGGTGGTTTGCCACATTCTTGCCCCGACCTCCTCAACTAAATATGAGTTTTTTTTATACAAATATATTGTATTCCTGTGATACTAGAGGCAAACCTATATATGTTCCTTGCATTTGTTTTATGTTGCATTTTGTTTATTTATGTTGGTAATATTATAAATAAGTTTATCATTGACTCTGTTTCAACTGTCTTATTGACAAATCCCCTTGTGCGTTCCTAAGAGTAAATAGGTGATTGTAGTTTAAGTTCATAAATTTATGAATAACATATAATAAATGGTTACCTTTATACGGACAGGTTTTGCAAGAAATAATTGTGAACGAAGTTGCTTTCTCAAGAAAGTTCTTAAAATTGATCTTACTTTAGGGTTTTCAAAATATCATATTCCTTATTTCTAATTTATATATTAGATAATATTTTCGAATACAATGCTACAAAATTACTAGGCTAAATCAAGAATTCATATCTGAAGTGAAATATGTTCAAATTCAGAATATGAAAATTCAGAAAACGTGTGATACAACAGCTAAAAGTGTTTTTTAAGACATTACCGAATTCATAACTGAATTTGCGTTCAAAATTTGTTCTTACCTGACATATTTCAATAAACTGATTTGTAGAATTCATGTTAATAGTTTTTATACGAACATTCGATGAATTTTATTTTCGATGTTCCTAAATGGAATCTTTCAATTTTTTTCATGATCTAAAGAGTGTTTTCTTAAATTATTTACGCATATTTACACATTTAGTCATAAATAATTTTAAAAAGTCACGTTTGGATTGGTTTTTATATTTCTTTCCAAGATAAAGTTTTAAATAAAAACTGTCATAAAAGATGTCATCCAATGTATTCATTTGCAGTATACCAAACCTTATAAAAAGGATTTATACCAGGAAATTGTTTTATACAGGGTGATTTTTTTTAAGTTGTGAAAGTAAAACCCTATAACAAACGAACCACTGATCCAAATTACCCGTAATTTCACCAGTATGCTCATAAAGCAATGGGAATTTTTTAAGCTTGGTTAAAAAATTCCATAAAATCGCACCGACAGATGGCGCTGTATATGCAGTAAACTCAGAAGACGAACTTGCTCATGGCACACGCACATTGGCGATAAAAACGTGAAGTATGCAGACCTCATGTTCATTATTCTTCTGATATCTTCGAAATGACTGTGCCATTGACGGACCTGTGTTATTAGTGAAACTGTATTATAAGGATAATGACAGTGCACTAACTTCTCTTAGGATATTTAGGACACTTAAGAATTTAAGAAAAGGTCCAATGATGGCAGAAGGCTTACGGAAGATGGTTTCTCGAAGTACCGTCCATTGTTTTCCTCCCACTGACGATATTCTTTGTTTCCGTTAACGTACAGCGCCATCTGTTGGTGCGATTGTAAGTTTTTTTTAAACACGATTAAAATAAACCCATTGCTTTTTGAGCATATTGGTTAATTTTTAATGAAATTTCAGGTAATTTGGATCTGTGGTTCTTTTGTTATAGGGTTTTAATTTCACAAATTAAAAAAAAATCAGCCTGTATGACTTTTCGGCAACTTTTTACAAAGTGTTTTTTTTCCCAAAACCAACTATACTAAAGAAATACAACTTATTTCTTTCATATTTTCTTGCATGTAATGCCTGTAGTTGTTCGTGCTTTCTATTAAAACACTAAAATAAACTATTATTTCATAATCGCTGTGAAATCGAATGTATTTTTTGTACAGTTTTTAAGATTTTAAATAGTTCTAAATCACTTATAATTAATGTATTTTAGCATTTGACAACATCGAAGAATATAAAGATTTAGTAAACACAAATACAAACTGGCATTTAAAAAACAGATGCATTTAAAAAAAATGTATGCTTTTAAAGATTATCTAAATAAAACCTGAAGAAAACATTATATTGAAAGGATAATACATTTTTTGAAAGAAAATGTAGGGAAATGCTTACAAAATTATACCAGATTTCAGGAACAATGAAATAAAAACATTCCTTAATTATTTATAAATAAGAATTGTGAATTCATATTTAAATTTAGAAATGCAGATATATTTTAGAACAAAACTTTTTTTTACATATTTAAAGAAAAACATATTTTTTGCTGCATTAATAATAATTGAGGTGAATGATTCAGATTAAGCAGATTAATTAGAATGACACTTTATATTATTCATTTAAAAAATTATATATTTTATTATTGTATCATTCCTTTTGCTAAAATTGTAGAATTCTCCATTTAAAACAACTTTTTATCAAAGGAAAAAAGTTTTTACGTTTCAAATTTATAAGATAAGAATCCATTTCTTAGATATATATGACATTATACAGTGGCTTTTATTATTAATAATGCTTCCAAAAATCATTGATATTTAGACATTTGTAACGTTTTCTACATACAGAAATTCTTAAAAATTAAAAACACATTCAATATTTTAAAATGTCAAGTAATAGAATTTACTAAAACAATCTAAACAACTCATTGTTCGTTGTCGATGCTCAACACCTGACATACATTTATAAATATTTAATTATTTTAAAGAGATGCGTATGAATGTGAAAATAAAATCTTTAAAATGTTTTTTAACTTAGAATATAAAAATGGACAAGTTTAACAACTTTAAATGAAATGTTACAAGATTATGATAGCATGATATATTCTGGTAGAATGCTACAGACTTTGTCTAAGGATAAAGACTTTTCTAGAAATCTCATAATTATTACGTCTCATTTTATCCCTTAAAAATATGAGAAATTATATTAATAGATGTTTTTATCATTATTGATTTATTTCCAGAAATATTTAAATATCAGCTAATTTAACTATAATCTCATATTTAAATATCATAAATATTTAAAGTATTAAATATCGTCTTCCTCGATAAATGTTGACTTTCTTTTTAAAAAACAACAATAGTATTCATATAAGTAAGCAATAAAAATCCCTAAAATAAAATCTTTTATTTACAAATTTTAAATATGCATGTTAAATGCATTCAAATTAAACGTTTTCTTGGAATTATATAGCAAAGTGTATATTAAAGAAATAATTGTATTTCCATTGCTTGAAGGGAAATGTAACACATTTTGTGTTAGGTTACATTGTAATATTTATTGTAGAAAATATATTCTGTAAATAAATACATTTTTAATACGGCGGATTATCTGTATCAAAAGAAAAAAAAATAGTATAACTGTATAAAAAATAAACATATGATTTTTTTATTACTATTTTTTTCAGTAGAATTTTTTTAAGTCTTTTAATATTTTTCCCCATTGGTTTTAAAAAGAACTTTTTTACATATGGAAATAAAATAAAACCTACAAAACATGACATGTTTTTATGAAACATTTTCATTAAAAATAAATAAATAGTAGTCCTATTTGGCAAAACGACTGCTATTGAATGCGTCCATTGCTCGAAAAATATATACAAACTAATACATATGTACGTACATTTCTACTTGCTTTATATACTACATTTTTTTTTGTTTAAATAAAAGTATATTATTACAATATATTCTGATGTTTTTTTTTTTCAATTATTATAAGTTTTGGATGCTATTGTAAAAAATGGTGAAATTATGTAATATATACGAAATAATCTAAAAATTGAAAAGGTTTTAAGATTTTGATTTTGATTACTCAAATGTGCATTCGAAAAATAAAATTCAGAGAAATTATTTTTCAAATCTATTGTTTCTAGATTAGTTTAATGATATTAAGCCATTCACTTTATGCTCCATTCACTTTAAAATACGTCATAGAAAGTTTAGAGTAAATGTTTATTTGTTATTAGTAACAAAAGAAATTCACAGCAAGAAAATTTGCTGTCTGTCACAATATATATGTTTTTTTATAAGATCGGTATCCTAACTGTGACTTGCAGAAAAATACCGGCAGCAGAGTTGTCTGATATCCTGCATGATTTCGCGCAATTTCTTTCATTAGATTTTAGATATTCTGGTTAATTTCTGCTTTGACTGCACAATTTCAGGTTGTTTAAAAAAGAAAAGAAATTACAAGTATTTTTTGTTTGAATGGAATTTCTAAGTTTATTCCTTAATATTTTGCAGCTTTGTAACATCTAAAATCATACATCTTAGGAGATATATAATTTAACATTAGGATTAGGACGAGTAACAGATGCTACTCTTGATAGAAATTGTAGGCAAGTAATTGAGGTAAATATATTTATTCCAAAAAAAACTAATTTATTTATATATATACGCCAGTTTAAATAATGAAAATCTTTAAATGCGTATAAATATATCCCAAAATGGCAAATGACAAAACTAATTACGTTTGAAAAATAACTCAAGATATTTTAGCATTCCTTCACATTATAATCACTTGATATACTAGCTGGCTAGAGCGGAAAAGAATGGCGTTTTCTGTACATGAGATGGTAAATACCTCGAAACTTGGTTCTTTCATTAAACTTTCCAGAGAAGAGGTACATCACAGCTTGCCGCACACGAGTAGGTGTGGGGTTTAGAAACAATGCCATTTGTGGTTATTTCTTAGGTCACTTTATTTTAAAGAATACTAAAAAGAATATCCCGCCACGAGAACTTGGTCGCCAGATGTAAAAAAAAACTTGGTAGACAGTAACGACTTTGAGACCGCATTTGCCAAACCCTAGCTATAAGCAAATTTTAGAAATGCAAAATTGTACGGGACCTTAAATTTTATGGGATTAAAATGGTTGCATGATCAAATTTTATGAAACAGTCCTCTTTCAAAACTATGTTTGCGTAGAACAAATTGCAATATTACTTCATAAAAGGTGAGAAGAATCAATGCCGGATTTAGATCAATTATAGAATGGATAAATAGGTCACTGCGTCAAATGTTACAAATGTAAAAAAAAATGTATCAAAATAATATAGTTTTTTAATATTTCAACAAGTCTTTGCATAAATAGGGACATATATTCTTTTTGTGATGCACATATGAAAACAACCATAAATGTCTCGATTTGTTTAATTTATGTAGCATCCACGAGCAGTTTTCCATATGTTTTTATTTTTACTTTAAAGCTTTTTCGTTGTTTTAAGCAACCGCGATTTGTAATATAGAGATAAAATAAATTGATTTATAGTTATAGTATGTTATACAACTATGAAAACAATAGTTATCATTTTAAATTTTAATCATTTTTTTAAATGGAGACTTTGTGCTGCAATGTACTGAAAAAAAATATATATAGTTGCGTTATCAAATAAAGCTATGAAAGTGAGTACTGCTTTTGAAAATGGCAAATTTGGTGTACAAATTCCGTAATTTTTTGTATTTGCGCCAGTAACCGCACATTTATTTACATTATACATTTTATTTTCGTTTTAGCAGTGTTGGCCCCCGGTTAAAAAAACAAAAACAAAAAAACAATCGGGTTTTTGTATGTGTTTAGTGTTTTATCTGGGGTTTCCCGAGTTATTTGGATTTTATTTGGCTTTTTCATGCTTGTCTTACTATTTACGGGTATTTTCAAGAATTTGATATATTTTCTCATGTTTTGAGGGTTTGTTTTGTTTTTTTTTCAGAGTTTGAAGGAGCTTCCAAGATCTTTTTTTTTTTTTTTTTTTTTTTTTTGCTGTTGTTGTTTTGTAACTGGATGTATAGGATGATTAAAAAAATTATATATTAATCCTTTATTAATATGAAAAATTGTAAAAACTGTATTACAATTTGTTAATTTTTTTACAGACATTTTATAAATGAGTTGAAAAGTAAAAAAAAAAAAAAATAATAATCTAATTAATTTCTCCGTCTTTTACAAATAAAAATTAGATTTAAATAGCCAATTCTTTACTGTTGTTTTATTATATATTTATAATTTAATAGAATACCTTCACTGTAAAAGATGATTGTCAAATTCACTGCATTTATTGCAGTAGATCGAAACGTAATATTTCCGCATGTAAAAAATACCGCAAATATAACAGTAGATTTAACCAGTTTTTCCGATTTCAACATCTTTTCATGCGAACAACCAATCAGATTACATCGTTCATTTTACTGACCGGGGCCTGCGCGCGAAAGACATTTTACTAGCATGATCTGCGCAAAGAACCTCTACTTCTGCGTACGAGCTTTTTACCGCGCAACTGCAAAAGCGAACAAATTGGTGTGTTAACTTACGTTTACGAGACTGCATTGTTTATATATCAGTGTTTAATTACAAATAGTTTTTTTATATTTGTATTAGATAAACCTATTTCTAAGTTAAGTTTGTGATTCTAGACCAATTATCGAATATATATATATATATATATATATATATATATATATAACCTAAATTCTTCTCGCCTTTCAGAATTGAAGTGTTTCTATTTTTAGTACTACTAATATATTCTCTCTATATATATATATATGTATTTACACATAGTATTATAATGAATATTTGATGTCTCAGTTTTGGCACATTAAAAACATTTTTATTAATTAATTCTGAATTCTTATATATATCATATATATTATATATTCTTATATATATGTACGGAAATATGACTGTTAAAATTACAGGACTTTTTGTGAGAATTTGTTCGGAAAAAGTGGCTGTGAAATTTACTACAAACATAACCGTTGAAATGACGGTAAATATACGATAAAATTTACATCAAATTTTTACGTAAAAACTGCTGGCAACATTGCTGCCAGCAGTTTTTGCCGTAAATATAACTTTTTTTTTTTTTTTTTTTTTTTTTTTTTTTTTTTACAGTGCTCAAGTGTTGTGAATTATTGCCGTACAATTAGTCAGATTTTGTTGTTAAATCATTAAGATATTTTCTTATGTGATTTGTTAGTTAAATGTGATTGTAAATACTAGAATTGTTCGTAAAAGGTGTTATTATATTCTTATATTTACATTTATGTATTTTTAATTGTTATTTATAAGTATTTATGTCTGTTTAAAAATATATACAATGCATTTAAATATAAGTTTAAATTGAAGTTTGTTTCTATTAGATAAACCTATTTCTAAGGTAAGTTTGTGATTCTAGACCAATTATCGAATATATATATATATATATATATAACCTAAATTCTTCTCGCCTTTCAGAATTGAAGTGTTTCTATTTTTAGTACTACTAATATATTCTCTCTCTCTCTATATATATATATGTATTTACACAGAGTATTATAATAAATATTTGATGTCTCAGTTTTGGCACATTAAAAACATTTTTATTAATTAATTCTGAATTCTTATATAGATCATATATATTATATATTCTTATATATATGTACGGAAATATGACTGTTAAAATTACAGGACTTTTTGTGGGAATTTGTTCGGAAAAAGTGGCTGTGAAATTTACTACAAACATAACCTTTGAAATGACGGTAAATATGCGATAAAATTTACATCAAATTTTTACGTAAAAACTGCTGGCAACATTGCTGCCAGCAGTTTTTGCCGTAAATATAACGTTTTTTTTTTTTTTTTTTTTTTTTTTTTTACAGTGCTCAAGTGTTGTGAATTATTGCCGTACAATTAGTCAGATTTTGTTGTTAAATCATTAAGATATTTTCTTATGTGATTTGTTAGTTAAATGTGATTGTAAATACTAGAATTGTTCGTAAAAGGTGTTATTGTATTCACATTTATGTATTTTTAATTGTTATTTATAAGTATTTTTGTCTGTTTAAAAATATATACAATGCATTTAAATTAAGTTTAAATTGAAGTTTGTTTGTATACTTTTCGAATTTTTAGTTTCAATTAATATTATCAGTTTTTTTAATGTCAAAAACATCTATATATTTAAAGAATAATTTCAGTAAAAATGATTTATTTACATCGAGATTTTTACATTTTTGTATAGAAACAAATATTATGGATATTCAATCTTCGGTAATTATTTACTTAAGAATGTGTTGTCTTATTACTTTTAATGACGCATTTCATCTTGTATTCTTTGTACAGAGGACAAGAAAAAGCAGAAGTTTGGGGACAGAACTTATCTTATTCTATGTAACAGACAGGTGATAATATAATTCACAACCTACATCTTGAAAAGAAAAACTCCCCCTTTCTCCTTAAATGAAAAATGAGGGTTAACTATAATATTTCCAGATTTTAATTTTTTTATTGATAATAGTTAGTTTATGTTTTATCACACAACCGGCAATTTCAACATAATACTAAAGTACAGTGACAGAACAAATAGTTTCTGTCAGAAATGTAGTAAATTTAGTATTATAAAAAAAGTTTTTTTTACTAGTACTTATAATCATTATTTTCCAAATGTATTTGCATTACATCGCTTTAACTGTTCTTGCCGCCATATTTCCCATTAGGAATCGAAAATTAACGGGAGCAATACAAATAAATTCAAATATCCTAATATTCAGTAATAGTAATTCTCAGAAAATGTTTAGTAATGGGCATCCTAAGAAAAAAAAATGTTTGTATTTATAATCAATATAAGGTATTTTATTTTAACAAAATAAAACATATATTAAGGTAAATCTACTAAATTAAATAAATTATAATGTAAAGATGCTTTTAGCTTACAATAATGTCAAGTTTAGATAACGAAACAATAAAATACACACCAGTCTTATATTCCATCATCAATTGAGTGAAATACTGTGAAGCCGTGATACAAAAATGTTGTCTTCAATATAGAGATTTTTGAATCTAAAAATTACACTTTTGAAACAAATTGAAAATGTAAACTGAGAAAACTACTTGAAAAAATTTCAAGCCAAATATGTCGAAATAAACTGAAGAAATAGTCATACGGTAAAACGCAAAATTGACAATAAGCCTGACAAACTTACAACATATTTGGAAAACGTACAATCTGGCATCCCTGTTTGATTACATCCACCAATGAAGCGTTTCTACTTTTCTTTCTGTCCTACTCACACAAATTTACCCTTTCCTAAACTTGCCTTGTTTGTTTCCTTGTTATCTGGTCACTTATAAGTTAAAAAATTACCAGACAACATGAAAATTCATTAAATTTGTTTAGACAAACTATCAGCAGTTAAAAGACAGCAGCCAGCAGTCAGCAGTCATACAGAAGACAGACAGAAGACAAGCAGCCGACAAAATGTAAAGAGACTGACAGCAGACCGTAGATAGCAGACAGACAGACAGCAGATGACATATAGATATACAACTGACAGATATAAAGCAGGTAGCTGACAGACAGATATACAGTATACAGACAGCCGACAGAGTGTTGACGGACAACAGATATCAGATAGACAGGAAGCAAATAGCAGACATTTCCCTGGCAGACAGGAAACGGACAGCTCGGAGGCAGATATTATACATACATGAAGCAGACAGAGAGCCGACAGATTGTAGAGAGACATACATAATACTGCTGATCGTTAGCAGACAGACATACAGCAGAAAGGCGGGAATACTGACAGCAGACAGACAAACAGCGGAGTCAGACTGCGGTCAAACAGACAACAAAAATACAGCAGACATACAGAAAGCAAAGAGACAGCAAACAGACATACACCATACAAAACATACAGACATACAACATAAAATAGACAGCATACAGAAAGAAGACACGCAACAGAAAATAGACAGCAGGCGGAAAAAAGACAGACAGTATTAGAAACTGTAGAGAGAGTGCAGACAGACAGCACATAGATATCGACCGACAGACAAAAGATAGACAGCAGATAGAAGACTGGCAGACAGCATACAGATAGCCGTAATAGTGTAGACAGTGAGGCAGACAGTTGGCAGTTAGCAGTCAGACATGGAGGAAAGTTTTTTTTTATTATTTGGTATGTTTGGTATGAAAAGAAATCAATTTAACAAATTCATATTATAATGTTAATAACAAGAATTTACAAGACATTAATCAATGTATGGCTAAAGCTTATCTGCTTGGATATTTTACAATATAGTTTAATATTTTATATTTAATGTGAATTTAAACAATTTATCAAAAAACATTAGATGCTAGAATACGAAAATTTCGAAAAAGAAACCCCTATCAATTGATTAGATTTATAATGACTCTTTAATAAAAATATTTCAAGAAACGAATATTTATATTACTATATTCTACATGTTTGTATTCGTATTTAACCCGAGATTGCTCGCGCTGGGTATGTCACACCCAGTGTCTCCGTTTTCCCAGTTTTTCTTCCCAACCTTTTTTCAGAAATGGACGAGTCTTCGTGTAGCTGCCTCAAAGGACATAATATTGAAGGGGGAGAAGCGGTGAAAGAATTCTAAAAATAGATCTATCGTAATCGCTATGCATGGTGTCTCATACCCATCACGAGCATTTCTGTAACAGCTCTGAGTACAGGTAGACGCATTTAAAACGTTCTTCCGTTATGGCGCGTTGCCGCAGTTATGACGAAGAAATGCAACATTTAAGAAATTTACTGGAAATTTTCTTCGGATGAAGAAATTATCGATGAAGATAATGAATTTTCTGATAACGAAGAGCAAGATGATGAAGAGTATTGTAGTAATCACAATTCTTCCACAGAAATCGAATCTGATTTAGAAAGCGCGGTTTCTGATTCAAATGAAAATGATAGTTTCATAGAAAGGGATAATACAACAAATTGGAATAAAGAGAAATTCCGTGCTAATGCTAGAATTTCTGCTAAAAACATAATATCGAAACACCCAGAAAATACATACGTTTAAAAAAATGTCACTTCTCCCATGGAAGCTTGGAATCTTCTTATATCTTCTGATCTGGTAAAGAAATTGGTGCAATGGACTAACATTTTTATAGACTCGATTCAAGAGCGTTTTTCTCGAGAAAGAAATGCAAAGGAAACTGAATGCGGAGCTAAAAAGGATAGAAAAACTAAATTTGTTTGTGAAAAATGTCAAAAACATGTATGTATGGAACACATGGCATGTATCTGCAGGAAATGTAGAGAATAACTGTAAATAACATGTTTAATATATGTCTAAAATTGTATAATCTCTTCTCTTTCTCGGGTGTTTTATGTTTTATGCAGATTTTACGGTAGAAAATAGGAACAAAACGCCATGGGTATGACATACCCAGCGCGGGTAATCCCGTCTGTTTTTTTCGCGCGTGTAATGCCGGGTTAATCTAGCATGAATAATGTACGAGAGAAAAAAAGAGAAACTAATGTACATCTTCACTTGATTTATTTTGTACTCGTTCAAAGTTGCTAGTAATTAATGATTTGTCCTGCTTCAGACTCTTTCATTTACAAGCCTGACAACCAAGAAACAGACGTATATTGATAGTTCGTTAATTAGATTGAATGCTACTTAATTTCTTTTCAGAAGTTCTTAATTTTTGTTTTAATTGCTTATTTGTCAGATTCACAACAAGAAAGTTATTTCAAACGATTCTTATAAATATGATATAGCATTTTAAAAATAATATATATATATAAATATATTAATAAAGATAACCTAGTTTAATTAGTTTAATATATATATATCAGAGTACCTAATGGAGTGCATATTATATATACGATTTTATTTTCAACGTATAAAACAAAATATAATGGATTTTTTTTAAACAATTTTTTTATAGATAATATATTCTGTAAATAAACACATTTTTTGTTTGTATACAACATAGTTTTTCTGTATTCACATAAAAAATTAGAAGCTATACGTAAAAAATAAATATAGAATGCTTAGTTAATCGTATTTTTCTAATGATTTTCCTTGATAAGATGCCATTATTTATCACTCTGGTTATATTGATTTCTCCCGTTGCGTTAAATATGAGCATATTTCTCTTTTACTTATTTCTTATTTTGGAAAAACAAAAACATAAATACATGTATAAAGAAATTCCCAAGAAGTATTTTCGTTAATATATATATATATGTGTGTGGGTGTGTGTGTGAGTGTGTGTATGTGTGCCTGTCTCTGTGTGTGTGTGTGTATTGTACTACCTTCAGCAACAAACATATATTTTAAGGAATCTACAGCATGTTTGTGTTTGTTTTTTAAGCATAAAAATTCCTTTTACAATTTATATTTAAACGCACTCTGTGAGTAATACATCAGGTATATACCGGGTGCGTCATAATTTCGTGCAAACTTTAAAAATTCCTAATAAAATAAGTAATGTTCGGAAAAAAATTTCGGTTTGCGCGAGTATGATCAGAAGGATTTTGGATTTTTTTCCATGTATATTGAAAAATGATTCCAAAAGAACCCGATAGATGGCGCTCATACGTCATACTGAGGTGTTTTATGCAAATCAGGCAAAAACAAACAGACAATGAAACAAATCACAATAACATGACACTGCATTTATTTTAAGAAAAAAGATGTTCATCATGACCACCACCACCAGGTATTAGGCAAGTGAGGCGCGTCAATACGCTTTTTACAGCTGAGTGTAGCATGTCGGCATCGAATGGCATCTTTGAGTTCCACCAAACTGGCTGGGGAGCCCCGGTCTACACTTTAAGTATTTCCACAACCAAAAATCTGCCGGGGTCAAGTCTGGAGATCGTGCGTGAGCCACTGAAACTTACATTCTCGACTCATCACTTGGTCTTCGGTAAAAGTGTTCAACAGGAACGTCTTGCAAAGTGGGGCGGAGCACTATCCTGCATGAAGGTGACAACAGGTAACGCATGCCTTTCCTGCAATGAAGGCACAACGTGGTCACGCAAAAGCGTAAGATACCGTTCTGCAGTGACTGTACAGGTTTTCCAGCCGGATTCAGGACAATGAAGGATCTTCGAAAACGAAAAGACTCAGAATGAAAGACTCGGTGAAACCACACCAAACAGTCACATCAGGAGCATGCAGTGGCTTGGTCAAGTACTCACGAGGGTTTGACGTCGCCCTGTTACGACTGTTTTGCGTATTGACGTCCACATGCAGTGAAAAGTGTGATTCATCCGTCCACATGACGTTCAGCAACCATTGTGGGTCACGCTCCATTTGTGCCAGCGTCCACGTAGCAAACTTTAGTCTTTTATCTGTATCTGCCGGTAATAACTGTGAAGTGCCTGTATCTTGTACGGATATATATCCAAGATTACATGCAGAATACGTCGAATCGACGAATCCGGATTTCCCGTTATTCTCCCAGCTTCACGAGCACTGCTACTTTCGGTTGATATCTCGGCTGCCAATTCTTCCATGACACTTTTTAAAACATGGACGCGATCCACGCTTGAGGATGGTCTGACACTATGTGGACGATCCTCCAAACTCCCCGTTTCCTCAAAATGTCGTACTAAATTGAGTATCCCATTCAATGAAATAGGGTTTTTTTGCTCCGTCTTTCTCCGTGCGAAACTGTCGCAATGCAATAGTTGTGGATTCCCCATTCTTGTAGAAAAATTTAACCACCAGCGCTTGAGCTGTTAACGATAGCATGCTGCTAAGATCGAATGACGAATCAATTTCCAGCCAGGTGTTTTATTGCGAGCCTGATTTGCATAAAACGTCTCAGTATGACGTGTGAGCGCCCTCTATCAGTTACTTTTGGAATTATTTTTTCTTATACATGGAAAAAAAATCCAAAATCCTTCTGATCATACTCGCGTAAACCGAAAAGTTTTCCGAGCATTACTTCTTTCATTATGAATTTTTAAAGTTTGCACGAATTTATGACGCACACAATTTTAATAAAATATTTCACCTTATTTCATAACTGTCAAATATTACAAATTTTTGGATTAAACAAGATTATTTCGAATTTCTCGAATCAAATATTAGATAGAAATTTTCCAATCTGCGATAGTGGTGCGAGACTCCTTGGAAATTCCATGAAGTTTACGAACTCTCCTTATCTTACATATAAAATTTAGGAAAAACTTAATTTTAATGTTATCTGATAATTAATTGCTTCTTCACGTGAGCTAATTATAAACATCAGCTTTGAACACTTTCTTTTCTTTAGATTTTCGAATGAGAAAGAAATAATAATAAATCTTAGCATAAAGTAGATGAATAAAAAATTTAAATTACTGCACATGTAATCTATGCCTTTCGAAATATATATATTTTCTCGAATTTATTCTTCCATAAATTTAACAGTAATTATTCAATTTTCCTTATATAGTTTTTTTCTTTCTGCATACATAAGTCAAAGGTGTATTCGAGTTATGTCATTTAATATATTTACAATAATAAGTAGTACAAACGATGGGATACTATTTATTATGCTCCAAGACCTGTGTCTCTAGATTAAACTTCCAGAAAGAAAAATACGTATTTCCCAGGTGATCCATAACAATTTCTCTGAATGTATGATTAGAACAGTCATCTGACTCTATATTTGAACCGAAAATATACTTAAGTAATAAAAACAATCACTGATGTGAGTTAAATCAGAAAATAAAATATATTTTCTAAGCTATTAATATATGTTGATTTTAAAACTATTTATGTGAAAACCGTAAAACTTTCGAAAAGAAAATGTTTTCGATATTTCAGCTGCTAAATTTCTTTAAAAAGCGTTATACTATTTCTCTTCTTATTAGTTCCAATGTGGAATGTAATTAAGATTATGTGGCTTAAAAGTTTGTTAATAATAAGATTTAAAATTGCAATATTTACATTTATTAATAACAAAGTAGTTTTCATTACACTAATTTTTTATCAGTCATCATTTATTGTTTAATTTATTTTAGACAAATGGTTATTTATTTACCAAGTGTGGTATAAGTACTTTTACAATAAAAATAATACATTATTGTATCGGATAGAGGTTTTAGATCGGAGTTTAGTAATAATTTTTTTTTTAATTCATTGAACTATTTTTTAAAGAGAAATTCCGACTAATTGACAAATCTTATAGAAAAAACTACGGCCCAAATTTGTTAGATTTGAACGAGCTTTTGAAATGTGAATTGATTTATGGAGCGCTTTTAACTGATTTTATTCATTTACCAAAACCGCACTTTTTCCCAAGACTTATAATGTATACTTAATTCGATACGTTAATTTATTACATTTCGATGAATATTTGAAAACTTAGCTTACTTGAAATATTTACTTGGGTATCTTAACTTGGATATTGTTGGATTCTCTATTCCATTCTTTCGAATTCAACTCAAAACTAATCTATTTTTGTAAATATTTTCTAATATCTTACGTGCGTGGTTCAGTGTAAATTAATCTAAACAAAATCAATCTGCATTTACGGAACAAAACGACATTTAATTACAATAAAACACATAAAAGAATATTAGCGCCAAGTATTCGACGCAATACATCTAGAAATCTACATATCAACAGAACAATTATTTCTCTTCAGTTCACATGAAAATATGAGTTCAAACTACGCATGCGCTGGCTAAATAGTTGTTTCACGGATTAGCCGGAACATCCCGCCCGGCGTTGGACGGCTGTCCAACATTATCATAAAATAGCAAAGGCACTACTCTAGTAGTGTTTCTACGTAATATACCCGTGGATGTCTTCAGATCGATGACGCGAACAAGTCCATCATCACCTTTATAGGTTTTCAAAATTTGAGCTAGTTTCCAATCTGTAAACTTGTCCTTTCCATCTTTTAACAAGACCAGCTGACCAACTTCAAGATTTTGTGAAGGTTTTTTCCATTTACTGCGGACTTGGAGTTCATTCAAGTATTCACGGCTCCAGCTCTGCCAAAACTGCCTTTTTAATCTTTGAATCAGTGTCCACCTAGAAGAAAATGGTAAAGAATCTAAAACATAATTATTTTCATGAATACTTAAGAAAAGGACCTCTAATAAGGAAGTGACCAGGTGTTAGTGGTTGTAAATCATTAATATCTGCAGACAAGGGCGTTAACGGACGTGAATTCATAACTGCTTCAATTTGTGTCACGAGTGTTGTCAGTTCTTCAAAATTCAAGACAGAAGATTTAGTTATCTTCAACAGGATTCGCTTCATTGTTTTGATATTCGATTCCCATAGTCCTCCGAAATGTGGAGATGCAGGGGGTATAAAATTCCATTGTATTCCTTCTTCTGCACTAAATAGCTGAATTTCATCCGAAGCACAAATTTTATAAAATGATTTCAAAAGAGCACAAGTACCCTTAAAATTTGTGGCATTGTCACTCCATATAATGGAAGGTTTAGATCGTCGAGCAACAAATCTTCTTAAACAGGCTAAAAATGCTTTTGTGGTCAAGTCTGAAACAACTTCCAAATGAACGGCTTTGGTCGAAAAGCAGATGGTTATAGCAATGTATGCCTTTAGTGTTATTTTTTATCTTTTTAAGTTAGGCTTTGTTATAATAGGACCGGCTAAATCCACGCCAGTCTTCTCAAATGGTCTAGAGGGTACAATTCTATCACGGGGCAAGTCACCCATCATTTGTTGAATAGTTTGATGCTTTGTTCGAAGACGTCATACATCTATTTATAATTCGCCTTACTTGGCTCTGACCTGATGGTATCCAATAAAACTGTCTTAATAAAGAAAGAGTGGTCTGAATACCCGAATGTAGAAACTTTTCATGATAATATTCAATCAATAGGTCGGTAAAATAGTGAGACATTGGTAACAGTATTTGGTATTTCTGAGATTCTGATACATTAGAAAACTTCAGTCTTCCACCAATCCTTAACAGTTCATCTGTATCTAAAAATACATTTAAATTCAAGATCTTACTGTTGTTTGGTAGAGGGCGTTTTCCTTTTAAACATCGAATTTCCGTTTGAAATGTGGAATTCTGTACAATCTTTATTAGTTTTTTCGTTGCATTTTGTAACTCAGAAGTATCTAAATAATCATGTTTCTTAATTTTTAGTTCTGGTTTACAGTTATTCAGTAATCTCAAGCACCATGCAGTAATTCTTATTAATTTCATAAAAGAAGAATATCGATTAATTAAATCAGTGTTTCCTTCATTTTTATCTACAATAGTTGATTTCACAGCAGTGTTTTTCTTTAGTTCTAAGTGATCCTTAACTCCAGAAATATCTAACTTATCAAATGGTTTTTCGAATTTTGGCCAAAGAGATTTGTCTTATTTTAACCATTGGGGACCTTGCCACCAAAGATCCTCTAGTAACTAGATCGGCGGGATTATCTTGTCCAGGACAATGAAACCAACTAAGTGGATCACTAAGATCTGTTATTTCTTTTATTCGGTTTCTGACTCTCCTCTAATCCAATAGAAAGTAATAGTAGAGTCAGTCTAAAAGTAGCAAGTTGCAGGAAAAGATAAGTTTTTAGCAATTTTATGACAAAGTCTAGCAGACAAAAGTTCGCGGAATAATTCTAGGCGAGGTATAGAAACAGTTTTTAATGGGGCCACTTTACTTTTTGCTGCAATAAAGCCGGTAACAACGTTCTTGTTTTTTAATACTGCTCTAAGGTACACTACTGTACCATATGCTTTCTTTGAAGCGTCTCAAAAACTGTGTAACTCAAAATAATCAACTTATTCGATGGCAATATCTGCCAAATAATATCTGGGAACATTAATACTATTCAGTTCTTTGATTTCCTCGAACCATTCATTCCACAAAATATCCAATTGTTTGGGTAGATTTTCATCCAAGTCAAGTCCTAAACACCAAACTTCTTGGATTAAACATTTAATTCTAATAGTATAAGGACTAATAAAACCAATTGAGTCGAAAATACGACCAACAGTCTGAAATAGGTAACGTTTAGTACTAAGTTTTTTCGACAGGAGTTTCTCTAAGTTTTGAGTTTTAAATGAAAACTTATCACTGTTTGGATCCCAAGCAACACCTAAAACCTTGGAAGGTATCAAATGCTGATTACTACGATTTAAGTTATCTGTTACTTCATCGACGTGTAAATCATGTGCTTCCCATTTTTCACGTAATTCTAATGAGTTTGTTTTCCATTTCCTAAAAGTCATACTGGCATCTTGAAATATTTTAAAGGCTTCTTTACTTAATTTAAATGCATAATCAACATAACTTTCACTAGTAATCAAGTCATCAACGTATAACGATGAATTTAAAATGACAAAAGATTCAGGAAATGCTGTTACGTACCTTTGTAAGTGATGTTTGATAGTAGCTGCCAGAAGGAAGGGGCTTGACTTCACACCGAAGAGAACTGTTGTTTATCTGAAGATCTTAAATTCCTTACCTGGATCTTCAACCCATGGCTCATCGTCCCAAAAAAATCTTGTAAAGTCCCTGTCTTGTTCATCGATCTCGATCTGCAAAAATGCTTGTTGTATGTCTGCAGTAATTGCTACAGGAAAATTTCTAAATTTGATTCAAAGGCTGAACAGTTCAGGGATAAGATTTAATCCAGTATATAAACAATCGTTTAGTGAAAGTTCACCTTTAGCATGGGCGCTTGCGTCGAATACGATTCTGACTTTGCTAGTCGACTTATCCTCACGAATTACTGCTCTGCGGGGTAAGTAAAATGTGTTTACCTCCGATGTGTTGTTCTTAACAGGTTCAATAATATTCTCTTCTAAATAACTATCTAAAATAGCTTTATATTCCGAGAATAACAAAGGATCGTTTGTAAAATTTCAAAAATCGTCTGTATGCCACTTCGCGATTATTATTAAGAGACATTTTCAAATTAGACTTCCATGGAAATTTAACTTTGTACCGATTATCTTTAAAAACTATGCTTGATTGAAATTCAGACATAATATCTTCGTCTACAATACTAACATCTTTAGTTTCGGATTCAATTCCTAAGCTTTCTAACTGCCAAAAATTTCTGATTTGATCCGATATATCTTTTTCTTCAACTATAATTTTCATGCTAAACAATTCGTTGGCTGACCCCATGTAACCCTGTAAACACCAGCTAAAAAGAGTTTCAGTAGCTACGAGTTTATCCTTGAATCTTTTAATTCTACCAGTTACAACATTATAATAATTATCTGATCCAATTAACACTGCAATTTTATTATTATTACATTCGTAACTGTCAGCTAGTTGTAAATCTTTTAATTTACTATAAGTTTTACGAATGTATTTATCAGGAGTGGGTAAGCAAGCAGCTGAAATTTGATCTGTCTCAAGGGCTTCAACTTCAATATTTAAAGATGGATCATCTCTATTTACTAGTTTTACTTTTACTACATTATACGTTTTCTCAGTTGCCTATTCGGCTCCAAAAGCATAAAAAGATAAAGTTTCTGTTCTAATAACAGGTAAATTTAAATTTTGTGAAACATCGCGAATTACGAATGTTCTCATACTACCATTATCCAATAAAATAGGAACTGGTTCAGTTTTATTATCTTTCGGATCCTTTGTCATCACGGAACAAGTTTGCAAAAATATGTTGCATTGTGTGTTTTTATTTTGTACATTATTAGTGGAACTGTTATCACAATGTGAAATAGATACGACACTATTATCAGAATTTACCTTTAAATCATTTTCGAGTTGGAAACAAATGGCCCTACTATGTATTTTGTTATAAATATCACACATTTTAGTTTTTTCACAGTCTTTTATTCCGTGTTTGGCCTGTAAACATAAAAAGCATCTTCCCTGCCTTTTTAATATTTCTTTTTTCTGATCTATAGTTAAAGATTGACATATTTCACTATTATGATCAATACTGTTACAGAATAAACACGAATTCTTATTTACAGAAGCCATTAATTCAGCAGCTGAAACATTATTTTGTTTAAATCCTTTCGTACTATATTGCAATCTCGGTTTATATTTTGATTGTTTGTCAATAAATTTTGATCTATGTTCAATTTTATTATCACTAGGAAATGATTTTTTAACATCTAAATCATGGATAGTTAACACTCTTTCTCTACTTTCAACTTCGTTTTTAAGAAAACTCATGAGATTTTCTATATTCCACATTTCTCCATCATTGAACTTCCGATTGAATTCTAACGTTAAATCCGGAGGTATTAATTTAAGTAATATTGGACAAAGTAATCCACTGTATGTATCTGATTTTACACCTAGTGACTCTAAATTACGAATTCGTACTAGACATTTATCATACAAATTTCTTAAACACCGAGTGTCATAAGAACTTTTCAGACATTCCATATTTAGTAAATTATTCAAATGAGCATGTACGAGCATATCATGTCTACCAAATCTTTCTTTCAAAAGGGATACGGCCGCTGCATTCTTTTTTTCCGTTAGACTTAGTCCACTTATTGTGTTTCCAGTCGTTCCCGAAACTAAACTTTTCAAATAGCTAAATTTCTCAATATCTGATAGACTTGTGTTTTTATCTATGGCTGTCTCGAAATGGTTCCAAAATTCTATAAATTTATCAGGTTCACCAAGAAACCTATTCATTTGTAATTTTGGAAGCTTTACTTTTTTCAGTTCGGTAGCCTGATCTGCTCGCACTGAATCAACATTGTTAACATAAGCATTGTTAGCATTAGAATATAAGTTTTTTATTTTAAAGTTCAGTTTTGGTCTATATGATATTACTTTTTGTTCATACATGTCACAATTTAAAATTTCATTTTCAATATGTTTAACATTAATCGTAGTTACAATGGTGTTATCTAGCTCCTTAATGGTTTTATGTTTTTCATTTAATTTATCAAGAAGTTCTTCTAATTCTTGTACAGAATATTCTGTATTACTTAAATATTCATCTATACTTTCAAATATTTTATTCAGAAGATTCCGATGCGTATCACGCATTTTTGTTTGTTTACTTTCAGACATTTTCAAAGCAAAATATAATGATAAAATAAACTCACCGATTTCCAGTCAAACAAATAATTACTTGTTATTACATAATCACTGTCCAAACGAAGTTATCATAATCCTTTTTAAGGCTGCATGCAGCATAAATGTTGGATTCTCTATTCCATTCTTTCGAATTCAACTCAAAACTAATCTGTTTTTATAAATATATTCTTATATCTTACGTGCGTGGTTCAGTGTAAATTAATCTAAACAAAATCAATCTGCATTTACGGAATAAACGACATTTAATTACAATAAAACACATAAAATAATATTAGCGCCAAGTATTCGACGCAATACATCTAGAAATCTACATATCAACAGAACAATTATTTCTCTTCAGATCACATGAAAATATGAGTTCAAACTACGCATGCGCTGGCTAAATAGTTGTTTCACGAATTAGCCGGAACAGATATATTTGAACTATGTTTTTTAGACTGTCACAACACAATTATTCTCTTCGATAAAACGGTAGGTTCAATTTGTACTCCGATTTGACAATTTGTAAATTTTTATGAAACTTTGAAATCCTAACTTATTTTTGTATATCTCTGAACTATGTTTTTCTACTGTCAGAAAACAATTCAACTCTTCAACAATTTTATGGTGCATCCCTGCACTCCGACACAGTTTGTTAATTTCCATTAATTTTTGAAAAGTGAAATGATGTATAAATCTCTGTATAGTTTATGAAGTAAGAGAAGTGTGGAACCTTGTTGGTGTAAGCAGTTGGTCAAACGCCAACGTATTAATATCATACTTAGATTTAAAAAAAAAAATCCGTTTTACAAGCAAACATAGTTTTCATTTCCTATCGAAAGAGCGAGTTAAAGCACAATACAGGTGAAGATATACTATTTTCTGCAAACAATTATCATCGACATAATAAAATATAAAATGATTGAATTGTTTTTAAAATTAATCTTTCCCTAATTTCTTATAAAGTCAAATCCTACGGAAATGTTTTCAAGAAATATCCTAAATGAATACATTTTAAACATTTAGGAAAGAATATAAGAAATGAAAATTACACGAATAATGACCTTTATTAAAAAAAATCGTTTATATAATTAATAAAAAATGAACTTATTTCAATTATTAAATAATTTTAGTTGAAGTAATGATAAATAAGTTTAAAAAAAAAGACCACGGTGATACTTTATATACGAACACAAACTACTGCAGAAATACACTATATTGCCAAAGGTGATTGGTCACTTGCGATTTTAGACGTTTTGTTAACTATCTAGAAAAATACATGAGGAATTAACCTGAAACTGCAGGCGTGTAAACAGTATAATATAGGTTATATATTTCCGCGAAGATTTTTTCACGAAACCTCATAGGGACGGTCAACAAATTGAAAAAGAACGAATATCTTTTGGATAACCTTGTAAAAACTAATGTAGCAAAGGCGTTCAAACTCGAGATTATTAATAAGTGGCTTATTGTGATATGCTGTGTTCATTTTTATGAGGATAGCATGTATACTCGTAGAGAAATTAAGGTTTTTATAAAAACAGTTCCAAATTTCGCCTAGTTTTTTGCTTATAATGTGCAGAGTTCTTAATATAAACAAAGTTCTTTTCAGAAAATATGACAAACAATATTGCACACAATACTCTGCAATCAGAATTAAAAAATAATAGAAATTGGATGAAAAATGATCAGGTTTACTAAAAAATGTTTCACTCCGCATGCGCGAATGCAATCAAAATATAATACGCATAATGTATTAGCTAAGTATATAAAGCAACTTTTGTGAAAGTCTCAAAATCATAGCTTGAAAATTCTGAAAATTATCGTTGATAGAATAAGCTCGAAATCCGTTGCTCCCAAAAAGAAGCAAAAAGATGAGGGGTTGTATCCAAATATAGTAGTACGTGCAATATTGTGTACGCTATCTTGGCACTAATCAACAGATATTTGATACAACCCCTATCTTTTTGCTTCTTTTTGGGAACAACGGATTTCGAGCTTATTCTATCGACGATAATTTTCAAAATTTTCAAGCTATGATTTTGAGATTTTCACAAAAGTTGCTGTATATACATAGCTAATACATTATGCATATTATATTTTGATTTTATTCGCGCATGCGCAGTGAAACATGTTTTAGTAAACCTGCTCATTTTTCATCCAATTTTTATTATTTTTTAATTTTGATTGCAGAGTATTGTGTACAATATTGTTTGTCATATTTTCTGAAAAGAACTTTTTTTTTATATTAAGAACTCTGCAATTTATAGGCAAAAAACTAGGCCAAATTTGGGACTGTTTTTTTAAAAACCTTAATTTCTCTACGAGTATACATGCTATCTTTATAAAAATGAACACATCACAATAAGCCACTTATTAACAATCTCGAGTTTGAACGCCTTTGTTACATTAGTTTTTACAGGGTTATCCAAAAGATATTCGCTCTTTTTCAATTTGTTGAAAAAATCTTCGCGGAAATATATAACCTATATTATACTGTTTGCATGTCTGCAGCTTCAGGTTAATTCCTCATGTATTTTTCTAGATAGTTAACAAAACGTCTAAAATCGCAAGTGACCAATCACCTTTGGCAATATAGCGCAGTTTTTCATAATGTCTTGTCGTTAACAAGATGTATCTTTTTGTCATACGAGAATTCGAAATTGGGTTGAAAACTATTGAAAATTATATAGCTACTTTTAGTTATAGGAAATGGCTTACTTTTAAATCTTCTAAGGAAACTATATTTATGATGATCTTTTATATCCTTAAAATAAATTTCTTAATCCGGAAATGAGTTTGATATTCTAAAGATAACAATAAACTTTTCACTATATTGTTTTATTGTAATATTATTGATTATTACTGAATTATATCTTTTAAAATTTGACTTCAGAGCAATAGTTAGTTTTATTTTATGTGCATTATTTCGAATCTTGGACATTGAAGCATATCATTCTGAGATTGAAATTGCAATTATGTTAAAGTATCATCTTTAAAACGAAAACGAATTGAGACATCTTTAATTGAGACCTACAGAGTTGAGAGGTTAAGAGGTTTTTAAAGAAGAACAATTTTTATTAATGCGCAATTTTTTATTACCAAATTCTAATTTAATTAAAAGTGCGAACTTTAAGGAAATTTATCAAAAATATAGGGTAATAATCTATGATTTTTTTTCATCTTAAATAAATTTTAAGATCAGACTTTTGACGAAAGCGGTTTTTATTATATTTTTCGTTTGAGTGCGTAACACGGTTAAAACATGTCTATCATAAATATTATAAAACAATAAAATATCATTTGTGAAAACTTATCTAAGATGAATCATATATATTATTTCTCCTGTCAGCACACCTTTTTCTCAGAAAATACGAAACGCAGAACGACGAATGTGATACCATATGAAAGGATTTGGTACAGGCTTCTGACATAGCACACTTACATTTTCCTAAAACATGTTTTTTGATTAAAATTTGCTGATAATTAAAAATTAAATCGGCATTGTTTTCATAAAAGAAATGAAAGGTTTTCCTCAAATTACTGTTGCCAAAAAAGTAAAATACCTCATTATATGATGATATTAACGATTATAAAAAACACCGCATGGGTTTATTTTATATTTATGATTAAAAAGCGAAATTGAAATGTTTAGATTTATATTTCTATGTTCCATGTTTTTCCCGAAGCGGACGACGTCATCCTCTCATGCAGTTAAAATGCGATTGTTAATTTTTTTTTTCTCGCGCGTGCCTTTTGCAATCTTGAATCAGTTTTTACTCTAACTTTGATGGAATAAATTAGATGATATTCAGGCTTGACTAAACACTAAATGTTGCTGCAGATATTTTTATCCTTAATTTTTCTTTAGAAGTTTAAACCTGCATCTAATAAATATTACATATTGATAAAAAAAAATATTAGATTGCAGTGCGAAATCCTCGCACGGGCCCACTGGTAATTTATTAATCTTCATTAAAATGTATAAAGACATTACTTATACTATTAATAAAATAAATTTGTAAATCGGTTAAAAAGCACGTATACTAACAGAAAAAAAAAAAAAAAAAAAAAAAAAAAAAAGAAATTTTAACTTGGACTAATATTGCATTAGATTCTACATAAAATTGGTAAACTTACTTTTATTTAATACTAGCTGACCCATCCGGTGTTGCCCGGGACTGTATATTATTCTTAAATTTCTTAAAAAACGAAATTCTGTCCATGATTACCGTTGCCTTCGGCTCCATATACCGGGCGTTTTCTCACTGTAAATTTCTGAGTTCCACATTCCACTGCCTGGGGATGCATTTTGTTCTACCCAAACTTCTTTCCGAACAAATTTTCAGCACGGGTCTCCGCTACTTACGGCATCGTATAGGGATAATAAGTGGTGATAAGTTTTTTAATTTGTTACGCTTTTAAAGGACCCCAGAACACGAAAATAAAACCGGAAAGCTGTAGAACAAATTGTAGAAATAATTATATTTTAGTCGTAAATGGTGATGAAACAACTTATCTGTAGGTGACCAAAAGTGCTGGAATGGGATCAAAATGCTATGGTGGAGTTGTGTACCACTTCTCAGGAAAATCCAAGAATTATTACAGTTAAACTGAAATTAAAAGGTCTCTCTAGGGGTGAAAGAGTAGTATTAAAATTAAAATATGACTGGTGAGAAAAATAATCCTTGTGCAACAACAACAACAAAAAGAGTTACAAAAATCTTAGCATTAGGGAAATAGAATTCCCAAAAGAGCCTCAAAAACGAATTATTCGTAAAAAGCTGCTTAGAGTTACTAAGTAATGTTTGTGTGATGAACATAAATTATTTTTTATACTTTTCAAGGACCACAAAACAAGAAAATAAAACCAGAAAGTTGTTGAACCAGCTGTAAGAAAATTTAATTTTATTGGGAAATGCTGGTGATACAATTGACCTGCAGGAGACCAAAAGTGTAGGAATGGAATTGAAATATTATGAGGAAGTTATGTAAAAAATCTTATGAAAATCTGGTAGTTATTACTGTGAAAAAATAGAAACGCCGAAAAAGAAGATTATTATTCGAAATAGGTGGTAGCTGTGGGGCTTTAAGTAAATTTTTTGTAGTACATATAGTAGCTGGAGTAACTATACAATTAAGTTAGAAAAACCAAATCTAGCAAATCCGGCCAAGTTGATGAGCTTTGACATTTCTTAATGGGCCAAACCCCATTGTGATCGATTGCATAGAAAACGAGAAAATAAATCCACCCTCTAAAAATTAATATTCAGAAATGGTGGTTAGCAAGGGGTAAAGAGTTGATATTTAAAATATCAATTCGCTTTCCTCTTCGCCCCCTTTCTAATATCTGTAAATTTAAAATAGGATTAAAACCACAATAAATTTCATTTTCCATTAAAAAAAAACAATTTTTTGATCAAAATGTTACCGATCGATTTTTTCGATTTCTCGAATTTCATAAATAGAATATGATTTAGCGTATTTATAGCAATCTTCAAATGGAAAAATAACGATTTTTTAATTATTATCTCAGCAAATTATACCCGGCTTTTTACGAAAATTTGCGAGAATTACGAGAAAATTACGAAAATCCAATTAGATCTCAAAATTACGAGATTTTGTGATTCAGAAAGGAATTTTATACATACTTTGTAATTTTATTATTATTATTGAAAATTAGTTATTTGTTAATAATATGACAATAATATTCCCTTAGAGAGTACACATAATTGTAAAATTTCGAAATTTAATGTCCTTTCACTCCAATAATCAGAAAAAAGAAATGATACTAAGCCATAGATTGCGATACGTAGTTTCATTACTTTCCATGATAAAACGTAGTATTTATTAAAATTTAAATTTGTTTCTCGAAGGAAGCTACCATGCATGATTATTCAAATAATTATTAACTTTTACATTTTCAAGAGGATATGAAATACAAGAAAAAATTCACTTAAACATAATATTTAAAATTAAAATGAGAATGAAATAGTATACTTTCATTGTGATGAATACTTGAAATTTTAAATTTATATTTCAAAACTCAAAATTAAACAAATTTGAATATCATAGGATATTTAAAAAAAAGGAACAAATTTATGCAACAAATTTATGAATATATATAATAATGCAGCAAAAATATTATAATATTGCGTACAAAGGCCTTTTTTAATTATATAAATATGACAAAATTCCAATTAACACAAATTAACAACCATTTAACAACATTGTCAATTATTATTTTATAGCAATTATTTACATATTTAAAATGAATGAAATCGGCATTTAAAAATGTAGTATAATTTTGAATTTAATTTCTAACTGATATTAACATATTATTTACTTATGAATTATATCGTAATATTTAAATTTATCTTTTCAAGAAAAGTGACAGAAATAAAAAATATTTTCATCTCGCTTTTTTTTTTCTTTTAATAAATATGTGATGGAAAATATATGTTCTTTTTTTTATCCTTATAACTGCTTTAATGATAGAGTTATTAAAAATCCATCATGTACTTTAAAAAGTGCTTTGACAGCACTTTTCTTAATAAAAGCATACTTATTTTCGCGCAAAAAGTCATTTTTCGTTAAAGAAAGATACCTAAGTCTATGCTTGCTCATTAATTATATTTCAAATATAAAATTTTGCTTTTAAATTCAACGCACTCTATCATGATTTCACAATAAATTAATTACAGTCTTTAAAGATAGATTTTTTCTAATACATAGATCTTTTTTTTTGTCTTCTAAACTGTCTAATAAAGTTCTGTGGCAATGATGTTATCTCATGTTTTCTTTTACAGTAAATGCAATTACTCTGAAAAGTGCTGAATATTGTTACATTTTCAGCGTATAGTGTGTTCATAATTTAGATATACAGGGTGTCCATTCGCAACGGTGTCCATTAGCTAATTCCTAAACCGTTAGTCAAAGACATATAGTTCCAATTACAAAAATGTGTTAAATGAGGTAAAAAAAAATATTCTAATTGTCGTTTGGTTCTATAAAACATTTCTTTAAAAGTTACGAAATACAATTTTTTATATGGCCAAAGGAATATTCGTTGCATTCATATTTCTTTTAGGGAGTCGCACAAATGAAGTTAAATATACAGAGTGTCCCAAAAGTCTCCGTACAACTTCGAAAATTTATTACGAAACAAATAGTAGGTATTTAGCAAAAATAATTACAACAGTGCATAGAGTAACTTAAAAAGATTTTTTTTTCCTATTGCCTTAGTAAACTTCAACATGAGATCCTTTCGTAGCACGAAGAATATGAAGACGATATTCCAATTCAATCCACGAACGTTTTTCATGCTAACTTCAACAGTAGCTACTGCTGTTTGGATATTTTGTTTCAATTCAATGAGACTATTAACTTTTGTTCAGATTTCATCAAACAGTTGTAACTACTGTTGATGTTAGCATGCTGAAATGCACGTGGATGGAATTGAAATATCGACTTGATATTCTTCGTGCAACGAAAGGATCTCATGTACAAGTATACTAATGTAGTAGAAAAAAACTTTTTAAGTTACTCTATGTACTGTTGCAATTATGTTTGCTGTAGGCCTAGTAATTTTTTAAAATAATTTTTTGAAGTTGTACGGAGACTTTTGGGACACCGTGTACTACGATGTATGAGTAGAGATTGCTTAAAATACATTTGAATGATATTACATTTTTTCAAATTTAACTTTTTAGTTCTTCAAATCAATTATGAAAACTTATTTAAAAAATATATTTTAGAGATCAAAATCAAAATGCAATTTTTACTTGCTAAACAAACAATAAATATTAAATGGAGTGAACAATTTCGCTATTGGACAAGGAAGATGACGTAAAAACGTTATTTGTATTAAGGGGACCGTGGACCTTCATTTGTGCAAAAATCGACCCAAAAAATCGAAAATTATTTTTGTGCATACTATTTTTCTCCAGTTTGTTCTGAGCCACTCGCGAAAAACCGCATGCAGCTGCGACTATTTTTCGCAAAGTTACAAGCGTTTGAATTTTGTACACAGTTTGTCAGCCCTTTAATATACTTTAAATCTGTTTTTCTCGAAACTGATTTTTCAACGATTTCAGATTTTTTAAATGCCCCGAGCGTCTTAGTTTTTGAACAAAATTCACAAAATTGATAAGGAAGTATACTGATATTGTGTACAAGGAAACTAAGCATGCATTTTGAAATTCGACTTCATTAAGATAGTTAAATTTGATTTTTAACTTGTTACAAGGCAAAATTTTGATGAAAATCGATAGGAAATTCAGAAAAAAATATCTGTACAAAATTAACTATACAAGAGATTAAAAAATCAATGCTTATATTTGTTTGTAATATAGTTTTAAGTGATTAAAATTCAAAATCAAGGACATCTCTAAAAAATTAAGACGCCCGAAGCATTTTAAAATTTCCTTTTAAATTTTTTAATTTTTAAAAAAATCTTAAAATTGCAAAAAGATTGGAAATTTCTTTTAATGTGTTTTATATATTTATGATGAAATGTATATATGCAAAAAACTTTATATCTCTATGATGAAAATTAAAAAAAAAATTAACATCCACCGTCCCCTTAACATAATTGCGCATAACAAAACATTTGCTCACTGAAATCCTGCACATACAAATACATTTCTAAGAGTTAAAATACCTACAATATTCTGATAATATTTTGACCGTTTTAGTTTAAAAAATATTATCCAATTACAATGAGAAATTTTCATTGGACTACAAATTTTTTGGACTCCAATGTATGCAAAACGGTTTGCAATTTAGCTGTGTCAACCACATATATTCAGTTATTTATGCCTGCGCTTTAATCAATTAGCAGGCAGTTATTAAATTTTAATGTTATAAAAGAATATGTTTAGTAGCAATCAGTACTGTGGAATGGTATTACATTACGGTCAGAGCAATCCGGATAAGGGAGAGGCTGCAAGGCTGTAAGCTATGAAATTTCCGAATCAAAACCAATCACATCCAAATACTATAGCTAAAATTGTAAAGTGTTTAAGAGAAACTTATAGCTTTAAGAATAGCATTCTATGGGATAACTGTGTAACAAGTTTTGTGCATATCCAAATCGACCAATACTAGGACAAGATTTAACAACAGGAGACAAAGAGCGTTGTTTTAATTTCTATAATTTTTTTTAAGAAACAAATTGAAACTTCTTTCTTTCTGAATGAAATTATGTAAACTAATGAATGTCAATTTACAAGACAAGGGATTGTAAATATTCAAACATTCACTGTTGGTCTCGGGAAAATCTACACATTATTCGTCCATTCAAACATCAAGTACGTTGGTCCATAAATGTTTGATGTGGTATCTGGAAGACATCCTTAATTGATCCATTCATCTTCAATGACACTTTAACATCAGAAAAATATTCGAATAGTTTATGTGGACAAATATACGATCTTTTATAAAAGTATCTTTCCTTACAAGATTTGCCACATACAGTTGGGAGACAAAATATTATGATCACCTGTAATAAATTATGCCACATTTCACACGTGCAGCACATACACGCTACTGAGAATGGAAGTCTGCAACCTTGTGATCGTGAAATAAAAGGTATCGGCCTCTCAACAACTGTCATTAGATGTTCTATGCATACGTAGTTTTCCCAGAGAGGCGCTGCAGTGTCAGACCTGAGTAATTCCCAAAGAGGCTTGATTGTTGAAGCCCTTTATCTGCAGTCTCACTGACGTAAACAGCAAAACTATTAAAAGTGTCCAAAATGTAACTTATCAACAATATGACAGCATAAGTGAAAAACGGTGATATCGTGTATTCAAAGTAGAACAGAATTCGGAACAGATGTGTTACACTTACGCACGGCGACTTCTTGGTTGGCGTGATTTTAAAGCCCGCGCCAAACCAATAACATTATACAATAGCTACGTTGCCATTAAAGGAAAAATCTTTTTTCCTTTTTATAACCGATTAAAAAAAAAGAAAAGCTGACCTGAGTGACTTCGAAAGAGGTATGATTGTTGTCGCGCTTTAATTGAAGTCAGCATGCGTAAAAAACGGTAAGATTCTGTATTCAAAGTAGAACATTCTGATGTATTCAAAGTAGAACAGAGTGAAAGACAATGATGACACGAAAGGATAGACAGGTTTTGAAGCGCATTGTGACCAGAAAACACAAGCAATCACTTTCCCAGATGTCATCGGAAATTAAAAGTCATCTGCAGGGCCATGTTTCAATCAAAACTGTATATCGATTGTGTTTTTCTGCAACCATGCGCTTTAAGACGAAAAAAGTCTCATTCTTCTACGATTAAAATTGACTGAGTAATAGCTGTGTAAAGTTGAAGCAGCGTTTTTGCTGAGATATAAGGGTCATTCACAAATTTACTAGAAATATAAATAATCGTCAGCTATAAAAAAAAATAATAGTTGAGAGTGAAATTAACATTACAATATAAATTTGAAATCTATTTTCATTCTGACATATTCATGCAAATTATACAATTTGCCCTAAAAATGTAAGGAAAAAAAATAACAGAATTTTTATTATATGAAATGATGAAAAGCAACAGTCTCAATTCTTTACAAAATGAAATATATTTTTCAATGCTATTTGATTATCTAATATAAAATTTGATTAATAAAAATCAAAATTATTTTAAAACTTTCTCAACGTAACGTCTTTCGTCTGCAATGCAGATATGTATATATGAAAAAAATCATTTTTGTATTTTAAACAACATTGTAGGACTTCCAGATATGCATGCCATAGAAATACGATTCTACAAATCTGCTCGACTAGTGGATTCTGTTTCACATACTTAGTGAAATAGTATATTTTTACTACGTATAATTTATAGGACAGTGGGAGGATATATAAAAAAATAATTTCGCAATTTTTTAAGAAATGTTTTTATTGTCCGAAATCGCTTTTAAAATATTTCTTTACTTGATTTAAAACATTTTTGTAACTGTAACTATATGTCGATGGCTGACGGTTTTGGAATTAACCATTGCACACCGTTGAGAGTAAACATCCGGCATATTAAGAAATTCGAAAAAATTTATGATAATTTTGATAAATCGAAAATGCATATTAGATAATAATGAAATAATTTCCATATGCGATCAAAATAGAAGGAATAATTGTTTCAATTTTATAAAAAATGGTATTATAATAGCATTTGATAAACTGTTATGAGATTAAAAAATATTAAAAAAGTTCAATGAAGTAGCAAATGAATATTTCGTATCAAAATATTATTGGTAAACACATCGATCAGTGCCATTTAAATTATACCTTTACATTTTTGTAACTGTAACTATATGTCCATGGTTCTGGAATTAACCATTGCACACCGTAGACACCCGGCATATAAATTCGAAATAATTTATGATAATTTTGATAAATCGAAAATGCGTATAAGATAAAAATGAAATATTTTACATATGCGATCAAAATAAAAGGAATAATTGTTTCAATTTTATAAAAAATGGTATTATAATAGCATTTGATATACTGTTATAAGATTAAAAAATATTTAAAAAGTTCAATGAAGTAGCAAATCAATATTTCGTATCAAAATATTATTGGTAAACACATCGATCAGTGCCATTTAATTTAATCCTTTCTTAGACCTTCACTGTATATATCCAATATTGAAGGCTCTAAAGTCATGAAAAATTCTTTATAAAATTGATTCGTAGATATTGTATTAAATATAAATGGTATCTATGAAATAGACTAAAAATATCTCTAACGAAATACGTTATATAAGAAAACTCAAACTGCCCTTTTGTTTGATGTTTTGATGAAACTCTATAAATTCCGCGTTTTATGAAGCAGTTAAAATTGCTTTTTTATGTTTTAATTCTTTTCTTTTTATTGAGGACTTTGAATTTAGTTTTTCATTTTTCTCTTTTCCAGATAACCCCAAAACAAATAAAATGGATTCAAAGATTTTATTTCCTATTTAACTTTTTTGATCTGACAAAAAATACATTTTATTGCTTTTCTTAGAGGAAAACCTACTCTGTATAACAAAAATATTTTATAATTTTTCAAAAGGTTCTTTTAGTTAAAATATATAGCATTATGAAAGACGATTATTGCAGATAATGTTAAGAATGATAAATTATTGCATGTCTGTCGTATAGCGTCTCTATTCTTCTCTAGAATCACACGCATGCAAATATGTAACATTCTTAAATTAATAGTGAGAATAACGTTAAAAAAATACTTTTATTACTCTTAAAATAAGACATGATAGAGAATCGCAGAATAACATATTCAAAGTATTTCACAAGAGATCTTGATACATTGTTTACCAACGTATTTTTTAACACTTTCCAACGTAGTTCAACTCTAAAAACGACATTTTCAAAACTGGGCAAAAAATACTCAAATCTGAGTACGTCGCATAGACAAAATGGCTCCGAATCAAAATTACTCAAGTTTTAAACATGTATATACTCATGCTCACACTCAGGAATAAAACATCCTATGCTCATATTTGAGTATGTCCATGTTTGCAAAATGAGTATGAACTGACTTCTATGTGCACATTTTTGAGTTCCATGTTTCAAAAATGAGTTTGAACTGATCCTAATCATTTTTGATTATGTCCATGTTTCAAAAATGAGTATGAACTGACCTCTATGTGCCCAATTTGGAGTATGCCTACGTTACAATATTCTGAGTATTTCAGTATGGAAAGCATTGAGTCGTAATATTTCAAACAAAAATTTCATAACAAAATAAAATCTTTCATTTACTCAGATTTGAAAATGTCATTTTTCTCAGTATCAAAAGTGTTTAAAACTTCGTTTTATCTGTCCGTTGTCTGCCGACTCTCCATTCTCTAAATTTCGTAAATATACTCGGGTTGCCATGTAATTGATATATGTTATTGAAGTTTGCTACGGAATGTTCGGTATTTAAAATGTTGGGTGTAGCCTATATAATTCGTTTTATGAGAACACTTAATATACCTGATATATAGACAAAAATCGTTTCCAATGTATTTTAATGATGATCAATATATTTCAAGCATAATGAAATTGATATACATTTGAGAGGTGCACTAAAACAGACTTTGTAATATTTGAAACAAAAATCTCATAACAAAATGAAAACATCGATTTACTCAGATTTGAAAATGTCATTTTTCTCAGTATCAAAAGTGTTTAAAACTTCGTTTTATCTGTCCGCTGTCTGCCGACTCTCCATTCTCTAAATTTCGTAAATATACTTGAGTTGCCATGTAATTGATATATGTTATTGAAGTTTGCTATGGAATGTTCAGCATTTAAAATGTAGGGTGCAGCCTATATAATTCGTTTTATGAGAACACTTAAAAGAAACCGTTATATTATGATATAGAGGCATAAATCGTTTCCAATGTATTTTAATGATGTTAGATTATTTCAAGCATAATAAAATTGGTATACATTTAAGACGTGCAGGTCTAAAACAGGTTTTGTGTAGAACATGCAGTGAAAAGCATTATCATTCATTTACAGGGTCACACAGAGGAATTTGTTTACAGTGCTGTCTATTAACGTTAATTGCTTGAAGTACCTTTTCGGGTTTGGTGTGCGTTTTTTAGTCTAGCCAATTTTTTTGCGTACTACGTGGTGTGAATACATTCTATAGACGATATACAGGACTATACAAAAAAGAAATTGGAAGCATTATTATGTATGAGCGTTAATTGCTTAAGGATGTTTTTTATCTAAGGAATGCATTTACCGGTTTAACTACATTTAACGTACTAAGATGTGTTTGTAGAGTAGAAAAAAAACGTATACAGGGCTACGCATGAATATAGGGATGAATACATTGCCATCTACGAGAGGGTATTTCTTTAAGTATGTTTTCAGTTTTTTTACTTAAGATGTTTTCTTTCACCTTATTAAACGGTTAAAATCCGTTACAGTATTTTCTGGAAGTTTTGGAAAGTGTTTCATAATGTATGCTTCACACAAGAGTTTGCTTCCTCTCTTTCTTTCTAGTTCGAATTACTCAACATACAACAAACCTTCAATGAGCTACAATAAATATATAAACAACTACTAAAATTCTTTCATTCATAAAATTCTTGCATAGCTTTCACCAAACTACTTCATTATTTTAAAGTATAATATTTTATAATATACATTTTAATTTCAGATATTTACATACTCGTCTATTGAAACTATTCTTAGTTGAATATCATGCTTTATTTAAATACGATTAATCCAAGGAAGTCAAGAAGCACACAACATAAAATCATTATTATAAAAGATAATTCCTTAATTTAACATACTGTATGATGTATTTGTTTTTCGTCACAAGTTCTGTGAAGATTAAACATGTAAATTTCAGTTATAATCTTATGAATATCTCAACATTCGAGTGTTACTGGACTCAGTCAGCCAATTGATACAGATAATTTTGTTTTAAGTTTTAATATGTGTGGACACCAATTAGTTGGACGATTTCGTAAATGAATAAATTTTGAAATTTTAAATGCAATATATCAGTTCAAATAAAGAGGATTGGTATTGTATCATAAGTTTGAGGATGCACGTCTCATCTTAGAGCTGGAGTCTCAATTTGAGATTGTTCACAGTTTTATTCCGAAGCCACCACGAACAACCACTCCTATTGGAAATTTGTAGAGTTTCGAAGCATAGCCACATCGGACTTTTGTAAAAATGAAAAATACACTTTGTGCTAAAGGTGATAATAAGCACTCACTAGGCGATAAAACTTGAAAAACTGGCGATTAAAAATATGAAAAACATCGGCCAAATACAGAATTTTGATTTTTTTTTTCCCTTCGCGTTTCTTCCGCGTCCGTATGACAAAATTCATGATTTTTCCTCACCCGATCGAAGAAATTAATGACTTTTCCACAACCGATCGATGAAATTAATGATTTTTCCGCACTCGATGGACGAAATTTATGATTTTTATGCGTCCACTTGACAAATTCGTTCTTTTTACGCGCCCACATGACGAATTCGTGGTTTTTACGCGCCCGTTCTACAAAATTCGTAATTTTTAAGCGCCCGTTCAACGAAATTAATGATTTTTATGCACCGTTTGACGAAATTCATGATTTTTACGCGCCCACTTGACAAATTCGTGATTTTTACTCACTCCTTCTACAAAATTCGTGATTTTTACGCGCCTGATCAACGAAATTCATGATTTTGACGCGCCCGATCGACGAAATTAATGATTTTTATGCACCGTTTGACGAAATTCATCATTTTTATGCGCCCACTTGACGAAATTTGTGATTTTTACGCACCCACTTGACAAATTCGTGATTTTTGCGCCACCCTTCTTCAAAATTCGTGATATTTACGTGCCTGATCTACGAAATTCATGATTTTTACGCACGCAAATGGCGGAATTTGTTTTTTTTGCTCCCATCTCGACAAATTTAATGATTTTTATGCACCCGATATACGAAAGTAATGATTTTTCTATGTTCAATCAACTAATTTCTTGATTTTTATGCGTCCGCTTGACGAAATTCGTGATTTTTATTTATAAATAGTTCTTTAAAAACGTTAATAACTTAATCACTGTTACTTCAAGCTGATGAAATTGAAAAAAAAAAAGAAAAATAAAGTACTACCAGAATAAAAATATGATTTTTTAAAAAATAAACTTTTATGCTATTTGCACATCTTGTTTCTTTTTATTGTTTTTACATTTTATATGTGAGAGTAGAACATCTAAACACCACGCCCCACCTCCTTTCAAATGTGCACAATTTGCGGATCCGGCCTCATGAAGCGTGTTATAATTAATGAATTACCCCAGTAGGATTCATAAAGGAGAATCCCTAAATAAGAGCTCAAGTTTCGGAGGTTCGATACTGATATGGGAGACAAAATAATAATTTCGTACCAGGATTATTTTATGACATGGAATAAATAGTGTACTGGAAAAAAGTATCTAAAAGCATGATCATTTTAACAGAAATTTTCTACAGCTTTTTAACACTTTTCAAGATAGTTGAAATGTGTTTATGAATTCATTTTGTCTTCTTTCCGTCTGTCCGTGCTCTAACTCGCGTAAATATACTCCGATCGTCATGCAAATGATATATTTTAATGATGTTTACAATAGCATGTTCGGTTTTAATTGAAGTATGTATCGTTTATACTTCATTTACAGGTAATCTCAAATAATTATTTTACATTATGGTCTATGGACAAAAATCGTTTGTGGGGTACTTAAATGATGATATACTATTTAAAACATATTTAAATTGATATATATCACTCAGGTGCACTAAAAGAGGCTTACTATAGATTGTGATGTGCATATCATTCATCGTTCATATACAGGTATACACAAAATAATTCGGTTACAGTACGGTTTAAGGAAAATGGTTACTGGAAGTGCGTTTTATGTTCCAAAAGTTTTCTTAAAGTAAAAGTAAGTTTCAAAAGTTTTCTTAAAGTAAACAAAATTTTTGTCTATTATTTGGTGTGCACAAATTCTACGGATGATATACAGGGGAGCCCAAAAGGTGTCGAATACATTTCCGTTTATCACCGGAAATTTATGAAGGAGAATTTACAACTGCGCTATGCGCTTTTACTAACTGAACTAAATTACAGCATGCTCTGTAGTATATATACAAATCTATATATCATATACAGGGATGCACAAAATAATTCGGATACTTTTTCGTCTATTGACGGCAATTGCTGACATTGGGTTTTCAAATGTGTTATAAGTTTTCCAAATTGTTGAGTTAGACCACATATTTCACTTTATTAAGCGAAGAAAGTTTTGTCAAAGCATTCCGGGAGTGTTGGAATGTGTTTCATAATCTATAATTGGCGCATGATTTTTCGTTCATGTTTTACTATTTCAACTTGTTCTCTCATAGCTATTCATACAAATTATTTTCGTGAAGCAGTTTCTAAAGCTTATCTTAAATGTTTTCATTTTTTTAATATATGCAACACTGAAATTTAATTTATTCGATACATTCAGACTTTACACTCTTTTGCTTTTTTATTTATTTATTTACATAAATTACTTAATGTTCTAAAAGGTTTGCCGTACTTAAGAATGAAATAAAAGTTCTTCTTTCCAAGCAATTCAACATTTAAATATTCTCGAGCACAATACGTGACCTTTCCACCATTAGTAAATGACGCATATGAATTCTGTTGATTATTAATCATTATGCGCTTAATAATACCTCAAAAACTAATAATTCATTATAAGTGTTCTATTACAATTAAAGGATAAATTCTGCCGTTTTTGTACTAAAGTAGCAGGCTGGAAATCATGAGATATTTTACTGACCTCTTTTTTCAGGAAATCAGTAGAATGATAATGATCGATATTCTAAATAGGTTGAAGTTTGTTCAGCAATTAATAATTTGAAGAAAAAATAAAGCCTATATAAGGGAGTAATTTGAAAAATAAATTAAATATATTTTAGTCAATTTGAAAAAAAATCGTAAATACACAAAGATGATTGTTTTACCAAAAACGTCGCAACCACTGGTAAATAAAATACGAATAGTAATTAAGAAATTTCTAATTGAAAAGACTGTAGAACAGCAAAATACACGCTTAAGAATATTCACTTTAATAACATAATCACTGAAATCTATCATTTCTTGTATTTATAGGGTTACTCGTAAAACAATCTTTAAGGAAGTGGTAGAACACATTACAAAAACATTATATTATACGAACCCAGGGTCATTATTCAGTTATTCAGTCAAAAATACATAGTATCGCACTCGGTAACGAACATTGATTCAGTTAAAAACTTTAAAAATAGTTAATCTAATTTATTGAAACTTTCAACCGCTTTGTGTAAAGTTTGTAACTTTATGAGAAAAAATAGAAATTAAGTTATTCACCCCGTAACTATTGTCAATTACATTTCGAGTTATGGAACATTTAGTTTAGCGTCGTTTGGAAATGAAAGGGAGCCATTTTCAGATTTTCACCACGTGTCACACAAAGTAAACGTAGTCCTGGAAAACTGCTGTTACATTTTATTCATAATGATTGAAGTTTTGTGCGAAAATCTATGTTTTCGTGAAAGTGGGCAAGTTATGTTTTGGCTAAATAGTTGTATTACGACTCTGTTTTTTTTTCAAGTAAAAATTTATTTTATTTTATTTTATTTTATTTACGAAGGACGCAGTAATAGTAATGAACGTCAAAATATACTTTCACTTATAATAATTTTGTATAATATCTCACAATGCAAATATAAAATATTAGACACATTAAAATAAACTTATTTCTTAAATCACCATTTTCCACGTTCTTTAAAAATGTTCCTAATAGAATAATAGTTACAGATTTTTATAGTAGGGGACACAAAAACTTGAAAATTTTATCTGCTTTTGGATAGAGAAATTTTCAACAGTAAACAAACCTGTATGCGTATTTTTACTTTAAAAATCCAAGAGACTTTAAATTGCCAGACTTCATTTTACGTCTTATTTGGTTTTGAAGAAATATATTTGATCTTTAAACTCCTCAATTCCATTAATTGTCACATTTGGAAAAATATCTTGTTTTCCGTTATTATGTTATAATACATGTGTTTTCTGTTATATTGCTAAAATAAGATCTTTTATGGTAAAAGAAAATTTTTAAAATAAACTCCACATACAATCAGAAACATATTTTACTCTCAATCTTCAACCATGACACATCATCTCTTCAATCCCCAGTGTCAACAGTCTGTTGAACTGCATCAAGATAAAGCAAGAAGCCACACATCACAATCCACTGGCAACTTCTTAGAAAAAATGGAACGAGAAAAAGAAATGAGGGCTTTACCCTTCACTGATATATCTGCTAAATCTCTTGATGTAACACCCGTAAATTTTTGCACTTTTGGATTTTTAAAAAGAGCATTACCCAAACGTCGACCTACAATCCTGCACGGACTTTGGAAAGCTTCAAGAGAAATAAGCCAAAATACCTCTTCCAAAAATATAAAAAGCGTTATTGCCGTAATGTTGCCATCAGACTAAGGGTTACCAAATTGGATATCTATAACACAAATATTTTATATAAAATATTGCTGTAAGCTCTGTGCAAAACGTTTTAAAAATGTACAAACACCTTATGTATATATATTTTCTTCATTGAAAACACTGAATGGGTCAATATTACCAGCATGTTTCCATTGGATGAGTTTTTCTTTTTTCATATAAAACCCTTTATTGTCGTTACTCAAATAAAAATAAACAAAACATTGCTTCAGACATTATAAGACACATGAACCTGAATAGTTCCTTATCCATCATGGATGACAAATAATGTTATTTTGGTTGTTATTGGCTTAAAGTAACAGGAGTACATATTACCAAATCTTCACGTAATGCTCGGCAGTTTTATCGAAATAATGGAATGATTCATAATAGTGGCAATCGGTATTTGCCTTATTAGATGATAGGCATAATAAAGGAATAATAACGGATAACTTTTGAGGAGAAATATGACAAGAGAATTAATAAACAAACAATAATTATTTATGCACTTAATTTCTTTTCGCATGTTCATAATATTGAATGCTCTGGAAAATACCATTGTGTATTGTAAATTAATCTTTAAATATATTATCATCTAAAAGTGGAATGGTATTCGATAAATCAAAATATGTCCTTCCAACATATCAGCTATATTTACTTTGCATGAATGAGATATAAATAACTTACCTAATTATTGAAACATTAAATAACAACCTAATTATTGAAATTGTTAAAAGATAATTGAAAATTTATTGTTTTAAATTTGAGACTAAGTATCATAAAATGTATTCAAAAATCAAATATAAGAAAACTATATTTGAAAGACTTTAAATCAATTCAGGTGTATTTTATGTTCATTTATGATTAAAGTAAATCAAGATGGTTTAAAGTGTGCATAAAGATAAAGCAAAATAGGTTTATCCTTCTTTTTAACTCAATTAAGATAGATGTGTATTCTGATGTCTATCGGTATATTAAAAATAATAGTTTGCTTACCTCACAATAATTTATTCTTGTAGATAAACTATAAAATTAAAATAAATCTTAGTGATGGGAATTTATATCCATACATTTTTCGATGCTCCAAGTACTTAAAATGGAGTTTCATGGCTGTTTGCATATTTAATTTCTATAATTAATCTACATTATGATTAAAAATATGCATATTTGCACAACAAATTTATTTAAAAAAATTAAAAGCCTGCATGGATGAAGCAGAAATCTTTTTTAAATGTTCTTTTGTGGGTAATATTATTCACTGATAAATTTATATGAAATGTTTTTCATCAGCTTCATAGATATTTGCACTTAGTTCGAGTTGTAGAACAATATTCAAAAAGTGAACTAAATAGAACAAAACATTTTTAAAACACAATTGTTTAAAAGTCCTCTGCTATTATTTAAAAAAATATATAATAAATTGATGAAGAAAATTGTAATCATAAATATTTGGCATTGAAGAAGTTTTTTAAATGTTATTAAAATTAGTTTATTGTACTATTTTGGAAAGTTTAATTTCTGATAAGTAAATTTTATTTTTTTTAGAATAAATTATTTTCTAGTTTGGTTAATTTGTGTTACTAAATCTTTTATTGGAAATCCTTCTCATATCATTCTTTCCAGTATAGAAAATGATTTTTTTTTAAATTCTATATTTATTTTATAAGCTGCTGAATGAAATATAAATATGGCTTGCACATCTCTGACATCACCATTTCTTCCAATATGTAATGAAGGATTTATTGGATAATATAACTAGAGAATTTTTTTTATGAAAACAAGCTATTTGGACCGATTTATGTTTTGAGAATTATTGAACTGCATAATTTTATTGATTTTAATAATACAAATATTGATTTTAAATAATACAAATATCATATGTCGAAAATAAGGATTTTGAAATATGATGAAATTTTAAACCAGAGGGCATTAATTACTTATTGAAATGTTTGTCGGATTTTAATTTCCCTAGATTAAACTAATTAAACTTTAGAACCATAATTTTCAGAGAAGCTTAATATTTACTTCCCTGAAGGCTGTAAGCATGTGAATAATGCGAATTTTCAAAATTTAAAAAGGTCGAAGGTTGTTATTCGAAATGAAATTTAAATAATATTCCAAATAAATGATTTTTGTGTTTTCAAGTGAAAATAAAAGGGCATATATTATGTGATTGAGACTATAGATATATTTGTTTTGAAATTTCTGTAAATGTCCTACATATCTATCTTATAAATATTTATAAACAACACATATAAATTTAAACAATGATATTCAGTGAACATTTTCATGTCTAGATATGCAAAGATATTCGTGTAATGTTTGAAATCATTATAACTGATCTGTTTTGTCAATATTCCCTCTCGTGTTAATTTAGTATTCAAAAGCGGATGTTTGTAACATTAATATCGCCCAGATGTTACAAATGAAAGATTTCTTTCTTTCTTTTTTTTAGTGTTTATTTAAGCAGTGTGTTGTTATATAAACTACAATGAATCTATGTACGTTTTACATTTATTGCTTCTTCAATTACCACAAAATAAATGAATAATTAACTATACTCAAATTACCAAAAGAAAACTGGCAAAAATGACACTTTCAAATCTGAGTAAGTCGATGTTTTCATTTTGTTATGAAATTTTTTTGTTTCTAATAGTCCCAATGCTTTCAATTCTGAAATACAAGAAATACTGAGAATATTGAAACATGGAAATACTCTAAACATTTCACATAGAGGTCAGTTCATAGTCATTTTTGAAACATGCACATACTCAAAAATGATTAGAATCAGTTCAAACTCATTTTTGAAACATAGCAATACTCCAAAATGAGCACATAGAAGACAGTTCCTACTCATTTAAATGGAATGCAATATTTCCATTTTGGCGCGTAATGGGGGTGATGTTTTTGAAAACTTGTACATATGCCTCCGTGCATTTGTGGTATTTATTTTTCAATTTAATAGCTATAGATGGTATAATATCATTCTGAAACTAATATTTTTAGAAGATTTCATATAAATTAGTTCAACTTTTACATTTATAATAAAAAACAAAATGAAACTACCAGTTCCATAAGCATTTTCATTATCCATCTCTTTATTTTTCATCATTACATCAGTTTTTCTGACTAATTTACATGGAAGATGATTAAACAATTTTTTTTTAATTTAGATGATTTTTCAGATGTTTCGGAAATCGTTTGTTTACCACCTGATTGCAGTAATGTAACATTTGAGGAAGATATCTTCCTCATATGTATGTCGCATAAATTATTTTCTATTACATATGTAATAGAGAATAATTTATGTGACTATTTATCCCATGTTACATTTGGTGGAATAGAACTTTCTGTAGATTCTAAATCAACAGACAATCAAGAAATATATGATTTAGTGTTTAAAAAAGACAAAGTATTAAACTTAGGCTTGATATTTTAGATAAAAGTTCAGACGAATCTGCAAATTGGATTATGAAAAAAAAAAGTTAAAATACCAATTTTAGAAAACGCAAAATATTTAATATAATGCTGTATAAAAAAAATGTTCAATCATTTCCATGTAAAATAGTAGGACAAAAATGATGTAAGGAAAAAAATAAAGAGGTGGATAATGAAAATGCTTATGGAATCGGTAATTTTATTTTTCATTTTTATTAAAAATGTAAATGTTTGAGGAAAAATCAGTTTCAGAATCAGTTGTAAATCAGTTTCAGAATGATATTATCCTTTTTATAGCTAAAGAACTGAGAAATAACAAACATAAATGCACGGAGGCATAAGTAAAATTTTTGAAAAAAATTACCCCCATTAAGCGCCATTGCTCCCATTTTGGGAACATCCTATTTCTTCTAAATATTCGAATTTTTTTAATTTTTTTCTTCAGAAATACCTTAAACACTTTCTATTCATAAAGAAAAAATAACTGTTTCATTAAAAAATAGCTTAATATATATAGCGGCGCCCAATGGGTTAGGATATAAAGGAGACAATTTCAGATAAACATAAGACATTAATTAAACAACATGTAGTAGCCCTAAATCCAGACTATCAGCATACACTGGCAAGTCCTTCTTATCATCTTCTACATCCAATTTGAAATTATGCATATAATATCTCATCGGTCTTTTCCTTACGTACGTGTGAGGTATGTGTGAAAAAAAATAACGGGCTTAGAGTATACCGCATACATGCATTATCCCATATTTAAAAAAATATATATAATAATATACCAAGCATGGTCATTTAACATTAAACCTTTAAGACAAAATATTGCAATTTAAATATTGTTGTATTAAAATCTGTAGAGTAAATGTTTTTATAACAATGGGCTTTTGTAAATATGTACCTTTGGGCACAGACTAATAAAAAATAAAAGTTAAAGCTTTTTATAGAGACAGTAATATTGGTTATCTAAAACCTCTTCAAATTAATCCGCCTACGTCAGTAACGTGAAGACAGTCGAAAGCTAATGTTAAACCAATTGACAGCGTTCATTTCAGTTTTCTTGCTTGCATCACCCCTCAAATCAAAAATGAGAATAACCGACTGTCGTGTGTCGTTTCGAGCGCTATCACTCTCAATAAATTTATTATTAACTTTTATCTGTGTGGTGGTTTTGTGGCGTGTCATGGAGCAGAGTATCAATTAGAAATTCTTGTACAAACTTGCAGGCGAAACTCATGTAGTGCTGAAGCAGGTGTACATAAATGAAACCATGAACTTGAAGACTGTGCACGCTTGGATTGAAAGGATTATTGATAGACGTGAAATCGTCAAGACGAGTATTGGAGTGTGCTCCCCACCACCAGAAGAGCATCGCGAGAGTACGTGAACTGTTGCAGCGAGATTGGTGATTAACCATCAGGATGATGTTGGACGAATGGGATATCCCTCTGGAAACAAAGGAAGTGAGAAAACGCAAACTTTGTTCGAGATTTGTTCCTCATCATCTAGCGGAGGAACAAAAACAGCAACGAAATGAAAGTTGTGGGGAGTCGAATTGGCCTAAACTTAAAGTGTCTATAAAAGGGCTATAGTTTACAGACATTACCCAGATTCAAGCTGCTGTTACACGGGAATTGAAAGCTGTACCACTGGAGGAGTTTTCAAGAGCTTTCGTACACACGTTGTCACTGGTGCATAGTGTACGACGGGGACTATTTTGAAACATTGTAAAAAGTTTCCACGTGAGGCCTATTCAATGTAAGACTTATTTCATCATTCACCCTACTCATTGATTACACCTTGTAGCTATAACAGAGTTCTTTCGTACTTTTGACTTTATCTGGAGTTTTTCTTTCTGAGGACACTTTTACTTTCGAAACAAGTTCCAAAAGGAAATATGTCCCCAGAAAAGGAATAGCAATAATAAAATTAAATTAAAAACTTACAAAAAATAAGAACTAAATAGCCCTGTTATACATCCACCTCATATATCCTATGCAAAAAAACGGAATTTAAATATATTGAGATGCAAGCGAAATTTTTGAAAACAACACTGCAATTGGTTTAACTGTAGTTTGCTACACTGTAAAAAATGACCAATGTTTCTTATTTTATGAAAATATGCTATAACCACGAACGAAAATATAATATAATCTTTTGAGTTATCCGAAATTTCAAATAGCATGTTACATTGTCTTTTGAATCCCCAGAAACGAATACATTTTCAAAATTTAAAGAATAATTTACAAAAACAAATTATTTTTAGCTGCCCGAATTTTTCAGAAACGTTTCCGAAGGGATTTTATAGTGTATTAATTAGTGTCCTCAGCCTGGAATACCTGTTTTTCGAATGCTATCAATTCTGAAGTAAACATTTTCATGCTCAAAAAAAATGTTTAACAGACAAACATGCAAAATTAACAGCGTTAACAATAACACTAAAATTAAGATTATTTATTTACTCTTTCATGTATAAATTAACTTATGCGGCTGAAAACGTGTACTTGAGAATGGATAACATTCGAAAACAGGTATTCCAGCCAGAGGACACTAATTAATACACTATAAAAACCCTTCGGAAACGTTTCTGAAAAATTCGGGCAGCTAAAAATAATTTGTTTTTATAAATTATTCTTTAAATTTTGAAAATGTATTCGTTTCTGGGGATTCAAAAGACAATGTAACATGCTATTTGAAATTTCGGATATCTCATAAGATTATATTATATTTTCGTTCATGGTTATAGCATATTTTCATAAAATAAGAAATATTGGTCATTTTTTACAGTGTACGCACGTTACTTGCGTAGGATCCGAAGAAATAGTCAAATTAAAATTAACTATACATCACATTAATTAGGAACCATAATTTGACGTTTGTTATAGAGGGAAAATATTAATAACTGGATTCTTTGAATTGGAATTTAACTGCATAAGTACAAAAACACTCTAAAAAAATCTTGAAACTTTAAGTAAATACAAATAGTAAAACACTGTCTTCGTTTTAAACATTATTTATTTCAATACGATTTTTGAACTCATGATAATAGGAGAACACTTTATTATTTTAATAACCTCCCTAATTAGAAAGCTGAGAATGTCTTTACTTAAGGAAACAAGCAAAAGAAAAAAATTAGAAATTCCAAAAATTAAAATAAAAATAAAATTTCAAAGGTATAATAACAGAATTGTAATAATTTTCTTTTTTTATTAAGTGACATTTTGAATTTAATGGCCAAAAGAAATTTATCTTACTTAAATTACCACATCTAATTAGTGATTTTACAAAATATTTTTATTTTTAAGAATGTATTTTAATTTGTTTGGAGATTCTTCAACCATTAACTTGAGTTAACATGTTTTAAATTATTTAGTGTGTAAAAATAGATTAAATGACATTTTTGAAATATTTTAACAGTGATTTCATTTTTATGTTTATTTTTAAATTATTCTGATAGTTTTAATATAATATAATATGGATAATATTCAGAGATGTTCTTCAGAAGTGTTTCGCATGAATGCATGTATAGGTATAGACTATGTGCTTATAATGTCTAGTACTTATTGTCATAAAGGCAGCTTATGTACTCCATTTAAAATATCAAACAATCACAAATTTTAAATATCTAATTACAGAACAAACAAAACAGTGTTTCAGATATCATTTAAAACGAAAGTATTTCCAAACGTCAAATTTTATGTATGATCAAAGTATAGATACTATAACGCTTTTTATTACATTTGTTTTACTTTATTTATGGAGAATATCTAAAACACCCACGAGTTAATAGCTCTAAAACTGTATGCAAGCAAACAGACTGATTTTCAATTTGATGCTATCCTCTGAAATTACTAATATTTTCTGTGAAAATATAAAAAGATTTATTTTCCAAACAAAGTATTTTTCATTAAATCCTTGCAGAAATTATCATCATATACCTTGTATACGGCCTCGACCGTATAAAGAATTTCGTTCTGAATGAGATTAAGAGTAAAAAGGTTACGTGAAAATTATCGAAATCTTTCCTGTCCAATCTCTACATTTCTTGAAAGTGAATGCGCTCGATGGAATCGGAGAGTTAGTTGAAAATTTCTGATATTTAGGTGATTTTTATGATATTTGTTTGTTTCGGAAGTATAATTGTGTTTTCTGTCTTGCATACAAACTGTGATTTTGCTGATAGAACCGAAATTTCGCAAAGAACAATACCTGCGACAGGCCGGAGAGATTCAGTGTCTGCTGAATGATTTCCTTATGCAGTTATTATATGCTGGAGCTGTGGTAATCAGTCACCCACTCTTTATAAATGATAATAAGTAGCCGAGAAGAAGCCGTCGTAAGTAAACTAAGGATAGTTGAAGTTTTAAATTTAATTTATATTTCAATAAAGACACTAATGAAACTCACGCTGTTCTAGAATAATTTAATTTAGCTTCCGGATTTCAATTTTGGTTTTTCGCAAGTACTTTTTAGTGAATTATTCGTGCAATCCATAAATATTTGGTATATTTGACTGCGTTTTGCAGTGAGTTTGAAATTGCAGATGAATTAGTTTTATCCGCTTATAATAATGTTATTCGGTACGGCTATTTGAATTAGTGAATTTAACTACACTGGTGGAAATTGATTTATGAAAACACGGTTTTTTGAAAAAAACCTCTATAATATTCATTAAAAATGAATGGAATTTCATGGGATATACATAGTACGTATGACAAATCTGTTACAAAAATAAATTTTCACACATAATATTAAACATAAACAAAAAGTCAAAAATTAAGTTTTCGTAATATGGGAACATGGAAATTGATTTATGAAATATCACATTTCATTGGTTATTCAGGAGCAATGTGATAAAAATTTGCATAAAACAAGGTAACGTGACCTGCAAAGTAGACATGAAAAGCGTTGTACAGTGAAAGCAATACGTTTCATTTAAAATTTGCGCGGTGGGTAAACGAAAGATTTTGTCTGAGGAAGAAATAAGTAAAATCGACGCATATTTAGAATGTGGCAAGTCTGTCCCGGAAGTTAGTAAATTAATTAAAAGATCTGAAGGTGTGATATATAACTATAGAAAAGATCCAGCAAATTATGGCAAAAATTTTAACAAAAAAGGTAATACACGTTTAAGTAAGACACAGAAAAGGGGGTTTCTTCAACTTGCATCGAAAGCTGGTCACAGTTCAAATCAGATTTGTGCAGATCGATGTCTGTTACTACCAGAAGAGTTAGGCAAATTTTACATTCTTCACGGAGCTTGAAATAGTCGAAAATGAAGCCGTGTCCAAAGTTACTTTTGCGTCACAAGCAGATGCGTTTGCAGTATTGAGAGAAGTACATGACAATGGATGACAATTGGAAGAAAGTCATTTTCTCTGATGAAAAAAGAGTTAATGTGGATGGCCCAGAAGGTTTGAGGTATTATTGGAGAGATCTCTGAAAAGAACCGTAATCTACATTCAGCAGAAATTTTGGTGGCGGAAGTTTGATGATTTGGGCAGCGATTACTTATGATGGAAAAAGTGAAATTGTATTTTTAAACGGTCGCCAGGACTCTTTTGATTATAGTTTAGTTTTAGAAATTTCACTTCTTCCATTTGCATGGCAATATTATGGTTTAGATTATATCTTCATGCAAGATAATGCAAGTATTTACATTTAAAATACAATGAAAGATTGAGGTATTGACGAACAAAATACTGTTCTTTTAGATCATCCACCTATTAGTCCTGAACTGAACCCCATCGAAAACGTTTGGGGACAGCTTGTTCGAATGGTTTATGCAAATGGGATTTAGTACACCTCACTTGTAGATTTGAAAGCTCCAATCTGTCAAAACTGGACAAAAGTTGACAAGAATTTGACGCTAACGGCTATGAATATATTCTTTTAAACGTATTATACTTGCAACAATGGTTACAACAAATGTAAGTGAAACTTATAAAAGTCAACCAAGCACAAATTGTTACGTCGTGTACTTCTGATGTCATAGTGATTGGGGCAACAATATTTAAAAAAAATATGAAAATTGCGACAGCGAAACTATATTTTTTAATTAAAATAAACAATCCCAATATTATTTCTATGTGTAAAATATAAGTTTTGGGGAGTTTTAATGTGCGGAACTGGTCAAATGTTTTCTAAAATTTGTATTGTCATGCACAAAGTTGACAAAATCTGGTAGCCAGCAAAAAATTCTAGTCGCCAGAAAAATATATTTATCCTTCCCCGCTCCTCCGTCATTTTCTAAAACATAACTTTTTTTATGAATTAATTGAGAAAAAATTATAACAAGCATTGTTTATGATTATAATAGTGCATAATTTAGAAAAATACAAGACAGAGATAGAAAGATATAAACTATGTTTTTCAATGAACTTAAACAACATTATATATCTCTCAAGAAAAAGAAGAAAATAATTGAATACTAGAAAGGCTGAATTTAACGACATTCCCTGGAAATGCTGTTTGATGAAATGCTTCAAATGTCCGGATAGTAGTGTGCTACAAAATCTGTATCTGATGAGGCTGGGTACCAATGGAATAGTGAAGCTGGAGAACAATTTTTTGCGAGAGAGAAAAAAAATGCCGTTTGTGCTCATTTCCTAAATCAATTTTTATACATAAAAAAACAGTTAAAATAACTTCATTGCCAGATAAAAAAAAAACATGGTCGTCAGTGGCGACATGAGGAACGTATTTTTTAAACCCTGGTAAAGCAAGATCTATAAGTGTGCCATATGTCAAGTCAATAGCAGAATTGGAAGAGGTTAAAATTAACATTCCAAGGTTTGAACTGGCATATCATGCTTATCAACTTTTAATTGTGAATGAAAGTAAAGTAATATATTTTCCTAAAGATATATATATTAATTTCAACAGCATGGAATTAAATAAAACTTGATTAATAGGAGGAAAAACCTTTACAAATTTAAATTTTGAGAATTTTGATTTTTCAACAGCTTCGAATATGAAAACTTCTGTCGAAAATTTACCTAAAAAATCCACCATTTTGTGAAATTTTCATTTGTCTTACAATTTTAGATTTAGTTTCTAAACTACTGTAATATTATTTAAGAATCCGATAATTTAGTTTACAATAAAAAAATTTCGCCATTTTACCTTAATTAAATTATTCCAAACTCTTACAATTCTACCCTTTTCCCGTGTATTTAAATCATATCTTAAGTATAAATTATATTTTAACTCCATATCTTTAATCAGCATATTTTTTAATTTTTATTCTAAAAATCTTAATCTGTTAAAAGTTACCACTAATTTATTCCTTCATATTTTGAGACATTCATTTTTTATTTCTTTAGAACGTCTCTTAACCCGGCATTACACGCGCGAAAAAAACGGACGGGATTACTCGCGCTGGGTATGTCATACCCATGGCGTTTTGTTCCTATTTTCTACCGTAAAATCTACATAAAACATAAAACACCCGAGAAAGAGAATAGATTATAAAATTTTAGAGATATATTAAACATGTTATTTACAGTTATTCTCTACATTTCCTGCAGATACATGCCATGTGTTCCATACATACATGTTTTTGACATTTCTCACAAACAAATTTAGTTTTTCTGTCCTTTTTAGCTCCGCATTTAGTTTCCTTTGCATTTCTTTCGAGAAAAACGCTCTTGAATCATGTCTATAAAAATGTTAGTTTATTGCACCATATTCTTTACCAGATCAGAAGATATAAGAAGATTCCAAGGGAGAAGTGACATTTTTTGAAGCGTATGTATTTCCTGGGCGTTTCGATATTATGTTTTTAGCAGAAATTCTAGCATTAGCGCGGAATTTCTCTTTATTCCATTTTATTGTATTATCCTTTCCTATGATTTTCATTTGAATCAGAAACCGCGCTTTCTAAATCAGATTCGATTTCTGTCAAAGAATCGTGATTACTACAATACTCTTCATTATCTTGCTCTTCGTTATCAGAAAATTCATTATCTTCATCGATAAATTCTGCATCCGAAGAAACATTTTCCAGTAAATTTCTTAAATGTTGCATTTCTTCGTCATAACTGCGGTAACGCACCATAACGAAAGAACGTTTTAAATGCGTCTACCTGTACTCAGAGCTATTACAGAAATGCTCGCGCTGGGTATGACACACCCATGCATAGCGATTACGATAGATCTATTTTCAGAATTCTTTCACCGCTTCTCCCCCTTTAATGTTATATCCTTTGAGGCAGCTACACGAAGTCTCGTCCAATTCTGAAAAAAGGTTGGGAAGAAAAACTTCGAAAACGGAGACACTGGGTGTGACATACCCAGCGCGAGCAATCTCGGGTTAATATCATTTTTATTTTTATTAAAATTATCATTCGATATTCCATGATTCATTTCAATTCCTGAGTCTGACTTTTTCACTTCAAATTTATAGCGAGTATAATAAAGAGTCCCAGAGCCTTGCAACTCGCTCATTAGTTAAATTATCCCTGCATTGGCAGAAGATTCGTACGCCTCGCGGAGTATACTTCTAAACAAAACGCGTTTCATAACTTTGGTGCTCAGAATTTTTACGTTTTTGGAATTTATAAAGAAATCCCATCACTTGGAGGAGAAGTGTCTTTAAATTGGTGCATATCTCTAATAATATGTAACATCTTCATACTTATTTCTATGGCGTAGGACAGCTCACAAAGAAGGCTTCCATAAGCGTATACTCAGAATTTTTTTAAAAAATTACAGAATGTTCTTCTCATGAGGCTATATATGTCTATAAAAAATTATCTGCGGAACTTCGATAAAACGTCCGTAAAAAAATTATGAAAAATTAGTTTGTTTGGCGATTTATCACCGGTTGGCGACGGAATAAAATTAAAAAAAATACAGGTTTATGACAATATTCTTTAAGGAAACTCATGCTGAGCTTGTTTATGTAAGTTAAATTTACATAATAAATAAATTTTTATAACTAAAATTTTGTGTACACATTATATGTATATATAATGAAATTTGAAGATCGTAATTTACGATTTAAAACAAAATTTAAATTGATTGAAATTGTTTCAAGCTCAAAAATAAGCCCGATTCTGAACATTTCAAATTCAAGGAAAAATTATTGTTGCTATGGAAACAACGCCTTCTTCGATATGAAAATGTATAACGATTGCGTTTGACATCGCGCTTTTCTTCTGAAAATACATTTAAAAGTTACTTATATAACCGGTAAGGCCGTTTAAATTTAAAAAAAAATCGTTGAATGGGGGATAAAAGAGCAGCAAGATTTCATTCAATCGATAATAAATAGAGAAAAAAAACGTGAATGATTTATTTAATCTGATTTAAAGAATATTTTTTATTGATATTGCTGCAAAAGTACAGAGAGTTGAAAACGTTGAAGGAAAAATGCAAACTATTCTGAACAAGAGGGTATGGTATCATTAGCCCTAGAAGTAACCCATTAGTATAATTTTTAACGCTTTCCAACCAAGTTGAAAAGTTGTCTGGCCGTCTGGCCGTCTGCCGTCTGCCGTCTGACATCTGTCCGTGCTCTACCTCCCGTAAGTATGCTCGGATTGCCTTGCAATTTTCATATGTTATTGTCGTTATCTATAGCATGTTCCTTATTTCAACTGAAGTGTGTAGAACTCACAGTTTTTTACAGGGACTCTCAAAAGAATTACGCTACATTAAGGTCTATGGGGAAAAATCATTTGCGGTTTATTTTAATGATGTTACACAATTTCAAACACATTGTAATTGATATATATCACGAAGGTGCATTACAAGAAGCTTAATATGGAATAGGGTGTGCATAGCACTTATAGTTACTTTACAAGGACAGTCAAAAGAATTCCGTTACATTACGTCTATGGAGGAAAATCGTTTGCGGTTTAATTTTATAATGTTTCATTATTTTAAACGCAATGAAATTTATATATATCACTAAGGTGCATGACAAGAGGCTTACTACAGAATATTGTGTGTATAGAAGTCATCGTTCATTTACAGGGACACACAAAAGAATTCTGTACTGTCTGTTAACAATAATTCATGGAAGTGCGTTTTAAGTTGCTGAACGCGATTTTAAATTTAACTAACTTTTTGTCTACTACTTGGTGTGTATAAATTCTGTAGATCATATACAGGGCAGCACAAAATTTCGCGAACACATTTCCGTCTATTGACAGAAACTCCAGAAGGAGAATTTTAAACTGTGCTACGCGTTTCCTATGTAGCATATAAGCATCCTATGTAGTATATATAAAAATCTATATATCATATACAGGGCTGAATAAAAGTAGTCGGATATTTTGTATATGTTGGAAATTCCTGAAATTACGTTTTTAAATATGTTATGCGTTTTCAAAATTGTTTACTTAGTTGTTAATTGTTATCTTTCAGCTTATTAAACGGTAATGATTTGTAAAATTATTTTTGAAGTGTTGGAAAGTGTTACATAATCTATGCTTGACGGACGATTTTTCGTTCCTGTTTCTAAGCTAATGATAATGTTACGCTTTCACATTTTACAAAAATTCATAGACATATTTGGAAATTAAAAACCATTGTTGAAAATACAAAAAATTATACTTACATCTTTTAAGTTTAAATTCATTAAATATTGCACATTCGAATAATCATTTTACAAACAATTTCAAAGTGCAGTAAAATCATTTGCATTTGCTGAGGAAAAAACGTTGCTAGCCAAATCGCGTCATTTTGCGCCAAATACTCGAAAGTATTTTATTTTTTTGCAGATTTTCTACTGGGATTCCGCAGCTAAATTTCACTGTTTCTTTATTACATACATGAGTAACTTTATTAGCATTTTTTTCAAAATTTTCTGAGTATGCGCTTTAAGAGACCTGCCTTGTCATTTATGAATTCTCAACTTGATACTTAGTGGAATTGTATATGCTTCGTGAATTGTCAATAAATGTATTTATAATAATGCAGCTTCCTGTTATATTTACGGGAAAATTCCTAGTGTATTTCATAAACATCGTCTTCCATCTGCAGCTTTCGACTGCAAAACATATGTTATTCTACAAATTCATCGCATACCAGAATTAATATGTTGATATAATTCACTATGAAATAGAAGATCAATTCATCCGGCAGGATCCGTGTTCTTACGATTCAAATCATAATAGAAACCGGCAGAACATTTCATATATATATACAGAACAACTCGTTTACTACGAGAACGGCTGGAAGGAGGGCTCGGTTAAAATGATGGATTTTGCACGTTAAGTTTGATTGATCATTTAAACTATATTTACATTTTCACACTTTTTACGAGCTACAAATGCAGTATTACGGCTAATATGAGCAAAACATCTGTCAACTCAATGTGATTTCTGGCGAAAAGCTGTGTACAGTTTGGAGAAACCCATTTCTTATTGAACACTGTATTAACTCAGCAATATGTATAGTATGCATCATAATGGAGTAATTTATCAGATTTGCTAGTCAACATTCCAGTAGACTCCCTACTCACCTAAAATAAAAGAAAACAATGTCCTGATGTTTGCAAAGAATGAAAGAAAGGAAAGATATTGATATTTTAAAATACCTCCTTTTTGAAATATATTGTAACTGAGCAATGGAAAGAAAGGAGCATAGAATAAAACCTTTATTTGTTGCTTCCTTCAAATCTTATAATAGACCCTATTATGCAGCCTTTTCATGACTCAAATTGCACTATTAAAAAGAGACGGATATTTGAAAACAATTACTTCATAAATTGCAGTGATTATTGAATGTTATCCGAGTTTTTCCGATTTAAAAAAAAATGAGTGATCAGTTAGTGGCATTACTTTACGTCGTCCATGTCCTTTCAAATTTATATTTATTTTAAAGGATTTGAATTCAGTACTGTGAATTTGTTTAAAGAAATTACACTCACAAAGGACTGATTTTTTTTATGTTAACTTTATGGTATTAAACTAAATTTAGCTCTTGGAGCAAATAATAGCAGTAATTATTCATTGTTAATTATATCATTATTAATATAGTATTCCTTACGTTTCAAAGATTATACTGTTTGCGGTATAAAAACATATCTGTTGATTGTTGAAATATTTGGAAAATAAAGTGGTGTCGCATATCAACTGAAAGTGGACAGTATATTAACACATTGATTTACTATTTCACCTTGATGTTTAACTGAAAAAGAAATTAATGAGCATTTTATTGATTAACGATTTGCTACAAAATGAAAAATGACATGAATTATCTAATTTTATTGAATAATATTTGAACCAATTTTTTCTTTCATATATTGAAAAACGTGCCTTATCTATATTAAGACAATACAGTGTTATAAACTCAAGACTGTATTAATTTATTATTTAATAAAATGTCAGTTATTAATCCAAATATTAAAAAGTTATTAACTAATACTTTTGTGTATTTTTTTGTTTCCATTCTTTATCAAAATCATTCCTTTTGAAAAAAAAAAAAAAGAAAATCCATTATCTAAATTTAGCTAAATATTTGTTTACCTAGTCATATTACTCAGCTGTTTTATCAAAAGCATATAATACTAATGTGTTTATAATAACGTTAACATTAACGTTATATTAACGTTAATAATAACCTTTTTCTTCAACTGTGCTTTATTTGAATAACTCAGCTAATAATGTTCCGATCTTCTCCAAACCAGTTGCATTTTGCTAAATTAGCATAACAGTTACCATTCGTGGTTTCAGGGTATATTTGTAGAAAAGATTCCCCAGAATTTTCGAATAATAATCTAACCAAAATTTTAAATTATATTCCTAGCTTATCTAAATGAAGCAATCTTTAAAAATGCATAGTGGTTCTTCTAATTAGTCATTGGCTCAAGGGCACTTCAACCCCCCCCCCCCTTGGCACCTTCCACAAGGCTTCTTATTTAACTGTGCCTTATTTCAACAATCCGACTTCTCCAAATCTCCGATCTTCTTTAAACCAGCTCAATTTTCTTGCGTGCGCGCTTCACGCCTACTATACGGTATCGTAGGCATCGGTGACATGTATCGAAGGTTCGCACGGAAAGAGGTTTGTTTAGAACAGGATTCTCCCCACGCGGTGGGAGGTGAACTAAAAGATTTTCCGGAGCGTACGAGCATGCCTTGTATACGGTGCCGAAGCCTTCGGAGACCCCGACAACAGTTTCGTTTTTAAAGATATTTAAGTTATTACACGGGCCCGGGCAACGAATAAAAAAATAAAAAAATAGATTTATTAAAATATATAATATACATTAGTAGAAAAATTTTTACATATAATTTTATATGCTAAAATTGCTTTCTTACACAAAAAGTCATTTTATTTTGTTTGCGAATTTTTATGTTTCGATACATGCCATCATGTTAAACTGCACAAGTCTACTTACTATAGTTTTTTTACACACAGGGTTAATTTAGTTTAGGCATTTTAAAAAAAGTTACACTTTTTTCATATTGATAAAAGTATTTTAATAAATTTTCTAAGAAAATTCACAAGTAGATGAATTGTAATAAAATCATCTTAAGGCTATAATTAAAAAAAAATAGAAAAGTCATAAATGTCTAAAGGAAGCCATAACTATTAGTTTAATTGATTCTTCCGGTAGTACGTTTTTTAACTAAAGCAGCAATTTAAAGCAACTAAAGCAACTTTTATTTCTACACTAGCAATACAATTTTCCCACTGGGACAATGAATGTTTTGTATATTATTTACTTCACCTTACAAAGGGGCATGTTTAAGTTGTATGCGATTGTCTACTACAATAAAGGTTCTGTTATATGTCAGATGGGGATAAGGTAAACCATATGTAAATCTGTTGAGGAATGCTCATTAGCGAACATCCTTTATGGGTAACAGTGAATGCTTTCTTTGAAAATCTCTGGCATTAAAATCGATAGAAATAAAAGATATTTCGTAAGTGGGTTGTTGCTTATATTGTTGTTGAGATTGGTGCTCCAAAAACTTTTATTACATTTAGATGTGATCATTTAATTAGGAGGACGTTTTACGGTATGGATTGATTGTAAAGGACATTTTCGAGATTTTTTTTGGTTCAAATAATGCACATAACAAAATGTTCCTTGACATCGAATTTATCGCACTTTCATCTAAATGCGTGAATATTTTAAAAAAAAATGTTATTTTAATTGTTCTAAACTCTCTCAAAGGTCCTCCCGCTTTGCGTAAATCGGTGCACAGTATTTCCGTGAAAGTGATTAAGATCTTAATACTCACCGGAAACAATGGATTCACACGCATTCTTATAAATATATATAAAATTAATAAAATGCAAAACATCAAATTGATAAGTTAAATCAAAATTTGACAAAACAGCGAATGTTTGAAGTTTGAGGATAATTTTTGGCACAAATTTTTCATTTTCAATGCTGTTTAAAAAATTAAAACCATTAAAATTTCTATTTTTTGGAAGGTATCTCCTCCATCTTAAAGAACCCAGCTTATTGTACAAAAAATTAAAATGCCGATAGGATTAACGAGTTAAGCTTGAGAATGTAAACCGTTTCCGAAAAACGTCGTTGAAAAAAAAATTTTTTTTGAAACTTTTGATTACTTTCTTTGACCGCCATGACACCAGTCCGTTTAAACCATTGTCACAACTTCAATAGGGTTGAACCAAAATCGATTTTGAACCAGTCACCTTAGAGATTCAGAAAATATAATTGATTTAGATATTAATTTTTTTGAGAAACACTCCTTAATCAAGTATAGCAATATACTTGATTCTTGATAAATCTTGGAATTAAATAATGGTATAGATGAAGTAATCTAAATCACTGTATTGAACGTGACTTTTTAGGTGCATTTGTAATTATATAAATACGTAGCACCTATAGTCGTCGTCTGATCCGTCCGTTCATCCGTCCGTCTGTCCGCATATAACAGCGAAAAAACTACCCAACCAAATGGTTTGAAACTTCAGAGATAACATCTTTGCAGAATTTTGTCGAGACATTTCAAACTTTATGAAAATCGAATCAAAATTTTAGAGGATATTAATAAAAATATTTATTTAGAAATTTGAATTTATTTAAAAAAAAAATCGGTGCTTTTTTGTTATAGGAGCTTCCGAGATTTAATCATCAAGGTTTAATCATCAAGCGACCGAGATACTTATTTTATTACAAAAAATAATCTGCAGACGATATAATTAATTTCACAGAATTAAAAATCATCGAGATCCGAATATTTATGTAACTAACTATAGTACGAACGCACCTCGTTTGTCGCGTTTGACGTATAATTTCCAACTTGTTTTAAAATGGTAACGCTAACCTATATTAAATATTTACGCAGTCACATATGCCATTATAAAAATAATTAAGTGAAAAGATATGTATGTATGATTAATAAGATTAACCTTCTTTTACCCTTTTCTAATTTTTTTAGTCAAAAGGAGAAATAATTAATAGAGCATCGGGAGTTACACACGAACATATTTTCGCATAAACATCTGAGTAAATAATATTTACAAACTCGAGTGGCAAGGTGTTACGATACCAGATGCTTGAAATTTTTGTTTCAAGCATCATTTTATAATCCTAATTGGTTTATGCATTTTTTGTTATGAATTCGGGGGAAAATTAATAATATGAATACATTATGTACCGCATTAGAAAATTGCTGATATTTTTACTATTTATTTAGAATGGTATTTTACAGAAAAGTGTTATTTACTTGAATGTTGAAAGTAAGAAACGTTTGTTACCGCATGTAGGTAATTTTTATAAAGCTTTATGTTTAGAGTCTTTGTTAAACATTAATTATCTCATTTAATTTAGAATAAATTTGTATGTCTATCCAACGTTAGTTATATATTTCAATTAAAATGATTCCTTAAATTCATTTATATTCACAAAATAATCCGGTTTCGTCGCCATAATCACCTACAAAACACAATGCATTGAACAATTGACGATTTTTCATCTTTGTAATAATTTAGAAAACGGCCAAAAGGATTTTCTACAAAAATAAATAAAATTTTAAATCTCTTTTTCGCTAAAACTTTTGATAAATTTTATGTTTTGTCAACATTATAACAGGATTACTATTTAAGCCTTCAAAGCTTAAATCTTGTCACTGTTTGCGAAAAGGTTTGGGTGAGATTTATAACTGCGTTTGAAGATTCTTTATAACAATTTCAAAATAAAAACCACATCAGAAGTTAATCCTCGCCACTTTTTTTTTTTTATCTAGGGAAGGATTAAATTTTAGAAACTAAAACTTCCAATATGAAGCATTTATATTTTTCTGAAAGAAAGTTGAAGGAATAAGAATTAAAAGCTTGAATTTCTGTTTTAAAGATGAGTATGAACTAAAATATTTTGCATCATGAAATTCAATATTTACGTGACTTAAGAATTAATTTTTTTACGAATGGTATGCATAAAATAAGATGTACTGATGTTTATTAAAAATATATATTTTTCCGTATTTGCTAATATATTTCAAACAATTAATGAGTTAAATTTAAAAGAAATTTTCTAAAATAATATATATTTTTAAGGTAGTAAAACATCTATATAGTTATGAAAGATCTGCGTACTTATAGAAGTTTTCTACACTTCTCATAGTAAAATAACATTGAAAAAGTATTGAAAGAAATTTTTACTCCTGTTACTTACGTTGAAAAGTTATTACGTGTTACTATCTTTAAGTAGAAACATAAAAATGAAACATAATCCAATTAGTAATTAAAGTAAACTTAAATGCGCAATTATAAATGTGGATTATAAAACTTTTATATGGCTCATTTAATTAGCTATAATAAATCAAATTACGTCATAATTTGAAACATATAAAAATAAATGAAATAGCAGATAAATGTGTTGTTTATTATTACAAAATATATAATTCCTTTTAAGATTTTTAATATTATCATAGTTATTCCATTTTTTTCCTGAAAAGAAAACAACCATTCGATGATGTTATATATACGGAGAACATTTTCATATGACGTTTGAGTTATCACGCATGGTCCATTTTAGTCTAGATTCCCATCAAACACAATCATTTGATTTGAACTCGTATACAAGATATAGTTTAATCCAGAAATAATGCACACAGGTTATCTTTATAATATACATGGGTCATCAGAGTGGGAATCTTTTGTCTTGAAATCGTAACATATACAGCTAATTAGACAGTACAGGAATGTATTGGTGCCCACATCGTCGCAGATGTATAAGTTGTGGAAGTGCTGGATTTATGAAACGAACCCTAATATCAACACATAAATTACATGTCGACATAGTTCTATCTTATAAGAACTGAAATGGATATGCAAAGTGCATATACTGTTTTTTCTTCAACCTGTCAAATAAATTGTTTGTTCCCATTATGCCATAATTGCCTTCCAAAATGTCATCCATCTCCGTGTACAACGATCCTACAGATCCTGTAGTTCTCATATCCAATGAGAACTATCCATTTTGTCAGACCAACTTTTTTCAGAGGACAGGGTGACCGAACTATCCAATTACCTCATTTTAACAAAATATTTTGGGTTCTGGTATGGAAATCATATGCACATTAAACTTCTTACTTAATTAATTTCTGTCTTCTTTTGTCCTTTAATTTTCAAACAACTGTTATAAATATCACCAGAAGGATGTCAGTAGGTGTGACATTTTGACATTACAGAGGATATTTCTGAAAGTCTACACTACAACATCAGTCATGCTCAGTTATAAGTTTCACAAGATATTTTTTATTCTGAATATGATGTCACATTGAAACTATTTAACCCCAAACGTCCATAAGTGAACTTATGTAAATATTTTTCCAATCCTCTTGAGTTCTACAATCAATTCACTAGTCAGATTGCGTGCACTGCTCTATTTACAAGAGTTAAAAGACTGGGATAGTCCAAGTGGACTATCCCAGTCTTTTAACTCTTTTTTAAATAGAGTAGCGGTCTGGACGTTATCACTAACACGATGACAAAGTTCTTCTCGGTGCGCTTAGAAGGTATACTGCACTTGGGTGCAGTTTCAAACACGAAATATTTTAAACTTTCTCTCTGAAAAGAACATACACAAGGTGCCCTTTTCTAGAAGATTCACGGGTATTCGATAATATCGCCATGATTTAGACACGTTCACCCGAATCCGAGCCGTAATCAATTCGATACAGATCTAGATGCTGCCTAAAAATCCTTTCCTCGGTATCTCTCACCTGAGAGAACTCTCACTTCACTTTTCAAAGAATCCCCAACTATCCTTTAAAATTTATTCCCTCTCAAGAAAAATTCTTTAACTCCTTCTTTTCTCTTCATCTTCGCATTTCATCCTCCGACACGTCATCTTTCGGGGTCACAGATGGGGGATTACTTCAGGCTACTCACGTTTCCATTGGGCCGGTTCTCATGACAAACAACGAACCGATTGTGTTTCTACTTTCCCGTGTTACTTTTTTTTCATAAAAGCACATTTTCTATGTGCATGTCATCCCATGTTTGTTACTCGGGATTAATCAGGGCAGGCACTAGACTAAACTCTATTATTGTTTCCGTGGAACTAGGCTAACGAAAAAGACTGGCTACCACGGTGCATTCCACTTATCTTTTTTTACAGATCGCTAGAGTGACGTGATGCTCTTTTCGTACGCATGCGTTGGTGCATTCGAGCATCACGTGACTCCAGCGGTCTGTAAAAAAGATACGCGTAAAGCACCGTGGTAGCCTTTCTTTTTCGTTAGCCTCACCGTGTAAGGTATGTCCAAAAATGTGATGTATCGATTACATTCTTGTTTCCTGCGTGGGAAGAGGATTTATAAAATTTCTGGTACTAAATTCTTTATCGTACATAGGGTCCTATAGGGCTTAGTAATCGCTGTAAATTTAGCAGAGATCCACAACTTTATAATATTAATTTACAACAATATTTTTTTCTTCGAATCTTACGTTTTTGATAAAGAATGCAATATCAGCTCAATTCTTTCATTGTTTTCTAAATATAATATTATAGATATCATTAACACTACAATTAATTGTAATTATTATATCTTGTTTAAAAAATTTCTTTAATTTTCTAAAGTGTTTTTCAAACAAAAATCTAGTTACACATTTTATTTTAAATTACACTGGACTTGTATTTACATATAGGGCTACAATAAAATATTAATGTGATAGAACGATGCTACATTAAAAAAGAAAGTTTCACTTTTCCAAATTTCAAGCGCAAATTAATTAATTTTCACTGTAATTTTTATATTAGATTTTCTTTAATTGATTAATTTAATCACTGTAACTGTTTCATGATATTAATTTAATTGTGGTTAATTTAATTTTGTATTTAGAATAATGTAACAATAACAAGTTTCACATTAAAAATTTAAGTCCGATAATATATTTAAACTAATCTCTTTATAGTATATTACTATTGTCGACGAAATAGTATTTAACGGATTTGCATTATTTAGGGAATACTATCTATTTTAATGTATTTAAATAGGATGTATTAATCATTACCCGAGACATAGGAAGTCTCAATACAGTCTCAAATACTTAGGTACTAATTACTCGAAATTGAGAGGCTTTGGCGTTTCGTGTAGAAACGTCTAATAAATTTACCAGATCCACTTTTCTAACTTATGTTTAAGAAATCATCGCCATTCAGAACATTATGATTGACGATATTTATAAGATTAATTTTCAAAAGATAATTCGTTTGTCCACTCCTATTAAAAATGCCAGAATATCAAATTAAAACTTTTAATCTTACTACATCATTAGAAGGAATTATACAATATTTGTTTTAGATGATAATGTATTTCTAATACAGATTTAAAAGTAGGTAACTAGCAACATTTAAATTTACGTCTACAGAATGAAAAATATACTTTTTCTGTACTATAAAAATGTAATTAATAACTGATAATTAAACAATAAACAAAACAACGCACGCATTTAAAAACCATGTTGAACCACAGGAAAAGTTTCGAGATTTTTCGTAGTGTATTTCTTCTTCTAATTGACAGGTGCTTTTTCTATTTACTTTAAACAATACAAAACTTTTTCGGTATGAAAATTAATGGAGATTTCATGAAAGATGAATAAAAACTTCATTTAACTTATAATTACCTGTCAGGAGATGGATTTACTGCAGTTTTCAGACAGTGTACTTCCCAGCTTTATATGTTACCAAAATAAGATGTCTACAAGATTGTTTAAAGATAATATATTTAATGCATATGCGAACTGATATATCCTTTCACTACGCTGTAGATTTCCCACCAATAGAAGCATGATTTAAATTAAATAATTCTACATATATAATGGAGTTTTAAACATTGAGTAATGATGAGTACTCTCAAGGAGTATATTAAGTTTTACAGTTTAATAATAATCATTAAACACAGGTAATATCAATATTTCTGCCAAGTTAGTTAGCATAAACATACAAACTCCGAATCAGTGGTGTGTCAAGTGAACAAGTTTAATATTGCTCCTATTTCCTGTACAATTTCATATAAACATTGTGATATTCGGACACATAATAACAGCGAATTTAATAAATATTTAAAATAATCCTAATATATATATATATATATATATATATATATATATATAATAATTGGTTTTTTATGTTTTTTTGTACAAGAATGATATTTAAAGAATTTTTTTAAGGTTTTGGACATTTTTGTAATATATATACATTTTTAAAGGGTACAATAAATAACATTTATTGGGCTCATTGTTAATGATAAGTATTTGTTACATGATGATAATCGGAACTTTAAAAAATACATGTTGTATTTTTCCGATATAAAACACGGGTTTCATTTATTTAAAATATAATAACCATAGGATCCTACCCGGGCTTCCCGGGCTGCACAGCATAATATCCGAGGTACGAAAAATAAGTGAAAATATTTATTTTTATAGAAAACTGTGATAAGTTTTTCTAAATTTAATGTAATTTTTAGATTGCACACTAACACAAAAAGCATTTTAAAAAGAGAAACATCGATACCTGTAACTTTTAAATTTATTAAAAGCTATACTTTCGTATTGGCAGCATGCCAGAGGTTAATAGAAGGATGTGTAGCCAAATATTTTGCTACTTATAACAGCCTTTATAATTCTGATTATACCAGAAATTATTAGTTCAATTTAAGCTAATAGTTCGATTACCTCTGTAATCAAACAGGCAATCTAATATTGCAGGTATATTATACCAGAAGTATTAGTTCAATTTAAGCTAATAGTTTGATTACCTCTGTAAAAAACAAAAATCAGGAACGTTCCTGGAATAATAATGGGCAGCTAATGTGCCTAATTTATACCAGTAACATTTCTGGCAAAAAATAGAAAAAAATTTAAGAATTCAGAAAAGTTAATATTAAAAGTCAGTAACTTTCTTGGAATTATAGTGGTAAGGTTTCTGAATTCTGCAGAAAGGTTCCCAGTTTAAGTCGGTAACCTTCCTGGAAAAAACCATGAACATACTAAAATCTTCCCAGTAAAAGCCAGTAACCTTCCTGGAATAAATCAGCAATCTTCCAAAAATTTAGATATGTGCGCATCCTGTCACCTTCCTGCTAAAAACCAGGAATATTCTTTAAGAATTTAGAAAAGTACCACAGAAATCCAGTAATAGTACTTGAAAATATAAGGACAAAGCCTACACATTTCAGGGATGTTTCCGATATATCAATATGATTTTTGCTGATTTGTAACACACAATTTAATTAGCTTAAACATTTTGCAAAGAAATTTTTGTATGTTTTAAGAATATTTTTAAATATTTAACTTATAAAATATATATTTTTTTAATTTAATTATATATATTTGTTTAATTATAATATTAAATTTCTCTGTATTTTTTTTTAAATGTCATTATATTTAAATTTTTTCTTACAAAATATAGTTTAATGTTAAAAATAAACTTGTTTTTAAGATAAATATATGTTAGTTCATTTTAAAATTGCATAATGTTTTCTTTTTTAAGTTAAATATTTTGAAAATTCAGGAAATGCATTAAAAATTAGTTTACGGGTTCAGAGATTATATCTATGTCTTAAGATTGGACCAATATTTGTTTCTAATTCCAAACACAGAAAAATTAGCATAGATAATCTCCAATATATATATATATATATATATGCAACCTGTTTAACTTTATTTTTAAACGGAAATTTTGTTAAAATATACACAAATTTAGGTTCAGTCTTAATACAATAAATTCACAAAAATTGCAGGTAGAAACATTAACTAATTTAAAAAATCATATATACTATGCACTATTTAAACAAAGTATGTGTTTAACTTTCTGAGATAGACCACTTTAAAGTATCGCTTTAATCACTGCTTACAGTGAGAACAACAAATATATGTTTTAGCCATAACTCGTAAAAATATCGGGATTTTTTAATACAAGTTGTCTTAAAATGTTCAAACAATGTTGTTCTTCCGTGTTTTTTTTTTTTTTTTTTTTTTTTTTTTTTTTTTTTGAAAAAGTTAAATTTTTGGAGATTAAAATTTAATTCCTTTTAAAAAGCAGACATTCTTCAAATATACAGACATAGTAATATTTTTCATATATGAGTAAATGTACATTTTAAAATATTATAATCCTTGCAATACAGGTTTAACTCTTTTTTATTTTTTTTCCGGATTGTCGGGTGATTTTTAATAGGGCAGAAAAAGTATTTTATACACTTACACTCTGTTGCTCTCAATGTATGCATCAAATAATAAAAGTAATTATAATAATAATAGTCATTATTATTTTAAATTCCAATTTATGGATTTTATTTGGTACAAAAAGTTACATATATAAAGTCAGAAGCATGAAAAAAAAACTTTTAAACAGTTTGTAATGTTTACTAATTTTATATTACGTTGACTATAGAGTTTTCCACCAAGGGGAGATAACTTTGCGCAAACAGCTGTCATTTGTGCAGTTGTTAGCTTTTCAGCCAACCAATTTTTTCATTCGAAAGCAGAGCACAGGAAATACATGACTGTGTAATTTGTTTGTTAAATATTTATTATATTGTGCTTCAGAAAACTGTTTAAAATCGACGTATCACGTCAGCAGATCATAACAATTATTTACTATGAGTTCCGTAATAAACTCAGGGCGACTGAATGCCACAGAAAGATATATGAAAGTTTAGGAATCAATACTGCTTCTTATGATACAGTCAAAGTTTGGTTTCGGAAATTTAAAGCTGGAAATTTCGACAGTGAAGTTGGACCACGTCCCGGCCACCCTATTGAAGTTGATTGTGAGCAGTTAAATCAAATCATCGATCAAGACAGAAATGTTTCAACACGAACTATTGCGTGAGAGCTTAACGTTTGACAAAAAAAAATAGTTAACGTACTAAAACGCATAAACCTAACGTTTAAGTTCAACCGATGGGTGCCTCACTAATGGACTGCTGAATACAAGTGCAGTAGAATAAAGTGTTGTTTGGCTATGCTCAGAGATAAAAGGAAATAGAACGTTCTGGACAAAATTGTGACCTGTGATGAAAAATGGGTGTACTACAACATACAAAAGCCATAAAGGAAGGTGGTCAGCACCTGGGGAATAAGCTGGCTCGTTTGAAAGACGTGCCTTAACTAACAAGAATGTGCTCTTTTGCAGCTGGTGGGATTGTCGTGGAATTTTGTACAAAGAGTACCTGAAAAGCGGACAAACTATCAACAGTGCAATATACAGCAACATGCTAATCAAAATTCGCGATGCCATTCGCGAAAAACGAAGAAACGAGTTCAGAAGGAAGTTGTTTCTCTTTCATCCAGATAACACCCGGTCAGACGTTAGTACGATGACCGGCTGGACGCTCTACAAGCTGGAGTGGGATTTGATGCAATATCCACCATACAGCTCCGACATGGCCCCTTCAGATTTCTATCTCTTTTCACGTCTGCAACTGCGTCTTGATGGCACAATCTTCCATTCAAAGGAGAAGGTCATAAATGAGATCGATCTCTTTTTGGACTCGCACACGCCACAATCTTTCGCAGCCTTGCAAACACCTTGCAAAGCAAACCCAGTTACCATTTGCCTAGTTATTGCATGGAAATAGGTTAAAATTATATTTTAAAATATTTTCGCTAGCCAAAATAACGTCTACTTGCTTGTAGTTGAAAGAATACAATGGCTGGTTTTTGAAAGCGTCCAATCTCCATTGGCAGCTGATTTATTCATTGTTTGTCTTCCGCAGATGATTAGTAGATTACCGTGTTACTTCCTTACATTTTCAGGAAAGTTTTAATTTCCTAAGAAATCTCAATAAGTACCTCTTTCAATAATATATTTTTTAACTCAAGGCCGCTGTAAGCGTAGGTGCAAGGGGGCCAAGATGAAGCCACAGAGATGGCGGAACGCTGAAGCTGAGTAGAGACGTTGCCAAGCAAAGAAAATCTTAATCCATGATTTCAGGAAACTATAAGCAAATAAATTTGATTTTCTCAGGAATCTAATAGAAATCTGTGAAAACATGGAACGTTGCTGGAGATAATTAGTGACGTTACAGATTTTTTTTACAATGCATATATGTTATATTTATGCCTTATTTATATTATTTAATTTTTGATGATATGTAATTTTAATTACGGAAGTTAGCCGGAAACCAATAGCTGAACTATTTATATTTTCTACGTCAAACGGGTTATTTTTCCGTAATCGAGCTGCATGCAACAGAGTTAATTTTTTTTAATCCTGCTTGGAAATTATTTTAAAAACCATAGAAAACAGTAAATTGGAGATAGAGTTTTTAAACAAAATGCATTTGAAAATTCATTTTTGTTCATAATCAACCGTGCACATGTAAATTAACATTACTGGTTGTTTTAAAATAAGTAAATTTGCAAAATAAAGTAAATGGATTGCTTAGATCTTTGCCACCTTTAATATGATGTCAGTGTTATTCCCGGACATGTTTTGTTTTACAATGTATAGTATAGAAATATTTAAAAAATTGCAGAAACGTTTTTTATGCATATACTCTACTGGCTGTAATAATGTGAATAAACTAAAGATTTTTATTGCAGAAAATAAGTGAATAAAATTTAGCAATTTAGTAGTTTAATTCGTTTTAGCAATTTAAGTGACATAGAAAAAATACATATGAATAAAGTAGTAAATTTAAGCAATATATAATTTGAACTTCACAACGCCAGAAATTTCTTTTTATTTCATTATTACACTATTTGCGCTTAATTACCTCTTTTTTTCTCATAGAAAAGACTGTTTGTCATTTATTTTATCTGATGACATCTTAAGCGGAATAAACTTTAATTTATGGTTGAAATTCTATTTAACAAAACCTTTGAAAGTATAATGTATTCATTTTAAAAATCCTTATTATAATATATGTTTTATGTAATTAATGATGTTGTTTAAACTTCTGAATTTATGTTTATTAGATATATTAATTAAGATTTGAGGCAGTTTTAAAAGATCAGTTAGGATATCTTGCATTCACTAGAATTAATTGAAGATTCAGAAATTTTTTTAGGAAACAGAAGTATAATATTTTTAGCTGGTCGCTAAGTTTTAAATTTACCTCATCACAATTAAGTGCTAATCAGCATTAAATAACCTCAATTTATTTGAATTTAATTAACAAAATCTGTAGTAAAAGGAAATTGTTTAAATTAGGGTTTTCACTGGGGTTTTCATATTGTATGCGAGTCTTTAAATTTTGGTACCAGAATCTTCTATTCTAAATGTAGTGTAATACTATAAGATTATCATATAGTAAGCATGGTGGCATCGTCGTAACCGTGATGACATTTCAAGTCACAGTGGTCACGTCACATTTGTAATCAATAGTGACTACACATTGTGACTAAAATATTAACTTATTTAACAACTTAAAAAAGGGACACGAATACTTTAATTCATAATATTCATTTAAAAAATATATCTAACAATTTTTTAAAATTTTCTTTAAGTTACATTGACGCCAGTAAGAGCCACGTACGCCACGTTCCATATACGACCAGAGAACCACCAGGATGTGAAGTCACAATGTCACCAAAATGTGATATTTAAGTGTCTCTCAAAATTATAAAAAAATATTTTGAATAGGGTAGCCTTAATGCATTTGAGGGTCTGGACCTGATTAATTATTGAAGTCCTACTTGGAAATTGAGCTAATTTATTTTACTTATCAATCTACAGGAAAATGATATCCAAATAGATCTCTTTTAGTTAAGAGGAAATTGTAAATTATGATACAAACTTTGTAGCTGATTCAGAATAAACATGTAATAATAATAACAATGACGATAATAATATTCATAAAACCTACTTCAAGGTGTATCTCCTCTGTTTTGTTCATGCTATGTTACAATGAGATGAGACTTAGTTCCGAATCTACAGCATTTTATATAATAATTCTTAGAGCACCAGGAAATCTACTAAAATTAATGCCCGATCTCGGTAGCATTGAAATCAACGTCATCAGTTTCAAATAATTTCTGAGGAATTTGCTCAAAATGCGACATGCCGGCAATAAAATTTAATTCCCGAGACGATTTTGGAAGAATTTGGAAGAAACATGACAAGTCTACCATGTAGAGGAACTTTTGGTGTTATGGAATAGACGGATAATATGGAATACAAAGGTTACAGTTTTGCTAAAGTGTTGCCACTAAGCAGCTATATCATAAACTACTTAAGAAAGTTTCCAGAATGCCCCCCCCCCAGAACGCAAAGCTCGTCGATCGACGTCAGGGCGCGTTATGTGAATAAATATATATTTTTCGTCTTTCGAAAGTTTCAGGAAATATTTTTTTAATATTTTTTATTAATTATTAGAAGTAATATTTTTACATTGAAGTTAAGCATAATATACAACAGAAATACTGATAGTTTATGATGTAATACTCGTTTTTTAGCTCGCGATTAACACCAATATATATAGAGTAAATTTTCCCAAACCTTCGATGTCGGGTTATACCAATACCTGGTGCCATGGAGATATTGGTGTATTATACCAATATCCCCATGATTATGGTGCCGCAAAGACAGATCCTTATATTTCTGATATGTGCAAATCTGATTTGTGTATATTGGCTAAATACCTAGACACTATATTTTGATCATGCTCTCTTGATACCATTACATCTGGTTTTTTTTTACAAATTCTGCTCGTTTTCTTCTTTTTTAACCCCCTATCACACATTTTCCAGCTTATCACATAATACCCTATAAAAGGTTTTTTATTATTACTTATCCATCATACGTAGTACAGAATAAGTCTTGTAATCGTTTTAAAAATCGACATTTTTTTTGACGGATTTACACATTTCAGACACTAGAAATTCCGAAATTTTTATTTTTAGAAAACAAAAATTGCCGTCCGTCTGTGTGTCTGTAAACGCTCTATCTCCCGAACAAATTGAGATAGAGACTTGAAATTTTGTATGTACTTAGTATGTAATAATGGGAAGAAGCTTATTGAATTTCAGTAACCTCGATTATCCGAAACTATTTTTTTCGGACTCTCGAAATATTCGTTCTGATAAAAGGTATATAAAAATTTTCGAAAATGTTTATTTTAAGGAGTGGATATAAAAGACAATAAAAAACATAAATTTTGCATAAAAAAATGAAGTCGGTCGGATAATTAGTTCCCTGTATTTCAGCCAAATTTTAATTCAAAGATACATTTTAATTGGAAATAAGACGCTTAATCCGAAATAATAAACCGTTAGTTAATATGATTATTAGTTTTGGAGTTATAAGTATGTTTCTTTAACGCAATTCAGTAATAGAGCATTTACAGTTTATGACGTCATCAAGCCGATTTTATACGAATTGCAGTGGATTTTATAAGTAGTTTACACATGCTTTATTTTCATATGTTATATTATGCATATTCATGATGGGTAAGTATTACGGTGCCCCCAACGACTAGTTATTATTTGTTTTCATGTAATGAAATTTTGTAAAATGATCTTTGTCTACAAATAACTTTGACAGTTTATGTTTGTGATTGTATTCGGTTTCGAGTTTTTAAGACAATCGAGGTATGATATTGCCTCAAACGTAAATGGTATTCCATAATACCCTAAGTTTCCCTATTTTATGAAAAAAATGTGTGTATGTTGAATTTGGAAAATATTGTGACAAACTGATCAAGTAATATAATAAACAGCATTTATGTATACTTCATTATATTTTTACTCTTAGTGCTTAGTTAGCTTAAATAACTTTTGCAAAATAACTCTATATTATTATTCTTTTTAAAAAATAACGGCAAAGTAAACAAAGTTAAAATAACAAAATTAAACAGGTCGTAAGCCCCCCTTCACCTCCTCATCAGTTATTATGACTAATACGAAAATATTTTCGAACTTTTTTTTTTAAATATGGTCTGAGAATCTCTTTAAAAAGCAAGAAAATTTTTGTGGCCATAAGTTAGTTCGCAACGTGGAAAATACAACATGTAACACAAATTTTTTTAACGTGAAAAGCCAGTGGTAGTACTGGTACCATACACGCCGGGAGGTTAAAATACGAGTCGAGAGGGTAAAACAGTTCGGATACTAATATACGCTCATTGAAAGTGTTAAAATAAAAATTCACAGCATTAAAAAATGCAAGCCAGCAAAATAATTATACCCAATATTTAAGGACAGATCCTGAATATCATTTAATATTGTGTAATATGCTATATAAAATTTCACTCTAGTATTATAAACTCAATTTTGGTTACGATTCCATCTCTAGTTCTTTTTATTATTTCCAAATTACATTTATTTCAGTGATTTTTATATTTATTCTCTGTGCTTAATATAGTATTAATGCAATTAAATTAATTAATTTTTAAATTAAAGTTATTATCTTGTAAATTCTTAATTATTTAAATATATTTCTTAATACGATATTATCATCAATAAGAGGAATTTTTCGTTTTATCTTTGAAAATATAAATATTGGATTTCTATTCATTCTTTAAAATTCATTAAAATATTAATACGTTAAAATTTACATGAATGCGAAACGAAGAACACTTTCGTTTTCAAATCTTTGAAGTGCTTATTAAATTTTGTATGTTGTGATTTCAAATTAGATGCTGACACTTCATTAACGTGAGACTGATTGATGCTGCAAATGACCGCTAATTTAAATTGCGTGGTATTAAATTTATAGGACACAGGTTTAACATAATCTTAAAATACACATGGAATGATATTAATATATATATATATATATATATATATATATATATATTCTAATAATATAAACCTTATCCAATTAGCGTATGTTTTTCAAACTTATTTAGATTAAGGATTCACCATACTGTAGAGTTAGGGAAATAATTATTTGGATAGAGGGGAGGGAGGCACCAGTTTAAAGCTTTCGATAAGTCGTTTTTTTTCTACAGTTCCTAGAATATAGCACAAAAGTGATTTTCCGGAATTCAAATTGTGACAATAGTTACATAGTTACAGCGGTATATTTGTGGCTATTTGCCACTAAAACATACTTTAAGCTTTCATACATTTACACTTTTTATAACAACACACTTTTTATGTATGGTATATTTGTTTTTTTAAATAGATGCTTGAATTTATCGAGAACTGCTTCATCGACATCCTTCAAATCAGAATATCAAACGTTTAAAAATGTATTCAATATGGTGCTACACAGTACTTTTTTTTCTATGCTTTCTTTTCTACAGCAATTTTTAAAGATCTAAATTGACTCTTTTTTTATGCTACCTATTTTTACAAATAGTCGATTTTTGAAAAATTATAAAATTACAACTCTACGCCAGAGCCAGTATGCTAAAGATTAATTGCATAATGATTTTGTTGTTTTTTGGAAGTTTTGGGAATTCACAGTGGAAGCGGCTAGCCGATATTGCATTTTTACGACATCGCGTTTACATGGATGCCACGTGGAAAGTAAGAAATTTTTTATAAAGAATTAAATACGAAACATTGGTCAAACAAAAATTAATTTATTGTCCCTTCAACATTGTTTATTTTGTCATTGAAATACACAAAGAAATTTTAAATATTACCTTTATTTCGACGTTCAAACTGGTCTACCTTTTCCATATATCTGTATTACAAGTAATCTCATTTAATTTATTATAATTTCAAAGTATTAGGAATTTACTAAAAAATACCTCACATTTGAGACAAAAATCGATTTAAAATCATAATTAACAATATTGCCCATGTGTGTTTAGAATTTATTTAAATGACGGTGAGTGATTGAACAATAATTTACATCCCCCCCAATTTATAAGGTATATAAATATAGATATATAGATATACATAGATATATTAATTAATATTTGTCTAATAAATTTATTCTCATTATTTTTCTTAAAATATTTCTAAATTGTATGAAAATACAATTTGTTAAAAAATAATAATCACCATACTTTAAATAGATTTTATAGATCATATTTTAAGATAATAATTTGATAGCACTTTTTTTTGCCAATCAGAACAATTTATTTCACAGCAAATCATTTTTCAAAAAATGTTCACCAACAGGAGAAAGGAGGGCAATAAGGCGAATTTGCTAATATGATTTACTCCCAGCAGCATCTGGAAATGCGCTCTAAAGACCCTTACAAAATTTTCATAAAACTCACTATCATAAATTCGCTTCAGAACAACTTGTGAGCAGACGTGAGCTGCAGTTTGATTTTAAAGTGTGCTCTTGTACATTTGGCCCTCACAGTGCAAATAATTACTTATATATGATACGTTATTTAAAATCCTCAATAAAACATTCTCAGAAAAAAAAACCCTCAAAGCATGAATATCCTTTCATTATATAGGTTGTTTCCAATGAAAGACATACTAATATACCTAGTTCAAAGAAATATGGTTGCGCTGGGGCAAGATTATGAAGATGACAATGATATGGAGTATTGTGTCAGTAAAGACTGCATTATTTGTGAGATTGGACAATGGTGAACTTTGGTTCCAATGATTAATGTGGAAATCGTGTGCTCATGCTGATTGTTTGGGTCGAGATGATTTCTGCTTTTGAATTTTCAATGTACACCATTTTTTAAATAAATTCTCAATGTTTAATGCGTTGAATAAAATTGTATAGGTACCTGGAAAAGAATTGTTATTTATTATAAATTGCTATGTTTGTCATTTTACTCTCTATGTGGGGCAAGAGCACAAATATGATTTTCATTCGGGATTTTTTTTTTAATCTTTGGAACGCCGATTAAAACAGTTGAAATATATTCTGTTAATATTTTCTTTAATATATTGTAAGAGTTGTATTTCACATCAATTGCAGTGTTTTTATCTACTTACAGATATCTGGAAAAATCTAAGAAGCGAAAAGTCATACTCTTACTCTCTGCAGCTCTATATACAAATAAGATCACATACAAATTTCTCATGTTATACACGAATAAATTTTATTATCGGCGGATAAAAGTTGAAAATTAAAAATAGTTTATATGGTAATTCCCTTTTAATATATATATATGAAACTTCTGAAATTAAGTTACATTTCATAAATAAACGAAATTCAAAAAGTGTTGTAATTATTATGCAAAAAAAATTGCAATTTATAAAAAAAATAATAGAGTAAGTAAGTTTGTATTTATGTAAGATGAAACATTATCTGAAAACTGTTGTTTTAAAATTTTCTTAAAAACAGTCATTGAAAAAAGCAATCTAAAGAAATTGAAAGCTTGAAATTAAAAAGATTGCGCTGAAACAAATTAACTGAAATAGTTGATTTTATCTAAAAAACTTAGAAGTCGTTTGATTATTTTTCCTCTTCTAAGAAATATATAACAAATTAAGCAAATATTGTAGATGTTGCATAGTCATCTTCTTGCATTATAGTGAAAAATAAATTAAAGTAATTAGAAATTTTCTTGTTTGAAAAATTGCCCATTTTTTTGGGATGATCGTATTTTTTCAAGGAAAAATTTTATTCGATTATATTTTCTATAATTTTTTTTTTCAATGATTTACTTGTGAACGCAATTTTACATTGCAGGGATTAGCGATACAATATCTTTTCATTATGTTTTTTAATCAACTTCAACTCTTAAAACAGAAAGGTCGTTATATCAAAGTGTATTTATGAATATTTAGGCTGAAATCCTTTGTTTATAAAATTGCAATATAAAAAACTAATTTCATTCATTTATCCACTGTTATGTAACACAAATTACCCGTCTTTTTATTTGCATGATAAAAAATAAGCATTTATGATAAGTATAAGCGTTTGTACGCTCAAGTTTATAAGTAAATAAAGTTTTTGTTGACTGAAAATTTAAAATTTTTAAGTTAATTTTAATTTACTTTTTTAACTGAATTTGGAGATAAAAAAGATTTTTGTAAGATATAATCAATAAAGTGAAAATTAATAAACTTATATACATATGCTATGTCTCAAAAGCAAATTTTAAATGAAATGGTGATAATAACCACTTTTTAAATAGCTTTAACTGTTTAATGTCCTTTATTATAAGAATTTCCAATTTATATGTTTCATATTCAATGCATAATCTAATTACTTTTTGCTAAATGTAGCCTATAGTTAAGATTACTTTCTATTTACTAAAATTATAATATGTCAAATTGCGTATAATCAAGTTTTACATAAAAGGAAAATTATGCTAGTGCATTGAAAAAAATTACATTAAAGCTGGAAAAGTTGGAAGACGATGTACTTGTATAAAAACATTTGAAATCGTTATCGTCATAGCCGTATTGAGTTTATGTCAGATTACAGCTATACTTCAAAAATAATTTCAATAATATAATGTCTTAAAACTATAAAACATGTTTGATTAATTTCCTCCGAATTAAACACAAAATTACATGTATGAAATTGATATTTAGAGGTTTAGATGATTCATTTTTAGTGCATTTTATGCAAAGAAAATATCTTTGTTACGTTTTTTGCAAGAATTATTGAAAAACAGTTTGTGTATAATCGAACTTAGAAAATAACAGAAAAATAAAACACTTTAAATTAGTGCGTCTTTCTCATTTGTTATATATTTAATGATTATCAGTTTGACTTTAGGTATCTGTTTTGAAGAGTAAGTTGAAGTTTGTGTATATTTTCAAGACCCAGTTAATCAGTTGATGAAGGCAATCTCGGTTAACAAAGATTTGTTTGCTGTTTTCTGTCACTGCTAATGAATAGAGATGTTACAAGTGTTTTCTAGATTGCGTGCTTTATGATATTTTTTACATGTTACATTCTGATTACATGAGGCACAGTGTTTCTATTTACGAATATTTTGGCACAAGAATATGATTTCTAAACGAATTGTATTCGTTAGTAAACATAATCATTGTACTTTTATTATAGACCGGGAGGCGGCAGTACAGACAACCACCTTATCGAGTTCACGACTGAAATTCCAGAATTAAAACTCGATTCGCATATTAAAACGCAATTGGTCTGCCAAGTCATATCTTGCTGGAAAACACGTGAAAACCCGATTTTAGCGGTTGACTCGTGTTTCCTACGCCCAGTTCTCCAGGTTTTCATACATTTGGGTGCAGGAAAATACAATGGTAAACCTACGAGTCAACCGCTAAAATCGGGTTTTCACGTGTTTTCCACCAAGATATAACTTGGCAGACCGATTGCGTTTTAATATGCGAATCGAGTTTTAACTAATTGTGGAATTTCAGTCGTGAACTCGATAAGGTGGTTGTCTGTGCTGCCGCCTCCCGGTCTATTTGTCTGTATCCGAACGATCACAGGTTATGTAATCGATATCGGTAGCACAATCAAATCCAAATCAAATCAATCCATTCTTTTATAAAATAAACAACGCCCATAGTGAGTTTAATAAAAATATATTTTTTGCTAAGAAATTTTTTCCACAAAAAATCGTATTTTTTAGTCTGGTTTTACGAAATTTTTTACACTACAGACGCGAAATGCTTAAGGCCTTGATCCCCCTGAAACAAAAGGCAGTATTTTAAATACTAACTCAGAAAAATGGTCAATTCTGAGAAAAAAACAAAACTTTCAAGTTCTTTGACACTTGAAAAAAATATTACAATCATGAAACAAACTTAATTTCACTGTTAACAAGTCAAATGATGCGGCTAATTACAAAACTTAATGTGAGCAATATTTGTGAAGAAATTTTTACATTTTAAATGAAACTGAAATTGAAACTATCTTAAAATGTTAATGAACATTCGTTATTTTTATGTAAAATCTTTCCTTCTTTATTAAGTTATTTTTTACAGAAACACATTTTTCTGCATTCCAGTTGTAAAAATCAAATCTTCAAATTATAATCAAATTGCTTTTACAAAAATATTCATTCTGTTGCTAGGCTTTTATGTTTAGGTTATTAAATATACATATAAATATTTTTGATGTTGAGGAAAATTTTAAAGTAAAAATCTTGTTTTTAAAATTGTTTAAGGACCTTTGTAAATTCAATATTGTGATTTAAGAAGAGGGTTTGGAGAAATATCTTTGTGTCATATCCGAGTGTATTTAAATATAACTTAAAAAAAAATTAAATATAAATTATAAGTGGAATTTATTATTAACTTTTAAAAGCTGCTCAATTTTTTAATGAATAATAAATGATTAACACGAATCCATAATACAATTACTTAATACAGTCGAACCTTGTTAACACGAAATTGAAGGGACTGCGAATTTTTAGTGTTATCTGAAATTTCGTGTTAACCATCCTAATAGTGGTGCCATCTATGTTAGATATAAAAACTAAATAAATTAACCTACAATATATCCCTGTTCATAAAATCATGAATTAATAAGAAGTGGAAAATTTCATTAACAAATTAATTTTTTAATTTTTAGGCAATAATAAATGAATTTACTTGCTAATAATTTTTTTAAACACGTCAATTATTGACTTTTTTTCAATTTTTGTAGAGTACTTCTTTTAGGAACGTACAGACCTCATCTAATTTGTCCAATTCTCGGGGAGCATCCTCTTGTTCCATAAGGAAACGTTGTACAGTTCAATGCTGCAGTATATTCATTTAATGACACTAAAAATTTCCGTTCTGTGTCAATTTCTTCCTCCTCGCCTGGCAATTCAATGTTGTCATTTTTTTCAGCATTTATTTCTTCATCTGTCGTTACATCCGAAGTCAGCACATCTTCATCTATTCAAGTGTACTCGCAAAAAACATTGTCTAAGAAAGAATTTCCCGTTTTGGGACTACATATCTTTTTGCAGACAATTCTAGGGCGCTCTTTAAATATTGTCAGTCATCTGATAGAACATATGAAATCGCTCTCACCGACAGCATCAGCACAAGCCTTTGCTTTCTTTTGCAAAACATCGAAAATTAAAACAGTGTTCTGTCTTCTTGCCTTTTTTATCCACTGCAAGAGAACAATTTCAATTTATTATTTTTTTTTTGTACACGTTCCTTTTCTTACTGGTTTGAATTGACTCACAGCATAATCCGCTTCAATATTTTCACAATTCTTTAAAATTTAGAGAGGACCAATTTCAGAAGATATCCCATACTTCGCCACATTTTCTGATATTTGTCAGTACTTCATCGCTCAGTTGGTTTAAAATTTTTTGCTCGGTTACTAAAGATACGACTTGATTTCGACTCATCTTTCACAAAATTCTATAGAGCAACTGCGAACAGAGTTTCAATTATGTTAGTCAGGAAGTAAAGTTGTTATTGTCACTTCTTTCACTCACAGGTAGGGGATTTCGTAAACTCGGCTCATTGTCACTTTCAACACAGTCAACCAAGTAATGGCACAATCACTTTCAAAAAAGAAATCCCTTCACCCAAACTTTCATTGTGATTGATCTATAGCTCATATGGTTAATGTAAGAATACTTGATCATATCAGAGATCAAAGAAAAAAAGAGATTTGTCAGGAATTCAGTATTTCACGATTTTATGAAACCCTTTTCCACTTTAGATCTTTTTCAAACCATGATAAAATTCTATTTTTAATAAGAGGATTTGACATGTAAGTTTGAAATATCGAAAACATTGCGTAAGGAATCATCTTTCGACTTTGAAGCAAAAAAGAATTTCGTCTTAAGCGGGATTTTCTGATATTCTATTTCGTGTTAAACGAATTAATTAACATTGATTTTCAGAGTCATCTGACGGGACCTCAGTATTATTTCGTGTTAAGCGAAATTTCGCGTTAAGCGATTTCGTGTTAACGAGGTTCAACTGTAGTATATTATTTCTGATGTTAACATCCCTTTTTCTATACACATATAAAAGGCACAGCCATGAATATGGTATAGTACGAATGATTTTTGAAAATGTTTTTGACATATTATACACTCACATTCCTTTGAAAAACGTTGTTTGATTAACAATTGCAGTTATTTAAAAAATAATTTAAAAACATATCACCAAAGTACATACCAAAAAACATATCACCACTCAAAGAATGCAGGGCGAAAGTCTCTCACAGGTGTACTGGTTACTTACATGGGAACCACTTTTGGTGAAGATCGCATCTAACATTTATACCTGGTGCACTTTGTAGCCCTATAGACCAAAGTCAGAGAATCGACAATTTTGTTCTGCAAAAATCACATTACATATATATATATATATGTGTGCGTAACTTCTTACATATATATATATATATATATATATATATATATGTAAGAAGATGATATGTAAATAGTAGATTTACTGGAATTATATGCACAAATAGACGATGAATAACAAATTATGAACTTTAATACAGTACTAGGAATATAATTCTACAATACTTGATTAGCAATTTCTTTTCAGCTAATCCACTTCTCACCCAAACACCTACAATATTTTTATTTACCGAAGAAAATAACTAGGCCTAACAGCGCCTTTCTGATTTCCAAGCTTACTTCACAAAAAAATTAGAAGACTGGCCCTTTTCCAATTTTGTAAATGTTCAAATCTTGATCTCGCGATCCAAAATATTTATAACTCGTGCATTTAAATCATGGATAATAAAAGTCCACAAGAGTGTCAGTTAATTTGATGATCATTTACGTCATAAAGGAGATAAAGTGTTCAAACTGAAATCCTACAAATATATATATATATATATATATATATAAATAATATATAATATAATATATATATATAAAGTAATGAATCGTTAAGTGTTAATTTTACGTCAAAAGCAAGTTAAGTTGCCTAATACGGTATTAGATATCCAAACCATGCCTCAAATACAGCAATCGGCCAGGATTGCAGGTAAAAATTCTACGGTAACTAATAAAACCAATTTCGATACACCAAAAAAAAATCTATTATCATGTTGAATATTTTCAAAATGAAATTCGTAGCTTTTTGAAGGAATTTTTAAACTTTTTAAACTTTTTAATTCTTATTATTAACTACTTTATATTTTAAAGTTTTTTTTTTTACAAAAAAACTTCTATGTTAATAGTCTGATAAGTGGTCTCAAAAGTATAATTAAAAAAAAATGTGCTGCTTTAAAATTGGTAAATACTATTTTTGCAGACAAATTTTATCGGTTCTCTAACTTTGGCCTATAGGGCTTTAAAACGGTCCAGGTCTCAATGCTAGGCGCAAGTTTCAACAAAAGTAGCGAGTTCTAACGAAAGTTTCAGCGAAAGTAGTTCCCTTGTTAGCGCAAATTCTAGGCGTTTTGTATTGTTTCTTGTATAAAAAGTAATCACTCCAATGCTACACAATATAAAATTGTTGTTTATTTTTATTTTTTGAATAGAACCATTAAACATTTTAAAGATAAATTATTTTGATTGTATCTAGTAGGTTGCAGATACAAAGTAGATAATTCATTGTAAGGTCACTAAACTTAATTTAAGAATATTTATTTTCACATAAAGAATTTAAAGTTAGCAATTTGTGTTGAAAAAAAAAAAAATCTTTTATAATTTTTTTAAAACTAAAAAACAGATAATTTTAAGTGGAACATATTCAAAAAAGAAAGGTGTTGATATTGATACATAAAACTTGGGTTCACACAACGTTTAACTATTACTAAAACTGTTCTATCAATAATGCTTAGAAAACTATCAGATCATAATTATTTTCGTCTGTACCTTTATTGTTTGCTTTCATGATGAAAACTAAATTAAATTCATATTAACGAAAACATAAAAAGTATTCAAACGGATTTAAGAAAAGATTAGTGGTTTCAATGTGCAGAAATAAAAAAAAAATGTGCAGAACGTAAACATCACCTTAAAATATTTTTATTAATTATCAAATGTTAATGCTTAATGGATATTACAAATTTTCGTTTCTGTTTATTGACCGTATGTTTATTCCATAAAAATATATTACTTTATACTCGTATATTCATATAAATTCCGAAGAAATTAGTGATAAGAAAATTAAAGTCATAAAAGTAAAAGGAATATTATCATGGAAACAAAGATACATATTGCTATTTTTCAATAATTTAATACACGAATTAATCAAATTTATGGTTTTGACATTGAAGTGTTTTGAAGAATTTCTGACTGAGAACAGTTGTTTATCTGCATCGTTTATACAGAAATTTCATTTGAGATTACATTATATGACAAACAGAATTAATTATATACTATCCACGTTGAAAAATCGTTAGATCTGTATACCGAATTTTTGTTATGTCAGATTCACTGAAACAAGTTTTGATTTTCATTTTAAAATTTGCGTGTAAAAATTGAATTTTTTTCATTTTTTTCCTGTTTTCTCAATGAATTTACAGGAAAGTTTTCTTCACCACATGCAACACTAAGTTGTAACTATTGTTGGATATTAATAATGAATTTAATCATTTGAAATTTATTTTAAATTATCAGATCTTTAAATGCACATTTATAAAGAGAGGACCCAATATTCAAATTAACAATCAATACAATTTTTGTGACATTTTCCATTCACATTTATTTTAAATTTTGACGCTCTCACAATTTTGCTATATTTTGTTTTATTTTGCCTCATCAATTTTTAATTATCCTATATATTATTTCTCTTGTCAACATGCCCTTTTTCTAAGTAAATACAAAACGCAGAACGATAAATGAGATACCATATGAAATGATTTTGAACAGGTTTCTTACATATTGCATCCACATTTCGTTAAAACATATTTATTTGATTAAAAAGTGCTGATAATTAAAAATTAAATCGACATTGTTTTCATAAATCAAATGAATGGTTTAACTCAAATCAGAGTTGTCACAAAAATAAAATAACGCATTATATTGTACTCAACAATGATTAAAAAATACATAGTACAATAAAGATAAAGTGGGATATTGTTGCTGCATGGGTTTATTTTACATTTAAGATTAAAAAGCAAAAATGAAGTTCAAATGCTAAATTTATTTTTCTTTATCCCATGTTTTTTTCCAAAACAGCTGATGTCATCCTCTAATGGCTTAAAATACAACTGATATTATATTTCTTCGATCAGTATTTAGTGTCACTTTGTTGGAATAAATGAGATGATATTCTGGTTTGAATAATGTTGTTTGCAGATGTTGGTAATTTTCCTTTAGAAGTTTAAACCTGCATCTAAAATATATTGGATATTGGTAAAAACTATTAGTTTGCAGTGTAAAATCTTTGCACGGGTCCACTGGTCAATTATTTATTTGTAGTAAAATCTTTTAACCCAATATATTAATTATACTCCATACGTTCTACATTTTCCGTTCAAAATCATATCTTTTCAGCTTATATGATTTTGGTACCTGTGAATACATTGAAGCATTTGCAATATATTTTATCGGATTAAATTACAGACACTTGACGTAATCCTCTGTTTAACTTTCAGGTCATGGAAACAGTTGTTTTTCTGTTTTTCTGTTGCATTTTGCATGACATTTCGCAAGTGTATCACTCAATCATTAAAGGAATAAAGTGTTACTGTCTTCCTAAAAAAACTGCAGATTTTTAGCAATGTATTCTCGCTATTTCTAAAAGAAAAACAAAGTTTTGAAGCTGAAATTGTTCATCTGCCGAAGATTAGAATTATGCAATCTCACTATAGTGTGATTTTTTGAATAACTGTGAATAAAATTAGGGATAAAGATAAAATATTTTCCTGATGTAAAAATAAAAATAATTAATTACTTTTTAAAAGAAAAGTGTGAAATGATATTATAAAAAATATATATAAGAAAGTTTGCAGAAGCATTTTCTGGAACAAAATAATAATATAATTTGTTTTTAATATTTTAAACGTTAATTTGGATAGTTTGCAAATATCTAGAAAACGGTCTGCAGGCAAATTTCATTTTTAACGTTTGTTTCGCGCAACAAAATTGTGAAACGAAAAGTAAATATGTGCATTTATTTAGATTTGCAAATGATTAACAAATGTCTCATATTTTAAAATTTTATGAGTTCCTAATAGGGGAGATGGGGGATGAATGGGACATTTTAACAAAAATATTTATTTAAAATATTTTTTTAAGTTATTATCAATATTATGAATCACATTTCATACATTAAGTGTTTGACTGAATCTTATGCACAATATCTAGTCAAGATTATTATTATACAGATATATATTATGAAATTAAAAACATTTCCTCTCTGTTCCAATCATCCCCACAGCAGGGATGAATGGGGCACAAATATTTTCCTCCCTGTATTGAATTTTAAGGACTAAAAGCTGACAAAAATGCCTCCTTGGCAAAAGCTGAGATATTATAAATTGTAATATAATCTCCAGGATTATTTGTCAACCAATCATCTTGGACTCATCTCAGCTTTGTCGTAAACGGAAGCATTCAATGGCTGAAGACGCACCCAGAAAAAGGAATTGATTAAAACTACAAAACATGTTTTGTTGAGTACATTTTGGTTGTTTTAGCAAAATTCAAGTTAAATTGAACCATTTTACTTGAATTAAAAAAACATTTTTTGCTGACGATACAAATTTTTTTTTGGAATTGCAAAAAAAATTAAATTTTTGTTGATTCAAACAAAATTTCCATTGACCTATATTTAAACAAAAAGTTTTGTTGGGTCAATCAAATTTTTGTTGATTCAACAAAACTTTTTCCTGGGTGCGATGGCTACAATGAGAATGAAATGTTAAAAGAATAATTACAATAAATTATTAATTTATCAAACTGTATAATATTCTTTAGTTAATAAATATGTTTTTCAGCATCCTCTAGGGATGAATGAGACAATCCCATTCATCCTCATTTGAAATGTACCAATCATCCCCATGATGCATTTATTCAATTGTCAGCCATTTTGTCTCAAAAATTATTTTGTCACAATGGTTATATTCATTAATTTCAATTACCAATATTAAGCCTTGAATTAAAAAAATACAACATATCTTAATTGGTTATATTGCATAAGATATTTAAGTAACTTCAAAAATGTAAAAAAAATTACTTTTGAGCAGAGTTTTCAGGAAATGCAAATTTGAGAGAAAATGAAAACAGCCATGTGGTCTTGCTTTTGGTTCTGAAGCACACTATGGTAGTGAAATCTATGAGGATAGGAAGCAACTAAAAATAAATGTTTATTGCCTGAAATATTGAGAACGTCCCATCCATCCCTTGTCTCATTCATCCCCCATCTCCCCTATTATTATTTAAGCTAAATGAGACCTAAAAATTTCGGACACGTGAATAAAATTGTATGTTAAAGAGTATGTAGTATTGAATTTAATTCATAAATTGTTATCACATGAATGCTAAAAATAATTTTAGATAAAGGTTATAATAATATTTATTTAACTTTATGTATAAGATACAAACCATACGTACCAAAATACTTTGTTTGCAATGGTTAAAAGATAGAGATATGTTTTAGATATTTTTTAAAACTTTACGTAAAATATCTTTACTTTAATCATTATTAATATGCTACATGTAAATTTTAAATCATTCGATGAGGGTTAAAATACTGGCGAATAGTAATTTACATATCATTTATACCAGACTTTTCTGCATCTTTATTTTTAAACAAAATACAAATTTATTCAAGTACCACTTCATGTATTTTATAAAATAGGTAAAAGGTGTCTCTTTATAAACAGTAAGGAGGGATATTTACCAACACATTTTACATATTTAACTGGAATAATTTCACAGCATGTTAATTCGTTTCATGAATGTGGCAATCTCTGCGTTCTGTGGTTTTTTTGTCCGTACTTTATAAAACGCGTTTTACGTACATTTGGAAGAGACGTGTTTATTGAATTTTGGAAACTTTATGTAATCAATCCACTCAACGTCCACTTGAAGGGATTGAAAGATAAAATTATGTTCGTCAGTTTTCTTATGTTGAAATTTCCTAGAGAAGCATTTCATTGTTAAAGAAATCACTTGCATGCTACTGAAAGCATTTCCACGACACTGTCTCGATGCATTTTTCTATAACGCTGTGTGTAAGAATAAACTAATTTAAGTGTAGTTCATGAACAAAGGTAATTTCTATATCTAAACAAAAAATAATATTAACATTATGCCGCAATTTTTATTGATCTCATACAAATAATTATTCTTAATTTTATATTTAATTTCCAGTTATATTTTTAAATGGAGTGTTTTTGAATTTGTGTTTTATTCTAATTTTTTAAGTATATTTCATAGTGTCTCATATAAAAATGATTAATTAAAGTTAAATATTATCCTACCGATATTCAACATAAAATAGGATTTTAACATTTCACAGACAATGAAACATTTATTATTTTTTAAATGAATGGTCAAGCATAACATTAAATGACCATATTAAAAGTCAACCGAATTCAGAATTTTAATTAACTCTATTTATTAACATTAACAGTGTGAGCTTATATAAAAATTTCATTTTCATTTTATGACATTATACAATAAACATAAACTTTCTTTTAAAAACATTTTTGTAGTTTAAATAGCTACGAATAAACAAAATTATACTGTCCTAACAAATGTATCATTTGCAGAACACAGTACTATTCTTTTGCATAGTATTTACTCCATTCGTACCTAATTACAAGATTTTTCTATTTTAAGACTGTTTTCCTAATTAGCCTTTGTTACAAGGGAGAAACAACTTCTTTTCCAAAAAGTTTGTCATTTATGTTATTTGATTATATCTTCTCGTTTGTAAAGATATATTTACGGTTAAAAAAGTTTTGAGAATTGTTTTCAAAATAAGTAATATATTCTAGTGAAGAAGTGTAAATGAAAGTTTCATTATTATAATAAGGATGTCGTAAAGAACAATTTGTTATTTCAGACTTGAATACACACAAATTTATACAATAAACCCAACATGACAATTGTTGTTAACATCAATCAGATTCTTCCTGTTGACAATTGATAGAAGTCTAAAATCAATAAAACGCACTTCAATAATTAACTATCAATGAATTAAAAATAGGTGTTCACCCGTTAATGTCTGTACATATATTTATTCATAAATTTTACCAATTTCTGTCAGACATTACCTATAAAAAAGCATGGTCAAAAATTTTCACTAAAAATGTCCTTCATTTAAAAAATTAAAAACAGTCTCTAATAAAAACTTCCACCACCTAACAAAAGCGCTTTCACCCCTCGCCAGGGCATCATCAGTTGTGTTCTCTATCCAACCTCCTCAATCTACAGCCACCAGTCATCTACATAAAGGAGAGGAAGTTGGATAGAGAACACAACTGATGATGCCCTGGCGAGGGGTGAAAGCGCTTTTGTTAGGTGGTGGAATTTTTTATTAGAGACTGTTTTTAATTTTTTAAATGAAGGACATTTTTATTGAAAATTTTTGACCATGCTTTTTTATAGGTAATGTCTGAGAGAAATTGGTAAAATTTATGAATAAATATCAATGAGTTTTAACAAATTTGAATTCTTTTGTGTATCCATTTAAACAAAACTATAAATGCTAAGCATAACATTTTAGTGCAAAAAATGTTCATAATATGTCTGATTTGTTTTCATAAGAGGTTTAATTTGCAAACAAATTTACGATACATATAATGCAGAAAACCGACTTAAAGAAACAGACATTGGCCGAAAAGAAACATAAACACTTTCGAGAAGTAAATATTTCTCAAATATGTTGGACGAGATAAAAGGTGTAACCATAACGTACTTTTTTAGCTTGGAAATCAAAATTTCAGACACACGAAATATTTTACAAAATGTGTTTAATCATAGTACTGTTTATATAACTTGAATGTCTCTAAAATAAAAGAAAGAGGAATATGACTTTTATATCATCATATTACACTCATATATTGTGCAAAATCTGTCAAAAATAATTTCATGTCCAATACATATAATCCAATGCCACATCTCTACAACACTGATTTTTTTTTTTTTTTTTTTTTTTTTTGTAGAAAGCAATGTCGCTATGTGCTTTTCTAATACATTCTTGCATACAGACATTCTTGCGTATATTCAGTAGCTATATGTGATAACGTCTACCACAATATATATTTTTTTGGAGCAATATAAATAATACACTAATGGGTTGGTGTGGTGGTATCAGAAATTTTATATAGGTGATAACTTTGTAAAAGTGAAAAACTGTGTACAAATTTATATTTTAATCGAGAAAATCCATAAACTTCCTGGAAATATTAAATTTTTACAAGAAAAAACTGATATTTCAAACTCGAATTATTTAGTTTATTATTTTTATTTATTTTTATTCTTTTTATTCTTAAAAGTCACGTTTGTCACACTGAAGCATTTTTTTCTTATACAGGATTTTCAACACGTGTATCTTACTAAAAGTGTTTCGTCAGTTAAAGAAACTTTTAATTATCTCTTTAATAATGAATAATATTTTCCAATTCACTCTTAAAATACATTAAAATATTAATTTGGTGGAATTTATATTAATGTTCGGCAAAGAAAAATAAGCGTTTTTATTTTAAATGTTCCAAGTGCTTATTAAATTTTATCTGAACTGATTTCAAATTAGGTGTAGAAAAATAATTACATTACGAGTGATTAATACATAAAATGTTTGCTTATATATAGTGCGTGGAGTTTAGTACGTAAAACCGTTTTAATTAGAAGATAAAATCAAATCTTGATTCTGTATAAACCGAATATATCTGTCCTCCCTCTGTAAAAATTTCCTTTCTAATGAATAACAAAAGACTGAATTTCAAAAAGATTTAGATATTAATCTTAATTAGTTAATATTTCAAAATCAAACCCAGTACTGCAGAGTAAAAATTTAAATTAAATATATAAGCACTGAATCTAATCTCCCGAATGAAAATTTTCTAAAGAATATATCAGCAAGAGCTTTCAGTAAGTAGGAGAAATTTTCTAATTTTCTCTTAATTTATGAATATTATATTACGCTCCATTCCAAAATTCCATTACAATATTAATACGATGGAACTTACTTTAACACGAGACTAATTTTTGTTTTAATTTCGCTGCTTTCATGCGATAAATAAATTTGATCTGTATTGATTTCTAATTAAGTGTCAACGCTTGATGCAGGTAAGCGTGATTGATGTAGGGAGTGTTTGATAATTTAAATTGCGCGGCGTTTAATTTACGGAACAGTTTTAACAACCACTAGAATTTAAAAAAATATATTTACTTAAAATGATATGCGCTGTCTAATATTTCCAATATCCATAAATCAGGCGGAATTCTATTAACCGTTGTTAAATATTTTTAAATCATGTCCAATACTGCAATCAGAAATAAATATTTTATAAGCACTGAACTAAATCTCTTAAGTTAAATTTTCCAGATGCGTAAATTAATAAGAGCGTTTGATATGTTAAAATAATTATTTCTAATTAACTCCTAAATTATTATTATTAGATTTCGCCGAATTTTTAAAATGCATTAAAATAATTATAAAACGAACATTACTTTAAAGTGAGAAGAAAAAAAGAATCTTTCGATTTCAAAGCTTGCAAATGATGATTAAAGTTTTACCTTTATTGATTTCAAATTAGGTGTCGACACGTAATTAAGTTGAGAATTATTGATGTAGCAAATGTTTGCTAACTTCAGTTGCACCTTATTCAGTTTAAAGAAAATACTTTTAACTGATGGTAAAATTAAGAATTGATTTTCCACATAAAAGGATTTACTCTTTCTAATATTGTATGATTAATAGATGAATTTTAAAACGGTTCATTGATGAATCATAGTTATTTATTCTATTTAAATCATAGCTGCCGATTAATATGATCATTTCCTGAACACGGGTCTTTATATTAATATCCGATTGACAGATATAATCGATTTAGGAAAATACTTAACGATAACGTCAAGTATTACTATATAAATGATAACTTGCTCTTGATTAAATGAGGATTTTTGAAAAAATGAGATAGGAAACATATTACAGGCTTTTTTTTTTTCAATATTCTCTCTTAAAAGATATATTAATGATTTGTTGATAGTCATATTGTTTATTTTTTTAAATTATCTTAGTAATGCTGATTATATCGCTTCAAATTTTTCAGCGCAATCATCATTTTCCCATTTGTAGGTGTTTTTTAATTGCTTTCGTCTGTCATATCATAATCATTATATTGTATTTATTTGGAAATTGATGGCAATTTTTAGTTTCAGTAAACTTTGCAACAACAGAAATGTCGTTGTCTATCTCTAACCAGGTCAAGACTGCTATATTTTTCTTTCTTAGTAAGTAATGCATTATATAGACTTTATAAGACAATTTCGATTTGAGCTGCATAATTTTCAATAACTAGTCTGATAAAAAATACATTATTTCCAGTATTTGTGAAGCATTGAACGAAATCCGGTTAACAAAACAATTGGCTATGTTAGGCCTAAATGTAATGTCTGGTAATTATTATGTAAATACCAATTATAAAGTGTTTATCTTGATATATTTAAAAGACTGTGTCTCATAGTGTAAAATTCTCTATATACAAGTATTAAATTATAGTTAGTATTGATTTATCGACTTATGATTATTCATACTATCTTCATTTTTCGTATAACCATATATATATATATATTGTTCAAACAGGTATATGTTTATTTTTCATAATTAATATCCCCCCAAATGTTCAATAGTGTTTCTGTGTTGTTATTTATTGCTTATATATATATAAATATATTACCTTTGAATTCAAAATACAAAAAACAAGTTGTAGCAACTGACCAAATCTCCATTTTTTAAAGATATGTAAGTATAAAGTGTATATAGAATACTATATATAGAGAGTTTATAAATAATTAACCAATTCAAATATTAACATACCGACGCTCCAATTCAGAAACGACACGCAGCCAAGCATACAGAATACTTTTAACGAGAAATTAGAAAAAAAAATATTTAAAATGATAAAAGATACGAGAGGAACAAAAATGAAATTTAGATATCAACTGATAGTAAAATGGAATTGGGGATGATAAAAAAGAAGACATGTGCAATGCATTAGACATAATACCTTTGGAACCGAAATACATCAAGCAAGTTCTATCATCGAATTCTGACCCAAACGGCAATTTAAAGATGGCATGTAGTAAGTGAATAAAAAATATATTTAAGTTAATAAATAATTAATAAATTCAAAAAACAAATTACCAAAACACCAAATTATAGATGGTATAATAATACATATATAACAAATTTATAGAAAAGCAGAAAAATAATAAATAAATAAAAATATAAAAGGTTCAAGAAAACTAAAACAAATAAAATCCAATCACAATTCAAAAAAGAAATGAAATTTAAATGTCAAATGAAATTAAAATGGAATTCAGAAGACATGTGACCATGTGTAATCTTCGGTTTGACAGCACATATCACATGTAAAAGGAAAATGCAATATTTCCTAGTATGTACTGGCATATATGCCAATAATAGTGTATTACTGCCAAATATATTACACTAATAGAAGGTAAGAAAAGAAAGCAAACGAGGAAAAATAGATAATAATAAAATAGAATTACTCACAAACCATGTGTTGTATGTCACACGATACAAAAACAGCGTCTTAACTGCATTTGAATTGAGCACATGAGACTGCAAAACATATGTAACACCAAGTTTACAATAATTTAAATTGAAACATTTCTAGATGAAAGAAAATCTAAAATATTAGACAAAAATGATTAAAATTAAAAACTATAATAATAATTATTTTTTTTAAATTGACAAAAAAAAACAATTATTTGAAAAAAATTGTATAATTATTAACCAACAAAAATTATATATAACGGAACATTAACGCCATCTGTAGCCCAATGAAATATTAATAGCTAAAATAATTTGTTAAGCATAGTGCTGCCATCTCTATAATTAAAATATATATAAAGTGCTTCAATCTATATATATATTTTATTCAAAATAAATAGATATATAAAAAAATTACTAAAATTAATTTTAAATAAAGAAATATATTAATTTTACCACATCCAAAAATAATAACTATAAAATTTTATATATATGGTTACAGTAAATTGATTTGAGATATATGAAAGCAAATAAATAAAATATTAGAGAAAATAATTAGATAATAAAACCAAATTAAATTTTGAGACAAACAATTAGCTGAAAGAATATTAAAATTATCTATCATTAAATTATTTGAAAGAATTATATAATTATCCATTAATAAATATATAAAGACATTCACCACTCACTTAAAGTAGTAAAAATATTATTATTAGCTAACTTAGCGTAGTTTTACATATGAAATACTTCCTTTAAAATTAATCATTGTTAAAAGTTGGAAAATATACTCTATTATGGAAATTTACATAATTTTAAATTTAAAACATTTGCAGACAATTATCTGATGCAACACAATTTAAAAATAATTTAACTATAATAGCGAATTTTTTCATACTGAAAATCAAACTTTAGACATGCGCCATTCTTCATTAAAGTGCAAAGTTTCGATTAAAATGTTTAAATTTTTATTTCAGAAAATTTTACAAATTTACAATTGTAGACTATTATACGAGCTTTCCTAAGCCGGTAAGTACAGCGAGCAAACGACCAGATACATAGTTCATTAAATATTTAAATGTTTCCAAAAACTGACGACAGGATAATTAAAAGATAAATGATCCTGTGCTGTTTTTGCATAAATTTTCTATTTTAAGTAAAAACACTCTGTATATTACTATGTGGTCTTCTGAAATTAAAACAAATGTATGCACAAACAAAAATATGGGAAAAAGCTGATTTGGGATTAGCAGATTGCAAACTAATCCTTTTACTGCTAGATTAGATTAAAAGAAAAAAAAAAAGATGTTTCTCAACAAGCATTTTACTTGAAAAAAAATAATTGCAAACAAAATGTAAGTTGCAGTTTGCTAAATAAAATTTCTATTTATATGGGATGTAATAACTTTATACCAGTAGCGAAAAAGCCACGTTCGTGAGATTTTTGTACATATGCCCGAATAAAATCTATTAAGTTCATCTATGAGTAACGTAACATTACAGGCCATAATAACCAAACGTAATGCTTAATTTGACACTACAGTCAGTTAAATGTTTAAATACAGTCACTTAAATACTTATTATCATTTACACGCAAAATATGACACAGTAGAACTAATAAAAAAGTGACTTCATTTGGAACACATACTTTTACATACTAATAAAATAAACATATCTGTCCATGTGTGTGTGTGTGTGTGTGTGTGTGTGTACGATGACTAGGAAAATCTATCGCACGTAGAGGCCTGTAAAATAAGATGAGAGTACTCCAGTGCAAGCTCTAAAGATCCTGACTGTCAAATATTTAATTTTTTGACAATTAGCGGAGATATTCATTAAAAACTACAATATAATGGATAACTCAAAATGGCGTGGAAGTTTGCCGAACGCTTTCTGCAAAACGCGAAATAGAGAAGTTCGATGCGCATAAATGACTCTTTCTTAAATGTAAATTAAACGTCTTTAAAGTCCACCTCGAGTAATTAATAATGATGTTGCTTCAATTACTTTAATTTACTTATATAATATATAATAAAATGAGAAAAGCTCCCTGTAAATTTCCAAATTAAGGAGGGGAGAGTATATTGGTGTTACAGGGGAAACGGATGAAATTCATTTAACAAGGCTAAAACAAGTCTTAGAAAGATTACGTGAATATAATATTAGGATAAATAAAGATAAATCAATTTTTCTGGCTTACCATATTACATATTGTGGTTATAAAATTGATAAGCAAGGTATTCATAAAACGCAAGATAAAATTGAAGCTTTTGTCAATGCTCCTAGACCAATTGTGTCACAAGTTAAAGCTTTTTAGGCTTAGTCACATATTATTCTAAATTTGTACCAAATTTATCTACAATTGCTCATCCTTTAAATCAATTGCTCAAAAAGAATGTGAAATTTATTTGGTCTCCTGTTTGTGAACAAGCATTTAAAAATATAAAAAATGAAATTATTTCAGAAAGAGTTCTTACTCATTTCAACCCTAAATTGCCTTTAGTGTTAGCAACAGATGCTTCTCCATATGGTATCTCTGCAGTTCTTTCGCATATGATGCCAGATAACAAGGAAAAACCAATTGGTTTTGTGTCCAGAACGCTTACTAATGCAGAAAAAAAGTATAGCCAGGTGGATAAGGAAGCACTACCTATTATCTTTGGAGTAAAGAAATGTTTTCAATATTTATATGGTAATAGGTTTACTTTATTTACAGATAGCAAACCACTCGTATCCATATTTTCTCCAAATAAAAGTATTCCTGTTATTTCAGCTGCTCGGATGCAAAGATATGCATTATACTTACAAGCGGTTAAATATGATATTCGCTATAAGAAAACATCCGAACATGGAAATATCGATGCTCTTTAACGACTTCCATTACGTAGTGAAGATTTACCCCCACAATTAAATTCAAGTAATGTAATTGATGAATCTGATTTTTTTTTCAAATTAAACAAATTTCTACATTGCCTTTAAACGCCAAATCAATTGCTGTAGCTACAAAATCTGATCCTTTATTACGTCAACTTTTTCATCATCTAATTTCTGGTTCTCCAATTCCTAAAAATTTACTTTTTGGTGGCAAACAAGAAGAATTTACTCTTCAACATAGTCGTATTTTAAAAGGAGTAGAGTAATTATTCCAGAAGTTCACCGCAAACAAATTTTACGTGATTTGCACTTTGGATATTTCGGTATAGTGAAAATGAAGTCCTTATCTCGCAGTTTTGTTTGGTGGCCAGGGATTGACCAAGATATTGAAGATCTTGCACGAAATTGCACTACTTGTGTCAATTAAAAAAATAATCCTCCTAAGGTAGATACTTATCATTGGGAATGGCCTACAGCTCCATGGCAAAGAATTCACATAGATTATTTTAGTCCTGTGATGGGTAAAATACTTTTGTTTGTGTTTGATGCTCATAGCAAATGGCCTGAAGTTTTTATTGTTCCTAATACAACGTCAGAACATACAATTACTTGTCTTTCTTCTCTTTTTGCCAGATACGGGTATCCTATATCTCTGGTATCTGATAATGCAAAACAATTTACTTCTGAAGAATTTGAGACATTTTTGAAGAATCATGGGGTTAAACATAGGTTTAGTGCTCCATACCAACCAGCTACAAATGGTCAGGCAGAGAGATATGTGCAGATTCTTAAAAAAGGGTTAAAAGCCTTATCTCCAGAATCTCGTACTTTATAGATGAAAATGAATAACTTTCTTTTACAATATAGAATGATGACTCATGTTACTAAGGGGGAAAGTCCTGCATCTCTATTTCTAAAACGAAATATAAGAACGAAAATAGATTTGATCATTCCAAATGTTAAAAATTTTGTGCATGATAAACAAAATGCGAGTAAGGCCAATTCTAAAGTAAAAGAATTTCAAATTAACCATAAAGTGGCTGTAAGAAATTATACTCCTGAAGCCAAGTGGAAAATTGGTCGCATTATTGCAAGAGAGGGCAAGTTGCATTATAGAATTCAAGTTGGTTCGAATATTTGGAAAAGGCATGTTGATCAGATAACTAATGTCGGTTCGAAGATACATCTAACTAATGATTCAAATTCTGAAGAAAGTGGTACAGAAAGTCACAAAAGTGATAATGCAGTTGTTAATCAAAGTGATTCTCAGATAATACCTCCTAGTGTCACAGATATTCGACCAGCTGACTCTGTTGTCCCATCTACTCCAAATCCTCAACCAGATGATTGTGTTGTCCCAGCTCCCCCAAATCCTAAACCAGATGACTTTGTCCTCCCAAATACTCCAAGTCCTGCTCCAGTCGACTCTAAAGTGATCCCTTCAGTTCCAAAAACCATGATGCCCAATACTTCTATTGATGATGCTAAAGGTACTTTAATTAACTCTTCTTCTTCCCAACAGGTACTTAGAAGATCCACCAGGAAAAGAAAAGCTCCCTGTAAATTCCCAAATTAAGGAGGGGAGAGTATGTGGTGTTTAGTTAGAAATGTAATTAATAGATGACAGCACCACAGCGAACTACGTCACCTACCGGTATTAAGTTTTGTTTATTGTTAAAAATGTATTTGTTACGTGTGTTATGTTTGATGTACGTGCTTGTGATTTAAATGTAAATTAAACGTCTTTAAAGTCCACCTCGAGTAATTAATAATGATGTTGCTTCAATTACTTTAATTTACTTATATAATATATAATACTTTCGTTTAGTGTTTTTGAAGCATCCATCGGTTTAACTATCTGAAGTACGGAAAAACGAAAGATACAAAACCACATCTACGTACTTTAAGCTTTCCAACGGCGTAATCCCATTAACAAGTACATGTGTCAACCCTTTAAAAAAATTATTTAGAAACTTTGAATTCTTGCTTTTTTCTGCGTATTTTGAACTGCGCATCCTCTGAACTCTAGAAAATACGGATAGATGAAAAATACTCACATAACCAGTGTGCATTAAAAAAATACATCTTCGGTTTAAATAAATATTAATATCAATCCTTTTTAAGAAACCTTCTCCGACTTTTTTTTTTTTTTTTTTTTGCCGTGGGAGGTGGGAGGGGGGGGGGGCTTTTCATTTTTACTTTCGAAAAGTTGTATTCGTTTTAAAAAATATGCATTGTAATCTTTTCAAAAAATTCGATTCTCAGAGTCACTTTTGCGACTATAATTTTTATGTGATATTTAAAATTCTGCATCTGCTTCGGGAACGAAAATACAAAAATACTAAAGATACCAAAGCATATATTTATATACTTTTATTTTCTTCTGAAACGACGTCTTTGATATTAAAAAGATAGATATTAACCCGTTCAGAAATCTTTGTTTTCCACGATTTTCGTTTTTTCTGTGATGTTTAAAAATCTGTATCGTCTGTGAAACTTAAAATGCGAAAAAACGAGAAGAAAAACAAAACAAACTATATCTGTTTTTTCCTTAAAACTGCGCAATCCGTTAAAATAATTATTATTTTTAACCCAAAAAAAAAAAAAAATCAAATTATATCTACATACATTTGCCTTTAAAACGACGTCTTTGGTCTTAAAAAACATGAATATCAACCCTTTTAACAAAATTCCTTTTCGAAACCCACGTGCACAAATTTTGTTTTTTCTGCAAATTTTAAAAATCAGCATTCATTTTCCTCTATAAAAAAAATTACCAACTTATAAAGAGTACGCATGGATACAACGCCTTCTGTTTAAAAAATATTAAATATTACTAGTAACCCTTTAAAAAAATTCTGTTCTAAAACTCGTTTTTCTCTCTCTTCAGTGCCTTTGAAGATATGAATCTCTGAAGTCATTGGTAACAAATTTCTATACTGCAGAAATGCAAAGTTACTATTTTGATAAAAATGCATCAGAAATGGTGAATTTAAATATACATAACTCAAATTAATTATTAGTTTTCAGTCATACAAACTTTGCCAGAAAAAGATTAAGTACATAGTTTGCGTTAAAATAACTCAGTCCATACGAGAGAAATTCAACACTGTCATAGGATATACGTGGCTTTTATTACAGATGTGAAGGAAAACCAGCAGTGGTGACCTTGGGACCCGAAGTAACAATATATGATCTACATGTTTGCTGGAGGGTTGTACCAGAGGGAATGTTCTTACTATCATCTCAAGAGTGACGAAAAATCGTGTGATTCAATTTCAGTGGAACGAGCAAAAAATGGAAACTCTATATTATAATTCTTAAAGATAGGTAATTAAATAAAAAATTTGATTCTAAAAAATTTGATTGCCAACTACCTTCGAAAAAAGTTTTCATTTTGAAGTAAACAGAGAGACATGAATGCAATACGGCCTTTACTTCTTATTAGATAAATACCGTTTTTGTTTTCCTTTAGTAGAAAATCGTTAACTTTATTATAAACGTATTATTATTACATACCTTTTATAAAACAGTTAAGTACCATGAATAGGTAAACAAATATTTAGCTATCTAAAATTTGATATTGAATATTTTTGGAAAATGATTGCCCTCGATAAAGAATGGAGACAAACAAAGCATAAAAATATTAGTTAATTGCATTTAATTAAAATAATCTAGTAAAAGATTAATTTAATTTGGTCTTGAATTTCCAACACTTTATTTGTTTAAAATAGATAACACACACTTTCGGATATATGAAAAACAATTGGGTTTCAATATAACTCAATAATCTGTGATAATTCAAGTAATTTTTCATTTTGTAGAAAATCGTTAATCAATAAAATGCTCATTAATTTCTTTGTCAGTTAAACACGAAGGTGAAATAGTAAATCAATGCGTTAATAAGATACTGTCCACTTTCCGTTGAAATGTGGTTCCTTTCTATTTTCCAAAACTTTCAGCAATCAATATATGCTTTTTTTATATCGTAAAGAAGGTATTCGTTGGAACGTAATGAATTATTATGTTCTTAAACCAAGAAAATTCGTTAAAAAGTAATTTTATAAATAATAAATAATCTTGTTTTTTATTGTACATTTTTACAACCAATTAACACATACAAAAGTCTGAGTCACTTAACATTTTGTCTACAAAGAAACAAAAATTTAAATTCCATTTGATCGTTTAAACATATGCTTCATGATGTAAGGATTACAACATCTATTTAAGTAGTATAGTTCTGCCGCATATATACTTGGAGAAATGCATTTTTGCTACTTGAATGAAAAATTAAACGATGTAAGCATTTGAGTGGTATGAAATTAATCCCTTGCGTTTAATTAATTAAATTAAATTAAATAGATTAATTCTATATGCTAAAAAAAAGGTTCGTTTAATTTAGTATTTTTAGTATTACAAAAAGCAAAAGAACTAATTATTAAGTACAAACAAAATAATTACTGACAAAGAAATTACCGTACTCATATAATTTAAATTTAGTTGAATGGTTAAGGCACTTACTTTGCGATAGTAAGACACGTGAACTTTTGATTGTGTCGTTTTCTAAATTTGGGACACATACCAAACTTTGGTTTGTTACATCAAATTTCTATTTGTAATATCGGTAAACAGCTGCAGCATTTTTTGGACATGCACATTTCGGTTATGACATGTTATATTTCTTCCGCTCGACCGGTTTCCTTTACATTTTAATACAAACGTTCAGAATTCACTTCTCTTTGGCGCATAGTAAACTTTTTATGATATTTTCCTTTTTAGATTTTTTTACAAGCATTTTTATGGTGTCTAATTGATATTTTTTAAAGCCGCATCTTCTAAAATATTTACATTTTGTATAAACTTACACTTCGCAATTAGAGAATACGCAGAATAGTAATTGCATTCTTGTGTTTCAGGAATATTCAGTGCAAGTAGACAGCTAACACTGTTTTCATGACATCACAGTTTACATAGACACCAAGGAAGATGAATGAATTTGTTTTTAATGAAAAAATTACGCTGCACCCTCTAAACATAATACAATGAGCAGCTTCTTCTGCCAAGAAGTTACATTGTTATTGAAAGCCAGTAAAAATTTATAAAGCATGATTTTATTTCGATGCTTGAACTAAAAAAAAGACGCATATACACTCTAAAAACGATATTTTCAAAGCTGAGCAAAATATACTCAAATCTGAGTATGTTGCATAGTGAAAATAGCTCCGAATTAAAATTACTCAAGTTTGACAAATGCATTTACTCATTTCTGAAAACATGCACATACTCAAGAATACAACATCATTTACTCATATTTGAGTATGTCCATGTTTCAAAAATGAGTATGAACTGACTTTTATTTGCTCATCTTTGAGTATGTCCATGTTTCAAAAATGAGTATGAACTGACTTTCATTTGCTCATCTTTGAGTATGTCCATGTTTCAAAAATGAGTATGAACTGACTTTTATTTGCTCATCTTTGAGTATGTCCATGTTTCAAAAATGAGTATGAACTGACTTTTATTTGCTCATTTTTGAGTATGTCCATGTTTAGATATTCTGAGTTTTTCTGGTATTTGAGAATTTAAAGCATTGTGTCTTCATATTTGAAACGAAAAGTTTCATGACAAAATGACAAAATCGATTTAATCATATTTGAAAGTGTCATTTTTCTCAGTGTAAACACATTTTATTTAGTAAGTGAAATATATATATATATATATATATATATATATATATAAACTTATTGCAAAAATTAACCATTGAAACAGAAATAACTGACCAAATGCAATGAAATTATTATCCCAAATAGCTATGTCAAATTACACATTATAAAACATAGTCCTAACAAATGAAGTATTTATTCAAAAAGTGAAACATAAGTAAAAAAAAAAAAAAAAAAAACACAAATGCAAGCTTATAATGTAATTTACTTTTTCAAGGGCTGGGAAACCACATTATAAGCAAAGAATGATTGTTTTCTGTAACTGTCACAAGCTTAAAGCCAAAATTTTGTGACAATTCCAAGCCCTAACAATCATTGGAAAAAAATTGGAAAAAAAAAAAAAAAAAAAAAAAAAAAAAAGGATACCTTTGAAAATAGAACACTACAAATCAAACGGAAGAAAATAAATCCATTTATAAACAAATAAATACAAAGGAAGACAAAGAAAATCTATACATTACAACATAAATTTGTCCAGAATCCTAAGCCAAAAATGTTTTGTGCTAAGCACATGGTAAAGTGAATAAGTGAATTCAAACGTACAAGTTAAAATTACAGTTAATTTTCTAAAAGTAGCAGTTATTAATTTAACCATTGTGATTTTAACTATTTCTAATTTAAAATATAAAAATACAAATAAATAATATAAAAACTATAAATTCATTTACTAAAAATATTTTTTAACTTAAATAATTTTAATATATATATTATATTATTGGAATATTTAAAAATTTCACTTGTATTCCAAGTTTTCAGTTAAAAGAGAAAAAAAAATTGTGAAAATTTATATGGTGCTGCCATCTGGTTTTATAATAAACAATAACTAAAAAATAATACTAAAGAATAATAGTAATAGTTTTTTTTAAATCATTATATGGTGCTGCCATCTAGTTAAAGATTAAAACAATATCTAAATAACTATTAATTATTTTGATTAAGTAAATTTTCAGTATAAAATTATTTTATCTATTTATTTTTACATATGTCAACATTTAAATAATTTCAAAACATAAATAAACCCATAAAATCTAAAATATTATTGTAGAAGTCAAATTAAATTTTCATTTTATAAATAATTATATGCAAGCTTAAAAGATTTACCAATATGACTACATGCACTTATTGGAACTAACATCTTGCAAAATTTTATTAACCCTGAAAAATAAAATTAGATTTTCATTTTATAAATAACAATGCAAGTTTAAAAGAAATACCAAAATGGCTACACACACTTAATGGAACTAACATCTTGCTAAATATTATTTATTCTGAAAAATAAAATTAGATTTCACACACTGATAGCTAAAAATAACCAAACATTTCCAATATGTTAACCTCACGTATTGAATCTAATATCTTGCAAAAAATAAAAAATAAAAAAGCATTTAACTAAATTGTTAAATGTTCTCTACCTGGCAAGGGAAAAAAAAAACATTAAATCTCCAATATGGCAACGCACTTATTGGAACAATATTATATTTAAAGTTCTCTCCCTAGAAAAGAAAAAAAATTAGAATTTACTATTTAAATTTTTTAATTAATAAAAGATATTTAACCAAAATATTCCCACTCAGCTCTCACATAAAGGAATTCATTCTTTAGCCAAATATATCAGTAATCAAAATGTAAGTGTTTTAACAGATAGAATGTGCAAACATATAAACCCCAATGAAAGCAAAATTTATATTCGTAAAATTGACTTAACTAAATAAAAGGGATAGCCATATTCTACTGCATGTTGAAGAATAAGTTTTAAATTTTGAGTTTTAAAATTATTAGAACAAAGATTGTTTATTCTATGTGCAAAATTTAGTAAAATATTTACAAATACTGATTTATGTATACAAGACTTATAATTAGTAAATAAGTTAACTTTAAATGTAAAATCATTTCTTTTGTCATAAATGTCAAACAAAATTTTATTATCTTTAAGAATTATCTTAAGATCAAGAAAATTAATTTCATTATTTACCATAAGGTTGAAACTATAATTTAAATTTTTATGATATTTTATTGGTAGTAAATAATTTGAATTATTATTAAAATAGAAGACAATTATATCATCTATATAACGGTACATTTTACAATTAGCAATATGTGAATTACGTTCATAATAATATAAATATAATTCTGCAAGAATTGAAGAAACAATACCACCCTGTGGTAATCCACAGCATTGAATATATATATTCTCATTAAAAACAATATAATTATGATGTAGAATAAATCTAGTTAAAGTTTTAAAGTAATTTAAAGAAATGTTATTTTTTAATTTTATGGAATCCTTGTATTCTTTGTATAATAAATTGACAATCCTGAACATATCCTTGATATCAATATTATTAAATAAGTCATTAAAGTCAAACGTCTTCATGTAAGTTATGTTATTTAAATTTTTTATATTATTGACAAGTTGAAAACTATTTTTTATGCTAAACAAATTATCTTTTAGTTTTGTAAGTTCAAACAATTTAGTGAGAATAGTTAATAGAAATTTACTTGCATTATTATTATACGTATTACAGCCTATAGTTACAGTTCTAAATTTTATAGGAGTTTTATGAAATTTAGGTATAACAACAATGTATGGATAATTAAAGTTGTAATTTTTAATTTTTAGCAATTTATAATATTGAAATATATGTCGATTATTAATAATTGTATTAAGATTAGTTTTTTTAAAATTTAAACTTGTATTTATTGCATTAGATATTAGCTGTGAATAATATTTTTTGCAGATGAAAGCATAGTTGTTTGGTGATTTATCAACATAAGTAATAATAAATTTGTTTTGTAAATTCTTTATTTCACTATTTAGTTGTTTAACATTAAAATTAAAATTTTCCATATTTCTGAAAAGTTCAACATTTAAATTACTTAATACATATATATATTACACGAAAGATATATGTGTATATATATTTGTTATTTCATGTACTATACAATATTTTTAAATTCCTTTAATATTTCACAGAATATTTTTTCGAAATAGTGCGAGTAAGCTGAAAAGTATGGGTTCTTTATAAATAAAGCATAATCCAGCGTTTCCGCACGTAAATTATGCGTAAATACGGGTTAGGTTCCCTTAGAAAGACCCCCACGAAGGGCACTCCCCCCGGGCCTATATCCCTAGCGTAGATAATTGGCCGTCAACAATCAACCCAACCCAACCCGCACGTAAATTAGCCCAGGAATAACGAAACAAAATTCAGCTTAATATCAGAGTGTTTATTATTTTTACGTTTATGTTTTGGGAATGTAAGGTAGATGTACCAGTAATGGGTCATGCATATATAATAGGCCACCAGCGTTAACAAATAAAAAAAATAATATTATTATATATATCACTCATAAACAACTAAAGTGACTGGTTGTTGGTTAAGTCTTTGCCCAGTAACCTGTATCCTTTATTCATGTGACCATGATTAAATAACTTTTATTTTATTTATTGAAGCAGGTATTGTTTATACGTAGACTGCCCATTAGGGATACATCTAGAACTAGTCGCATGTGCCAATCCCAAAATTTTTCTTCTATCTCATACATGTTAATACTTCAAAAAGAGTAATTTAATTATGCATTTTAGAAATTTAAAAAATGCAGCATAATTGTGCCGTCTGTTACATAACTTATACGAAAGTCTAATTAGCACCAATTTATATCAAGGTCTAAAGTATGATGAAATTTCGTGCATTAGTTCTTGAGTTCAATAATTGAAATGACAATCGCTAAACTCGTGTAAATCGTGAAAAATGCAGCTTAGCAGTTCTACTTGTTGGGCGATTTTTCCCAAAAGCTAATCAGCAACAACTTATATTAACATTGTCTTGAGATAGAGCTATTGCGGAAATCCTGAAAATGCAGAAAAGCGCCGCTACCTTTTGGGAGATTTATGCTAAGAAATAATCAGTAGCAACATATATCCAGCTCTATTTGAATCTAAAGTTTTATTATATGTTGTGCATTAGTTTTCCCGAGATATGACTATCGATAAAATCGTGTAAATCCTAAAAAATAAAGCATAGCAGCACCATCTGTTGGGAGATTTACACCAAATTCAACAACTTATGTGAACGCCTAACGGAATCTGAAGTTTGATAAATATTCGTCTATTAGTTCTTCAGATAGATCTATTCAAGACATCGTGTAAAAGGGAACATAGCAGCACCTCCTGCTAAGCGATTGACCCCAAAAACTAATGAGCAGCATTTTATATCAAGGTTTAACAGAATCTTATTTTTTTTAATTCCGTGCATTTGTTCTTGAGATAGAGTGTCCACAAAATTTTTGTCACCTACAGACATAGACAGACAGACAGACATCTTCTAAAGTCAGTCAAATCGTGTCCAGGACCATCTAAAACGTATAAATCCGTCGAAAATCGTGTCCAATATTTTTACGAAACCAACTTTTTCGTCTTGTAAATATAGAAGAAAGTAATAAGCACATAGAAGAGCTTTAGAAATTGTACTATAAGCGACTAGTTAATGTTCAATTTTTGTTTTCATTTTGGTAAAAGTATGTGTTGCTAGTATTAAAAAAAAGTGTTAAGGTACTATAAAAGAAAGAAAGGAAATATTTATAAAATCTAAACAACTTTATATTTTGATGTATTTCTAAAAATGTAATTCCGTTCTTGTAAAATAAATAAACTATGCCATATTTTCTTCGTTGCAAACTTTATATTTTAATAAGCATACAATACATAATTTTCGTGATATAATTACGTTCTACGTAATCTGATTTATTGATAAAAGCGACCTATTCCATGCCGTTAGTTGAATTTATTGTTAAAGCCCCTTTAAGTTATTATCAAAACACGTAGTTTGGAGGATCTTCACTCATCAACTGCCAATGACAATATCCAATACTGTTATACATTAAACGAGTTGTTTTCGTATATGAAGACACGCATTGCAGATTCAGCCTTAATCAGGTGTGAAATTTTCAATACTTTATGACAAACACACTGAACTATAGCGTACTTCCATAGTGAATACTAATAACTTTGATTGGAATTACAGAAGTACTTATCCTTTAATTGTTATTTACTGTATGACAAATTAACATTTCATAACAAGACATGACTGAATACAACTACGCTAATGACTTCCCGAAGTCAAATGTGCATATATTGAAGCATGTGTTTAGAATAAATAGGGGTATTCAATGAACGGGAAAATATTACGATTGCGAATATTCTAAATCTAAAATCTGAGTTGTTATAAATCTGTTTAGTATGTTCAGAGCATGATAATTTGATCCATTTTCTTGATTCGTGCATATAACGATTTGTTAATAAAATATAACACTTTTTATTGCGAATGTTTTCTGTATTCATGTTAATATTTCAATGTTTAAAATATAGCTCTAAAAATTTTTGTTTTTTTGTTTCCATTACATCTGCTGATTGAGAGTTTTTTTGAGTAAGCATATTTTTAAAATATTTTCAGTTATTCACATATTTTTGAATAAAATTAATTTATATGCAAACAATAATAATAATTGTGTTTTATGAATTAGGCGGTTTTTCCCAAAAGCTAATCAGCAACAACTTATATTAACATCTAACTGAATCCTAAGTTTGACGATTGTCTTGAGATAGAGCTATTGCGGAAATCCTGAAAATGCAGAAAAGCGGCGCTACCTTTTGGGAGATTCATGCTAAAATATAATCAGTAGCAACTTATATCAAGCTCTATTTGAATCTAAAGTTTTATTATATGCTATGCATTTGTTTTCTCGAGATATGACTATCGATAAAATCGTCTAAATCCTGAAAAATAAAGCATAGCAGCACATTCTGTTGGTAGATTTACACCAAATTCAACAACTTATGTAACCGTCTAACGGAATCTGAAGGTTGATAAATATTCGTCCATTAGTTCTTCAGATAGATCTATTCAAGACATCGTGTAAAAGGCAACATAGCAGCACCTCCTGTTAGGCGATTGACCCCAAAAACTAATGAGCACCATTTTATATCAAGGTCTAACAGAATCTTATTTTTTTTTATTCCGTGCATTTGTTCTTGAGATAGAGTGTCCACAAAATTTTTGTCACCTACAGACATAGACAGACAGACAGACATCTTCTAAAGTCAGTCAAATCGTGTCCAGGACCCTCTAAAACGTATAAATCCGTCGAAAATCGGAAGTCCGAATTTTTTACGAAACCAACTTTTTCGTCTTGTAAATATAGAAGAAAGTAATAAGCACATAGAAGAGCTTTAGAAATTGTACTATGAGCGACTAGTTAATATTCAATTTTTGTTTGCATTTTGGTAAAAGTATGTGTTGCTAGTATTACAAAAGAAGTGTTAAGGTACTATAAAGGAAAGAAAGGAAATATTTAAAAAATGTAAACAACTTTATATTTTGATGTATTTCTAAAAATGTAATTCCGTTCTTGTAAAATAAATAAACTATGCCATATTTTCTTCGTTGCAAACTTTATACTTTAATAAGCATACAATACATAATTTTCGTGATATAACTACGTTCTACGTAATCTGATTTATTGATAAAAGCGACATATTCCATGCCGTTAGTTGAATTTATTGTTAAAGCCCTTTAAGTTATTATCAAAACACGTAGTTTGGAGGATCTTCACTCATCAACTGCCAATGACAATATCCAATACTGTTATACATTAAACGAGTTGTTTTCGTATATGAAGACACGCATTGCAGATTCAGCCTTAATCAGGTGTGAAAATTTCAATACTTTATGACAAACACACTGAACTATAGCGTAATTCCATAGTGAATACTAATAACTTTGATTGGAATTACAGAAGTACTTATCCTTTAATTGTTATTTACTGTATGACAAATTAACATTTCATAACAAGACATCACTGAATACAACTACGCTAATGACTTCCCGAAGTCAAATGTGCATATATTGAAGCATGTGTTTAGAATAAATAGGGGTATTCAATGAACGGGAAAATATTACGATTGCGAATATTCTAAATCTAAAATCTGAGTTGTTATAAATCTGTTTAGTATGTTCAGAGCATGATAATTTGATCCATTTTCTTGATTCGTGCATATAACGATTTGTTAATAAAATATAACACTTTTTATTGCGAATGTTTTCTGTATTCATGTTAATATTTCAATGTTTAAAATATAGCTCTAAAAATTTTTGTTTTTTCGTTTCCATTACATCTGCTGATTGAGAGTTTTTTTGAGTAAGCATATTTTTAAAATATTTTCAGTTATTCACATATTTTTGAATAAAATTAATTTATATGCAAACAATAATAATAATTGTGTTTTATGAATTAGGCGGTTTTTCCCAAAAGCTAATCAGCAACAACTTATATTAACATCTAACTGAATCCTAAGTTTGACGATTGTGTTGAGATAGAGCTATTGCGGAAATCCTGAAAATGCATAAAAGCGGCGCTACCTTTTGGAAGATTTATGCAAAAATATAATCAGTAGCAACTTATATCAAGCTCTATTTGAATCTAAAGTTTTATTATATGCTATGCATTAGTTTTCTCGAGATATGATTATCGATAAAATCGTCTAAATCCTGAAAAATAAAGCATAGCAGCACCATCTGTTAGGAGATTTACACCAAATTCAACAACTTATGTAACCGTCTAACGGAATCTGAAGGTTGATAAATATTCGTCCATTAGTTCTTCAGATAGATCTATTAAAGACATCGTGTAAAAGGCAACATAGCAGCACCTCCTGTTAGGCCATTGACCCCAAAAACTAATGAGCACCATTTTATATCAAGGTCTAACAGAATCTTATTTTTTTTTATTCCGTGCATTTGTTCTTGAGATAGAGTGTCCACAAAATTTTTGTCACCTACAGACATAGACAGACAGACAGACATCTTCTAAAGTCAGTCAAATCGTGTCCAGGACCCTCTAAAACGTATAAATCCGTCGAAAATCGGAAGTCCGAATTTTTTACGAAACCAACTTTTTCGTCTTGTAAATATAGAAGAAAGTAATAAGCACATAGAAGAGCTTTAGAAATTGTACTATGAGCGACTAGTTAATATTCAATTTTTGTTTGCATTTTGGTAAAAGTATGTGTTGCTAGTATTACAAAAGAAGTGTTAAGGTACTATAAAGGAAAGAAAGGAAATATTTAAAAAATGTAAACAACTTTATATTTTGATGTATTTCTAAAAATGTAATTCCGTTCTTGTAAAATAAATAAACTATGCCATATTTTCTTCGTTGCAAACTTTATACTTTAATAAGCATACAATACATAATTTTCGTGATATAATTACGTTCTACGTAATCTGATTTATTGATAAAAGCGACATATTCCATGCCGTTAGTTGAATTTATTGTTAAAGCCCTTTAAGTTATTATCAAAACACGTAGTTTGGAGGATCTTCACTCATCAACTGCCAATGACAATATCCAATACTGTTATACATTAAACGAGTTGTTTTCGTATATGAAGACACGCATTGCAGATTCAGCCTTAATCAGGTGTGAAAATTTCAATAATTTATGACAAACACACTGAACTATAGCGTAATTCCTAGTGAATACTAATAACTTTGATTGGAATTACAGAAGTACTTATCCTTTAATTGTTATTTACTGTATGACAAATTAACATTTCATAACAAGACATCACTGAATACAACTACGCTAATGACTTCCCGAAGTCAAATGTGCATATGTTGAAGCATGTGTTTAGAATAAATAGGGGTATTCAATGAACGGGAAAATATTACGATTGCGAATATTCTAAATCTAAAATCTGAGTTGATATAAACCTGTTTAGTATGTTCAGAGCATGATAATTTGATCCATTTTCTTGATTCGTGCATATAACGATTTGTTAATAAAATATAAAACTTTTTATTGCAAATGTTTTCTGTATTCATGTTAATATTTCAATGTTTAAAATATAGCTCTAAAAATTTTTGTTTTTTCGTTTCCATTACACCTGCTGATTGACAGTTTTTTTGAGTAAGCATATTTTTAAAATATTTTCAGTTATTCACATATTTTTGAATAAAATTAATTTATATGCAAACAATAATAATAATTGTGTTTTGTGAATTAGGCGGTTTTTCCCAAAAGCTAATCAGCAACAACTTATATTAACATCTAACTGAATCCTAAGTTTGACGATTGTGTTGAGATAGAGCTATTGCGGAATTCCTGAAAATGCATAAAAGCGGCGCTACCTTTTGGAAGATTTATGCAAAAATATAATCAGTAGCAACTTATATCAAGCTCTATTTGAATCTAAAGTTTTATTATATGCTATGCATTAGTTTTCTCGAGATATGATTATCGATAAAATCGTCTAAATCCTGAAAAATAAAGCATAGCAGCACCATCTGTTGGGAGATTTACACCAAATTCAACAACTTATGTAAACGTCTAACGGAATCTGAAGGTTGATAAATATTCGTCCATTAGTTCTTCAGATAGAATTATTAAAGACATCGTGTAAAAGGCAACATAGCAGCACCTCCTGTTAGGCGATTGACCCCAAAAACTAATGAGCACCATTTTATATCAAGGTCTAACAGAATCTTATTTTTTTTTATTCCGTGCATTTGTTCTTGAGATAGAGTGTCCACAAAATTTTTGTCACCTACAGACATAGACAGACAGACAGACATCTTCTAAAGTCAGTCAAATCGTGTCCAGGACCCTCTAAAACGTATAAATCCGTCGAAAATCGGAAGTCCGAATTTTTTACGAAACCAACTTTTTCGTCTTGTAAATATAGAAGAAAGTAATAAGCACATAGAAGAGCTTTAGAAATTGTACTATGAGCGACTAGTTAATATTCAATTTTTGTTTGCATTTTGGTAAAAGTATGTGTTGCTAGTATTACAAAAGAAGTGTTAAGGTACTATAAAGGAAAGAAAGGAAATATTTAAAAAATGTAAACAACTTTATATTTTGATGTATTTCTAAAAATGTAATTCCGTTCTTGTAAAATAAATAAACTATGCCATATTTTCTTCGTTGCAAACTTTATACTTTAATAAGCATACAATACATAATTTTCGTGATATAATTACGTTCTACGTATTCTGATTTATTGATAAAAGCGACATATTCCATGCCGTTAGTTGAATTTATTGTTAAAGCCCTTTAAGTTATTATCAAAACACGTAGTTTGGAGGATCTTCACTCATCAACTGCCAATGACAATATCCAATACTGTTATACATTAAACGAGTTGTTTTCGTATATGAAGACACGCATTGCAGATTCAGCCTTAATCAGGTGTGAAAATTTCAATAATTTATGACAAACACACTGAACTATAGCGTAATTCCTAGTGAATACTAATAACTTTGATTGGAATTACAGAAGTACTTATCCTTTAATTGTTATTTACTGTATGACAAATTAACATTTCATAACAAGACATCACTGAATACAACTACGCTAATGACTTCCCGAAGTCAAATGTGCATATGTTGAAGCATGTGTTTAGAATAAATAGGGGTATTCAATGAACGGGAAAATATTACGATTGCGAATATTCTAAATCTAAAATCTGAGTTGATATAAACCTGTTTAGTATGTTCAGAGCATGATAATTTGATCCATTTTCTTGATTCGTGCATATAACGATTTGTTAATAAAATATAAAACTTTTTATTGCAAATGTTTTCTGTATTCATGTTAATATTTCAATGTTTAAAATATAGCTCTAAAAATTTTTGTTTTTTCGTTTCCATTACATCTGCTGATTGACAGTTTTTTTGAGTAAGCATATTTTTAAAATATTTTCAGTTATTCACATATTTTTGAATAAAATTAATTTATATGCAAACAATAATAATAATTGTGTTTTGTGAATTAGGCGGTTTTTCCCAAAAGCTAATCAGCAACAACTTATATTAACATCTAACTGAATCCTAAGTTTGACGATTGTGTTGAGATAGAGCTATTGCGGAATTCCTGAAAATGCATAAAAGCGGCGCTACCTTTTGGAAGATTTATGCAAAAATATAATCAGTAGCAACTTATATCAAGCTCTATTTGAATCTAAAGTTTTATTATATGCTATGCATTAGTTTTCTCGAGATATGATTATCGATAAAATCGTCTAAATCCTGAAAAATAAAGCATAGCAGCACCATCTGTTGGGAGATTTACACCAAATTCAACAACTTATGTAAACGTCTAACGGAATCTGAAGGTTGATAAATATTCGTCCATTAGTTCTTCAGATAGAATTATTAAAGACATCGTGTAAAAGGCAACATAGCAGCACCTCCTGTTAGGCGATTGACCCCAAAAACTAATGAGCACCATTTTATATCAAGGTCTAACAGAATCTTATTTTTTTTTATTCCGTGCATTTGTTCTTGAGATAGAGTGTCCACAAAATTTTTGTCACCTACAGACATAGACAGACAGACAGACATCTTCTAAAGTCAGTCAAATCGTGTCCAGGACCCTCTAAAACGTATAAATCCGTCGAAAATCGGAAGTCCGAATTTTTTACGAAACCAACTTTTTCGTCTTGTAAATATAGAAGAAAGTAATAAGCACATAGAAGAGCTTTAGAAATTGTACTATGAGCGACTAGTTAATATTCAATTTTTGTTTGCATTTTGGTAAAAGTATGTGTTGCTAGTATTACAAAAGAAGTGTTAAGGTACTATAAAGGAAAGAAAGGAAATATTTAAAAAATGTAAACAACTTTATATTTTGATGTATTTCTAAAAATGTAATTCCGTTCTTGTAAAATAAATAAACTATGCCATATTTTCTTCGTTGCAAACTTTATACTTTAATAAGCATACAATACATAATTTTCGTGATATAATTACGTTCTACGTAATCTGATTTATTGATAAAAGCGACATATTCCATGCCGTTAGTTGAATTTATTGTTAAAGCCCTTTAAGTTATTATCAAAACACGTAGTTTGGAGGATCTTCACTCATCAACTGCCAATGACAACATCCAATACTGTTATACATTAAACGAGTTGTTTTCGTATATGAAGACACGCATTGCAGATTCAGCCTTAATCAGGTGTGAAAATTTCAATACTTTATGACAAACACACTGAACTATAGCGTAATTCCATAGTGAATACTAATAACTTTGATTGGAATTACAGAAGTACTTATCCTTTAATTGTTATTTACTGTATGACAAATTAACATTTCATAACAAGACATGACTGAATACAACTACGCTAATGACTTCCCGAAGTCAAATGTGCATATATTGAAGCATGTGTTTAGAATAAATAGGGGTATTCAATGAACGGGAAAATATTACGATTGCGAATATTCTAAATCTAAAATCTGAGTTGATATAAACCTGTTTAGTATGTTCAGAGCATGATAATTTGATCCATTTTCTTGATTCGTGCATATAACGATTTGTTAATAAAATATAAAACTTTTTATTGCGAATGTTTCCTGTATTCATGTTAATATTTCAATGTTTAAAATATAGCTCTAAAAATTTTTGTTTTTTCGTTTCCATTACATCTGCTGATTGAGAGTTTTTTTTTTTGAGTAAGCATATTTTTAAAATATTTTCAGTTATTCACATATTTTTGAATAAATTTAATTTATATGCAAACAATAATAATAATTGTGTTTTATGAATTACGCGGTTTTTCCTCTTACGAGCTACGCTCGACACCGCCAGTCTAGATCCCACAGGCTCTAAAAACATGCTAATTATCTCTGTTTAAAAATTATTATCCGATTACGGAAAATTGAATTCACCATCAGTGCGATCTTCTGTTATCGGGTTTCCCCTTTTACTCAGGGGATTTTTCTGTTCCGTATGCCTCATTCAAGGTAGTCGCGACAGTTAACTCTTTATTTAGTGATTGATTAAGAAATATCTATCACACATTTTAAAGTCAAATTGTATAAAATGATTAAGTAAAACATGTTGCTACCTCTAGTATTTTATAATAACGTAACGAAGAAAAGTTTTATTTTAAACACTATAAAAACTTGTTTAAAATATGCTATTTTAAAATTATCTTTTTAAATATGATTTACTTTTTCTCAAGTTAGGATTTTCGCCCGTAATTATTTAATTATTTTAAAACTTACTTTCTCTTTAAATATCCATGTGTAAATATATTTTCAAATTAAAGAATGTTTGACAATATTATTATTTAATCTATTATCACGTATTTATCCTCAATACATGTTTTTCGCACGTAATAAGTTAATTATTTTAAAGTTTTCTCTTTTTTTAAATATTCAGATGTAAATATATTTTTCAATTGAAAGAATTTTGGAATTATTATTATTTGTGTTTTTTTTTTAATCTGGCAAGCCTAAGCAAAAAATGATTTTTTGAAATATAAAATAAATCTGTCCTGAAAAAATGAAATTTTGAACAAAAAATTAAAAAAATAAAAATAAAATCTTAAAAATTAGACAAATTAAAAAAATATATATATTGGAAACTGCTCATCGCAACCTAGTCCGATATGTGTGTACAAAAGATTGTTAAATTCTTATACTTAAATTTTCAACCTATAAAGCTATTTTAACGGAATTATTTTGAACGATTTCAACATTAAATTACGCTTAAAATGAATCCCGAATTTAAAAACTGTCTGCTTCAGCGTATTTATCATACATTTCCCTATAAAACTACCAGTTTTCATATTTTTATACGCAATAGTTTTCTGAATAAAATACAAGAGAAATAGCCCCAGTCACAATAAATTCAATTACGGCAGCGACAGCGTTAGTTACTTTTTTCAGAATACAGAAAAACGTGTAAGGAAGATTTTTTACAACTATGTTTAACAGAAGAAAAGAATAAAGTCATTTATTTTAAACACGTAAAGGTGTAAAGTTTGGAGAATACGTGTATTTTTTATGAGTTCATTTATTCTTTGTTCGTAGTTTTTGTGTAATACTACTTTTAAGCCAAACAGCAATGTGACGCAAATGTGCAGTTAACTGCGATTAAAATGGTAGTTATGTGAAGTTATAAATGTGTCTCTCATACGTGGATATGACCAGATTTGTGTCGAGGTGAAAGTGACGTCGTTTTGTAGTCGCTTTGTGACGTATATGTTTCCCAAGTCTCAGAACAATCACAAGTATGATTGTTAAATAGTCCTTACGATAACTGGGAATTAGTTAAATCAACATAATTGTGACTCTGATATTCAGTCACAAATGCAGTTATTTTGTAGTTTCACTGGAATCTCAGGACGGTCACAAATATTGTCTCATAAAAGTAATATTTATCGCAACATGAAATACAATATAAAAACAGAGGTTTCGTGTATGAAAACATTGCGAAGGGATTGAATACGTTCATATATATACATAACTCATTATATTTTGATGGTGCAAAAATTAGATTTTCATTGATTTACCTGTTAGTGCAACGGAAAATATTACTATAATATACGGGTTCCGTATAAAAATCAAAATTTTATTTTTTATCCAAAATAAAACCCCACTATTTTTACGTACAGGGCATTTACTATAATGATGGACAACAATTGAAACGTTTTTGTAATTAAAAGTATACCTCTATAACTTGCGGTCTAGGAAATAAATATGTTACCACGATAAGATGGTGCATATACACTATGTACATTATACGGCGGCCCAAAGTCACCCAAATACTTTCAATTTTAGTAGTTTAAAAAAAAAATATTTGTAGAAATAATTCGTGAATTGTTCTCGAGCTTCAGGATGGTAAAAAATATGTTCAAACCAAACATTTTTAATGAACATTTAATGACGAGAACCATTAGAAGGCACACAATAAATTGAATAAAAAACATACTATTTACAATACCTTTAGAAGAATAATTTGTAACATTTCGTTCATTATCTTCGAAATGACATTTTCAACACAATTGCATTATGTTCTAAAAAATCCGATGATAGCACAACAGAAAATTTCCAACAATATAATGGTTAGGCACTGTAATAGGGTCCGTAGCCAATTTGCTTTCTTTAGCGAGCAAAATTTGGAGCAAAAGTAAATACATTTTGTAACCAGGTTTTTTTTTTTTTTTTTTGTGCGTGGTAAACAGTTAATGGTATTATAGATTATAATTTCTTCGCTCACCTTGGACACACTTTTCAATTGGTTTCAGTTTTATTTTCGCGATTGTTTATGTTATGAGGCGCAAAATTTCACTTTTTTTGACAGAGTTATAGTAATTCCCTTATAACAAAGAAATGTTGTATTATCGCCTATAAAAGTAATAAAGCATAGGTTATGTATGTTTTTAATTAACACGAGTGAAATGTTTTGCTTAATTAATATAGTTATTATTCTTCTAATGTTACGTGGACGACGTCACAGGTAAAAGCTAGTATACAATATTTTTATAACATTCCCAACATAATTAAACATGCAAATAAAGAAAATTGGGTGTACGTATGTATAAAAATATATCTCCGTTCACTAAAAAAATCACAAATCATGAATCTACACAAAATAAATATTTTTAATGTGTTCTATTATGTGAAACTTCCAAAACATTTTTAGAAATTATAGTCAGAAAAAAATTAATTAGCATGTACAGAAAAAATAAGGATTTTTGTAGAATGACACTGATATTTTCTGCAGAGTTAATGCATACTGCCTACTTATGCATCTTTAAGAAAGAAAAATATAACACTGGTGAATAAATTTTCTCCGTAATAATTAAATAATCTGGACCCTATACATGTTTTTTATTGCCCTATTTCTAATTTCCTTTTGTATTTTTTTAAGTATAAATAATAAAATAGTTGTTGTTTAAACATGTCGTTATTCTTTTGTCTTTCCAGATTACGAATATTCTTTAAAGGTATTATCATCGTCGTGTTTAATCTAACGCGGTGCAATTCATAATCCTTTTGTTTACTCCACTGAATTTCACACACAAAAGAAAATCATTTTTTTGTTCTCCTGAAAATAATGATAAATAATGATAGAATTTGCTTTGTAAATGTTTTTTACAGTTTTTATTCTGTAAAATAAGATTAAGTATTTAAATGCAATTGATACTTATTAAGTGTAAAAGTAAATACACTAATGTGTATTTTTGTAATTAATGATATTATTACTGTATTATTTACATGTTATTAATTTAGAAATACTTCAGAATTTAAAACAAATGTTTGTATTTTAATACAGTTATGAAAATACTTAAAAACGTTTTTCGAATAAGTTTAAATCAGGTCTTGATATCCCTAAACGCTTATTTAACAATAATTTTTAACTAGTCGGATGTACTAATCCGAAAACTTTCTTCTATATCATACATGTTAATACTTCCAAATTCGCTATAACATTGCCAATGAAAATCAATATTTTCCGTCATTCTTTTGTACGTCAGTTGCTTGCAAATCACCGGGTTGCATGGATACGAAGCACCATCCGTTGCACTCGCGACCGATGTATAACACGACTATGAAAAGTCCTTGTGGCCTGTACCGATGGGAAAAGCTAGGCTTTCAATTCCCTTATTTTAAGATTTCAGTTAATTTTACTGGAAATCACTAAGCTAAAATGCGTGGAATCCGATTACACAATATTCATTTCCAGTTCTCGTCAACATTGAATTTAAATCATAATTTTCGCCAAATTAGTCAACTACAGCCAAGTTGGCTTCATTAATGGCGCGAAATTTATCGCGAAATTTGGCGATATTTGGCCACTGGAGCAAGCCAAGAGAAGATCTAGAGACATGATGCCAATCTTTCTATGCGTATGCTGCTCGAAAATGTCCGAAGAAGTTGCCGTGGGAACATTCACATGAATCATGTAAGCGTGACATTCGAGGGGATCATTCTTGACATATTTGTTCCTCTTTCAAAGGCATCCATATAGAAAAAATACATCATATTTATCATGGATTATTTCACAAAGTAGTTCGAAGCTTACCCAATAACAGAAAATGGTACTTCTACAGTAACGGAACTATTGGTGCAATAGTGGATGTCGATATTTGTAACAGCCTTGTAGCTTTATCAAACGAATTATACACCTGCTGTATTCAAAGACGAAATCTAAACAACGCCTTTATATCCACAATCGAAATACATGGTGGAGAAGTCGGGCTATCTTAATAACACCTTACTTTCGATATCAAGAAACGAAGAGGATTTGGAAAAGGAACTATACCTGTTCTTACATGCATATGACAGTGCGGTTTTAAGGCTACTTACTATACTACAACACAAATGCTTTTCGGTCGTGAAAATCAGTTCCCCTTTGGCTGCAGCCTAGTCTCGCCATAGGACCATTTCCAGGCACGATATGAAGATGTTCACAACTTTGCTCGTCAGTGGATCCATAAGGAGGCAGAGGAGGTAAAGACAAAGTAAGTCGAACTTGCTTATAACGAGCGTGAAGAGATCGTCATATTTGCTTGTTATAACCGGGTGCTCGTAAAAAACGGGTTAGTAAAATATTAAAAAAGTTCATGCGTACTTACTTTATTATACATACTTTATTTTTGTTATTTCTGTACAGTACAAAAGAAGTTGGTTAATTTGCTTTGAGCTGTCTTATTGTCTCTTTCTTGTGTTATTGTTCTTCGGAGAAGACTCATGGCTCGAAAAACATCGTCATTCGCACTCTTGGCGTCGAAAAAAGTTTGAAGTTTTTTTTTGCGTACTAGAAAGCCGTTGAGTTTGTTGGGGGCGGTTCATCTTGAAATTCTCACATTCGTTGTTATCATCGTTACTTTCATCATTTTTCTCATGTTCTTTAGCTTGGATTTCAGCTACAATATTCTCGGGAGTAGGTATTTCGGAAATGATAACATTGGCGTCAATAGATACATAATTTTCAAATTAACTCTAATGTAACTGCCGAAGACAGCGGGGACCCGAGCCGGAGGTTCTCATGTTCTTTAGCTTGAATTTCAGCTACAATATTCTCGGGAGTAGGTATTTCGGAAATGATAACATTGGCGTCAATAGATACATAATTTTCAAATTCACTCTAATGTAACTGCCGAAGACAGCGGGGACCCGAGCCGGAGGTTCTCATGTTCTTTAGCTTGAATTTCAGCTACAATATTCTCGGGAGTAGGTATTTCGGAAATGATAACATTGGCGTCAATAGATACATAATTTTCAAATTCTTCTCTACTCATTTCCGAACATTTCTAGTTGTCTAGTTGAGATTTGCACCTCTTGAGAAGTGTCTAATCCAACTTTACGGAAGCAATTAGTAATGCATGTTGAAGCAACGTTTTCCCATGCATCGTTCATTAAACGTATCGTTTCCAGAATGTTTACAATAGCATTTGAGGTTTTTCCTACTTTTTCTCTTCTAGTGAGATTCATCAAAATCAAGTGCTTACGAAAGTTTGATTTAAAATTTCTGATTACCCCTTGGTCCATAGGTTGGATAACACTTGTAGAATTCGTTAATAAAATTTCAATCCTGATGTTTGTATGTCAAGGGATTTCAGGATGCGCGAAACAATTATCAATTTAAAGGATAATTTTACGCTTTAGTTTAATTTTACGACCCGAGCCGGAGGTTCGTTCAGTTAGAGGTTTATACTATTCTATGTGCAATTTAAGGGATTATCCGGTGCGTGCGTAGCACGGCCGGTATACGGTGCCGAAGGCAGCGGGACCAGGGTCGGAACGACTGCTATGCGGTGCCGCAGGCAGCGGGGACCCGAGCTATTTAAGGGATTATCCGGTGCGTGCGTAGCACGACCGGTGTACGGTGCCGAAGGCAGCGGGGACCAGGGTCAGAACGACTGCTATACGGTGCCGCAGGCAGCGGGGACCCGAGCCGGAGGTTCGTTCAGTGACAGGTTTATACTATTCTATGTGCAATTTAAGGGATTATCCGGTGCGTGCGTAGCACGACCGGTATACGGTGCCGAAGGCAGCGGGGACCAGGGTCGGAGATTAGTTCAGTTAGAGGTTTATACTATTCGATGTGCAAATTAAGGGATTATGCAAATTATGGGATTATCCGGTGCCGAAGGCAGCGGGGACCCGTGTCGGAGGTTCGTTCGGTTCGAGGGGGATGCGAGCCGGAGAATACAAAAGTTTCGAGGCACCGATGTAAATTAGGGGCCCGCTGGCGGGCGAAGCCAGCTAGTCACTAATATTAAGGACGGTAAACGTCTGTGTGTGTTTCTGTCTGTGCATTCCACCTTTGTACCCGCAAAGGCTCCGGGACCAGGCGACGCACGGACGGCGGACGCGGACCGAAAAATTCGGAAAAATAGCGCGACGCTCAAGTTTCGATCGGGTCGGGATTCCGAGCCGGACCCGGGGAGTTATTAATGAGCGAATGTGTTTTAATTACCGACCGAAACCGAACTGGAAAAAGAATCGAAAAAAATTTCCGTTTTGATAATCGCAGACATCCAAATCGTCGCTTTTTAACGCATCATCGAATAAAAAAAATGTACCGGATGTATCGATCCGAAAATCGGGGTACACACGCGGCCGATTTTTGTCGTTCCAAAACGTCAAATTTTTTGCAATTCGGACCGTAACTTTTCTTTATTTCGGCCAAAAACTGACCAGACATCCAACATCGACCCCAGACGTAAAAAAAGGTTGCCGTAAAGAACGCAGGGTCGACAGATCCGAGATCAAATCGCCCCACTCCTTTTTGAAACAAGTGGAAATAATAACTCTACATTCGCGAAAATCTGCTAACACGTGTATAAAAAAATCGCGAATTCAACAAAAAAAAATTCGTAAAAATCGACCAGTAATTTTTGAAGATATCAATTAAAACTCATTAATGACACGGCAAATGAATTTATTTCTATTCCGAAGAGACAGCTTCTTTTTTATTTCAACATTCAACGCAGACGAATCGTCTGTGGATAAGTCATTTCTGAAAGAGATAAAATAGTCACGTGACTTTCAACTGCGTTCTTTCAGAGGGGGGGGGGGGGGCATTTCCGAGTCTAAGGGGCGCATTAATTCCAAACTTTGACAGGGCGACTCAAAATGGATTCTGCTTTCAGAATATCTAAAAATCATTCTCATATCTTCATTAGGAGCCGATATATTATTTTATTGTGTAATTAATCATCGTTATTTGTATAATTAAAGCAAAAGAAAGATTTCTATTACAGTGCCGGCTAGATATTACGATTTTAAGAAGTAGGCCGCGTCTAAAAACTGCCATAACGAGTATCTTAAGTTTTTGTTTTAGAGTGGCAATCAGATATTATGATAGGGAAAAGCGGGCTTCGCCCGTTATCGATTTTTTTTTTCAGTTTTAAGTTTTCCTACAGGTCCCTGTATTTGAACAAGAAGTCCGGTAGTCTAAATAAGATGTTTGACATCACATTTTTTTCCGGCAGTCTAATTCAGTTGTTTAAGGAAGAGCAGTGTCCTCCCCCCCCTTCAAGTTTTTTTATCTTAACTGTGGGGTTCTAGAGGTTCGTTCAGTTCGAGGTTTATCTTATTCGAGGTTTATTTTTTCTATTTGCGCCACCTGGTGGCGGAAGGTGGAACTAACGTATACTGCAGCGCGTGCGCAGCACGACTGCTATACGGTGCCGCAGGCAGCGGGGACCCGAGCCGGAGGTTCGTTCAGTTAGAGGTTTATACTATTCTATGTGCAATTTAAGGGATTATCCGGTGCGTGCGTAGCACGGCCGGTATACGGTGCCGAAGACAGCGGGGACCCGAGCCGGAGGTTCGTTCAGTGACAGGTTTATACTATTCTATGTGCAATATAAGGGATTATCCGGTGCGTGCGTAGCACGACCGGTATACGGTGCCGAAGGCAGCGGGGACCAGGGTCGGAACGACTGCTATACGGTGCCGCAGGCAGCGGGGACCGAAATCACCCACTCGTGGACAGCCACCCGTGAGGTATAGGAACAATAAGTCCACGACGGGAAAAATAAACGCTACCCGGCACCGATAGCACCCATCCGTTCCAACCCCCACCACAGGAGGCGCCTGTTTATTAGATTTGAAACAATGAATATAATTACATAACAATAATAAAATATAAAAGGTAAAAAATAACATTTTTTTGCAAATTGAAAGTTAAATACGTATAAAATATTTTCGAAGTACTATAAGTTCATGATGTCTTAAATTTATGGTATTTTAGTTCAGAAAGTCAATGGTCAGTTCAGTCAATTTTTTTTTAAATACTTTCGTAATGAAAGAGAAATTTTTATTGAAAATATTATAATTCTCTTTTAACTTTTGAGAGTTTGAAGGATTGAAAATGATATTACGAAGGTTATATCTGAGAGTTTCGTTCTTATCAAAAGGGAAGTGATGGATCATAAGAGGGCAGCATCCGAATATGTAGTGAACTGCATCTCCTTCTGCTTTATCGCATGGACATGTAGGTGAGGCTCCTTTTCGTATTTTATGTAAGTATTGTGGGAAACTGCCATGGTTACTCAGATAATACGGCAGTGTTGGCTGTTTGCAGAGATAATTTGGATCGACTTTATTTATAATTTTATAGGTATCTCTGCCCTTATTACATGCGTCCCAAATGGCTTGCCAGTCAGAGATGGTTTTCTTTTTAAAATACAATTTTGCTATTGAAATGGGGAACAACAGATCTTTTCTTGATTGATATTGGTCTTGTAAGATGGCTTGCTTTGCTAGGAGATCAGCTCTTTCGTTGCCAGTATCACCCACATGAGATTTAGTCCATGTTATTATAATGGATTTATCAGGAATTTGAAGTAATTGATTGTAAATGTTTTTGATAATGTAGTTTCTAGGAAAAGCAACTTTTAATACTTCCATAGAAGAGTAACTATCTGTAATAATTAGTAGTTTATTGTAGTCGGAGGTAGAGAACCATTTTATTGCTTTATAAATTGCCATTAATTCTGCTTGATATATGTTATTCAGTGGATGATGTCGTATTGCTTCATCATGTATATTATTTCCATCTTTATATATGGTGAAAGCACTGGCTTACACCCCCTGGCATGACAGAACCATCTGTGTAGGCTTCCACATCGTATTCTTTTGGATGGATGGATTTTCTATCTTCTATAATTCTGATATTTTGGACTCTGTAGTAATTGAGGAATCGATACGATTTTTCTTTCTGCATTATATTGTTAATGTTTAGCTGTGTGTTATTGATTAACAAATTTCTATTTCCTATTTTCAGTTGGTAGTACTGAAATTCATTCTGTATTTTTATTAGGATTGGTGGAGTTCCTGTAAGAAGATACAGAGCTTCGTGAGAGATAGTCCTATAGGTCCGTATTAAGTTTAATAATGGCAAACGCTGAGTTGAACGTAGTAATTTGCGGCCATCAGTATTCAAGTTTGGATACCAAATTTCGTAAGCGTATAGTATTTGGCGTTCTATGACTGTTTGATACCATATTTTCTGGATGTCTGGTTTGATACCTTTATTAAAGAATCGAAATCCTCTAAATCCGTTTACAAAGTTTGCAATCTTTGTTCGAAGGTCTTTCATGTGATCTGTAAAATTGAATTTAGAATCTAACAATACTCCAAGATATTTAATATTTTTTACTACTTTTATTTTTATATTTTCTAATTTAAATCTCGGAAGTCTTCTTTCGAGGAGATTGCTACCGAAAAGCATTGATTGCGTTTTCTGAGTTGATATTTTTAAACCGAGTTCATCACAGATATTCTTAAAATGGACTATTTTGTTGTTGGTTGTAACTTCCAGGTCTATTACGGTATTTCCCTCTATTGGAATCAAAAAATCATCTGCGTAAACAATAATATCTTCATATAGATTTTTATAATTTTTTATTATGTAGTTAGCTATAAGAAGCCATAAGAGTGCTCCAAGACAGGATCCCTGAGGGCATCCTTTAAATACTCTGAACCACTCTATATATTCATATTGATTTAAGCCTATACTTCTTTTGCTTATATAATTTTTTAGTAAGGTTTTGAGGTATCTGGGTAACGGTGAGTCATCAATTATTTCTGATAATTGGTGCCAATTTATTGAATCGAAAGCACCTGTAATATCAAATGATATGATGCCCACATAAGTATGTTTTTGTAATAATTGTGCAATTTTCTCTTTAAGTCTCTCCAGAGCTGATATAGTGCTTCTGTTTTCACGGAAGCCGAACTGTTCATCTTTTAGATAGTTTATTGCTTCAAGATAAGTTAAAGTTCTATTTTTTATTAATCTTTCTAGGATTTTACCAATCATGGGTAGTAGTGTAATTGGACGGTATGAATCAGGTTTTGATGGATCTTTGTTTTTCTTTCTAAAATAAATGACTACTCCTTTCTTCCACGTTTCTGGAAAGTGTCCAAGGTAGAGACATTTGTTATATAATAACTTTATAAGCTTCATATTATTTTTTATCAAATTTTCTAAAATTCTGCCATCTACCCGATCATATCCTGGGGCTTTCTTTTTATTTTGTTGGTTAATTGCATATTGAATTTCTCTATGGGTAAATTTAAAATTGTTATATTCTTTTATTGATTATGTGTTTGTGTTTTGAAATGATGATTCGAATTCTGGGCTTGTATTGTAATGGTAATGAAGTAACGTTTCTTGAATCTCTTTGTATGTATCATTTTGAGTTGAAGATTCCATGACAGAGTGGATGAGATCTGTATTTTTTAAATATTTCTGCTTCAGAATTTTAAAAGCAGTACCATACTTACTGTTTGTTTCCGAACAAAATGTTATCCAAGAATCAATTTTAGCTTTTTTTAATATCAAATTTGTATTTTGCTTTAACTTTTTTATATTTAATCTTGAGTTCTACAGAATCTGGATTTCTTTTATGTAGTTTATATATAGCATTTAGGTGGCTTCGCTGTACTTTAAGTTTGTCAGTATACCAGGATACATTAATTTCATGAGACAACTTTTTCTTTTTAAGTGATTTTTGCATGATTTTTAAAAGGAAAACATTAAATTCCTCTGTCCACTTCTCTAACTCTGGAACAGAATTGACTGCTTTAAGTGTTGAAAATAATGTTTCTTCATGTTTTTGAAACAGTTTATTGAATTTTTTAAACGTTTCATATTTGGTTTTGAAACGGTATAAATTTTTTATTGTGGGTGTGACATTCAGAGTAAAAGTAATATATCGATGGTCACTTAGTGATTTAAATGTCGAGTCTATTTTCCATGAAACTATAATATTTTTTGAATGTTCACCGAAGAGGGTCAAATCTGGTTTGCCTTTAAACTTGTCTCGCGCCAAAGAACATTCTGAATCAGGATCATTAATAATAGTTAATCTGCTCATTGCTAGATAGTCAAGTAGGATATATCATCTAGCATTATTTCTTTTATAACCCCACGCCTGGAGGTGTGCATTGAAATCACCCCCAAGGATAAGGTTCGATGTATCTTCTATGACTCTGGTCCATTCTCGGAAGTCTTCATCAAGATTTCCACTCGGTTTTGAATATTGTGATCCGACTTTAATGAATTTTGATGACAGTGATAGGTTTATAAATACACTGTTATTTGTTTGTAGAGTCTGAATATGAATTAATAAGGGATTGGATACGAGTATTCCCGACGTCTGATTTATTGAATGGTAGAAAGAACATGAAATTGGGATTCCCGTGAAGGTGTTATTACTTTTGTGATAATCCTGAACTAAAGCTAAATCTACTTTATTTTCATGTATGTACTTCAGCAATTGGAGATTTGCAGCCTTACAATTATTAAGGTTTATTTGAACTATTTTTAAATGATTTGGTGGGGTCTTGGATTCTCCGAAATAATATCTATTGTCCAATGGGATAGTCTGATTTATTACATATGTAGCATTGGTTGGAGGTTCTACCGTTGAATCTTCTATAGAGTCATCAGAGATATTGAGTGATTTTAGTTCTGAGAACATATTTTTGAAGGATCATAGGAGATAGTAATATTTTGTTTTCGTTGCAACAACCTTTGAAAAATTGGGCAGAATCTAGAATTTGCACTATGCCTTTCAATCTTTTCAGGTTTTACTGCAGTTTTAAATTCTCTTTCACAGTTGATGCAACGATGACGTTCACAATTTTCTTTTATTTTGCATGTGTCTGTTTTGTGGTTACCTGTGCAATATGCGCATGTTAAGTAATAACTTCTACAATTATCAACTGTATGGTCATAACGTTGACATTTATTACACCTAACCACTGGATTGTAATATTCTATACGGCATAAATTAAAATGAATAGGTAATTTTCTTCTTGAAAATAATGCCTTCGCGTAATGTTCTTCTGCATCAAGTACTATTTGGTATGTTTTCATTTTTTGTTTTTTGAGAACTTTTGCTATTCCTAGAGGAAAATTCTGTCCCAGTTATTGATGTATCTTATCAATTACTTCAGTCTCAGTCACATCTACTGGAATTCCCAGTATAATGACTTTTTATCTTTTAGCATCTGTAAGATCTGCTTCGGCCAAGTCTCTGAAACCTTCTATTTGATTTATAAAATCAATTAAAACCGCTGTTTTTTCGTCCGATGCTGTTTGGACTATGAGCGAGTTTTTATCTCTTCCTAACGAACATGAGATGTATTAAAATTTTTTATTCCCTTTTATTTTGTCATTTAACATGTTTCGTATTACATTAATGGGAATATTCGTTGATTGACTTCTTCTTATTATTATTGCTGATTTAGAGTACTTAAATCAAGGTGTTTTTATAGGTTGATCGGATGTAATTGCAGCAGCATAACTCTTGAGTTGTGCTCTTTTCGATATTTCGGAATCGATTCTATCTTCCAGATGGTCTTGATTATTAACTAAGTTTTGTTGATTTTTTATGGTATGAAACATTTCTTCTATAAGTGATGTTTGTTTAATTTTTTCGGTTATTTCAATCTCTTTGCTCTGAAGTTCTTTTTCCATTTTGTCAATTATTTTTTATTGTTGAGTGATTTGAGTTTTCATTTCCTTTATTTGATGCTCTTGTTCGTTTGTCGTAGTTTTCAGGACGTTATTTTCTTCTTGTTCAAAGTATAGATATTCTTTTATCTGCTGTATTGAGTTCCCTATTTGTGTTCGGATGTCTTCATCATAAATTTTTGAATTACTTTCAATTTGATTTAGGATATCTTCCAATTGATGTAGTGGAGATTTCTCTTGTGTTAAGCTCGTTAGTTCTTGCAATGTCATTGGTATACTAAGAGTGGAACTCTCTCCAGAAAGTACCTGTAAATTCAGATGGGCTGTTTTCAACTCTTCCTGAATCATTTCTTTTCCACAGTCTTCCTTACATAAAACACTTTTATCACCACCTTCATTTCCTTTGTCTTTGTCTTGTATGGATTTTCCACTGTGTATCAGTTTTTCATCTTCAATATGTGTTAAACTGTAAGAGGCATTTTGTAATTCAGTTATATTTAATGCCATTTTTGGGGATATCTCTGAGGATGGTGCCTTTAGTATATAGATATTGGTGAAATCTGTCTGTATTAGTTTAAGTCGCCTTTTTAATTCGTCTAAGTATAGGTGGACTATTGCAGATGTTCCTTTACTGCGTTTTCTTACACCCCTTGTCAACTGCGTAATTAGATCGATAACATCTTGTGAACAACTTGCCTCTTGGCTGTCATATTCTTGAAATTCTCCTTTGTCGGTAATTTCATCGATTATCATGTTGACTATACCTTTTGACAGATGGTCGTCCTCTGTGGCATAATGTTTTGAAATTGATTTTAGGTCTATTTCTAGGCATGAGAGTTTGTTTTTGATTTCTTTTGAGTTGGTGTAGTAGCTTATATAGCTTGTATATTTTTCTAGTTTTACTATAAACCATTCCAAAAATGCCATTGGTTGGATAGCACCTTTTTTGCTTTTCTTTACGGCGGACGCGGACCGAAAAATTCGTAAAAAAGGCGCGACGCTCAAGTTTCGATCGGGTCGGGATTCCGACCCGGACCCGGGGAGTTATTAATGAGCGAAAGTGTTTTAATTACCCACCGAAACCGAAGTTGGAAGAGAAGTCAAAACAGCGAAAAGTTCGCCTCCGCCGAGGGTTGCCGGTACACGTCCGGTCCGGGAAGGAAAAGGCAGGGGGTTCCCAGGGAGCGATTTAAGCCCCAAACCGCAGCGCAGGTCCCCCCCGGAAGTCGGGGGGCCAGAAATTCGTAAGTCGCACGTACGCAACCGGGACGTCGTCAGGTCTCATAAATTCGAAAAATCGTTTCCGTGCGACGATTAGAACCGGAAAAATCCTTTAAAAATCGATCGATAAAAAATTATTTTTCTTTTCTTTCCGAGCTGCGATTCCCAGATCGGAGACGCACGGCCAGACGATTGTCTGGATCGGCATTTTCTTTGACGGAGGTCAGGTCACATGACGTTCAAGTGGGGTTTTACAGAGGGGGGGGGGATCTCTGATTCTAAGAGGCGCAGAAATTCAAAACTTTGACAGGGCGACGCTAAATAGATTCTGCTTTCAGAATATCTAAAAATTATTGCCATATCTTCATTACGAGCCGATATATTATTTTATTGTAAAATTAATCATCGTTATTTGTATAATTAAAGCAAAGAAAGATTTCCATTACAGTGCCGGCTAGATATTACGATTTTAAGAAGTAGGCCGCGTCTAAAAACTGCATTACGAGTATTTTCAGTTTTTGTTTTAGAGTGGCAACCAGATATTATGATAGGAAAAAGCGGGCTTCGCCCGTTATCGATTTTTTTTTTTTTTTTTTTTTTTTTTTTAGTTTTAAGTTTTTCTACAGCTCACTGTCTTTGAACTAGAACTCAGGTAGTCTACATAAGTTGTTTGAGGAAAAGCAGTGTCATCGCCAACCCCCCCCCCTCCCCCCGCTTTTTATGACAGTGCCGGCTAGATATTAGGATTTTAAGAAGTAGGCCGCGTCTAAAAACTGCATTTTTATTTTAAGTTTTAGTATTTTAAGTTTTTGTTTTAGAGTGGCAACCAGATATTACGATAGGGAAAAGCGGTCTTCGCCCGTTATCGATTATTATTTTTTTTAGTTTTAAGTTTTTCTACAGCTCACTGACTTTGAACTAGAACACAGGTAGTCTACATAAGTTGTTTGAGGAAAAGCAGTGTCATCGCCAACCCCCCCCCACCCCCCGCTTTTTTCTTTTAACTGTGGTCCGTTTCTATAACTAAGAAACTATGTTACGGATGTCCACCAAACTGATTCCAAACATCATAATTAAAGTAATAAGGACCCCCTATCCAGATATTATGATAGGGAAAAGCGGGCATCGCCCGTTATCGATTTTTTTTTAAAGTTTTAAGTTTTTCTACAGGTCCCTGTCTTTGAACTAGAATTCAGGTAGTCTAAATCAATTCGACTCGACATCGATAGAGCTTACCGATTTCATTTCGTTTTTTCACCACTAGGGGGCGCTTTCCTAACTTCGGTTCTACGGGCATGAAAACGACGGGGTATGGCTCATTCGACTCGACATCGAAAGTCTTAACGATTTCAGTTATGATCATATAAATAGATTGAGCCACCTGGTGGCGGAAGGTGGAACTAACGTATACTGCAGCGCGTGCGCAGCACGACTGCTATACGGTGCCGCAGGCAGCGGGGACCCGAGCCGCAGGTTCGTTCAGTTAGAGGTTTATACTATTCCATGTGCAATTTAAGGGATTATCCGGTGCATGCGTAGCACGACCGTCATACGGTGCCGAAGGCAGCGGGGACCAGGGTCGGAACGACTGCTATACGGTGCCGCAGGCAGCGGGGACCCGAGCCGGAGGTTCGTTCAGTTAGAGGTTTATACTATTCTATGTGCAATTTAAGGGATTATCCGGTGCCGAAGGCAGCGGGGACCAGTGTCCGAGGTTCGTTCGGTTAGAGGTTTGTACAATTCAATGTGCTAATTAAGGGATTACCCGGTGCCGAAGGCAGCGGGGACCCGAGTCGGCGGTTCGCCCGGTTTGAGGTTTTACAAGATTCGAGATTTTCTACAATTCGAGGCACCGATGTAAATTAGGGGCCCGCTGGCGGGCGAAGCCAGCTAGTTTTGAAATTAATTTTGTGAAAATGTCCGCAGTCATAAAGGCATTCCTGCTGTGGTCATTATCAAAAAGAAGCTTTTTTGCATGCTTAAAAAACCTAGAGTTTTTGGACTTCCCAATAATAAAAAATTTCTTCTTGTCAGTGCCAGACATATTAGAGCACACTAAATTTTCAATCGATTTTTGGAGAGCTTGCTACTGACGCACTTTTCACCCTTGAACTCAATAGTCTGCTGTAAGTGTAGAAAGTGCCCGTTTCATCGGTATTATAAATGTCATCTTTTGTGTATCCTTCTCTGATGATTGTCCACAATTCACTCATCCATGTCGCGATACCCGCCATGTTTGCAGACTTTGCTTCACCACAAATTTTTCCAAAGGATATCCCATGTCTATTCTTGAATCGATCAACCTTCCATTCGAACCTACAAATCCAGAATAGCCAAATTGTTTAGCAAATTTATCTGCTTGAACTTTTAAAAGTGAACTACTTACAGGTAAATCTGCACTACGTTGCACCTTCATCCACTTCAAAAGAGCTTCCTCCAAATCCTCTTTAGCTCATTTCTTCAAACATTTACAGTTATACTTATTTTGATCAAACGCACCCAGTAATTTTTCCTTGTTATTTAATAACGTTGAAACAGTAAAAGAAGATACATCATACTTTTTGCAGATTTCGGAATTTTTTAAGCCATCCTCTAATTTCCATAAAATCCCTACATTTTCGTCAACTGATAAAATTTTACATTTCGACATAGCAAGATAAAATTTGACAAGCGCACTCTATGAATGAAGATCAAAGAATGACTTCCACTCCACACAAGTCCCCTACCCTACCACTCCTATGCAGAGTAAACTTCCGTCCAATTAGCAACGACCGTTCTCTCCGTACGTCTCCTCAAGGTCGTCGTAGGAGATCCGCACACGTGCCTTCCACACCATGAAAAATGACTCAATGTTCTCAGGATTTATGACTCATCAATAATTTTCGGTTGACTTCGGATTGTTAAATGAATTTTTCCAAGAAACAATTAGCTGAGCTGGAGAGGTGGAAATCAATAGTAATTTTGTGAATCAGAAAAATATTCCTTGCTATAACAGGGGTTTGTTCATTAAAAGCGAGTTATGCTCCCATTGACTTAACATTGTACAAACCAAGTATTTCTGATTTCCTCGTTAAATCAGGGCTCGTTATGAGCGAGTTCGACTGTACAACAAAAAAGCAATGACTTACATATTTAGCTAAATAAATAATGTTTTGGCCATGGGTTTCGGTTCAACGTAAAGGAATCTTACCCTAGTTATAATCAATTTTTGAGGTTCATACACAGTCCTATAATGACTTTCTGACGTCATGACACGAATTAGTCAGAAATTAGAAAATCAATTTTCTCAAAACTGAAGGTAATATATTATAATAGGCTAACTCCATGTTATGGTGTAAATGTATTTCATAAGACCATGGTCTTTCCACTTATTTAGTATAAATAGTTGTATAGAAATTTTTGAATAGCTGTTTTATGTATTTGTTATTCAGTAATTTGTATGTTTATGTGTAATTTATTTTAAGATTTCCCAACCGGAGATTATAATGCCTGGGACGTGCAGGCCTTAAAAGAAGGGAGGAATGTTACAGCTTTCTTAAACGTATATTCAAAGTTCATTAAATATTATATAAAGATATATATAAAGTTATATTCATGTATATTTAAACCAACAAATATTCACTATAAAGTTGAAAAAATTAATATTATTCCTATTTCATTTCGTTTCCTAATTAGGAATAACATTCTACATTATAGTAGTAATTATTTCTTTAAAAGCATGTTTTTTTTTTTGGCTAAATAATCCTATTATTGAATTCAAAATTTGCCTCCCGTTGGTATAAAATCCTGAAACCGATTGCAGCGGAATATATGAAGCTTCACTATACTGGACTTCGAATTAGTTTTGAATAATCACAAATTTTTATAAATATTAATTTGATCAGTCATTTTTTTTAAATTCTACAAAACATTGATAGTATAAACAAACAATTAAAAAACAAAGTATAAAACTTCTTTAATTATTGTTTCATAATTAGCCTATACAATCTAGTAATCCATGGATACTGCATATAGAAAAATTAAGATTCTGACCATATTACTGCCCATATTATAGTCATAATAAAGTTAAATTTCGGTTAGGTAAATTTTTTCTATAAAAGCGGTCAAATGATTGGACAGTGTGCTGCAAATTTTTAACAGTGCATTGTTTTTTCATGTTTTTCGAAAAGCTGTTTGAAGATTTCACAAGGTATGCCCTCTCAGTGTGTTTTCCTTTTCTTTGAAGTAGACTGAAGTGGATTATGTGATATTTAGATGTGAAAATATTTTGTTTTTGGTACATTTTGCATGACTGCTCTTGAGAATTACTATAAATTATTTACAAATCAATAGTTGTGTATAGATACACACTAGTGGAAACATGTTATATATTTTACACATGATATAGTTTAACATGAGATAACATGATGTCCTGCTCAATTTATTACACTCTAAAAAATCTGTCATATTTATAATTTATTTGTCGCAAAAATACCTTGTGCATATTATGGTATAAATATCTGCAACTAAATTATTTCAACGGTTTTACTAAGGTATTAGGATTCACAAACACTCCTAACTTCTTATAACTACAGAGGTTCATTATAATATTTAAATACACAGAGTTTGGACTTCTCAAATCGTCTACAAGTATAAAATGTTTACAGATCAAATTTCAATTATTATTTTTAATTTCATTATTATTATTATTATTATTTGGCCAGGTGTTATTTCTTTTTTTAACATATATACATGATATTTCAAATTCGTTAGTACAAATATTTAAGAGTGATGATATACATGAAGACAAAATGTTTTTGTACACAGAACCAGTGTTGTAATTAATGTGACATTATCATTAAGTTCTGGGAAAGACCACCATTCACGTTTTATCATTTAAAAGAATTGAAATGAATTTGTATTCTTAGATATTTTTATAAAAGCCAAGATGATAAATTTCCTTTTTCTTTTTTATACGTTCAAAATAAAACTGTTGATGCTTGGGATATGTGATTCTTTTGTTTTACTCCAGTTAAAATAATCATAAAAGGTTTTATCATCCTCTAAAGAGGCATAGTATTTCTTTTTATCCCTCCAGATTAGGTAAAACACTGTTTTCAATTATTTTTCTTATAAAAATTATCATAAATATTTACAGAAGTTACATTGTCAGTGTATGCTTATTAAATTTTTAATTCTCTAAAAATAATAATGTTTATTAATTGTTTTAATATAAATATTGTACATAGTATTGCCTTATTTAAATTATAAAATTAGTCTTATTTACATATATTCATTTTCAGAATTAATTGAAACATAAAAAAAAAAAATATTTGTAATTTAATAGAATAATATGAATACGTAAAGAAACCTTTTACAATCTATTTGGAAGCTATTTTAAATATTGACTGAACGTTATTTAACTTCTTTATATATATTAATAAACATATACAGTTTGTTCCAAAAATTACAGATGCATTTAAAAAGTGAAATAAAGAAAGACTGAAAGCGACAGAAATGCACCATTTGCTGCATTCTACTTGGCGAACAGTTACGTGTAAATTAAAATTTAGATACGAAGTTTGCCAACAGATACAGCTACTAAGTGGGTAAACTTTAAAAATCTGTATGAGCATTTTGCGGAAATGTCTCTAAATAAACTAATTAAAAATATGTTCAATATATCCACTACTTGCCACAAAAACATGGCGCAGTCTGAGAATAAACTTCGCAGACATCCGTGCTAAAGTAACAGCTGGTTTGCTTTCACATGCCGCACAGAATTATTATTTCAGTTTGTCAGTTGTTTGCGGATTTTTTCGGTACATATTTCTTTCCCGCCACCTTTCACAGAAAAAAGTAACATGAAGTCAAATTGAGAGAATATGCAGGCCAATCTATGTCGCTTGCCGTATGTTTGCAATAATCCACGATCATCAAAAAGTTCGTTGATGAAATGAAACATTTCATTCGTTCGATGTGAACTCACACTGTTATGCATGAATCATGAGGTGGTTCTATGGTACCTCTTAAGGCACCTTTGTACCGCCAAAATGTCACGCAGTATGTCTATATAGAACACTGAAGTAATCGTTTGAGGTCAGAAAAATGGACTAATGTATTCTTTCAGAAAATGGCGGCCCAAAACGTGTCGGGAAAAGCAAAAGTTGAAAATACGGCAACAAATAATTTTCTGTTTCTCAAACGCGCTAGTTCTGCTTAATGGCGAAGTTGTTAGAGGAAAAATAAGCTTCAATAAAGAATCGAATGTTTCCCGCATCAATTCAGCCAGCATCCAGATGCTGCAGCATAGAGTGCGAAAACGTCTCAACTGCATTAATGGCAGCTGCGCTGGCGGGTCGGAATCCTGTATGGAAACAGGTGGGGATTGTAGCGCATGATACCGTGCGTAGAAATAAAATAAATTGAAATCAGTTTCTCGTGGAGATCCAGCCATTAAGCATAGGAACTTTTCCCGAAGAGGGGAAATAGTTATTGAAAATTCATATTTTAGAATACAGATGTTGAATATTACGTAAGAGATTAAAATGAAATTAGTACAAAGTAATTTTTTACAATACTAGTTAAGTATCACAACATTTCTTAACATAAAAAAACATGGAAGAGACATTTCTGTACCCTTGAAAGCTCCTTAGCCAAATACATAAAACAAGACTATGCGTCACGCATATATCGTAGTCCAGCCTGAGCTGTAACACGGCGAACGGAAAAACGGGCCACTGCTGGATCATTTGTGAAAGATTTTAACATTCGCCTCACTAACTGTGGATCAATATTTGTCAATGGATTTTTTTTCCACTGTTGGAAGTGCGGGAAAGTTGTTATTATAGATAATTTCTAATATAATTATAAATAAATTTTTCATAATCACACTTGGAAAATGATGACTTAAAGTCGAACTTTTCATTGTTGCAAGAAAACTTCTTAATTTAAGATTTCTTCATTGTTGAAAGCGTGGGAAAATTTTTCACTATATTGTTTTCCATTGTTAAAGGATAGGGACATTTTCCCGTTTTAAATATTTTCCATTGTTGAAAAGGTATCAATATTTGTCAATGGAATTTTTTTCATTATTGGAAGTGCCGGAAAGTTGTCATTATAGATAACTTCTAATATAATTATAAATAAATTTTTCATAATAACAATTTAAAAGGGATTACTCAAAATAGAATTGTTCATTGTTGCTAGAAAAACTTCTTAATTTAAGATTTCTTCATTGTTGAAAGCGTAGGAAAATTTGTCACTATAATTTTTTCCATTGTTAAAGTATAGGGACATTTTCACGTTTTAAATACTGTCCATTGTTGAAACGGTATCAATATTTGTCAATTGAATCTTTTCCATTGTTGGAAGTGCCGGAAAGTTGTCATTATAGATAACTTCTAATATAATTATAAATAGATTTTTCATAATAACAATTCAAAAGGGATGAGTCAAAATAGAATTGTTCATTGTTGCTGGAAAAACTTCTTAATTTAAGATTTCTTCATTGTTGAAAGCGTAGGAAAATTTGTCACTATAATTTTTTCCATTGTTAAAGTATAGGGACATTTTCACGTTTTAAATACTGTCCATTGTTGAAACGGTATCAATATTTGTCAATTGAATCTTTTCCATTGTTGGAAGTGCCGGAAAGTTGTCATTATAGATAACTTCTAATATAATTATAAATAGATTTTTCATAATAACAATTCAAAAGGGATGAGTCAAAAGAGAATTGTTCATTGGTGCGGGAAAAACTTCTTAATTTAAGATTTCTTCATTGTTGAAAGCGTGGAAAAATTTGTCACTATAAATTTTTCCATTGTTAAAGGATAGGGATATTTTCACGTTTAAAATATTATCCATTGTTGAAACCGTATCAATATTTGTTAATGGAATTTTTTCCATTGTTGGAGGGACATTTTCGCGTTTTAAATATTTTCCATTGTTGAAACGGTATCAATATTTGTGAATGGAATTTTTTTCATTATTGGAAGTGCCGGAAAGTTGTCATTATAGATAACTTCTAATATAATTATAAATAAATTTTTCATAATAACAATTCAAAAGGGATGACTCAAAATAGAATTGTTCATTGTTGCGGGAAAAACTTCTTAATTTAAGATTTCTTCATTGTAGAAAGCGTGCGAAAATTTGTCACTATAATTTTTTCCATTTTTAAAGTATAGGAACATTTTCACGTTTTAAATATTGTCCATTGTTGAAACGGTATCAATATTTGTCAATGGAATTTTTTTCCATTGTTGGAAGTGCGGGAAAGTTGTTATTATAGGTAATTTCTAATATAATTATAAATAAATTTTTCATAATCACACTTGGAAAATGATGACTTAAAGTCGAACTTTTCATTATTGCCAGAAAACTTCTTAATTTAAGATTTCTTCATTGTTGAAAGCGTGGGAAAATTTTTCACTATGTTGTTTTCCATTGTTAAAGGATAGGGACATTTTCCCGTTTTAAATATTTTACATTGTTGAAACGGTATCAATATTTGTCAATTGAATCTTTTCCATTGTTGGAAGTGCCGGAAAGTTGTCATTATAGATAACTTCTAATATAATTATAAATAGATTTTTCATAATAACAATTCAAAAGGGATGAGTCAAAATAGAAATGTTCATTGGTGCGGGAAAAACTTCTTAATTTAAGATTTCTTCATTGTTGAAAGCGTAGGAAAATTTGTCACTATAATTTTTTCCATTGTTAAAGTATAGGGACATTTTCACGTTTTAAATACTGTCCATTGTTGAAACGGTATCAATATTTGTCAATTGAATCTTTTCCATTGTTGGAAGTGCCGGAAAGTTGTCATTATAGATAACTTCTAATATAATTATAAATAGATTTTTCATAATAACAATTCAAAAGGGATGAGTCAAAAGAGAATTGTTCATTGGTGCGGGAAAAACTTCTTAATTTAAGATTTCTTCATTGTTGAAAAAGTGGAAAAATTTGTCACTATAAATTTTTCCATTGTTAAAGGATAGGGATATTTTCACGTTTAAAATATTATCCATTGTTGAAACCGTCTCAATATTTGTCAATGGAATTTTTTCCATTGTTGGAGGGAAATTTTCGCGTTTTAAATATTTTCCATTGTTGAAACGGTATCAATATTTGCCATTGGAATTTTTTTCATTATTGGAAGTGCCGGAAAATTGTCATTATACATAACTTCTAATATAATTATAAATAAATTTTTCATAATAACAATTCGAAAGGGGTGACTCAAAATAGAATTGTTCATTGTTGCGGGAAAAACTTCTTAATTTAAGATTTCTTCATTGTAGAAAGCGGGCGAAAATTTGTCACTATAATTTTTTCCATTTTTAAAGTATAGGAACATTTTCACGTTTTAAATATTGTCCATTGTTGAAACGGTATCAATATTTGTCAATGGAATTTTTTTCCATTGTTGGAAGTGCGGGAAAATTGTTATTATAGATAATTTCTAATATAATTATAAATAAATTTTTCATAATCACACTTGGAAAATGATGACTTAAAATCGAACTGTTCATTGTTGCAAGAAAACTTCTTAACTTAAGATTTCTTCATTGTTGAAAGCGTGCGAAAATTTGTCACTATAATTTTTTCCATTTTTAATGTATAGGAATTTTTTCACGTTTTAAATATTGTCCATTGTTGAAACGGTATCAATATTTGTCAATGGAATTTTTTTCCATTGTTGGAAGGGCGGTAAAGTTGTCATTATAGATAATTTCTAATATAATTATAAATAAATTTTTCATAATCACACTTGGAAAATGATGACGTAAAGTCGAACTTTTCATTGTTGCAGGAAAACTTCTTAATTTAAGATTTCTTCATTGTTGAAATCGTGGGAAAATTTTTCACTATATTTTTTCCATTGTTAAAGGATAGGGACATTTTCACTTTTTAAATATTATCCATTGTTGAAACCGTATCAATATTTGTCAATGGAATTTTTTCCATTGTTGGAGGTGCCGGAACGTTGCAATTATAGTTAACTTCCGATATAATTATAAATAAATTTGTCATAAAAACACTTGGAAAATGATGACTTAAAGTCGAACTTTTTATTGTTGCTGGAAAAACTTTTTAATTTACGATTTCTTCGTTGTTGAAAGCGTGGGAAAATTTGTCACTTTAATTTTTTCCATTGTTAAATTATAGGGACATTTTCACGTTTTAAATATTGTCATTTGTTGAAACGGTATCAATATTTGTCAATGGAATCTTTTTCATTATTGGAAGTGCCGGAAAGTTGTCATTATAGATAACTTCTAATATAATTATAAATAAATTTTTCATAATAACAATTCAAAAGGGATGACTCAAAATAGAATTGTTCATTGTTGCGGGAAAAACTTCTTAATTTAAGATTTCTTCATTGTAGAAAGCGTGCGAAAATTTGTCACAATAATTTTTTCCATTTTTAAAGTATAGGAACATTTTCACGTTTTAAATATTGTCCATTGTTGAAACGGTATCAATATTTGTCAATGGAATATTTTTCCATTGTTGGAAGTGCGGGAAAGTTGTTATTATAGGTAATTTCTAATATAATTATAAATAAATTTTTCATAATCACACTTGGAAAATGATGACTTAAAGTCGAACTTTTCATTATTGCCAGAAAACTTCTTAATTTAAGATTTCTTCATTGTTGAAAGCGTGGGAAAATTTTTCACTATGTTGTTTTCCATTGTTAAAGGATAGGGACATTTTCCCGTTTTAAATATTTTACATTGTTGAAACGGTATCAATATTTGTCAATTGAATCTTTTCCATTGTTGGAAGTGCCGGAAAGTTGTCATTATAGATAACTTCTAATATAATTATAAATAGATTTTTCATAATAACAATTCAAAAGGGATGAGTCAAAAGAGAATTGTTCATTGGTGCGGGAAAAACTTCTTAATTTAAGATTTCTTCATTGTTGAAAGCGTAGGAAAATTTGTCACTATAATTTTTTCCATTGTTAAAGTATAGGGACATTTTCACGTTTTAAATACTGTCCATTGTTGAAACGGTATCAATATTTGTCAATTGAATCTTTTCCATTGTTGGAAGTGCCGGAAAGTTGTCATTATAGATAACTTCTAATATAATTATAAATAGATTTTTCATAATAACAATTCAAAAGGGATGAGTCAAAAGAGAATTGTTCATTGGTGCGGGAAAAACTTCTTAATTTAAGATTTCTTCATTGTAGAAAGCGTGCGAAAATTTGTCACTATAATTTTTTCCATTTTTAAAGTATAGGAACATTTTTACGTTTTAAATATTGTCCATTGTTGAAACGGTATCAATATTTGTCAATGGAATTTTTTTCCATTGTTGGAAGTGCGGGAAAGTTGTTATTATAGGTAATTTCTAATATAATTATAAATAAATTTTTCATAATCACACTTGGAAAATGATGACTTAAAGTCGAACTTTTCATTATTGCCAGAAAACTTCTTAATTTAAGATTTCTTCATTGTTGAAAGCGTGGGAAAATTTTTCACTATGTTGTTTTCCATTGTTAAAGGATAGGGACATTTTCCCGTTTTAAATATTTTACATTGTTGAAACGGTATCAATATTTGTCAATTGAATCTTTTCCATTGTTGGAAGTGCCGGAAAGTTGTCATTATAGATAACTTCTAATATAATTATAAATAAATTTTTCATAATAACAATTTAAAAGGGATTACTCAAAATAGAGTTGTTCATTGTTGCTGGAAAAACTTCTTAATTTAAGATTTCTTCATTGTTGAAAGCGTAGGAAAATTTGTCACTATAATTTTTTCCATTGTTAAAGTATAGGGACATTTTCACGTTTTAAATACTGTCCATTGTTGAAACGGTATCAATATTTGTCAATTGAATCTTTTCCATTGTTGGAAGTGCCGGAAAGTTGTCATTATAGATAACTTCTAATATAATTATAAATAGATTTTTCATAATAACAATTCAAAAGGGATGAGTCAACATAGAATTGTTCATTGTTGTGGGAAAAACTTCTTAATTTAAGATTTCTTCATTGTTGAAAGCGTGGGAAAATTTGTCACTATAAATTTTTCCATTGTTAAACGATAGGGATATTTTCACGTTTAAAATATTATCCATTGTTGAAACCGTATCAATATTTGTCAATGGAATTTTTTCCATTGTTGGAGGGAAATTTTCGCGTTTTAAATATTTTCCATTGTTGAAACGGTATCAATATTTGCCATTGGAATTTTTTTCATTATTGGAAGTGCCGGAAAATTGTCATTATACATAACTTCTAATATAATTATAAATAAATTTTTCATAATAACAATTCGAAAGGGGTGACTCAAAATAGAATTGTTCATTGTTGCGGGAAAAACTTCTTAATTTAAGATTTCTTCATTGTAGAAAGCGGGCGAAAATTTGTCACTATAATTTTTTCCATTTTTAAAGTATAGGAACATTTTCACGTTTTAAATATTGTCCATTGTTGAAACGGTATCAATATTTGTCAATGGAATTTTTTTCCATTGTTGGAAGTGCGGGAAAATTGTTATTATAGATAATTTCTAATATAATTATAAATAAATTTTTCATAATCACACTTGGAAAATGATGACTTAAAATCGAACTGTTCATTGTTGCAAGAAAACTTCTTAACTTAAGATTTCTTCATTGTTGAAAGCGTGCGAAAATTTGTCACTATAATTTTTTCCATTTTTAATGTATAGGAATTTTTTCACGTTTTAAATATTGTCCATTGTTGAAACGGTATCAATATTTGTCAATGGAATTTTTTTCCATTGTTGGAAGGGCGGTAAAGTTGTCATTATAGATAATTTCTAATATAATTATAAATAAATTTTTCATAATCACACTTGGAAAATGATGACGTAAAGTCGAACTTTTCATTGTTGCAGGAAAACTTCTTAATTTAAGATTTCTTCATTGTTGAAAGCGTGCGAAAATTTGTCACTATAATTTTTTCCATTTTTAATGTATAGGAATTTTTTCACGTTTTAAATATTGTCCATTGTTGAAACCGTATCAATATTTGTCAATGGAATTTTTTCCATTGTTGGAGGTGCCGGAACGTTGCAATTATAGTTAACTTCCGATATAATTATAAATAAATTTGTCATAAAAACACTTGGAAAATGATGACTTAAAGTCGAACTTTTTATTGTTGCTGGAAAAACTTTTTAATTTACGATTTCTTCGTTGTTGAAAGCGTGGGAAAATTTGTCACTATAATTTTTTCCATTGTTAAATTATAGGGACATTTTCACGTTTTAAATATTGTCATTTGTTGAAACGGTATCAATATTTGTCAATGGAATCTTTTTCATTATTGGAAGTGCCGGAAAGTTGTCATTATAGATAACTTCTAATATAATTATAAATAAATTTTTCATAATAACAATTCAAAAGGGATGACTCAAAATAGAATTGTTCATTGTTGCGGGAAAAACTTCTTAATTTAAGATTTCTTCATTGTAGAAAGCGTGCGAAAATTTGTCACTATAATTTTTTCCATTTTTAAAGTATAGGAACATTTTCACGTTTTAAATATTGTCCATTGTTGAAACGGTATCAATATTTGTCAATGGAATTTTTTTCCATTGTTGGAAGTGCGGGAAAGTTGTTATTATAGGTAATTTCTAATATAATTATAAATAAATTTTTCATAATCACACTTGGAAAATGATGACTTAAAGTCGAACTTTTCATTATTGCCAGAAAACTTCTTAATTTAAGATTTCTTCATTGTTGAAAGCGTGGGAAAATTTTTCACTATGTTGTTTTCCATTGTTAAAGGATAGGGACATTTTCCCGTTTTAAATATTTTACATTGTTGAAACGGTATCAATATTTGTCAATTGAATCTTTTCCATTGTTGAAGTGCCGGAAAGTTGTCATTATAGATAACTTCTAATATAATTATAAATAGATTTTTCATAATAACAATTCAAAAGGGATGAGTCAAAAGAGAATTGTTCATTGGTGCGGGAAAAACTTCTTAATTTAAGATTTCTTCATTGTTGAAAGCGTAGGAAAATTTGTCACTATAATTTTTTCCATTGTTAAAGTATAGGGACATTTTCACGTTTTAAATACTGTCCATTGTTGAAACGGTATCAATATTTGTCAATTGAATCTTTTCCATTGTTGGAAGTGCCGGAAAGTTGTCATTATAGATAACTTCTAATATAATTATAAATAGATTTTTCATAATAACAATTCAAAAGGGATGAGTCAAAAGAGAATTGTTCATTGGTGCGGGAAAAACTTCTTAATTTAAGATTTCTTCATTGTTGAAAGCGTGGAAAAATTTGTCACTATAAATTTTTCCATTGTTAAAGGATAGGGATATTTTCACGTTTAAAATATTATCCATTGTTGAAACCGTATCAATATTTGTTAATGGAATTTTTTCCATTGTTGGAGGGACATTTTCGCGTTTTAAATATTTTCCATTGTTGAAACGGTATCAATATTTGTGAATGGAATTTTTTTCATTATTGGAAGTGCCGGAAAGTTGTCATTATAGATAACTTCTAATATAATTATAAATAAATTTTTCATAATAACAATTCAAAAGGGATGACTCAAAATAGAATTGTTCATTGTTGCGGGAAAAACTTCTTAATTTAAGATTTCTTCATTGTAGAAAGCGTGCGAAAATTTGTCACTATAATTTTTTCCATTTTTAAAGTATAGGAACATTTTCACGTTTTAAATATTGTCCATTGTTGAAACGGTATCAATATTTGTCAATGGAATTTTTTTCCATCGTTGGAAGTGCGGGAAAGTTGTTATTATAGGTAATTTCTAATATAATTATAAATAAATTTTTCATAATCACACTTGGAAAATGATGACTTAAAGTCGAACTTTTCATTATTGCCAGAAAACTTCTTAATTTAAGATTTCTTCATTGTTGAAAGCGTGGGAAAATTTTTCACTATGTTGTTTTCCATTGTTAAAGGATAGGGACATTTTCCCGTTTTAAATATTTTACATTGTTGAAACGGTATCAATATTTGTCAATTGAATCTTTTCCATTGTTGGAAGTGCCGGAAAGTTGTCATTATAGATAACTTCTAATATAATTATAAATAAATTTTTCATAATAACAATTTAAAAGGGATTACTCAAAATAGAGTTGTTCATTGTTGCTGGAAAAACTTCTTAATTTAAGATTTCTTCATTGTTGAAAGCGTAGGAAAATTTGTCACTATAATTTTTTCCATTGTTAAAGTATAGGGACATTTTCACGTTTTAAATACTGTCCATTGTTGAAACGGTATCAATATTTGTCAATTGAATCTTTTCCATTGTTGGAAGTGCCGGAAAGTTGTCATTATAGATAACTTCTAATATAATTATAAATAGATTTTTCATAATAACAATTCAAAAGGGATGAGTCAACATAGAATTGTTCATTGTTGTGGGAAAAACTTCTTAATTTAAGATTTCTTCATTGTTGAAAGCGTGCGAAAATTTGTCACTATAATTTTTTCCATTTTTAAAGTATAGGAATTTTTTCACGTTTTAAATATTGTCCATTGTTGAAACGGTATCAATATTTGTCAATGGAATTTTTTTCCATTGTTGGAAGGGCGGTAAAGTTGTCATTATAGATAATTTCTAATATAATTATAAATAAATTTTTCATAATCACACTTGGAAAATGATGACGTAAAGTCAAACTTTTCATTGTTGCAGGAAAACTTCTTAATTTAAGATTTCTTCATTGTTGAAATCGTGGGAAAATTTTTCACTATATTTTTTTCCATTGTTAAACGATAGGGACATTTTCACTTTTTAAATATTATCCATTGTTGAAACCGTATCAATATTTGTCAATGGAATTTTTTCCATTGTTGGAGGTGCCGGAACGTTGCAATTATAGTTAACTTCCGATATAATTATAAATAAATTTGTCATAAAAACACTTGGAAAATGATGACTTAAAGTCGAACTTTTTATTGTTGCTGGAAAAACTTTTTAATTTACGATTTCTTCGTTGTTGAAAGCGTGGGAAAATTTGTCACTATAATTTTTTCCATTGTTAAATTATAGGGACATTTTCACGTTTTAAATATTGTCATTTGTTGAAACGGTATCAATATTTGTCAATGGCATCTTTTTCATTATTGGAAGTGCCGGAAAGTTGTCATTATAGATAACTTCTAATATAATTATAAATAAATTTTTCATAATAACAATTCAAAAGGGATGACTCAAAATAGAATTGTTCATTGTTGCGGGAAAAACTTCTTAATTTAAGATTTCTTCATTGTAGAAAGCGTGCGAAAATTTGTCACTATAATTTTTTCCATTTTTAAAGTATAGGAACATTTTCACGTTTTAAATATTGTCCATTGTTGAAACGGTATCAATATTTGTCAATGGAATTTTTTTCCATTGTTGGAAGTGCGGGAAAGTTGTTATTATAGGTAATTTCTAATATAATTATAAATAAATTTTTCATAATCACACTTGGAAAATGATGACTTAAAGTCGAACTTTTCATTATTGCCAGAAAACTTCTTAATTTAAGATTTCTTCATTGTTGAAAGCGTGGGAAAATTTTTCACTATGTTGTTTTCCATTGTTAAAGGATAGGGACATTTTCCCGTTTTAAATATTTTACATTGTTGAAACGGTATCAATATTTGTCAATTGAATCTTTTCCATTGTTGGAAGTGCCGGAAAGTTGTCATTATAGATAACTTCTAATATAATTATAAATAAATTTTTCATAATAACAATTTAAAAGGGATTACTCAAAATAGAGTTGTTCATTGTTGCTGGAAAAACTTCTTAATTTAAGATTTCTTCATTGTTGAAAGCGTAGGAAAATTTGTCACTATAATTTTTTCCATTGTTAAAGTATAGGGACATTTTCACGTTTTAAATACTGTCCATTGTTGAAACGGTATCAATATTTGTCAATTGAATCTTTTCCATTGTTGGAAGTGCCGGAAAGTTGTCATTATAGATAACTTCTAATATAATTATAAATAGATTTTTCATAATAACAATTCAAAAGGGATGAGTCAACATAGAATTGTTCATTGTTGTGGGAAAAACTTCTTAATTTAAGATTTCTTCATTGTTGAAAGCGTGCGAAAATTTGTCACTATAATTTTTTCCATTTTTAAAGTATAGGAATTTTTTCACGTTTTAAATATTGTCCATTGTTGAAACGGTATCAATATTTGTCAATGGAATTTTTTTCCATTGTTGGAAGGGCGGTAAAGTTGTCATTATAGATAATTTCTAATATAATTATAAATAAATTTTTCATAATCACACTTGGAAAATGATGACGTAAAGTCGAACTTTTCATTGTTGCAGGAAAACTTCTTAATTTAAGATTTCTTCATTGTTGAAATCGTGGGAAAATTTTTCACTATATTTTTTTCCATTGTTAAACGATAGGGACATTTTCACTTTTTAAATATTATCCATTGTTGAAACCGTATCAATATTTGTCAATGGAATTTTTTCCATTGTTGGAGGTGCCGGAACGTTGCAATTATAGTTAACTTCCGATATAATTATAAATAAATTTGTCATAAAAACACTTGGAAAATGATGACTTAAAGTCGAACTTTTTATTGTTGCTGGAAAAACTTTTTAATTTACGATTTCTTCGTTGTTGAAAGCGTGGGAAAATTTGTCACTATAATTTTTTCCATTGTTAAATTATAGGGACATTTTCACGTTTTAAATATTGTCATTTGTTGAAACGGTATCAATATTTGTCAATGGCATCATTTTCATTATTGGAAGTGCCGGAAAGTTGACATTATAGATAACTTCTAATATAATTATAAATAAATTTTTCATAATAACAATTCAAAAGGGATGACTCAAAATAGAATTGTTCATTGTTGCGGGAAAAACTTCTTAATTTAAGATTTCTTCATTGTAGAAAGCGTGCGAAAATTTGTCACTATAATTTTTTCCATTTTTAAAGTATAGGAACATTTTCACGTTTTAAATATTGTCCATTGTTGAAACGGTATCAATATTTGTCAATGGAATTTTTTTCCATTGTTGGAAGTGCGGGAAAGTTGTTATTATAGGTAATTTCTAATATAATTATAAATAAATTTTTCATAATCACACTTGGAAAATGATGACTTAAAGTCGAACTTTTCATTATTGCCAGAAAACTTCTTAATTTAAGATTTCTTCATTGTTGAAAGCGTGGGAAAATTTTTCACTATGTTGTTTTCCATTGTTAAAGGATAGGGACATTTTCCCGTTTTAAATATTTTACATTGTTGAAACGGTATCAATATTTGTCAATTGAATCTTTTCCATTGTTGGAAGTGCCGGAAAGTTGTCATTATAGATAACTTCTAATATAATTATAAATAAATTTTTCATAATAACAATTTAAAAGGGATTACTCAAAATAGAGTTGTTCATTGTTGCTGGAAAAACTTCTTAATTTAAGATTTCTTCATTGTTGAAAGCGTAGGAAAATTTGTCACTATAATTTTTTCCATTGTTAAAGTATAGGGACATTTTCACGTTTTAAATACTGTCCATTGTTGAAACGGTATCAATATTTGTCAATTGAATCTTTTCCATTGTTGGAAGTGCCGGAAAGTTGTCATTATAGATAACTTCTAATATAATTATAAATAGATTTTTCATAATAACAATTCAAAAGGGATGAGTCAACATAGAATTGTTCATTGTTGTGGGAAAAACTTCTTAATTTAAGATTTCTTCATTGTTGAAAGCGTGGGAAAATTTGTCACTATAATTTTTTCCATTGTTAAATTATAGGGACATTTTCACGTTTTAAATATTGTCATTTGTTGAAACGGTATCAATATTTGTCAATGGAATCTTTTTCATTATTGGAAGTGCCGGAAAGTTGTCATTATAGATAACTTCTAATATAATTATAAATAAATTTTTCATAATAACAATTCAAAAGGGATGACTCAAAATAGAATTGTTCATTGTTGCGGGAAAAACTTCTTAATTTAAGATTTCTTCATTGTAGAAAGCGTGCGAAAATTTGTCACTATAATTTTTTCCATTTTTAAAGTATAGGAACATTTTCACGTTTTAAATATTGTCCATTGTTGAAACGGTATCAATATTTGTCAATGGAATTTTTTTCCATTGTTGGAAGTGCGGGAAAGTTGTTATTATAGGTAATTTCTAATATAATTATAAATAAATTTTTCATAATCACACTTGGAAAATGATGACTTAAAGTCGAACTTTTCATTATTGCCAGAAAACTTCTTAATTTAAGATTTCTTCATTGTTGAAAGCGTGGGAAAATTTTTCACTATGTTGTTTTCCATTGTTAAAGGATAGGGACATTTTCCCGTTTTAAATATTTTACATTGTTGAAACGGTATCAATATTTGTCAATTGAATCTTTTCCATTGTTGAAGTGCCGGAAAGTTGTCATTATAGATAACTTCTAATATAATTATAAATAGATTTTTCATAATAACAATTCAAAAGGGATGAGTCAAAAGAGAATTGTTCATTGGTGCGGGAAAAACTTCTTAATTTAAGATTTCTTCATTGTTGAAAGCGTAGGAAAATTTGTCACTATAATTTTTTCCATTGTTAAAGTATAGGGACATTTTCACGTTTTAAATACTGTCCATTGTTGAAACGGTATCAATATTTGTCAAATGAATCTTTTCCATTGTTGGAAGTGCCGGAAAGTTGTCATTATAGATAACTTCTAATATAATTATAAATAGATTTTTCATAATAACAATTCAAAAGGGATGAGTCAAAAGAGAATTGTTCATTGTTGCGGGAAAAACTTCTTAATTTAAGATTTCTTCATTGTTGAAAGCGTGGGAAAAGTTGTCACTATAAATTTTTCCATTGTTAAAGGATAGGAATATTTTCACGTTTAAAATATTATCCATTGTTGAAACCGTATCAATATTTGTTAATGGAATTTTTTCCATTGTTGGAGGGACATTTTCGCGTTTTAAATATTATCCATTGTTGAAACGGTATCAATATTTGTGAATGGAATTTTTTTCATTGTTGGAAGTGCCGGAAAGTTGTCATTATAGATAACTTCTAATATAATTATAAATAGATTTTTCATAATAACAATTCAAAAGGGATGAGTCAAAATAGAATTGTTCATTGTTGCTGGAAAAACTTCTTAATTTAAGATTTCTTCATTGTTGAAAGCGTAGGAAAATTTGTCACTATAATTTTTTCCATTGTTAAAGTATAGGGACATTTTCACGTTTTAAATACTGTCCATTGTTGAAACGGTATCAATATTTGTCAATTGAATCTTTTCCATTGTTGGAAGTGCCGGAAAGTTGTCATTATAGATAACTTCTAATATAATTATAAATAGATTTTTCATAATAACAATTCAAAAGGGATGAGTCAAAAGAGAATTGTTCATTGGTGCGGGAAAAACTTCTTAATTTAAGATTTCTTCATTGTTGAAAGCGTGGAAAAATTTGTCACTATAAATTTTTCCATTGTTAAAGGATAGGGATATTTTCACGTTTAAAATATTATCCATTGTTGAAACCGTATCAATATTTGTTAATGGAATTTTTTCCATTGTTGGAGGGACATTTTCGCGTTTTAAATATTTTCCATTGTTGAAACGGTATCAATATTTGTGAATGGAATTTTTTTCATTATTGGAAGTGCCGGAAAGTTGTCATTATAGATAACTTCTAATATAATTATAAATAAATTTTTCATAATAACAATTCAAAAGGGATGACTCAAAATAGAATTGTTCATTGTTGCGGGAAAAACTTCTTAATTTAAGATTTCTTCATTGTAGAAAGCGTGCGAAAATTTGTCACTATAATTTTTTCCATTTTTAAAGTATAGGAACATTTTCACGTTTTAAATATTGTCCATTGTTGAAACGGTATCAATATTTGTCAATGGAATTTTTTTCCATTGTTGGAAGTGCGGGAAAGTTGTTATTATAGGTAATTTCTAATATAATTATAAATAAATTTTTCATAATCACACTTGGAAAATGATGACTTAAAGTCGAACTTTTCATTATTGCCAGAAAACTTCTTAATTTAAGATTTCTTCATTGTTGAAAGCGTGGGAAAATTTTTCACTATGTTGTTTTCCATTGTTAAAGGATAGGGACATTTTCCCGTTTTAAATATTTTACATTGTTGAAACGGTATCAATATTTGTCAATTGAATCTTTTCCATTGTTGGAAGTGCCGGAAAGTTGTCATTATAGATAACTTCTAATATAATTATAAATAGATTTTTCATAATAACAATTCAAAAGGGATGAGTCAAAAGAGAATTGTTCATTGGTGCGGGAAAAACTTCTTAATTTAAGATTTCTTCATTGTTGAAAGCGTAGGAAAATTTGTCACTATAATTTTTTCCATTGTTAAAGTATAGGGACATTTTCACGTTTTAAATACTGTCCATTGTTGAAACGGTATCAATATTTGTCAATTGAATCTTTTCCATTGTTGGAAGTGCCGGAAAGTTGTCATTATAGATAACTTCTAATATAATTATAAATAGATTTTTCATAATAACAATTCAAAAGGGATGAGTCAAAAGAGAATTGTTCATTGGTGCGGGAAAAACTTCTTAATTTAAGATTTCTTCATTGTAGAAAGCGTGCGAAAATTTGTCACTATAATTTTTTCCATTTTTAAAGTATAGGAACATTTTTACGTTTTAAATATTGTCCATTGTTGAAACGGTATCAATATTTGTCAATGGAATTTTTTTCCATTGTTGGAAGTGCGGGAAAGTTGTTATTATAGGTAATTTCTAATATAATTATAAATAAATTTTTCATAATCACACTTGGAAAATGATGACTTAAAGTCGAACTTTTCATTATTGCCAGAAAACTTCTTAATTTAAGATTTCTTCATTGTTGAAAGCGTGGGAAAATTTTTCACTATGTTGTTTTCCATTGTTAAAGGATAGGGACATTTTCCCGTTTTAAATATTTTACATTGTTGAAACGGTATCAATATTTGTCAATTGAATCTTTTCCATTGTTGGAAGTGCCGGAAAGTTGTCATTATAGATAACTTCTAATATAATTATAAATAAATTTTTCATAATAACAATTTAAAAGGGATTACTCAAAATAGAGTTGTTCATTGTTGCTGGAAAAACTTCTTAATTTAAGATTTCTTCATTGTTGAAAGCGTAGGAAAATTTGTCACTATAATTTTTTCCATTGTTAAAGTATAGGGACATTTTCACGTTTTAAATACTGTCCATTGTTGAAACGGTATCAATATTTGTCAATTGAATCTTTTCCATTGTTGGAAGTGCCGGAAAGTTGTCATTATAGATAACTTCTAATATAATTATAAATAGATTTTTCATAATAACAATTCAAAAGGGATGAGTCAACATAGAATTGTTCATTGTTGTGGGAAAAACTTCTTAATTTAAGATTTCTTCATTGTTGAAAGCGTGGGAAAATTTGTCACTATAAATTTTTCCATTGTTAAACGATAGGGATATTTTCACGTTTAAAATATTATCCATTGTTGAAACCGTATCAATATTTGTCAATGGAATTTTTTCCATTGTTGGAGGGAAATTTTCGCGTTTTAAATATTTTCCATTGTTGAAACGGTATCAATATTTGCCATTGGAATTTTTTTCATTATTGGAAGTGCCGGAAAATTGTCACTATACATAACTTCTAATATAATTATAAATAAATTTTTCATAATAACAATTCGAAAGGGGTGACTCAAAATAGAATTGTTCATTGTTGCGGGAAAAACTTCTTAATTTAAGATTTCTTCATTGTAGAAAGCGGGCGAAAATTTGTCACTATAATTTTTTCCATTTTTAAAGTATAGGAACATTTTCACGTTTTAAATATTGTCCATTGTTGAAACGGTATCAATATTTGTCAATGGAATTTTTTTCCATTGTTGGAAGTGCGGGAAAATTGTTATTATAGATAATTTCTAATATAATTATAAATAAATTTTTCATAATCACACTTGGAAAATGATGACTTAAAATCGAACTGTTCATTGTTGCAAGAAAACTTCTTAACTTAAGATTTCTTCATTGTTGAAAGCGTGCGAAAATTTGTCACTATAATTTTTTCCATTTTTAATGTATAGGAATTTTTTCACGTTTTAAATATTGTCCATTGTTGAAACGGTATCAATATTTGTCAATGGAATTTTTTTCCATTGTTGGAAGGGCGGTAAAGTTGTCATTATAGATAATTTCTAATATAATTATAAATAAATTTTTCATAATCACACTTGGAAAATGATGACGTAAAGTCGAACTTTTCATTGTTGCAGGAAAACTTCTTAATTTAAGATTTCTTCATTGTTGAAATCGTGGGAAAATTTTTCACTATATTTTTTTCCATTGTTAAACGATAGGGACATTTTCACTTTTTAAATATTATCCATTGTTGAAACCGTATCAATATTTGTCAATGGAATTTTTTCCATTGTTGGAGGTGCCGGAACGTTGCAATTATAGTTAACTTCCGATATAATTATAAATAAATTTGTCATAAAAACACTTGGAAAATGATGACTTAAAGTCGAACTTTTTATTGTTGCTGGAAAAACTTTTTAATTTACGATTTCTTCGTTGTTGAAAGCGTGGGAAAATTTGTCACTATAATTTTTTCCATTGTTAAATTATAGGGACATTTTCACGTTTTAAATATTGTCATTTGTTGAAACGGTATCAATATTTGTCAATGGAATCTTTTTCATTATTGGAAGTGCCGGAAAGTTGTCATTATAGATAACTTCTAATATAATTATAAATAAATTTTTCATAATAACAATTCAAAAGGGATGACTCAAAATAGAATTGTTCATTGTTGCGGGAAAAACTTCTTAATTTAAGATTTCTTCATTGTAGAAAGCGTGCGAAAATTTGTCACTATAATTTTTTCCATTTTTAAAGTATAGGAACATTTTCACGTTTTAAATATTGTCCATTGTTGAAACGGTATCAATATTTGTCAATGGAATTTTTTTCCATTGTTGGAAGTGCGGGAAAGTTGTTATTATAGGTAATTTCTAATATAATTATAAATAAATTTTTCATAATCACACTTGGAAAATGATGACTTAAAGTCGAACTTTTCATTATTGCCAGAAAACTTCTTAATTTAAGATTTCTTCATTGTTGAAAGCGTGGGAAAATTTTTCACTATGTTGTTTTCCATTGTTAAAGGATAGGGACATTTTCCCGTTTTAAATATTTTACATTGTTGAAACGGTATCAATATTTGTCAATTGAATCTTTTCCATTGTTGAAGTGCCGGAAAGTTGTCATTATAGATAACTTCTAATATAATTATAAATAGATTTTTCATAATAACAATTCAAAAGGGATGAGTCAAAAGAGAATTGTTCATTGGTGCGGGAAAAACTTCTTAATTTAAGATTTCTTCATTGTTGAAAGCGTAGGAAAATTTGTCACTATAATTTTTTCCATTGTTAAAGTATAGGGACATTTTCACGTTTTAAATACTGTCCATTGTTGAAACGGTATCAATATTTGTCAATTGAATCTTTTCCATTGTTGGAAGTGCCGGAAAGTTGTCATTATAGATAACTTCTAATATAATTATAAATAGATTTTTCATAATAACAATTCAAAAGGGATGAGTCAAAAGAGAATTGTTCATTGGTGCGGGAAAAACTTCTTAATTTAAGATTTCTTCATTGTTGAAAGCGTGGAAAAATTTGTCACTATAAATTTTTCCATTGTTAAAGGATAGGGATATTTTCACGTTTAAAATATTATCCATTGTTGAAACCGTATCAATATTTGTTAATGGAATTTTTTCCATTGTTGGAGGGACATTTTCGCGTTTTAAATATTTTCCATTGTTGAAACGGTATCAATATTTGTGAATGGAATTTTTTTCATTATTGGAAGTGCCGGAAAGTTGTCATTATAGATAACTTCTAATATAATTATAAATAAATTTTTCATAATAACAATTCAAAAGGGATGACTCAAAATAGAATTGTTCATTGTTGCGGGAAAAACTTCTTAATTTAAGATTTCTTCATTGTAGAAAGCGTGCGAAAATTTGTCACTATAATTTTTTCCATTTTTAAAGTATAGGAACATTTTCACGTTTTAAATATTGTCCATTGTTGAAACGGTATCAATATTTGTCAATGGAATTTTTTTCCATTGTTGGAAGTGCGGGAAAGTTGTTATTATAGGTAATTTCTAATATAATTATAAATAAATTTTTCATAATCACACTTGGAAAATGATGACTTAAAGTCGAACTTTTCATTATTGCCAGAAAACTTCTTAATTTAAGATTTCTTCATTGTTGAAAGCGTGGGAAAATTTTTCACTATGTTGTTTTCCATTGTTAAAGGATAGGGACATTTTCCCGTTTTAAATATTTTACATTGTTGAAACGGTATCAATATTTGTCAATTGAATCTTTTCCATTGTTGAAGTGCCGGAAAGTTGTCATTATAGATAACTTCTAATATAATTATAAATAGATTTTTCATAATAACAATTCAAAAGGGATGAGTCAAAAGAGAATTGTTCATTGGTGCGGGAAAAACTTCTTAATTTAAGATTTCTTCATTGTTGAAAGCGTAGGAAAATTTGTCACTATAATTTTTTCCATTGTTAAAGTATAGGGACATTTTCACGTTTTAAATACTGTCCATTGTTGAAACGGTATCAATATTTGTCAAATGAATCTTTTCCATTGTTGGAAGTGCCGGAAAGTTGTCATTATAGATAACTTCTAATATAATTATAAATAGATTTTTCATAATAACAATTCAAAAGGGATGAGTCAAAAGAGAATTGTTCATTGTTGCGGGAAAAACTTCTTAATTTAAGATTTCTTCATTGTTGAAAGCGTGGGAAAAGTTGTCACTATAAATTTTTCCATTGTTAAAGGATAGGAATATTTTCACGTTTAAAATATTATCCATTGTTGAAACCGTATCAATATTTGTTAATGGAATTTTTTCCATTGTTGGAGGGACATTTTCGCGTTTTAAATATTATCCATTGTTGAAACGGTATCAATATTTGTGAATGGAATTTTTTTCATTGTTGGAAGTGCCGGAAAGTTGTCATTATAGATAACTTCTAATATAATTATAAATAGATTTTTCATAATAACAATTCAAAAGGGATGAGTCAAAATAGAATTGTTCATTGTTGCTGGAAAAACTTCTTAATTTAAGATTTCTTCATTGTTGAAAGCGTAGGAAAATTTGTCACTATAATTTTTTCCATTGTTAAAGTATAGGGACATTTTCACGTTTTAAATACTGTCCATTGTTGAAACGGTATCAATATTTGTCAATTGAATCTTTTCCATTGTTGGAAGTGCCGGAAAGTTGTCATTATAGATAACTTCTAATATAATTATAAATAGATTTTTCATAATAACAATTCAAAAGGGATGAGTCAAAAGAGAATTGTTCATTGGTGCGGGAAAAACTTCTTAATTTAAGATTTCTTCATTGTTGAAAGCGTGGAAAAATTTGTCACTATAAATTTTTCCATTGTTAAAGGATAGGGATATTTTCACGTTTAAAATATTATCCATTGTTGAAACCGTATCAATATTTGTTAATGGAATTTTTTCCATTGTTGGAGGGACATTTTCGCGTTTTAAATATTTTCCATTGTTGAAACGGTATCAATATTTGTGAATGGAATTTTTTTCATTATTGGAAGTGCCGGAAAGTTGTCATTATAGATAACTTCTAATATAATTATAAATAAATTTTTCATAATAACAATTCAAAAGGGATGACTCAAAATAGAATTGTTCATTGTTGCGGGAAAAACTTCTTAATTTAAGATTTCTTCATTGTAGAAAGCGTGCGAAAATTTGTCACTATAATTTTTTCCATTTTTAAAGTATAGGAACATTTTCACGTTTTAAATATTGTCCATTGTTGAAACGGTATCAATATTTGTCAATGGAATTTTTTTCCATTGTTGGAAGTGCGGGAAAGTTGTTATTATAGGTAATTTCTAATATAATTATAAATAAATTTTTCATAATCACACTTGGAAAATGATGACTTAAAGTCGAACTTTTCATTATTGCCAGAAAACTTCTTAATTTAAGATTTCTTCATTGTTGAAAGCGTGGGAAAATTTTTCACTATGTTGTTTTCCATTGTTAAAGGATAGGGACATTTTCCCGTTTTAAATATTTTACATTGTTGAAACGGTATCAATATTTGTCAATTGAATCTTTTCCATTGTTGGAAGTGCCGGAAAGTTGTCATTATAGATAACTTCTAATATAATTATAAATAGATTTTTCATAATAACAATTCAAAAGGGATGAGTCAAAAGAGAATTGTTCATTGGTGCGGGAAAAACTTCTTAATTTAAGATTTCTTCATTGTTGAAAGCGTAGGAAAATTTGTCACTATAATTTTTTCCATTGTTAAAGTATAGGGACATTTTCACGTTTTAAATACTGTCCATTGTTGAAACGGTATCAATATTTGTCAATTGAATCTTTTCCATTGTTGGAAGTGCCGGAAAGTTGTCATTATAGATAACTTCTAATATAATTATAAATAGATTTTTCATAATAACAATTCAAAAGGGATGAGTCAAAAGAGAATTGTTCATTGGTGCGGGAAAAACTTCTTAATTTAAGATTTCTTCATTGTAGAAAGCGTGCGAAAATTTGTCACTATAATTTTTTCCATTTTTAAAGTATAGGAACATTTTTACGTTTTAAATATTGTCCATTGTTGAAACGGTATCAATATTTGTCAATGGAATTTTTTTCCATTGTTGGAAGTGCGGGAAAGTTGTTATTATAGGTAATTTCTAATATAATTATAAATAAATTTTTCATAATCACACTTGGAAAATGATGACTTAAAGTCGAACTTTTCATTATTGCCAGAAAACTTCTTAATTTAAGATTTCTTCATTGTTGAAAGCGTGGGAAAATTTTTCACTATGTTGTTTTCCATTGTTAAAGGATAGGGACATTTTCCCGTTTTAAATATTTTACATTGTTGAAACGGTATCAATATTTGTCAATTGAATCTTTTCCATTGTTGGAAGTGCCGGAAAGTTGTCATTATAGATAACTTCTAATATAATTATAAATGAATTTTTCATAATAACAATTTAAAAGGGATTACTCAAAATAGAGTTGTTCATTGTTGCTGGAAAAACTTCTTAATTTAAGATTTCTTCATTGTTGAAAGCGTAGGAAAATTTGTCACTATAATTTTTTCCATTGTTAAAGTATAGGGACATTTTCACGTTTTAAATACTGTCCATTGTTGAAACGGTATCAATATTTGTCAATTGAATCTTTTCCATTGTTGGAAGTGCCGGAAAGTTGTCATTATAGATAACTTCTAATATAATTATAAATAGATTTTTCATAATAACAATTCAAAAGGGATGAGTCAACATAGAATTGTTCATTGTTGTGGGAAAAACTTCTTAATTTAAGATTTCTTCATTGTTGAAAGCGTGGGAAAATTTGTCACTATAAATTTTTCCATTGTTAAACGATAGGGATATTTTCACGTTTAAAATATTATCCATTGTTGAAACCGTATCAATATTTGTCAATGGAATTTTTTCCATTGTTGGAGGGAAATTTTCGCGTTTTAAATATTTTCCATTGTTGAAACGGTATCAATATTTGCCATTGGAATTTTTTTCATTATTGGAAGTGCCGGAAAATTGTCATTATACATAACTTCTAATATAATTATAAATAAATTTTTCATAATAACAATTCGAAAGGGGTGACTCAAAATAGAATTGTTCATTGTTGCGGGAAAAACTTCTTAATTTAAGATTTCTTCATTGTAGAAAGCGGGCGAAAATTTGTCACTATAATTTTTTCCATTTTTAAAGTATAGGAACATTTTCACGTTTTAAATATTGTCCATTGTTGAAACGGTATCAATATTTGTCAATGGAATTTTTTTCCATTGTTGGAAGTGCGGGAAAATTGTTATTATAGATAATTTCTAATATAATTATAAATAAATTTTTCATAATCACACTTGGAAAATGATGACTTAAAATCGAACTGTTCATTGTTGCAAGAAAACTTCTTAACTTAAGATTTCTTCATTGTTGAAAGCGTGCGAAAATTTGTCACTATAATTTTTTCCATTTTTAATGTATAGGAATTTTTTCACGTTTTAAATATTGTCCATTGTTGAAACGGTATCAATATTTGTCAATGGAATTTTTTTCCATTGTTGGAAGGGCGGTAAAGTTGTCATTATAGATAATTTCTAATATAATTATAAATAAATTTTTCATAATCACACTTGGAAAATGATGACGTAAAGTCGAACTTTTCATTGTTGCAGGAAAACTTCTTAATTTAAGATTTCTTCATTGTTGAAATCGTGGGAAAATTTTTCACTATATTTTTTTCCATTGTTAAACGATAGGGACATTTTCACTTTTTAAATATTATCCATTGTTGAAACCGTATCAATATTTGTCAATGGAATTTTTTCCATTGTTGGAGGTGCCGGAACGTTGCAATTATAGTTAACTTCCGATATAATTATAAATAAATTTGTCATAAAAACACTTGGAAAATGATGACTTAAAGTCGAACTTTTTATTGTTGCTGGAAAAACTTTTTAATTTACGATTTCTTCGTTGTTGAAAGCGTGGGAAAATTTGTCACTATAATTTTTTCCATTGTTAAATTATAGGGACATTTTCACGTTTTAAATATTGTCATTTGTTGAAACGGTATCAATATTTGTCAATGGAATCTTTTTCATTATTGGAAGTGCCGGAAAGTTGTCATTATAGATAACTTCTAATATAATTATAAATAAATTTTTCATAATAACAATTCAAAAGGGATGACTCAAAATAGAATTGTTCATTGTTGCGGGAAAAACTTCTTAATTTAAGATTTCTTCATTGTAGAAAGCGTGCGAAAATTTGTCACTATAATTTTTTCCATTTTTAAAGTATAGGAACATTTTCACGTTTTAAATATTGTCCATTGTTGAAACGGTATCAATATTTGTCAATGGAATTTTTTTCCATTGTTGGAAGTGCGGGAAAGTTGTTATTATAGGTAATTTCTAATATAATTATAAATAAATTTTTCATAATCACACTTGGAAAATGATGACTTAAAGTCGAACTTTTCATTATTGCCAGAAAACTTCTTAATTTAAGATTTCTTCATTGTTGAAAGCGTGGGAAAATTTTTCACTATGTTGTTTTCCATTGTTAAAGGATAGGGACATTTTCCCGTTTTAAATATTTTACATTGTTGAAACGGTATCAATATTTGTCAATTGAATCTTTTCCATTGTTGAAGTGCCGGAAAGTTGTCATTATAGATAACTTCTAATATAATTATAAATAGATTTTTCATAATAACAATTCAAAAGGGATGAGTCAAAAGAGAATTGTTCATTGGTGCGGGAAAAACTTCTTAATTTAAGATTTCTTCATTGTTGAAAGCGTAGGAAAATTTGTCACTATAATTTTTTCCATTGTTAAAGTATAGGGACATTTTCACGTTTTAAATACTGTCCATTGTTGAAACGGTATCAATATTTGTCAATTGAATCTTTTCCATTGTTGGAAGTGCCGGAAAGTTGTCATTATAGATAACTTCTAATATAATTATAAATAGATTTTTCATAATAACAATTCAAAAGGGATGAGTCAAAAGAGAATTGTTCATTGGTGCGGGAAAAACTTCTTAATTTAAGATTTCTTCATTGTTGAAAGCGTGGAAAAATTTGTCACTATAAATTTTTCCATTGTTAAAGGATAGGGATATTTTCACGTTTAAAATATTATCCATTGTTGAAACCGTATCAATATTTGTTAATGGAATTTTTTCCATTGTTGGAGGGACATTTTCGCGTTTTAAATATTTTCCATTGTTGAAACGGTATCAATATTTGTGAATGGAATTTTTTTCATTATTGGAAGTGCCGGAAAGTTGTCATTATAGATAACTTCTAATATAATTATAAATAAATTTTTCATAATAACAATTCAAAAGGGATGACTCAAAATAGAATTGTTCATTGTTGCGGGAAAAACTTCTTAATTTAAGATTTCTTCATTGTAGAAAGCGTGCGAAAATTTGTCACTATAATTTTTTCCATTTTTAAAGTATAGGAACATTTTCACGTTTTAAATATTGTCCATTGTTGAAACGGTATCAATATTTGTCAATGGAATTTTTTTCCATCGTTGGAAGTGCGGGAAAGTTGTTATTATAGGTAATTTCTAATATAATTATAAATAAATTTTTCATAATCACACTTGGAAAATGATGACTTAAAGTCGAACTTTTCATTATTGCCAGAAAACTTCTTAATTTAAGATTTCTTCATTGTTGAAAGCGTGGGAAAATTTTTCACTATGTTGTTTTCCATTGTTAAAGGATAGGGACATTTTCCCGTTTTAAATATTTTACATTGTTGAAACGGTATCAATATTTGTCAATTGAATCTTTTCCATTGTTGGAAGTGCCGGAAAGTTGTCATTATAGATAACTTCTAATATAATTATAAATAAATTTTTCATAATAACAATTTAAAAGGGATTACTCAAAATAGAGTTGTTCATTGTTGCTGGAAAAACTTCTTAATTTAAGATTTCTTCATTGTTGAAAGCGTAGGAAAATTTGTCACTATAATTTTTTCCATTGTTAAAGTATAGGGACATTTTCACGTTTTAAATACTGTCCATTGTTGAAACGGTATCAATATTTGTCAATTGAATCTTTTCCATTGTTGGAAGTGCCGGAAAGTTGTCATTATAGATAACTTCTAATATAATTATAAATAGATTTTTCATAATAACAATTCAAAAGGGATGAGTCAACATAGAATTGTTCATTGTTGTGGGAAAAACTTCTTAATTTAAGATTTCTTCATTGTTGAAAGCGTGCGAAAATTTGTCACTATAATTTTTTCCATTTTTAAAGTATAGGAATTTTTTCACGTTTTAAATATTGTCCATTGTTGAAACGGTATCAATATTTGTCAATGGAATTTTTTTCCATTGTTGGAAGGGCGGTAAAGTTGTCATTATAGATAATTTCTAATATAATTATAAATAAATTTTTCATAATCACACTTGGAAAATGATGACGTAAAGTCGAACTTTTCATTGTTGCAGGAAAACTTCTTAATTTAAGATTTCTTCATTGTTGAAATCGTGGGAAAATTTTTCACTATATTTTTTTCCATTGTTAAACGATAGGGACATTTTCACTTTTTAAATATTATCCATTGTTGAAACCGTATCAATATTTGTCAATGGAATTTTTTCCATTGTTGGAGGTGCCGGAACGTTGCAATTATAGTTAACTTCCGATATAATTATAAATAAATTTGTCATAAAAACACTTGGAAAATGATGACTTAAAGTCGAACTTTTTATTGTTGCTGGAAAAACTTTTTAATTTACGATTTCTTCGTTGTTGAAAGCGTGGGAAAATTTGTCACTATAATTTTTTCCATTGTTAAATTATAGGGACATTTTCACGTTTTAAATATTGTCATTTGTTGAAACGGTATCAATATTTGTCAATGGCATCTTTTTCATTATTGGAAGTGCCGGAAAGTTGTCATTATAGATAACTTCTAATATAATTATAAATAAATTTTTCATAATAACAATTCAAAAGGGATGACTCAAAATAGAATTGTTCATTGTTGCGGGAAAAACTTCTTAATTTAAGATTTCTTCATTGTAGAAAGCGTGCGAAAATTTGTCACTATAATTTTTTCCATTTTTAAAGTATAGGAACATTTTCACGTTTTAAATATTGTCCATTGTTGAAACGGTATCAATATTTGTCAATGGAATTTTTTTCCATTGTTGGAAGTGCGGGAAAGTTGTTATTATAGGTAATTTCTAATATAATTATAAATAAATTTTTCATAATCACACTTGGAAAATGATGACTTAAAGTCGAACTTTTCATTATTGCCAGAAAACTTCTTAATTTAAGATTTCTTCATTGTTGAAAGCGTGGGAAAATTTTTCACTATGTTGTTTTCCATTGTTAAAGGATAGGGACATTTTCCCGTTTTAAATATTTTACATTGTTGAAACGGTATCAATATTTGTCAATTGAATCTTTTCCATTGTTGGAAGTGCCGGAAAGTTGTCATTATAGATAACTTCTAATATAATTATAAATAAATTTTTCATAATAACAATTTAAAAGGGATTACTCAAAATAGAGTTGTTCATTGTTGCAGGAAAACTTCTTAATTTAAGATTTCTTCATTGTTGAAATCGTGGGAAAATTTTTCACTATATTTTTTTCCATTGTTAAACGATAGGGACATTTTCACTTTTTAAATATTATCCATTGTTGAAACCGTATCAATATTTGTCAATGGAATTTTTTCCATTGTTGGAGGTGCCGGAACGTTGCAATTATAGTTAACTTCCGATATAATTATAAATAAATTTGTCATAAAAACACTTGGAAAATGATGACTTAAAGTCGAACTTTTTATTGTTGCTGGAAAAACTTTTTAATTTACGATTTCTTCGTTGTTGAAAGCGTGGGAAAATTTGTCACTATAATTTTTTCCATTGTTAAATTATAGGGACATTTTCACGTTTTAAATATTGTCATTTGTTGAAACGGTATCAATATTTGTCAATGGAATCTTTTTCATTATTGGAAGTGCCGGAAAGTTGTCATTATAGATAACTTCTAATATAATTATAAATAAATTTTTCATAATAACAATTCAAAAGGGATGACTCAAAATAGAATTGTTCATTGTTGCGGGAAAAACTTCTTAATTTAAGATTTCTTCATTGTAGAAAGCGTGCGAAAATTTGTCACTATAATTTTTTCCATTTTTAAAGTATAGGAACATTTTCACGTTTTAAATATTGTCCATTGTTGAAACGGTATCAATATTTGTCAATGGAATTTTTTTCCATTGTTGGAAGTGCGGGAAAGTTGTTATTATAGGTAATTTCTAATATAATTATAAATAAATTTTTCATAATCACACTTGGAAAATGATGACTTAAAGTCGAACTTTTCATTATTGCCAGAAAACTTCTTAATTTAAGATTTCTTCATTGTTGAAAGCGTGGGAAAATTTTTCACTATGTTGTTTTCCATTGTTAAAGGATAGGGACATTTTCCCGTTTTAAATATTTTACATTGTTGAAACGGTATCAATATTTGTCAATTGAATCTTTTCCATTGTTGAAGTGCCGGAAAGTTGTCATTATAGATAACTTCTAATATAATTATAAATAGATTTTTCATAATAACAATTCAAAAGGGATGAGTCAAAAGAGAATTGTTCATTGGTGCGGGAAAAACTTCTTAATTTAAGATTTCTTCATTGTTGAAAGCGTAGGAAAATTTGTCACTATAATTTTTTCCATTGTTAAAGTATAGGGACATTTTCACGTTTTAAATACTGTCCATTGTTGAAACGGTATCAATATTTGTCAAATGAATCTTTTCCATTGTTGGAAGTGCCGGAAAGTTGTCATTATAGATAACTTCTAATATAATTATAAATAGATTTTTCATAATAACAATTCAAAAGGGATGAGTCAAAAGAGAATTGTTCATTGTTGCGGGAAAAACTTCTTAATTTAAGATTTCTTCATTGTTGAAAGCGTGGGAAAAGTTGTCACTATAAATTTTTCCATTGTTAAAGGATAGGAATATTTTCACGTTTAAAATATTATCCATTGTTGAAACCGTATCAATATTTGTTAATGGAATTTTTTCCATTGTTGGAGGGACATTTTCGCGTTTTAAATATTATCCATTGTTGAAACGGTATCAATATTTGTGAATGGAATTTTTTTCATTGTTGGAAGTGCCGGAAAGTTGTCATTATAGATAACTTCTAATATAATTATAAATAGATTTTTCATAATAACAATTCAAAAGGGATGAGTCAAAATAGAATTGTTCATTGTTGCTGGAAAAACTTCTTAATTTAAGATTTCTTCATTGTTGAAAGCGTAGGAAAATTTGTCACTATAATTTTTTCCATTGTTAAAGTATAGGGACATTTTCACGTTTTAAATACTGTCCATTGTTGAAACGGTATCAATATTTGTCAATTGAATCTTTTCCATTGTTGGAAGTGCCGGAAAGTTGTCATTATAGATAACTTCTAATATAATTATAAATAGATTTTTCATAATAACAATTCAAAAGGGATGAGTCAAAAGAGAATTGTTCATTGGTGCGGGAAAAACTTCTTAATTTAAGATTTCTTCATTGTTGAAAGCGTGGAAAAATTTGTCACTATAAATTTTTCCATTGTTAAAGGATAGGGATATTTTCACGTTTAAAATATTATCCATTGTTGAAACCGTATCAATATTTGTTAATGGAATTTTTTCCATTGTTGGAGGGACATTTTCGCGTTTTAAATATTTTCCATTGTTGAAACGGTATCAATATTTGTGAATGGAATTTTTTTCATTATTGGAAGTGCCGGAAAGTTGTCATTATAGATAACTTCTAATATAATTATAAATAAATTTTCCTAATAACAATTCAAAAGGGATGACTCAAAATAGAATTGTTCATTGTTGCGGGAAAAACTTCTTAATTTAAGATTTCTTCATTGTAGAAAGCGTGCGAAAATTTGTCACTATAATTTTTTCCATTTTTAAAGTATAGGAACATTTTCACGTTTTAAATATTGTCCATTGTTGAAACGGTATCAATATTTGTCAATGGAATTTTTTTCCATTGTTGGAAGTGCGGGAAAGTTGTTATTATAGGTAATTTCTAATATAATTATAAATAAATTTTTCATAATCACACTTGGAAAATGATGACTTAAAGTCGAACTTTTCATTATTGCCAGAAAACTTCTTAATTTAAGATTTCTTCATTGTTGAAAGCGTGGGAAAATTTTTCACTATGTTGTTTTCCATTGTTAAAGGATAGGGACATTTTCCCGTTTTAAATATTTTACATTGTTGAAACGGTATCAATATTTGTCAATTGAATCTTTTCCATTGTTGGAAGTGCCGGAAAGTTGTCATTATAGATAACTTCTAATATAATTATAAATAGATTTTTCATAATAACAATTCAAAAGGGATGAGTCAAAAGAGAAATGTTCATTGGTGCGGGAAAAACTTCTTAATTTAAGATTTCTTCATTGTTGAAAGCGTAGGAAAATTTGTCACTATAATTTTTTCCATTGTTAAAGTATAGGGACATTTTCACGTTTTAAATACTGTCCATTGTTGAAACGGTATCAATATTTGTCAATTGAATCTTTTCCATTGTTGGAAGTGCCGGAAAGTTGTCATTATAGATAACTTCTAATATAATTATAAATAGATTTTTCATAATAAGAATTCAAAAGGGATGAGTCAAAAGAGAATTGTTCATTGGTGCGGGAAAAACTTCTTAATTTAAGATTTCTTCATTGTTGAAAGCGTGGAAAAATTTGTCACTATAAATTTTTCCATTGTTAAAGGATAGGGATATTTTCACGTTTAAAATATTATCCATTGTTGAAACCGTATCAATATTTGTTAATGGAATTTTTTCCATTGTTGGAGGGACATTTTCGGGTTTTAAATATTTTCCATTGTTGAAACGGTATCAATATTTGTGAATGGAATTTTTTTCATTATTGGAAGTGCCGGAAAGTTGTCATTATAGATAACTTCTAATATAATTATAAATAAATTTTTCATAATAACAATTCAAAAGGGATGACTCAAAATAGAATTGTTCATTGTTGCGGGAAAAACTTCTTAATTTAAGATTTCTTCATTGTAGAAAGCGTGCGAAAATTTGTCACTATAATTTTTTCCATTTTTAAAGTATAGGAACATTTTCACGTTTTAAATATTGTCCATTGTTGAAACGGTATCAATATTTGTCAATGGAATTTTTTTCCATTGTTGGAAGTGCGGGAAAGTTGTTATTATAGGTAATTTCTAATATAATTATAAATAAATTTTTCATAATCACACTTGGAAAATGATGACTTAAAGTCGAACTTTTCATTATTGCCAGAAAACTTCTTAATTTAAGATTTCTTCATTGTTGAAAGCGTGGGAAAATTTTTCACTATGTTGTTTTCCATTGTTAAAGGATAGGGATATTTTCCCGTTTTAAATATTTTACATTGTTGAAACGGTATCAATATTTGTCAATTGAATCTTTTCCATTGTTGGAAGTGCCGGAAAGTTGTCATTATAGATAACTTCTAATATAATTATAAATAAATTTTTCATAATAACAATTTAAAAGGGATTACTCAAAATAGAGTTGTTCATTGTTGCTGGAAAAACTTCTTAATTTAAGATTTCTTCATTGTTGAAAGCGTAGGAAAATTTGTCACTATAATTTTTTCCATTGTTAAAGTATAGGGACATTTTCACGTTTTAAATACTGTCCATTGTTGAAACGGTATCAATATTTGTCAATTGAATCTTTTCCATTGTTGGAAGTGCCGGAAAGTTGTCATTATAGATAACTTCTAATATAATTATAAATAGATTTTTCATAATAACAATTCAAAAGGGATGAGTCAACATAGAATTGTTCATTGTTGTGGGAAAAACTTCTTAATTTAAGATTTCTTCATTGTTGAAAGCGTGGGAAAATTTGTCACTATAAATTTTTCCATTGTTAAACGATAGGGATATTTTTACGTTTAAAATATTATCCATTGTTGAAACCGTATCAATATTTGTCAATGGAATTTTTTCCATTGTTGGAGGGAAATTTTCGCGTTTTAAATATTTTCCATTGTTGAAACGGTATCAATATTTGCCATTGGAATTTTTTTCATTATTGGAAGTGCCGGAAAATTGTCATTATACATAACTTCTAATATAATTATAAATAAATTTTTCATAATAACAATTCGAAAGGGGTGACTCAAAATAGAATTGTTCATTGTTGCGGGAAAAACTTCTTAATTTAAGATTTCTTCATTGTAGAAAGCGGGCGAAAATTTGTCACTATAATTTTTTCCATTTTTAAAGTATAGGAACATTTTCACGTTTTAAATATTGTCCATTGTTGAAACGGTATCAATATTTGTCAATGGAATTTTTTTCCATTGTTGGAAGTGCGGGAAAATTGTTATTATAGATAATTTCTAATATAATTATAAATAAATTTTTCATAATCACACTTGGAAAATGATGACTTAAAATCGAACTGTTCATTGTTGCAAGAAAACTTCTTAACTTAAGATTTCTTCATTGTTGAAAGCGTGCGAAAATTTGTCACTATAATTTTTTCCATTTTTAATGTATAGGAATTTTTTCACGTTTTAAATATTGTCCATTGCTGAAACGGTATCAATATTTGTCAATGGAATTTTTTTCCATTGTTGGAAGGGCGGTAAAGTTGTCATTATAGATAATTTCTAATATAATTATAAATAAATTTTTCATAATCACACTTGGAAAATGATGACGTAAAGTCGAACTTTTCATTGTTGCAGGAAAACTTCTTAATTTAAGATTTCTTCATTGTTGAAATCGTGGGAAAATTTTTCACTATATTTTTTTCCATTGTTAAAGGATAGGGACATTTTCACTTTTTAAATATTATCCATTGTTGAAACCGTATCAATATTTGTCAATGGAATTTTTTCCATTGTTGGAGGTGCCGGAACGTTGCAATTATAGTTAACTTCCGATATAATTATAAATAAATTTGTCATAAAAACACTTGGAAAATGATGACTTAAAGTCGAACTTTTTATTGTTGCTGGAAAAACTTTTTAATTTACGATTTCTTCGTTGTTGAAAGCGTGGGAAAATTTGTCACTTTAATTTTTTCCATTGTTAAATTATAGGGACATTTTCACGTTTTAAATATTGTCATTTGTTGAAACGGTATCAATATTTGTCAATGGAATCTTTTTCATTATTGGAAGTGCCGGAAAGTTGTCATTATAGATAACTTCTAATATAATTATAAATAAATTTTTCATAATAACAATTCAAAAGGGATGACTCAAAATAGAATTGTTCATTGTTGCGGGAAAAACTTCTTAATTTAAGATTTCTTCATTGTAGAAAGCGTGCGAAAATTTGTCACAATAATTTTTTCCATTTTTAAAGTATAGGAACATTTTCACGTTTTAAATATTGTCCATTGTTGAAACGGTATCAATATTTGTCAATGGAATTTTTTTCCATTGTTGGAAGTGCGGGAAAGTTGTTATTATAGGTAATTTCTAATATAATTATAAATAAATTTTTCATAATCACACTTGGAAAATGATGACTTAAAGTCGAACTTTTCATTATTGCCAGAAAACTTCTTAATTTAAGATTTCTTCATTGTTGAAAGCGTGGGAAAATTTTTCACTATGTTGTTTTCCATTGTTAAAGGATAGGGAGATTTTCCCGTTTTAAATATTTTACATTGTTGAAACGGTATCAATATTTGTCAATTGAATCTTTTCCATTGTTGGAAGTGCCGGAAAGTTGTCATTATAGATAACTTCTAATATAATTATAAATAGATTTTTCATAATAACAATTCAAAAGGGATGAGTCAAAAGAGAATTGTTCATTGGTGCGGGAAAAACTTCTTAATTTAAGATTTCTTCATTGTTGAAAGCGTAGGAAAATTTGTCACTATAATTTTTTCCATTTTTAAAGTATAGGGACATTTTCACGTTTTAAATACTGTCCATTGTTGAAACGGTATCAATATTTGTCAATTGAATCTTTTCCATTGTTGGAAGTGCCGGAAAGTTGTCATTATAGATAACTTCTAATATAATTATAAATAGATTTTTCATAATAACAATTCAAAAGGGATGAGTCAAAAGAGAATTGTTCATTGGTGCGGGAAAAACTTCTTAATTTAAGATTTCTTCATTGTAGAAAGCGTGCGAAAATTTGTCACTATAATTTTTTCCATTTTTAAAGTATAGGAACATTTTCACGTTTTAAATATTGTCCATTGTTGAAACGGTATCAATATTTGTCAATGGAATTTTTTTCCATTGTTGGAAGTGCGGGAAAGTTGTTATTATAGGTAATTTCTAATATAATTATAAATAAATTTTTCATAATCACACTTGGAAAATGATGACTTAAAGTCGAACTTTTCATTATTGCCAGAAAACTTCTTAATTTAAGATTTCTTCATTGTTGAAAGCGTGGGAAAATTTTTCACTATGTTGTTTTCCATTGTTAAAGGATAGGGACATTTTCCCGTTTTAAATATTTTACATTGTTGAAACGGTATCAATATTTGTCAATTGAATCTTTTCCATTGTTGGAAGTGCCGGAAAGTTGTCATTATAGATAACTTCTAATATAATTATAAATAAATTTTTCATAATAACAATTTAAAAGGGATTACTCAAAATAGAGTTGTTCATTGTTGCTGGAAAAACTTCTTAATTTAAGATTTCTTCATTGTTGAAAGCGTAGGAAAATTTGTCACTATAATTTTTTCCATTGTTAAAGTATAGGGACATTTTCACGTTTTAAATACTGTCCATTGTTGAAACGGTATCAATATTTGTCAATTGAATCTTTTCCATTGTTGGAAGTGCCGGAAAGTTGTCATTATAGATAACTTCTAATATAATTATAAATAGATTTTTCATAATAACAATTCAAAAGGGATGAGTCAACATAGAATTGTTCATTGTTGTGGGAAAAACTTCTTAATTTAAGATTTCTTCATTGTTGAAAGCGTGGGAAAATTTGTCACTATAAATTTTTCCATTGTTAAACGATAGGGATATTTTCACGTTTAAAATATTATCCATTGTTGAAACCGTATCAATATTTGTCAATGGAATTTTTTCCATTGTTGGAGGGAAATTTTCGCGTTTTAAATATTTTCCATTGTTGAAACGGTATCAATATTTGCCATTGGAATTTTTTTCATTATTGGAAGTGCCGGAAAATTGTCATTATACATAACTTCTAATATAATTATAAATAAATTTTTCATAATAACAATTCGAAAGGGGTGACTCAAAATAGAATTGTTCATTGTTGCGGGAAAAACTTCTTAATTTAAGATTTCTTCATTGTAGAAAGCGGGCGAAAATTTGTCACTATAATTTTTTCCATTTTTAAAGTATAGGAACATTTTCACGTTTTAAATATTGTCCATTGTTGAAACGGTATCAATATTTGTCAATGGAATTTTTTTCCATTGTTGGAAGTGCGGGAAAATTGTTATTATAGATAATTTCTAATATAATTATAAATAAATTTTTCATAATCACACTTGGAAAATGATGACTTAAAATCGAACTGTTCATTGTTGCAAGAAAACTTCTTAACTTAAGATTTCTTCATTGTTGAAAGCGTGCGAAAATTTGTCACTATAATTTTTTCCATTTTTAATGTATAGGAATTTTTTCACGTTTTAAATATTGTCCATTGTTGAAACGGTATCAATATTTGTCAATGGAATTTTTTTCCATTGTTGGAAGGGCGGTAAAGTTGTCATTATAGATAATTTCTAATATAATTATAAATAAATTTTTCATAATCACACTTGGAAAATGATGACGTAAAGTCGAACTTTTCATTGTTGCAAGAAAACTTCTTAATTTAAGATTTCTTCATTGTTGAAATCGTGGGAAAATTTTTCACTATATTTTTTTCCATTGTTAAACGATAGGGACATTTTCACTTTTTAAATATTATCCATTGTTGAAACCGTATCAATATTTGTCAATGGAATTTTTTCCATTGTTGGAGGTGCCGGAACGTTGCAATTATAGTTAACTTCCGATATAATTATAAATAAATTTGTCATAAAAACACTTGGAAAATGATGACTTAAAGTCGAACTTTTTATTGTTGCTGGAAAAACTTTTTAATTTACGATTTCTTCGTTGTTGAAAGCGTGGGAAAATTTGTCACTATAATTTTTTCCATTGTTAAATTATAGGGACATTTTCACGTTTTAAATATTGTCATTTGTTGAAACGGTATCAATATTTGTCAATGGAATCTTTTTCATTATTGGAAGTGCCGGAAAGTTGTCATTATAGATAACTTCTAATATAATTATAAATAAATTTTTCATAATAACAATTCAAAAGGGATGACTCAAAATAGAATTGTTCATTGTTGCGGGAAAAACTTCTTAATTTAAGATTTCTTCATTGTAGAAAGCGTGCGAAAATTTGTCACTATAATTTTTTCCATTTTTAAAGTATAGGAACATTTTCACGTTTTAAATATTGTCCATTGTTGAAACGGTATCAATTTTTGTCAATGGAATTTTTTTCCATTGTTGGAAGTGCGGGAAAGTTGTTATTATAGGTAATTTCTAATATAATTATAAATAAATTTTTCATAATCACACTTGGAAAATGATGACTTAAAGTCGAACTTTTCATTATTGCCAGAAAACTTCTTAATTTAAGATTTCTTCATTGTTGAAAGCGTGGGAAAATTTTTCACTATGTTGTTTTCCATTGTTAAAGGATAGGGACATTTTCCCGTTTTAAATATTTTACATTGTTGAAACGGTATCAATATTTGTCAATTGAATCTTTTCCATTGTTGAAGTGCCGGAAAGTTGTCATTATAGATAACTTCTAATATAATTATAAATAGATTTTTCATAATAACAATTCAAAAGGGATGAGTCAAAAGAGAATTGTTCATTGGTGCGGGAAAAACTTCTTAATTTAAGATTTCTTCATTGTTGAAAGCGTAGGAAAATTTGTCACTATAATTTTTTCCATTGTTAAAGTATAGGGACATTTTCACGTTTTAAATACTGTCCATTGTTGAAACGGTATCAATATTTGTCAATTGAATCTTTTCCATTGTTGGAAGTGCCGGAAAGTTGTCATTATAGATAACTTCTAATATAATTATAAATAGATTTTTCATAATAACAATTCAAAAGGGATGAGTCAAAAGAGAATTGTTCATTGGTGCGGGAAAAACTTCTTAATATAAGATTTCTTCATTGTTGAAAGCGTGGAAAAATTTGTCACTATAAATTTTTCCATTGTTAAAGGATAGGGATATTTTCACGTTTAAAATATTATCCATTGTTGAAACCGTATCAATATTTGTTAATGGAATTTTTTCCATTGTTGGAGGGACATTTTCGCGTTTTAAATATTTTCCATTGTTGAAACGGTATCAATATTTGTGAATGGAATTTTTTTCATTATTGGAAGTGCCGGAAAGTTGTCATTATAGATAACTTCTAATATAATTATAAATAAATTTTTCATAATAACAATTCAAAAGGGATGACTCAAAATAGAATTGTTCATTGTTGCGGGAAAAACTTCTTAATTTAAGATTTCTTCATTGTAGAAAGCGTGCGAAAATTTGTCACTATAATTTTTTCCATTTTTAAAGTATAGGAACATTTTCACGTTTTAAATATTGTCCATTGTTGAAACGGTATCAATATTTGTCAATGGAATTTTTTTCCATTGTTGGAAGTGCGGGAAAGTTGTTATTATAGGTAATTTCTAATATAATTATAAATAAATTTTTCATAATCACACTTGGAAAATGATGACTTAAAGTCGAACTTTTCATTATTGCCAGAAAACTTCTTAATTTAAGATTTCTTCATTGTTGAAAGCGTGGGAAAATTTTTCACTATGTTGTTTTCCATTGTTAAAGGATAGGGACATTTTCCCGTTTTAAATATTTTACATTGTTGAAACGGTATCAATATTTGTCAATTGAATCTTTTCCATTGTTGGAAGTGCCGGAAAGTTGTCATTATAGATAACTTCTAATATAATTATAAATAAATTTTTCATAATAACAATTTAAAAGGGATTACTCAAAATAGAGTTGTTCATTGTTGCTGGAAAAACTTCTTAATTTAAGATTTCTTCATTGTTGAAAGCGTAGGAAAATTTGTCACTATAATTTTTTCCATTGTTAAAGTATAGGGACATTTTCACGTTTTAAATACTGTCCATTGTTGAAACGGTATCAATATTTGTCAATTGAATCTTTTCCATTGTTGGAAGTGCCGGAAAGTTGTCATTATAGATAACTTCTAATATAATTATAAATAGATTTTTCATAATAACAATTCAAAAGGGATGAGTCAACATAGAATTGTTCATTGTTGTGGGAAAAACTTCTTAATTTAAGATTTCTTCATTGTTGAAAGCGTGCGAAAATTTGTCACTATAATTTTTTCCATTTTTAAAGTATAGGAATTTTTTCACGTTTTAAATATTGTCCATTGTTGAAACGGTATCAATATTTGTCAATGGAATTTTTTTCCATTGTTGGAAGGGCGGTAAAGTTGTCATTATAGATAATTTCTAATATAATTATAAATAAATTTTTCATAATCACACTTGGAAAATGATGACGTAAAGTCGAACTTTTCATTGTTGCAGGAAAACTTCTTAATTTAAGATTTCTTCATTGTTGAAATCGTGGGAAAATTTTTCACTATATTTTTTTCCATTGTTAAACGATAGGGACATTTTCACTTTTTAAATATTATCCATTGTTGAAACCGTATCAATATTTGTCAATGGAATTTTTTCCATTGTTGGAGGTGCCGGAACGTTGCAATTATAGTTAACTTCCGATATAATTATAAATAAATTTGTCATAAAAACACTTGGAAAATGATGACTTAAAGTCGAACTTTTTATTGTTGCTGGAAAAACTTTTTAATTTACGATTTCTTCGTTGTTGAAAGCGTGGGAAAATTTGTCACTATAATTTTTTCCATTGTTAAATTATAGGGACATTTTCACGTTTTAAATATTGTCATTTGTTGAAACGGTATCAATATTTGTCAATGGAATCTTTTTCATTATTGGAAGTGCCGGAAAGTTGTCATTATAGATAACTTCTTATATAATTATAAATAAATTTTTCATAATAACAATTCAAAAGGGATGACTCAAAATAGAATTGTTCATTGTTGCGGGAAAAACTTCTTAATTTAAGATTTCTTCATTGTAGAAAGCGTGCGAAAATTTGTCACTATAATTTTTTCCATTTTTAAAGTATAGGAACATTTTCACGTTTTAAATATTGTCCATTGTTGAAACGGTATCAATATTTGTCAATGGAATTTTTTTCCATTGTTGGAAGTGCGGGAAAGTTGTTATTATAGGTAATTTCTAATATAATTATAAATAAATTTTTCATAATCACACTTGGAAAATGATGACTTAAAGTCGAACTTTTCATTATTGCCAGAAAACTTCTTAATTTAAGATTTCTTCATTGTTGAAAGCGTGGGAAAATTTTTCACTATGTTGTTTTCCATTGTTAAAGGATAGGGACATTTTCCCGTTTTAAATATTTTACATTGTTGAAACGGTATCAATATTTGTCAATTGAATCTTTTCCATTGTTGAAGTGCCGGAAAGTTGTCATTATAGATAACTTCTAATATAATTATAAATAGATTTTTCATAATAACAATTCAAAAGGGATGAGTCAAAAGAGAATTGTTCATTGGTGCGGGAAAAACTTCTTAATTTAAGATTTCTTCATTGTTGAAAGCGTAGGAAAATTTGTCACTATAATTTTTTCCATTGTTAAAGTATAGGGACATTTTCACGTTTTAAATACTGTCCATTGTTGAAACGGTATCAATATTTGTCAAATGAATCTTTTCCATTGTTGGAAGTGCCGGAAAGTTGTCATTATAGATAACTTCTAATATAATTATAAATAGATTTTTCATAATAACAATTCAAAAGGGATGAGTCAAAAGAGAATTGTTCATTGTTGCGGGAAAAACTTCTTAATTTAAGATTTCTTCATTGTTGAAAGCGTGGGAAAAGTTGTCACTATAAATTTTTCCATTGTTAAAGGATAGGAATATTTTCACGTTTAAAATATTATCCATTGTTGAAACCGTATCAATATTTGTTAATGGAATTTTTTCCATTGTTGGAGGGACATTTTCGCGTTTTAAATATGATCCATTGTTGAAACGGTATCAATATTTGTGAATGGAATTTTTTTCATTATTGGAAGTGCCGGAAAGTTGTCATTATAGATAACTTCTAATATAATTATAAATAAATTTTTCATAATAACAATTCAAAAGGGATGACTCAAAATAGAATTGTTCATTGTTGTGGGAAAAACTTCTTAATTTAAGATTTCTTCATTGTTGAAAGCGTGGGAAAATTTGTCACTATAAATTTTTCCATTGTTAAACGATAGGGATATTTTCACGTTTAAAATATTATCCATTGTTGAAACCGTATCAATATTTGTCAATGGAATTTTTTCCATTGTTGGAGGGAAATTTTCGCGTTTTAAATATTTTCCATTGTTGAAACGGTATCAATATTTGCCATTGGAATTTTTTTCATTATTGGAAGTGCCGGAAAGTTGTCATTATACATAACTTCTAATATAATTATAAATAAATTTTTCATAATAACAATTCGAAAGGGGTGACTCAAAATAGAATTGTTCATTGTTGCGGGAAAAACTTCTTAATTTAAGATTTCTTCATTGTAGAAAGCGGGCGAAAATTTGTCACTATAATTTTTTCCATTTTTAAAGTATAGGAACATTTTCACGTTTTAAATATTGTCCATTGTTGAAACGGTATCAATATTTGTCAATGGAATTTTTTTCCATTGTTGGAAGTGCGGGAAAATTGTTATTATAGATAATTTCTAATATAATTATAAATAAATTTTTCATAATCACACTTGGAAAATGATGACTTAAAATCGAACTGTTCATTGTTGCAAGAAAACTTCTTAATTTAAGATTTCTTCATTGTTGAAAGCGTGCGAAAATTTGTCACTATAATTTTTTCCATTTTTAAAGTATAGGAATTTTTTCACGTTTTAAATATTGTCCATTGTTGAAACGGTATCAATATTTGTCAATGGAATTTTTTTCCATTGTTGGAAGGGAGGTAAAGTTGTCATTATAGATAATTTCTAATATAATTATAAATAAATTTTTCATAATCACACTTGGAAAATGATGACGTAAAGTCGAACTTTTCATTGTTGCAGGAAAACTTCTTAATTTAAGATTTCTTCATTGTTGAAATCGTGGGAAAATTTTTCACCATATTTTTTTCCATTATTAAAGGATAGGGACATTTTCACTTTTTAAATATTATCCATTGTTGAAACCGTATCAATATTTGTCAATGGAATTTTTTCCATTGTTGGAGGTGCCGGAACGTTGCAATTATAGTTAACTTCCGATATAATTATAAATAAATTTGTCATAAAAACACTTGGAAAATGATGACTTAAAGTCGAACTTTTTATTGTTGCTGGAAAAACTTTTTAATTTACGATTTCTTCGTTGTTGAAAGCGTGGGAAAATTTGTCACTATAATTTTTTCCATTGTTAAATTATAGGGACATTTTCACGTTTTAAATATTGTCATTTGTTGAAACGGTATCAATATTTGTCAATGGAATCTTTTTCATTATTGGAAGTGCCGGAAAGTTGTCATTATAGATAACTTCTAATATAATTATAAATAAATTTTTCATAATAACAATTCAAAAGGGATGACTCAAAATAGAATTGTTCATTGTTGCGGGAAAAACTTCTTAATTTAAGATTTCTTCATTGTAGAAAGCGTGCGAAAATTTGTCACTATAATTTTTTCCATTTTTAAAGTATAGGAACATTTTCACGTTTTAAATATTGTCCATTGTTGAAACGGTATCAATATTTGTCAATGGAATTTTTTTCCATTGTTGGAAGTGCGGGAAAGTTGTTATTATAGGTAATTTCTAATATAATTATAAATAAATTTTTCATAATCACACTTGGAAAATGATGACTTAAAGTCGAACTTTTCATTATTGCCAGAAAACTTCTTAATTTAAGATTTCTTCATTGTTGAAAGCGTGGGAAAATTTTTCACTATGTTGTTTTCCATTGTTAAAGGATAGGGACATTTTCCCGTTTTAAATATTTTACATTGTTGAAACGGTATCAATATTTGTCAATTGAATCTTTTCCATTGTTGGAAGTGCCGGAAAGTTGTCATTATAGATAACTTCTAATATAATTATAAATAGATTTTTCATAATAACAATTCAAAAGGGATGAGTCAAAAGAGAATTGTTCATTGTTGCGGGAAAAACTTCTTAATTTAAGATTTCTTCATTGTTGAAAGCGTGGGAAAAGTTGTCACTATAAATTTTTCCATTGTTAAAGGATAGGAATATTTTCACGTTTAAAATATTATCCATTGTTGAAACCGTAACAATATTTGTTAATGGAATTTTTACCATTGTTGGAGGGACATTTTCGCGTTTTAAATATTATCCATTGTTGAAACGGTATCAATATTTGTGAATGGAATTTTTTTCATTATTGGAAGTGCCGGAAAGTTGTCATTATAGATAACTTCTAATATAATTATAAATAAATTTTTCATAATAACAATTCAAAAGGGATGACTCAAAATAGAATTGTTCATTGTTGCGGGAAAAACTTCTTAATTTAACATTTCTTCATTGTAGAAAGCGTGCGAAAATTTGTCACTATAATTTTTTCCATTTTTAAAGTATAGGAACATTTTCACGTTTTAAATATTGTCCATTGTTGAAACGGTATCAATATTTGTCAATGGAATTTTTTTCCATTGTTGGAAGTGCGGGAAAGTTGTTATTATAGGTAATTTCTAATATAATTATAAATAAATTTTTCATAATCACACTTGGAAAATGATGACTTAAAGTCGAACTTTTCATTATTGCCAGAAAACTTCTTAATTTAAGATTTCTTCATTGTTGAAAGCGTGGGAAAATTTTTCACTATGTTGTTTTCCATTGTTAAAGGATAGGGACATTTTCCCGTTTTAAATATTTTACATTGTTGAAACGGTATCAATATTTGTCAATTGAATCTTTTCCATTGTTGGAAGTGCCGGAAAGTTGTCATTATAGATAACTTCTAATATAATTATAAATAGATTTTTCATAATAACAATTCAAAAGGGATGAGTCAAAAGAGAATTGTTCATTGGTGCGGGAAAAACTTCTTAATTTAAGATTTCTTCATTGTTGAAAGCGTAGGAAAATTTGTCACTATAATTTTTTCCATTGTTAAAGTATAGGGACATTTTCACGTTTTAAATACTGTCCATTGTTGAAACGGTATCAATATTTGTCAATTGAATCTTTTCCATTGTTGGAAGTGCCGGAAAGTTGTCATTATAGATAACTTCTAATATAATTATAAATAGATTTTTCATAATAACAATTCAAAAGGGATGAGTCAAAAGAGAATTGTTCATTGGTGCGGGAAAAACTTCTTAATTTAAGATTTCTTCATTGTAGAAAGCGTGCGAAAATTTGTCACTATAATTTTTTCCATTTTTAAAGTATAGGAACATTTTCACGTTTTAAATATTGTCCATTGTTGAAACGGTATCAATATTTGTCAATGGAATTTTTTTCCATTGTTGGAAGTGCGGGAAAGTTGTTATTATAGGTAATTTCTAATATAATTATAAATAAATTTTTCATAATCACACTTGGAAAATGATGACTTAAAGTCGAACTTTTCATTATTGCCAGAAAACTTCTTAATTTAAGATTTCTTCATTGTTGAAAGCGTGGGAAAATTTTTCACTATGTTGTTTTCCATTGTTAAAGGATAGGGACATTTTCCCGTTTTAAATATTTTACATTGTTGAAACGGTATCAATATTTGTCAATTGAATCTTTTCCATTGTTGGAAGTGCCGGAAAGTTGTCATTATAGATAACTTCTAATATAATTATAAATAGATTTTTCATAATAACAATTCAAAAGGGATGAGTCAAAAGAGAATTGTTCATTGTTGCGGGAAAAACTTCTTAATTTAAGATTTCTTCATTGTTGAAAGCGTGGGAAAAGTTGTCACTATAAATTTTTCCATTGTTAAAGGATAGGAATATTTTCACGTTTAAAATATTATCCATTGTTGAAACCGTAACAATATTTGTTAATGGAATTTTTACCATTGTTGGAGGGACATTTTCGCGTTTTAAATATTATCCATTGTTGAAACGGTATCAATATTTGTGAATGGAATTTTTTTCATTATTGGAAGTGCCGGAAAGTTGTCATTATAGATAACTTCTAATATAATTATAAATAAATTTTTCATAATAACAATTCAAAAGGGATGACTCAAAATAGAATTGTTCATTGTTGCGGGAAAAACTTCTTAATTTAAGATTTCTTCATTGTAGAAAGCGTGCGAAAATTTGTCACTATAATTTTTTCCATTTTTAAAGTATAGGAACATTTTCACGTTTTAAATATTGTCCATTGTTGAAACGGTATCAATATTTGTCAATGGAATTTTTTTCCATTGTTGGAAGTGCGGGAAAGTTGTTATTATAGGTAATTTCTAATATAATTATAAATAAATTTTTCATAATCACACTTGGAAAATGATGACTTAAAGTCGAACTTTTCATTATTGCCAGAAAACTTCTTAATTTAAGATTTCTTCATTGTTGAAAGCGTGGGAAAATTTTTCACTATGTTGTTTTCCATTGTTAAAGGATAGGGACATTTTCCCGTTTTAAATATTTTACATTGTTGAAACGGTATCAATATTTGTCAATTGAATCTTTTCCATTGTTGGAAGTGCCGGAAAGTTGTCATTATAGATAACTTCTAATATAATTATAAATAGATTTTTCATAATAACAATTCAAAAGGGATGAGTCAAAAGAGAATTGTTCATTGTTGCGGGAAAAAATTCTTAATTTAAGATTTCTTCATTGTTGAAAGCGTGGGAAAAGTTGTCACTATAAATTTTTCCATTGTTAAAGGATAGGAATATTTTCACGTTTAAAATATTATCCATTGTTGAAACCGTAACAATATTTGTTAATGGAATTTTTACCATTGTTGGAGGGACATTTTCGCGTTTTAAATATTATCCATTGTTGAAACGGTATCAATATTTGTGAATGGAATTTTTTTCATTATTGGAAGTGCCGGAAAGTTGTCATTATAGATAACTTCTAATATAATTATAAATAAATTTTTCATAATAACAATTCAAAAGGGATGACTCAAAATAGAATTGTTCATTGTTGCGGGAAAAACTTCTTAATTTAACATTTCTTCATTGTAGAAAGCGTGCGAAAATTTGTCACTACAATTTTTTCCATTTTTAAAGTATAGGAACATTTTCACGTTTTAAATATTGTCCATTGTTGAAACGGTATCAATATTTGTCAATGGAATTTTTTTCCATTGTTGGAAGTGCGGGAAAGTTGTTATTATAGGTAATTTCTAATATAATTATAAATAAATTTTTCATAATCACACTTGGAAAATGATGACTTAAAGTCGAACTTTTCATTATTGCCAGAAAACTTCTTAATTTAAGATTTCTTCATTGTTGAAAGCGTGGGAAAATTTTTCACTATGTTGTTTTCCATTGTTAAAGGATAGGGACTTTTTCCCGTTTTAAATATTTTACATTGTTGAAACGGTATCAATATTTGTCAATTGAATCTTTTCCATTGTTGGAAGTGCCGGAAAGTTGTCATTATAGATAACTTCTAATATAATTATAAATAGATTTTTCATAATAACAATTCAAAAGGGATGAGTCAAAAGAGAATTGTTCATTGGTGCGGGAAAAACTTCTTAATTTAAGATTTCTTCATTGTTGAAAGCGTAGGAAAATTTGTCACTATAATTTTTTCCATTGTTAAAGTATAGGGACATTTTCACGTTTTAAATACTGTCCATTGTTGAAACGGTATCAATATTTGTCAATTGAATCTTTTCCATTGTTGGAAGTGCCGGAAAGTTGTCATTATAGATAACTTCTAATATAATTATAAATAGATTTTTCATAATAACAATTCAAAAGGGATGAGTCAAAAGAGAATTGTTCATTGGTGCGGGAAAAACTTCTTAATTTAAGATTTCTTCATTGTTGAAATCGTGGAAAAATTTGTCACTATAAATTTTTCCATTGTTAAAGGATAGGGATATTTTCACGTTTAAAATATTATCCATTGTTGAAACCGTATCAATATTTGTTAATGGAATTTTTTCCATTGTTGGAGGGACATTTTCGCGTTTTAAATATTTTCCATTGTTGAAACGGTATCAATATTTGTGAATGGAATTTTTTTCATTATTGGAAGTGCCGGAAAGTTGTCATTATAGATAACTTCTAATATAATTATAAATAAATTTTTCATAATAACAATTCAAAAGGGATGACTCAAAATAGAATTGTTCATTGTTGCGGGAAAAACTTCTTAATTTAAGATTTCTTCATTGTAGAAAGCGTGCAAAAATTTGTCACTATAATTTTTTCCATTTTTAAAGTATAGGAACATTTTCACGTTTTAAATATTGTCCATTGTTGAAACGGTATCAATATTTGTCAATGGAATTTTTTTCCATTGTTGGAAGTGCGGGAAAGTTGTTATTATAGGTAATTTCTAATATAATTATAAATAAATTTTTCATAATCACACTTGGAAAATGATGACTTAAAGTCGAACTTTTCATTATTGCCAGAAAACTTCTTAATTTAAGATTTCTTCATTGTTGAAAGCGTGGGAAAATTTTTCACTATGTTGTTTTCCATTGTTAAAGGATAGGGACATTTTCCCGTTTTAAATAATTTACATTGTTGAAACGGTATCAATATTTGTCAATTGAATCTTTTCCATTGTTGGAAGTGCCGGAAAGTTGCCATTATAGATAACTTCTAATATAATTATAAATAAATTTTTCATAATAACAATTTAAAAGGGATTACTCAAAATAGAGTTGTTCATTTTTGCTGGAAAAACTTCTTAATTTAAGATTTCTTCATTGTTGAAAGCGTAGGAAAATTTGTCACTATAATTTTTTCCATTGTTAAAGTATAGGGACATTTTCACGTTTTAAATACTGTCCATTGTTGAAACGGTATCAATATTTGTCAATTGAATCTTTTCCATTGTTGGAAGTGCCGGAAAGTTGTCATTATAGATAACTTCTAATATAATTATAAATAGATTTTTCATAATAACAATTCAAAAGGGATGAGTCAACATAGAATTGTTCATTGTTGTGGGAAAAACTTCTTAATTTAAGATTTCTTCATTGTTGAAAGCGTGGGAAAATTTGTCACTATAAATTTTTCCATTGTTAAAGGATAGGGATATTTTCACGTTTAAAATATTATCCATTGTTGAAACCGTATCAATATTTGTCAATGGAATTTTTTCCATTGTTGGAGGGAAATTTTCGCGTTTTAAATATTTTCCATTGTTGAAACGGTATCAATATTTGCCATTGGAATTTTTTTCATTATTGGAAGTGCCGGAAAGTTGTCATTATACATAACTTCTAATATAATTATAAATAAATTTTTCATAATAACAATTCGAAAGGGGTGACTCAAAATAGAATTGTTCATTGTTGCGGGAAAAACTTCTTAATTTAAGATTTCTTCATTGTAGAAAGCGGGCGAAAATTTGTCACTATATTTTTTTCCATTTTTAAAGTATAGGAACATTTTCACGTTTTAAATATTGTCCATTGTTGAAACGGTATCAATATTTGTCAATGGAATTTTTTTCCATTGTTGGAAGTGCGGGAAAATTGTTATTATAGATAATTTCTAATATAATTATAAATAAATTTTTCATAATCACACTTGGAAAATGATGACTTAAAATCGAACTGTTCATTGTTGCAAGAAAACTTCTTAATTTAAGATTTCTTCATTGTTGAAAGCGTGCGAAAATTTGTCACTATAATTTTTTCCATTTTTAAAGTATAGGAATTTTTTCACGTTTTAAAAATTGTCCATTGTTGAAACGGTATCAATATTTGTCAATGGAATTTTTTTCCATTGTTGGAAGGGCGGTAAAGTTGTCATTATAGATAATTTCTAATATAATTATAAATAAATTTTTCATAATCACACTTGGAAAATGATGACGTAAAGTCGAACTTTTCATTGTTGCAGGAAAACTTCTTAATTTAAGATTTCTTCATTGTTGAAATCGTGGGAAAATTTTTCACTATATTTTTTTCCATTGTTAAAGGATAGGGACATTTTCACTTTTTAAATCCATTGTTGAAACCGTATCAATATTTGTCAATGGAATTTTTTCCATTGTTGGAGGTGCCGGAACGTTGCAATTATAGTTAACTTCCGATATAATTATAAATAAATTTGTCATAAAAACACTTGGAAAATGATGACTTAAAGTCGAACTTTTTATTGTTGCTGGAAAAACTTTTTAATTTACGATTTCTTCGTTGTTGAAAGCGTGGGAAAATTTGTCACTATAATTTTTTCCATTGTTAAATTATAGGGACATTTTCACGTTTTAAATATTGTCATTTGTTGAAACGGTATCAATATTTGTCAATGGAATCTTTTCCATTGTTGGCAGTGTCGGAAAGTTGTCATTATAGTTAACTTCTAATATAATTATAAATAAATTTTTCATAATAACAATTTAAAAGGGATGAGTCAACATAGAATTGTTCATTGTTGTGGGAAAAACTTCTTAATTTAAGATTTCTTCATTGTTGAAAGCGTGGGAAAATTTGTCACGATAAATTTTTCCATTGTTAAAGAATAGGGATATTTTCACCTTTAAAATATTATCCATTGTTGAAACCGTATCAATATTTGTCAATGGAATTTTTTCCATTGTTGGAGGGACATTTTCGCGTTTTAAATATTTTCCATGGTTGAAACGGTATCAATATTTGCCATTGGAATTTTTTTCATTATTGGAAGTGCCGGAAAGTTGTCATTATAGATAACTTCTAATATAATTATAAATAAATTTTTCATAATAACAATTCGAAAGGGGTGACTCAAAATAGAATTGTTCATTGTTGCGGGAAAAACTTCTTAATTTAAGATTTCTTCATTGTAGAAAGCGGGCGAAAATTTGTCACTATATTTTTTTCCATTTTTAAAGTATAGGAACATTTTCACGTTTTAAATATTGTCCATTGTTGAAACGGTATCAATATTTGTCAATGGAATTTTTTTCCATTGTTGGAAGTGCGGGAAAATTGTTATTATAGATAATTTCTAATATAATTATAAATAAATTTTTCATAATCACACTTGGAAAATGATGACTTAAAATCGAACTTTTCATTGTTGCAAGAAAACTTCTTAATTTAAGATTTCTTCATTGTTGAAAGCGTGCGAAAATTTGTCACTATAATTTTTTCCATTTTTAAAGTATAGGAACTTTTTCACGTTTTAAATATTGTCCATTGTTGAAACGGTATCAATATTTGTCAATGGAATTTTTTTCCATTGTTGGAAGTGCGGTAAAGTTGTCATTATAGATAATTTCTAATATAATTATAAATAAATTTTTCATAATCACACTTGGAAAATGATGACTTAAAGTCGAACTTTTCATTGTTGCAGGAAAACTTCTTAATTTAAGATTTCTTCATTGTTGAAATCGTGGGAAAATTTTTCACTATATTTTTTTCCATTGTTAAAGGATAGGGACATTTTCAATTTTTAAATATTATCCATTGTTGAAACCGCATCAATATTTGTCAATGGAATTTTTTCCATTGTTGGAGGTGCCGGAACGTTGCAATTATAGTTAACTTCTGATATAATTATAAATAAATTTGTCATAAAAACACTTGGAAAATGATGACTTAAAGTCGAACTTTTTATTGTTGCTGGAAAAACTTTTTAATTTAAGATTTCTTCGTTGTTGAAAGCGTGGGAAAATTTGTCACTATAATTTTTTCCATTGTTAAATTATAGGGACATTTTCACGTTTTAAATATTGTCAATTGTTGAAACGGTATCAATATTTGTCAATGGAATCTTTTCCATTGTTGGCAGTGCCGGAAAGTTGTCATTATAGTTAACTTCTAATATAATTATAAATAAATTTTTCATAATAACAATTTAAAAGGGATGAGTCAAAAGAGAATTGTTCATTGTTGCGGGAAAAACTTCTTAATTTAAGATTTCTTCATTGTTGAAAGCGTGGGAAAAGTTGTCACCATAAATTTTTCCATTGTTAAAGGATAGGAATATTTTCACGTTTAAAATATTATCCATTGTTGAAACCGTATCAATATTTTTTAATGGAATTTTTTCCATTGTTGGAGGGACATTTTCGCGTTTTAAATATTTTCCATTGTTGAAACGGTATCAATATTTGTCAATGGAATTTTTTTCAGTATTGGAAGTGCCGGAAAGTTGTCATTATAGTTAACTTCTAATATAATTATAAATAAATTTTTCATAATAACAATTTAAAAGGGATGAGTCAAAAGAGAATTGTTCATTGTTGCGGGAAAAACTTCTTAATTTAAGATTTCTTCATTGTAGAAAGCGTGCGAAAATTTGTCACTATAATTTTTTCCATTTTTAAAGTATAGGAACATTTTCAAGTTTTAAATATTGTCCATTGTTGAAACGGTATCAATATTTGTCAATGGAATTTTTTTCCACTGTTGGAAGTGCGGGAAAGTTTTTATTATAGATAATTTCTAATATAATTATAAATAAATTTTTCATAATCACACTTGGAAAATGATGACTTAAAGTCGAACTTTTCATTGTTGCAAGAAAACTTCTTAATTTAAGATTTCTTCATTGTTGAAAGCGTGGGAAAATTTTTCACTATATTGTTTTCCATTGTTATAGGATAGGGACATTTTCCCGTTTTAAATATTTTCCATTGTTGAAACGGTATCAATATTTGTCAATGGAATTTTTTTCATTATTGGAAGTGCCGGAAAGTTGTCATAATAGATAACTTCTAATATAATTATAAATAAATTTATCATAATAACAATTTAAAAGGGATTACTCAAAATAGAATTGTTCATTGTTGCTGGAAAAACTTCTTAATTTAAGATTTCTTCATTGTTGAAAGCGTAGGAAAATTTGTCACTATAATTTTTTCCATTGTTAAAGTATAGGGACATTTTCACGTTTTAAATACTGTCCATTGTTGAAACGGTATCAATATTTGTCAATTGAATCTTTAAAATTGTTGGAAGTGCCGGAAAGTTGTCATTATAGATAACTTCTAATATAATTATAAATAGATTTTTCATAATAACAATTCAAAAGGGATGAGTCAAAATAGAATTGTTCATTGTTGCGGGAAAAACTTCTTAATTTAAGATTTCTTCATTGTTGAAAGCGTGGGAAAATTTGTCACTATAAATTTTTTCATTGTTAAAGGATAGGGATATTTTCACGTTTAAAATATTATCCATTGTTGAAACCGTATCAATATTTGTCAATGGAATTTTTTCCATTCTTGGAGGGACATTTTCGCGTTTAAATATTTTCTATTGTTGAAACGGTATCAATATTTGCCATTGGAATTTTTTTCATTATTGGAAGTGCCGGAAAGTTGTCATTATAGATAACTTCTAATATAATTATAAATAAATTTTTCATAATAACAATTCAAAAGGGATGACTCAAAATAGAATTGTTCATTGTTGCGGGAAAAACTTCTTAATTTAAGATTTCTTCATTGTAGAAAGCGAGCGAAAATTTGTCACTATAATTTTTTCCATTTTTAAAGTATAGGAACATTTTCACGTTTTAAATATTGTCCATAGTTGAAACGGTATCAATATTTGTCAATGGAATTTTTTTCCATTGTTGGAAGTGCGGGACTGTTGTTAATATAGATAATTTCTAATATAATTATAAATAAATTTATCATAATAACACTTGGAAAATGATGACTTAAAGTCGAACTTTTCATTGTTGCAGGAAAACTTCTTAATTTAAGATTTCTTCATTGTTGAAATCGTGGGAAAATTTTTCACTATATTTTTTTCCATTGTTAAAGGATAGGGACATTTTCACGTTTTAAATATTATCCATTGTTGAAACGTTTCAATATTTGTCAATGGAATTTTTTCCATTGTTGGAGGTGCCGGAAAGTTGCAATTATAGTTAACTTCTGATATAATTATAAATAAATTTGTCATAAAAACACTTGGAAAATGATGACTTAAAGTCGAAATTTTTATTGTTGCTGGAAAAACTTCTTAATTTAAAATTTCTTCATTGTTGAAAGCGTAGGAAAATTTGTCACTATAATTTTTTCCATTGTTAAATTATAGGGACATTTTCACGTTTTAAATATTGTCAATTGTTGAAACGGTATCAATATTTGTCAATGGAATCTTTTCCATTGTTGGCAGTTCCGGAATGTTGTCATTATAGATAACTTCTAATATAATTATAAATAAATTTTTCATAATAACAATTCAAAAGGGATGACTCAAAATAGAATTGTTCATTGTTGCGGGAAAAACTTCTTAATTTAAGATTTCTTCATTGTTGAAAGCGTGGGAAAATTTGTCACTATAAATTTTTCCATTGTTAAAGTATAGGGAGATTTTCACGTTTTAAATATTATCCATTGTTGAAACGGTATCAATATTGGTCAATGGAATTTTTTCCATTTTTGGAAGTGCGGTAAAGTTGTCATTATAGATAATTTCTAATATAATTATAAATAAATTTTTCATAATAACACTTGGAAAATGATGACTTAAAGTCGAACTTTTCATTGTTGCAGGAAAACTTCTTAATTTAAGATTTCTTTATTGTTGAAATCGTGGGAAATTTTTTTCACTACATTTTTTTCCATTGTTAAAGGATAGGGACATTTTCACGTTTTAAATATTATCCATTGTTGAAACCGTATGAATATTTGTCAATGGAGTTTTTTCCATTGTTGGAGGTGCCGGAACGTTGCAATTATAGTTAACTTCTGATATAATTATAAATAAATTTGTCATAAAAACACTTGGAAAATGATTACTTAAAGTCGAACTTTTTATTGTTGCTGGAAAAACTTCTTAATTTAAGATTTCTTCGTTGTTGAAAGCGTGGGAAAATTTGTCACTATAATTTTTTTCATTGTTAAATTATAGGGACATTTTCACGTTTTAAATATTGTCAATTGTTGAAACGGTATCAATATTTGTCAATGGAATCTTTTCCATTGTTGGCAGTGCCGGAAAGTTGTCATTATAGTTAACTTCTAATATAATTATAAATAAATTTTTCATAATAACAATTTAAAAGGGATTACTCAAAATACAATTGTTCATTGTTGCGGGAAAAACTTCTTAATTTAAGATTTCTTCATTGTTGAAAGCTTGGGAAAATTTGTCACTATAAATTTTTCCATTGTTAAAGGATAGGGATATTTTCACGTTTAAAATATTATCCATTGTTGAAACCGTATCAATATTTGTTAATGGAATTTTTTCCATTGTTGGAGGGACATTTTCGCGTTTCAAATACTTTCCATTGTTGAAACGGTATCAATATTTGTCAATGGAATTTTTTTCAGTATTGGAAGTGCCGGAAAGTTGTCAGTATAGGTAACTTCTAATATAATTATAAATAAATTTTTCATAATAACAATTCAAAAGGGATGACTCAAAATAGAATTGTTCATTGTTGCGGGAAAAACTTCTTAATTTAAGATTTCTTCATTGTTGAAAGCGTAGGAAAATTTGTCACTATAATTTTTTCTATTGTTAAAGTATAGGGACATTTTCACGTTTTAAATACTGTCCATTGTTGAAACGGTATCAATATTTGTCAATTGAATCTTTAAAATTGTTGGAAGTGCCGGAAAGTTGTCATTATAGATAACTTCTAATATAATTATAAATATATTTTTCATAATAACAATTCAAAAGGGATGAGTCAAAATTAAATTGTTCATTTTTGCGGGAAAAACTTCTTAATTTAAGATTTCTTCATTGTTGAAAGCGTGGGAAAATTTGTCACTATGAATTTTTCCATTGTTAAAGGATAGGGATATTTTCACGTTTAAAATATTATCCATTGTTGAAACCGTATCAATATTTGTCAATGGAATTTTTTCCATTCTTGGAGGGACATTTTCGCGTTTTAAATATTTTCCATTGTTGAAACGGTATCAATATTTGACATTGGAATTTTTTTCATTATTGGAAGTGCCGGAAAGTTGTCATTATAGATAACTTCTAATATAATTATAAATAAATTTTTCATAATAACAATTCAAAAGGGATGACTCAAAATAGAATTGTTCATTGTTGCGGGAAAAACTTCTTAATTTAAGATTTCTTCATTGTAGAAAGCGAGCGAAAATTTGTCACTATAATTTTTTCCATTTTTAAAGTATAGGAACATTTTCACGTTTTAAATATTGTCCATAGTTGAAACTTTATCAATATTTGTCAATGGAATTTTTTTCCATTGTTGGAAGTGCGGGAATGTTGTTATTATAGATAATTTCTAATATAATTATAAATAAATTTATCATAATAACACTTGGAAAATGATGACTTAAAGTCGAACTTTTCATTGTTGCAGGAAAACTTCTTAATTTAAGATTTCTTCATTGTTGAAATCGTGGGAAAATTTTTCACTATATTTTTTTCCATTGTTAAAGGATAGGGACATTTTCAATTTTTAAATATTATCCATTGTTGAAACCGCATCAATATTTGTCAATGGAATTTTTTCCATTGTTGGAGGTGCCGGAACGTTGCAATTATAGTTAACTTCTGATATAATTATAAATAAATTTGTCATAAAAACACTTGGAAAATGATGACTTAAAGTCGAACTTTTTATTGTTGCTGGAAAAACTTTTTAATTTAAGATTTCTTCGTTGTTGAAAGCGTGGGAAAATTTGTCACTATAATTTTTTCCATTGTTAAATTATAGGGACATTTTCACGTTTTAAATATTGTCAATTGTTGAAACGGTATCAATATTTGTCAATGGAATCTTTTCCATTGTTGGCAGTGCCGGAAAGTTGTCATTATAGTTAACTTCTAATATAATTATAAATAAATTTTTCATAATAACAATTTAAAAGGGATGAGTCAAAAGAGAATTGTTCATTGTTGCGGGAAAAACTTCTTAATTTAAGATTTCTTCATTGTTGAAAGCGTGGGAAAAGTTGTCACCATAAATTTTTCCATTGTTAAAGGATAGGAATATTTTCACGTTTAAAATATTATCCATTGTTGAAACCGTATCAATATTTTTTAATGGAATTTTTTCCATTGTTGGAGGGACATTTTCGCGTTTTAAATATTTTCCATTGTTGAAACGGTATCAATATTTGTCAATGGAATTTTTTTCAGTATTGGAAGTGCCGGAAAGTTGTCATTATAGTTAACTTCTAATATAATTATAAATAAATTTTTCATAATAACAATTTAAAAGGGATGAGTCAAAAGAGAATTGTTCATTGTTGCGGGAAAAACTTCTTAATTTAAGATTTCTTCATTGTAGAAAGCGTGCGAAAATTTGTCACTATAATTTTTTCCATTTTTAAAGTATAGGAACATTTTCAAGTTTTAAATATTGTCCATTGTTGAAACGGTATCAATATTTGTCAATGGAATTTTTTTCCACTGTTGGAAGTGCGGGAAAGTTTTTATTATAGATAATTTCTAATATAATTATAAATAAATTTTTCATAATCACACTTGGAAAATGATGACTTAAAGTCGAACTTTTCATTGTTGCAAGAAAACTTCTTAATTTAAGATTTCTTCATTGTTGAAAGCGTGGGAAAATTTTTCACTATATTGTTTTCCATTGTTATAGGATAGGGACATTTTCCCGTTTTAAATATTTTCCATTGTTGAAACGGTATCAATATTTGTCAATGGAATTTTTTTCATTATTGGAAGTGCCGGAAAGTTGTCATAATAGATAACTTCTAATATAATTATAAATAAATTTATCATAATAACAATTTAAAAGGGATTACTCAAAATAGAATTGTTCATTGTTGCTGGAAAAACTTCTTAATTTAAGATTTCTTCATTGTTGAAAGCGTAGGAAAATTTGTCACTATAATTTTTTCCATTGTTAAAGTATAGGGACATTTTCACGTTTTAAATACTGTCCATTGTTGAAACGGTATCAATATTTGTCAATTGAATCTTTAAAATTGTTGGAAGTGCCGGAAAGTTGTCATTATAGATAACTTCTAATATAATTATAAATAGATTTTTCATAATAACAATTCAAAAGGGATGAGTCAAAATAGAATTGTTCATTGTTGCGGGAAAAACTTCTTAATTTAAGATTTCTTCATTGTTGAAAGCGTGGGAAAATTTGTCACTATAAATTTTTTCATTGTTAAAGGATAGGGATATTTTCACGTTTAAAATATTATCCATTGTTGAAACCGTATCAATATTTGTCAATGGAATTTTTTCCATTCTTGGAGGGACATTTTCGCGTTTAAATATTTTCTATTGTTGAAACGGTATCAATATTTGCCATTGGAATTTTTTTCATTATTGGAAGTGCCGGAAAGTTGTCATTATAGATAACTTCTAATATAATTATAAATAAATTTTTCATAATAACAATTCAAAAGGGATGACTCAAAATAGAATTGTTCATTGTTGCGGGAAAAACTTCTTAATTTAAGATTTCTTCATTGTTGAAAGCGAGCGAAAATTTGTCACTATAATTTTTTCCATTTTTAAAGTATAGGAACATTTTCACGTTTTAAATATTATCCATTGTTGAAACGGTATCAATATTTGTCAATGGAATTTTTTTCCATTGTTGGAAGTGCGGGACTGTTGTTAATATAGATAATTTCTAATATAATTATAAATAAATTTATCATAATAACACTTGGAAAATGATGACTTAAAGTCGAACTTTTCATTGTTGCAGGAAAACTTCTTAATTTAAGATTTCTTCATTGTTGAAATCGTGGGAAAATTTTTCACTATATTTTTTTCCATTGTTAAAGGATAGGGACATTTTCACGTTTTAAATATTATCCATTGTTGAAACGTTTCAATATTTGTCAATGGAATTTTTTCCATTGTTGGAGGTGCCGGAAAGTTGCAATTATAGTTAACTTCTGATATAATTATAAATAAATTTGTCATAAAAACACTTGGAAAATGATGACTTAAAGTCGAAATTTTTATTGTTGCTGGAAAAACTTCTTAATTTAAAATTTCTTCATTGTTGAAAGCGTAGGAAAATTTGTCACTATAATTTTTTCCATTGTTAAATTATAGGGACATTTTCACGTTTTAAATATTGTCAATTGTTGAAACGGTATCAATATTTGTCAATGGAATCTTTTCCATTGTTGGCAGTTCCGGAATGTTGTCATTATAGATAACTTCTAATATAATTATAAATAAATTTTTCATAATAACAATTCAAAAGGGATGACTCAAAATAGAATTGTTCATTGTTGCGGGAAAAACTTCTTAATTTAAGATTTCTTCATTGTTGAAAGCGTGGGAAAATTTGTCACTATAAATTTTTCCATTGTTAAAGTATAGGGAGATTTTCACGTTTTAAATATTATCCATTGTTGAAACGGTATCAATATTTGTCAATGGAATTTTTTCCATTTTTGGAAGTGCGGTAAAGTTGTCATTATAGATAATTTCTAATATAATTATAAATAAATTTTTCATAATAACACTTGGAAAATGATGACTTAAAGTCGAACTTTTCATTGTTGCAGGAAAACTTCTTAATTTAAGATTTCTTTATTGTTGAAATCGTGGGAAATTTTTTTCACTACATTTTTTTCCATTGTTAAAGGATAGGGACATTTTCACGTTTTAAATATTATCCATTGTTGAAACCGTATGAATATTTGTCAATGGAGTTTTTTCCATTGTTGGAGGTGCCGGAACGTTGCAATTATAGTTAACTTCTGATATAATTATAAATAAATTTGTCATAAAAACACTTGGAAAATGATTACTTAAAGTCGAACTTTTTATTGTTGCTGGAAAAACTTCTTAATTTAAGATTTCTTCGTTGTTGAAAGCGTGGGAAAATTTGTCACTATAATTTTTTTCATTGTTAAATTATAGGGACATTTTCACGTTTTAAATATTGTCAATTGTTGAAACGGTATCAATATTTGTCAATGGAATCTTTTCCATTGTTGGCAGTGCCGGAAAGTTGTCATTATAGTTAACTTCTAATATAATTATAAATAAATTTTTCATAATAACAATTTAAAAGGGATTACTCAAAATACAATTGTTCATTGTTGCGGGAAAAACTTCTTAATTTAAGATTTCTTCATTGTTGAAAGCGTGGGAAAATTTGTCACTATGAATTTTTCCATTGTTAAAGGATAGGGATATTTTCACGTTTAAAATATTATCCATTGTTGAAACCGTATCAATATTTGTCAATGGAATTTTTTCCATTCTTGGAGGGACATTTTCGCGTTTTAAATATTTTCCATTGTTGAAACGGTATCAATATTTGACATTGGAATTTTTTTCATTATTGGAAGTGCCGGAAAGTTGTCATTATAGATAACTTCTAATATAATTATAAATAAATTTTTCATAATAACAATTCAAAAGGGATGACTCAAAATAGAATTGTTCATTGTTGCGGGAAAAACTTCTTAATTTAAGATTTCTTCATTGTAGAAAGCGAGCGAAAATTTGTCACTATAATTTTTTCCATTTTTAAAGTATAGGAACATTTTCACGTTTTAAATATTGTCCATAGTTGAAACTTTATCAATATTTGTCAATGGAATTTTTTTCCATTGTTGGAAGTGCGGGAATGTTGTTATTATAGATAATTTCTAATATAATTATAAATAAATTTATCATAATAACACTTGGAAAATGATGACTTAAAGTCGAACTTTTCATTGTTGCAGGAAAACTTCTTAATTTAAGATTTCTTCATTGTTGAAATCGTGGGAAAATTTTTCACTATATTTTTTTTCCATTGTTAAAGGATAGGGACATTTTCACGTTTTAAATATTATCCATTGTTGAAACGTTTCAATATTTGTCAATGGAATTTTTTCCATTGTTGGAGGTGCCGGAAAGTTGCAATTATAGTTAACTTCTGATATAATTATAAATAAATTTGTCATAAAAACACTTGGAAAATGATGACTTAAAGTCGAAATTTTTATTGTTGCTGGAAAAACTTCTTAATTTAAAATTTCTTCATTGTTGAAAGCGTAGGAAAATTTGTCACTATAATTTTTTCCATTGTTAAATTATAGGGACATTTTCACGTTTTAAATATTGTCAATTGTTGAAACGGTATCAATATTTGTCAATGGAATCTTTTCCATTGTTGGCAGTTCCGGAATGTTGTCATTATAGATAACTTCTAATATAATTATAAATAAATTTTTCATAATAACAATTCAAAAGGGATGACTCAGAATAGAATTGTTCATTGTTGCGGGAAAAACTTCTTAATTTAAGATTTCTTCATTGTTGAAAGCGTGGGAAAATTTGTCACTATAAATTTTTCCATTGTTAAAGTATAGTGACATTTTCACGTTTTAAATATTATCCATTGTTTAAACGGTATCAATATTTGTCAATGGAATTTTTTCCATTTTTGGAAGTGCGGTAAAGTTGTCATTATAGATAATTTCTAATATAATTATAAATAAATTTTTCATAATAACACTTGGAAAATGATGACTTAAAGTCGAACTTTTCATTGTTGCAGGAAAACTTCTTAATTTAAGATTTCTTTATTGTTGAAATCGTGGGAAAATTTTTTCACTATATTTTTTTCCATTGTTAAAGATAGGGACATTTTCACGTTTTAAATATTATCCATTGTTGAAACCGTATGAATATTTGTCAATGGAGTTTTTTCCATTGTTGGAGGTGCCGGAACGTTGAAATTATAGTTAACTTCTGATATAATTATAAATAAATTTGTCATAAAAACACTTGGAAAATGATGACTTAAAGTCGAACTTTTTATTGTTGCTGGAAAAACTTCTTAATTTAAGATTTCTTCGTTGTTGAAAGCGTGGGAAAATTTGTCACTATAATTTTTTTCATTGTTAAATTATAGGGACATTTTCACGTTTTAAATATTGTCAATTGTTGAAACGGTATCAATATTTGTCAATGGAATCTTTTCCATTGTTGGCAGTGTCGGAAAGTTGTCATTATAGTTAACTTCTAATATAATTATAAATAAATTTTTCATAATAACAATTTAAAGGGGATTACTCAAAATACAATTGTTCATTCTTGCGGGAAAAACTTCTTAATTTAAGATTTCTTCATTGTAGAAAGCGTGCGAAAATTTGTCAGTATAATTTTTTCCATTTTTAAAGTATAGGAACATTTTCACGTTTTAAATATTGTCCATTGTTGAAACGGTATCAATATTTGTCAATGGAGTTTTTTCCATTGTTGGAGGTGCCGGAACGTTGAAATTATAGTTAACTTCTGATATAATTATAAATAAATTTGTCATAAAAACACTTGGAAAATGATGACTTAAAGTCGAACTTTTTATTGTTGCTGGAAAAACTTTTTAATTTACGATTTCTTCGTTGTTGAAAGCGTGGGAAAATTTGTCACTATAATTTTTTCCATTGTTAAATTATAGGGACATTTTCACGTTTTAAATATTGTCATTTGTTGAAACGGTATCAATATTTGTCAATGGAATCTTTTTCATTATTGGAAGTGCCGGAAAGTTGTCATTATAGGTAACTTCTAATATAATTATAAATAAATTTTTCATAATAACAATTCAAAAGGGATGACTCAAAATAGAATTGTTCATTGTTGCGGGAAAAACTTCTTAATTTAAGATTTCTTCATTGTTGAAAGCGTAGGAAAATTTGTCACTATAATTTTTTCTATTGTTAAAGTATAGGGACATTTTCACGTTTTAAATACTGTCCATTGTTGAAACGGTATCAATATTTGTCAATTGAATCTTTAAAATTGTTGGAAGTGCCGGAAAGTTGTCATTATAGATAACTTCTAATATAATTATAAATATATTTTTCATAATAACAATTCAAAAGGGATGAGTCAAAATAGAATTGTTCATTGTTGCGGGAAAAACTTCTTAATTTAAGATTTCTTCATTGTTGAAAGCGTGGGAAAATTTGTCACTATGAATTTTTCCATTGTTAAAGGATAGGGATATTTTCACGTTTAAAATATTATCCATTGTTGAAACCGTATCAATATTTGTCAATGGAATTTTTTCCATTCTTGGAGGGACATTTTCGCGTTTTAAATATTTTCCATTGTTGAAACGGTATCAATATTTGACATTGGAATTTTTTTCATTATTGGAAGTGCCGGAAAGTTGTCATTATAGATAACTTCTAATATAATTATAAATAAATTTTTCATAATAACAATTCAAAAGGGATGACTCAAAATAGAATTGTTCATTGTTGCGGGAAAAACTTCTTAATTTAAGATTTCTTCATTGTAGAAAGCGAGCGAAAATTTGTCACTATAATTTTTTCCATTTTTAAAGTATAGGAACATTTTCACGTTTTAAATATTGTCCATAGTTGAAACTTTATCAATATTTGTCAATGGAATTTTTTTCCATTGTTGGAAGTGCGGGAATGTTGTTATTATAGATAATTTCTAATATAATTATAAATAAATTTATCATAATAACACTTGGAAAATGATGACTTAAAGTCGAACTTTTCATTGTTGCAGGAAAACTTCTTAATTTAAGATTTCTTCATTGTTGAAATCGTGGGAAAATTTTTCACTATATTTTTTTTCCATTGTTAAAGGATAGGGACATTTTCACGTTTTAAATATTATCCATTGTTGAAACGTTTCAATATTTGTCAATGGAATTTTTTCCATTGTTGGAGGTGCCGGAAAGTTGCAATTATAGTTAACTTCTGATATAATTATAAATAAATTTGTCATAAAAACACTTGGAAAATGATGACTTAAAGTCGAAATTTTTATTGTTGCTGGAAAAACTTCTTAATTTAAAATTTCTTCATTGTTGAAAGCGTAGGAAAATTTGTCACTATAATTTTTTCCATTGTTAAATTATAGGGACATTTTCACGTTTTAAATATTGTCAATTGTTGAAACGGTATCAATATTTGTCAATGGAATCTTTTCCATTGTTGGTAGTTCCGGAATGTTGTCATTATAGATAACTTCTAATATAATTATAAATAAATTTTTCATAATAACAATTCAAAAGGGATGACTCAGAATAGAATTGTTCATTGTTGCGGGAAAAACTTCTTAATTTAAGATTTCTTCATTGTTGAAAGCGTGGGAAAATTTGTCACTATAAATTTTTCCATTGTTAAAGTATAGTGACATTTTCACGTTTTAAATATTATCCATTGTTGAAACGGTATCAATATTTGTCAATGGAATTTTTTCCATTTTTGGAAGTGCGGTAAAGTTGTCATTATAGATAATTTCTAATATAATTATAAATAAATTTTTCATAATAACACTTGGAAAATGATGACTTAAAGTCGAACTTTTCATTGTTGCAGGAAAACTTCTTAATTTAAGATTTCTTTATTGTTGAAATCGTGGGAAAATTTTTTCACTATATTTTTTTCCATTGTTAAAGATAGGGACATTTTCACGTTTTAAATATTATCCATTGTTGAAACCGTATGAATATTTGTCAATGGAGTTTTTTCCATTGTTGGAGGTGCCGGAACGTTGAAATTATAGTTAACTTCTGATATAATTATAAATAAATTTGTCATAAAAACACTTGGAAAATGATGACTTAAAGTCGAACTTTTTATTGTTGCTGGAAAAACTTCTTAATTTAAGATTTCTTCGTTGTTGAAAGCGTGGGAAAATTTGTCACTATAATTTTTTTCATTGTTAAATTATAGGGACATTTTCACGTTTTAAATATTGTCAATTGTTGAAACGGTATCAATATTTGTCAATGGAATCTTTTCCATTGTTGGCAGTGCCGGAAAGTTGTCATTATAGTTAACTTCTAATATAATTATAAATAAATTTTTCATAATAACAATTTAAAGGGGATTACTCAAAATACAATTGTTCATTCTTGCGGGAAAAACTTCTTAATTTAAGATTTCTTCATTGTAGAAAGCGTGCGAGAATTTGTCACTATAATTTTTTCCATTTTTAAAGTATAGGAACATTTTCACTTTTTAAATATTGTCCATTGTTGAAACGGTATCAATATTTGTCAATGGAATTTTTTCCATTGTTGGAGGTGCGGGAAAGTTGCAATTATAGTTAACTTCTAATATAATTATAACTAAATTTGTCATAAAAACACTTGGAAAATGACGATTTAAAGTCGAACTTTTCATTGTTGCTGGAAAAACTTCTTAATTTAAGATTTCTTCATTGTTGAAAGCGTAGGAAAATTTGTCAGTATAATTTTTTCCATTGTTAAAGTATAGGGACATTTTCACGTTTTAAATACTGTCCATTGTTGAAACGGTATCAATATTTGTCAATTGAATCTTTTCCATTGTTGGAAGTGCCGGAAAGCTGTCATTATAGATAACTTCTAATATAATTATAAATAGATTTTTCATAATAACAATTCAAAAGGGATGAGTCAAAATAGAATTGTTCATTGTTGTGGGAAAAACTTCTTAATTTAAGATTTCTTCATTGTTGAAAGCGTGGGAAAATTTGTCACTATAAATTTTTCCATTGTTAAAGGATAGGGATATTTTCACTTTTAAAATATTATCCATTGTTGAAACCGTATCAATATTTGTTAATGGAATTTTTTCCATTGTTGGAGGGACATTTTCGCGTTTCAAATATTTTCCATTGTTGAAACGGTATCAATATTTGTCAATGGAATTTTTTTCAGTATTGGAAGTGCCGGAAAGTTGTCATTATAGGTAACTTCTAATATAATTATAAATAAATTTTTCATAATAACAATTCAAAAGGGATGACTCAAAATAGAATTGTTCATTGTTGCGGGAAAAACTTCTTAATTTAAGATTTCTTCATTGTAGAAAGCGTGCGAAAATTTGTCACTATAATTTTTTTCCATTTTTAAAGTATAGGAACATTTTCACGTTTTAAATATTGTCCATTGTTGAAACGGTATCAATATTAGGGTGGTCCGTATATGATCGATTTTAACTTTTTTTAAATTTTCTTCGTCTCACCCTCAAAATTTGTTCCAATACAGTAAAAAACAAAGTAGGAAAAGTTTGAATGAAAAAGAAATATATTTAGAGGTAGCTCAAGATTGCTGAAGTTTGGCGATTACACTTAAAAAAATTGTGTTATTGACAAGAGAAAACTAAGCCAAAATGGTAATTTTTATTACGATATTAGATTATTTTCATATTTTATATTACATAAAAGCACAATATTAAGCATATAAAAAATTTAAAGTATGAAAGTATTAGTAATTAGATTAATTTGTTAAGTCCATTTTTCTGCAGTAAGGATAAGCTTTCAAGTGTTCCTCCACAGCATTCACCAATAGCTGAAACTGAGGTTAATTTCGTCCAAGGATTCTAGTGTATTCTTTGGTCAAAGCAATACCTCTCTCAGCATGATCATTTACCACTTTAACAGATTGCACCATTTCTAATGCAATCCTATAATCAGAATTTGTGTCCAGTGTCTACTTGAAAGAATCCTTGGGGTAAATTCATTTCTTTGAACAGCTTGAAAGATTCTTTGGTAAAAAAATCTTCAAACTTCTTTTCATGAAACTGGTACAAGTACATGGCTATCAAAAAGGGACAGTCCAGAAAAATCTAACAAATATTACAGATTCTTTGAAAATTTTTCAGATGCAGCTGTTGCAATTTCTTCATGTATTCTTGAATACTCTAATAAACTATTAATTAACTGAAATTCATTGTTTAAGGTTTCTCTTATTGAAGCAGTAATCCAAACTTTAAAATACACTCACTATAAAAACACAAACATCACAAAGACCTCTATCTTCCTTTTTGGTAAGCATGAATTGGGACTTAAATATGAATATCTTCAAACAATATATCATCTTAGACATCCAAGGAGCACGATGCATTGCCCTGGGAAGCATGAAACAAATGCCCATGACAGGTATTCCTCCAAGGAAAATAACAAGTTCTACAAATTATTAATAATTATCTCTTGGTCCAGGTGCTGATGGTGTTGATCATGATTCTTTTCTATTAGCAAACTCCAAAATTTAATCTTTTACATTTTGTACAAGAACTCTAATATTATCTTTCAAACCTGTTTCAAATTTCTCTATTTAGAAATCCCCAGTACCCTTGGAAACGTTAGAATAAAGGTACTTCTGGACTTGATGACAAAGTTCACAAAGAATTATCAAATACTTTTCTAATAATTTCCATAATATCATGACGGCAGGCAAATAAAAGTTTCTTCCCAAGCTTTTGTTCTAAAAGGACACAAGCATGATATCAGAACTCCTTTTCCGGAAATTATAATTAAAAGTTTATCTATTTTCTTTTTACCAGTTAATTCTGGTAAAAGTTTCCCATTTATATGGACAATGAGAGGAACATTTATTTGTAGCCATTCTTTTAATTTTTGTGATTGTTTAATTCTGTGAATAATTCTTTTTCAACGAGACTGACTGCTTTAATACATATCCTAAACTCTGCAGTTTCGGCAACTACAAATACTGCCTGATACTTTTGTCCTGTTTAGAGTTGTTGCTAAATATGGAGTTATAATATCCATACGCTCTCCCCTCTCTTAACTTTGGATGGACGAGGATATCATGCTGCACCCTCTAATAGTTTTATTTCCTAATCGCGATGTTCATTTTCATTCATTTCGATCTTCTTCATTTGAGCTATCTGTAGAAGATTCGAGTGCTGCTATTTTTGGTTTTTTCTCCTGTGAACGTTTAATTTTTTCTAATCTTTTCTACAGAATATTATTTTTATAAGCAATCAATTCCTCCCGCAAGAGATTTATGTATGTCAAACCAATCACTGATGCTCGTCTGCCATCTTCTCACTGTGCTAGCAAAAAAATTCTATCTTCAGCTATTTTGATTATGTTCAATTAATGCATTGGCATGAGCAATATGGAATAAGTTATCTAATTTTGAAAAAAATGCATGCTTTTTAGTTTTCTTTCTTCTTTAACCAGTCTTCATTCTTCAAATAATTCCAGACATTTATTATCTTTATATCAATGAATTATTTTTGGATAATTAACTTAATAATTAAATTTACAAATGCTTTTATGGACTTGATAGTGTACATCAGGGACTTTTTAATCTATTAAAATAATTTTATTACTACTGGGATTAGATATATTTTTTAAAGTAAAAGGAGAAGAAAACAACAAAATGACTCCAAATTATGAAACTTATGCTTGCTTGAGCTACCAATAAATATTAGTTTTTAGTGATTATATTTTACAAGAATTATTTTTAGATATAATGGAACTAATTTAGAGGGTGAGAGCAATGAATTTTAAAACTTCAAAAATAAGGACCACCCTACTGTGGACAGTGGACGCCCGACGTTTTCAACACGTTCCTCATTAACGCCCCCACAGACATCAACATTTTCAAACAGAACCTTTATTGTATCCTTTTTGGTCCCTTTTAAACATTAAACTTCTTACGCAAACCGTGCCTTGTTTCAGCAATACTGTTGTCCAAGCAGCGAAATTCTAAGACATGAAATTTCTGCTGTTCTGACGAATAAACATTTCTGGTGGTTACTGCTGGGGCCACTGCTGTATTATTTCTGAACGATTTTAACTTTCGCCTCTTTAACTATGGACAGTGGACGCCCGACGTTTTCAGCACGATCATCATTAACGACCCCACTTGAAAAATTTCCGCTGTTCTGACGATAAACATTTATACATAGAAACGTGTAATCGTTGAGCAGCAAAAACTTGCTACAGTACAAAAAAATTGCAGAATGGAGATCTGATGGTGTTAGTTTTCCGACTGTTCCACAATTTTTGGGGTCACCCTCTATTTCTAAATAAAGTAAACGTTTTAAAAAAAGAAAAAAAGGCAGAAAAATTAGACCAATTCGTCATTAAATTCGTACAAAATATGATTGTATGAAGATGTAATGCATCGAAATAAACATAAAATTATTTCTAAATACATAAAAAACAAATATTAACACCTACGATAAATTTCTATTACTTTTAATTTATTGAATTACATTGAAAATATACACTATTAAATAAATATATAACGGTAAATCCTTTTTAATTAAAAAATACAAACGCACATTTATTATCTATCACGCCGTTTACGTAAAACGTTTTAATTATCAGACTTATATTCAATAATGATGGTTCATGTATCTCCATTTATAAATATGTTTGCCTTTAACTTTACAAATACAATTTAAACTCATTTCTCAAAACGAAATTTGCTTTAATCTTGAGAAAGAGAAAATTTTTATGTTTCGATAATTTTTTCGTGGAAAATTTTTAAGTTTCGATAAAAAATATTGCGTGATAGGGTATTTTATGCTAGTCGCAACCCTAGTGAGGAATTACGTAACTCATCAAAAAATGCTCACTTTCTAGGAACGACTTTCGTGCCAATCTTCAAAATACTCACGGCTCATGGTTTTCGCAGAAAACTTTACATGATAAAGATTTTTATTCTCGAATCACCACTGGTAGTAAATTGCATAATTACGCAATTTAAGCTCACTTCTCACTAACAAATATCGCTGTAGATTTCAGCATAAGCGTCTGTCATGGTCAATTTTATGTTTTTATAAAAGTTTTTGCGTGATAAATGTTTTTACGCTAGAAGCGACCATGGGGAGAAAATGCAAAACTACGCAATTTAAACTGATTTCCTGCGATTGAATTTCTCCCATATCCTGTTATGGTCCATTTTTATGTTTTGATAAACAATTTCACTTTATTGTTTTTTTTTTATGCAAGTAGTTCTCATGGTAGTAAATAGAATCTCTACGTAATTTAAACTTACTTTCCACACTTGAATTTTGCTCTAATTTGTTGAATAAGTTTCTGTCTTACAAAGGAACCACTTTTGGTGCAGTTCGCACATGACATCGAGACCTAGAGCATTTTGTAACCCTATACATAAAAGTTAGAAAACCAATAAAATTTCTCTGTTAAAATCATATTTTCGATATTTTTTTATTCTTTTAATTTTTTTATTGGATTTTTAATTGTTAATTTTACGCCAAAAGTGAGTTAAGTCGCCAAGTAGGTTACTATGAATCCAAACCACTTCTCACTCACAGACAGCAGAAGTTATGACATTAGGCCAGGATTGCAGGGAAAAATTCTACAGTGATGAATGAAGCCAATGTCGCGCGCCAAAAATACAATCATAATGTTGTATTTTTTCAAAATGAAATTCGTAGGTTTTTAAAGTAATTAAAAAAAAACTTCTATATTAATAGTGCGATAAGTGGTCTCGAAAATTACATTTTCAGAAAGTTATGTTTTGGAAAAAAAATATATGATTTTAATAGAAAAATTTCATTGATTCTCAAACTTCGTTGTATAGGGCTTTAAAATTCACCAGATCTCAATGCTAGAGGCGAGCTGCACCAAAGAGGTTCCCTTGTTAGTTAAATTTATATTTTTATAAAGGAATTCTCATGATATTTTTATGCTAATAGTTCTCCTGATAAAAATTGCATATCTACACATATTAAATTCATTTCACACAAACGAATCTATCTCGCTTGCATTCCATATTCTACAGAAATAAAATTAGTTCACCTAAGAATAGCATACCATTTTCAATATGTTTGAAGTAGTGTAACCTCATTAAAATACATCTTTCCCATTAGACCATAGCATAAAGTGAATCTTTTGAGTTTCCCTGTAAACGAAACGTAAGTACTACACACTCCATTGTTTGCAAAGTTAAAGCACGGACATGTACCAGACAGACAAACCAAAGTCTTAAACACTTTTCAACTATGTTGGAAAGGGTCCAAATATAATTCAAAATTTCTTTTAAAATGCTCTTTGCAACAAAATTTCTGTTCGTTTTCTTAAAAGTCAAGCAACACATCTTTTTTGCTTCAATTTGTTACTTTTTTTAATATTTTGAAAAATGTGAATGGGCTTATGGGACACACGTTATGCATTCATATATATTTAACACTGAGTTTCTTTATAAATAAAATTTCCGGCCTATATGTCGCTGATCAAACAATTATGTTTCGACCATAAATTTTATTTAATAATGCTAGTCAAATATTTACAACGATCTAAGAAGTTACATTATATAAAATAAAATTTCTGGGTCGAAACATAATTGTTAGATCCGCGTATTATAGATCGCAAATTAAGGTATATATATGTATGTGTGTGTGTGTGTGTGTGCGTGTGTTTTCGTGAAGTCAATTTATTTTTTATATGTTCTAACAATTATTAAATTTCAGTTTCAAGAAAAATACAGTATGTTAATTTAATAAAATTTAAATTTATGTAACCGCCACACCAGAAATAAAAGGCAATTTAATAAATGAAATTTAGATTTTTAAATGTCCACCGCATTTTAAAGAACATTTTATCATTTGTTAAAGATATTTTACTTTTTCTTTTCGACACTGAAGAAGATAAATTGATATTTAGCTATGAAAGAAATTTGGTTTTCATATTCTTTATATGCACTATCCTCAACAACTGCTCTTGACACTTTCTATAAACTATGATAAATGATTCATGCAATCAATATTATTATTTATAGATGCGCACCTGTTGAAATATCTCAATGCAATTTTTATTTTATTTCTTTTTCTGTATATTGAATTAAATAATTTTTAATACATAAAATATTGTTAAAATACTTTTTTTATAATTACCCATTTTGAGATTTTTTTAAGAGTCTTTATTTGCTTATTTATAAAAAAAAGTTTTAAACCTTTGAAAATATATTAAACAAATAGTATGAAATGAAACTATAAAATTTAAACAGTAAAACAACTGAACGGATTGACGTATTTTATGATATTATGTGTCGCACAATTATTGGTGTATAATTTATTACCATTCCAAAATAATAAAAAAGTTTTTTGTTAAATATATAAATCTGACGTAAGTAAACATGTCAATTATACGTTGATAAACTAAGCCGAACTCAAAACTTTTTAAATGTAATTTGTTACTCGTCATTACTTATTTATAAAGATTGTATATTGTACCTTGCATGAATTCATACATGATTGTCATCAGTATCCGAGTAATTTATCTGACATTCGGATAAATGATCTTGTGATGTTAAATTTAGTTATATCTGTCACATCACATGTACAGCACCCCCTTTCGTTGTAATATCCCCCAAATTCAACTGGGACTTGCTGGCAATAGCCAAAAACCTATAAATGAAATTTGGTTCAATTCTAGGCATAACTTCATACAATTTTCAATGATACAAAGAGGACATACACAGGGACACACAGACACACAGATAGTCAGACATTTTGTAAAATCATGTTTTTTGGAATCTCTAATACCTAAAATGTGTAAATCCGTTGAATATCGGAAGTCGAAAATTTTTTCGATTGGAATACTTTCTTCTATTATAAACAGAAGAAAGCACAAAAGAAAATATTTTATGTGTTTTTCTTCCTCACAACAATACATGCCTACAGAAGTTTTCTTTCTTTTACATTTTTACCAATTGCTGTGTCTTGCGATGGCATGTCAGTATTTTCTTTCAGATCTTTTTGTAGGTACATTCTTACAGATACAGATTCAATTTTCATAATTAGGAATCTTTTTACATTTGAAATGTTTACATGTTATTCTAGTTAAGAATTTTTGAGCTAACTACATTTTAAAAAAATTTTTATTCATGTAAAACTTTATATTCATTATATTGAAAAATGTAACATTATAGTTTTTTTTCTTCTTTTTTTTTAAACTGAAGAGAGATTTTAAATCACGGATGATGACAGAAGGTTTGAAAGAACTTACAATCAAACAACAGAAAATCTCGTATTGAAAAGAAATCAAGAGAAATTGATGAAATTCTTTTGAAGGATTTTTGAGATTTAAATTTTATTGAGGGGTTTATAATTTTTCTTACAATGTTATTCACTCTGGTCAATGCCCTGCCAATAAAGTCGATCTGACATTGGTCAGAATGTTATTTTTCAAATTTTGGAGTGTCATTTCTTTTTTTGAATTTCATAGATTTTTGAATTTATAGTGTTTTGTAACATTTTTCATGTTTTGTAATATTCTGGAGATGATGAAAAAGAGGCCGATTGTTATACATAAATTCATAGTTGCATTATATTCATCTATTCAAGGCTTCCTTGAAATCAAAGTTTAAAGTAAAAGTATTTACTTTTATATCGATGCATTTTGTTTTTTCATCATCTCTTGAATAACATACTTACGTATTTGAAACGACCGGCACGTCGTTTCATTCTCAGACTTCAAGTGTAGATAATTTATTAAGTAGCAGTCAGTAACTCTCAATTCAGGATCACGGCGATCACCGGGATCGGCTCGTTTGTGACGTCATACGAAAGTAGCCAATGGCGCTTCAGATATAAGTTTGTATGTTTAAAATGGCAACGTGTAAATGCAAAACAACTGCTAAAAGTGTGTATAAAAGGTCTGGACTTTTTTGGTGCCGTTGCCTGTTGTTTTTTACATTTTTGCTTGTCAATTATACAGGGGGGTTCAGAACTATATGTCAAAAATGCAAAGGCAGGTAGAGTGGACCTAAATAAGCAGATTTCGTATAGGAATGTGAATGCGGAAATCCAGCGTTGAGACAGGAGAGGGCGCTGTTGAGTTCGGTGGATGAAAGAGCTTAGCTGGCTTGAATCGTCATTCCCTGCACCGATTTCGAGCAACATCAATCGTTACACCAATGCGAAGCTTCCCGACATGCATTTCGTCTATCGGGCTGCGCAAGGAAATGGAGCCGCTGTACAAAGGATGTGCATGGAACTATTCCCGGGTAGAAATCTGCGGAATCGCCGAATATTTGAGCATCTTCATCGGGTGGTGTGTGCGAGTGCATCGTTTTATGCTTCCAGGCGTAATACGGGCACTGGAAGACATCTCAGAATTCCCGCAGTAGAAGGAGAAATATTACGCACAGTAGAGGATAGTCCTTCGACAGGCTTGAGAGACGTTGTACGTCCGCATCTTTTCAGCAGCCCCATACATAAAATACATGTCAGCAAGTTTCACTTTGGTATAACGATGCATGTTGCTCGAAATCCATGCGGGAAATGACGATTCAAGCCAGCGAAATGCTTTCATCCGCAGCACTCAACAGCGCCCTCTACTGCCTCAACTCTGGATTTCCGCACTCACATTTCTATACGAAATATGCTTATTTAGGTCCAATCTACCTGCCTTTACATTTTTGACATATAGTTCTGAACCATCCTGTATTTTGATCACAAAATGTAGCTGCATATTTATTATATTTTTCGTTATTTCAGATAACAGCACCGTTATGTTGTATTTTGTTATTCACCTCATCACTTAATAAACTAGTATGCTTTTAAAGGAATTGATGTCGTAAAAATCTTTTACACAATCTCTGCCAACTCTGCTCAGACATATTAAAAATGGCTAACAAAAATACTAATCAAAACGAACTTATCCAACTTTATTAAATAAATATTGTAAAAACAATGATGAAAATAAGCGTATCTTCAAAGTTAACCAAGACGTTTAGGAGAGTTTACAAAATATGAAATACAAAATCGATATTATAAAATACGTTAATAATTTATGCAACAATGACTTCAAATGGTAATTAAAATGCAACATCATTTGCTATTTATCATATTTGCGTGAATTTTAAAAGTAATTTACCGAAGGCGTGTTTGGAATTTGGGTTAACATGATTATACCCCCAAGTTACTAAGAAACATTACGATTAAAATTATTTAAAAATGATTAATTCACGAAAAGCTCATTTATTGGATAAATAATATGTGAATATTTCAGACGTTCCTGCTTACATCCAGAGGTTATGATATGAGATAATAGTTTTAAGTTTGTTTATACCAATTGTGCTTCCATAAAAATGCGTTTTCAATATTACAAAGGTCTGTTAACTAATTTAGTTAACGATGTAAATTAAATTTTTATTTAAGCACTTTTTAATAAGTAGGACAAATTTTTAGTACGACTATTAATAATATATGATTTTTCTTTTAATTTAAGATGAAGATAAAATAAAAATTGGTAATGTAACGTTGAAAAAATATAAAATGCGATGAGATAAATGCATGCAGGAAAATGTACCGTATACTGTTCCAATAATGAGTAAAAAATTTGTAGTATTCTTAAATATTTTGAATGAATATTGGTGATAATACAAAGAAAAAAAAATACCAACATCAATGCAGGGATAGGAAAAACAGTCACTTTACATTATGAGGTTCTATTCTTCTGCCAGTAAATGGTTAAAATAAAGCATCTACATTGTAATACATTACCAATGCCCGGAACGTTTTTGATATCGGGATATTTTGCACCTTTTAAATTTTCAGTTTTTGTAGGAGTACGGGAAGTTTTTTGAAGTTTGGAAACCTTATTTATCGTTTCGTAAAATTTAAGGTAATATTCTGAATTTTTCTTTCATTTTTTTTATTTTAAAGTTTAATATTCTTATAAGGATTCTAAACTGAATGCTCAAAACTAAGATTTACTGCGGACAACAACATACTTTTTAGAGTAGTTAATTTTCATTTTATTTCTTCATTTCTTTAAAATATCTGCTATGAACAGATTTAATAAAGTAGCATTTAATTGTATTGCATCCTTAACTTTACCAAAATTGATGAATGATTCCTTAATACTGGTTCATCATCTTCTACACTTATGTATCCTATATCCCATAATTTTACTCACTCACAACAAAAATAAAGATTTCTTAGTACCTGCCATAGTTATATCTGAAGATATCTGTAGACAGGGAAACCAAACTTCTTTTTTTTCACTGTTCAGACATTAACAATTTCGGTACCATTCAAAATGTCAAAAATTTAAATATAGTATACACTGGCTGTAGAAAAGTTTTACTGTCTTAGAATGAAAATGCATACTTTCAAGTAAATTTATCACTCCCTTGATTCCTTAATACTGGTTCATCATCTTCTACACTTATGTATCCTATATCTCATAATTTTACTCACTAACAACAAAAATAAAGATTTGTTAGTACCTACCATAGTTATATCTGAAAATGTCTGTAGACAGGGAAGGTGACCAAAACTTCCTTTCCTTCACTGTTCTGACACTAACAATTTCGGTACCATTCACAATGTCAAAAATTTAAATATAGTATACACTGGCTGTAGAAAAGTTTTACTGTCTTAGAATGAAAATGCATACTTTCAAGTAAATTTATCACTCCCTTGATTCCTTAATACTGGTTCATCATCTTCTACACTTATGTATCCTATATCTCATAATTTTACTCACTAACAACAAAAATAAAGATTTGTTAGTACCTACCATAGTTATATCTGAAAATATCTGTAGACAGGGAAGTTGACCAAAACTTCCTTTCCTTCACTGTTCTGACACTAACAATTTCGGTACCATTCACAATGTCAAAAATTTAAATATAGTATACACTGGCTGTAGAAAAGTTTTACTGTCTTAGAATGAAAATGCATACTTTCAAGTAAATTTATCACTCCCTTGATTCCTTAATACTGGTTCATCATCTTCTACACTTATGTATCCTATATCTCATAAGTTTACTCACTAACAACAAAAATAAAGATTTGTTAGTACCTACCATAGTTATATCTGAAAATGTCTGTAGACAGGGAAGGTGACCAAAACTTCCTTTCCTTCACTGTTCTGACACTAACAATTTCGGTACCATTCACAATGTCAAAAATTTAAATATAGTATACACTGGCTATAGAAAAGTTTTACAGTCTTAGAATGAAAATGCATACTTTCAAGTAAATTTATCACTCCCTTGATTCCTTAATACTGGTTCATCATCTTCTACACTTATGTATCCTATATCTCATAATTTTACTCACTAACAGCAAAAATAAAGATTTGTTAGTACCTACCATAGTTATATCTGAAAATGTCTGTAGACAGGGAAGGTGACCAAAACTTCCTTTCCTTCACTGTTCTGACACTAACAATTTCGGTACCATTCACAATGTCAAAAATTTAAATATAGTATACACTGGCTGTAGAAAAGTTTTACTGTCTTAGAATGAAAATGCATACTTTCAAGTAAATTTATCACTCCCTTGATTCCTTAATACTGGTTCATCATCTTCGACACTTATGTATCCTATATCTCATAATTTTACTCACTAACAACAAAAATAAAGATTTGTTAGTACCTACCATAGTTATATCTGAAAATGTCTGTAGACAGGGAAGGTGACCAAAACTTCCTTTCCTTCACTGTTCTGACACTAACAATTTCGGTACCATTCACAATGTCAAAAATTTAAATATAGTATACACTGGCTGTAGAAAAGTTTTACTGTCTTAGAATGAAAATGCATACTTTCAAGTAAATTTATCACTCCCTTGATTCCTTAATACTGGTTCATCATCTTCTACACTTATGTATCCTATATCTCATAATTTTACTCACTAACAACAAAAATAAAGATTTCTTAGTACCTGCCATAGTTATATCTGAAAATGTCTGTAGACAGGGAAGGTGACCAAAACTTCCTTTCCTTCACTGTTCTGACACTAACAATTTCGGTACCATTCACAATGTCAAAAATTTAAATATAGTATACACTGGCTGTAGAAAAGTTTTACTGTCTTAGAATGAAAATGCATACTTTCAAGTAAATTTATCACTCCCTTGATTCCTTAATACTGGTTCATCATCTTCTACACTTATGTATCCTATATCTCATAATTTTACTCACTAACAACAAAAATAAAGATTTGTTAGTACCTACCATAGTTATATCTGAAAATGTCTGTAGACAGGGAAGGTGACCAAAACTTCCTTTCCTTCACTGTTCTGACACTAACAATTTCGGTACCATTCACAATGTCAAAAATTTAAATATAGTATACACTGGCTGTAGAAAAGTTTTACTGTCTTAGAATGAAAATGCATACTTTCAAGTAAATTTATCACTCCCTTGATTCCTTAATACTGGTTCATCATCTTCGACACTTATGTATCCTATATCTCATAATTTTACTCACTAACAACAAAAATAAAGATTTGTTAGTACCTACCATAGTTATATCTGAAAATGTCTGTAGACAGGGAAGGTGACCAAAACTTCCTTTCCTTCACTGTTCTGACACTAACAATTTCGGTACCATTCACAATGTCAAAAATTTAAATATAGTATACACTGGCTGTAGAAAAGTTTTACTGTCTTAGAATGAAAATGCATACTTTCAAGTAAATTTATCACTCCCTTGATTCCTTAATACTGGTTCATCATCTTCTACACTTATGTATCCTATATCTCATAATTTTACTCACTAACAACAAAAATAAAGATTTCTTAGTACCTGCCATAGTTATATCTGAAAATGTCTGTAGACAGGGAAGGTGACCAAAACTTCCTTTCCTTCACTGTTCTGACACTAACAATTTCGGTACCATTCACAATGTCAAAAATTTAAATATAGTATACACTGGCTGTAGAAAAGTTTTACTGTCTTAGAATGAAAATGCATACTTTCAAGTAAATTTATCACTCCCTTGATTCCTTAATACTGGTTCATCATCTTCTACACTTATGTATCCTATATCTCATAATTTTACTCACTAACAACAAAAATAAAGATTTGTTAGTACCTACCATAGTTATATCTGAAAATGTCTGTAGACAGGGAAGGTGACCAAAACTTCCTTTCCTTCACTGTTCTGACACTAACAATTTCGGTACCATTCACAATGTCAAAAATTTAAATATAGTATACACTGGCTGTAGAAAAGTTTTACTGTCTTAGAATGAAAATGCATACTTTCAAGTAAATTTATCACTCCCTTGATTCCTTAATACTGGTTCATCATCTTCTACACTTATGTATCCTATATCTCATAATTTTACTCACTAACAACAAAAATAAAGATTTGTTAGTACCTACCATAATTATATCTGAAAATGTCTGTAGACAGGGAAGGTGACCAAAACTTCCTTTCCTTCACTGTTCTGACACTAACAATTTCGGTACCATTCACAATGTCAAAAATTTAAATATAGTATACACTGGCTGTAGAAAAGTTTTACTGTCTTAGAATGAAAATGCATACTTTCAAGTAAATTTATCACTCCCTTGATTCCTTAATACTGGTTCATCATCTTCTACACTTATGTATCCTATATCTCATAAGTTTACTCACTAACAACAAAAATAAAGATTTGTTAGTACCTACCATAGTTATATCTGAAAATGTCTGTAGACAGGGAAGGTGACCAAAACTTCCTTTCCTTCACTGTTCTGACACTAACAATTTCGGTACCATTCACAATGTCAAAAATTTAAATATAGTATACACTGGCTATAGAAAAGTTTTACAGTCTTAGAATGAAAATGCATACTTTCAAGTAAATTTATCACTCCCTTGATTCCTTAATACTGGTTCATCATCTTCTACACTTATGTATCCTATATCTCATAATTTTACTCACTAACAACAAAAATAAAGATTTGTTAGTACCTACCATAGTTATATCTGAAAATGTCTGTAGACAGGGAAGGTGACCAAAACTTCCTTTCCTTCACTGTTCTGACACTAACAATTTCGGTACCATTCACAATGTCAAAAATTTAAATATAGTATACACTGGCTGTAGAAAAGTTTTACTGTCTTAGAATGAAAATGCATACTTTCAAGTAAATTTATCACTCCCTTGATTCCTTAATACTGGTTCATCATCTTCGACACTTATGTATCCTATATCTCATAATTTTACTCACTAACAACAAAAATAAAGATTTGTTAGTACCTACCATAGTTATATCTGAAAATGTCTGTAGACAGGGAAGGTGACCAAAACTTCCTTTCCTTCACTGTTCTGACACTAACAATTTCGGTACCATTCACAATGTCAAAAATTTAAATATAGTATACACTGGCTGTAGAAAAGTTTTACTGTCTTAGAATGAAAATGCATACTTTCAAGTAAATTTATCACTCCCTTGATTCCTTAATACTGGTTCATCATCTTCTACACTTATGTATCCTATATCTCATAATTTTACTCACTAACAACAAAAATAAAGATTTCTTAGTACCTGCCATAGTTATATCTGAAAATGTCTGTAGACAGGGAAGGTGACCAAAACTTCCTTTCCTTCACTGTTCTGACACTAACAATTTCGGTACCATTCACAATGTCAAAAATTTAAATATAGTATACACTGGCTGTAGAAAAGTTTTACTGTCTTAGAATGAAAATGCATACTTTCAAGTAAATTTATCACTCCCTTGATTCCTTAATACTGGTTCATCATCTTCTACACTTATGTATCCTATATCTCATAATTTTACTCACTAACAACAAAAATAAAGATTTGTTAGTACCTACCATAGTTATATCTGAAAATGTCTGTAGACAGGGAAGGTGACCAAAACTTCCTTTCCTTCACTGTTCTGACACTAACAATTTCGGTACCATTCACAATGTCAAAAATTTAAATATAGTATACACTGGCTGTAGAAAAGTTTTACTGTCTTAGAATGAAAATGCATACTTTCAAGTAAATTTATCACTCCCTTGATTCCTTAATACTGGTTCATCATCTTCTACACTTATGTATCCTATATCTCATAATTTTACTCACTAACAACAAAAATAAAGATTTGTTAGTACCTACCATAATTATATCTGAAAATGTCTGTAGACAGGGAAGGTGACCAAAACTTCCTTTCCTTCACTGTTCTGACACTAACAATTTCGGTACCATTCACAATGTCAAAAATTTAAATATAGTATACACTGGCTGTAGAAAAGTTTTACTGTCTTAGAATGAAAATGCATACTTTCAAGTAAATTTATCACTCCCTTGATTCCTTAATACTGGTTCATCATCTTCTACACTTATGTATCCTATATCTCATAATTTTACTCACTAACAACAAAAATAAAGATTTCTTAGTACCTGCCATAGTTATATCTGAAAATGTCTGTAGACAGGGAAGGTGACCAAAACTTCCTTTCCTTCACTGTTCTGACACTAACAATTTCGGTACCATTCACAATGTCAAAAATTTAAATATAGTATACACTGGCTGTAGAAAACTTTTACTGTCTTAGAATGAAAATGCATACTTTCAAGTAAATTTATCACTCCCTTGATTCCTTAATACTGGTTCATCATCTTCTACACTTATGTATCCTATATCTCATAATTTTACTCACTAACAACAAAAATAAAGATTTGTTAGTACCTACCATAGTTATATCTGAAAATGTCTGTAGACAGGGAAGGTGACCAAAACTTCCTTTCCTTCACTGTTCTGACACTAACAATTTCGGTACCATTCACAATGTCAAAAATTTAAATATAGTATACACTGGCTGTAGAAAAGTTTTACTGTCTTAGAATGAAAATGCATACTTTCAAGTAAATTTATCACTCCCTTGATTCCTTAATACTGGTTCATCATCTTCTACACTTATGTATCCTATATCTCATAATTTTACTCACTAACAACAAAAATAAAGATTTGTTAGTACCTACCATAGTTATATCTGAAAATGTCTGTAGACAGGGAAGGTGACCAAAACTTCCTTTCCTTCACTGTTCTGACACTAACAATTTCGGTACCATTCACAATGTCAAAAATTTAAATATAGTATACACTGGCTGTAGAAAAGTTTTACTGTCTTAGAATGAAAATGCATGCTTTCAAGTAAATTTATCACTCCCTTGATTCCTTAATACTGGTTCATCATCTTCTACACTTATGTATCCTATATCTCATAATTTTACTCACTAACAACAAAAATAAAGATTTCTTAGTACCTGCCATAGTTATATCTGAAAATGTCTGTAGACAGGGAAGGTGACCAAAACTTCCTTTCCTTCACTGTTCTGACACTAACAATTTCGGTACCATTCACAATGTCAAAAATTTAAATATAGTATACACTGGCTGTAGAAAAGTTTTACTGTCTTAGAATGAAAATGCATACTTTCAAGTAAATTTATCACTCCCTTGATTCCTTAATACTGGTTCATCATCTTCTACACTTATGTATCCTATATCTCATAATTTTACTCACTAACAACAAAAATAAAGATTTGTTAGTACCTACCATAGTTATATCTGAAAATGTCTGTAGACAGGGAAGGTGACCAAAACTTCCTTTCCTTCACTGTTCTGACACTAACAATTTCGGTACCATTCACAATGTCAAAAATTTAAATATAGTATACACTGGCTGTAGAAAAGTTTTACTGTCTTAGAATGAAAATGCATACTTTCAAGTAAATTTATCACTCCCTTGATTCCTTAATACTGGTTCATCATCTTCTACACTTATGTATCCTATATCTCATAATTTTACTCACTAACAACAAAAATAAAGATTTGTTAGTACCTACCATAGTTATATCTGAAAATGTCTGTAGACAGGGAAGGTGACCAAAACTTCCTTTCCTTCACTGTTCTGACACTAACAATTTCGGTACCATTCACAATGTCAAAAATTTAAATATAGTATACACTGGCTGTAGAAAAGTTTTACTGTCTTAGAATGAAAATGCATACTTTCAAGTAAATTTATCACTCCCTTGATTCCTTAATACTGGTTCATCATCTTCTACACTTATGTATCCTATATCTCATAATTTTACTCACTAACAACAAAAATAAAGATTTGTTAGTACCTACCATAGTTATATCTGAAAATATCTGTAGACAGGGAAGTTGACCAAAACTTCCTTTCCTTCACTGTTCTGACACTAACAATTTCGGTACCATTCACAATGTAAAAAAATTAAGTATAGTATATACTGGTTGTAGAAAGTTTTACTGTCTTATATTGAAAATGCATATTTTCAAGTAAATTTATCACCCACTATCACAAAATTCATATGCGTAATACATTTACGACTCGATAAATGAGGTGCTAAGTGTGAGTTTAAATCGAAAGAGACGTTAACAAAATAATTTCCATAACATTTTCGAATACAAAAACCAATTTTACTAAATATCATGCAGTCTTCTTTTATTATTCAAAATATTCCCGTTTAAAAAAATGAAGCATTTTTCATTTTTTATATTCATATTTTTGACGAAATTTCTTGCTTTTCACGTTTTTTAATACTTTTTAACACTTTCCAAAATAGTTGAAAAGTGTTTATGCATTCGGTTTTTCTGGCAGTCGGTCTGTTCGTCCGTGCTCTAACTCGCGTAAATATACTTTGATTGCCATGTAATTGATATATGTTATTTGGATTTACCATGGCATGTTCGATACTGAAAATGAAGTATGAAGCATTTACAGTTCATAAGGGCACTTGAAAATAATGATAATAATAATCACTCAGGCATGCACGTTGGGAGAGCATAATAATCGAAATCAACTTATAATAAATGGAAATGAACATTCTTGAATTAAATCTGGTAATTCGTGATTTGTGAAGGAATTGAAGAAATGCAGTAAAATATCATTTTCTTGTTACGAGATTCTGGTGTATTGTATGTAAAATAATTCTAACGATTAGTCTTTTTCATGTTTTAATATACGTTCACTCCACACAGACGGACACACATTAAACACTTAATAAGATATTAAACATTAATTAAACATATTCGAGAAATTTTAAAATCTAATTCTGGAAGCCGCATTTTGCTTCTTTTTGATCCGAGAACATCATGATACTGCTACATAATTCTATTGCGTCACTGGGGGGGGATTCCCCGCTATAGACAGTCGGCGCCAATCTGCACCGCTCACGTGATTCGCAACACACTGCCCCACCATGAACATAGGGGTGTTCATCACTAAACATATATATATATATATATAACAATACAAATTACATCAAATACAATCATTAAATAATAATACAAGTTATACAAATTAAATCAAATACAAATATTGAATAATAATAAAATTATACATACTTCAAGGCTAATTTTTAAAAAACAATTCAACACTAATTCAACTAAATAAAGAAAGAAAAAAAATTATATTAGAGTTCAATTATTACAGTTACTGTTCAAATTTTGTCTCAGTCCATTATAGTTCAAGATTGTAGATTAATTGAATAGGTCTTTCTATTATGGACTTTTCAGTCTTAATTTTACAGGCTCTCACCTTGCCATCTCTTCCAGGAAATATTTCCGTAATTTTACCTAAACTCCAGAAATTTCTGGGTAATTTATCATCTTTAATTAATACAATATCATTTATTTTAAATTGGGGAATATTGGTTTTATGTAAACTTTGGTGGGCTGACCTCAAATTTAATAAGAATTCATTCTTCCATCTAGACCAAAACATCCGCATCAATTTTTCCCAATAGTTAAAGGCCTTAAGCATTGTTTTCCTGGAAGAGAAATTAGAGTCAAGGTGAAGCCGTACGGGGGGAAGAGAAGATATTCTTCTCCCTATTAAAAAATGGGCAGGAGTTAATGGTAGGGGGTCCTGCCTTTCATCACTTATGTAAGTCATGGGTCTGGCGTTCACCATTCCTTCAAGCTCAATAAGTACTGTATGCAACTCATTAAGGGTCAGAGAATATCCGCCCAATGTCTTTCGCAGCGCAGTTTTTACAGACCTTACCGTTCTTTCATAAAATCCGCCCCACCAGGCGGCCCTTTCCACTATATACTTCCATTTTATGTTATTGGAAGCAAAAAATTCTTTCACCTCTGGATGAGTCACTATAGTCCATAGTCTCTTAAGTTCTATTTCAGCAAGTTTAAAAGTCCGTGCGTTATCGGAGTAAACAACGGAACATAATCCACGACGAGCGATGAACCGTCTAAAGGCAAGTAAGAATGTTTGTGTTGACAAATTGTCAACAAGTTCCAGGTGGATATTTCTTGTTACAGCACACGTAATTGGTAATATATACTGTTTACTGTCAGAATCTTTTACAAATAAAGGTCCTGCAAAATCGACTCCTATTACACTATATGGAGCTGACTGTTCGACACGATCAGGTGGCAATGGAGTTATCGTCTGGTCTCCTGGAATTGATGAAAACCTTTTGCAAATAATGCATTTTTTCAGTTGATTTTTTATTGTTTGTCTAGCTTTTAGTAACCAGAATTTTTCTCTCCCTTGTACGAGTGTGTGAGAAACCGCCGAATGAAACACTCTAGAATGAGCATCCCAAATTATCAATTCCGAAAACTTCGTTTTGGGCGGAAGAATTATCGGGTGTTTTTCATCCGTTGAAAAATCAGCCTTCCAAAGTCGACCAGAGACACGCAGGACGCCTTCGGAATCAAGGTAGGGGTTCAAACAAAGCAAGTGCGAGTCTTTTGGAAGAGGTTTGGCATTTTTTAAACACTGTATATCATTAGAAAAAAATTCACTTTGAACTAGCCTTATCCAATACAGCTCTGCTTCTCGAAGATTTTCTGATGTAAGTGCACAGACTTTCTCGTGATTGCCCTTTAGCAATTTTATAAAATATAACACGTAAGCAGTTACTCTTAATAATTTTTTCAAGCTACTAAATTTATTTATATCGATTATTTTTTCATTAACAATGATTGAATTAACCGTAATTTCATCTTTACATTCATTTTCATCTTCTGGAATGAATGATTTGATTTTTAACTTATTTTCTTTAGGCCAAAGATTATCGGGATAATTAAGCCACTCAGGACCATACCACCAGCGTCTTGAATTTATTAACTCTTTGGAAGAGAGCCCTCTAGTAAGCATGTCTGCTGGGTTATCTTTGCTATTGACATGCCGCCAAGAACTAGGATCGGTCATTTTCTGAATTTCAGCTACGCGGTTAGAAACATACGGTTTCCACTTGGAGGCCGATCCCTTTATCGAGTGCAAATCTATAGTAGAATCGGACCACAAAATTATATTTTCAATATAACTGAAAAGATGTTTAATATGGTTGGCAATTCTAGCAGCTGTTAAAGCTCCTAAGAGCTCCAATCGCGGCAAGGTAACTCTTTTTAAAGGAGCAACTCGAGATTTAGAAATTATATAGCAAGTGGTAAAATGCCCGTCTGATGTCCTATATCTAAAATAGGCTACAGCTCCGTATGATTTTAACGAAGCATCAGAAAAAACATGAACTTGAACTTTGTTTACTGTTACATCTGAGTCAAAATAATATCTAGGTATTTTTATATTTTCTAGTAGTTTTGTTTCTTTATACCAAGTTTGATATTTATTTACAATTTCTTCGGAAAATGTGTCATCCCAGTCAAGACCAGATTCCCATAATTCCTGTAAGAGGAGCTTAATTATAATCATAAAGTGATTGAGGAATCCGATTGGATCAAATATTTAGCAGCAGTGTGGAGAACGTGTCTTTTGGTGAATTTTAAATCACCGTTTGACGCTAAAGATGTCAAATCTATGGACGGAAAGTCCTCCTTATTGTTCCAATTTATTCCTAGTATTTTAAGGTTTGATTGTTTTTCTTCTATTTCAATTACAGGGTCGGCATTCTTCCACTGTTCCTTTAATTCTACAGAATTGGAGTTAAATTTCCGTAACTTCATATTCGCGTCTTTAAAAATTGAAACTGCACAAGATGACAGCTTAAAGGCTTCTGGTACCGTAGACGCTCCGTGAATTAAATCGTCTACGTATAAATAATTATCCAACATGTGGTATGCGATGGGATTGGCCTCTTTATAATTTTTAATGTGCTTTTTAGAGTTGAAGCTAAAACATAAGGAGAACTGGTGAGGACAAAACAATGTCGATTAAAATGATATAAGGTTGGTGGTTTATTTATGTCGCAGTCATCAAAATATAAAAAACATAAATAATCTCTGTCACTCCTCGATACCTCTATTTGCAGGAAGGCTCTGGCCAAATCCCCACAAAAAGCAATTTTATGCCGCCTGAAATTCAGTATAACATCTATGAGATAAGGATTTAAATTTTTCCCTGAGAAAAACATTCATTTAAACTTTTGTTACTACCCTGTCGACTGCTCGCATCATAAGCAATTCTAGTTTTAGAGCTAGAATAATTTTCTCTAAAAACTGCTCTATAAGGCATTACGTAATCTACAGAACAATTATCATTACACTTTTGAATAATTCCCTCATTCAATTGTTCCTTCATAATTTCATTATATCTTAAAAATAAAGATTGATAATCTTTTAACCGTCTTTCCAAAACTGCAAATCTTTTTTCCGCGACTTGGTAATTGTTACATAAATTTTGTCTATCCGTATCACATCGCCACAAAAGTGGTGCTACGTACCTATCATTTTCGAAATATATTTGCTTCTCGAATTTATTTATGACCTCAAAATGTTCATCATCTTGTTTATCTTTTTGATAAAATAGAAACGATTCCATTTCCCATAAGTTTCTTAAGTCATTATCTATTGACGAGCATATTATTTTTAAACAGGAAGTAATCTGTAATTTAGCGCCATAAATTCTACCTACTAAAGTTTTTCCAAATATCGTTGGTTGAATAAACAACGATTGATTTATTTTTTTAACTTCTCCAATTATCGTTGAAAACATATAATCAGCACCTAAAAGAATTTGGATGGGTTTTGCATGAATAAATGTGTCAGCAAATTCATTTTCATTAAGACCTAGTTTATTTATTAACTGAGAATCAACTGAGGCGATAATTTTCGCTCCGCTAATGACCTCTGACACAAGCGCTTCAATTTGTATGTCAGCGTAGAGGGGACAACGCGACTGCGTACTGTAATATTCACAACACCGAACTCCTGTTCTATGGCTTTGCGGTTTCCGAACGTATAAACTAGAAACTTTTCTTTTTTCATAGGTTTTAATATCAAAGTTGTCGCTAGACTTTCTGTAAGGAATGTTCTAGAAGAAGCCGAGTCATATAAAAGCCTCGTATATAAGGTTTTACAGGTACCTTGCACCTGTACACAAGCGGTTTGTAATAATGTTGAATATTTTTAGGAATTTTGTGTCTTAATAACTGACGATAATACAGTTTGGTTTTCGAGAATTCGGGAAGATTCGGGTGTTTCCGCATTCTCAACGGGACGATTTTTAGCTTTCTTAGTGGGGCAAAATAAATAATTATGCTGATAACTTTGGCATAATTCGCAAGGTTGAATTTTTACTTTACAAGAAGATAATAGGTGATTTTTATACAAACATCGATAACACCTCCCACTTGTTTTTAACTTATAACGTTTTTGTTCGTCCGAGATTTGCTTACATTTTAAACTATAATGATTCGAATTGCAAAATATGCAAGCATTTTTTACAACCGTGTTAAGCGCGACTGAAGTGGGAACATTAGTTTTTAATCTAGTCGGATTTTTTCTTTCCCATCGAGATGTTTCATTATTTTTTAAGGAATTTCCTGACACCGCGTTAGCCGCTTCTCGTGATTCTATTTCAAACTTTATAAAATTCATTAATTCATTGACGTCACCAGATTTATCAACATTTTTTTCTTTGAAATTCTACAACCAAATTATGGGGTAATTGCCTTAAAATTGTTGGAATCAGTAAATATCCGAAATTATCTGAAGCCACCTCCATCGCTTGTAAATTTCTAATGCTAACTTCGCATTCATCGTACAATTCTCGTAACGATCTGGTATTTGAAGCAGACTTTACAGGCTCAATTTCTAATAGTTTATTTATAAACCCACTAATCAAATATTCTGTTTTTCCATATCTATTTTCTAATAACTCTAGAGACGATTTATAATTTTGTTCATTTAGTGCAAATCCTGAAATCGTTTTATAAGCTTCTCCTGAACGAAACGATTTCAAATATATGAACTTTTCAATACTACTCAAGTTTTCATTAGAATCTATGGTACTTTTAAAACTATTTATAAACTGAAGAAATGTGTTAGGATCACCTTTAAATATTGGTATAGTTATCTTGGGTACATTTATTACTGGTGATCGTGTATTAGGATAGGGAACTGTACTTGCATTTGATGCAGAACTTGTGTTACTCAATTCAGCGTTAGCTTTAAATTTCTTTAGTTTTCCTTTAATTTTAAATTTTGCTTCATTAATTGTGTCGTCATACTCAATAGCATTTTGAATTTCTGCTTCAAAAAGAGTAGTATCAGATATTAACACTTCAAATTTAGGATTTATTAACTTTAATTCATCTTGTTTTTCAGATAAATTATTCAAAAATTCAGAGAGTTGTTCAAAATCACTTTCGTTTTCTAAATCTACACTTTGAATAAATGTATCTATTTTAGTAATCAATTTGGTATTACAGGCAATTTTAATTACTTTTCGATTTGATTTTAATTTCTCTAGATCCATTCTTAAAAATAAATAAAAGGTACAGTACCTGATTTTGCCGGGATAAAATCTTAATCCAGTGAGTAGTCTTCGAATCTTGTAAATAATGCGATAATATTAATTCTTCAAGAACATAAAATATCACGGGATTCGTGCACCATGAAAATAATGATAATAATAATCACTCAGGCATACACGTTGGGAGAGCATAATAATCGAAATCAACTTATAATAAATCGAAATGAATATTCTTGAATTAAATCGGGTAATTCGTGATTTGTGAAGGAATTGGAGAAATGCAGTAAAATATCATTTTCTTGTTACGAGATTCTGGTGTATTTTATGTAAAATAATTCTAACGATTTGTCTTTTTCATGATTTAATATACGTTCACTCCACACAGACGGACACACATTAAACACTTAATAAGATATTAAACATTAATTAAACATATTCGAGAAATTTTAAAATCTAATTCTGGAAGCCGCATTTTGCTTCCTTTTGATCCGAGAACATCATAATACTGCTACATAATTCTATTGCGTCACTGGGGGGGACTCCCCGCTATAGACAGTCGGCGCCAATCTGCGCCGCTCACGTGATTCACAACAGCACTTACTGTCGAGTATGGTAAGTGTAGTACTTATAGTTAATTTACAACGTCACTCAAAAGATATTATGGTACGTTGCAAAAAAACGTTTCATTTCATCAAATCGTGTATTTTAATCATGTTACATTATTACACACATAATACAATTCATATTAATATCTTAGGTGCATTAAAACATGATTTCTGTTAAATGCGCAGTGTAAACCATTTAACATTGATTTACAAGGAAACACAAAAGTCTTCGGTTACATAATGATCTAAGGGGAAAACCTGTTTTCAGCTTATTTTAATTATGCTACACTATTTCAAACATAATGAAATCGATATATATCACTAAGGTTTACTATAACATACTTGTTGTATAATATGATATGAATATCATATATTGTTCATTTACAGGGACACATAAATGATTTCTAATAGAGTTCTGTATCCGAAGTACTCTCTATAAGCGATAACTGTTGGATGTGCGAATTTAGTTTCCGGATGCGTTTTTAAGTTTAATTAAATATTTGCATACTACATGGTGTGTATAAATGATACAGATCATATACAGGTTTACGCAAAACAATTCGTAAGTATTACTGACTATAAGCGTGGATTTCTTAAATGGGGGTTTTAAATAAGCTGAACTATATTTAGTTTTCTAAAAGGTGTTTGTACAAAACAAATAAAATCACAGACAGTCTACGCAAAGAACTGGATACATGGCCCCTATGGATGGTAATTTCTGAAAGCGTGATTTCAGTAGATTTAATCGGGATTTTGCCTGAATTATATTTTAGATTAATATGTGACATGTATAAAATTCTGTAGGTAATATACAGGGCTATACAAAAAATTCAAATATGTTTCCATTTATTGGTAGAATTTACTAAATGTGAATTTTCAACTGTGTTATGCGTTTTTTTACTGAACTAACTTTTAGCATACTACGAAAAATAGATGCAAATCTACAGATTATATACAGAACTGCAGCGAAGAATTCCGGTAACGTCTCCGTCATTGAACGGTATCTGCCAAAATCTGATTTTCAAATATGTTATGCGTTTTTAAATATGTTTACAAACGCATCTTATTTATGTTATTAAACAACGGAGGTTTGTTAAAATATTCTGGAATTGTTGGGAAGTGTTTCATAATCTATGTTTGACGAATATTTTTTCTTTCTTGTTTAAATTTATTAAAATATTTTTTTAATTTAATAACTGTCCGAAAAAAATACTAAATCCAATTTATATCTGAATATTTTAGAATAAAATATGACCAACTATATCAGACCACTCTTATTTTAACTCGTATTTTAAAATAAGAAAGAAAAAAAAATAAAAAAATTAAAAAATAGTTCTCATAAAACGTAAGAACTTAGAAATATTACCATATCTGGGTGCGCGAATGAAAAATAAACAAGATGCGCTTAATAGCGTCTCCACGTGTCCCATAGAGTTATGCAATTATTTTCACCTCTTACCGTCAACTGCAAATAAAATCCTGTCATAAATCTTATTTTGTCTTTCCAATACACAAATCCAAGCGAATGAAACACAACATAAGTCTTTTTTTTATTTTATAATAACTCAAAGCTATAAATGCAGTTATAACTTCCCTTTCATTTAATTTCACCCACGTTTTGCAATAAGTAGAAATAAGTCATAATTTCGCATAGAATAAATAATTTTAAAGCATTCCAACGTAGCTTCGTTAAAAATAAAAAATTTCGGTTTAAAAAATTAAACCTTTCTGTTTACAGAAATCCTCAATATCAGTTTTACCTCTCCAATGGAATTTATCTTCTGCATAATAGTAAATACATATTTTTCCTCATCTGTTTAACCATTTTCACGACTTTCCAGTTTATTGATGATGATCCTTAGCCTGTTTTTTAATTTTACCTGAATTTAAAATGATATTGGATTTCAGCTTTCTTTTATAAAAACACTTAACTGTATTTTTTACATATTTAGTCTATTAAACATTTGTTGTACCAGAATATCATATCTCAAAACCTATTGTTCTTGATGCTCATCCAAATAATATGCATTTTTCAGACTTACTCTCTAGTTTGTTATTGTATCTTTTGCGTATATGATTAAATACCACACAACCAAACACTCTTAAGTAACGAACGGAAAATTTTACACCAGCCAAACAATTTGCAGAGCCTTACGTTGAAATTTTCATGAAGAAATTCATTTGTCATTTAGATTTGTGTTTCAACAAATTCTGGTCATAACTCAGAAGGGGGCTTTTTCTTGTATTAACATAGATCGGAAACATTAAATTAACGTACCATTGTATCTTTAAGTCATGCTATTCATTTCCGGGGATTACTTATACATATTCGTTTTTTCATGCTTCATGCTTTCCTTCTACTAAATATGACTCAAAGCAGTCTGAGCAAAATTCGGATAAATATTCGTTTCTTAAATGTATAATCTTCCTGTCCGCCTGTCTTTCTACATGTGCTTTAAAACTTTTAAAGTAAACAAAAAACTCGTTTTTATGCTTAAGGATGTATACCATCGCGTAGAGAGAAATGTTATATATAATCTACAAGACGTATCTAGAGCCAATCATAGAAGGTTCTGGAGAAGGACCCCAAACATCAAGATGTCTGCTACTACTGTAAGTCATGAAGCAGCTGTACCTTTCAATATGAAATTAGATTGCATAAAGAAATTTAAAAAAAAAATGTGAGTGATGTCAAAATTAGAAAATTCATTAAATGGACATTTTGCAGTTCAAACTTTTTTTTCAAGTTATATATATGCTTGCAATGTTAACGACAAATTTAGTTAAAACCTTTAAAACTATAACAAGTTAAAAGAATTCATTAATAAATAATGAGCGTAGATAATATCACAAATAATTCCATAAATAATGAGCGTAGATAATTCCACCGTTACTGGTACAACAACAAAATCGGCTGCAGGTTTTAAATCAGTCATAACAAACAATCCCTCAAGAACATTTCTTCACATGCTATATCATGTCTACAACTGGAAGTACAACACAGCACATCTAAAAGCATCAACAACTTCGCTATAAATATGAATGGAACTGTTAAAATTACATATACATTTCATGAGTCACAGTTAGAGATAAATAACATATTAATTATGCAGAAAACAGACCAAAGCCCACACTTCCTTTTGTTGTCAGAAACTCAATCCATCTTTATTTGGATACTCATAACTAGTAAGAAATAAAATTGCAATTAATGATTACTGATTCCAGTAATACACAATCATCGATCAGTCAGTGACAGCCATGTTTATTTACTTTTTGAACAAAGGTATTTACAACTGTACATGATGCAGGCAACTGTATAAAACAAAAGTTATTTTATTATATTAAATATGCTAGTAAATCAGAAAATTTATAGATTTATTTATTAATTCATTTAGCTTATGTCCCTTAATTATGAGACTTTGAAAAATATCTCAGTCATAACGTAAAACGTTTTGTTGACACATACGTACAAATTGTTTGGTGAGAGAGAGTTTTTATTATAAAACTAGCAAGCTACGAACGCTGCGCTGGTCGGTTTCTACAAATGAACCTTGAATCAAACGAAATATCGTTTAATTTGACCTTGTATTTGAAAGCAATCTGTATATTTACCTGGAATATCCTTCCATAACGCTAAAAAATGACGTGATTGCGCTATTATATTTTCTAATGTGCAGTCAAAATTTGAGCTGTTAAGGACCAACTCTTTTATTTTGTCATTTACAGTTAGGGTTTTCTAAAGAATGGTAAAACTATATGCAATATACTAAAACCATCACTAAAAATTATCCAACTAACAATGCAAACAAATTAACTAACAAAATCCGTTCAATAGAAGTTTTTATAAAATCTAATCTTTGATAATCGGGTTCATCTGATTATAGAACTTTTACACATAATTCTAAGACTAACAGAACGATATAAAATATATTAAGACCATCCGTACAAATTATCTACTTAATAATGCACGTCGCAAAAAATACGCCCGGTAAAAACTTTCAAAAAGGCTAATCTTCGTTCGAATTTCGAATCGGGTTCACCTGGCTATATAACCTTCACACATAACTGTTTGACTAAGCAACGTAGAACAATATGTAAAATTGTTTCAGAAGGGTAATTCAGAAGGCTTTTTCAGAAGGCTAATCTTTCATAATCGGAATCAAATATTGAAGAGGCTAATATTTGATAAAAAAAGGGTCACCCGATTTTTGAATTTCCTCCTATAATTCTAGAACTAAGCAGCGTAGAATGATATGTTATAGAATAAAACTTTCCCTAGAAAATTATCTAACAGTGTAGGTTCCATCGAAATCCATTCAGCAAAATCTTTTAAAAAGGCTAATCTTTCAAAATCGGATTGATCTGATTATAGAACTTCACAGAATAATTCTATAACTAAGCTATGTAGAACGATATGTTATACAATAAAACCTTCCCTGAAAAATTATCTTACAGTTTAAGTTCTACGAAAATCCATTCAGCAGAACTCGAGTTATAAGCTGCCGGAACGAAATTTCATATATGTAGAAGTAAAAAGAAGTATATTGCCATTAATATAGTTTGCATTTGAATAAAATAAAGGTACTTTTCGGTTAGCCGGGCGCCAATGATATATGTACATATATATATATATTCATACATATAAAGGTATATATATGTATGTATATACATGTATTTGGTATATATATGTGTATATATGTGTGTGTATATATACATTTATATATATATATATCACTGGCGCCCGGCTAACCGAAAAGTACCAAAAAAAAAATACTGCAAAAATGCAGTCGTACACTTGAAAAAAACACCTTTTGACTTAAAATCTCTCATCAAAACTGTTTTCTTTTTTTTTCTTTTTTTTTAAAAATAAAATTAGTAACAGTTTTTTCTTATATTTTTCCAGATGTATAGCCATTTCAATTCGTTCTGCACCAAAAAAGACACCTTTTGGCTTAAATTCATATTGTTTGCGGTCAAAAGTAAAATCAAAATCGCCAAAAACAAAAGATAAATCGCTGAATATTGTTTCAATAGCAATCTTGCCTCTTGAATATTTTTTAAGCATTACGAACATTCCCAATCATGTTTAAATTAAATAATTTCGTTTTATAATATTCTCTCATCAAAACTCTTTTTTTTCTCTTTCTCTTTCTTTTTCTTTTTTTTTAAATAAAATTAGCAACAGATTTTCTTTTATTTTTCGAGATGTATAGCCTCTTCATTTCTTTCTGCAACAGTAATGATCGCCAAAAAATTATCAATGGTAACCTTTTCGGCCAAAAAAACAGAACTTTCTATCATAATTCTAGAACTAATATACATAGAACGTTGTGTTATATACTAAAACCTTCCCTGAAGAATTATCTCTCAAACAGTGTAAGTTCCATCAAAATCCAATCGGCAGAACTCCAGTTATAAAGGAACGGAACGAAATTTCCGTTTGTGTTTTATATATATAGTAGATAGATAAACCGAAATTTAAAAAACCTTAAATCTTATCAAGTGACGCTGATGTGTTGTGTTTTCCATTATTTCTGCTATGGGATGAAAATTTGCCAAATTTAATGTCCAAGTAATTTATTAAAATTTGTGTTGATTCAATTTTGTCTTGTTTCATTCAACAGGGGGTGCTGCAGTGCTATGTGTTTCGTGCATGATAACTATACTATAATGACATCCATGGGTTAAAATTTAGTCAAATTTAATGTTTTTGAATATATTTATTAAATATGATGTTGATTCAATTCTGGCTTTGTTTACTCAATAGAGGCCCTGCTACGCCATTATTTTGCGATTAATATTAAGGTAAAGCCAGGAGAGATGGCGAGGTCGGAGAGATTGCGCACATAGGGGTTCGGGGGAAAGGAGTAGAGAGAGCTCGCAGCGACTCCAGGTAGTTGTACAACAGCAGTAGTGGGGTGTCTACTTGAAAGTGCACGTTGATTGTTTTGAGCGTCTAAGATAAAGCATTGCTATTATGTTTTGTTTTCCCAAAGTAAGTGCTTGAATTTTCATAACTATTCATCAGAATTTCAATACAATGTCAGTAGTACAAAATATGTTTAACTTACACGATTTCTGATAAGATACTAATCTAGACTAACAATGTGAACATCAACGGTTCGTTTTAATAGTGGCCATGTTTATTTAAAAGGCCGCGCGATCTCTCCTATCCAAATTGGAGAGTTTACGCATCTGCTAATTAGGAGAGACGGCGCACTGTTCTCAATAGTTTCCATGCTAGGAGAGATTACGCAGCTTATTGGCAAATTTGCATAAAAAATTAAAAATTAAAATGGACAAAATTTAAGTTAAACGTGTTATCAAGTAACTTAATGTTATTTTGTAATCTTATCTGGACTTGATTTTTCTGATTTTTAATTTTTTCCCCTTTAATTAAATTTTTTTAATTGTTTTTAAAATTGTTTTCTTTTTCTGATTCTTTAATCATTACGTTGAAATATTCACTCATAATACAATAACATTTGTTCTCACAAACCTTACAACAATGTCATTTAAGTGTAATTATTATTGTTAACATTTTAATTGTAGTTATTATTAGTAACAATCTCTCCTACCCATGTGCGCAATCACACCAAGCCTGTAAGGACAGATTGCGCAAAATAACTTTCTTCGTTCTATTACAACTGTTCTATTAAATTACAACATAAAAACAAAATAACAATGGAAATGCCTAAAAAATAAATAAAGTAAAAATTATTCATTGATAGTTTAGCAAGAAATTAATATTTAGATTTTTTCTACTGTTATTCTTTTGAATTGTGCGCAGACTCTTCTAGCTTTATCTTATAATTAAATATCAGTCTCTAATTTGTAGATTTGCACAGAACTTTCTTATTGAAGTCATTAATTTTAAATAAATGTTTCTTTTAAATTTAGTATTTGAATATTTAACAGGTGCCGCTGTTGAACTGTGCTTTTTCATTCGCTGATCACTGTAGCTGCAAGTTAAATTTAAGGAAATGGACTATACTACGTAAAGTTTGGTGTATTACAGCGATATCTAAATTAATATATTAGAATTATATTGTACAAAGTTTTGTGCTGATCCCATCCTAGTAGTTCTTTCTACTCGTTGCTTTAGCAAGTAAGAACATTTAAAGTATTAACAATAGTAATATCAGACATAAAAAGACTGATCACGAGATTCACAAAATAATAGTTTCCATAATGAGATTTATATGTATAGGTCTAAACTAAATTTCTCTTATGAAGCCGTCTTTTCCGTTTTCTCTTGATCACGCAGAAATTTGTTAGGGTGACCAGAGATGACTACATTGCAGAAAATCTAAAGTTAGAAATATTATATTCGGTTCGCTTGCTTTGGTTGTAAAGTGCATGTGCGTATGGCTTATTGTAAAGTTTTCGTTTTTGTTACTTACCTATACTGTGTGATTTATATGCTATATTATTTATGTTTGGTACCAAACGTTATTTATTTAATAAGGCTGTTTCAGCAACTTATCTCAAATTTATCAGTTCCTTTGTCAACAACGCGAACAAGAGGATCATCAAACATGGTGCGCAGATATTTTGAAGATATTAAAGAATGTTGTATGGATTATACCCCCAACTATTTAGGTGAAAGTGTTTCTTCAAATGGGCCTAATCACTCAGCCGGAGCGCCAAACCGTTAGGTTTATGGCAAATATGCTCTGGCAGGAAAATTCCCAACAGCCATTCAGTGCCCCACAGCCAACAAAACAAGCCCTAAACAACGGGCGACTGTTAACAAAAATCATTTTCAACGAAAAGGCAAAAACTTGATACTATGAGAGTACACCCCTACAAAATAAAAAAAACACTACTAAAATCAAATTAATTAACTAATAAAAAAGCTTCAAAACAAAACAAAGAAACTCTAACAGGTCTAACAGACAGTTAATGTTACATAGTCGGTATAAGAACTAAACCTACGTAAAGACCAAATTAAATATATAAACTAAAGGATGTATAACAGCATTTAACGACTTATATAGTTACATCGTCAAGACTAATAACTAGTAAAACTAAGGTTTATAAACAATAGAACACAATTCACAAGGTTCAACGACATATTTTTTACATTGTCGATTACAAACTCTCAGAAAGTCCAGTTGGTAATATCCACCAAATCACCTTTATGTCCAAATTATGCCAGTTTTAATAATAATTTACAACTTGAAATAAAGTTCAAAATACCGTCAAATAAATGGCTTTATATTTGGTTCATAGACAACATTGCAAATAAATTAAACTTCATCACCAGATTAATGACACAACCAAATGAAAAAATGATCCATTGCATTCTTCAAACATAGTTAAAACAATAAATGCCGATTAGATGTATTTGAGTTTAACACCAAATATACTCAAAACCTATATCTTATGATAGAATGCAATCCGCTCAAAATATTATACTTTTCTGCAAGCTTTGAATAGTTCTCGACGGCCACAATTATTCTTTGCAAGTTTTCACATAGTGTGTATTTTCTCACAAATTTAAAGTGATGTTTCAAAAAAAGCACCTACCAAAAATGTAGTGCACAACTATGTCCCTGAAGCCAAAATCATAACTATCTGATTGTCTCTTACCTATTTTACACAAAAAATACGGAAAACTCCTTTGGCCGGATAAGTAATGTGCAAGAAATTGTTTCGCGCAGTCAACCTCCCTGTCAACTTTCTTCAAAATTTCGTAAGTCTGTCTTCCCTTGTCAGAGGCAGACCAGTACTCCTGCAATCCTGCAACACCTTCCTTTTGAAGTACAATGTTACCAGTCACGGTGGAAGCATAACCCGATAATCAATATTATACATACCCTCCAAAATGACTGATTTCGCTAAAAAATCTGCTCGCTTTTTACCATCAAAGCCAATATGTGCTTTAATCCATTCGAAATATACTACTTTTCCAGGATGTTCCATAAGCAGCTTGTAAATTAAAAACAAAAGTTCATTAGTGGGAAACAAATTATCAAGAGCTGAGACCGACGAAAAGCTATCAGTATGTAATATGACACTTTTAAACTCAGAATGGACCAATCACAATACCGCATGATAAATAGCAGATAACTCTACCTGTTATATTCAATTCAAATCATTCAGTTTAATTCTAAAGTCATATATAAATGTGTCCTTCCAATAAACTGTGAAGGCTGCTGCCACTCCCAAGGGCATACGAGATCCATCTGAATAAACTACAGGCAAATCCGAGTCTGGAACCACCTCCGTAACTGGTTCAATTACTTTTAAATTATCACGATTACGCTTAACAATTACACTTAATTGTTATTTAACATCATATTCGGATGATGGTCATAGAAGTTGACCGAAACGTCAATTTAATGTAATTTTAAAGTATAATTTTACATAAAATTTTTATACACCATTCAGTAAAAACGTGTGGATTACTATACACAATATTTTTATACAATGAATGTATCGCTTTTAACAAATTTTAAAACTTTATTGGAATATATAATTGATATATTTGTTATATGCAAATGCTTTTTGGTGTTGTTAATGAGCATTCTAAATATATATATATATGGAATGTAAGAAACCTATTAGGGTTTTCAATAAGAAATAAAATTGTTACTTTTATGTTCTGCAACCGGGGAAGTCCGTGTTAGATCCCCTAGTTTATTTAGCAAAAACTCGTTGCACTCATTCAAAATTTATATTTCGTTATGATAGCATCCATTGAGTAATAATAAACGCTGTACTTTTACAAGGACGTGAGTAAAATCATTTTTCATGAAAATTAGAAACATATATACACAAAAAATGTCAGTTACCATGTTTTACACCAATCCTCATCCCATTATTTAGTCTTCCAATTTACGAGAGTCGATCCAGAAATAAGGTTCCCATCAAATTTAAAAATAGACAACATTGTTTATTCTCATAGAAATTTACATCGTTGGAAAGAAGAAGGTTTTCTCTATTTCTCTACATAATCGCCATCTTTTTCGACGCATTTGTGTGGACGGTGCTCCAATTTCTGTATCCAATGTCGTGAAACTCCGCCGCCAACCCGTTGAGGAAGCGTTTCACCTCTTCTTTGGCGTCATCGTAGCTCCGGAAGCGTTGGACACCCAAATGTTATTTTATCTTGGGATTATCACAAGTGATAATCACTTGTTCCCCAAGATAAAGGAAGTTCTACGGCAGGAAAGGAGGTTCTTACGGCTGAGTTCTACGGTAGGAAAGGAGGTTCTACGGCTGAGTTCTACGACATTGGATACAGAAATTGAAGCACCGGCAACAAAAATGCGTAGAAAAAGATGGCGATTATGTATAAAAATAGAGAAACTTTCTTCTTTCCAACGATGTAAATTTCTATGAGAATAAACAATGTTGTCTATATGCAAATAGGATGGGAACCTTATTTCTGGATCGATCCTCGTATTTAAATTAAAAATCGTGATTCAATTTACAAATAAATTTATTAACGAACTATTTTGATATACATCGTTTCCTATAGTTTTTCATAATTAATAAAAAATAAAGATAAAGATAACTACAACGACTTCATTTCTGAAATTTAAATTCTTTGTAAAGTACTTAAAACATTAAATGTTTCCGAAACTTTATTTTTAGATATGTGGCATTTTTCCCAAAACATAAAATGTAATATGCTTGCATTTGCTGTTTTGTAATCTGCTATTCTGGTTTCTAAAAATCCTTTTTAAAATATCCTCTTACGTAAGGATAGTATTTGGCAGGGACATAGGACTCGGTAATGGATTTATAATCCTATAGATGTGTTAAAGTAATACAAAGTTTTGCCGAAGAATATTTTTATTATAAAGTTTGTATTTTTTATAAGGTTCTTTTTTTTAAGTTTGGGCTATTTTTGTACTAATTGAAGTTCGGAAAAATCTGTATAATACTTTTAGTTATGTTAGAAAATTTAATGTATGTGTAAAAATAATATCTATTTTTTTTTAATTTGATGACGTAAATTATGAAAATATATAAGTCGTTTTTATGCAGCTTTTTCGAAGATGGTAATTAGAAATGTATTAAAAACATGTATACATTTTTTAATTATCAAATATTTTGACTTTGAAACCTGTTAATGTTACATTTATTTTACTGAAGGTGGACGAAATATACTTGACACATTTCAAAATTTAAGGAATACATTTTTTAACCAAAAATAGAACCGACTTCAAAAACTACTACAAAGTAAAAAATAATTTTTTTTAGGTAATAGTTAATAAAAAATTAAATTAAGAGCATTGTATTTACCATGCATATTATTATATTTATGTACATTAATTTGATTTTTTGGAGTCGGTGCCAGCCAAGCCAAGTTAAAGCCATGTTACCATTTTTAAACATTTCATCTGATGTTATAAATGTGTATTTTCAAATGCGATTAGCAACTATATGTCGACAAACATTGCTTTGGAAATTAGTTAATCATTTAAATCATTGTATTTTCTACCATTTGATGAGTTATATGTATTTTTTTTATTGTCTCGTATTTATGTAGACATAACTTATACGCCTGTTACGATTTATATTGGATATTTCGTTTTGAATTTTGTACTTGGCTTGGCTGGCACCGACTCCAAAAAATCAAATTAATGTACATAAATATAATAATATGCATGGTAAATACAATGCTCTTAATTTAATTTTTTATTAACTATTACCTAAAAAAATTATTTTTTACTTTGTAGTAGTTTTTAAAGTCGGTTCTATTTTTGGTTAAAAAATTTATTTTTCGCTTTTTAGTAGTTTTTGAAGTCGGTTCAATTTTTGGTTAAAAAGTTTATTTTTCGCTTTTTAGTAGTTTTTGAAATCGGTTCTTTTTTTTTTTGGTTAAAAAGTTTATTTATTTATTTATTACTTTAGTGATATCCATATTTACATTAAACCATATTGTTGCTAATATCTTTTTTATTTCACGTTAACTGGGCAGTAGACTCGAGTATCGAAGATTAGAAAATTTATCATTATTCTCATCTAATGTCTTTAAAGCCTTTAATGATATCTATATTTACAACTGTAGACTCGAGTACGGAAGATTAGAAAATTTATCTTTATTCTCATATAATGCCTTTAAAGCCTTTAATGATATATATATTAACATTAAACCATATTGTTGCTAATATATTTTTATTTCACGCTAACCTTGGCAGTAGACTCGATTATGGAAGATTAGAAATTTTATCATTATTCTCACCTAATCGTCTTGGATATTGTGTCATAATCGGGCTGTATACTACAGTTTTGATAACTGTGTAACTCACTGATTTCGGTGCTTATGCTTAATGTGTACTGATTTTTACGATCCGTACAAGGTAAATACACTGCGCCAACAATGTCGCCAATAATACTATTCGGAGTAACCCCTTTCTATATTGTCACTCTATAGTTAATATTATGTAGTAGAAATATTAAAAGACAATTGCAGAAGCATTTATATACAACTGTATTGTACAATATAATATAGATATTGGATATTTTAAAGGCAGTTTCCAACTAGTGCGGCACAGGTGATAAATCGCCAAATATTTTCTGTAACTCGTACATTTATATGGGATTTGAAACAACAATGTATTTAATTATGCGCCAATAAACGCTCATCAAAATATGCCAAACCGCTGTGAAACTGCAACAATGGAACTTTTAAAAGATTCAAAAGTAGATTTGTTGTGGCATAATTTATAGTTTTTATCCGTACGTTGTATTATATTTATCCAATTCACAATTTTATGTAATTTTGCTTTTCACATTTAGCAACACTCAACACTTTTTGTTTAGATCTTAAAAAGTTTGTTCTATGGAAATAAATCCGACAAGTTAAAGCTGATTTAAATATGTCAGTCTTTTTATTATTTGCAAATTCACGTAATAGAATATTTTATGATATGAAATGAAAGTCGTCTGCCCAACAAATTAACTATTTTTTTTAAATGCTTATTTTTTTTCGTTTTTATTGAATTACTGAAAAAGTACTGAACCAGTTTTCATAAAATTTAAATGGGACCAATTCGAGAGTATTCTCTTTCGAATAATAAAAAAAATCACATAAATAGGACGCAAAGTTCCGGAGTAATAGGTGAACATACATAAAATATTTTAAAAGATTCAAAAGTAGATTTGTTGTAGCATAATTTATAGTTTTTATCTGTACGTTGCATTATATTTATCCAATTCACAATTTTATGTAATTTTGCTTTTCAAATTTGGCAACACTCAAAAGCCAACAAATTAACTATTTTTAAAATGTTTATTTTTTTCCGTTTTTGTTGAATTTCTGAAAAAGTATTGAACCAATTTTGATAAAATTTAAATGGGACCAATTCGAGAATATTCTCTTTCGAATAAAACAAAAATCACATAAATAGGACGCATAGTTCCGGAGTAATCGGTGTACATACATAAAAAAAAAAAAAAAAAAAATACATACACGTCGAATTGATAACCTCCTCCTTTTTTGAGTCGGTTAATAATAATAAATCAAATAATTGGTGTACGAAAGTGAGGTTTAGACGAAATTTCTTCCCATAATTTGTAAAATGGTTAAATAATTTAATGACACTAGAATTTACAGACAAATGTATTTTAAAATAAGTAAAAGCTTTTCTTTTCATATATTATAAAAACAAAATTTTATTCAAAATTCTGCTGCGATACATTTCTTTTGAATCACGCGTTATAAAGTCGATATGAAAATGAAAACATTTTACTCTTTCAATTTTAGAACAATCCATTATAGTTAAAAAACTGTTTTGTAACATAGAAAGTAAATATTTCTTGAAAATTTATAGAACTTTATTTTTCAAATCTTACAATCTTAAAACTTTTGCTTTCAAAGAGGAGATTTTGTTAATGTTTCAGAAGGACAGTTAGTTGTATGGTTTTAATTGAAAAAAATAATGGATATCCTACAGGAATCTAAAGAGAGCATTGCAAATTTACTCCAAGACATGAAAGAAAGTGTTTTATTTCTTTCATATACCCGATGCAATTGATGGTGATAAATGTTTTTCGCCAAAAGGAAGCTTTTAAAGTTCTTTTCAAAGAGGCATTTTTATATCTTCACAATCAAAACTTTGTTCCACTTTACTTGAAGAAAATGTTGAGATACTATTGTGCAATAAAATTAACTGTTTGAAACCATTATATTTGAAAGGTCACAAAACTTATTTTGAACAGTATACTCTATCATAAATAGGAGGAATCAATATAAGGATTTTTTATATGGGTAATATATTAAAAATCTAATTTTAAAAACATATAAAGTTTTCGAAATGTTTTATACCATACGGAATTTGTATTTCAATTATAATTTCATCTAATATGCCTAACCGCAAACCGCAAAAGTTAGAATATATCGTCTATTAATTTAAATTATATGTTAAAATAATAAAATGATTGAATACTCTCAAGATGAGTTAAATAAAAGTTATGCAATTTGCAAAATGATTTTTTAGAACAAATTTGTTTAATTTTAAGAACATTTTAAATACATATTATTATAGAAAAAACGGTTTAATGAAATGAACGAAATTACTAATATTCAATTCAGAATTCGAATTAAAAGAAGATTCTTGTAATTTCCATCAAAATTATTCATCTCTATTTTCAATGAATTAAAAGTTCATTAAATTTTTTTTACATGTTGTTGCGACGTTTGTTTATTTAATGAAACCATGCTGAATAACTTTTGTACACATTACCCTGCTAAGAACTAATATTTTTTATCGCATTTTCTCTTAAAGAAAACATGTAATTTTATGGCATTTTAAACAAGCAAAATTAATGGTAAAACAAGTGGTAAACATTTTGAAGTATTAAATTAATATAAAGAACTTAAACTTTCAGTTTCTGATTAATATTCTTGAGGTAAAAGCAGTAAAGACTGAATTTTTTTATGAAAATAAAATTACAACAAATAAATCTTTTGATTCTATTTTTTCTTTTACTTAATTTAAAATTTGAATTTCTTGTGTGTTTATGTACTTCAATGATTTCAACAAATGTTAATAGATATCAAAGGCAGTTTTTATAATATCTTTTGTAATCTATTTTTATATATGTAATCTTTTAAATCAATCGCAAAAAAAAAACAAAAAAACAAAAAACAGGTGAAATCACATTTTAAATTTATTACTAGATTAAATGGTTACTTTTTTTTTAGATTTAATAATCAAAACAGATTTTTTTTTATGCTTGACAAATTTCATTTTAAAGGTTCTCGCTTACACATGCTTATAAATATGCATTTTAATTCGTTTAAAAGTAGTCGCCATTTTAGACATATCATATTTGAATTAACGATTCTTATGGAGTAATATATTACAAAATTCATGTTTTATGTAAATTCTTCATTACGTATCACCTTTAATTTATTAATTATTATCTTGTATTCTGACAGCACTTTAATTTCTTTTTAACTACCGGTATCTCAACTGAACAAGCAATAAACACATATAACATTTTTTAAACAAAGTATTTATTTATTTATTTAATTAACCAAAAAATAACTGAATTAAACAAAACTTTCCAAAAATAAATATGTAGATATTTTTGCTCTATTCAATGGGATAATATTTCTAACCCAGCCTTTTATTGGAGCGATAAAAGACATGAATGCAAAAAATAATTTTGTTTTTTTTGTGCAACTTTATGACTTATAAATTGACATTTATTAGTCAAGTTGCCATTTGAGGCTCTTAGGTCTTAAATGCTCAGCACATGCATGTCTCCAAATGCTGTCTAATGCTGTAATCTGTCATCATGACTGCATCCCAGCGTCCGTGATATCTGGTTTCCATCTCTTTCATCCCGTGATGGAATCTCTCGCCTTGCTTATAGCTCATTGATCCCAGACTCTCAGGAAACCGATCTATATGTAACAATAAATAATACATTTTTATACTCATGTTGCATTCAAGGTTTCTGAAAGCAGTAAACAGAGTGGTAACAGGTTCTATGTAGTTCGTCGCCTTTTTGCTGTCCAGAAAGTTCTTCAGAACCAAAACACAAGACTTCCACGCTTCCAGTTCAACCTTTTCATAGAGTTTTCAAACTGTGAATCTAGGATTAGCTTACGGAACTGAGGGCCATCGAAGATACCAGCTTTCAACGTCTCAGTATTCAATCTTGGAAATTCCGGTCACAAGTAAGTGTTTCATCCACCATCCCTGCCTAGAGTTTTGTTGAACTGTTTCATCAAGACAAACTTGATGTGCAATGGTGGAAGAGTGGAAGAGTATCTCATCTCTGTTCACCAGAGGGTTGTTGTTGACAATCATAGATATACTAGGAACCAATTCCTCCCATACATGCCAGTCCTCCTTTTGGCAATGTTGAGATCTGTCCCTGCTGTCTCACATGCACAGAAAGCATGGGTATGTAGTATACCTCGAATGTTGTCCCGACAAAACGTTCACCATCTTCCGGTCTACAGAAATCAACCGCTTATGCTGCATATAACGAATTTTCTCCAGCACGTACTTCACCGTTTCGTACTTGTCCTTCAGTGTATTAGGGGTACAGAGGGTACTGGTCGCCGTTGTGCAGCAATACAAATTTAAATGACCGCTTGCTGCTGTCAATGAACAGCGTCCATTCCTTGGGTTCGTAAAGCTCGCCAATATATGTACAGTACACCAACTCCTTTTTCCTGAGTAAATAGGGATGAACTTTTGATGTCTGTGTAAGTACAATGTGGTGCAAACGCTGTCATATAGGTTTTTGTCTTTCAATATTAATAACAACAGTTCAGAAGATGACTTTGACAATCTGAGATTGCGAACTGCATCACTGAATTCCTTTTGAGAAAAATGAATTGGAGCACCATAATTAACATTAATTATACTTCTATTTCATTAACACTAGAGGAATCTTTGTTAGCAATGTCAAGACGTTCTCCAAAGAACAGGAATTTCATCACAATGAGCTACAGGAGGACATGTCGATGCAAGATCAGGAAACGTCAGGTTGCTCCAGATCTTTCTATTAATCTCAGTTACATTAACAGCGCAGAAGTCTGTGAAATGGTTTGTCGACTCCCTCCAAACCATAGAAATTCCAATATTCAAAGTTCAATTTTTTCCCCTTGGTCTACTGACCCAGATACTCGGTGCATTTCTTGCATACCCTGTGTGGTGCCAATGTTTATCTTGGTCAGCAAGCGGTATACTAAAATAAACTACGTAAGCACGTTTTATATACAAGAATAACTAAACCTTGTGACTTGATTCCTCTTAGGAACAAGGTTGTATTCACTACAGATGTAGCAGAATATATCGGGATTAAATTTGCATCGTCTTCTTGACGAAGCCTACCTAAGCCCTTCGACAAAGCCTTTCATTTACCTAAAAATAAAAATTTAAAACAAATTTTAATGTAAAGGAATATAAATTGACATATAATAAATTTTATTTACTCAGGTTTCTCTTAAACCTGTCATCATTCATCAATAATGCGAAAAAACACATACAAGTTAAGGAAAACTCAATAACTTAAAATGATTGACCTGATTGAAAAAAACCAAAGTCATTTTTTAATTCAATACATAATAATTATACAAAATTAGTAAAAAATACTTGGACAAATTTTTCATTGTTGCCCAGTTATTGCAGATTCCCTTAGACCATTATCACGCAGATTGAATATCATAATATATGCAGGGTATTTCAAATATAATATATTTCAGACTACAAAAAGAATTAACTATTACGATGCTAATGTATATGTATTCGTGTACACAGTCTGACCAGAAAAAAAGTAAGAAAGAGGGAACATTTCATACATTTTTAACTTCAAATTGTCACAGAAAAAAATTAAATGGCCATTCGACTAGAAATTATGTCTTTTTTCAATTTATGTTAAAAAACTAATCTTACGAATTCGTCTTCATATTGAAATTGTACCGAACTCTTAAATTTGCAATACGTACACATAATTCGAACATAATATTTATTTTGGCGGTATATTTACTTTAAAATATCAAACAGAAAGTCATTCAGACAAGTCGTTTAGCAATTTTCAAGGCTTAAAGTATGAAACTCCTAATGTTAAATTCATTTGTAATCGTTCCAAAACAGATTGCAATGCGAGTAGTTTTTTAAGTATAGAGTAAGTCCGGGATTAGTTGTTCTACTTAAGCCTCCATTCATTTTTCTTTTTTATAGCAATGATTTTTGTAGTGCACATGTAACCTATCTACTCCAAATTTTATAAAGAACTTCATCAAAAATATTACTTTAATATAAATATCATATAAAATAGTGTTTTTATCAAAAAACTTAATGATTTTGACCATTTATGCTGGACCTCAGGGTTGCACACACCACTTGATCGGGATCGTTGACCCATTTGTAAAGAATTAGGAAACATAAGTAATTAACATTTATAATTCAAAATATGAATTTGCATTTGACTTAATATACTATTTACATCAAATTTCCGATTTTTTAATGGAGCTTACAGGCTTTGTATAATATTCCTGCATTACACTTCCCACATCAAAGGTTATTTGGTATTCCCAATTCTTCGACTAAATGGGTATACAGAATTTGAAGCCAGTCGGGTATTCTAACAAAAGCTAAACTTTTTTAATCTAAACTCAGAGAGATTTACCTCCCCCTTATTTTTATATTCGATGCACAAACTCTAAAAACTTATTCGGGAAGCAAATTTAATATTCTCAAATTATATACGTTAGATTAGATTTTTATGTTTCATAATAAATTAGTTTAAATATCTTTTGTATTCTCCGGAAGATTCAACTTTCCTAATTTAAATTATGGGGCGTGGCAGAAAAATTACCAATAATAAAAGAAATATTATTTATATAAATAAATAAGCATAAAGAGGGGTTATACCTCTAATAGGGTGCCTGGTGTATTCTTTACGAATTACTGTGAGAATGATATGCTTAAGATTTTTTATATTTCTATTTTGTATTTAGATTTTTATTTAGTTCTTCTGAATGTATTATGATATAACAAAGGGAAAATTCAGAATGTGTGGATTAAAATGTTCTGATCAGAGCTATAAATACGAAATATTTAAATGTTTTTCACTTGCAAATGTGAAGGAATTGCAATCTTTTAAACCAACTTTCTGAAATGAAACAAATGAAATTTTTTAATCATTGCTTAAATTGATAATTTATCATTACTATCACCACTCCCTGATTTGTTAGGTAATGAACCCCCGGAAGTGCCATGATCAACCAATAGAAGAAACATATTTTTTTATCCAATATCCTGAAGATTTAAAAATAATTCACACGCAACAAAATTATTTGATAATTATAAATGGGGCGTCTAATTCCGAATCGTAAGAGAGGCATATATCCCCGATGCAGGTGGGGCAAGTATCCTTTTAATCAGGAATAGATGCCCTAGCCAATATATCTGAAAGCAGAAACAAATATGGTTACATCTTATCACTATCACATTATTCAGTACCTGTTTCAACAGCTTTTTCTAAATATTTAATGTGAAAATTCTAGTAAGTACATTATACTTCATCCTCTATTTGTCTCTATCTTACAATAGCATACAATAACAGCCAAACTTACCTTTCTTTGATGGATAAAACATTGATTTGAAAAAAAAAATCGGTGTAACTTCGTCTACTACAATTTACAACAACGATTTATAGTAGAAGAACGCCACTATCTCCGACACTCGTCCAATAGCTGAAATACAGTGACGAGGGCAATTAACTCCATAGGGCATCTAACCTGGATCTACCTTATTTACAGAAATTACCTTTTACAGAAATTGATGTCGTATTTTAGTTATGCTTAAAAATTGCTCAAATTGCGATCCGTTTTGTAACGTTTACAAATTAATATATCATTAGAAGTTCGAAGCAGTATACATTCATAATTCCTAAAGCACTTGATTGAATGAGTTCCCCTTTGGTATTTTGATGAAAAATTTATCAAAACAGCCAAATATGATGTCAAATTTAGGTGTTGGCATTGAAAATTTCAGAGTTTGGTATAAATTCGGTTTGAAGATTACCTTGTAAGCCTATATTTATAACATAAAGTGAAAGAAGACGTAATGTCCATCCCAAAAGCTATTTCTTTTTGTTTCTAGGGCAATTTGATGATTAAAATGTATGAGATGTGCTCTTTTTTACTTTTGTAATAATAATCTTGATTGCTTTCTTCACATTTCTTCTGCAATTTCTTTGGAAATTTGCATTGTACATAGCAAATCCAAAAATCGGTTTAAACAATGAATTTTTTTAAAGAAATATTTATTTTTATCTATAATATTTTGCAAAGAAAAATATATAAATATCATCATTCTGTGATAATCTGCGCAAATGTCTCAAAAGAACTTATTTTAAACAAACTTTCTTATACGTTCCTTCATTTTTTGTTTGTTTTGTTTTCTTGACTTACATCAAAGTAAAAAGTTTAATCTGTTTACCAAAAACTTCCAACTTAAAATACGCTTGCATGTTCCCAAGATAACCAATATATTTTCTCATAGCGTAAGTTAAAAAAAAAGTCTTTTTTTTAAAGAAAATAACATAAATTGATCTCAAACTCGTGGAAAGTTTATTTATATGTCATTTTTCTATGAAATCCTTGCTGATCATAGATTTCGAACTTTCCCAGGATATCACATATATTGATTCTTCAATATTTTTTTTTTTCAAAAATTTTCTTGTTAATGTACGGACATAAATATTAGCTCATTCATTTATACATTACTGGTATGAAGTCTGTAGCATCAATTTGAAACTATAAAAAATCTAAAAATTTTTAATAATTTCAAATTGATGCTACAGACTTCATACCAGTTTTTAAAGAATGCTGAGGCGAATACTAATGCATAAGATGAAAAAGAATTATAAAAATTTAAAAAGGAAATAAACTATAAAATATATTTTACTTATTTAACAATAACTGTAACAAAAACAGTTAATTTATATATTTACACTAATTTTTTTAATAACATTAAGTTACAGTTTTAAAGTTTTCTCGCTGTTGTACAATAAATGTAATAACTTAATACGAAAAAAAAGATGAAACCTAGATACAAATATACGTGCATAGATACAATGGAGGTGCTTTATAAAAAATACCAAAGGCAACAATCATTGTTAAAAAACAAACATCCCCAGCTATCACTGAATTTCTATAACCTTGTACACTTCCAATCTGGAATGCTAGATCTATGTTTCCATCAGTCTTAACTGCATATTCTTAGCCTACTATCAGTAGATCGCAGTCGGTATCAAGATTCACCAGTCCATGCTAAGGTTCATACAAGGGGGGGGGAGGGCTGAGGCATATCCATATTGTTACCCAAAATAACCACCATATTGTAATCCAGCTCAGCATTAGTTTACTGCCACAGAGCAGGTGCTTGGCTTCCCTATCACTGTCACTCGCCGTCCAGCGCTGCGTTAAACTAACCGGTTTTAGCTTGGTGTTTGGTCCGTTGGGTTATTAAATGGCGGTATAATTCAGCATTTACTATAAGAGCTCTAGTCCATGCTATTCGGCTGTAAACGTTAATGATCGTGTCACGATGTTTTCTGGTCAATGCAAACAATATGTGCGCGATAGCATATATTGACAAGTGGAACTCTCATGCATTTTATGCTTCTAAAGTTCATTTAGCGCAGAGAGTAGCCCAAAGTGTCATTTATATTATCCTCTCATTTACTTGTGAGGTCATGTGAAAGAAGACTTTCTGTCGCTCAGTATGTGCCATACAGGTGATTCTTAGAAGGTCAAGTTTATTCAAAAGTGCGTATTCTTTATAGTTTCTCTAATTACTACTCTCTTTCCAGATATACGTGTATTCTCACTCTACCCTTGAAAGTTTGTAACGAAAAACTGCCTTGGGAAATACTGAAATTAATGACAAGATAGTACCTGTAGTTTTTATTCAATCCAAGGCGAGTCTAAAAATTTTTCAGATCATCTGATTTTTAAAGTTTTTACAATAGTTATACACCTTCAACTTCATGCATCCTATGGCAACCGTCGAACATGTGTAAGAATGAAACAGCTGTACAAAACAAACACACAAAACTGACTCTCTCCAATTTAATGTCAGTTCACAATATTTTTCCAATTTTAATAGAAAATTAACAACTACGGGATTTTTAGCCTATTTTATTTAAATTACGTTTGATTTGTTTTACAGATGTATCTTATTATAACCTACCTGTGTACATATGGTTATATAGGATTTTTAATTGTGTAGCAACAGTTTTTGACATTGTCAATATAAAGGGCGTTTTTGGTGTATTTTGGGAAGAATAAAAATGTTCAATTCAAGGATATTGTGGATCAGCCTTAAGTTTTCTCAGGATTCAATACCTACCATATTTTTTGTATTATAAAGATTGAACGAAAGTGACTTAAAATAGTTTCAACCATAAAATAATTCAGAAACATTTAATAACAATAACAAAGGCAAGAAAATAAAATAAAAAGCTTTGGCTATTATACTTACCCATCATACAGAGTATAGTATAGTATAGTCTTGTAATCGTTTTAAAAATCGAAAAAGAAATTTTGCCGTCCGTCTGTCTGTGTGTCTGTGTGTGTGTCTCTAAACGCTCTATCTCCCGAACAAATTGAGATACAGACTTGAAATTTTGGTATGTACTTAGTACGTAATAATGGGAAGACGTTTATTGAATTTCAGTAACATCGATTATCCGGAACTATTTTTTTCGGACTCTCGAAATATTCGTTCTGATAAAAGGTATATAAAATTTTTCGAAATTGTTTATTTTAAGGTTATAATATAAAATACAATATACAAATATAACTTTTGCATAAAGAATGAAGTCGATCGGATAATTAGTTGCCGAGATATTTGTAATCCTATTCTCCACACTATTCGATTTTTCATGACCCTGTATTTCATTCAAATTTCAATTCAAAGATATATTATAATTGAAAATGAGACGCTTAATCCGACGCAGTAAACCGTTAGTTAATATGATTATCAATTTTGGAGTTATAAGGATCTTTCTTTTCGTAGTTCTGTAATAGAACATTTAAAGTTTATGACGTCATCAAGCCACGATTATTTTCGAATTGCAATGCATTTTATAAATAGTTTACACATGTTTTGTTTTCATATTTTATATTATGTATATCCATGATGGGTAAGTATTACGGTGGCCCCCAACGACTAGTTATTTTTTCACAACATAAATTAAATCTACCATTATAGTTACTTTGTTCATCAAAAAACTATTAATATTCAATTTTACAAATAAATGGTTCCGTTCCAATAATGTACTGTGTGTCAACAGAGTTCATACAAAATTACTAGAAGTGTTTCATATTTCAGAAAATGTATATACAGGGTGTCTCAAAATGTATTAAATGCGCTTTAATTATCTATCGGTTGGAAATGGGTAGGTAATCTAAATTGTAAAAGTATTTAAAATAAAATAAGAACTAAAACTATGTTAATGAAAGAATATTGCCAAAGTTATAGTATTTAATATTTTTATGGTCTTTGGTTCCTGTCAGTTATAAAGTACGTAAATAAAACAGTAAAGTAACGAAAAGTCAGTAAAATAACAGTAAATACCGATAAGGAAAACAGTAACAATTTCATTTTTCTGCGACAAAAACTGACCTATTTTTGTTACTTTTAATTTTATGAAATATATTTCACAAAAAATATATCTGTACATTTTTGTGTAGGAAAACTCCAAAATTTGATAAAATGATCTTAATTCGGTGTGTGCAATTTGTGCCGTTTTACTTTTCAGAAATCGGAGAAAATTTTAAATTTTTATAAATTAATTTTTCTTTTCACAAATTATTATTTTTGTTTATGTGGCATATGCGTAGCATATCCATATAGCCAATAAATATTTGTATAGGTTTTTTAAATCGTGCATCATAGCTGGCAACCTATAGAGGGAAAAATAGTAGTTTATAAAAGTTTACAAAATATTTTTTAACATATGTATAGAATTTATATATATGTGATAACAGTACGATTTGTGTGTTGATCAATATTTTGATCAAAGTTAATTTTCATGTATCTTTCCTCTATAAATGTCGGATATGAAGTTGCCTGCTATGTTTGTTCTAAATTTGAAAACGGGGAAAGAAATTTTGAAAATTATCTTATTTCCTGAATAATTCATTCAATTTCAGTCAGGAAATGTCTCAAAGTCTGAAAGTATTATGGCAAAATAACAGTTGTTTTATAATCAATTATCGTATTTTGTGTACTTGTTCACCATTTCTATGGCTCCAAAAGTATGGAGTGCCGAAAATAAACGAGTTTTTTTTATATATTTTATTTATTTTATTTTATTTTTATAGCATTACTATTTTTTGAAGGTCAACTTAGAATAAAAAGAGAAAAGTTGGTCTATAAGAAGGATATAACAGTGTAATAAATTAATAGGGAGGATTAACCAAAAAGTATAACAGTCGTACTTTCGTAGACAATTTTTCAATTCGGACAATATAATCTTTTTTTAAAGTTTTCTGGTACTATTTTCTACAGTAAAATATGAAAAAAACTAATTTTGTGCTTTGATGCACGAGACCATTTTAGCATTTTGAATAAGAAGTATTTCCCAGATTCACGACAACGAAATTCAGTTTTAATTATATTTTTAGCGGATATTACTATTTATGCTATTATCTAATAAGTATTTCATTCATTCTGAATCCCTCTCTATCTGCCTTTTTACTGTTATATTCTATAAAACAGTCTAATCAAAATAAGAAATTTCCCGTGTAAACAAATTAAATGTGTAAAATTAGCATTTATATATCACAGTTTTGATGATATTACGTTATCAATTATAATACCATCTGCACACAGTTGTGCTGCAGTTGAAGGAAAGATATCGCGGAGAAAAAATTAAAATAATTTAAATCTAAATAAACAAACTTAATTTTTGAAAAATGCTAACTGCTAGGTTTCATGCGGTTTCATGCAACTCAAGTTATCTCATAATCCCGATGTGAAGATCATGCGAATCTTTGTTTTTTACCCAAATAGCTTTTCAAATGTACAGAGATTGCAAAGAGGGGCCAAAATAATCAAAGTAAGTACGGTATATTTTAAAAATAATATTTTTATATTTATTGTTTTCTAAAATTATCTGAATTTTAAAATTTCGATACGGGGTTTAGGCTACTGGCAATTATATCTTATGCAGGGGGTTAAATAGGATCAACAAACTTTAAGAAGTGAGAGTGCATACTACAATACAGAATATTTGAATAGGAAACGGGGTTCCAATGCATTTATTCACTCAAAAATACATACTGTCTCACCCGAATCCGAATTTGGAGTTACACTGGTAACTTTAACAGTCATGAAGATAAAAATATAATAAATTATAACACCTTGTAATAATATTTATTTTAAATTCTAAAAGATGTAAGTTAGCAACATAATATACAACAAAATAACTTTTATTAGATTATTGACATGTTTCGGCTCACTCCGAGCCATTTAAAGAAAAAGAGAATATTCTATAATTGCCTTTGAAGTTATTTAAAATGCTATCATTTAATTTTCATGTACTTTTTTCAAAATTACACATGTATTATTATTATCTGTTATTATCTGTTATTTCCACTTGGTTGTTTATTTTCATATCTGTAACCATGGAGAAACTCGAGCCACAATTTCGGTAAGTTAAAAGATTCTGCATTGTTAGATATTGTATTTTTTCGCGTTAGTATCTCTATGGTTTCTCTTATTATGGATTGATAGTATAGAATGGAGGGAAATTTTGTTTTACTTTAATTGAAATTTATTTGGATGTTTTCTTCTTCATATAATATTGCCAGAACTGTGATTTTTCTATTATACTTAATATCAGCTTTATTATGTTGTTAATTTACACCTTTGAGCATTTAAAAGAAATATAAGCCATAAAGATATTTTAACCAAAATTTAGATTGACCTTTCTTTGTGTTAAATATAAGAGTATCACGGAAATAGTAGAAATCACTACCATTTATATCCAAACACTGTTGGCCTTGATGCTCTATATTTCCGAATGTAATTGATAGTTCATACGCTTACACTTACTAAAATGCTGTATAGTTGTATCACTCTTCATGATATCATTGGATTTTAACAAAGTAAGTTGAATTATTTTAAAACTGATTTCAAATACATTCACTGTAAATAAAGTTATGAAGGATATATAAGTTCTGATTGGAGTGACACAAGTAATATTGTCGTCAAAGTAATATTGTAATTCTATTAACATATTACTGGTTGACGTGAATCATGTTATTAACTCGAACTATTAAATAATTCAGCATAACTCTCATACACACAGTAAATATGATACTAAATCAAGATTAATAATCAACTCACCTCAAAGCTGTAACAACTCTATCTGAAATTAAATTAAACTATAAATAAATCAATACATTATTAAGTAAAAAATGGATTTCGACATGTGTTTCCTATTTAAAATTGTTTGCTTTGTTGGTCATAATCTTCATGTGCAAGTACAATTCTGATGCATATGAAATTTTTCAACCAGTTTGTTCAGATAAAAATGAAGCAAAGTCTTTCAATTTATAATTAATAATAGCGTTTTCAGTTTTAATTATAAAATAATAAAATAACGTTTTGTTTTGTTTTTTTAATTAATATGTCAATTTTCCATTTAAGCGTTTCCGTTTCAACAAATAAATTAATAAAAACCTAGAAAAAAGAAATATTAATAATAATAATAACTAAAACAAAAAACGTAGGTGCAGAGTTCGCTTTTGCAAAAATTTTAAAACCCCGAAAATTTATATGTATCTAAAAATTTTAGTTAAACTGCTAATTTCCTATGAAACTTTAAAGGAGGTTACTATGAAACATTAATTGGATTAAATTTTTTGAAAATGATATTTTATGTTTTAACGAGTTAGGTAAAGTACTCCGTACAGTAGGGAAATACATATACATTTCTTCAAATTTATTCTTTCATTTCTGTCCTCATACATTTCTTTCTTTAGATACTTGTTTTTCTGTCAATAACGAAAATAACTATAAAACGTTATCTAATTCATGCCTATTTCCATTATAGGAATAATTTTATGACTTGTAATATTGTTTTCTATTAACATATTACTGGTTGGCGTGAATCGTGTTATTAACTTGAAATTTCAAATAATTCAGCATAACTCTCTCACACATATTAAATATGATTATAAATCAAGATTAATAATGAACTCACATCAAAACTCTAACAACTCTATCTGAAATTAAATTAAACTATAAATAAATCAAATATAACAACTTGGGCGATAATTACTTGAGTTTGAAACGTATTTAATCAGTCTTATAGTAATTTATCACCATCTGACACTTAAGTATTTCTAGCGACGTACATTTTCCTAGCTGAAAATATATTTTGATACAGTTATAAATTATGTCTGTCAAACATACTCAAATTAAAACCAGTATTTACATACTTTTCGTATTGATGAATAATAAAATGTTTATTAAGTCATCATTAAATTAATACAAATGTATAATATGTATATTTTATTAAAAGATTTTTCGCACAAACAAAATATTATTAATAAATATTAAAATTAAAACTATGCAATGCACACATTATACACGTTGCAATAATTTGTAATTTCTTTTTTAAGAACTTGTATCTCTGAATAAAAGGACTGCATATTTATACAGATAGAAACACAACACAGACATATATCTGCGTATAAAAATGGAATAACGTTCTACAGATAAAAAAGTAGAATGGACATGGAAACCCATGTACAAGATTTATGTACATAATAGTTATTTTATACTGTTTATTGATTACATTATTCAGTGTCTAAAATTGTTTATTATTCAGTGCCTAAAGTTATTTCTATTCACATAATAATCTTTCACATTTCCTTTGAGAGAAAAAAATCTGCAAATTACAGAATATTTTCTATATAAATGTTTTGTAACAAGAAAAGTACAAAAAGTAAAGGGTTATTAAGTAGTATCCCGTTGCATTTCTAGAAAAACATTTTGTTGAGCATTTTATAGATATTTTTACAGAGTATATTTTTATTAATAAAAATATACTCTGTGAAAGGACATAAATTCATAATAAAAAAATACATCGAGTCTGCAAAAATAACCCTTCATAAGGTGAATAAATAAGAGGCAATGAAGTCCGAGGAATGGCTAACAAATTTAATTTTACAGATTTTTATTACCAACAAAATTTAATAAAAATCGCAGTATTATTAAATCGCAGATTTCGGTAATTAACTAAGGCACAGTTTACAATTAAATCAGTGGACCCATGTGAGGAATTCGCACTGCATTTTAATATTTTTTAGCAATATCTAATATTTTTTAGATGCAGGTTTAAACTTATAAACAAACTAGTCGTTGGGGGCCACCGTAATACTTACCCATCATGGATATGCATAATGTAAAATATTAAAATAAAAATGTGTAAACTACTTATAAAGTGCATTGCAATTCAAATAAAATCGTGGCTTGATGACGTCACAAACTTTAAAGGCTCGATTACTGAATTGCTTGAAAGAAACATCCTTATAACTCCAAAAATAATAATCCTATTAACTAGCGGTTTATTGCATCTGATTAAGCGTCAAATTTCCAATTAAAATATTTCTTTGAAGTGAAATTTGGATGAAATACAGGGTCATGAAAAATCGAAGAGTATGGAAAATAGGATTCCAATTTTTTATTGTCTTTTATATTCATTTCTTAAAATAAACAATTTCGAAAATTTTTATATACCTTTCATCAGAACGAATATTTCGAGAGTCCGAAAAAAAATGTTCCGGTTAATCGAGGTTATTGAAATGAAATAGGCTTCTTCCCATTATTACATACTAAGTACATACCAAATTGCAAGTCTCTATCTCAATTTTTTCGGGAGATAGAGCGTTTACAGACACACAGACACACACACAGACACACAGACGGACGGCAAATTTTTTTTTCTAAAAATATGTTTTTCGGAATCTCTAGTGTCTGAAACGTGTAAATCCGTCAAAATTTTTTTTTCGATTTTCAAAACGATTACAAGACTTACCCTATACTACGTATGATGGGTAAGTAAAAATAAGGATAAAAATATATGCCAACAATATTATCCAAGCCAGAACATCATCTCATTTATTCCACCAAAGTTACAGTCAAAACTGATCAAATATACTGAAAGACTAGTCGTTGGGGGCCACCGTACGCATCATTGATATGCATAATGTAAAATAGTAAAATAAAAATGTGTAAACTACTTATAAAATGCATTGCAATTCGAATAAAATTGTGGCTTGATGACGTCATAAACTTTAAAGGCTCGATTACTGAATTGCTTGAAAGAAACCTCCTTATAACTACAAAAATAATAATCCTATTAACTAGCGGTTTATTGCATCTGATTAAATGTCAAATTTCCAATTAAAATATATCTTTGAAGTGAAATTAGGATGAAATACAGGTTCATGAAAAATCGAAGAGTGTGGAAAATAGAATTCCAAATATCTCGGCAACTAATTATCCTATTGACTTCATGCTTTATGCAAAATTTATGTTTTTTTATTGTCTTTTATATTAATTTCTTAAAATAAACAATTTCGAAAATTTTTATATACCTTTTATCAGAACGAATATTTCGAGAGTCCGAAAAAATAGTTCCGGTTAATCGAGGTTATTGAAATTAAATAGGTTTCTTCCCATTATTACATACTAAGTACATACCAAATTGCAAGTCTCTATCTCAATTTTTTCGGGAGATAGAGCGTTTACAGACACACAGACGGACGGCAATTTTTTTTTTTAATATGTTTTTCGGAATCTCCAGTGTCTGAAACGTGTAAATCCGACAAAAATTTTTTTCGATTTTCAAAACGATTACAAGACTTACCCTATACTACGTATGATGGGTAAGTAAAACGCACGAAAAAAAAAATACATAAGCATTTTAGCCGTGGCATAAGTAGTTATATGTAATTATATTTATTTTAATACGTATGTCACGATTTTAACCGCATTGGGGTATGACGTTATCGTCTCGGGAAAATACGGGACAAAGAAAATTAAATTTAATACATCGGAAATACAATTTAATCATTTAATGTATTATAACAAATCATACAGTTTAGTCAATTTGTGAAATTTCTATACATTTAGTAATTTATCACTATCTGACACTTAAGAATTTCTAGCGACATACACTTTCATAGTAGGAAATACATTTTGATATACAGTGAAGCACCGTTTATATGTTTTTCAAGGGACCAAGAAAAAAAAAACGTATAAATGAAAAAACGTATAAACGAAATTCACAAAAGTACGAACATTTCCGTAATTACCAACAATAAAAAAAATCAGAGATAAATTAAAATACATGAAATACAAGATGTATGTAATACTAAACTTCTTATTCCGGATATAATTTACAACTTACTACTATTCATATTCATTCACCATATACAAAATATTTTGTTATTTTAGGTTGTTCGGAAATTTTGGAATGCACAGAAAAAAGGTCATTGTTCACAAATAAATGTGCCATCTTAACATTATCATTCAAATCGCTGCTAATGAGGTATTCTTGCATGGTGTTAACACCCGCCAAAGCTTGATAAAAACTTGGCAGTGGCCTTTCAGTGCAGTTATCCTCTTCTTCACTGCTAGTTTCCTCATTGGCGATCGTTTCATCGATTGTTAGAAGAGAACATGTTGCATGTTCCGAATCACATTGTACAAAAATGTAGCGATATCAAATGTAGTAACATCACATAAGTTTGACCAATTTTCTGGTGGAGCAAAATGACCAGATTCGGCGTTTTCAATAGGATTGACATCCACTGGAGTTAAAAACCCGCCAACGGCGAAGCAGTTTTTTATCGTTTTGGGTAAAACATTTTGCGAAGCCATCATTATGAAATCCATATCTTTTAAGATGCTAATGTTCACATTTTCGAAGTCACCGTGGTCTAAACTGGCGATAGCTGTTTTTTTTATAATGTCGTTTTAGGGATTTTATGACTCCTAAATCCAGTGGCTGCAATTTGCAGGGAAAAATTTGACAGTTATATTTTTTAGAAAGTCCGTATCAGGTGGATGACTTGGACACTGATCAATGAATAAAATGATTCGCCACTTCTGGTTTCGCATTTTATCTTCTAATTCTTTTAACCAATTGGTAAAGAAGGACATTGTCATCCTTGATTTTTTATTGCCTAGGCATATTTTTGGTAATGTTTTCACATTTTTGAAAATAAGGAGCTTTTTTGAATTGCCAATAATCAAAGGATACAATTTTTCTGATCCATCTGCATTGGCATACAATGACACTGTTAATCGCACTTTACTCCATTTTTCACCATGACTCGTATCCGATTGGATTACAAATTTTTTAGATGACATAAGAATATAAAACAAACCGGTTTCATCTGCATTGAAAATGTCTTTTTGTTCATATCGTAAAAAATCGTACATTTTTAAAAATTAAAAATGAACACATTATACACCTGAAATAATTTTAAATTGCTTTTTTAAAAACATACAACTCTGAATAAAAGAACTGTACAGTATACACAGACAATACAATACAGATATATACATCTGTGTATGAAAATGGAATAACATTCTACACATAAAAAGTAGAATGGACATGAAAACCCATGAACAATATTTATGTACATATTGGTATTTTTTTTTTACCATTTACTCATTATATTATTCAGTATAGAATTCTTCAGCCGTGAGTCATTTCCCCAAAATAACCTGGTGATTAGTTAGGATTCATTCTGAAAACCAAATAACCATAGTAAGTAAAATCTCAATTTCAACAGAAGGCTTTCGCTGAATTTAATATTTTAGTAAAAGAGCTTTAAAGTTGCGCACGATTTGCTTTATATAACGCAATACAATAAGTTAAATACGTAAAATTCAAATATTTTAGTAGCGCAAAACTTACCTTACCATAAATAGAAATAATTGAAAGGAAATGCAGGTATCGACGCATATTATTGCCTTTTGTTTGTAAATGCGATTTAACGTTGTTAATGTAATATGACTAGTGACGATGCACAATGCATCATTTTCTACCTGACAACATACACTGGTGCCCTGAACTTAAGGGGCAGTGACCAATTTCAGACGTTTCGTCAATTATCTACTGAAACTCGTGAGGAAATGTCCGAAATGCACTTGAACATTGAATATGTAAAGAAAATGTTTGACTTCAGTTTTTCAATTAAGATTTTGTCGCGAGGACAATAAGGGGGGGGGGATAATACTTTTAATAATAAAATAATATTTCCAATCACCGAAGTAACAGAAAATGCTAAAAATAGTCTGTCACTGTAGCAAATGACTGTGTAGGTCCTGTTCAACATTTGTGTGCATTTGTGTAAGCATAGCACGTATATTCGTGAAGATATTAACGTTTCTTTGAAAAATTCAAAAGGTTTTTTCAATAGCATGCAGAGTTTTCAGCCGAATTTAACACCGCTTTCCAAAATTGACAAACATACTGTAATTAAAATATTAATATATTGAATATTTGATGAGATATGGGTATTTGTATGAAATAAATTTTAACTGCGCACGCGTGAATTACAGCAAAAGCTTTTACTTACCCATCATACGTAGTATAGGGTAAGTCTTGTAGTCGTTTTGAAAATCGAAATTTTTTTTTGACGGATTTACACGTTTCAGACACTGTATGTCTGTGTGTCTGTGTGTCTGTGTGTCTGTGTGTCTGTAAACGCTCTATCTCCCAAAAAAATGAGATAGAGACTTGAAATTTGGTATGTACTTAGTATGTAATAATGGTAAGAAGCTTATTGAATTTCAGTAACCTCGATTTTCCTGAACTATTTTTTTCGGACTCTCGAAGTATTTGTTCTCATAAAAGGTATATAAAAATTTTCGAAAATGTTTATTTTAAGGAGTGAATATAAAAGACAATACAAAAACATAAATTTTGCATAAAGCATGAAGTCGACTGGATAATTAGTTGCCGAGATATTTGTAATCCAATTATTCACACTCTTCGATTTTTCATGACCCTGTATTTCATCCAAATTTCAATTCAAAGATATATTTTAATTAATCTGATGTAGCTTAATCTAATGCAACAAACCGCTAGTTAATAGGATTATTGTTTTTGGAGTTATAAGGATGTTTCTTTTAAGCAATTCAGTAATCGAGCCTTTAAAGTTTATGACGTCATCAAGCCACAATTTTATTCGACTTGCAATGCATTTTATAAGTAGTTTACACATTTTTTATCTTAATATTTTACTTTATGCATATCTATAATGAGTAAGTATTACGGTGGCCCCCAACGACTAGTTTGTCATGATTTGATAGCAATACTATAGGACAACTTATATAAAAAAGACCAGTGAAATATCGTGAAAACTCAAAAAATTACAGCAATAATTGATAAATTTCGGCGGAAATCGCATATGATCCTATGTTAGTAAATAAAAATGAAGGTTTGTTCGTTTTCAAACTACATTTTTTAATATACTGAAGAAAACTGCAGCATAGTTACAGCTCGAAACGGTTGGCCAGGTGTATAACCAATATAAAGCAAAATTTGAAAGCGTGAAAAAGTGATTTTTCTTTTCTTATCTTTTTTTATTGTTTAACTAGTTGACCCGCCCGGAACCGTGATAATAACCTTAAACATAATTCAAGTTTGTGTGATTTGTTTTAAAGAAGCTGCATCAAGGGCCCCAAGAAGGAGATTAATATTCAAAATCGATCACAGTGGAGGTTTCAAGAAATTTTGTTATGGCTCAAGTAGTAGCTAGAAGTCCTAAGAAGTTGTTAGAAAAAAAATGTAATGAATAAGTCGATTTTTAAGGGAGCTATAGTAGGGGGCCCTAAAGAGGAAAACTGATAGTTTTGAGCACAGCCCTAAGAATAAATATGTTAAAAGATCCTAGTATTTAGCACTTTAAATCTTAAAATAATCGAAATTAAGCATAGGGTTTAAATGAATCATTAGAATAAATTTTTAAACAAATGCTTTAAAAACGGCCCTAGGACACCAATTAAAATATGAGGGTTGTGGCCTGGTGCGAGAAGTCAACGACTGTACTTTAAAATTATACATTGAGAGGCTGACACAATTAGGGGGTGGGTGAAAATGCATGACGCACAAAAAATTCAAGGGCTCTGGAGCGGGCCCCAGAGTGCCAAGTTCCTAACTGGAATGTAGTAATGGGGAATTACTAAATAGAGAAAAAATCCCCAAAACGATTAAGAGGGTGCAAGTTATTAACAATTTAGGTAACAAAAACTTCAAGGGACTCTGTACTGGGCATAGGGGGCCAGGGTCCTAATTGGAATGTAGAAATGAGGGAATAACTAAATGGACAGGACGAAGAATATGGGATAAAAAATGGGTAAGTTATTAACAATTTATTGCAAAAACTTAAACGTCCCAGGGTGCCCGGATCTTGTCCGAGAAATGTTTTTGTTATTCCTGTAGTAGCTAGAAGTCCTAAGATGTTATTATAAAAATAAGCTAGTGAATTGTACGATTTAAAGAGAGTTATAGTAGGGGTTCCAAAATGGGCCAACTGATAATTTTGATCAGGGCCCTAAGATGAAAACATCTTAAAAGGTCCTAGTACTTAGCGCTTTGGATCTTCAATTAGTCAAAATTACGCATAGGGTGCAAAGTAATCATTAAAATAAAATTTTAAAGAAATGTTTTTAAAAGAGCCTTACGGGTCCCAATAAGTGAGCCAGGGGTGGTCAGGTCTTAACAAAAATTAACTTCTCAGGCTAAGGAAAATCATAACATGCCTTTGACTATCCTTACACAAATTTTCAGACTTCTACATGCGGTAGATTTTGGTAACTATCGCATGAACACACACAAACAGACAAACAACTTTCTTACTTTCTTTTATTATTTCTTTTACTGATTATTCAAAGTTGCGCAAATAATAATGATTTTTTTTTCATTTGGTTTATTATTATTGAATTACTTTATTTGTTATTGAGTTACAATAATTTATAAGACAATAACTACTAATTTTTTTCTTCGGTCATTTTAGCAGACAAAATATGAAGAAAAATTTACCCTGTATTTGTTCATAAAACTCAGACTACGGCTCGTAAAACTGCAAATATTCACTTTTTTGCTTATTTGCAATTTCTAACTTCGTGCAATTTTATCACAAGAACTTCGCGTTGTATTCAGTGGCTTAATGAAAGCATGTGTTGTTTCGTATAGTAGTGAGAGATATTCTGTGTGCTCACTCCAATTTTTAGTTCTTTAATTTTGAGAAAAATGTACAGCACATACAATTAAATGCATTATTCACTATAGGCGATGTAAATCATAAGGGAATATGTTGTCATTGACTAAGAATTTTATATGTTCTATTTTTCAAATATTTCGATTTAACTGTGCTTGTAAAATCCGAGTTCTTCTGTATATATATTGAATTGTTTGAAGACGAAATAAGAAATATCATTCTAATGCAATCTCAGACTGTTATTCTCATTATCTAGTATTTGCCAACTAATCAATGGATGAATTCATTTATGCCAGTTTATTTCCTAATAGAGTTAAAATGGCAAATCTGAATTTCTAATAACATCGTTTCGATGTATAGAGTCTTGTCAAAGCATTTGCTCTAATCGTTAGTTTACTCACATTTCATGCATAATAATAGACGTAGGCTATATAAATATTGATGTAAAGCTATAAGCAGTTGTACAAATTCGGTGTATTTTATGCGAGTAATAAGTAAAACATCCAAGTGAAACTTTATCAGATATATTTGATATTAAAGAATAAATCTTGAGAGCAGTTACGTTTCTTTTTTTCAAAAACTAATATTATTTGAGGACAGTAGTGACGAAAGCTCTTACATTGTTTTCTTTGGCGAGAAATCCTGAGAATATCTTTGTGTGCGACATGTGTAAGGAAATTAAAAATGTGATTTATGTGGAAGGAAGGATTTTGTTGAACACTGGCCAGATTGGCTATATTGTTACAAAAGGGATCCTTCAAGGAGGACTTTTGAAGGGAAAGTGACACCAAATATCGTCCTCGCACAAGCAAAACCACTGACACCTTGCACAATCCCCCCGTCCATATAACTGATATCAAATTCGCAAACATCGGTCCAAACCCCTGATTTTATGCTCAACATGCTTAACAGTAGGCTGAGTGAGTGAGATTCAGTATTAACATAAATGATTTATTTCCACAAAATAAACAATGTATGCCATAAACTGCTCTTTAAATTTATCCTTGATTGTATTACTCATACAATAACGTATGCCAATACTTAGAAATAGAGACTGGGGTAAGCATTTGTGTTAATGATCGCCCAGTTTCGACATAATTGCTATAAGAGGGATGCCTTTATCAAGGACTTTGAAGTAAAAGAAATGACACGAATTACTGTTCTCGTATAAAGAAAGTCCTGAAAATCTTGCCCAGTAAACCCATCTAGACCCAGCTGGTTTCGAGGAAGTTTACATTGGCGCAATTTGCCCATTGTTTGCAATCATGGTTACTAGTGGGCTGAGTGGACTATATTTTGCAATAAGATTTTTTGTAAACTTGTAAGTATGATGGAATTCATGTAAGATGGGTTCAATGTGGAATTTGATATTTAAGTATTTTGCGAGTTTCCTCCATGTAATTAAACTTATTTTAAAACAAGTATGTAGTACATATAAGGACAATTTTTTTCATACGGTGTTTAATTATGGCACACTTTTGAAAGCTTACAAAAAATATTTTAATGTAATTGTCCTATTAACTATTATTGACGCAATCTGTTGTTATATCGTTTAGTTTTTATCTAATAGTTTCAAAACATTAAAATTAAAAGAAAACACAGTAGACGGTTGTTAACTCTTAAAGACAGATGAAAACGTTCGAATTATTCGATTTCAAAAAGAGAAAATGACTTTACATTCTATAAAAAAGTATCTTCCATCCAAAAAAAGGTACGGCGGTCGCTCTGCCAAGCCAAGCTTAAAAAAAAAACGCCACACAAACAACGCCAAGAACTGGAATAAAGACCGCTAATGCTTATATACAGAAAGCAACTTCGCAATGTTAAATCGACAAAACATGCCAGATTGAAATATCAGATATCAAACAAACCAAGCGTCGTAGAAAAAAAAACGAAAACTAGAAGAATCTAAGGAAGAATTTCTTCAATTTAAGACCAAACTCATCTTCATAAGTGATTTATAAACAGACATATAGCTTTTTTTTAAAAACGTCGAGTTACTTAAAATGATCACTGTTTCTTCGTCAAACTTTTTTTTTCAAACAAGCTACTGGCCTTAATATTGGGCAGAATAAAAAAAGGATTGCATTTTTGGACAAGTAATTACGTAATCTATGTGCTTTTATAAAATTCAGTGTAAAAAAAATATTTTCTATCCTTAATTAGCAAAAAACTGTTAATTAACTTGGCTATTAAAAAATTATGCCAAAACAGAGATAAAACCCGCCAACGACCATGTACCATCTGTATTAAAATAGCACAAATCAGTTGCAGGTTGTAATATAACCACATCAAATTTCATCTGCAAGTCAGCCATTTTTTTCTGAAGATATTTTTTTAAAAATAAAGCTTCATAATTATATGAACACATATTTTATCAGACAATTAAATATGACTGCAAACTGTGGCAGATGACAGTTTCCAACATGAATAAGTATGAGAAATTGCTGCTCTATGATATCGGTCTGGGTGGTTCAGTCGCAGCGCGTCAGCACGGCATTCACAAGGTTCCAGGTTCGAGTCCTGCCCCAGGTCAACTTTTCATTCATGTTTGTTTAGTATATTTAATTGTCTGATAAAATGCGTGTTCTTATAATATTGTAAAATAAAGTAATCAGACTTAGTGTTTATGCTTTAAAAAATAATTTAAATATATAATTTGCGTTTTTAGAAAGATCTTTAAAAATAAATTAGTTTTTGAGAGAAGATGTACCTTCTAAAATGTATACATTAAGAGTTATCGGCACTTAAAATTTCTTTCCAAACGTTTCGCAGGAATACCTTTCACGTCATTTTCCTATAAATTAACGAAATCCAATTGTTAAATTATTTTTGTTTTAGAAGTGAAGTTTCCATTTAAATTTATTGTAACAATACAATGTTTAATTGAATAAAATATTGTAAATCTAAGAAATTGCTAAGAAATTCTAAACATGCACAGGGCAACGCAAAATAAATAAATAAATAAATAAATAAATAAACAAAAAATAAATAAATAGGTAAATAAATAAATAAAAATCAGCTTTCAGAAATTCTAAAAATTGTTCGTATATCTTAATTACAAGCTAAAGGAGGGTTTATATCTATACTATTCTATATATATAATCAAGCAGGGCGGTCGCTCTGCCAAGCCAAGTTTGAAAAAAAAACGCCACAGAAACAACGCCAAGAACTGAACTAGACCGCTACTGCTTACTGACAGAAATCAACTTCGCAATGTTAAATCGACAAAACATGCCAGATTAAAATATCAGATATCAAATAAACCAAGCGTCGCAGAAAAAAAAACGAAAACTAGAAAAATCTAATGAAGAATTTCTTCAATTTAGGACCAAACTCATCTTCATAAGTGATTTATAAAGAGAGATATAGATTTTAAAAAAAAAACGTCGAGTTACTTAAAATGATCACTATTTTCTTCGTCAAACTTTTTTTTTCAAACAAGCTACTGGCCTTAATATTCGGCAGAATAAAAAAAGGATTGCATTTTTGGACAAGTAATTCCGTAATCTATGTGCTTTTATAAAATCCAGTGTAAAAAAAAATATTATTTTCTATCCTTAATTAGCAAAAAACTGTTAATTAACATGGCGATTAAAAAATTATGCCAAAACAGAGATAAAACGTGCCAACGACCATGTACCATCTGTATTATAATAGCACAAATAAGTTACAAGTTATAACAACATCAAATTTCATCTGCAAGTCAGCCATTTTCTTCTGAAGATATTTTTTTTAAAATAAAACTTCATAATTATAAGAACACACATTTTATCAAACTATTAAATATGACTGCAAACTGTGGCAGATGACTGTTTCCAACAAGAATAAGTATGAGAAATTCCCGTCAAGCGCATCGATCTGGGTGGTTCAGACGCAGAGGGTCGGCATGCTATGCGTAAGGTCCCAGGTTCGAGTCCTGGCCCAGGTCAATTTTTCACTCGTGTTTGTTTAGTGCATTTAATTGTCTGATGAAATGCGTGTTCTTATAATATTGTAAAATAAAGTAATCAGACGTAGTGTTTATGCTTTAAAAAATATTTTAAATATATAATTAACGTTTTTAGAAAGATCTTTAAAAATAAATTAGTTTTTGAGGGAAGGTGACCTTCTAAAATGTATACATTAAGAGTTATCGGCATTTAAAATTTCTTTCCAAACGTAAACAAATTTTTTTTAATTAATTAAAGGTGATTCATTTATTTTAAAAAAGAAAAAAAACATGGTAAAGGACAGGCATTTCGTTCGCAGGAATACCTTTTACGTCATTTTTCTATAAATTAATGAAGTCCAGTTGTTAAATTATTTTTGTTTTAGAAGCGAAGTTTCCATTTAAATTTATTGTAACAGTACAATGTTTAATTGAATAAAATAATGTAAATCTAAGAAATTGCTAAGAAATTCCAAACATTCACAGGGCAATGCAAAATAAATAAATAAATAAATAAATAAACAAAAAATAAATAAATAGATAAATAAATAAATAAATAAATAAAAATCAGCTTTCAGAAATTATAAAAAATGTTCATATATCTTAATTACAATCTAAAGGAGGGTTTATTTCTATGTTATTCTATATATAATAGTAATTTCAGCAAATATATTAAATTCTAATGCGGTCTGTTTTAAACTTTAAGATAGTTTATAACACATGTTAAAAAATTTATAAAAAAGAATGGCGCATCACAGCTCGGGGAGGGGCGTGAACAAAATTTGGAAGTATAATAAGGCTATCTGTTTGAAACTTTACGATATTTTATAACACATAACATAAATTTTAAAAATAAAGCTACGTCAAAAATTATAGGGAGGGGCGGAGCGCGTTTTGCCTACACAAGGGGGGGGAGACACTTTTCTAAATTTTAACGATATCCGTCATGTCAGATATCGTTACAAAGTGCTGTGACCATTTATTCATGTTATGCACCACAGGTGAAACCCCCACATTTTGCGCCCCCCCCGACACTACTCATGTGATATATTGTTCGAAAGGGCTGTGACCGCTTATTCATATTATGCATCTTCGGGGTCCATCCTCCCATTCTCACCCCCCCCCCAAAGGGGGCACTTTTCTAAATTTTGCCGACACCTTCTCATGTGATTATCGTTGGATAGGTCTTTGAACGCTTAATCAAATTATGCAGGGGGGGGGGGTATTTTCTGAATTTTGCACATATCCTCATGTGATACATCGTTGGAAAACTCTGTGACCGTGTGACCGCCTAATATTATTATGCATCTCCGGTGTTCATCCCCCCGATTTGCCCCCCAAACGCGATTAGCTTTCACCACCAGTGGGCGCTTTCCTATCTCTGTTTCTATGGGTCGGATCACGACGGGGTATGGCTCATTCGACTCGACATCTGTAGAGCTTTCCGATTTTAGTTCGTTTTTTCACCACCAGGGGACACTTTCCTATCTCTGGTTCTATGGGCTAGATCACGACGGGGTATAGCTCATTCGACTCGACATCTATAGCCTTAACGATTTCAGTGCCCGAGGTTCATATAGAACAGATTGCGCTACCTGGTGGTGGAAGATAGAACTTGAGCGTGCGCAGCAAGACTGCTATACGGTGCCGAAGGCATCGGGGACCCGTGTCGGAAGTTCGTTTGTTTAGAAGTTTATACAATTCGATGTGCAAATTAAGGGATTATCCGGTGCCGAAGGCAGCGGGGAACCAGTTCGGAGGTTCGTGATTTTATCTTATTCGAGGTCTTACAAGATTTGAGGCCCCGGTGTAAATTAGGGGCCCGCTAGCGGCCGAAGCCAGCTAGTGCTAATAATAAAAGAGCGTGATATCACGTTTGATTTCAAATGCAGCGCTGACACGCTATGTACGTATTCCATTTTTATTCATTTAATAGATTAGTCAGAGATATTTTTTAACGAAGGATAACAAGTATTATAAGAAGCCACATTTAGTATGTTGTTTTTAAGAGTGTAATTAGTTTAATTGAAAAATCTACTGGTATTTCTAGTTAACCCTTTAAACAATGACTGAAAGTAAAATGTAATTTTAAATTATTTCTCATGTTTAGATTATTTAATTTATGTTCAATATATTTAAAAAAAAAGAAATGATATCTACAAAAACAACTTTTCAAAAGTAAAAAAAGCCGAGCGTAAAAAAAAAAAAAAAAAAAAGTTGTGGCTAAAAAATGGTGTGATATCAAATTTCCAAGCTATTATATTGCTTATTGAACTTTTTTCCATTAAATAAGTTATCATATATATAAGTCGAGTGCCTACGTATATGTTAATAGAAATCGTTTTCTCCTGTACTAAATACATCCTAACGAGTTTCTGAAAATTCAAATTTTTTCAAATTATGCATGATGGGCTTGGCCACAACTTTTTTTTTTCTTTACGCTTGGCTTTTTTTACTTTTGAAAAGTTGTTTTTGTAGATTTAATATTCCACGAGAAAATGGCAATTTGTTAAAGATGGTGAATTATTGGCAATGATGAAACACCACAAGAATTTCTTCAATAAGGTGCAGCCAATTTCCAGATAAATTGTTTATTAACAACCAGGAACGATGCCAGTAACAGTTCCCACAGTATCAGGTATAGCCCTCAGGCTTGACGATAACTCACTACATCATTTAATAGATCTTAAGAGGCTGTTGTGAAATTCTAAGTCAGTTGAACACCAGATAACAATTTGGTCAGCACTTCAAAACACGACAAAAATCTGCTCTCCAAAATCTTGCAAGCGAGTTTTGTTAACGGCGCGTAGAGTTATTGAAACGACGTAACGTATGCATGAACCAATGAGTGACAGACGAAATTAAGCTAAGCTAATGAGAGGTGCGATGGAGAAGATTTAACACGAAAGGATCCCTATCGTAGCTGCGCATGGATTTTGACGTGAAAAATACCCAGCACCTTCGCGAAGCGAAGCATGGAAATTAAACAAAATGGCTTTTTAAAACATTCGAAATGACAACAAACGTCTCTCAGAATTTTATAGATTGGGGAGTTGATAAAAGCTACGAATGAACTTAAAGTTTTAGATTAAGATTTGGAATAAGATAATTATTAATATACGTGTTATTCCTTTTAAAAGGACATTAAATAGGAATAAATATTATTAAGAATTAAGGAAATAATGACTATGTCAGAATTTAGATTAATTTAAAGGAATACTGCGAAATAAAATTTTTATATAACATTACCGTACTATATACCATATTATATACCGTATTATATAACATTATGTACGTACCAGGACTCGAACCTGGGTACCTTGGATTGCAGTAGCAATGCTTTTCTTACTGAGCTACCTGAACGATATACTGGATGGTATAATTCACTTTTATTTGTTGGACATGGCTGCGACCTCTAGCGCTAATTTAATCCCTCCGAGCTATAACTATAGCATTTACATGATAAAAGTGTGATGTAACATGGAAACTCCAGTATAATTCTGTTATAATTAGGTCGTAATGATTAATGTAAATGGACAGTGGTCATTTTTTCATATTTTACTTTTGCATTTATTTCTTAAAACGTATTTTAGACATGCTTAAACGTAGATTACAGATTTATATTTATAGACAATAACTATTCAGCATATAATACTTCTTTAAAATATTACCGTATTTTCTAGGAAAAATCTTATGGCCAAAATATATTTCACGCGTATTATTCGAATACCCAAAATATCATTTTTCTTCTCTACACGTTTGAAATGTAATTTCACAAAATGCACATTTTGTATTTTCCAAAAAAAAAAAAAATTCATTTTCGTTTAAGATTTATCTGATTGTTTTCATATTTTTTCTCATATTTTCTTATATTTGAGGAAAATTTAAAAACATTTTACAATTTCTTTGTCCCTGTGGCAGTTCAATTCTAAATTTAAGGACTTGAATCAGTTAAAATGACCATGCATTATGCATTTTTAGAAACATCAGAACTTGCTCTATTTTTAAAACTAATAATTGTAATATCGATTTTCTAACGGATATTAAAGGCATAATTTCGTCATTTTTCGAAAAAAGAAGAGTATCGAAATCCTTGATTAATATATATTTTACAAAGCGTTCAGTCATCTATTTGACGTTATTTGCATAAATTCAAACGTATCCACAGCATAAATTCAAACGAATCCACTGCTGGCGCATTTTAAGCTCTCCCAAAAAAATATTTTGTGTTGAAACATGTTTAAAGAAAAATTTTTTAAACACAATTCTGTGCAGAACGATTTAATTAAGATATGGAACACTCTTTTTTGTCGCAGTAACTAAAACTAAGAGCATTCGATGAAACATAATAATAATAAAAAAAATCATAAACTGTTCCCTAGTTGTACAATTACGTTAAAGCTTTTAATGTATTTAATCTCTACAATAAGAACTTTATTTGCTAATAATCAACTTATATGTATATTTCATATCCGTAGATATGCACAGAAATTTAATTAACAAAATTTATTACCGTATATTTCTGCGTTTAACTTGATGTTTGAGTCCTGAAAAAAGGCCAACAAATCTGGGTGGGGATGGATGTTTTTATAAGACAGACAAAATAAGTAATCTGTAACTGATATATTGAAACATTAAAAGTAAAATAAATTATGAGGGTTGTTCCATAAGTTTTGCCTCCACGTCTGTAACTACTTTATTAACAGAACAACGTGAAATATTTTACATTGACAAGTTAAGTTTAAATGTCCTTCGTCTCATGATGTTTTTAATTTATAGGTGGAACCACTGACGTGTAAATAGTGAAACGGAGAATGTCAGAGTATGTGGAAGTGCGGTTAAAATAGCTTGAGGTGATAGAATTCCTGACAGCGGAAGGTGTTGCACCAATCGATATCCACCGGCAAATGAGTGTTGTGTATTGCGAAGCATGTATGGACAGGAGAACCGTCAGGAGATGCGTACTTGAAAGCCGGACGGACAACCCAGACACGTCGAGTGTGCACGAAAAGCCCCGCTGTGGACGGCCGAAGATCTCTGACAGCACAGAGCATAGAGAATGCTTCAATGAACTGATTCGGATAACCTCGTGATTGCACATGCAGTGCATTCTTGGTGAATATGTCAAAAAATAAGGTACACCTTCAAAGGTGGCCATTAAATTTATATGTCAATGTAAAATATTTCATTCTGTTTTGTTAATAAAGTAATTACAGACGTGGAGGCAAAACTTATTGAACAACCCTCATGCATAATATATTCAGTATTTGCAATAATGATAAATTAAAGTTTAATTTGCATTTTCTTATTATCGTCTTAGCTATATCATAAGGCATTTTTGTAACACGTGTGTTCGATATCTTAGCAATTTTAATTACTTTTAACTTGAAGTTTTTTATCATACATTTCCTTTCAGTGTAGTCCGTGATTGCAATAAACGTGAAACACATACAATAGAAGTTCGGAAAACTGTATGATAATATGATTCTTAATCACCGTGTACTTAATTGTGAGTCTAAAGATTTCCTATGCCGGGAAATTCAGAATAGAGATTATGTTGATCATCGTTTAAACCTCTAATAATAGAAAAATATTTCCAATGATAAAAAACATACAAATAATGTCTTTTATCTATGTCATTTTGTAAGGAACCGTATAAATTTTAAAATACTAAATTGAGTTTTTGTATATGTTAAATGTCTCAAAAAAGTTATATTTAGTATTATATTATCCATTCTTTGACAAGTAAACCAGTAAAAATTCTATTTTTATGCGATTAACCCACCCCGAGTTCCAATTCTTTGAATAAAATAAATTAGAAAACAACTGAGCTAAAAATGAACATGTGATTTATTAGTGGCGGATAGCTTCAAAAATTCATTAATGACAATGCATCCTAGCTCTTTGAATTTTGGACGTAGAAGAGTTAGTTTTTTGCTGATTTACTTGTCAGAGCATGCGGAAACGTTTTATAAATTAAACTTATAGGACACAGGAATCGTAAACTGAAAATTATTAAAAAAATTAAATTTCGTATTTTAATATTTGTGTAGTCTGTTGTAAGACAAATGTCACCTATAAAATATGTACTTGTTTTATGTACTTTTTAATCGGGAAATACGTTTCTATCAGTTAGTTAAAATATAATCATCAGAATCTTTATTTTGAATCTCTGATATAGCCTGTAAAGTTTATATAGCCAGCAAAAATTCTCACTGTCAACTGCATAAGTGTCATCAATAATGTCAAAAGGCTTTTATTTTGAGTGGATATGTAGTTATCTAGAAACAAATTAAATTATAGTAGAATAATGTACAATAAATGATAAACAAATCAGTACAAATGAAAATAGCACTCCTACCCTGAGGATTCCGTACCGTTATGTTATATTGCCGTAAAACAAATTTCGTTACAATGCGTTAATTTAATGTTAGTATCGATTGTGGGAATTCACGAGTTTGTCAAGTAATAAATAGACATAGATTATATATTAATGATTATCAGAATTTTTCCGTTACATGTGCTGTAAGATCTTTCTTCGTGCCAAATTTCAAGATTCTAGGTCAACCAGATGTACCCTATAGGTCTTACACTTAAAACCTATAGTGTACTTCCGGCGAATCTAGAGCCTTGAAATTTCGCACGAAGGAAGGTAATATAGCACATGTAATGCAAAAATCCGAAAATCAGTAATTTATAATTATATGACAATTTACTAAGTGATTTCCATAATCGAGATTTCCAAATCGAGACTATATCAGTTTCATTTTTATTTTCTTTTGAGTTATGAAACCCTAAAAAGCTGCGAATGTAGAAAAATAATAATAAAATATTTACTAAAGAAAATTTGACCATTTATCTGAAGAATATGTATGTATATGAAAATAAACAACTACACATGCTTTGAAAAATAATAATTTTAAAACTTTAATTAAATTTTTAAATTTTGATGTTAACATTTTAAAGCATTACCTTTTATTTTTACTGTGAAAAATAATAACTTTTTGAAAATGTTTCTGAAAAATTTACCAATAAAGGAATTATATGAAAAACAGCTTGAAAATGAGTCTCATTTTAAAAATATATACCAATACTTGATTGGATTTTTTTTTAAATCACATTTGTTAGGTTCAAGTACAAGTGAACACCTGTGAAAGACAGAACATGTGGTATTAAATGGTTAATAAAATTTATATATGCATCATGAACATAAATGTTATTGACAATTAAATAGAATATGCTAAGATATGAAAAATAACTACAACCTAAAATTCTAAACTTGTCGTTAGATGCAAAATTTTACAATGGTGAATGGAGGGATGAAAATAAATAATAAAGCAAAATGTAAATGTAATGTAAATAAATCATAATGTAAATGTAATGTAAATAAATCATAATGTAAATGAAATGTAAATAAATCATAATGTAAAAAAGTCCTTCCGGCCAGTACCGGGAGGAAACAGTAGCTTTCCTATATCTTCGTTTTAAAATTTTAACTAATGTTACTCGAAAACAGCAAGCTAAAATGCAAAGAAACCGTTTACAAAATATTCGTTAATACTGAATTTGAACAAGAAATTCGCCAAATTATTAAACTATAGCCAAGTTGGCTTCATTTATGAAAACTTATTTTGGTCGCCAAATTTCGCGATATTTCGCCAATTATCGCCAAATTTGGCGAGATTTGGCGCTAACGGATATGAATATATAGTTTTATGCATATGATTAGGAAAATGATTACAACAATGAAAGAAAATAATTTGCGAGAAATCGCGTTCAATAAAACTCATAAATTAATCGTTGGTTTTTTGTAATGTGCTGTCTTGTTTCAAAATGTCAGCCACCCTAGAATTTCAAACTGCTCTATCTCAGCCATTTTTTAAGATACAGGTAAAACAAAAAAATGCTCTGGAATCCTTGTATCAAGGCCTAACACTTAATTAAAAAATAAATTTTAATTTTTAATTTTTTGTATATTTTTTGTTTTAAAATTTTAAGTGGCCGCCATCTTGAAACAAGATGGCGGACCAAGCTGGTTAACGAACTCGGTCGAGGCATTGGTGAGATTAATACACACAATTAGTTTCATGAAAATTAATTTATAAATACGACCGTTATAGTATGACATAGATCAGATATATATATATATATATATATATATATATATACTTTATATATATACTATATATATATATATATATGTAGCATTTTGACGAGGTTGAGATATTACGATGAATACTATTCGATGAAAATATGGCAGTCCTTCAACGATATAGCAAGTTGCAGTCGAATTTAGCGAGTATGGCGAAGTAGTAAGGCAATGAAATGAGATCACAGAATTTCTCCAGTAAATCCAGCCAATCTCCAGACAAATAATTTTATTAGAAGACGAACAACACAGAAACGATTCTCAAAGGTCTAAAACTTATAGCCCTCGGGCTAACGTTGCTTCACTTCATTGAATTAAGATGTTACTGGGCCAGTTGAATATTCTACGGTCATACAAATACCTGACACATACTTGTTTAGCTTCCGAAAACGTCAAAAATCTCTCGTTCCGACCAGTGCAAGCGAGTTTTGATCTCTCCACGGAAACATACACAGAATTACGTCACGAGCGCTCAACCCAATGAGTGAGAAGCTAGCTCCAGCCCAACGAATGAGGCTAGAGGGCGAGGCTAAAACATTAAAGAATCCCCTTACTTGGGTGCGGACCAATTTAGAAGTTAAAATCCCAAGCGCGCGAAAAATTAAGAGCAATAATAATAATAATAATAAAAAGAAAATGGCTTTAAAAAACATTCGAAATGAGAACGCGTCTCAGAATTTTATAGATTGGGGAACTGATAAAAGCTACGAATGATCTTAAATTTTAGATTAAGATTTGGAATAAAATAATTATTAATATACGGATATTTACTTTTAAAAGGACTTTAAATAGGAATAGATATTATTAAGAATTAAGAAAATACTGACTATGACAGAAGTTAGATTAATTTTAAAAGATTAATGCGAATAAAATTGAAGGCTACGAAGGAAATAAATTTTTATATAACATATATATATATATACTTTTGTGTATTGAAAGCTACCTAATATAGGCCAGTATAACTAGTTGGTTAACAAATATGTATAACATGAAAATATTGTGTGAAAAAAATTTGAAAATCTAGTTTGTGAAAATCTAAAAATATCCACTGTGCAAGTCTTACTGACGACGAACCTTTAGCAACGGAAACACAGTGAATACAAAATGATCAAAATTTAAAATAATTTATCTATTCCTAAGCTCATAAAGCAGGAGAACGAAAGTGAAACCAACACAATGAATATTTACATTAAAATAGCGTGTTAAAATAAGTATCATCTACTGTTTATTTAATAAAACATAACCTATTAATTATATTATCCTGAAAGAAAACCATTTGTTTGAAAAAAATCAGGTGTACGTAGGAAATAATTTTTTAAGCATCTGTTTGCTATGAAAGATTTTATTCAAAAAAGCCTCCATATAATACATAAAAATTAAATAATTTTAAGAAAATCGTATAAGAGTATAGAATTTAACCAAACCCTACACTAGCGTTCCTTTCGTAGGAAAATAATATTTTATTTAAACAGAAATGTATAGAACGTATAATTCTTGTTTGAGATGGAGTCGATATGATATACATTCCGGTGAAAAAGTAGGATGATTTATCATAAAACGATTTTTGTGACTTCAGTTACGGGCTAGGCAATTAATGTATATCCGGATGATTTTACAATTTAATGAATTATGCGAAACATCAGAAATCGCGCATACAAAATCATTTGCCCAAACTTTGACGATGTGGCCAAACTGCTGATAATGTTTTACATTAACAAAGTGTATATCAGGGTTGCTAATTAATTTGTATGACCTTAAGTTGAATTAAGTTGTAAGCTATCTCTTGTGTAATATCTAAAATCCACTTAATTTTTTGTCCCTGTCTCAGGTTATATTTTCTATAGATCTGAATATAAGGGATGAAATTATTAATTTTATCTCAGGTAGACAGGATAACGTTTAATATAGTAATAATTCTCTTAAACCTTTGAAAATTATTTTTGTAGATATGATAATCTACTGACCTATCGTGATTTGTTATGCGACCTTACAAAGATAAGAAATATATTTACACACTTGTATATAATCTATATAGTATTGTACAGTAGAAACTTGTGGAAACGGAATCTGTCTATAACAGAAAAGTGTAGAAATGTCTTTATTCCTTGCCACAGTATTTGAAGTATTGATATAATTGGGATCGAATTCTTTTGCATCAAACTTAGTTTGTACATTTAGTTTAATTTTTGTAAGGATTGAAACTTTCTAATTTTAAAGTAGTACATATTTTCTTAACGTTAAATATATTTTCTGATTCCTTAAATTAGAATTATTACAGTAAATCTCTATAGAGCTTTCATTGTAATCACTCTGTTTTAATGAGATGAATAAGTCTTTCAAGAAACTTTCTGTTTACCTCATATCGGTGATCCATATTTTTAACCAAGTCAGCTCATTCAGACGGAACATTCTGAATGAAATCTGTTACAATGGTAAATTTATATTTGAATTCTTTGTATAAAGAAATACAATTTTGAAGAAATTCATGATTACAGTCATTTAGCATCGGGTTAATTTATGTCCGGCTATCTGAGTATATATCTATATTGGAATATCTATAAGAAATACAGGCTAAATTTTGTAACCAACAAATTTTAATTTCTTCCATATCACACTAACTAGATACTTTTGAGTTATCTCGACTTATGCAGTCTTAAAATATTATACAATCTAACATTACACCTAAAATGTAATTACTTGGGTAAGAATGGTTGTTTGATAAATCCTTATGTATAATTTTTTTTATTGTTAAAATTTTAAGTAATTATTACCCCAAAAATAACAATAATAAATAAAGAATTTTAAATACATCTTATGACATCCTTTCTAGAAAATTTGTTACATGAATTATTAATTAATTTCTCTGTGTTATTCCTTAACTCCATTCGTAATTCAGCAATTAAAATGCATAGTTACACTTGAAATTTAAGGAATATACCCTTCTACCTTTGTCCGTCTTTGGAAAAAAAATATCATCTGTATTTTCAGTAAATAATTCCGTTATATAATATAAATCACCAAATGAAATTTCATTATACATTGTTCCACAACTGAACAAAGCAAAGACACAAAAGTAAATATAAATAAAAGCTCTTCTTATTCTTTTCGTAAAATTCCATGTGCATGTTTTCGCAGTGATTATTTAATGCAAATCCTAAAACGATTTTTCTTGTAGTGTCTGTTTGTAAAATCAAATTCAAAAGAATGACAGTTAAATTTCACTTTGTAGCAGAAAAATACTTTTCGGAAGAATTCAGATCAACTGCCTTATTTACTTTTGCATTTTGAATGTATTCTAAAATTATCTTAAGCAAACCATTTTTATTTTACAAAGTTACAGAATTTTTCCCTAGAAACGTTTTTCTACACTAAAACTACTAAAATAAATAGAAGAATAAATATTTAGAAACTGACTTTGATAGCTGTACTGGAAGTTGAATGGGTGGAAAATAGTAACATTAAATAGATAGTTTCTGATTTAAATACGTTCAATTATTTACCCAAAGTAAAACCTTTCATTTCCCATTGTTTTTTAAAATGGTAATATCGTTAAGATTTCAGAAATGTATATGGGAGATTAAAATGAGATTCCCTTTACTTAGCAAGTAAGATTTTAGGCTACAAATAGGATGATGCATATAATTTTGAAAAGAAATAGAGCGTTTAGTATTTTTAATACTGCTCTAAAAGCGACTGAAATTTATATTATAAAAACATTAATATAATTAAGTTTATAAAGTGTTAAAAATACTTAAAAATTCCTTCTTGTAATTGACGTTTGAATATTTTAACTCTGTGTTTTATTTTCAAAAATATGGTGTAGTTTCTTCAAGTATTTACAGTAATATCACGGACGTATAATTCATTTAAATATATCCTACTAAACTCTTCTATAAACATAAAATTAGAACATAAATTCCATTTTAAAAAGAAAAACACAAGGCACATATTGCAATGCATTCATATTCTGGCATTAAGAATTTAGAATTAATTTCTAATTCAAATCTTTTAATTGAACTTTTCAGTATTCTGCATTGTTCGTATTAAATTGCCAGAAGTATCTTTGTAGGTAATAGAAACAATAGAAACCAAAGCACGACCAATTCAACAGTTTTTTGGAAACGGTATTAAAATATAGTATTACATATGATTCCTATAAAATATTCCCTCACATTCCTCACATATTATGTGTACTTAGAAATAGGCACCCCAATGAAGCCATTTATCGAAAGTTATATTCCAATGTATATGAGAATATGCATAGTTATTTGAGTACGACTTAAAATTATAAATTTTTTCCAGAAAAGAAACAATAAATCTGCAAATTCATTTTAACTAATATGTTTATGTATTCACAATAACATCATGAATTTCATTTATAAAATATTAAGGGATTTATTTCAAAACTCCTATTAGATCCAATAAAATCATTACAAGTTTTATATTGGACGAGAAATTATGTATTGCTTAAATTTACCTTTCGGGAAAATTCTTTATACACGAAACTCCTTTGAACTGTAAAAAATCGATTATTTGACAATTCTGAAAGAATTTATATTGGCAGATTTAAGAACCGCTATTTTCATATCACACTGAAGTGAACAGATAGGAAAACTAGTGATATATGACCCACTACATTTGTTTCATTTTAAAAATCCTTTTTGGAGACAAGCACAAGATGGAAACGTATTAGAGGCATTTTCAACTAGTCAATGTTGTTTTGCAGCCATATTTATTTATAATAAATCAGTACCATGTGTACTTTCATGTGCTTTTACTTTTATATTAACACTTCCATGTGTTTTATACTTTTTCTTTCGAAATGTCAATTGTGGAAAGTTTGACACAGATGAAAGCTTCCGTTTTTCATTTAGTGTATTTGAACACATTTTATTTATTTTTTACTTTATCAGAAATAATAATCATCAATATAGTCTCGTAAATAATTGCGTTATTTATATAAATATTTTTAAATAAGCACGATAATGTAATATTTTAATTAAAACTGACTGCAAAAACACCAATTTATAAATTATATGAACAAAAAATTAAAGATTTTTTTTTTTAATTTGGAACATTATATTCAGAATACACATACATAATTAAATATATATATTTATTGCACCATATACATACGTCACAGCTTTTGATAAAAATATTATGTTAAAAAAGTTTAAGTTTCATCACAGGCTAAAATATCCAACCACCAGTTAAAGAGTTTAAATAGATAAGTTTTAAAAATGAAATTTTACTTTATTTTTTATGATGATATTTATTAATTTGATATATTAACATATTGAGAATAATTACCTTCATCTAGTGGCCAGATCAAATAAGTATTTTTCGTTACAAAACATGTATATAGTAAAAAGAAATTAAAAACAAATACGGTGAAGATATAAATTACTTTTCAATTTCTGCTCAGTATATGTATATTAATATAGAGTATCAAACCTTACTTACCATGTGTTAAACTCACCTTTAAGTAGACAAATTTTATCCACTTTACAGCGTTAAGGGGAATTTCTTTTAAAAATCATTTAGTGCCCTTTTAAAATGTTGACGCCGTAAAAAGATAGAACATATAAAATCATGAGAGACGGTAGTTTCTCGAGTGGCGCAGCAAAAACTGAAAACCGAAAGCCCAAAACCGAAGATTTCCGTCATTCTATATATACAGCTAGTTTGAGTTCAAAGGAAAAGCGAAAAGCCGACATTTAATATCTCAGCAAATATGAGGTACATCGTTTTGATTTTTTGACAGCTGTCTTATATCTCCGGTCTAACTCTATCCTGAAATTTATAGAATTCTACATGCAGTATAGATTTTAATATCTGGAAATCCATTTTTAAGTAAAATGGGAAGTTTTTCGCTCTGCATGTAATGGTGTCATGGTGTAATACAGCGTATCTCGAAAACCGCCCGAAGGATTTTTTTAAAATTAATATATGATACTAATCGGTTTTATATGAAGCAAATCCACCTATCCGCTTAAATAGGAAAACTCTAGTTTTTTATATAATCCGATTAAAAAAATGGGACTTTTTTCTTAAGCCAAGCTGTACAAATGCAATGGTGTGATCACTGCCTTCTTCCGCCGGACATTACAGTTAAAATCGATGTACGGTTCGCCGTTAAAGCTTCTGACCGGGCTAATTATTTAGATTTTAATGCTTAATTCATACAAAAACAATGAATTATATACTATAAACATGTAATACATATTTATAAAATTCAATTGTTGTCTATATGTTTTCCTTTTTTGTTACAAAGAAATAATTTCAGATTTTAAACGAGCATATAGTCGAAAAATTTCTTCAATTCCTTTTTCATAATGAGGAAATATTTTTTAATTATTTGTGTTCATTTTTACTGTTATTTTAAATATACTTTCGATTTTTTAAGGATAAAACATTTTGCATTGTTTGCGCATCTGCAACCAAACAAGCTCCCAATAAATTAATCTCCCAATCCCAAACAATTTCTCGTTTCTCGTGTGTATGTATTCGTTCGCGAAGATCGCTTTAAGGATTAATACGTTATAGCCACAGGTATTTTGTTATTTATTTATTGTTTATTTATTTTGACTTGTTAATTGTTCTTTTCATTTAGTTTTTTATCGCTTAATACATTTGAAATGTTGACTGTAAATCTGAAAAAGGGCGATGAAACTAAATTTGTGTGAAATATGTGGAGAACAATTATTTTGTGTTGGTATTATAATAGTGGATATTAACCCACGAGTAATGATTGCGATTAAATCATATTACAAAAAATCGTGTTAAATTAAGCATGAAAAACTTATGTGGAAACACCGAGACGGAAAATTAAAATTTTAAAAGTGAATCACAGTATTTTAAATAAGAAAACTTAAAATATTAACAAATTTCGCGATATTTTCCGCAGCCAATCGGCGAATTCCGAATTCCACTATTTCAGCAGACACTTTCACAATATTATTATGCTATCTCAAGTGCTAATTTCATAAGCCTACATTGTGCCTACATCTGAAACATTAAGCACCAAAATAATTGTTCTCCACATATTTTACCCAAATTTAATTTTATCCCCACTTTTCAGATTTACAATCAACTTTTAAAAATCCACACATTATGCACAATGTAAATTAAAGAAATAAATGAAGATTTTATTATTATTATTATTGTCGGAGCAAAGCTCCGGCTTCCCATGAAAAATTACACTTTTGTGTACACGATAGCGGCCAAAATATTTGCCGCATTGATACCAAAATTGGACTGGAAGTCGGTAGTGGCAAAATCTCGCCGGGGATTGAAAAACAGAAATATTCGTCAACTCTAACGCCCGGAATCGTCTGCTCTAGAATTTTCCATTTCCCCATAGAGATAACATTGCGATTGTTTGAATTAAATAAAAAGAAAATTGAAATAATTTATATTGTTGCCATTTTTTATCATGAAAAACTTTTGAATTAAATAAAAAGAAAATTGAAATAATTTATATTGTTGCCATTTTTTATCATGAGAAACTTATTTAAATAACAATATACTCGGAAACAACCTATTAGTAAAAGCTCTTAATCTCGGTCCCATATATTTTACTTTTATATATTTTACATATATTTTACTTTTCTGAAATAAGGACCCCATACATTTTTATCTTAAAACACGTGCAATGAAGTTTAAATCGTATTAAGTACATGAATTTTGTTTTTTTTTTAATCGAACTCAGCAATTGGTGTAATTAAACTTTTTGTTTCCATTTCAAAATTTTTTTTTTCTTTTCATTCAAGCTTATTGTATAAAAGAAGTATGAGAGTAAATCTGTTTATTTTGATATAGTCCAGCCAATCCAGGATAAAAAAATATATATTAAGAAACATTTTATATATGAACGGATTATAAGATTTTATTATATAGAATTTGCAAGGATGCCAGTTAAGAGAAAGCAATCAGCTGAAATGAGAAGAATTGCGAATCGTAATTCAATGCGGAGAAGTCGCACAAGTCAGTTACCTTCAGATTTTTTGCCGAGTACCGGTATACTGAAAACTCAAATGAATGAAGCAATCAGGTTTGATAGAGAGGTATCGCAAATCACCTATGTGTCCTGTAATATGTGTCACAGAGCTTTCCCTGATATCATATTAAATACTGCTTGGCTCTGCCAGACATGCAAGTGTAGAGACGGTGCTTTCAAGTTTTCTGCCACTAATTCGATGGACCCAGGTCCAGTTCCTATTTGTCTCAAAGATCTGAGCTACATTGAACAAATGATGATCGCTCAAATACATCCAGTGGTTTATCTTTACCGTATACGAGGCTCACAGTATGGATACAGCGGAAATGTAATCAGCTTTAAACAAAATATTGAGAGTTTTATTTCGCGCCTGCCTGTCAATCCTTCAGATATGACTTCAACTGTGTTAGTGACAAAAGATACTTTATCAGGATGTGCAGAGTTTTCTGTTCGCTCACAACGCCTTCTAGAAGCACTCAGATGGCTTAAAGCTCACAATCCTTATTATTCAAATATCACAATTGATGAAGATTTGATCGCTACATTACCTGAGAATGGTGACGTATCTCAAATGTTACCAACAGCAACCGATATTACTGAGGATATTGATACTTTGAACGAGGAAATAAGGCGCGAGTCATTTAGACCACTACTTGAACCGGTAGATCAAAACAACTTAATAAATGACGCAATTCGTGTGCCTCACCCTTCATTAAATTCACAGCCTATCAACGAATTTCAAGAAGAGGGTTACATAGCACGTGCTTTTCCTCATCTTTTTCCACATGGTACAGCTGACTTACGACAACCTCGTCAAAAAGCAGTCTCTCCTGATGAGTATTTTAAGTTCCTAATGAAGTATGAAAATGGGCGATTTGCTAAAGACCCCCTATTTCGCTTCCAGTCTTTGGCTAAAGGGCGTTTTTTCGTTCAGCGAAATAGGTTCAGCAATAAGACGGTAGAGCAGATGCGTGATATTCTGAATAGGCAACCAGAAATGGCAAAACACATTATGATTTATGCTAGCAAATTAAGATCCACAAAAGGATACTGGCGTGCACGTTGTGGGGAACTCCTTTCCATGGTAGGACAAATTGGAGCACCAACAATTTTTTTACACTGTCTGCAGCTGATTATCACTGGCCTGATCTTTTCAGACTTTTAGAGCCTAACAGAGATCCAAATGAGCTGACTGATACAGAACGCAGACAATTAATGTACGACAACCCTCTGTTGACTGGTTGGCTCTTTCAAAAACGTTGTGCTATATTTTTGAGAAAAATCTTGACGCCGTTGTTTTTAATAGACGACTACTGGGTTCGTTTCGAATGACAGTGGCGTGGAAGTCCTCACATGCATGGATTGTTGTGGTTAAGAGGGGCGCCAAACATGGAAACACTAGACATAACTAATGCTGAAAATGTAGCAGCTGTAACAGCATATTTTGAAAAACTATGCAGTGCTGTTAATCCTGACAAGGACGTCCTCGTAAATGATATACACCGCTGTCGAGTTCGCTTTTCAGACATTTCCAGTGAAGATCGTGAAAAAGATCTCGCTCAGCTCTTAAATCAAGTCCAACATCACACAAGACATGGATATTATTGCCTAAGGAAAAAAAGAGGTACAAATAGTTATAGCTGCAGATTTGGTTTTCCAAAAGCAAAGTGCGACTCTCCAAAGCTTCAAGTAGAAAATGGCATAATTAGCCTTTTGCCAAAAAGAAACGATTCTGAAATGAATACTTACAATTGCTTCGTGTCACAAGTTTGGAGAGCTAACACGGATTTCAGTCCTATTACATCAAAGGATGCGGTTTTGCATTACATTGCCAAATATGCCTCAAAATCAGAAACAGCTTCTGTTCCTTACAAGGAATTGTTATCTGAGATTTTAAATAAGATGAACGAAACAAATCCAGCAGTTCAAGCAGTCCAAAAACTCATTTTGTCTTCTGTTTCTGAAAGGGATTACTCAGCCCAAGAGGTAGTACACATATTAATGGGATGGCCAATGTATCACAGTAGTCGGGAAGTAGTTACAATACGGCTTCATGATAAGAACTGGGAAGAAATAAACTTTTCAAGCGACGAAAGACCATCAAAAAGCATGCTTCAGAAATATTGCGCGCGGCCAGAGAAACTTATTTCCTGCACGCTTCTTAAGTTTGCAAAATCTTTCTCAGTAAGAGGAGTCGATTATCACCAAAGAAGAAAAGATGCAGTTGTCAGAGTTTTTCCTCTTACATCACTCAACCACGACCCAACTCTAGCCGAAGATTACTATAGGCAACAAGTATTACTCAATTATCCTTGGAGAGGTAATTCTGACTCTTTATTGCAAGAAGGCCTGCCGTCTGCGTATCACTCATGGGAGGAAGCATTCAATGATCTAAATATTGATGCACACGAAGAAATAAATTTTCCTGCTGTTAGCAGTACACATGAGACAGAAATCCTGCAAGAAGAATACCGCGAGATTGATCCATATATGGCAGCAGCTGCCATAGTTCCTGTGCAGACAAACGAGGATACTTTGGGGCAACGCGTGATTGATCATGCATGTGAGTGGAAAAGTGAGAGTTACAAGTACCCTGATCGCAATTTTACTTCATTTTTAAATTACTGTAAAGAACAACAACTTACAGTGCATCAAAATTACGATACGTCTGAGATCAGATTTACAGATGAGCAGCAAAAAATACTTCACTTATGCACGCAACAGCTTTCGTCTTTGCAATCAAGATTTATAAATTGCCCTAAACGTACTTTTATTATTGGGAAAGCCGGAGCTGGAAAAAGTACGGTAATAAAAGAAATTCGTAAAAGAGTTACCGAGCAGTTAGGACCGGAAGCTATTATGGTTTTGGCTCCAACAGGTGCTGCTGCAATTAATGTCGAGGGCAAAACAATTCACTCTGCATTAAAAGTACCAACATGTTTTAAATCGCTTGCTGATTTAGGAAGTGAAGCAGCAAGAAATCTACAGCTCAGCATGAATCCAGTTTCATTTCTCATTATTGACGAATTTTCAATGATCGGATGCCGTCTGATGGCTGCACTTGAGCAAAGATGTCGCGAAGGTAAACCAGACAGCATTGAACCTTTTGGAGGCTTATTTGTTTACCTGATTGGAGATATTAGGCAGCTACAGCCTGTAAAAGACACACCTCTATATAGGAGACATTCTATAAAAGACATTTTGGCTTTTCGTGGACAAACAGTTCTTAAGATGTTTGAAAAATGTTTCACTTTAACAAAGTCAATGAGACAAAGCGACGATCAGCAAATACAGTTTAGAGAGACTCTTGATTCGCTTTCCGTAGGCAAAGTTACAGGCGACCAATACGCATCCCTTATGCAACGACGTAAAGCTATACAGCCTCCGGCTGAACTTGAAAGATTTCATGATGCCATACGCCTTTTTCCCACAAACAAGCAAGCTGAAGAACATAATCAAGAAGTACTTCGTAAATCAAAATGGCCAGTGGCAAGAATATTAGCAGACCACAATAATCAAATAGCAAGATGGAGTGAAGATGAGCACGCGTCTGGACTTCAGGCTGAACTTTTTTTAGCAATTGGATGCAGAATTATGTTGCGTACCAATCTGTGGACAGAGGGAGGATTGGTCAACGGTGCACTTGGTACGGTAAAAGATATTGACCAGGATTACGGCCTCCAGGCTTGCCACAGGCAGTAATGGTTCATTTTGATGATTATCGGGGACCATTTCTCACTGAAAGACTTTTTCCTGTCACACCTATTACAAAGTCTTGGAAAGAAAACAATGTCTCATGCTCCCGTACTCAGTTACCTTTAACAGTTTCATACGCTGTCACCCTACACAAATCCCAAGGTTTAACTTTGTCAAAAATAGCTGTGGACATTGGTGACACTTGGAGCAACTTATGTCGCGTTTAGCAGGGTTCGACGTTTAGAGGATGTTCTGATTGAAGTGCCTTTCGCAAAGGATAGGCTAGACCAAATTAGAAGAATGGGGGCACTTGCTGATAGATTAGCATTTGAGCAGTATCTGAGGCAACTGTTGACCGAATAAACACTTGAAGATTCAACAGCTGTTATTGTAATTTTTCTTTTATACTAATAAACAGTAAATATAAAAATAAAAAATATATATTATATATTGTTAATGTTATATTTTATGTTTATCCCACTCAATGCTCCGACATTTCGGCCTGACGGATTCTAGTTATTAAATTACATCTGAGATTTAGTTTTCACAAAAAATGATTCTAAAAAATAATTATTTGCTTAAAGTAAAAAAAGACTTCAACGTTTCTATTGACAATACTAAATGAAAAGAAAAGTCAGTTCTTAATGAACACCTAGCAAGTCAAAATCAGTAAATGAGTAAATACAGTTTACAAAATACCTAACTTATAAAACAAACACTTAAGTAATTCAGATTTTTGATATAGGGCAAAATTAACACTAGCCACAGAGCCACTAAATGAAAACAATTGGGTAGGTACTTCTCTATTATCCCGTTGACCACTTTTCATAACAAAAAACTATCGCCAAACTATAAGATTAAAGGCCAAAAATGCAGTCCCATTTACTTGATGTCAGAAGCATTATACGTGTTTGTTATGTCATCAAGTAGTTTTTAATTCAACATTTGTGTGTATTTTTTATTATGTTTCACTGATTTATGAGTTAATCAGTTATGATGAGTTAATCAATTATGGTTTAATTAATGAGTTGATCATTAATTAAAGTAACAATTGTGTCCTTAAATTCTTATATTTTATTTATTTTCATATTCTAATGGCAACGTTCTCCCGTCTATTAAGGCGTTACAGTTTGATATTTTTTTCTTATGAAAAGCGGGCGACGGGATAGTAGAGAAGTACCCTTTTTTATTTAAAAGTTCTAAACAGTAAACTTTTATTAAAATTTCAATTAGTATTAATCTAAAATTAAACAGCCCAAATAAATATGTTAATATAAACATTTTTTCAACAACAACAACAAAAAAAAAAAAATAGAATCCTTGATGAAATGCTAAAAAAATCTTTTTTTTTTCCTTATAGGAAAGGGGCCGCTGACAGATAATTTTTAGTACTTTTCGGTTAGATGGGCACCAGTGATATATGTACATATATAAATTCATATGTATATACAGTCATATGTACGTATATATGTATGTGTGTGTCTATATAAACATTTTTTCAACCATAAAAAAAAAAATAGAATCCTTGATGAAATGCCAAAAAAATTTTTTTTTCCTTATAGGAAAGGGGCGCCGCTGACAGATAATTTTTAGTACTTTTCGGTTAGATGGGCAACAGTGATATATGTACATATATAAATTCATATGTATATACAGTCATATGTACATATATATTATAGGTGCAGATTCACAGTCAACACGTGGCGACTAAATTTTTTGCTGTGGCCACTAACTTTCGGTTTTTAAGTCGCCATGTGATTTAAAAGTAATCAATTTCTGGTATTTCCAGTCCACATCGTGAAATGTTGGTATTTTTTTTTTAAGATTAAGACCAAAACACATAACAAACATTATTATTATCTTTTAATAACATTTCAGGATGATCTGTTTAACACAGCAAACTATTAATATGTTCGAATAGCAATGTTATTCGTAACAGTTTGAATCTGATAATTTTACATAGACTGTGATTTAAATATATATATATAAACAAATGTTTGAAGTGTGTTTTGATTTTTATAGTGCAAAATAATCTCACAAATTCAGATTTTTTTTATTTGTACTTTTGTCTGGCAAAATCAAAATAATAAATATTGTTTTTCTGATATTCCCCGCTATCATAATTGCTTAGCTTATACCTACATATATTTTTTAAACCGTATCTTGCCCACTTTATCTTCTGACTGTACATGATTTAAGATTTAATTAATATTCAAATTTTGTTGTACATGTGTTTATATTAAATAAATTACTTTACAATTTGAATTCCAGAGGTTTTTTAGTTTTTTACTCCATATAAACACCATTGTTTTTATGCATTTGTTTTTCAACTGTGGCTACTGGATTTTTTGGGTTTAGGAGCCAGTGACTCCTTCCAAATTTTGGGAATCTGCACCTATAATATATATATATGTGTATGTATATATATATGTACATGTAGATATATGTATGTGTGTGTCTATATATATATATATCACTGGCGCCCGGCTAACCGAAAAGTACTTAAAAAAGTGGCCACTATAAAACTGCAACTATTGGCCACTGGTCTCTAATGAAAATTAACAATTTTGCTATTTAGAAATTAATACATTAATTTGCTTGCCCTAGGTGATTGGATTTTCTGACCAGGCGAGTGAATTTTTATACAGTCTTTTACATACTGCTTTCTATAAATATAAAAAATTTCTTATATCTTTTAATCAATGACCATATTTCATGTTTTTCCCAATTTCTCTAATGTAAACAAGACACTAAGTTTTAACCAGTAATAGAAATTGGGCAATAAAAGATATGTGTAAAATGATGCCCATCGAGTAAGAAAATTTAAACAGAGTCCCAACTTCGCCTGAAAAGAACGATTGCAGCGGATGACTTAAAAACTAAATCATCGCTTTGGCGATTTTTATCTTCGTGATTTCCGTTTAATTGTAACCCTATTCTGCTTGTCGTATTTTGCTGTTGTCATTTGTAAATATGCAAATTTTCGACTTTCTCTATTTGAATTTTGAATCTTGATTAATATTTATTATTTAAATTATGCTTTGAAGATCAAATAGGTTATTATAATTATTCAAAATGCTAGGAAGAGATAAGTGTATTGTTTGTAAGAACAAGAGTGAAAAGTTTCGTTTTAATTTCCAATGATCGGTAAATTGTGATTTATTTTCATGTGTTATTTTTGTTCTTTTTTTAGGTCATAATGCTTTCCTATGGGGATGCATATGATTTTTCAAATTTCATTTTTATCTGAAATGAAAATGGAACATTTGTATAATGGATTTAGACGTAAAATTATGAATACTAAATTTTCGATATGCATTTCCAATAGTTTTAAAAATTTGTCAATAAATTTAATAGAATTCAGAAATTAATTGCTTAAAATATTTGAAAATGTTTTTGCATCTGTTCGTGAAATATAAATATCTTATTTTCATATTTTTTGAAATTTTTAAAAGCGTTTATTTTTTATTTTCCTCCTTAATTTATTCGCTGCTTAGCAGCCATATTTCAAAGAGTATAAAAAATAATAAAATTCAAGGAAATCTCACTGTTTTGGTAAAATATCTTTTTATTTTATTATTTTTTTGGCTATGATGACATACACTCACGCACAAGTTTGTTTTATTTTTTTTAAACTATTATAAAAAGGAAAAAGGCGCCAAATTTAGGGTTTTTTTTCCTTTAATGGCAACTTAGCCATTATATGAAGTTATTGGTTTGGCGAGAGCTTGAAAATTGCGCTTACCAAAGAGTCGCTAAACATCGCTGCGTGAGTGTAAAGCATATTCATGTAATATGTCATATGTTCCAAAGAATAAGCAATTAATCAGAATTTCAGAATATTATTGTATAACACAGTGTTTAATTTAAGGATTCTTAATTTCTGGAACATTCGAAGAATTTTATCTGCTGATAAATATGCATGCAATTGAAAAAACAATAATTGTGGATTTTTACGATGTTAAATGATATGAAAAATGAGATTTAAAAAACAAGCAGCAACAAGCTATCACCATTTTTTTCCTTTCCCGCATTTGGCGCCAAGGAAGCGATATATAGCCATATTAGAAATCTCGCTTTTGTTATGGCCGTAGTTCTTGCATCACCTACAGCAATTTGCACTGTCTATGTGTAATCCCATGTTAAAGAAGTTGCCATTGCAGTGTATGAGAATTAATTGTCTATTTAAATCTCCTTACTCTGTGATGATGTCTACTGTAAATGTTTTAGGCATCAAATTAAAATTTTTAGTTGGAAAAAATTGCGATACAGCTGTCGGAAATGCACCAGAGTGTCTTTTTGGTACCAAAATGGCGATTTTATACCTGAGCAATAATTCGAAATTGGTGAGATTTTGCTTTGTATGGCAGAGCAGTTTCCTTGAGTTTTATATTAAATTAAATATTGTGTATTTTTTAATAAATTAATCAATGTGTGTGTTTTGTAATAAAAATTGTGTGTGTTTTATAATAAAAATGTGTTTTTTATAATAAAATAAATTGTTTCAAAGTAAAATAAAACTAACATGGTGTTAAGCAAGCTAGGCCTAACAGTTATCCAAAAACAGGGTTTTCTCCCCAAAATGGTGCAAAACAAAAATCACGCCAACCCTTGTCCATCTACGACAGCTGTTCCAAAATTGCAATTCTTTAGAGGAATAAATATGATACATTTTTTAATGAAATAATTACAATACAATTTTTTGAAAATGCAAAATATAATGTAGGGGTGCGCAACCTTTTTAAGCAAAGGGCCTTTTAAAAAATAATTGGGCTGTTGCGAGCCACCATCAGTAGTACAGAGAATTTTGTTTCGGGAGGAGGGGGGGGGGTGTGGAAACTAAGCCAATAATCAGACTTTTAAAAAACATTTATTTGAGAAGGGTTGATTTAGCCCCCTAGGTTCCCTCTTTCCAGTCAATATATACAATTCTGTTGGCAAGGATATATCAAGAATAGGGGTGCACAACCTTTATAAGAAGAGGGCTAGTCACAAGAATGACTGGTTTGTCAAGGGCTAACATCCGTAGCGCAGACAATGTTTTGTTTCGTGGAAGAAAGGGGGGGGATTGAAAAAAATTTGCAATTTTTTCCGTGAGTGGTTGACGAAATTATTTTTTTCGCATCAAACTGACAAAATTTGGAACTCTGGAATTTCCAATTTTGGCATCTATAGTTTCAGTCGCCCGATTAATGAAATTCACAATTTTTCTTCTCTTGACAATGGTGAAATTCGCGATTTTTTTTCTGCGACTGTTGTTGACCCAGTTGACAAAATTCGCGATTTTCCATGCCTATCGACAAAATTCATAATTTTACAGACCCGATAGACAAAATTCATGATGTTTTCCTATGATCTATGGACAATTTGCATATTTTTTCCATGACTGTTCGTTGAAATTCGCAATTTTTCAAAGCCCATTCGAGGAAATTTGCTGTTTCTCTGTGCTCGATCCATGAAATTCATGATTTTACATGCCTTATTGACGAAATTCGCAGGGTTTTTTCAGTGGTTTACAAAATTCAAGATTTTAGTGATTTTCGGAATTTTCGATTTTGGCATCTCTGGTTTCTGTTGACCGATTATTGAAATTTGCAATTTTTTGCGACAAAATGGCGAAATTTGTGATTTTCCCATGCACATTCAACAAAATTCGCACCCAGTCAACGCAATTCATGATTTTATGCGCCCGATCGACAAAATTCATGATGTTTTCCTACGATCTATGGACAAAATGAAAATTTGCAAATTTTTCTCGCGAATTATTAAGGAAATTCGAAATTTGTGGATATGTTGGCATGTGTGGTTTCCGCTGGCCATCAGTTACCCATCACAGGCCATTTTTCCCGCTGGCCACAGGTTGTGCATTGCTAATCGCGACGCGGTTTGGCTCATTCGACTCGACATCGATAAAACTTACCGATTTTAGATTTCAGTCAAAGATTTCAGTTATGTTCATATAGAACAGATTGCGCCCCCTGGCAGTGGAAAATGAAACTAACAGATTTTACAGCTAACTCGAGTTCTATGGGTCCCATCACAATGCAGTTTAATTTATTCCACTCAACATTGTCAGGATACATAGATTTTAGTTCCAAGTTTTACCACCAGGGGGACGCTTTTCTATCTCGGGTTCTATGTGCCCGATCTCAACGTGGTATGGCTCATTCAACTTGAAATCGACAGCCTCAAAGATTTCAGCTATGTTTGTATAGAACAGAGTGCGTCCCCTGGTGGTGGAAGATGGAACTACTGGATTTTGCAGCTAACTCGAGTTCTATGGGTCCCATCACAATGCAGTTTAATTTATTCCACTCAACATTGTCAGGATACATAGATTTTAGTTCCAAGTTTTACCACCAGGGGGACGCTTTTCTATCTCGGGTTCTATGTGCCCGATCTCAACGTGGTATGGCTCATTCAACTTGAAATCGACAGCCTCAAAGATTTCAGCTATGTTTGTATAGAACAGAGTGCACCCCTGGCGGTGGAAGATGGAACTAACGGATTTTGCAGCTAACTTGAGTTCTATGAGTCCCATCACATTGCAGTTTAATTCATTCGACTCGGCATCGACAGGATATATCGATTTTAGTTCCAAGTTTCACCACCAGGGAGCGCTTTTCTATCTCGGGCTCTATAGGCCCGATCATGACGTGGTATGACTCATTCTACTCGAAATGGACAGCCTCAAAGATTTCAGCTATGTTTGTATAGAGCAGAGTGCGCCCCCCGGCGGTGGAAGATGGAACTAACAGATTCGTAGCTAACTCGAGTTCTATAAGACAGGATATATCGATTTCAGTTATATATCGTTAGAAAGGTCTGTGACCACTTAATCATATTATGCATCTCCGGTGTCCCACTTGTCCCCCAAGGGGGATACTTTTTAAATTTTGCACACACTCCTCATGTGATATATCGTTGGAAAGGTCTGTGACCGCTTAATCATATTATGCATCTCCGGTGTCCATCCCCCCCACTTTGCCCCCCCCAAGGTGGGGTACTTTCTAAATTTTGCACGCACACCTCATGTGATATATCGTTGGAAAGGTCTGTGATCGCTTAATCATATTATGCAGCACGACAGCTATACGGTGCTGCAGGCAGCGGGGACCCGATCCAGATATTCATTCGGTTAGAGGTTTATTCTATTCGATGTGCAAATTAAGGGATTATCCGGTGCAAGCATAGCAGGACTGGTATACGGTGCCGAATCAGCGAGAACCCGTGTCTGAGGTTCGTTCGGTTAGAGGTTTATTCTATTCCATGTGCAAATTAAGGGATTATCATACAAATGGAGAATTCAGTTAGATTCAAGGCCCGCTAACGGGCGAAGCCAGTAAGTTTTATTCTAATAAATTTATTCTCTATGCTTGATTTCGATTGAATGAAATTTTCATCAATAACCACACAAAAGTAATGATATCAGTACAAAAACCCTTAACGGGTGAAAAGTTGTGACGCAGCACTTTCTTTTGGCTCTAAGAATTTTAAATATGGGTCTTAAAAGTAATGATATCAAAATTTGAGTGACGCTATGTTAATAATTTTTTTTAAATCATCATTTTCTTTTTAGTTGTATTCACAGGTGCAATTATTATCTTAGCATGAAAATATATATAAAATTTATTTGCTGATGCTTTTTCATTCAGATCTCTCAGGAATTCAAAATATAGGTTTTAAAAGAAATGATATCAAAATTTGAGTGACACCTTGTGTGAATTTAATAGGATTCATTTAAAATTCAATTTAAATTATTTTTCGTTTGTCTTCTAAAGTATATTTACACATACAAACAATACTTTTAATTTTTCAATACACTGTTAAATATATTACTTTCACTGAGCCTATATTATGTATTGAAATGTATTTATTTCAATAAACTGATTTATGTTTTGTGCCACGCTGTCCAAAATCATAAGTAAAATTTATGTAAATGATTATTTTGCGTCATATTATCCAAACAAAGGGAAATGTATGTAAGTGGATAATATGACGCAAAATAATCATTTACATAAATTTTACTTATGATTTTGGACAGCGTGGCACAAAACATAAATCAATTTATTGAAATAAATACATTTCAATACATAATATAGGCTCAATGAAAGTAATATATTTAACAGTGTATTGAAAAATTAAAAGTATTGTTTGTATGTGTAAATATACTTTAGAAGACAAACGAAAAATAATTTAAATTGAATTTTAAATCAATCCTATTAAATTCACACAAGGTGTCACTCAAATTTTGATATCATTTCTTTTAAAACCCATATTTTGAATTCCTGAGAGATCTGAATAAAAAAGCATCAGCGAATAAATTTTATATATTTTTTCATGTTAAGATAATAATTGCACCTGTGAATATAACTAAAAAGAAAATGATGATTTAAAAAAAAATATTAACATAGCGTCACTCAAATTTTGAGATCATTACTTTTAAGACCCATATTTAAAATTCTTAGAGCCAAAAGAAAGTGCTGCGTCACAACTTTTAACCCGTTAAGGGTTTTTGTACTGATGTTTTTTACATGTAGCAAACTGAGATTTTGTGGTATATCAAACATAAATTACAAGGTAAAAAGTGAGTCAAAAATCCCCAGTCTTCCTCTAGCATCATTACTATCTTCCCATATTATCATAAGTGAGATACTACTTTGTAAAAGGAAGCTTCTTAAAAAAATTAATGCGAAATATTTTCACAGAAGTAAAAAACAAATATTAACATAAAGTAAGAGTTATGTTTAAAAATAACTCACATTTGATACTGTGATTTTACTAAAAATATCAATTTACTACAAATAAACTATATTAGATATTTATTACACTAGAATAGGAAAATATGATAAAAATAAATTATCCCCTTCACCTTCATAAGTTATGATTTTATCGTGCATGAATATTTGACTTACTGACTAAATGGCATCTGTTATTTCTCCAATTTTATCTTGTTACAAATAGGTCTAATCTCTTTAGGGGAAATCACTTTGACGCACGAAAATGAAAAGCTTTTATAAGAACCTTTTTAAGAATAGTAAAGTATTCACAAAACTCCATTTACACTAATATTTACTAATAGCAGAAGATAGTTTGCTGCCTGTGTGTGTGTGTCTGGTTGTCTGTTGGCGATGGCTAGGAAAATCTATCGTGCGTATAGGTTTGAGTATATTTGAAAGAATCCAAAGAAGGATGTAATGCTCCTGAGGTTCAGATTTTTAATTTATTGATAATTAACCTAGATATTAATTAAAAACCATAAAAGTACATTCACAAATACTTATCAAAACACATACCTTTTCTCAAAATGGCTAAACCACATGTGTTTCATAAAAATTTCATTTTTTAAGTGCCCAGATGGTGAACACTCACTTAGTAGTTTAGGGTAACTTGCTAGAAGACTTGCATATCAAAGTTGTTTGCAGGTTTGTAAATGTATATACAAAATATCCCGGGGTGATATAGATATTTCTAATTTGCCTTTGAAACGTTTTAATAATACTCGACACATATTAAAGTATATTGTACAAATATCAGGCAGTTTATTTAGAAGAACTATATATTTGATACACATATTCTTAAGAAATACTCAGAAGACATAAATGAAAATAATTAGAAAAATATATACAGAAAAAATACAATGAAATATTCAACCACTATTACTTTTGATTTTATTATAAGAAAAATTAGTTATAAAAAAGTACGATGAGGATAGATTTATTTTGTCTATATTTATGAAGAAACCGTCCTTCCGACATTTATTTCTTGCACTTAGAAAATAAATGTGCACTTGTAAACTTCATACATTTTCACAATATGTATTTCCACAATAAGAATTTAAACTGTATTTTAATATAAAAACATATTTCATATACAATCGACATTTGTATTCTTATTCAGTATTTTGACATTAAATTAATATGAAAGACATTTCATTTTAAATATTTTTTTTTTTAACATACAATATTTAAATATACTTACATGCGGAATACGTACAGTTCTACAAGAGTTTTTGAATATAACTTTTCATCATAAATTTAATCATAAAAACATATTAGAAAATATGTAATAAAATAAAGTGATAACAAATACTGCAATTGAAATAATAAAAAGAAAATTATTAATTTTAAATAGTAGTGCCACACTCCTTGGAAATACAAAGGAAGTACACACCTTCTGTATTTGCATATATTAATTCGCAGTATCTCAATACATTTAATCTATTTTATAAACTTTTATGCATATAATATAAAGCAACATCTTCATAGATATAAGGTAATAAATTAAATTAAAACTGCGGAACCGTATTTGCACAGACACTTATATTTTAGAAAAATAAAAATTACATATCTTTTACAAAAAATCCGAATTGCGTTTTTATGAATATATATTTAATTTTTATATACAGTTGGATCTCGATTTTGCAGTTTCAAATGGTGCCTTGAAAATCCTCGTTAAATCAATGTTGTAAATTAATCGTATTACACAGCAATTTAATTAAAAGAACATATACATACATGTTGGTTATCAAAATTTTCAATAATATAGCTTGCACTAGTAGTTAATGATATTTTGCCTTTGATACATTAAATATAAATTTTATAACAGTAAAAATATATTGATCATGGTTTGATTTTACGTTAATCTTTAAAGACATAAACGGCGTACAGAATGCGCCACTTATTGGAAACACATTTGCGAATTCCAACATAATTATGAGATTATCATATGGGCTTCATTTTACCTTTATCCAAAGATCCTTCAGTCTTCAACCAATGTTTAATGTTGAAGTTCGCAATTTTTTTCTGTTCTCTTTCCATATTTGTTTTAGACATTGGCTTACACGCCGCCCGTGTATTTACGCAATTTATTCAATTTTCTTTCTTAGTTAATTAGTTTTATAAATATATGTCTACTGCTTTTTATACTATTGCTAGGCATTTTTTGCTATTCTTGGTTAGCATCAAAAGTTTATTTTTAGGCTCTAAAAAACATTCGCTTATAGAATACAGCGCCCGAGTTTTTATGTTATTACAAACCGCTCGTATTATATTAAAATTTGTCTTTTTTAAAAATAATTTCATCTTTATCACTTTTATAGTATACTACCAGACATTGCATTAAACAAGCATATGATCAAAAGTTCTTATTTAGGTTTTAAAATGACTAGGCGCATACATTATGAAGTATGTAATTAAAAGTTGATATTTAGGCTTTAAATTGTCTCGGCGCATACCGTACGCTACACGTGTTTTTTTCTGACTACAATCCACCCATGTGTTTTAGCATTAGATACAGAAAAGATATGGATTTTAAGTCGTTTCAAAACCAATATATAATTGCCCATCCATATAATACTTCATTATTTTTTTTCCTACATCTAATGCAGTATTTACTTCAAACATAATAGCTTTCGGGATTGTATCACGCTCTGACATTTTGACATTTGAAGAAGATTGCTTTGAGACCTATAAGCTACAAGTCTCTTGTCTCGAATGATCCATATTTTTTTATTCACAGAAATACATATAGGACTTTGACAAATTACGTAAATCTACTTCTTGAGGACCGCATAGAAACAAGGAACACACAGTCTTCACGCTCCGTTTCAGAATCAGAATCTTATTTAGACGGATTTTACTTGTTTTCGTCACGATATTTTTTAGTAACACGCAGATCACAAAGGAGTACGTGAGAGTGATAGTTCTCATATCCCATAACTGACAAATTGTGGCTGAAAATGTCGTACGGAATCTGATGATCAAAGCTCTTTTAAATCAAACTTTTAAACTAATAAAATGCGCTTAAAATATTTGAAAGTCATCCAAATTACCGTTAAATAGAGGGAAATAATCGTTAAAACGTGTATTATTCAACATAGAATTAACTATGGGTTAATCTAATGGGGACCATGAAAATTGATCATTAAGTCGAGAAAATCGTTAAATCGGGGTTATACAGAATACCTTTTTTGAATTTTATAAACAAAATCTGTGAGGGAATTTTCAATATTTTCTTTTCTTTTATAAAATAAATTTCAAAATAAGTAAAGTGTTGCTGAAATTCTGTTTCCTTTTTTTTATAAAATAAATTAAACATAATAGTATTTCCTCGTATTCTTCTCGATATCCAAATTTACGTGATCGTTATTCATAACAAAAACGTCTTTTGTATAGATCCTCATCTGGTAAATAGATTTTTGTGAGAATTTTTTTTAATATCTTTTAAATAATATACTCGAAGTATTTTTTTTAATTGAATGTTCAATTATTATACTTTATTAATTTCCGTATATATGTACAGAATTATTCGAAAAATATTTTTTTTTTGAAAAACCTTTTCTATTGTGAAAATATTTAGATAAAATATAAACATTTATTGTCTAAAATGTCAATTCAGCAAAACTCTGTAGCATTTACTCCGTTCGATAAACATAGTACTCGTGATTTCTTTTATCAAACAAAATCAGTAGAGAATAAACTTATTTCAGGCAAACATTTTTCTTTTTCATTTGTAGCAAATGTAGATATTTTTAACATTTAAAAAATATCAAACAGGATTTCAAAAACTTTTTATTTTTAAAGGGGATAAAAAGGCAATTTACGAATGTATGTGTGATTTAAAACGTTTAAAATAAAGTGTCCTTTTAGAAAAAGATGGAATCAGAAATATTTCACAGTGGTATACATAAAGCATGCAACGTGGATGATCTAGGGAATGTGATTTCAAAGTATAGAAACAACTTGTGATATGAGGTTTGTGACAAAACTCGATATTTATGTATGAATGTGTTTTTTTTTTTAAGTTTACCTTAACAAACATTTAAGTAGCAGTTTTTCTTTGCTAAAAGTCTCCTAACTTTCGACAATTGGATGAAATTAGTCTATGGATACAGTTAAGCTTCTTAAAATCGCTTAGACGCGACTTTTTATGGAAATGGGAAATTAGATAAAGTATCGGTACAAGTGGTAAACACTCTACCATTGCTGGAAACTTTTGAATTTGACTAATATATAAGCTTTGAATGTCACGCAGAAAATATCAGCTCATATTGGGGTTTCTTATATAACCATCCAATATTAATATCTCTAACTACAGATATTTCAAATTATCTGACTAGGAGTGATATGAATTTAACTCAAACAATGCGACCACATCGTTATTCTTATAGTTTGACATAATGTAAGCCCATTTTTTTATGACTATGTTTAAACACTTTTATTGTACAGTCATGAAAATGAAAGTTTTCTGCCGCAACTAATTGTAATACAAATCATCGTATAAATATTAGACTGGTACCAATAGTTCAATAATAACATCTACTTTTAATGCTTTATGCATAGATTAGAGTTTGGGGTCCGTACGCATATTAAAAACTTTGTCTGCATTCTTTTTTAATTGTAACCTACAATTTGGGCACATTTTATGAGTTTCTTTGATCAAAACAGTCTGGAAAAAGGTGTAATTTAAATTTTTTCTCTGAAATTGTCATAGAGTTGTTCAAAGTTTGAGGAAGTTAAAGTTAAAGGCACGAGAAAATTTATATTTTCAAAAAATAACGTCTGATTGAAATTTCTTTTTACCTTTTATTATTATTATTATTATTATTATTATTATTATTATTATTAAATTCATAGATAAAGTTTATGAATTATGACCTACATTATTATTTTTTTTTATAAAACTGACCGCAATCGAAGAAAACATGGGTTTTTATGATTATAGTTCATTCGAATATTTGTTTTTGATATATAGGGGAAATATTAGATTTCGACTTTTGAAGGCATTCTGTTATCAAAGAAGCCACAGGAAAAATACTTAGAAACATATCTGGAAAGTATTAGTACGAATTTTAATAAGTTGGTTATATATATATATATATATATATATATATATATATATATATATATATATATATTTGTCTGGTGGTAGACTGAGTGTTTTCAGTACCTGTTCTTGTCAATGTCTTAATTTTATTTTGCTGGATTTAAGATTACACTCCTAATACATTTTATTTTATAGCTCAATGAAGATTTAATAAAAAGTCTGTAAGTGATACCTTTTCCGGGAGGTTTTGTTCCAAGAAACTCAATATAGTGTCAAAAGTTGGTATCATCATTTGAAAAGAAACGATTTTAAATACACTGGCGCTCCCCAAACTCAATGTTATTTTTATTCATAACATGTAAAAGTACATGTTAGTACTAATTGATGGGTAGCAGTACCTTGATTTGCAGCAGAACTATTTGGAGGAATTATATTTTTTGCGTCGACAGAATGCTTCGCTTTTATCTCACTAAAAGGAATTTTCAGATTTAATTTATTGTGTTTATCTTTTAATTTTGCATTAACCTGGTACATTTCTTATGGATGAGCAATAGTAGTACCGTGATATATCACCATAACCACTTATGGATGGATAACCTTGACAAATACTGTAATCTTGGTCACAAATGATGTTGTTGCGAACAGTGCGCAGCAACTGAGGAAGAAACTGAAGCGAGATAACGTAATTTGTGGATAACAAACTAGGGAAGACATAATTTAATAATTTTTTTCAAAGAAATTCACAATTTCATATCCAGTAGCTCGGAATTTAACAACAACAAAAACGTAAAATTGAAGCTGTAGAATTGGTTAAAAGAGATCCACACTAGAGTCCTGCGCGGGAGAAGTTCAAGTTATAGATGGCATGAGCACGCACATTCAATTTAAAATATATCTGAAATTTGAACGAACACAATAATTTTTTGTCGACCAGCAACCAGAAATACTTCACTTCCCCCCTTCCCAATAAAAAAACACAAATTAATGAAAATGTATCTATTATTCAGGGTTAGTACGCTTTTACCACATTTTTTAATAGACTTTTTTGCTATATTTAACTGCAGAAAAGTATTAAAAATCCTACAATAAAACGATGCGTCTACAATTTCTGCTATTTAAATATTAAATAGAAATTTTCTATTAAAAATTGTGGTAAAACCATACGCACCCTGTTATTTAATATAATTATAAAAAAATAGTCTATAATCGCATCTCTAATATATATTTTATCTTTTCTGATGAATAATGAACATTTGTAGACTCAAAAGACATATTCAAATATATATTGTTTCATCTGAAAAAATATTATAACCTTTATTTTGAAAATTCGACACGCAACGTAAGACGCTATCGCCAATTCGACCCACCCCGAATCTCGAGTCAATTCACGTGTGGGTAAAATCCTGTTACCAAACCAACTGCAGTACTCTAGTCAACAGCCAATTGTCAAAAACGGCCTTGACACGGTATTTGGAAATCTAAATTCTGATGGCAGTATTTGTTTCTCTTTATACGGAGACAAAACTGCAAGAGTAAACATAAGTTTACTATTTTGTAATTGAAATTTTTGGATTTTTAAATCTCGGATAAAAAGACGAAGTTTACTATTTGACCTTAGTGGTAGCAAAATTCAAGGATCCTTTAATAAATATTACTACTGAATGTGCGTCATTCATTACTGGAGAATTTTATGCTCTCTGAAAGTAATTATTTTTTTGCGGAAGAACATTTAAATCAGAAATTTTTGCAGCACAGTCCTGTACACAAAGACGATATTGAACACTCACTGGTACTCCAGAAACTAAAGCTGAAAAAATTACACTAAAAATATGCAAAACATGTTCTTAAAATGTCCGCTACTGGTACAATTACTTTACCACCTGTATAACAGGTGTCACAAATTTATGAATGGGTCTGCCGAATCTATTCCGAACATCAAAGGCTATAAAGATCAACAATGTCTTTGTGCGTGCATCCTTCGATGACAAGTTGCAAATATTTAAGCTTTAAGCGAATATTTAATTAATTAATGATTTATTACAGTGACTATGATCCTATCCTGGGATTAGATATAAAAAGTATGTAGGTAGAAAAGTAAAATCCTGTGCCACAATTCGTAATCAAAAGTCCACGACTATATTATGTTATTTTATGTGGCTCATTACAAAGGCTGTGCGATGGTTAGACTAAGCAATACGTCAAACCTTGCAAACTACTGTGATTTTTCAAGACAGAAATAATAGAATCTGATGCGTTGTGCGCAGAACAATGAAATGCAGGCGAAGAAATAATTTTTTTTTGGTATATCTTAATTAAATGTTAGCTATATCATAAACTGCGTGTTTCTTGTAAATCAATAGGTTTGTCACATCTCAATATAAAGTTCTGCATTTTATTTATCGTCGAAACGTGTCTTGAATATCTGTAATTATTAATGTCAAGACGACTTTCTAAACAATTTGAAAAAGCTAGGGAATTTTAATTCTAAGACTGAAATTCAAGTCAATAATTATAGATACAAATTCGTAAATATGTTCAAGAATGAAAAGTTTCTGAATAGCTTCTTAAGTTCGAATCTTAATTGAATGTTATTCTTATATGATGAAAATGCGCAATTAGGATAATCCATAGCCTGCGTTTGCTTATCTTTCAATAATATTGCATTTATTTTATAATCAAAAGCTTTCTTCCACCTATCTGATAATCACTACTTTCCCGAAGAATATAAAAAAATAATAGTATAATCTTGTCCGCGCGTTAATACTAAAATATCTTTAAAGTTGATTTCACGTACAGAGCATAACTCAATATTTCTCTAAAAAACTATTTATAAATTTCATCCGACGACGTCCAGACTGATACATTGGGCAAATATCTTTTACTTCTTTATATTTATAACATAGAAATAATTCGAATCATCGCCAAGCAATATTGAGGAAAGTTACAATTTGTTTTTTTCGCGTAATAAATCTCTTTAAAAATGAAACATTTTAAAATCACGATTCAATAAAACAAGAAAGTGAAATAGCTAAACGTTTCTGTAAATATCATTTGTACGGCCTTTTTCTCGTAGACAGAACGATTTATAAAACAAATATTTACATAACGTGATTTAGAACTCGACTTTCACTACTGCGAAGGAAGAAAGAAATTTGAAATTCAAAAGTTTGTAATTTACTAGCTTTGACAGAAGCGTATTTTTGTAAAAAATAAAATATAATTATTTATATTTAGATAGAATATAAAATAAGAGAACTTTTTTAAATAACTGAGAGGAAAAAAAATATATACATCATGAAACTAATTTTCATTTTCTCCCAAATTTATTTTCCTATTTTAAAACACTGTTATCATTTTTTGAAGTGTTTGTGAAATTTAATTTAGGTGTATTCTTTTGGAGTAATATATAACATTGGAAAAGTAACATAAAATGATGTGTAAGACTAAACTGCAAAATACGTGAGATATGATGATATCGTTTGGCACCATAGTAAAGTACAGTATTATCAAGTAGTAGAATAAAATATTCAAAATGAAAATGAAATTGAAAAGGTTATAAACGTTCGTTTTAAGTTTTAGCTTAAGAAGAAATTTAGCTAAACTAAAGATTAAATGTGCGAGATGTCTGTAAATTAACATCTGTCTATGGTTATAACTATGTTATTTCACCATTATCAAAATAAAAACGACCCTAAGGTAAAAAAAAAATTCTAATATTTCATTTTACGCAATTAAGTGGAAATATACGCATATATATACACTGCTGGATAATTGCTAAGGACGGATAACACTATCATTCATAGCAACCACAAAATGAAAGGAAGCAAAATGTAGAAAATTAGAATAAGTGCGGGATATAGTAAAAGGAGGTGTGCGTACGCAAATTTTCTTTTCCACGTCTGTTCATTACGTGATAGCGCTGATAAGAGCTTTAAAGGATTTGACGCGTGTGGACAGTTGTTGTTCCAAGTCAAAGTTTTACAGGATAGACTTAATAGATGAACTTGAAATTTTTGACATATGTTCCCGATATCACTTAGATGATTTTATGCGTGGCCGAATTATTGGAAAGATCGAAGAAAGGCGAAATATAACAGATGTTGCCAGGGAGTTCGACATCGCCCACAGTGTTGTTTCACTGCTGAGGAAATCATTTAAAACTACTGGAATGTGTAGCAGGCATCACGGGAGAGGTCGTGTTAGAAGTACGACGCCTGCAGGAGATAGATACATTATCCTATCGTCAAAAAGGAACCGACGCACCACAGCTCAGCACGTGGCAAATCAGTTTCTTGCTGCCAAAGGACAGCAGATCTCCCGAAAAACTGTAGCCAGACGTTTGACGGTCGGAGGATTATACGCCCGCAGACCTGTTGTGTGTGTCCCATTGATCAGACATCAGCATACTGCCCGTTTGCAATGGGGTCGTGAGCATCGCAACTGGACGGAACAGGACTGGACATGCGTACTATTCTCAGATGAGAGTAGGTTCAGTCTGTTATCGGATTGTAGACGCCAACTGATCTGGTGTGACAGTGGTACTGCTCATCGTCCAGAAAATATCCAGGAAAGGGACCGATATCCGACATGCAGTGTCATGGTATGGGACGGCATCATGATCAATGGATGCATACGCCTACATGTGATTGTAACTGGGACTATGATGGGCCAACGATACATTGATGAAGTTCCACTTCCTCATACTCGCCTTTTCCGTGGTGCTGTCAGTGATAAATTTGTTTTCATGGACGACAACGCACCATGAAATCGAACACTCGCTGTTCAGGATTGTCTAGACAGCGAGGGTATTCAACGCCTCATATGGCCAGCGCGTTCTCCAGATTTAAACGCTCCCATTGATAATGTTTGGGATGCTTTGAGGAGGAAACTTGCTAATTGGAACTATCCTCCAACAAACAAGAACACCCTCATCCGTGCATTAACAGAGGAATGGTATAAATTACCTCAACAACTGCTGGGTAATATTGTGCGAAGTATGGTACGACGTGTAGAATGTTTCATCACACTCTTCTGTGGACATGTCCCGTACTGACACCTTTCTCTAAAGTGCCTGCTGACTTTCATAGTCTTTGTTCCATTTCTCTGTATGCAGCATCAAATGAACATTTTTTTTCTTTCAGATGTTTCATAGACTTTTGTATTTTCAAGAATAATAAATGCCCTTTATTCTAATGTCTGAACAGTGTGGCAGCAATATTTTATCCTACTAGGCCTCATATCTCACTTAATGTTATGCTACATTGCAATATGTGATCCGTCCGTAGCAATTGTCCAGCAGTGTATATTTTTAATTTTCAACTGAGAAAATAATACTTTCCATTTAAAAACACCAGTATTTAATCCGAAATAGATTTAAACATTCTCAGTTTTCAAACATTTTGCATTTGAAAGTAATTTTCTTTTTTATTTCACGGTGGTAAAAATTGAAATCGTGCAATGCTCAGAAGTTGAAAAATTGCATGAAAAGCAGGATTTATTCGTCAGATCTTTGTCACCATCAATATTACGTCAGCGTTACTTACGCACATGTGTTTGTGTTATAATATAGATATATTGCTGATATTATAAGTAGCCATATGACAATATCTAGCATAAGCACTCTCAAAGTATAGCTTGAAAACTACGTTCATTTAAGATTTTTAAAAAGTTTTTGATAGTAATTAAGCAAATAAGTGTTGGTAAATAACTTGTTTTAAACTATATGTGTGAAATTTAAATGTTTTAATCTCCTATATTTATATTTTTGTACAGCGTTTTTTCCATCGGCATGGCGCAAGTTCTCTGACAAGAAAAATTGTAAGAAGTGAAAAAGCATTTAAAAAATAATGAAGGTATCGTGAAAAGAATAGGGAATACCTTTACAGAAGCCTTAAGTATTCGTTATATGATATGTCTCACTATATGTTTATAAAAAAATAAGAAATAAACAATTTAGACTTAACTGAATTTTGTAATGCTTATAACTTATTAAAAAATATCAATTATCGAAGGGGGCTTGAACTATAGAATTATATGCTGCATATGTATCTATATACATATGAGCCTTTCTTTTGACTAATTCACCAATGTACTCACGAGATTTTTGATACTAGAAACTCAAACTTCTGGGAGAGACACAGAAGAGATACACTGGGAAAGCATTTTTCGAAATTCAAATCGTAAAGTTATAAAAGTTGGTGATAAAAATTAAGGAGATTTTGGCCTATCGTAGTAGCAGTTGCAGGTAGATGGGTGATATTCAACATAACAAATATACTAGAACATGATTAAACACGTATTTCAGAAATTTTCGAAATACAACCCTTAAGGGAGTGGAAAGTGGTATTGGCGATCAAAAACAAAAGATCATTATCGGGTTTATAACCAATTTGTGTTTTTATCAAGCATAAGTTTGGCGCAAAAGTAATTTACTGTTGTAAACATTGTTGTTACTTTCCTAATTTTGAAATTAAGTTGTTGCCAGTATTGCTCATGTTTGTCACCAACCATGGCTTTTGACACAATTATTGTGCTTTTATTGAGTTTTGATTAGATATTTTGTGCAAGACAAGTGAATTCCAAGTAACTTTTTGTTTAGATTTTTATTTATTGCATTCTTTATACATTACTTTTGCACTTTTCACGTTTTAGCGATGGAATATAAATAAAATACATCTCCTCCTCTTCTGAAAATATTCTTTTGGAAGTAGAGATTTGTGATACTGATCGCCATCGAGGACTGATCGTCGTGCAAAGGTCTCCGTTATACGGATTGCCATAATAAGAGATTATATGCGTGAAACGCACAGGGATCTTTTGAAATGAGTGTCGCTTTAACTGTTCATATACGTATAATCCACACGGTTTCCTTATACCGATTGTAGTTTTAATGATTTATGAGGCCCTAAGAACACAGGACCCCATTATAGCAATCGCCGTATTGAAGAGTTGGGACAGCGAATTTTAAAGGGCCCCGTTATTTTTATGACCGTATCAACAATTTATGGGTTCAAAATACACAGGGAACAGTTTCAATGATTGCTATATTTTTACGTTATCCCAGTTTCATTTATTTTATCCAGAATTTTACCAGCCTAGATTAGCATGGACAAAATAAAACACATTCTAATATTGCGTTTTTTATGAAACTAGTGGGATTAGAAACTTGATGTTTGGCTTTGTGGTAACTTTCAACATTTAAATGATAGCTGAGGACAGTTTCTAAAAAAAATTAAAAATTCAAAGACAAAAATAACCTGAACTTTCTAAATACTTTGTAAATTACGATGTATTTGGAATTGTTACAGCTAGAAACATGAAATTTGACATTCCTGACAAAAATGGCGAATTTCTGGGACGTAAATACTCGCGCAGAGCAATTTTTAAGAAATATGAAATTTAAAAGGATGCTGGAGAAAAAAGCTTTCTAAAACTACAAATCTTTTGATACTAGTGGGGCTGGAAACATGTAATTTGGCATTGTGGTTAAGAGGTACATACTAAAAATAATTAAAAAAAATAATTTAAAAGTGTGAAATGCGCGGAAACGTTCTAAAAATGTTCTAAATTATGATTTATATACAATTCTTAGGGATAGAAACTTAAAATTTGACATGACTGTTACTTTTAAGACGTAAATATTTGCATAGAATAGTTTTATATATAAAAAAAAAAATTAAAAGTTTGAAAAAGCAAATTTACAATTTCTATGATATTGTAGGGTCTGCATTGTGGTTACATTTAAGATGTTAATGCTCGCATTTTATAAATGGTCAAAACAGAATATTACAGTACAATTGCAAAATCTGAAAATCTTCTAATGCGGTACGTTTTATGAACGGAATTTTGGTGATGTGTTTTATTAAAGTGTTGCTATCTAGCTGAAAATAATGAACAATAATATACTCTCAAACCAAATCAAAAATATTATTTAAGTTAAATTATTCTTTTATATTTTACGAGAATAAGCTGAAATCCACAAAATTCAATAAATTGTATTTTGCATAAAAAGTAATGAATTATTAATATGAAAGTATTTGGTTTATTTCTGTTTTTCAAAATTATTTTAGGAATCGATAGAAGATAATCCGTTTGAAATTTTGAAATGTTTCTGCAGCCTTTAACTTTGTTTACTTTTGAGATATTTTAGATTACAGAAATCCTGGCATTTTCAGAGTCTGAACATATATTTCGATATTTGTATAAACAAAATATTTTCGAATTTGTGAAAACTTATGAATAATTTATAAATTATTCTGTAATTTTCCAATTGGAAATTCCAAACATGACTTATCGGGGATTTCTATTTGTTTTTGCTTAGTGATTAAATATGTTTTTCAAAGATTTATAGAAAAACAGATGGTATAGAACTTTTCTGAAACATAGTTGAAGGTAATTTACGTTTTTAAATGTTATTTTTCCAAAGATTAAGCATATTTTTTTAATTGGTAAAGTTGTTTGAGATTTATATATTTTTCTAAGTGTAGAAATAAGAATTTATTAGAAGTAAGAATTTCTTCTCTAAGTGTATTTAAATTCTAAAATTCATACACTAGATCTAAGTCCATGATTTCCTCCGAAGTGTCAGAGGGGCCTGTTTATTTTTCAGGGAGGCAATAAGGCGAGTTCTTAGTTTTATGATAGTAACATTTAACTTAATTTACTTCTTTACAGGCCGACTAATAGGTTTCATTATTAATTTTATTATCAATGAATAGGAACTTTATTAAATACAATGTTGACCAGTATTGTTGCCAATTTATCATGCTTTTTATTCAAAATATGTGTACCACTTATTATTGTTTGACAAATGTTTTGAATAAAATAAGGTGCTGTCATCAAAGTGTTAAAACACTGAAAACATTCAAAATCTATCGAAAAAAAAAAAATTTAATACAACTGTGCCGCCTAGATTTACAATCACAAATATTAATTTTTATTTAAAAATTTTTGGTTATCACCTTCGAATACGAATATATCGTATTGATAGAATGAAAATGAAAAATAATTTCATTAACCTTTTCATTAAGGTCTAAAACTGATGATTAATTTTATATTCAATCGTACTAAAATTACAAAAAAATTTCTTAGTGAGAGGTTTCACTTGACTTCGAAGATATTTTCAACCGTGGATATCCTAATATAAGTTTATGTTAGAGATTATTTTTTGAAATATGGTACAAATAGATTTAAAAAGTATTCGCTGGGACGTATATATTACAACCATGTAATAAAAGATTTGATATAAATAATACATTAGATATAAAACTACGTCTAATTTTATTAGTTAATATGAAAAATATGTTAGTGATATAAGGTTATATGTTTAAATGAGAATAAATAATATATTTAAAAGTCGATTCTAAACACATCAGATAAAATTCAGAACATTTAAGGAATAACAACACTTTGACGCCCGAAAATTCTCAGTCTGATTCAGTAATTTATATTCAGAAACTTTAAGAGTTTAGAAAATTCTATTTACGGTTAAATATTATGTAAATATTAAAATAAAAAAACTGCATATTTTTTAGTTGCTATTCTGAAAAATAACGACTTGACAACAGAAGGGCAGGTGAGCTTCGACAAAAGAGAGCCAAGCGTAGGACCCAAACACTAACCTAGATCAAGGAGACAAAAATAGTTTTTTAAGTCCAAAAACCAGTGAAATACGTAACCGTTTTAAGTTCAATGTTATTCAAAATATTCGTTATATAAAGTCACACAGAAAAGCAATATCAATTAAAGGAAAACTACCTATTTTATTAAAAAATATATATGACGAATTATTTTCAAAAGATCAAGCTGATTCGTTGAAAATCTGCAATTTTGAAAATACTGTTCTGAGTGAAAAGTATTTAAAGTTTTAGCTTCTCTTTACACTTTTCTGTTTACATGATCAACTTGTATAGCTCCAAAATTAATCTTTCATTTGCGATTTCGTATTCTAAATAATAAATTATGATTTTAGTTTTACAAACAGTTCTTAAATCGGCAAAAAAACTTGCGTCCTACACACACTCAAGTTTTTAGTATAATTCCTTATTTCGTCGCCATAATAATTATTATTAATAGTTAACACTTAAATCTGAAAAAATAATGTTAAATCATAACCTTAGAAAAATTGCTTCTCCAAATTATTTGGAACCCCGGCAAACATAAAAATGCAATGTTATTGCAAATTTTATGTGAGCTCTTGACGTACTTGTACAAAATAAATTATCTGTTGTACTAATAAATGGAGACACACTTTTGTACCTAGTTATAATTTATTTAATAAAAAGTCTATTTGTTTTTTCATCATCAATTCACCACCGTGTGGGCAAACATAATCACTCTGAACGTATTCGATCATAATGCAGAATAATTCGAAGAAGAAAACATCCGAAGTAATACACATTACTCAAAAGTAACAAAAATACATCCAAAATTAAAAATCAATTAAAAACACAGTATTAACATACTCATTTTTAACTTAAATTTTACCTACTTACGATTTGAATATTTTCCTTCGATTTGTTTTCTTTCATTGAAAAATGTATATATTTTAAAACAAATATAAAAAAATGGCACACATGATGACTTCCCTTAATAACAGTTATAATGTCTGCTGAAAATACAACACGAGAGTTTATATATGTTTTTTTAACAGTTCTCTATGCACAAAGAAAACTTATGAAATTAATCATAAAATATATCAAGGCTATCAAATCAGCAAATTTTCAGACTATTATATATATATATATATATATATATATATATATATATATATATATATATATATATATATATATATATATTATGATTTCAATTTTCTGTAATGCTGTTTTGTATATTAATTAAGATTTTTTGTGTAAAACCTAACCGCAACGCAAATACAATTTTTCATGTTATAAACTTGAAAAAATAAAACGAACTGTAAAAAAAAAAAAAAAATCCTAAACAAACAATATTAACAAGTCCATTCATTGAATGCTATAAAAGCGCCTATAAATTATTAGTAGTTATTATAATTTAATTTACTGATATCGAAAGAAACTATTTTACGAGCTCTTTAATAAGCATAATTTCAAATTATTAAATTCCATAGTCATTCAAGAGGCATTGTGCAAATCTATAGAATTTTGCGAGAAATGTCGGAGATTATAAACAGTTTGAATCGTTAAAAGTTATTATAATTAAACGAGTCATTCAGTACTATAAGGATTCGTCAGCTATTTAACTAAAGAAAATCTGTTTCGCATGCAATGGATATTGAATGCTGATTTCAAATATCTAATGCATTACAAATATTTCTTCTACAGAACGCATTATTATCCCAAATATCAAATGTTTCAAATATATTTGCAAAGAATATTCTTAAATATTTTTTGCAAAATTATTGTCCATAGTTTCAAAATAAATAAATTAATTAATAACCATATAAATATTTTTCACGCGACATTATTTTGTAATAAATCTAAGAAATATTAAAACAATAAATGTAAAAATGTTATTCTATATTATTATACGTACTTTGAAGAATGTGACATTGGTATGATGCTGAAAAAAAATTTCCAGTTTTATTTGTTTAATCAGTGAAATTTAAAATTATATTAAGAAATGTTACATTTAAGTCAACGAATTTTTATGCATTGAAAAATTGTAGTGTTGCACTTCTTAATTTTCATAATTGCACAGCACATAGAGTTTACATTTAAAATATATTTAAAGAAATTCATTTTTAACCGACCTTCCAAGAGTTGTTGTACAATAGGTTTCCAAATAAATTGTATATATATATATGTGTGTGTGTGTGTGTGTGTGTGTGTGTGTGTTTGTGTGTGTGTAAGATGTATGTGACGATGTTCCATTTAAGAAATGTACAGCAATTACGTGATTGCAGAAGTTGTTTGATATCGGTGAAAAGAATTAACAAATATTATACAGCCAATGTATTAAGAATGGTACACTGCAAACGTAGACATATTGAATTGCATTGGGGATGGAAAAAAATACTAATTTGCAGTCATACCAGTGTAAACTAACTAAGAAACAGGAACGTGCAGCCCATTAAATGAACGAACACAATTAAACTGCTTGACAAATGCTAAGGAACAACGAAGTTTTGCATAATTGCGTTTCATTAGGCCGCGCAATCACAGAGAAGACAACGGGAAAGGGCGTTGTTTGGCAAGGTCATTTGTCTGTATTAAAGGCAGTGCATCCATGTGGTTTCCTTCTGTGAAATTTGAGGGGGCAGCCACACTGTCGGTTTCTGTAGATAGAGCTTTAAATATCCAATTTGGACGAGTGGTATTGACTGTTAAATGTCTGTAAGACATCATTTGATTGCGTACGATCATGGTTGAGTAGTGAGATGGCTTAAGGTAGTGAGATGGCAAAGTGTCACTCAAGTTACCAAATGGAGAGACGTGTCGTAGAGTATAATATTGTATGTACTTTTAAAAGTATTCTACGAGGAAAATTCTACGAGAAGGCATTCTGGATGCCGCGGTAGGATAATGACACCTCAAAAGCATCCATATGTCTGCCAAGAGGAACATAAATGATACTCCAGGTCAGATAACCCCATACGTTGCTAACCCCATATAGCACCAAAGCTCCTGAAAACCTCCTCAGGAGCTCCAATTCTTCCCAAATTCCTCCTGAAACTGCAATGACGCTATCAGGCGTTCCTGGGGAAGATACTTTAATCACTTCCCCAGGACTGACCTCCCAGATTCTTCCCAGGGAGCAGTCTCCTAGGGTTGATATTCCTGGGGAAGTACCTAGGAAGAGACGGTACTGGTGCCATCTCATGAGTGATTTTGACACTAAAATAACTTATTATAACTTTTTTTAATATACTTGATTTGATGTGATTCGATTTTTTAATTAATAAAGTTTATATTATTATTTGATTTATTTTATTTCCTAAGCACATCTGGTTATTGTTTAACTTATAATTATTGTTATAATATTTAATTATCCTTATTTAGATATATTTTCAATTTATAAAATGCAATCAAAATGTAGTTAAATAAATTGAATTTAGAAATTTAAATTCAATTACAATCGAAATAAGATTTTTTAAAATAGATTGTTTAATTTAAAAATGCTTATCTCTAATCTATTAACTGGCAAATTCTGAATATGTACAAATATGTAAATATATATTAAACTGTTGACCAAATCCTTATTTGTAACAAATTTTTGATATTTATAAATTTATTATTTATTATTTATATTATTATTTGATTTATTTTATTTCCTAAGCACATCTGGTTATTGTTTAACTTTTAATTATTGTTATAATATTTAATTATCCTTATTTAGATATATTTTCAATTTATAAAATGCAATCAAAATGTAGTTAAATAAATTGAATTTAGAAATTTAAATTCAATTACAATCGAAATAAGATTTTTTAAAATAGATTGTTTAATTTAAAAATGCACTTAGTTTCTATAGAAATAATTTAATTTTAAATATAAAATCAATTTACTTTCGCCTAATAAATTATTTTTGTTTTCATTTCCAAGAAATCAGAATTATTTTTTTCGAAACACGAAATTTATCAAAAGTTTAATATATATTTATATGTTTGTATATAACCATATTTTATAAATTACGGATTAGAAATACCTAGTAAAATTTATTTCTTCTGATCCTTTAAATATAGTCTTATATATTAAATTATTATTATTATTTGTATTAAATAATTCCACATCATATATTAATAATTAAAATAAATTAATTTTTAAATATAAATTGAATTTTTTTTATTTATTTTGTTTCTGATCTTTTAAAAATTAACTTATATATTAATTTATTTTATTATTACATTCACTAATTATTTTTTCTGAACTTTCAGCAATTACTTATATAGTTATATATTTTTACTATTACTTTCTCATCTAACTAATACTTAATTTTACATTGGTTTCACTTATATACGTTCTTAGTTTCTATAGAAATAATTTAATTTTAAATATAAAATCAATTTACTTTCGCCTAATAAATTATTTTTGTTTTCATTTACAAGAAATCAGAATTATTTTTTTCGAAACACGAAATTTATCAAAAGTTTAATATATATTTATATGTTTGTATATAACCATATTTTATAAATTACGGATTAGAAATACCTAGTAAAATTTATTTCTTCTGATCCTTTAAATATAGTCTTATATATTAAATTATTATTATTATTTGTATTAAATAATTAATCATTTCATATTAATTTGAATTATATATATAAATAATTTTTGGATCAATATTTAATTTTAAAATATAAATTCGATTTATTATTTTTTTTTCGCTGACCATTTTAAATTATCATATATATATATATATATATATATATATATTTCTTTTATCATTCCTAATAAATGAGATTTTTTTTTTTTTTTTTTTTTTTTTTTTGTAACAGTAAGAAATCAAAAGGAATCAAAAATTTGTTACAAATAAGGATTTGGTCAACAGTTTAATATATATTTACATATTTGTACATATTCAGAATTTGCCAGTTAATAGATTAGAGATAAGCATTTTTAAATTAAACAATCTATTTTAAAAAATCTTATTTCGATTGTAAAAGCTAATTTTCATGTAAGTTTCAAAATCGAATCATATTTAAATCATATCGAGCATATTTACTTTTATTCTTCTTCTTTTATTAAATTACATTTTCAACTAATTAATAATTTTATATTTTATTATTCTGTTTTTACCAAAAAATGGAAAACATCTTTTGATTATAAATTTTATAAATAAGAACACCTGCCAATTTCATGCGTTTCCGAACAAAAATGAACTAAAAAATATGTCATAAAGTAGCCAATTTGGATTTGAGAACAGCCTAGCATGCCTAAACTCAGAAAAGCTTTTATAGATATATCGTTTAACAACTTGTAATATTGTAATATCAATATTAGAAATAAAATTCAGTTTTGCTTATTCTAATTCTTAATTTAAAATTATAATATTTATAATTTTTTTAAAAAGTGCATTTTGAATTTGTTTTTCAACTTTTGGTTTATAAAAACGTCAATTTTTCTCTTACTTTCTTTAATTGTGATTATTTATAATTTATAGTTTAATTTATTTAATTGGCCCCCTTATCATAGACCCCTGACCCTGATATATGTGGCTCCTAACTAAAATGATAAAACGCAATGTTGTTGCAAATGATAAAACACCACCCTTTTCCCGTTTATTGTGATGCCGCGTGGGAAATTCGGTTCAAAACGGCTACTTTCACAGTATTTTCTAAAAAAAAAAAAAAAAAAGTTTTTCTAGTATTACATAGTTTCTAAATAAGACCATCTGCCAATTTAATGCTGCATTTCCGAACAAAAGCGAGTTAAAAAATGTGCCAGAAAGCAGCTCCTTTGGGTTTGAGAACAGCCTTAAATAATTATTAATACGCTTTTTTTCAAGTTATCAATTTAAAATTGTATTGAATATGTATCAAAGGGTATGCATGTTTATTTGCAATAAAAGTTACAGAATTCCTGCTGTACGAAGCTTAAAAATATGCATGTTTTCGATTTACTAACTTTCATAAGAGAAGAAAGAAATACACGAATACCTTATAAACTACCCACGTACAACGGCCGTGTAGCTTAATCACTAGAGCGTGTTTCTCGTATGCGTAAGTACCCAGGTTCAAATCCAGTCGGCAGTAAGAAAGTTTATTCCGTAATATCTGTACCATAGCTTTCTTGTGATTCTGTGTTCGTGATTAATAAAAGCGATGTGTGTTATGTAAATTTATTTTTTTAAATAATGTCCGTATTTATTAAAAGAAAAAATGAATAAATAAATAAATACTTTTCACATTACGTCGAATAATAATAACTTCGGATGTTTTTTATGCACATTAAGTGATCCTGAAGTCCCCAAAATTCCTCCGATATTACTTCCTGAAATCTTCCCTAGAACAACCTGAGGAGGAACCTGAAGGAGGTCCTGGGGAGCTCCCCGGGATGCTATGAGGAGGACATTTTCGGTTCCTGAGGACCTCCTGGTGACAAATTTTTGCATCCTCAGGGATGCCTGGAGGATGTATGTCAATCTTCCTGGGGATGTCCCAGGGAAGCACATGTGCTATATGGGACGCTACTGGCACTTGTTTGTTTGCGAAAACAATTTATCAGTGACTAAATAATGTTGACATAGATACATAAAATATTTTTACATGAATTCCATAATGCCCACATCGTTGTAGGGAAAATTTACTTCGGTGTAAGGAACATATTCGTTGGGGTCAGAAAAAGTGGTCCAGAATTCTGTTATCTGATGAATTATGCTTTAGCATAAACAGTGATTATGGGTACCAGATAGTATGAAAAGAGAGAATAACTCATTCCCATCACCAGAATGTCGGGGAAAATGATAACTATGGCCATGGAATGATTATGGAGCCATTATCAGGCATAATGGCAGAATTCGGCTTCACGTGTTTAAGAAAGTACAGTCGCCTAGCAGTGGCAACGGCATTCTTCAGGGTTAAATCCATCTTTCCCCTGGTGCAGTAAGTCCAGAATTTCTGTTCATGGATAACAATGCCTGCCCAAATAAAACAGCTGAAGTGTTCCTCACACTAGCAGGAGACGATATTGAGCATATGACTGTTGAGCTTTGCTTATTCTTCGGACATAAATTTCAGACGGCACCCATGGGATGCACTCGGTAGACATATTGCTCAAGGATAGAAATCTCCTCGAACAGTGCAGGAACTGAAAATCGCCCTGTGAAACGAATGCGACTGAATTCTCCAATCTATCTTTAATTGTTTGGTCAACAGCATTTACAAACAATGCAAAATGTGTATCAATGTCGGAGGAGGTCATAATCCATACTCACCGCCTCATATGTGTTAATTTTTTTAATTAGAATAAGCATTTTTGTAACTTTTGAAAAATGCAGAATGAAGCCTATTTTGTTCGTTGGTGAATCTTGCTTTGCCATGTGTTAATATCAGGAGATATGTGATAATAAAGACACCTCTATTTAGGACCTCTATTAAATATGTACTAAGTTTCATTTCATTACTCGATGTCTATCATTTGTTATGACAAAATAGTCTCTGTTCTTTAGAAGTCATACTAGCGTAAAACCGAGCGAATCAGAAACAGTAGTGGCAATCATAGAAAATACGGGAAGATTTCCCCTAGAAAGAATCAAACAGTTTGAGTCCAACCTCTTTATTTATATACTCATCATACAAAAATGGATTACTCTACAATTAGTCAGCGCGTTATTTAAAGAAAGACATCTTGGCGGCAAAATTCTAAAAAATCAGAAGTCATGCATTGATTATTTTTAAACAGACGATATCGCTGAAAAAAGTTTTTTTCCAATGTTGTGCGATTGGTTTTAACCCCTTTTACACAGGACAAAAAATATGGACTAAAAGGAGATTTTATCCAACCAAGTCCTCGAATTTTCGGAATGACTGCGGATTAAACAAAACTTAGCAGTTCGATTCCCGAAATACGCGAGAAGAAAGTTTCTAGTAATTTCTAGAAAAATAAAAATGTTCCAAATTCCAAATTCATTGAAAAGAGAAATATAACCAGTGTATAGCGAAATACAAAGAAATTGATACTTTAAAAAGAGTGACCGTTTGGAAAGAAAAAAATAAGAATAGCTTTTTTAAAGATAAAATATAATAAAATTATGTGAAAAAAATTTAGAATAACTGTAAGATAGATTTATTACTGAAAATATGTTACACATACACAAGCGTGCGCGCGCACACACACACACACACACACATATATATATATATATATATATATATATACACTGAAATGCCAAAAGTCATGGGATAGCAATATGGAAATATCCAGATGGCAGTAGCATTGCGCAAGAAATGTATAAATAGTCAGTGCACTGTCAGGGCTTTCATTTGTACTCAAGTGATTCATATCAAAAGGTTTGTGACGTGATTACGGCCGCACGACGAAAAATATGTTACAGACTTTGAACGCAGAACGCTAGTTGGATCTAGACGCATGGGCATTTCCATTTCGGAAATTGTTAAGGAATTCAACATTCCGAGATTCACAGTGTCAAGAGCGTGTAGCGAATATCTAATTTAAAGCATTACCTCCCATCATGGACAACGCAGTGACCGATCGCGACTACTTATAGCCAGGAAACTACTAAGACCAGTGAAATGTGCGTACAGTAGTCTGTGTTTTCAGACAAGTAACACTACGTCAAATAACATCAACAATCAATGTAGGCAATTTCGCGTTGTTGGAATATGGCAGCAGAAGACCGACTCGAGTGTCTTTACCAACAGCATGTCATTGGCTTCAGCGCCACTGCTGTGCTCGTGACTCGGTTGGACCCTAGATGACTGGGAAAAGATTGCTTGGTCAAATGAGTCAAGAATCCAATTGGTAAGAGCTAATGGTAGTGTTTGAGTACGACGCAAACCCCACGAGGCCATGGGCCCAAGTTATCAACAAGGCACTGTGCAAGCTGATAGTGATTCCATAATTTGTGTGGGCTGTTTTTACATGACATGCACAGGGTCCTCTTGTCATATTCAACCAAACATTGACTGGTTATGTTCAACTACTTGAAGACTATTTGCAGCCATTCATGGACTTCATGTACCCAAACTGCAATGGAAATTACCAGGATGACAAAGCTGCATGTCACCGGGCAAATTTCGTTCGCGATTGTTTTGAGGAACATTCTGGACAGTTCCAGCGAATGATTTGAACCTATATCGCCAGGCATGAAACCCATCGAACATGTATGGGACATGATCGATAGGTCAGTTTATGCACAAAATTGTCCATCGTTAACACTTTCGCAATTATGGGTGACTGTGCATGCTACATGCCTAAATATTTATTTAGGGAGCTTCCGACATGTTGACACAATAGAATGTCGATTTATTGCACTACCCCGTACAAAAGGAGGACACGCACGATATTATGAGGTATCCCCTGACTTTTGGCACTTGAGCGTATATATATATATGATATGTATGTGCACGCATAACATTTGAATTCAAGCTCCAATTTTCCAAATTACTTTTTGTTGGAAACGTTCACTGTTTGTGATACCGTTCTAATATTGTGTATGTACTTTCTATCAGTTTGCTTGTCTTTTTTAAACATCACAGGCTTTAGCATTCGCAGAAATAATACAATAAGCAGGAATTTTACTGTTGTGTTAAGATTAACAAAATTTTGTTTTACATTTTAAAAATTGTCCTGGTATCGTATGTAATTTTTTTACAGTTATTGGTATCGTATGTAATTTTTTACAGTTATTTAGATTTTTAACATGTTACAAATTTTAATATATCACCGTTTTCTGAGAGTCAAAATAAGCGATAATGTCAATATCGGGTGTTAAATGATGACCAGTAAAGAATTGGCACAAAAACTAAATTTGAACTAAATCAAAAAATTGAGGAAAAATTCCTTAGAGTGTCCTCTTTCCCCCCCCCCATTCAAATTTCCGTGTTTGAATTTACATGTGTTTTGCGCATTCTATTATGTCATCAAAAATTAAGATTATTGATTTACTTATTTCTTTTTCCGTAAGGTGACAAAACACGATGCATCAAAAAGATAATAATATAACATACAGATGAAATTTGCAAAATGTATTCCTTGAAAATTTATTTCAAACCATTGTTAAAAAATCCAGAAAATCAGAAGAAAAGAATTAAAGAATACTCTGTTTACCAATAGCATTTTAAATAGAAGTACACGTTATTAATATTCATCTGCTGTTCTCAATGTGAATATAATGTATACACGAAGAGCAATTACCTTCGTGAAGCTTTTAATGAATTCAAAAGTTCGGTAAAGAAATCCATTATATCTGAAAATTACTATTTCTCAAAAGCTTAATTAACTGTCAATGTTAATTTTTAGAAATTGTTAGTATTTAAATTGAAGTATAAGTTAAGGCTATTTTAAATATATGCTACGCATCTGGAAACGAGTACAGTTCACGTCCGTTAGGATTAATAAATTAGTTTTGTGGCAGTGAATTATAGAAACGTTTGAAAAATTATTACCAATGTGTTACAATTTTGGTTGTTCTAAATATTTATCTAAGACAAATCATAATTTAAAGTTAACTGCAAATTGTCGTAAAATTTATGTATTTAGTTATAATGTTTTAGGCGCTAGTTTTCGCAAATATCATACATAACCCTAAATTTAATATTTATTAACGTATTTTGTTCATTTATACCGCACAGAGCATTCTATAAAATGATTTTTAATTAATATTACTTTGATATTTCCTTAATAAATCTGATTGAACATGTTTATTGTTTAAAAATATAATGTAGAACATTTCGCACAGTTCAAAAGATACTAAATACTTTGTTAATATTTACTGTCGTTGAACACGTTATCCGAATTAATATTATAACTAATTAATTTTTGTTGAACAATAATGGCATTTCAAAAGTGTATAATATACATGTACGGGAAGTGTTCTTGGGCTAAAAATACAGGGTGGTCATACAGTATTTTCCTGATTACAATGATTTATTGGAGGAAAACTAATATAATTAGTTATAGGCTTGCTTAATATATTGTAAAGATATTTATAAAGTGTTTAATACAAGCACGTACATTAGAGAATTTCGATGCGAGCACCCTTTGTAGCTTAAAGAATATCAATGCGATATTCCATTTCTCGCCCCATATTGCCCAACATTTGGGCTGTCACACTAGACACAGCATCTGTGATCCTGAACTTGAGTGTATCAATATATTTTATTGGTGTTGCAAACACTCGGTCCTTTGTGTACCCCCAAAACAAAATATCTAGTGGAGTTGGTTCATCCTGTCCGAGCCATCTTCCAGAAAATTAATCATCAAGGAACTCACTATCGACGGTAGAGACTGTATTAAAGAACTGACTTAAGAACATGACTTTTCCATAATATAATTTTACAGTATTACAATCGATGTTTACTTCGTAATATTTTTTTGTAATCAGGGAAATAGTTTATGACCACCCTGTAGTTTAGAGGTAGAATATTTGTTAGCAGCATCACTCTTGTATGACTGTTTTCGTAATGTTATCTGCCTAAATGCGGGATTTGGACACTGCAGTATGTCACTGAAGATATACATCTTGAAAATACTTAAATACTGATTGGGCTTTTAAATACAATAGGCTTGTATGCTGCATTCGAAGAAAATTGGTTCGAAAAAATCAGGTCAAACATGACGATTTGATCCAGAGAAATAGACCATAAATGGAATTAAATAAAGGAATACAAAAACACAAAAACGTAAAACTCAAGTTAACTAAAATTGAATTTAGAAGTTTGGGGTATGCAAATGCTGGTAAGTTACTTATCTATATTATTTTGTTTAGATACATATTATACTAATAAAATATTAAAAAAATATTATGAAATTCTTATGTATCATCTATTTAACTCGTTTTTGGATAATGCAGAATTGCGGTACAGTTCTTTTTATTCATGCTGTATTACTCTTTCTTTTCCAGTTTCTGAAAAAGCAAGATTCTAAATATAAATAATCTTATTTTAAATATTTTAGTCGATTAAAAACATTTTGATATTATAACTAATATTTATCTCATTTTAAAATCACGCTTTAGAACAAACACTAATATCTCAGTTTTGTAGAAATTCAAATTCTGCTTACAGAAAATTCTTAAAAATAAGTTTACATTGATGTAGGTGGATTTTGTTTAATGGAATATAAGAACGTTTTTTAAAAAAGGTAAATTGTTTATAAAAAAGTATTTTACTAGTTAATTGCGTTAACAAATGCTAGTCTATATGCATTTAAATATTGTGATGCATTAATCAGTATGAGTATTATGTACAATGTACTTAAATTTTTGTACATGTATAGTATATGTTTTTAATTTTGATTCATAAAATTTTAATTAAGGTGTTATCCGAGTCCTGATACAAGATTTTTTTCTATCTTAGTCTTCAGTAATGAGTTTGAAAAATAACAACAGGATTTTCTTATCATATTTAATCTACTAAGATCATATTACAAATCTAATGGCCTAACTGCTGTAAGCCATATTGAATTATTTTTCACTATTTATTTATTAATCATTAAAAACTAATCACAAAAAGAGTTAAATAGATTTTACGTTTTCTACATCAAAGTATAATAACGAGCTTGCATTCAATAAAAATGCTTCAGTTAATTAGTATAAGTATATGCCATTGGGAAAGTATTACTGATATTAATTTATGTAACTATCGTTAGCATAATGACTAATGATACTAAACCTGAAAATGAGCTTTGGTGGCGTCAACATGGTTACAAAGCTATTTGCAAGTAAATGAATAACAAATGATAAATGCATTCATTACAAGTGACAAGATTATAAACGAGCTAATAGTAAATGTAAGAGGAGATCATCTGTCACACACCTATTTTGAATATCGGAACATTGAAACACCTTATTTTACACTCAAATTTCAAACAAAATATGTTTAATCTATTTAATTAGATTTGATAAAGTATATATTCCGGTGTTTTTTAAGCTCAAAATTCCAATATTGTTTTTCATAAGCAAAAGCTTTGTATTCATAGCGTCTGTAAAATTTTAATTTTAACAACTTAAAAATAAGATAACTTTGAATCAACATGAAAGCAGCAGAAAAAACAGAAACATCATCCAAGGAATCACTCTAAAACGACATTTTCAAAACTGAGCACACAATACTCAAATTTGAGTATGTCGCATAGTTAAAATGGCTCCGAATCAAAATTACACAAGTTTGAAACATGTGTAGGCTCATTTCTGAAAGCATGCACACACTCAAGAATAAAGCATCATGTGCTCATATTTGAGTATGCCCATGTTTCAAAAATGAGTATGAACTGACTTCTATGCGCTCATTTATGAGTATTTCCATGTTTCAAAAATGAGTTTGAACTGATTTTAATCATTTTTGAGTATGTCCATATTTGAATAATGCGTATAAACAGACCTCTATGTGCTCAGTGTGGAGTATGTCCATTTTTAAATATTCTGAGTATTTCTGGTATTTCAGAACTGAAAGCATTGGGCCGTCCTATTTGAAACAAAAAGTTTCATAACAAAATGAAAACATCGATTTACTCAGATTTGAAAGTGTGATTTTTCTCAGTGATGATTTATAATTTTGCTTACTTATAAAGAATATAATTTATTAAATACAAATTAACTGTAAAACCCAATTTGTTTTGTTTTCAGGAAGCATTTGAAAAGTTTCTTTTATAACCATCGCATGTAGAGAATTCTTCTTTAATACTGTCCAATATAGTAGTGAACTACATGGAACCAGTAACTAGATGAAACCAAAACTTGACGACAAACAACTTGGTAGTACCATGAAAATAAAATTCATAGCTGTTTTAAAAAGTTTGAAGAAAAATTCGAATAATCATTTGGTCTACAGCAGGGATCGAACGCACACGATAATCGTAACAGAGAAGAAACGCGCCTTATATCACTCGACCACCGTTTTCGAATTTGAGTGTGCTCTAAAACTGGTTAGGTTCTAGATTTAAATTTACGCATGCGTTTTGTCACGATTTTATGTGGTTTTGACAAAAAAAAAATCTTTATTTTCAATATATAGATGTTTTGGATGTTATTATTCCCGATAGCGTTAATGGCGCCATCTGTTTCAAGGTAAGAAAATCAAACATATGAACACAGACTCCTATTCTGCAATAATTAGATATAGAACAAATGCCAAACTGTAAGGAAATCTATAATATCCAGCTTACTTTGCGAATTTTCAAAGCAAAAGTCTTATTTTCATACATCCTTTGGAAAAGTTAATTGAATTTGTAAATACTTCGTTCCACATATTTTAGAGAGCTATTTTAAAACAATGGAGTTTTTAATTGAATATTAATCAATTACAAATGTATGTAGAGCTAAAAAGAGAATATGCTAAGGAAATGAAAATGCCATTACTTAAAAGAGAACAATTTGAAAACATATTATTAAACTCTTTATAAGTATATCCAGCTTGATTTTTTTTTATAATTCATATATGGATATATTTGCTTCTTTCTTTTTACTCTTCTTTTCTTTTCATTTTTGAAGGAGCATAATCATATACTTTTCTTATTTTATTTACCACAGTCCAAATATTTTAGAAAAATTACAATATTTAGTATTTCTGATTTTTTTTTAACTACACGAGATTTAAAAACTTTTATTAAATTATTTTTTATCAGTCTGATTCTAAAACCCCGAATTTAAAATTTACATATAATATATATTTTTTATTTAGTAATTAAAACAAAATATTCTTGGGTGTTAAATTTTACTTAATTATAAAGCATTCTAATAAAAAAAATACAAATTATATAACTTTTCCTCCTGAATTATGTATGGCATTATTAAAACCAACACGATAACCTGAACAGAGAAGAAATAAACGCGCCTTATACCACTCGGGTGCTCTAAAACTGGTTAGGTTATAGATTTAAGTTTACGCTAATTAATTTAGTTAATGTGTATTGAGCACGCTTTCATGTGGATTTGTCAAAAAAGCTTTTGATTTTAAATATATAGATTATTTATGATTTCAGTTTACGTGTCTATGTTCTGACAGTTGTAAATACACTTGGATTACCACGAACTTCATAGATGTGGTTGAAGTTTCATATTACACTTTTCCTATTGAAAATGTCTATTTAAATGTGTAACAAATAATTTTCTAAGGTAAAAATTAGTACAACACACTTGTCACACATATATTATTTTTATTGTACATGTTATTTTCTATAATATACCATTGTATGTATGGTTATAGTTCATTTACAGAGATTCACAAATGAATTCGGTTACATGACTAGCAGTGATTAGGGGAGACCGGGGCTAGTAGTGACATTTTAGACATTTTTTGTATTAGCCGTAAGATTTGAACTGAAGTCAAACATTTAGTATATCATATCATTAGAATAAATCTTGGGTAACATATTTATAAAACTACTATTAACATTATTAACGTTTCTCATAACACAAAATGAATTCTGCGTAACCTCGAAATTTGTCACTACTAACCCCCGCTACGGGGCAAGTTGTGACATGCTTGGGGCACATTGTGACGCATAAATGACATATACAAGTACATTGTAACATATACAAATTATGTAAGAAAGGCGATTAAATGGGATATGTTAAATCAAGAATGAGAAATTTATTCATTTATAACGTTCTTAACACAATAAAAGACTTTCATGTTTAATATTGTAAATTAAATGAAAATAAAATAATTAAATTGTTAACACTTGTAAACACTTAGTCCTTTATAAAGATACTTTTAGAGACACTTAGCAATAAAAAGAAAAAAACTGTCTTAATCAGGAAAGAAATAAAAAGTAAGCTAACATTAATCTTTGGCCATATTGATCTTTGACTCAGTAGCCTACTACAACGTGTAGGCCTATATCCTATATTTTTAATCACTCATTGTCATCGCTTGTTTCAGCGTCTGATTTGCAGGTAATACAAATATAATACGGTTCATTTTTTGTACATTTGACATGCGCCCATCTTTTACATGTCATGCATTGCACCCAGTCTTCTCCGCGTCTTGAAATTTTGTATTGCTCCAAGCAAACTAGACATAAGCAATTTTCGTCATCTTCAGGGCTATCCAATACTTGCTTCTCCCTTTTTTTCAATAACCTAGGTGTAATTTTTTTATGCACTGCTTGGCCTTTCCATACAGTTTCTATTTTGCTTTTTCTTCTTCAATTTGTTTTCTGCGCTCTTTTGCTTTTTCTTCTTCAATTTGTTTTCTGCGCCCTTTTGCTTTTTGTTCTGCTAGAATTTTCTCTTTTACAGGTGTGCTTGTTTGAATGACAGATTTCAAACATTTACGAATAGATCGCTTGCCTTTTCGAGGTCCTGCTTTAGGGAGTGGTCTTATTTCTGTAAGACTTACCACTGACACATTGCTATTATCAATTGTCATAGAATCATCTAATTCAATGAGATTTCTTACTTCTGAAGACGGTCCTGCAATCTCATCATCATTGATTAAAGTTATTGCTGAAGTTCTTGGTTTATTAACAGTTTCATATTTACTAATTTTGTTTTCATTGTCATTCTGGTATTTAATGCTCTCATCTCTGATGGATAACGGTCGTTCAGTTGCCAAGGAACATAGGAAGTCTTCATCTGGAAAAACGTTCCTATTAAATTTCCAAATTCCACTACAACGAAATCCTGCTTGAATATTTTTTGGAGTGGCTGCACTAGGAAGGGCTATTTTGACAATACTTGGTATGTCGTAGATCGACAAAGTGCTTCCAGGATGCGACTTCAACCATCCACATACACCCTGATTGTAGAATTTTTGAACGGCCCGTATACTGACACATCAAGCTGTAATCTGGGACTCGTGTGAGGTGCAAATGATAACAAAATCACTCCGTTGTCCGTGCCAATTATCCAATTACCCAATTATCCAAAACCTCAATATTTCGATGCGAACTATGGTTATCAAGCAACACTAAGACAGGGGACTCTTTCGAGCATCTTACATTTTTAACAAAATGTTTCATGAAAAGTAAAAAGTCAGGTCCTGTAATCCATCCACTTAGGTTTGATGTTCCGCAACAGCCTATAGGACCGTCACGAATAAAATGAGCTTTAAAAAACTTACGTGGAAATACAACTATCGGTGGGACTGAATTTCCCAGAGCGTTAATGCCATTAACCATAGTTACTTTTGTTCCCCTTTCTGCAGAGGTTATTCCTCCAACTCTTTTTTTACCCTTTTCTGCAATTATTTTTACAAGTTTCTGGACTGTTCCTACTACTGTCTCATCAATATTCCATATGTCATTTAAATTAAACTTATTAGCTTCTAATACAGACGCTAAGTTATTATTAAGTTACTTGTATTTCTACTCAAACTTGTTGCTTCAGGAACTCGAAAGGAACTCGTAGGATGTCGTTGCATAAACTTAGTCAGGCAATCAGCACTTGCAGTTTTTTTTGTTAACCAATTTTCAGGTATGTTTATGTCATTTCTAATGGCAAATGCATATGCTAAATTTCGCAGTTATGCAGGACTAATTCCATAAAACGTATTTGCTGATTGTTTGCAGTATTCACACAACTCCATCTCCTGTTTAGGTGTGAATATCATACGCGGTTTTTCTATCCCATTTCAATATTTCCTTCCGTATTAGTACGCTTCTTTTTATTCATATATCTAAGAAGGGACATTCGGCTTACATTGAACAGTTCTTGGGCTTTCCTTAAACTGCACCATCCGTATTTTACTTCTATTGCAGTCCTATCATAATCTACTAAGGTAGATTTAGCTCTTTCAGTACGCTTCTTGTTATTTCGCACCATTTTTCTGAAATATAAAAACAACCATCAAAAATTATCCTGGGGTAAGTAGTGACACTGTCACAACGTGCCTCTTAGGCTTCGTCACAACTAGCCCCGCGTTACGCCATTTTGAACTTTATTCATTAGTTTCCGAAATGTTGGCATGATTAACAAATGAAATACATAGAATAACAGCTCAAAATATAAGCATTTAAATAATGTTAGGGAAGTTTACATACCTCAGTATCGCTAGTGGCAATGACGATTCCAACGTAGGTCGCAAAAATTACTTTTACGATAGAAAACAAGATAAATATTTTTATCTCGAAAACAGCCCAACGCTATACTTCAAAACATACACAGCACATTGAGACAATCAACCTCTTCACTCACATGGCGCGACAGGTGCTGCAACCTATTAGCTTAGTCAGGAAGCTCGACTAATTCCATAAAACATATTCGCTGATTGTTTGCAGTATTCACACAACTCCATCTCCTGTTTAGGTGTGAATATCATACGCGGTTTTTTATATCCCATTTCAATATTTCCTTCCGTATTAGTGCTCTTCTTTTTATTCTTATATCTGAGAAGGGAAATCGGTTTACATTGAACAGTTCTTGGACTTTCCTTAACCCATTCGGGACCATGGGTGCATACATGCACCCTCAAAAAGAGCATACAGTAATATTTGCTTTCTCTAATTAGAGCATTTTTGCGAAATTTTATTTAAACTTAGCTTTTTTTTTAAAGTGGTGCCAACCGAATAAAATTTGTGTAAAAGCCGCCGGTCCCGAAGTTGTTAAACTGCACCTTCCGTATTTTACTTTTATTGCAGCCCTATCATAATCTACTAAAGTAGATTTAGCTCTTTCAGTACGCTTCTTGTAATTTCGCACCATTTTTTCTGAAATATAAAAACATCCATAAAAAATTATCGTGGGGTAAGTAGTGACACTGGCACAACTTGCCTCTGGCAGAACTAACCCCAGTCTTCCCTACATTTTTTTTATTATAGTCATTCAACCAATATTTCTAAACAACAAAAACATATCTCGAAGGTAAATAGGAAAGTTTTAACGAAAAGTTTTATTTTGTAATAATTGGTAGACAAAAATGATAGAAGCGGACTTCGAAAATTAGTAAAATTCTTTCACGAAAATTGTCATTTAAACACCATTAAATGATACCAACAATGATAATTACTAAATGTAATTTATTTTAAGCAATATGGACACAATCTATCAAATAACGATTATAACACAGTTTCTAAATTTAAATTTCAAATTGCATTTGTTACGCAGCAGAAAGGATTTATCACACAATCGTTGAATGATTTATTATGTGTTATTGAACTTTCATTTTCCCTGAATAAATATTGTATGACAGATCGACAAATTTATAGCCTGAAATTCAAATTTTCTCTCGTAGGAATATTCAAATGATTTTTGAAATTATGACGTTTTGAATTTTGTCAGATTTTGGAAATTTACTACACAAAATGATCTTAATTTTTAGTTCCAGAAGGTTCATAAATTTCATAACATTTATCGTAATATAACTCGGTGAGTTTTGGTCGTAGAAGAATCAAGTTCGTACAGTTTTCGATGGTATAGTTTTGAGAATGGTACTTATGGGACTCGGGGTCAGTATAAAAATTAAAAAGTGTAACTTTTTGAAAATTAATGCCAGGATCTTTTTATCAACAAAATTTTAATTTCAACCTTATTTTGAGCATTTTGAAATTTAGACTGCTAACGTGCCTGAAACAGGTAGAAAATTAAAATGCGTTTTAATCTTTTGGGACACCCTGCTCAGTTCACATCACTTCGATTCTAAACTTAGTCGGTGATTGCATTCATTAAATAATCATAATAGTCCCATGAAGAACTTCGGCTTCTAAGATCTTCTCGTCTGTCGTCATTTAAACACCGCGTATTGCAGTGAGTATTGCTGGTGCAATGCCAAAAGACATGCGAAAAAAATCAATTCAATTTTTGGAATGGAGAAAGAATAATAACATTTAAAACGAAATATGTCATAATTACATGGATAAAAATTAGAGTAAATTTGAGATGGTTTGCATATGTGTACTTCATCTCTCTCCAATTGCACTTACTGTTTCTCGTCTTTGGTCTGTGTATTATCAGGGTGGCTAGTGGTCAGGGAAAAATACAGTTTAAAAAATGACAATTACCAGTATATTCTTATAGAAAAATTCAAATTGATTATTTGATCGAATAATCAACATAAATTTTTCTATAAGAATATACTGGCGTTTATCACTTTTCTTGATTGTATTTTTCCCTGACCACTAGCCACCCTGATTATACAATAGAAAAAAAACTATCTTTAGTCTGCCTATTGGCTTTTTATTTTTATTTTTTATTTTTTTGTAACTTTTAAACTAAATGTATGGTCTCCAAAAGGACTCTTATTTTGGAGATGGGTTCGACCCTCGCTAGGTTTCGTCTGTCATTCTTTTGGATTTAATGGGATTTTTTTAATTAATTTTTTTACTAATATTTTAAGTTTCTATTTCATTATTCTATTTTAAATATATATATATTTTTTAACTTCTTATTTTTCTCACGGCTCTCTGTTGCCTCGCAAGTCAATTACCTATAGGCTGGAAGTTCAGATGGTACGCACCTGGGTATTCCATCTTGCTAACTACATTCTTCCATTGTTCCATTGTTGCATCCAAAACACTACTTTTTCTTTTTTTTTTTACATTTTAATATTTCAATATTGAAAATGTGATGACGTGACAATAATAATAAAGAATAATTTAACTATTTTAACTTCTGTCGAATCGTCCGTACATTCTACTATGGTGATGACTATTGGGGTAAGGTAACAACATATATATATATGTAAACTTTTTAAGAAGAAGATTTAATATTCCACGAGAAAATGGCAGTTTGTTACAAATGTAGAATTATTGCAGTCGTTATCAAGAATCATGGCGAGAAGGTTAGGCAATGATGAAACACCATAAGAATTTCTCCAATAATGACCAGCAAATTTCCAGATAAATTGTTTATTGCGCATTGATTTTGACGTGAAAAATACCCAGCGCGCGGAGCGAAGCATGGTGAAAAATGGCTTTTAAAAACATTCCGAATGACAACAAGCATCTCTCAGAATTTTATAGATTGGGGAGTTGATAAAAGTTACGAATGAACTTAAAGTTTTAGATTAAGATTTGGAATAAGATAATTATTAATATACGTGTTATTACTTTTAAAAGGACATTAAATAGGAATAAATATTAAGAATTAAGGAAATAATGATTATGTCAGAATTTAGAATAATTTAAAGGAATAATGCGAAGTAAAATTTTTATATAACATAAATATAAAATATTTTAAATATTTAACCCATCTAAAATTTTCTAAAAAAAACCATCTAAATTCTTTCTCTATTTAATTTTAATACATTTCGTTTTAAATGTTATTCTTTCTCCTTTCCTAAAATCGATTTAATTTTCTTCGCTTGTCTTTTACTTAATTTTTGGCATTGCACCAGTAATATTTAGCTTTCAGTGTATTTCAATCGAACGTTCTATCATTCTTTTTCTAGACGATTCTATGTTTTTATGGAAATTTTGCTTTTCCGCGTTCTGGTAATCGCTTTACTTGAATTTTTTTAATCAGCATTCTTTCCACTGAATGGATATTTTTAATTGGTTGGTAAATCAGATTTTATGTCTTTTCACTAAAATGTCAATGCCAAAAGAAGAAATTGTTGACACGATTCTTTCTTGTCCATCCTAACAGTGTAAATAAAATAAGTGCTATTAATTTGTACATAGTTTATCAATACTATGGTGTCTTCACTAGAAAAAAATTATAGTGAAACATATTCTATGATTTTATTCTTCCGCTACCTGTATATAGCATGATTTACAGTTTATCTATTACTTTCGAGTTACGATAATTTCGAGTTCGAATTTTTTTTATCAGTCATCAATGGTTATCGGCACCAGTAACTTCATTTAAATCAGGGGTTTGCCTACATTTCATAATCATTGCTGTGTATTAAAATAAAGTATTCAAATAACAATGCTGGGATTATAATGTTGAAATATCACAATAAATCGTAATATATGTATTTTTTTAATGCAGTCTGAAAAGAAGGAGACAGTCATAGATTCACAATCTTCTTTTGTCCCTATCCACTTAAGCCCTATCCACTAAAACAAGATTTATTTTTTGTGATTTAAAACGTTTTAATCTTCTCCGCATGGAGGAAGTTTAAATAGCCTTAATAACGACAAGTGCGGCACATTCAATCATTTCACATTTTCTTAACGAATGAAACAGCCAAACTTTTTGGTACAAAAATGTGTTTTCTATAAACGCAACGAATTCGTGATTCAAAATATATATCAAGGAGATGTGTCAATTTTTTTTTACATATGCATTACTGAAAAGCTTAAAACAAACAAAATATCATGTGCACTTCTGCTGGATATTTATTTTTAAGGTAATATCTATTATAACATCGAAAATAAAATAAAAAGAAGCTTTCAAGATATTTGAGATGTTTTAAAATTTTACTTTTGTGTAGATTAGTTGGATTAATTTTGTAAAAATTAAATAATAAATAAAAAAGTAGACTTTCAAAGAATCTTTATTTATTTATGAATAAAAACAAACAAAAACATAGAGTGCCTTCTTAAACTTTTTTATTGAAACAATAGAGAATTGTTCCAACAAAAATAAGTTTGGTAATTGCTTTGGAATTTATCCTGAGGATTTCATTTCAGAGATATTTTTCCTTTAAAAAAGCGATTTCATTTAATAGATTAAAAATAATTTTGAAGTAAGACATTTTAAGATTTAAAACATATAATGTTTTTTAAGATAATGAACGGATTGTAATAATTGAAAACTGAAAAATGACTGCAGGTTAAATCGCTTTTTTGCTCATTGAAGAAAAGCTTTTATATGCCAGATTTATTGTAAATATTTTAGTATTATTACTTATTTCTCAATTTCCCGTCCGTTTTCATTATAATATGTGCCAGAAAATTATAATAACTTTTCAGTTAAATAAAGGACTGTGGTTGTTACTGAAAGGAAAAAATAATATCTGACAATTATAAGTAATTAAAATAAATGGTCAACGTAAAAAAATAGCACAAATAAAATACATATAAAGTAAACATACATAGCAAACAGCTGTTTCGGGGGCGCACGCGATGGGACGGATGGTCAAGATGGATGACCACAATGGATGGTCAAGCTGGATGGCCAAGATGTATGGCCAAGATGGAATGGCGATGCATTGTTATTCCATATTGCCCGCGTGCGGAGATGCAAACATAATTACATGGCCTAAACATTTAAATCTATTTTTAATCTTTTTAATTTTGTCACTGATGATGCTCCTTTAGAGGCCATACAACAGCTGTTTGCTACTTTATATGTATTTTATTTGTGCTAATTTTTACGCTGATCATTTATTTTAATATAACATCACCAAGTTCAATCCTCCCATTTTAAATTATAAGTAACTTACCTATCCAAAACAGGAAAGTGTTTGACTAAATGGATTTTTTATTTGGATTAAGTTCGTAAATTTTAAATTACAGTTATTTTATTCTATGAACCCTTTTACATTCTAACAGAAACAACCACGTTAAAGTACTGAAAAAGTTGTGTGATAACAATAAAAGTATAAAAACTTCTTAAAAACACCATAAACAAGGAATGCGCTAGGCCTTTCGAAATAACTTTGGTTTATAGATAAATAATATAGTTATAGTTACTGAAAAATCTGATTCCACTATGCTCTCTGTAGTTTGGATAAACTTGTTCAGCTCAACCATCTAGCTTTTTTTTCTTTTATTTCTTTTCTTTTTTTATATTTTTAATTTTAGTATTTAATTTTATCAATTTTTAATCTGTATTATATTGTCATTTGTTTTGCATTTTTAAAATTTTTATTATGATTTTATCTAATTCGTTTATAATTATTTTTGTTGTTATTGTTGTTGTTTGTATATTATATATATTATATTTTCTTGCATTTCTTTTTTACTTTTCTGACTCTGATTTTATCCAATTTTCTTCATAATGTTTCCTTCTGTTCTCTATCCATTTGATTAAGTAATTCTCTTCTGTGATTGGCTTATGCCTTCTGCTTCCCTATACGCTATTTTCTTAACTTGTTTCCTATTGGTTGTTCTTTAACTTATCCCTTTACTTGTCCTTTAACTTGTCCCTATTCTTTGATCCATACGAAGAAAGGCAATGTTCTTTCGAAAGGCTTAGCTCATTCCTTATTTTATGTTGTTTTTATGCTTTTAACTTAAACAAGATAATTGACAAACTTTATTGTTCTGTGGTGGAATTTATGTAAATGTAAATCGATTTTCTTTCATATACCGCGTACTTTCTAATATCGCGCGTAAAACCACTATGGTCCACAGAGTTGTTTTATACCCCCACACATTGTTAACGCTGTTTGTTAAATAATTTGCGATATTCATCAATAGTTTTTCCTAGTTTGTGTTATATTTATCACAGTAGATATCTATACCCGGAAGGATCGTGAATTTTCAATAAAGAATGAAAAAAATTATTTTACATTTTTGTATGAAAAGAAGAAAACTTTCTCTATTTCGTTTGAAGTATTTAACATTTTACAATCTTAAATTCATACTAGGTTACTTCTCAAACTAATTTAACCCGTCAGCACACGCGCCCCTTTCCATTACGTTACTACACGCACGGGATAAATTTTACACCAATGGGTTTTCTTGTGTCAATTTCCCCCCGGTTTGATTATAAACAAAAATTTATATTTTGAAATAAACTGTAAATCAATAAAGAACATAATTTAACTTAAAATAAGAGGTTCTTTTATATTTACAGCAAAAAAAAAACATAAAATCTCGCACTAAGATTTTTTTTCTGCATATCATTACATACAAAGATTTTACAATCCAAATTCAGCCATAAAAATACAAAAATATATAAAACTGATATATAGAAACTGTATGTGCAAGAGTTATTAACGTTTAAAAGAAAAATTATATTATTATTTGCACACTATATTTTTTATATAAACATTTGCATTAACATTTTCCTATCATTATGGGTTACGTTATTACACGCGTGGGGAAAATTTCCTCCCACATGACATTTTTATAACAAAAGAATGGAAAATCTCACAACCGGAGGTAAATTCTTTTTGGCCACATCTTGATATCTTTCAGCTTGAAAGGTACTATAAAGCTCAGAATAATCACGAACGATTTTCGCACATTTTAAAGTAATAGTTGCGAGCTGGGGTAGATTTTATTCCAGCGCGTGTGCTGACGGGTTAATAATTTCATTGCAACTGTAGAAATAGATGTCATACTAAATGTTTTTTAAAAACATTACTGCTTATAATGTATAATAAAATTCAACTAATCGATGATAGATCCAACATTTATTTGTTTTTGGTGTTTTATTTTATTTTTTTTTAAATCGGCAGTTTCGATTTTTATAAAAAAAGAGAGTGTATTTAAATGCACATCAACTAAAACTACTGATTTTTAATGTTTTCTAAAATGCACAGTTATGTAAAAACAATCCCAACTAAGTGATCCGCAAATCATCGTTTGAAAATGAATCTCCTATGTCTACTATTTATTAGTTATAATGCTGTACTTAAATATTGCTAATAGACTCGTCTACGTAGAGAAAGTGCACGAAATGTTAGCATTTTCAATCCTTTAATATTTATTACATTTATGACACAGTGCACATTTATTACACAGATGTATATTTTCTAATAACAACTAACACATGTATGAAGAGTTAAATTTATTCTAATTAGAAATTCAAGTTAAATATGCTGAATGTGTCCACCATCGGCTGCGATACATATGAACTAATGTACATTTACATATATATCTTCAGATGATGGACACATTAGAAGTACCTAACTTCACTTTCATATTAAAATAAATTGTACATTGCTCGCATGTATTATTTTTAAAGTAACATCTGCGATATAATGCCACACGTCTACAATCAGTTAGTCACACCTGTCATTGGGTATCTACATCATAAAAATTCGGCGTATCTAATAAAGTTATTTTTATATCTAAGGAGCCATTACATACTAAATAGAGAATGATCTGCATTTTTGTATTCAATATTTTTTCCATTCTCTCATATTATTCTTGATAGTGTCGATAAATTTCAAACTTCGTTAATAGGGGTCGCTGCAGTCACTCTCACCTGATAGAGCATAGTCCTTTTACTATATGTAAACACTTTTTCCACAATTTTAATTACATCCATTGACACGATATTTGAGTGTATTCAAAATTTACTTTGCACCCGGATACAGTAGCAAAGCTCACACAAAGTGTGTGTTTTGAACTTTGTTTTTTTTTTGCGCTTTATACTGAAGTTTATAACACGAAACAGTTTTCTTGTCAATTAAAGTGTTGCAGTGGTACTGACGGCAATGAAATTCGAAGTGTCCCTTTACAGATATAGGCTTACAAAAATTGGGTTCAGATTTTTTTATTTAATTTTTGAGGGGATTTTAAAGATAAACAACTTAATAAATATTTTACCAGGTTGAAAACGAATTCAGTATTTTTACATCTTATTCATAGGTAATTAACTGGTAAAGTGACAAACGTTCAAAGTGCTTAGTTCAGTTGATGCAACAAGTAAGGGTTAAATTGATCGCGGCAAGCTATAGGGCGTAGTGTGGGGCCAAGTGGTAATGAATGTATCGATTTATGATTTTTAATATCGAAACTCTGTTTTTCAAAGCAACAATTTGTACTAGTTAAATTATTTGCAATATGTAAGGTTTCTTGTATCATGTGCTGTAAGGGACATACTTGGAGATTTGAGTTTTTTTCTACGGCTGTGAAATTGTAAACTATAACTGAAGCATCTCTGGTGTGACAAGTATACTACTTCTGACTGTAAAAGATTGAAGATGTCCTTTTCAGACTTATATGCATGTCATGTAGGTATTACTTCAAAATTAAAGGGATCAAGCAGGGACCATACAAAAATGTATGTCATTTAACCCATGAACAGGAATCTTTGTTTAAAATCAAGGTGGTTACTAAGAAAATGGCCATTACTTCACTAAAAATTTTACTTGACTATTAATTGATTTTTTTCTCTCTTTTTAAGAAAGGAATTAATAACAGCAAATATTTTCCTAATTGATCTATTATAAATCTTCAGAATTTTTCTCCATTAAATATGAAAATTGTACATTTTTAACTATGTGCTTTAGTTTGAGACAGACTAGTAAATAAAAATTATTTCCTCACTTGCAAGATATTTGATATCTTGTCAAACCAGGAATTTCGATAGTGTCGTGAAATATTTTTAACATTACGAAACAAAAACATTTTAACAGACTTCGATAATGTATGCTATTTTACGATTTGTACAGAACAGTTATAAGCCTGTTTAGATATAAAATCTATTTATATTCAGGTATGATATACCTTGTATATTAAAACAACTTAATACTTACTTTTTTTAAAAATCGATTCCATTAATGCTTATGAGGAATTTCCAGCCCAGATAATCATCAAATATTTATAAAAATCCAAGAACATTATAGAATCCCTTCAAAAATTTTAAATGTGGTTCAATTTCTAATATAATATTGTATATCGTTTTTTAAAAACAATATTACTTTAATTAAATCCAAGGGTGGAAATTACGTTATTCGATTGCTTGTAAAAAAGAAATTACAGAAATAATGATTATTATTATTATATAGTCATTTCTGAAAAATTTTAAATAAAATTGAAATGAATATTTACTCCCAATTGAAATAGTAAATATTTAAGCAAGCTCTAAAAATGGCATGCTACAGCGAGAAAATTGTCACCAATTTTTTAGGAGAACTTTAAATTAATAAATTTACATATTTTTGTAGACACTTCACCAACTGCAAAATTAGTGGGCTAGAAATTTTAAAGCACGAAACGCTTTCGACAGATGACATCAATTGACACTGAAATCCCCATTTTCATTGAGGACACTGAAATATTTTACTATATTTCTACCACAAACGTTAAATTTCGTAATTTTCAAATACACGATGCAAGTGCAAATTTTATGCTTATTATAAAATAACTCACAAAATTAATATTATAAATATTTTCTTGATGTATATTAAAAATAGTTTTCATTTCCTTCGGAGAGCGTGTGAAAAATATTCCCAACAATTCTTAAAGCATAAATTATATTAAAAAAGTATTTATTCACTATGCTCTTTTTTTTTTCTTTTTTACTAAACTCTGTAGGCTCGCATCTCATGGACATTCATAGAGTTACTATTTTAATATATTGTGGACAGTATAGTGAATAAAGAATGATAATGTCTATTTTTGAATATTTTTTTCTCTTACTCTCTCTCTCTCTCTTGTCACATCTCTTTGTGTATGTATATAGTGTATGTGCATGTGTGAGCGTAAAAATTAAATATTTACATATTTCACAAATCTACTTTTGAAGTGGAAAATAATTTTCAATACCCTTTTTAACACTTTCTAAGATCGTTGAAAAGTGTTTATGAATTCGGTTTGTCTGTCTGTCTGTCCGTGATTTAACTCTCATAAATATGTTCGGTTCACCATGCTATTTATATGTTATTTGGGCTAACTATGGCATGTGCGGTGTTGAAAATGAAGTGTGTAGCAATTTTAGTCTTTTTACACGGAGACTCAAAATAATTCCGTTACATTGCGGTCTATTGGGAAAAATTATTTGCGGTTTATTTTAATGATGTTACACAATTTCAAACAGATTGAAATTGTTATATATCACTGACTTGCAGTACAAGAGACTAATTATAGAATGTGGTGCGCATAGCACTTATAGTTCCTTTCAAAAGAATTCCGTTACATTACTGTCTATGAAGGAAAATCGTTTGCAGTTTATTTTAATAATTTTTCACTATTTCAAACTTATTCCAATACGTGTATTACAAGAGGTTTAATATAGAATATTGTGTGTATAGCTTTCATCGTTCATTTACAGGAACACACAAAAGAATTCGGTTAAAGTACCGCTTATAAATAATAATTGCTGGGAATGCTTTTTCAGTTGCTGAACGCGTTTTTAAATTTAACTAATTTTTTGTCTATCGCTTGGTGTGTATAAATTGTATACAGGGCAGTACAAAAGTTCTCGAGTACGTTTCCGTTTATTTTAGGAAATTGCAGAAGGGAAATTTTAAACTGTACTACTCGTTTCCTAACTGAACTAAAATTTAGCATTCTATTTAGTATATATACAAATCTATAGATCATATACAGGGCTGTACAAAAGAGTTCGGATAGTTTTCCGAATATTGTTGGTAATTCCTGAAATTGGATTTTTAAATATGTTATGCGTTTTCAAAATTATTTAGTTAGATATCATCTCACACCTTACGGTAAAGAATTGCAAAATTATTTTGAAAGTGTTGGAAAGTGTTACATAATCTATGCTTGACGCATGATTTTTCATTCTTGTTTAATTTTCAAAGATAAAAAATGTAAATTATTTAGAAAAAAAACAACAACAATTATTTCAATTTTTGAAAAAATATAAAAAGAAATACATATTATATTTTACTTTATAATGACAATTGTCCTTGTTATATTTTTACTGATTTTTCTAGGAAAAACCTCGAAGTTATGTTAAACGTCTACTAAATATAATGCATTTTACTTAGAAATATCTATTTTTTGAATAACGATTCAATTTGATCTACAGGATTATCTCAGAAATTCTCGATATAGTTATTTAGAAATGTCTTTTTATTTACACTATTATGTTCCGAAACCGGAACATTGAGACATTTTTCTGTGTAAAAAGTAATGAAAATTAATCATGTCTTTAGTTACTACGTCGTTTCATACACAAAATTCTAATTAACCTCTTTGTTACTGCGATGAAGTTTACTTAGAAAAGCAAAAATGGTTTTTTTTACTAAAAAAAAAGAAAATTTCTAGGAACGGTAAGATTTAATCCAAACTATTCTTTTTTAACAATTGTGTATGTTGAAGAGAAATATGCATGGCTCAGTTATAATATTTATTTAAGATTTTTATCCTTTAATTTCCCTTCTAATTGCTGCCCATTCCAACATAACCCTTTTGCTGGGACAAGTTGATCAAAATTAAAGCTTAGAATTAAATACATAAAGGTTTCTCTGGGATTGGCTAATAGAATAAATTAATTTATTCAGAAAATAATAATAAAAGGAATCCTTAGAGATTAAATTTTGGATATGTTCCCCCCCATTGCATTGTGTAATTTCGAAGTAGCCCATTACCCTTTTTGAGAATGATCATTCTTGCCCTTAGCTGACTTTTAAAATGGAAATCTAAATAAACAAACACATACTAGATAATTTAAATGAGAAGACTCCAAATAATTAACACTATTATTTATTTACAATATTTACAGTTATTTCAAGAAAAAAAAAGATTTATCAGAACACATCTGATTTAATTTCCTAACAAAATTTCTCCTATAATATTGGCATTAACACTTTGATCCTTGCAAAGGATACTTATATTTGTTTTTATTTATATTTAAATTGATCTTTGACAACATTATTTGTTTACAATTAAAATTCTGACTTCCATTTGTGACTAAGGTCACACTACCAGCTTCTCTTATAATATTTTGATAAAATCAAATAAACTGGGGATTTACTTAGGTCATAGTCATATTTACCTCCACACATTGATTGAAGAAGGTTTCTCTTTGTATCAGAACACTCTTTCCGCTAACTAAATAGCGCTGCACTTATTGAAAATGTTCATTTCACAAAACTTAGCTTAACTTCACCACTCTCCATATATGTTGTTCGGGTTCGTTGCTTTCTTACCATCAGAATACCACTCACTCTATTTTCCTCTTTCGGACCGCACAAAACTCATCGCGTCATTTTATTTCACCTCTTACTTTCGCTTCTGAGATCGATGTGTGTTCTGTTTTCATTCTTTTTCACAACTCCTTTTTCATCACCACGGTGGGCCGTACTTCGTTCTGCCCAAAATTTGCATGACAGTGCTTTAAGCCCATCCTTCTTTTTTTCATTGTGTAGTTGATCTCCCGTCTTAACTGAAATTTGCATAACAGAGTGTCAGTTTCACCTCCTCTTTACCAACCCCAACCAATGGCTATGCATCAGTTGTTTCTGTAGCGTGTTGTTTTTTTTCTCGGAACTACGTGTGTGTTCTTTGATATTATCTCCCAGACCAACTTAAATAAAAGTCCTTCTTATTTGACTTTTATGGCTTAAAATTGTCGCCAGCGAGTCTCTGGTCATAAATTTGCCATCCTAAATCTTTCAACTGAGGCGACTTATGGGAAAGTCCCGATAATGTAATTTCCTTACATTATCTTTCCCCCCGTACTAAAAGAAAGAAAACGTCCAGTTTTCTTTAGCATTGCCTTTCCAAGAAGTCCATCACCCTTGCAGATAATCTATAGATCACATAGATGATATCAGTCCACGTTCATCTATACAGAATCATATTGTAGACTAAAGTTCATGCAGAGGAAAATGTTCATTTGTAAATTACTTGTGTGACTTTAATAAAGAACAGTTCATATATGTACACATTTCCTAAGTATTCCCAAACAATTTAGAGATAAAATATTATCATTAGTACAAAAATTTTAAATTTTGTGGTTAAATATAACCGGTGTGTCTAAGATAGAGCACTCACCAAATTCAAAACATCTAAATAGCCAAACAGACCATACAAAACAAAAAGATATAATGCACTGTGATATGTAAGGATCAGTATTCAACTTTACAACGATTCTTGATAATTATTTTTAACACAATACATGCATCATACAATATATAAAACCCAATTCAGGCAAAATCTTACAATTACACATACATAACTGAATATGTAAGATACCTGAGAGAAAAATTATGATAGTGAGTATACATTCAAAATATGTATATATATATATACATATTAATATAGAGCACTAAAAGTTTTTGTCTAGCTCTACCTCTCTATACTTTGTTGAGAAAAAAAAATCCTATAGATACACGTGATTTGGATAAAATGTACATATGAGTATATCAACAATATACCAATAGAGCAAAGAGTTTAATCCAATATAAAACTGTACATCCACATTCTCAGATTTTTTTTTTTTTCAAATTATTTAATTATATCTAGTGCTACTAAAATTGAAACCAAAATTAGGCCAAAACAAACCAAAAGGAACAAATGTATATCTATACATACATATAATATATATATATAATAGCAATACTCTTCTGAGTTCGATGAAATGGCATGTCTTCAACTTTACAATATTTACACATATTAATGAATGAATTCAGCACTATATCTAATTAATAAATGCAAACAGACAAATATTTTAGATGGACACAAAAACAGTCCTAGCAATCTGAAAACATGACACATTCATGATGTTGTAACTTTATGATATTCATCGACTACTTGACCCAATTTTATGGATTAATTCAGTTACCATTTGTATTGTCCATTCATATGATTGTTGTAATTTTATTATATACATACAATTCTTTCGAATTATTAAACAACAAAGAATGAATAAAAAGAAAAAAAAAATGAAATTTTTCTTTAATAATTTTCCCTTCTTTCCTATTTTATTTTTCTATTTATTTCTCTATTTCCTTTTCTTTTTCTTTTTTTTTTAAACGCCTAAGCGTAAAAATTCTCATGTTAATTCTAACATGTTGAAAATAATAACTCCCCGTTCTCTCACCGTTAATTTTTTCTGCCCGACAGAAAGAAGAAAAAAAAAACTTCTACTCAAAGATAAGAATCGGAAAGCTGCGTGACCTCGGGTCATACTCTCACCCCGTTTCTGTCAATCATGTAGCCCTACTGAACAGGTGATTCATTCCTTCCTCGTACACCTGAAAATGCTGGCCTAATCCCATACCACGACCGGTTCAACACCTAAATGCTTCCTTACCTGTGATAATGCGTTTCTAACACGCCCCCTGAACGCACCCTTTTTTTTTCAACTCTGCAGGTGAATAGCGTTTGCGATCCTTCCGTATGCATAACACCTCAACTCATCTCAGATCTACCTTCCTGATTTGCCCCGTCACATGGAGTATGGCTGTGAATTATGATGTAAGTTTACGAGTTATTATTCTCATTATTTATTTATTTGATGATATTTATATCTATATATATAATTTTTTGATATATATTAAAAGCTTAATTATTGAAACTGACTATAAGCCAATTGTTTAAACTAACCCTTAGTCTTGACCCGTAAATTGAGATCACCAAATAACATGCACGTGGTCTTTCATGAAATTCAATATTAAGACAAAAATCCATTTCCCGTTAAATATGTTACCAAATTACCATCTTTATATAAAACAAATATCCTTGAAAGTTTATTATCATCTAATCACGGCCTTATAATCACAAACACTTAGCGACAAGGAGGAAAAAAAATGACTTCAAGCCTACAAGATCGTGTGAACTAAGTCATCTCCACGCTAAATGATTATTAAATGGTATATGTCCACTACCGGAATGCCATATATTTATTTCCTAAAATCAGTTATCGAATTAATTTCATAAATATGCATATGGGAATCTTCTCAATTTCGGTTCCCCTTTAGATGAGCAGCCCACGTTGAAATGCATAGTACTTAAAAGCCTCTGAATCATTGACAACTTTTAAGATTATCTCCAAATGCTCATTTAAAAAAAAGTTTAAATATTTTAAAACCGATAAAATTTATTTATTTATTTATTAATCATTATAATAATTATTAATATTATTATTCTTATTATTTTTTTTGTATTATTATTTCTTTTATTTATTTATTTATTTATTTATTTATTTTACTACCTATCTACTTATTAATAAATAACATCTTAGAACATTTAACCTAACTTAAATGGAAAAAAAAACTTTTATTTATTTATTTATTTATTATTATTGTTTTTAATTACATATTAATTGCCCGCCACCAATTACTGCAGTTAAGAAAATTTTGCCCGCAAAAATTTCCAATTAGTGTTGGAACTTAATATGCAATTAGCATCCTAGTAATTAAAAAATTTTACACAGCTGGAATTATATGTATATATACTTTATTATTTCTATTATTATTATTTATTTATTCATTATTATTAATTTTTATTTTTTAAAACTCAGCTTAACGAATTAGTTAATGAGATTAAATGTTAAATCCAAATTGTTTAGTTAAACTAAAAAAAAATAATGTAACTTAATTAATTAATTAATTAATTAATTAATTATTATTTTTTTTAAACGGCTTGGCTTTACCATGCAAATGTGAATGAAATGATCTTTTGACCGATTCATTTCCCAATTTCATGCAGTCTTTTGAAACGTGAGCCTTAATTTATAGAAACAAGAAAATAAATTCTGTCATTATTATCATTATCACTTAATTAATTAACTGAATTATTTCCTTTCGTCTTATTATTATTATTATTATTATTTTATCGTTCTCTAAGAGTTTAAAATCGTTATCTAAATTTTCCAAAAAAAACACACGAAATTAAAACAAAATGATACCCTGAAAAACGAATGTTCGATATTTGTTTATCTGTTTACTGATTTCGTTTTTTTTCTTTTTATGATGTGGCCCCTGCCAACCTGACCAAGCGGACGAGCTAGGAACCAACTGCTACCGTTTCACGCCACTGGAGGAAACGGAAATTCAAATCCAATTTTAGCGTCCAGAATGTATCAGTGTCAACAGGAAAAGACCGGGGGACGCATACGGAAAACTCCCCCCCGGTGTGTGTGTGTGCATTTTATTTATTTATTTTTTTTATTTTGGTGTAATATGGAAAAAATTGGTGTGTGTCAGGGACGCCTGGATTTTCCCCCAAGGAATAGACACACACCCAAAGATTGCACCCTCGCGAAGAAGACATCAACCGAGTAAGTGATACCCTCATTTATCTATTTTTATTTATTTATTTTTATCTTTACTGACCCTTCCTTCCGCGAAGTTGTCAGCAATGCTTGTTGACATGGCAACTGGGGATGTTTGTTGATAAACAAATCCCCACTCCGCGCCTACCTGGTACGTCACCAAAATCTTTCACACCGCCTCAGAGATTTTATTGCCCTGCGTAACCTAGCCTAGGGATTTATTATTACTTACTTGCTTATTTGTCTTTATCCAAATATTTATTCAATTCATTATGTGATTTTCTTTGTTTATTTATTATTGTTTGTGATACCTTGGGTCGCTTTTATCTAAATTTGAAAATGTGCCAGGGATATCTTATTTTATGTTATTTTATTTTACTTATTTATTTATTTTTTTTCAACCCTAGTTGAGTATGCCATCGCTTTTTTGAGAATATTTAAATTTGACAGTTAGTAGAATTCTGCAAACCGCAACTAAAATTTTTACATAAACTGTTTAAGCTATTAGTCTTTCTGTAACAGTAACATCTTACTACCCCTTTTTAATGGTATTTTATTCCCACTATTCTTCCTCCGATGAGCTTGACTCCTCTGTTTTGCACCTGTCAGCATGTTTTGGTGCCCAGAGTCTGTCAATGTGTCTTTTTATAGTTCCTTTACTTTCTTCCGTTACATCTTGTAAAATGTAATTGTTATTTCGCACTTTTCGAACCACCTTAAATGGGCCTTCAAATTTTTTTTGTAAAACAGTAGGGTTAATGGACTTAAGGTAAACTTGTTGTCCTAGTTCAAGTGTTGTAATTTTATCAAGGTCTTCCTCTTTCACATATTCGGCCATCATTTTCTCCTGCTGTGCCAACGCTTGCAGTCTAACCTCCTGCATGTGGTCCATTCGGTTTTTGACATATGTCTGAGTGTGAATTTGTTCTGTTGGCATGTGTGCAGTAAAAGGAGTGCGTAAATTTCTTCCAAAAAAAGGAAGGCGGGTGAAAATCCCGTCGCTCTGTGCTTCGCCATATTGTATTGCAGTTTGAAAAACTCTAGGCGAATGTCCCATTGTAAGGAACTTTGTGCCATGGCTGTCAGTGATCCTTTCAGTATTCGATTCACGACTTCTATCAGGCCATTTCCTTGGGCTCTGTAAACTGAACTGAAGCGAATTTCAATGTTTAGAGCACGCATGTACTCTTTGAATACCGCTCCCCTAAAATATGGCCCATTATCTAATTTTAACTGTTTTGGCAATCCAAAATAACTGAAGTATTTATTAAAGACATTGAGAATAGTCTGGGACTCGACATTGCGAATAGGTATGGCTTCTAGGAATCTTGAAGTAGAATCCATAATCGTGAGAATAAATTTATTCTTGCGAAGTGTAAGTGGAAGCTTTCCGACGATATCCGCATGTAATACACTCCCTATCTCATGGTCCTTAACCATTTTTTGAATAGGAACTTTCATTTTTTTATGTGGCTTTGCGGTGTTACATGGTACACAATTGGCACAATAAGTTCGAATATCTGTATACATTCCGTGTCAAAATATTCTACTTTTCATGGCTTCATAGGTTTTGTCAAAACCAAAATGCGGTTTGTGCACTTCTTCCATCAAAGCAATCTTTAAAGCATCCGGCGCTATAATTAGTTCAGTTTTCTGTTTCCCCGGTTTTAAAATTAGCATCTTCTCTTCATTTAAAGTATACCTTTTGGTATTTCTGTTTTCTTTACCTTGTTCTATTTTCTGAATTATTTTGCTTAATTTCTCGTCTGAATATTGATGTTGTTTAATATTCTCATTAGATAATGCGGGATTAACGGAAAATAAATTATTGTGTAAATTTGTATCCGTAATAATATTATTTATATTTCGCGAAATATAGTCCGCTGGGTTGGTGTCCCCTTTAATGTGATCGAATTCATAAGAGAAATCGCTGAGATTTATCACCCATCTTTTAACCAAATCGGACTGATTCTCTAGATGTAAATTTTCCGTGAGAGCCTTGGAATCGGTGAGAATCTTGAAGTGTCTGCCTTCCAACATAGTTCTGAAGTGTAACACCGCTTCATGAACCGCTAATAATTCGAATTTCAAGCTCGGGTAATTCTTTTCCGGTTCCCGTAATTTTCTCCCAAAAAATTCAATAGGTTGTAATTTTCCTTCAATTTCCTGCGCCAGTACCGCTGAAATTGCAATTTTTGAGCCGTCTGTGATTAAAGTAAATTGTTTGGTGTAATCAGGAGGATGCAATGTTGGGTTGTTTATAATTTCATCTTGGATTTTCTTAAAGGCCATTTCAGTATTTTCATCCCATTTAAATTTAATTTTATCTTTAGTAAGATTAACTAATGGGTTTACTATTTCCGCATATTTTGGAATAAGTGTTCTAAAGTAGTTAGCCAAACCTAAGAGTGACCTTACTCCTTTTTTTGTTTTAGGTCTTACTAAACTTTTAATTTTATCTATATTCCTTGTGGATGGTGAATAGCCGTGCTTGTGAATTTGAAAACCAAGAAATTCTATTTTATCTTTACATATTTGCATCTTGGATGGCTCAATTGTTAGATTATGTTGGATTAGCGCCTGTAACACTTCTTCCAAAATTCTTAATAATTCTGATATAGTGTCAGCCCCTATTAAAACATCATCAATAAAGTAGGCTACCTGATGCTTGTTAAAATGACCCAATACCTTATTTATCAGTTCAGCGAAATAGGCGCTCGAATTGCGAGTTCCGAACGCAAGTCTCAGAGGTCGAAATTTACCATTTTCTGTAATAAACGATAGTTTTTGGCTATCTTCAGGTCGTAAATTAATTTGGAAGAAAGTACTGTGTAAGTCAAGTACTATATAGTACTTCTTCCCACTAATATTCTGTAAAATTTCTTTAATATCTGGAATCGGATAGGAATATGGCTCTAAAATCTGATTTAGCAGCCGGTAATCTACCGCCATTCGAAATTTAGGATTGTTTTTGTTATCCGCTTTTTTTCTTACAAAAATGACAGGAAATGCGTAATTAGAGTCCGATTCCTCGATGATTTTCGCTTCTAATAATTTTCTTATCTCTGTCTTTGCATATTGCTTCACTGCTTGTGGCACTTTATAGGGTTTTGTTTGAATGGGATAGTCGTGGTTAAGTGTAAACTTTGGTGTCACCAGTGAGCATTGACCTAAAGTTTGATAGGATTTCGAAAAAGCGTGTACATGCTTTAAAAGAATTTGTTTGAATGAATCCTGTACATCCGATGGTAAATGATTAAGATCAAAATCTTCCTCATTTATCTCTGCCTCTCTTAATTTATGTACATCTTCCAAATTTAATGCATTGACCTCAAAAATTCTCCCTTGCTCAATATTGTCTATAGATTTATCTTGTTTGTATTCCAAATTAGTGAAAATTTGCCCGATGTCCATACCTGTTTCTAAATGTATCTTGTTATTAGTAATATTTTTAATTAAAATATTTATTTTTCTGTTACTTGGGGTGTCATGGATAGATCTTTCATAGAAAATTTTATTTTTGTGCTGTATTGGTTCTAGGATAAATGTTTGATTTTCCTCTAATTTTATGGGGCATTCTAATTTTACAAATTTTTCCTCCCCTGGGTTTATAATATTATGGCCTACCGTTTTTGCAAACATTTTCCCCTTTGTAGGTTTTCTGTATTTTTTAGTCCTTGTGTTTTGTTCTGTAATTAATGTATTTACTTCCCCAATGTCCTCCGAATCTTTGATGTTTAATGCCATTTTTCTTCCTTTGAATTTAAGATACTTCACTTCAAAATCTAGAACCATTTGATTTTCTTTTAAGAAATCGTACCCTAGTAATAATTGATATTTGCGGCCAAAATCTTTATTTGTAACATAAAAAGTTCCTTTTACAAAAGTGTCCTGTAATTTAAATGACATTCTAATGCACTGTTTGAATGTAATCAGTGAATTTGTAAGTGTTTGAATCTTAATTTGATTTCCAATATTTAAATTTTATATTTGCTTGTTTTAAATTTTCAAACAAAAGCGGTGAGATCAAGCTCACCTGTGCGCCTGAGTCACGAAGGCTGTTAATTACAATATCTTTAATTTTAAATTTAATTAGAGGAAGTTCATTTGTATCGTTCTGTACACTTGCAATAGTTTTATCCCTTAAAGTATGCCCGCTATCGTGAGACTTGCTCGGGTCTTCTTTATCTGTATTTACAAGTCTCGTATTTAGTTTTCCGCATCCTTATCTTTGTTCTGCTTGTATCTTTTATAATTGCCCCTCTGAAATTTACCCCTTTGATTACTATCCTTGTTACTGTTCGTATGATTTTCTCTGTTTTCCCTAGAGTCCGTATATTTATTGCGATAGTTATTCCTCTGTGCACCTCTATAATTTCCTCTCTGTTGAGTGTAATACCCCTGTGCATCATAATTATTAAAGTCAGGTTGATAATAAGTATACGGCGTGTTGTAATGTTGTTGTGGTGGGGGTGGAAAAGGTTGAGCATTTGGTACATGATTATAGTAAATATTACCCTCCGGAAATGCATTGTGAGAATCGTGTCTTTCATACTGGTTATAATTCTTGTAATTTGCTCTGTAATTACCCCTATTGTTTACAAATCTATGCCTATAATTCTGGTTGTTGTTTTTATTAGCTTTATTATACCAACAACTATCCTCATTGTGTGACCCCTTCTTGCATATATTACAAAATTTTTCGACTTCCTCTCTTTTTTCGATTGTTCCCAATTTTATGTTATTTATTTCTTTTGATAAATTATTAATCTGCTCCGCCGTTTCTACATTTAATTTCAATAACTTCTCAAAAAGTTGCGATTCATTGTTAGCTGTTATAGTATTTACCTGTTCTGCCCCTATATTATTGTACGCCTCTTCTAATTTAATTGCTGTTTTGCAAGCATCCTCAAAATTATCGGGAAAGGTTTTCCTTAAATCCATACTTAAATCCGGTCTAATCGCATCCAAAAATCGTGTCAATCTTACTAAGTCCAAAAATTTCCCGTTTCCGTTCGGATCAACTTCTGTATGGCTTTTCTCTATATAAAGAGACGCTGCGTTTTTGAATTCGCTAATAAAACTTGTTAAGTCTTGTCCCGGTTTCTGTTTCAGATTGAAAAACTCAGTCTGTACCTGCGTAAATGATTTCTTGATTTTGAATAAATCTAACAATTTCTTTTTGAATTCGTTGTAGTTTTTCTCTTCTATAAGCGATTTATTTTGTGAGAGTTTCTCTCTCGCAGTACCCGACAATTTTGCTTTCAAAATTGTAAGCTTCGCATCGTCTTTTAATATTTGTTTAGTTAAGTCCTCAAATTGTCTGAGAAAATACTCGCAATCACTTAACTTTTTCCCATCGAAATTCGGGATTAGAGAAATTATTGTGTCCACTGATGGATCTGCCATCGTGTTACTCGAATAAATTTGCTTTTCTTTATTTAACTTTTTTATATGCCCTCGCGTTAATACGCCAGAAAAAGTCGAGTTCAAGCTATTTCTATGATTTCTACGATTCTTTTTTGGCATTCAGCTTTTTGATAATTAAAATTTATTTAGATACTGAATTCTAAATCTAACTTTAAAAATGCATGGAAATTCTTACACCTAAAAATATTATTAAGCCAAGTGTAAACATTTGCAAAATTTCAAAGATATCAAAATATAAATGCATTATACAATAAAGTATACAGTATCAAAATATATATGCATTAACAATCTACTAATACACTATTTTATCTGCTACATAAATCCTTATCTTTTTTTTTTATTATTATTCATATCATTTTACGATATCATTTGATTTTTTTTTTTTTGATTTACTTTCTTAGCACAATGTTTCAGTATACTGTTAAAGATCAAATGCAAAGCTCATATAAGAGTAACATAAATATACATACAATTACGAATATACTGATTTTTCTAAGTTGAAGACTGATATTTACGAAATCACCGACTTGCTGGTAGTGGAGCCTTTTAGAGGAATTCAAACAAACCATCAAAATAAAAAAATCTCCATTTAATCTTCCAATAACTTATCATTAAAATAAAAGAGTTGAAATTATTCTAATTAACAGTTTCATAATTATTATTTTGCAATATACTATATAGATTGTAAATTTCCACAATTTGAATATAAAATTTTAAATTGATTACTTTTAACATGAGCCTGTATTTTAGAATACATTAAAGGTATTTAACTTAATGTTTGACAATAACCCAGTTGCAATTTTTTAATCATTAAAATTGAAAACTCAATTAACAATAATTAAGAACTGGACGGCACCAGTGAATTATATAGGAATTGCAGATGTTGAAGAGAAATATGCATGGCTCAGTTATAATATATATTTAAGATTTTTATCCTTTAATTTCCCTTCTAATTGCTGCCCATTCCAACATAACCCTTTTGCTGGGACAAGTTGATCAAAATTAAAGCTTAGAATTAAATACATAAAGGTTTCTCTGGGGTTGGCTAATAGAATAAATTAATTTATTCAGAAAATAATAATAAAAGGAATCCTTAGAGATTAAATTTTGGATATGTTCCCCCCCATTGCATTGTGTAATTTCGAAGTAGCCCATTACCCTTTTTGAGAATGATCATTCTTGCCCTTAGCTGACTTTTAAAATGGAAATCTAAATAAACAAACACATACTAGATAATTTAAATGAGAAGACTCCAAATAATTAACACTATTATTTATTTACAATATTTACAGTTATTTCAAGAAAAAAAAAGATTTATCAGAACACATCTGATTTAATTTCCTAACAAAATTTCTCCTATAATATTGGCATTAACACTTTGATCCTTGCAAAGGATACTTATATTTGTTTTTATTTATATTTAAATTGATCTTTGACAACATTATTTGTTTACAATTAAAATTCTGACTTCCATTTGTGACTAAGGTCACACTACCAGCTTCTCTTATAATATTTTGATAAAATCAAATAAACTGGGGATTTACTTAGGTCATAGTCATATTTACCTCCACACATTGATTGAAGAAGGTTTCTCTTTGTATCAGAACACTCTTTCCGCTAACTAAATAGCGCTGCACTTATTGAAAATGTTCATTTCACAAAACTTAGCTTAACTTCACCACTCTCCATATATGTTGTTCGGGTTCGTTGCTTTCTTACCATCAGAATACCACTCACTCTATTTTCCTCTTTCGGACCGCACAAAACTCATCGCGTCATTTTATTTCACCTCTTACTTTCGCTTCTGAGATCGATGTGTGTTCTGTTTTCATTCTTTTTCACAACTCCTTTTTCATCACCACGGTGGGCCGTACTTCGTTCTGCCCAAAATTTGCATGACAGTGCTTTAAGCCCATCTTTCTTTTTTTTCATTGGGTAGTTGATCTCCCGTCTTAACTGAAATTTGCATAACAGAGGGTCAGTTTCACCTCCTCTTTACCAACCCCAACCAATGGCTATGCATCAGTTGTTTCTGTAGCGTGTTGTTTTTTTTCTCGGAACTACGTGTGTGTTCTTTGATATTATCTCCCAGACCAACTTAAATCAAAGTCCTTCTTATTTGACTTTTATGGCTTAAAATTGTCGCCAGCGAGTCTCTGGTCATAAATTTGCCATCCTAAATCTTTCAACTGAGGCGACTTATGGGAAAGTCCCGATAACGTAATTTCCTTACATTAGTGTACGATTAACATTTTGCATTGAAATTAAACTAGCAAATAACTTGTACATGAAATTATTCTTACTATTGTATTTTTACATACTTTTTGTACAAAATACTTCTTTTAAATTTTTAAGTACAGTTTTGTCTTCAATATTTTATACATTTTTATTGTTTTCTAAAAATCAAACATCGCTTAAAATGGAAAATAATCTTAGTTTATTGGTACATAATTTCAAAGTATATTTTAAATGTATGTGATCAAATATATGGGTTCGGATTTTAACAAAAGAAAGTTAACATTTTTTAACATAGGTAAAACTGCTTAAAACTCCGTTAGTTTGTGTGTTTCAAATTTATTTGATATGTCTTTTCTTCACTGAGAAAAATGACCTTTTCAATTTTGAGTAAATCAATGTCTTAATTTTGTTATGGAATTTTTTATTTCAAATATGACGACCCGATACTTTTAAGTCTGAAATACCAGAAATACTCAGAATATTGAAACATGGACATACTCAAAACTGAGCACATACAGGTCAGTTCATACTCATTTTTCAAACATGGACATACTGAAAAATGATTAAGTTTTCATGATTAAGTTCAAACTCATTTTTTAAACATATCTTAACTGAAAAGGTGAGCTTTTTTAACAATAGGTCTGTCAGTGGTAGGAAATGTATCATAATCTATACTTTATGCTTCATGTTTCGTGCTAGTTTTTATTCTGCAATACAGTTGCTGTTTCCTATAAATTCCAGAAAATTTCTTTTTAAAAATAATTCAGATTCACAAATCAATTTTTAAACATATTATTTTCATGTTATCTGATTTGATTGCTTTTTTACAGGAAAAGAAACCATTTGTCGGCATATTACATTTGTTTCATCATTTGCCTCTCTACCTCTCTTGTGCTCCTTCTCTTATCATCTTGCATAAAAAAATAACTTTCAAAAAAAAAAAAAAAAAAAAAAAAAAACATCAGTTAGAGTGAAAATAAAACATAAGAAAACTGGTAATCCTATTAATTTCGTGAAGTTCTTCACAGTTTATTGAATTTTATAGTGTCTGAATGGTGATAATAGTTTATTATATTCTTAATTTGTAGTATGATGTAGTACGTGAAAAGAATAAATAAATGTTTAACATTAAGAAATGTATGTATATTTCCTGGTAATGTCATTTATATTCAATTATTTGTGAATTGAGTAGTTTTTTAAAAGTCAAAATTATTTAATAGAACTAAATTTTGAAAAATCTTCATGTTCATTAAAAAAATAAAAAAATAAAATGAAAACGTGCATAAAGTAACATCTTTCAAAGGTTAGTACGTTTTAGTACATTATATATAAAATGATTTTTTACAGAATCTGAATAGTAAAAATGATTTATTAGATTCTTCATTTGTACTATAAAGCTGCGCGTGAAATTAATAAATAAATGTTAAAAAATAAATAAAATGGTTATCTATTCCTTGGTAATGACACTTATATTCAATTATGTGTAAAATCAAAAGTTTCTTAAAAATCAAAGTTTTTTTAATAGAACTAAATTATGAGAATTTTTCTCGTTCTTTAACCCTTTAACAGATAAAGTACTTCAATTGTTAAGATGTTGAAATAAATGATTGACACCGGAAATTATGAACAAATTTATTTTTATATAATAAAAAAGCGATGTTTCACATATATAATAAATGAAAAACATTTCTATTAAAATTCTGCTGTCATTGTTGAGTTTCGTAATTAAAGTTTTGTTGTTTCGTAGGGAAACCAATGAACGTTAAAGGGTTAATATATATATATATATATATATATATATATATATATATATATATATATATATATATATATATATATATGTATATATTATAAAAACAAGCATAAAGTAACATTTTTCACAAAAATTTTAAAATTATGGTATGCATAAAAAAATAAAAAAATAAAAAAAAATAAATAGTATAATTAATTATACATAAACAATATCTAGATATACTGACAATGTTCAATATTTCGTCCATTAAATGACACAAGCATTCGTGACACTAGGTCACCTAAGATTATATAGACATAAAATATCGAAAATTAATTACGAATTTTATAAAACATTATAAATAAAATAATGTAAAAAAGTTGTAGAGAAAATATATTTTAAGTTAACTGTTAAGTCCTAAAACAAGGTATGTCTTTCAAAAATGGCAATTCTATACAGTGAAAATGTCGCATTTATTTTCTATACAATCTCAGTATTTAACCCATTAAGTAGCAGAATCCAGAAGAAAAATAAAGCGTAACACATTGAACGTTAACGTAGTTTCTACACTGTTACAACGGATTAATCTAACTATCGTTTAAAGCGACACTTTACGCATTTTTATGGGAGCCAAAAAGAGCTTATTAACACATAAGAACAATGTATTTCTTTAAAAAAAATTACAACGTTTTTACACGCCTATAATGGACGGCTCAAGAACGGTTAGACATTAATTTCTTCTTCTAGTTGTCTGTTAATTTACCGAACATCACAATTTAGAATAATACTTTAATATACACAACGTAAATGTTTATGACACACAAAAAAATAAACTTTTACCTAAATCCACTTAATGAAAAACATTATTTTAATGCATGCTATAAAAATTTCTATAAACGTGTTTTACAGCGTCAAACTTTTGCTATTATATTTAATAGTGATTTATATAAACACATAAAATACTCATTCTCATTCATTTATATGCGTGGTATGAAATATTCTGCATTAAAGAACTAGGTTTAATACGCTAAACGTTATATTTTCAGTAATTTGTGAAATGTTTTAATTACATTTTACTACTTAAATATATACATATATTTATATAAACAGGCAGGACAAATTAAAAAAAAAGCTTTTACTAAGTTTTACATGCGAGTTTTTACTCAATATTATACATTGTGTAAAAATCAAGTATGTTACTTTTAAAATTTTACTGATTTAAGTACGTTACAATGAAACCATTATTACAATCTCAAAATAAGTAAACATATTATGTTTGAATCAAACAATTAAAATTAAAAACCGATTTTAAACACATTTAAGACATTTAGTTAAACTAAAAAACTAAATAATATCACTTAATAAAAACAATTACAGTAGACGTTTCAAGCTTTATACAATATCCTCATCAGTACAAATCAGCATAATCATCAGTATCATTCTTACAATGTTTAACAATGAAATAATGTGGCATTATGGCATATGAAGCATAAAAGCATAATGTTACACTGATTGGGACTTTATGCGTATTATATGTATATTTAAATGTTTTGAAGAGATGTATGAAAAAATTTCAATATTAAAAATACAATATAAAAGAAATGATTATTTTGGAACCATTTATTATTACATTTTTTCGATAGATGTAGAAATATCATTCTAATTAGTAATAATTAATTAGAATGATATTCTAATCCATTAACAGATTTTTTTTTAACTTATGTTTACATTTGCATTACATATTTATGCATAATAAAAAAGTTTTAATTCGTACATGAAAGTACTATTTCATGAAACAATTTAGTGAAATATAAATTCAACATTTATTTTACAAATTGATTGTCGTTTGGTAAAGTGTTATGTGGTAAATGAAACTATAACATGGTTAATTTTGGAATCCTCGTTTTATTTCTTCTTTATGAAAAAAAAAAAATCTTAGTCAATTATTTGAATTTTAGTGATGTCAATTTAATTCTATTTCTTTTACAGAGATGTAAAAAAAGGTACTAAAAGCTCAAATACATAACTCAAATATTTTAATACACAATAAATTTACGTTACATAAAAAAAGGTAATTATCTAAATTTTTTCTGTTGGTATCTGAACATGTTTACAAATTTAATACAATTATTTGATTTTTATATAATAGCGAGAATAGAGTATTATTCCACAAATAGTAAAGTTTTAAGAGTAACAATTTTATAATTAAATAGTAATTAAAACAAAAAAACAGTTACTTATTTTTTGTTAAAATATACGACATATAATTAGATATATAATCTTTTAACATAATATTTATCAGCTCGTTGAATCAGGCGGCTAATCAGAAGATTCCCTTAATAAAACTATCAGGTCAAAAAATATTGGAAAAAATATTGTGGAATGGTATCACTAAATATAGCAACAACCGGTCATTTAACAGGTACCAAACAACATTTTTTTTTTCGATTCGAGCCAGAAATTTCTTCGTAAAATAAACAAAATATGATGACTCAGAAATAAGCTAATACTTTTTGTTTTTTTGTCTTTCCTTTTTAATATATATATATATATATTTATATATAACCTTGTATTTTTCTTATTTATACATATACTAAACTTTACTTAACTATATTTAAGTATATGGCAATGAAAACTGCCTTTTTTATTTTGGGGTAGCTTTACGCTCTTTTTGCTTCACTTTACTTATTAGTGAACGAATCTCCTTTTGTAACAGTTAAACATACCTTTCTCTTCATATTTTCACTTGTTTCTATTCAAAATGCAGTTCTCTCATCCTAATCATTATTATCATTCTCTTTCGATCTTAAATCACTAGTAATTCCTGATTGGCTGCTCTACGCCAGTGTTGTCGACTACGACATTTAAGTGGACTGTAAATTATACAACTATCGATAAAATTTCAACTGTTTACAAACGAACCATTTTTTTTTAAATTTACGAATAAGTATTGGTTTTCTCGGAGCTCTCCATGGAGACTCCCGACCAAGAGAAGAACAAAACTACTTCAGATTACATTTATCGCCAAGCGATGTTAGAAGCCAAGAGTGGCGCCAACATACCGACCACCACTGAAATATTTATTTCAGCAACATATATTAAACAAATGTCCTTCGTTGTACACAATTATTTTTTTTTTCTTTTTAACAATAAATCTTCAATTATAATACAAGTTTCAATTCAATCAATAATACAAATATACAATTCAATTCAATTATAATATTAAAATACAAAGTTACTGCAAAAAATTTTCAAATATAAATGCACAATACATATAAGAAAATAAATATTTACATTATAATAAAGGATCATTTATGGGCAAAATACTAACATTAGAAATTGCTCGTTTGAATATACCATTTGGAGTTTTTACAAGCACAACCTTAATTTTACCATCTCTCCCATAAATAACGTCTTGAATGCGACCTACTGACCAGGTACACATGGACAAATTACTATCCTTTAATAAGACCATATTTCCAATTTTTATATTTTCCATTTCAAATAACAATTTTGTTCGCTGTTGTAGATTATTTAAATAATCTCTACTCCATTTTTTCAAAATTAATTGATTAATTTTTGTAATTTGCTGTCAATGACTATGTTTATTATTAGCAAGGTCAGTCAAGTTTGGTTCACATATGCTATTTATAGGGCGGGCTATTAAAAAATGTCCTGGGGTTAACGTTTCATAATCGTTTGGATCCGAAGATAAAGGTATTAGAAGCCTACTGTTTAAAATACCTCCGATTTGATTAACGACAGTTAAAAATTCCTCAAAAGTTAGTTTTAAATCTCCAATAGTTCTTTTTAAATGATGCTTAAAGTATTTTACTCCTGCCTCCCACAAACCACCAAAATTAGGAGATCTAGGAGGAAGGAATTTCCAAGTAATTGAATTAGCCAATAAGTAAACAGCCAATTCCTCGGATTGATTTTTTACAATTTTATGCAATTTTTTCAATTCTGAATTCGCACCAACAAAATTAGAGGCATTATCGGAAAAGATGGTGGCACAAATTCCGCGCCTAGCTACAAATCTTTTTAAGGTTGCTATTAAGGCTTCAGAAGTTAAATCTGTTATTATTTCTAAATGAATTACACGAGTAGCAAAACAGACGAAGATTGCGACATAAATTTTACTAAAAACTCCCTTACGTTGGTTTTTGTATTTTATATAAAATGGGCCACATAAATCAATGCCTGAATTTGTAAAAGGGGGATTGATATTTACCCTTTCTATAGGTAACGAGGCAATGATTTGTTCTGCAATTTGAGGTTTGTTTTTAAAACAAACAATGCAATTATGCACGATTTTTCTAGCTATGTTTCTGCCATTTAAGGGCTAGAATTCTTGTCTCACAAAATAAAACAATGTTTGAGCACCAACATTCAAATTTTTAAAGTGAAAATACTGGAAAATTAAAAGTGTAAGCCTATGATCTTTGGGTAAAAGAATCGGATGTTTTTTATCATAAGATAAATTTGATTGATCTAAACGACCACCAACCCTAATTATTTCATCCCTATCAAGAAAAGGATTCAAATTACTTACTCGACTATCCTTTAGTTTCTCACCTTTCTTGAGCGCCTTCATGTCCCTGTCGAAGTACATTACCTGAAACAATTTGACTAATTTAATCTTTGCTTGGTAAAATTCCTCTTTTGTTATAGGCCCTACAATCCTTTCTCTGTGCTTGCAATTATAAATAAATCTATAAATATAAACTAAAATACAAATTAACTTAAAATAACTGTTACTTAAATTACAAAATTTGTTAAGAAAATGATTAAAGTCCTGGTTAATTAGATGCAAATTAATATTACAGTTTTTAAGTTCGTTTAAATAAGCATTATCATTTGGAAAGTCAGTTTTTTCCTCTTTTTCTGTCAAGTCCAAGATATTATTAGTCAATAATGGCCCTTTCCATCACAGTTCCATATCTGAGAGTTCCTGAGGAAATGTTCCACGAGATATTATATCAGATGGATTATCACTAGAAGGAATGTGTTTCCAATAAAATTGTTCCGTGAGAGACTGAATCATTGAGACTCTATTTGCGATGAAAGTTTTTAATAGATGAGCAGAGGTTTTTATCCATGCCAATGCTATAGTTGAGTCTGAGAATAAAATTACTCCTTGAATGTCTAGTTGTAAAGAAGGGAGAATTTTGGCGACAAGTTGAGAAAGAAGCAAACAGGAACATAGTTCCAATCTTGGCACAGAAATGGTCTTTAGAGGTGACACCCTTGATTTACTTGCAATGAGGTTTCATGTGGTCGAATTAGATGAATTTAAACGATATACATAAACTGCAGCACCAAAAGCTGTTATGGAAGCGTCAGCGAAACCAAGAACAAATATTGCTTCTTTGGAAGGAGTTAAAATGTATCGACTAATTGTTATATTTTCTATATTCTTTAGTTGACTTACGAAGTTACACCAATCAGTAGCAAGGGGTTCCGGAATGTTTTCGTCCCATCCTATTTTACACAACCACAATTTATGAAGAAAACACTTGGCCTTGGAAATAATTGGGCCAATGAGCCCAAGCGGATCATACAATTTTGCTATGACAGACAGAACCTGTCTTTTGGTGTATGATTCTTGCTCTTTCACCGAAACTCTAAACACAAATTGGTCTTTGTTGGATTGCCAAACCATACCTAGAGTCTTAGCTGAAGTGTCAGACTTAGTGCAAAAGGAAACGTCTTCGATTTCATCATGATTTAAAAGCTCATTCAAATTTGAGTTCCATTTGTGCAAAGCCATTCGGCAAGAACGAAATATGTCAATTAATTGATTTTTCAGGGCAATTGCCGACTCTGAATCAGGGGATCCAGTCACGATGTCGTCCATATAGCTATCAGACAGAATAGCTTTTGCTGCAAGAGGAAATCTGTCCTTCTCTTCTAAGGCCAATTGTTTGATGCACCTTATGGCCAAAAAGGGGCGCATTTAGTTCCATAAGTGACGGTGTTCAATTTAAAGGCAATTGTGGAATTATTTTCGTAATCCTTCCAAAGAATGCGTAGAAGGTCCCTTTGCGAAGGATCTATCAAAATCTGCCGAAACATTTTTTTAATGTCCGCAGTTAAAGCAACCTTATATTTTCGAAATCTTAACAAAATATCAAAAAGATCTTCCTTAACTTCACCGAAAGCAAAATATCATTCAAGCTTTTTCCCATTGTGGTAGGGGCAGAGGCATTAAATACAACCTTTAATTTAGTAGAGGATTTATCCGGTTTAAAAATGCCATGATGAGGCATGTAATAAACTACTGAGCGAGAGTCTTCGACTGAAATTCGCTCCATATGCTCCAATGCTTCATATTCATTTAAAAATTCGCAATAAAGTTTTTTCATAGCACTATTATTTTCCAATCTCTTTACTGTTTGTTGTAAACGCCTTTCTGCTAAATTTCTCGAATTTCCCAATGAATTTAATTGATCAGTTTGAATGAGCATTTCGACAATAAACCGCCCGGTATTATCTCGTTTGTGCGTTTTTTTGAAAATGAGATTCACAGAATTCTTCTTCTTTACTTAGAAAACGGTCAGGTGAAATATTTTCTATTTCCCAAAATTTTTTAAGATTAGATTCAATATTCTCAATTTCAGAATTAAATGTTAATCCACAATATGAATTAGAACTCTTGATTTTAACAGTTCCAGTAGCAATAAGGCCAAACACCGAATTTTGAAACATTAAATTTGTGAAATGCGATTTTTTCCTTCTTTTAATATGTCATAAAAGAGTTCTGTCCCAATTATTAAAAGAATTTTTCCCGGTATGTCAAAAGTAGGATCAGCTAGCAAAACCCTATTTGGTATGAATGGGTTATCAATTTTAATATTTGAAGAAGGTACACAATCAGTAATTCTCGAAACAACAAAAAATTCGCTAGGTGAAGAGAATGAAGCATTCTTATTACGAATTATCGTATTAACCTTCCCTTTCACATTAAAGGCATTTCCACCTAATCCACTAACGGAAACATTTATTCTTTCTTTTTTAAAGTCCAAATAGGAGGCCATTTCTTCCGTAATATAGTTAGCTTATTTCCCGCAGTCGAGAATTCCCCGTGCCTGGATAAAACACTTGTGTAACGGACTATAAATATAAATACATGCAGTTGACAAAAGAACTGCTTTTTTACTTTTATTATTATGGGATGAAAAACTCTGAGATATTTACGATAAATTTTGTTTATTTGATTCATCATTTTCTTTACCAGAACGTCGGTCTGGCGCCAATGATATTTCAACTTCAGAATCGAGGCTTTTTAATGACGTTTTATTTTGAAATGATTTATTTTTATCTCGATGAAGTAATACGTTATGTATGAGAGAGCACAGCTGACAGTTATATTTTGAACCGCATTTCGAAAGCAGATGCGAATCATTTAAACAATTTATACAAAGTTTATTCTTTTTACTTCATCAAATCTTTGAATTGGAGTCATTTTTAGAAAAACAGGGCACCGGTGTAATGCATGTAATTTTTTACAAACGAAACATGAATTAGATTTCAGAATAAAAGTTTTTTGTTTGTTCTGGGTTTTAAATTTTTGCGAATTTATTTGTGTTCCTTGAAGGTTTTCTAATATTTGAACACGATTTTGCAAGAATTCGATAAAGTTATCCCATCGAGGTAAATCTGTTGTTGTTAATGTCATTTCGAATTCCTTACATGTTGTGCTATCCAATTTTGTCAAAATAATATTAATCAATAAATTTTCACTAAAATTGTTCATTTCGACATTTAACACCTTTAAAGCTCTTACATGCTTTAAAATACAGTCAAGCAGCATTCTTAATTTTTCAGCTGAATCAGTACAAATATTATCTAACATTAATAAAGATTTAATATGACTGTTAACTATTAATCTTTTATTGTCAAATCTTTTTTTAAGTGCTTCAAATAATGACTCATATGTGTCATCAGTACTTTGGATTTGTTTCGCTGTCCCCACAAGAGAGGATTGCAAATAAAAAAGTTTCTGATCATTAGTTAACAATTCGTTCGAATCAATTATACTATTAAATTGAATCTTAAGGTTATTCCAATTTTCATACGAACCATCGAATTTCGGCAATGGAATTTCGGGTAATTTAACATTTAATTTTTTTGAATTATTAACACCATTATTTTCATTTATTAGATCAACATTTTTAGTTTTAGAATTCTCAATAAGCCTTTTAAATCTTACCTTGAGATTTTGGAGATCTTGTCGATTTCTTCAAATTCAGCATCACCCTTATCGATTTCTTCATCTTTTAAAATTTTATCGAACTCCATTTTCAAATCATCTAATTTATCTTCTAATTTGTTTAAATTTTCGATTTTATTCAAGATATCCACTGAGTCTATTTCTTCTGCCTCATCGGCTATAAAGTTTGATAGTTTTGTCAATTGGGCCTTTATATTGCCCCTTCTTCGATTCAAAACTTTTACATCCATTCTTTCGATTCTTTTTTCTTTTTTTAAACAAAAACGCAATATAATCCTATGATCGCTGATTATTCTTCGCGAGCGGTACCATGTTTTCGACTACGACATTAAAGTGGACTGTAAATTAAACAACTATCGATAAAATTTCAACTGTTTACAAACGAACCATTTTTTTTTTAAATTTACGAATAAGTATTGGTTTCCTCGGAGCTACCCACGGAGACTCCCGATCAAGCGAAGAACAAAACGACTTCTGATTACATTTATCGCCAAGCGATGTTAGAAGCCAAGAGTGGCGCCAACAGCCAGCTAAATCTTGATTGACTAGCTTACTAATTTCGGATTGACTGTTGAAGTTGACGGTGCAATCCATATCTTCTTTTTATGTTTTCAGTGCATTTTTGCTATTTTTATACTGTTTTTTACATGGCTTCTTTACAATGTGATATACAACTACTCTTATACAGGGAGTAAAGTTGCTTGCAACTGGCAGCGGTGATTGTTTTCCGGTATTTTGTAAACCACTAAGTTTATATAGGTATCTTTTTCTTCTTTAATCGATGAATTCTGCGATGACATACTAACAATATTGCTACACAAATTTAGTGGTGTACAAAATACCGGAACACAATCACTCCTGAACTGGGAATTCTGAACTGGGACAGTTTATCACTCTTGAAATGATAAGCTGTTTCACTGTTAAGTAAAATAGTTTAATAATATTACCTGTAATAGTTTAATAATATGAAACCTGAGTAAAATTCTTTATATGTTTAGTGTTAAATAGCATCTTTGTACATATAGTAAGTCATTTAAATTAACGGAACTTCGAATGATAAAACAATTATTGTGCTGTCCTCTAAAAAAACATTTTTTTAAAAATTTTCTCTATAAATCTTGTCTAATAAAGAATGAAAAAAAAAATTAACCATTGCTAAATTTTTACAGCTTGTTCTGACTAAGATTTTAATGGTGAGCATTTTTCATTTTATCACTTTATTACAAAGTTGCAGCCAATTAAACGAGAATTTGAAGAAAAAAAAATCCACTTTTCCAAAAAGTAACATATTTTTACAAAAAAAAAACAGTTATTGTGGGCGTGAAGGATGTTTAAGCATAAAACATTTGACAATCCTATGACAATTAGAGATAAAAATCAGTATAAAAAATGCGTATAAAAATGAGGTGGGGCTTCGATATAAAACTGACAAAGCAACCACTGTATAACATTTATTATGCAAAAATTTGAATGACGTACAAAAATTAGGATCCGAGTTATAATTTTTTAACATTTTCGCCCTTGCTCCGTAAAAGAGCAGAGCTAGGAACCGAGTTTAGCTAGGTTTTACCTCCAAACATGACGGATCGGGCTTATTCACTTTCCCGGGAAACTATACAGGTTTTCACTTAAAAAACATTTATTTCAGTTTTAAATTTACATATTTTTTTTCCGTGTTATGCAGAAGTATGGTTTCAGTGGGTCCTTAAAAACTTTTCATTTTTTGCGGTAGGTAAATATGGGCTTGTGCAACATGATTTAATGTTATTTTAAAATCCTTCTTTGATAGACAGAATTCCGTCTCACAGAGTGTCCGCCTTTTACAGAATTTATTGTATAGATAAAGCAAACTCGTATGCAATATATTACTTTAAATATTACATAACTATTCATTCGAGTCTGATAATCAATCAATTTTCCATAACAACTTATTGCAACTTTGTTGTAAAGGAAAATATCACAAAAAATATGATAAGGAACTAATCAGTTTGGAATCATCAATGTAAATCATTTAATAGAGAATTCAGTTTCATAAAAAAATCTTCTAGAATCATATATTAATTTTGATGATTAATTGAGCCCGTTGAGAATGAATTCAATAAAACATTTATCATTGCGTATAAGAGCTGACAAATTAAGTAAAGAACAAAAATTTGAATTTTTCTTAATAATGTAGACTGTTAATGAATGTTATTGAAAATTTTATACAAGCAGTGCATTCACATAGTAATGATTTTTTAAATGAGTAAGATTCAACTGATAAAAAAAGTATCTGATCCACCTTACAGCTTAAAAAAAAAAATATATATATATATTTTTAATATCGTATTTAAGTGTTAAACATTTCTTTGTTTCGTAGACGGCGCATATATTTTTAGTGCATGCTTTTTAATTTAAAATCATACATTAATAAATAGTTTATATAAAACGATGTAATAAAATAAATATTAAAATTCTATATTTATACATAATATAATAGGCAAGTATAATCAGTTTCTTTTCTTTTGCGCAGTTTATAAGATGAAAATTCCCAAGTGCTATTTGACGTTATTTTGCTGACTAGTTAATTTGTAATATAATTATTATCTTTATATTCATTTAACCTGTATCGTATGTACACTTAGTCACAAAAGCAAATATGCAAACCATATATTCAATAACAAATCTAATTTCTAAATTTCAAAAGCTTCAAAATTGCGTATCTAAAATAAAAGATCATTACGCTTTGTTGTTTGTGAGTTAAGAACAATCCAAGCTGCAATCCGTTTTAAAACAATTAAAAGGTAAATGAACATTATGTGTTCAAAATTTTAATACTTTATAAATCCGAAACTATTTGATCGAATGGCTTTTAGCTTGGTATCATATGGTAAAATTTACCAAAAACAAAAACAATTAGGCTGTCAAAATTAGAAGTTCGTATTGAAAATGTCACAGTTTGTTACAATTTCAGAATAAAGACGATACACAAAGCTTATTTTTTTAAATTAAATTGAAAAAAAAAAACATAAATTTCTATCAAATGTATATTATCGTCTTTCTGGAATGGTTTTGTGATTAAACTGCATAGTGTGTTCTCAATTTTTTTTTGTCGACTGTACAGGAATATATAACATAAAGTGTTTAGAAATACAAATAGAGTTCATACACACATTCAAATTATCCAGTATTAATCACATTGTATAACGGATCGAGTATATCGATAAATCTTAGAAGATCTTGCAAGAGTGCTCTTAGAGGAATGGAAGTAAACACCATTCAGACAGACTTCTGTCCGTCCAACTTTCGTAAGATCAATGACTTTAACATGTAAAAATAGTGATTAAATTTAGTGGTATACACCTTAAATGCGAAAAAAGACAATTCTTTCATCTCAAATTTATAAAAAACATAATTTTTTCCCATTTTTGCACTGTCTGGAATTATTTTTGTGAGATGATTTACATCTCACTTTAAATTATTCCCTTTTATCACTTCAAATAATTGTAATTGTGTGTATTAAAATTTAAAATAAAACCAAAACTCGCTGTTATTGAATTAAAGTATTATTTTAAATGTAATAAGTTCGCAAGTATGTTTTCTTGAAGACATATCATCAGAAAATTTCTGCATACTTACTTTTGTAACTAAATGTATGTTAACGAGATGCGTAATATCACAAATTTTCAAGGTACTTTTGTTAATACAAATAAATAGCTATAAGGAAGGAGAGTTAATGACATATTAGTACCAAATGGTAACCCTCAGTTAACCTTTAGAAGAATTTACTTGCAAAGGATTAGTGTAGTATGTCACTTCAATAGATTTTCATTGCTATAAAGTATTTGGACATTTGTTTTAGAACTAACACTTTCCATGAACTTATTAAGTATAAAGTTTAGTTAAAGACAGTGGTTTGAGTTCTAATTTGAATATTTACTATCTCTGTTCATGTGAATTAGGTTTGGCAAAAACTTTCACTTGAGAACAATTAATAAGTCCTCTATCTACATAGCAACAGAAAAGGAATTGCACACATATCAGGCAATAAGATTAATTTTTGTGGTCCCTAATAATTGCATTTTAACAGTAAAAAACATTTTTTTTAAATTTTAATTAATTATTATGAGACAACAGATGAGACAGTAGATTTTACATTTCATGTAAAAATATTTTATGCCATACATATACCCTTTAATTATTATTTACTATTTTAATACGAATTTCATACGAAATATAAAATAACTTTTCGAGGATATGTATTTTTAAATATAAAAGTTTTAATTAATTATATATTTTTTAAGATATTACAAGAGTCAAAATATCTGTTGGGAGTTAGCGAAATTTAAGTAAAGCGAAATTAAAGCGAAGTATAAGCGAAATTAAGTAATGAAATGGAACTTAATCTACTACTGTGTTTGTTAAACATAACTGTATTTTTTATGGATTTGAAGTGCATTTTTAGATTTTCATAAAATAAAAATTTTTATTAACAGTTAATCATTGTCTTTACTTAATTCTAAAATTGAAGTAAATGCTTTTGTGAACATCATTGACCTATATTTAAGGCTTATTCGATCGCATAATTATCATTTGTAATCGTATTAAAAAGATAAAATTATCATAATTTAGTGCTAATAATATTGCTTCATATTATTAGCACTGAACAATATTGCTGATTAATATTGTGTCATTGTATGTATTAAATAACTTAGACCAATATACACTTGAATATTTTTCTGTAACAAATTCAAGCGAATTTCTTTTGGTTTTCAAATATTCTATCTATTGTAACGACATAATATGCTTCGGTCAAAAGGAAATCAGCTGACAATTTACTCTTCCCATTCACTTTTCTGTTGTAGACACAATATAACATCTTAATATAAATTTCACTTTGAAATAATTGCAATAACTATATTAAACGTATATGAATTATAAATGTGTAAATTCCAATTCAATTTAAAGAGAGGTTACATTTTTTATCCGCTCGAAAAGTAGGTTTGAGGATTTTGATTTTCATAGAAATATTAAAGTGACAGAAAAACTGAATTTATGAACCTATTCTTAATTTATAATTTTTAGAATAAAGAATATGTTTATCATAATTATTAAAAGTGATGAAGATAAAGTCAGTTCCACATGAGAATCCTGTCCGCTCTTCATCGGGCGCTGTGTCACAGCTGGGCACAGCTTGTCAAAGTCATCTGAAAGAAACAAAATCAAAAATTTCAGACAACATATTGAAATCGTTGTGGGGGTACACCTACGTTTACAGAAAATGAACGATATTTTGTAAAATAGTAGTAGTTTGAAAAAAAAATTACATTTTTTAGTCTGTTTTAATCTATTCTCAACGCGGCTTAAAAATATTATTATTATTATGACATATGAATGATGCGTGACACTACAAAATAAATAGTCTTTAATTTACTAACAGAAATACAAGTTAATTGGTTGATTGGTTGACATTAAATTGCAATGCTCGCTGAAAATTGTCTTTTGCAGATAAACGCGATTAATGTTTTCCTAAAGTATAAAAAAAACAGTTTAAATTATAAACTAAAAAAATAAAGTAAAAAATAGTTTAAAATTTTTAGTATTTTTTGCAACTTGCAGACAGTCTACGATTCTTGGACTTATACCTACTTAGAAAAAAAGCAGCCAGTTTACCTGTTATTCAGCCGGTCCGTGGTCTGTTTCAATTGACTTAACCTCTTAAATCTTTCGAAATTCCCTTAAGCGTTCTAGAAGCTTATTCTGCATAATATACGGATTAAAAAAAATGTAGAAAGATGAACATTTTTTTAACGAACCTTTTCTTAAGTGGCATTGATTGTCCAGCGATTTTTACACACAACTTTATTATGATTTTTCATTAGTCGAATGATCTTTTATGCATAAAAGGTATTCAGACAAAACACATATTATACTGCTACAGTTATTTTGATGTCGTTTCTTACGCTTATTTTAATCTGAACTTATTTAGATCTGCAATAAAAAAATTTATGGCAATGCACTGAAATAAGTTTGGTAGAGAAATATATGATATATTTGAATACATTATAAAATATCATAATTTTCTTTTATTGTAAAATATTTGTTCTCTAAATCTGAGAGTTACGAATGTTAAAAAACTTGTAAATAGAAATTATCACCAATTTTGAGTGATTAATTAATTGTGTTCGGAACACATACTTTATCAAAATCTTGAAATACGCATACACATACTACTGTGGGCAAAAAATAGTAAGACTTTGTTCATAATTTTAAAATTCTTAATTTATTCTTCCAAATCTATTTCGTCCCCCTCAAAGTAATCCCCCCTGTCCCCAATACACTTGTGCCAACGTTTCTTCCAATCCTCGAAACAGTTGTTAAAGTCAATTTCCGGAATAGCCTTCAATGCGCGTAGCGATTCACGTTTAATGTCTTCAATTGACTCAAAACGGTTTCCCCGGAGCGGTTGTTTGAGTTTGTTGAATAGCCAGAAGTCACAGGGAGCTAAATCAGACGAATACGGTGGTTGCGGCACGATATTGGTTGAAAATGTGGCGAAAAACTCACGAAGATTTAAAGCAGTATGCGACGGTGCATTATCGGTGCATCTTTCAAAATGGTTTTCACTGATCCTGCCGGTATTCCAACGATGCCAATAAGGTCTCTGACTGTTAATCGCCGATTCTCAAGCACCAATTCCTTGATTTTATTGACATGTTGATCATCAGTTGATGTTGATGGCCGTCCTGGACGTGGTTCGTCGTCAACGCGTTCTCGACCCTCTTTGAATAATTTGTACCAATCAAAAACACTTGCTCGCGACTAACAATTATCACCGAAGGCCTTTTACAACATTCTGAACGTTTCGGCACCAGAAATTTGATTCCGCACACAAAATTTAATGGAACTTCTTTGTTGAATAATTTCACTCATTGTAAAAATCGCCGAATGCGCTTTTTGTACTTCAGAAAGACAAGCTTATACTAAACACTAATCATTATTTTGATGTGACATTTAGCACAGATGTCACTGACAGTCATACCAACCTAGAAAAAAAAATATTTTGACGAATGGGTTTTCGCGAAATTTAAATTAAAAAGTCTTACTATTATTTGCCCACAGTAGTATGCATTAAACGTGTGTAAAATGAATATACATGCAATTGTACATTTTTTCTAGTTCTTAGTTCCACACTTCGTCACATATTCTCAAATATTTAAACACACATAGATGGATGAATCCTTTCGAAAATAATTTATATTATAATCTATTAAGACATATTTTCAGAATTGCACAAAACGGAGATTTTACGGGATCCGGGTCACAAAACCTTCAAATTTTTGAAAAATATTTTATTGTATTACAAACGTTTATGTTTTTTCCCGCTTAAAATGATGTTTAATTTATGTTTCTATCTTAATTAAAGCAGGATATATTATTTTTTCGTTTTTAAAATCTAACTTAAATAGTGGTTGTCATGGTAATGTTTTTGCGTTTTTCTGTATGACGGGTTTTAACAACGATTCCGGTCTTTAAATTATCATAATTCAAGAACCGTTAAAGATAAATTATTCAAACTTCAAACATTTCTTTTTCAATTAATTTACTTTTTTTTTATTCGGAAAATTTGAAAAAAAAAATACTTTTTAAAGTAGGATTTTTTTTTTAAAATAAGTTACATCATTTTTTTAAAAAACAATTTACTTAAATATTTTTTTTTAATTAATATTTAAACAAATGCAGAATTATAATTAAAACATATATATTTCTCTTTAACTAAATAAAATTGTTTTTTATTATTAGGCGAATAATATTTTGAGTTATAACGATTTTAAATTACCCCACTTTTTTAAATTTCTAAATTTTATTATTTTTAAAAACTTGTGAAGTTTTAGGATTTAATTTTCTTTACAAATTATATGGTTTACTATCACAAACAAATTCTAAATTCTAATTCAATAAATAAAAATGTTTTTAAAATTTATCCCGGACACCCTTAAATCCGAGAGTTTAATGTTTTTATGTATATAAAATAAAGTTTCATTAAATATTACTGCAAGAACGCAATATTTGTACACATTTTCTGATTTGCCTTGTGGTACTTTTCCTGGAAACGTATCTCTAAAGTTAAATAATAAATAATTTTCGGCTTCAGATTCTACTCCACATTTTTAAACAGGCTTAAGGCTATTCGATCGAATAGCCTTAATTTCATCATTTTTCAAAAAAAAGCTTTTATTCCAGTTTTTGTTTTGCCTCTGATAAATCAGTGTAACTATGATTCGATGATGGACAAAATTTTATTTCTCTGTTTTTGAATAAAATGTTATTTGCAATAAAATTTCCAGAAACATGCGACATCACAAATGGGTTAACTGCATTTCAGTTTTACCCCGAGCTATAATCGGAATATATCACAGCATTATATTTCCCCGATATTCTTCTTGTTGGCAGTGGGAGATACAATTTCTAGCCAATTTTCAAATGCCTTAGAATTAGAGAATATTTTATTTTCAAGTTGTGATATTTTTAATCATTGGCTAAAACAATTATAACAAATTAATTATTCATTGATTAACTAAAGTAGCTATGTGTATTTCATAATACAGGGTCTTTACAATTGAATATTCCAACTTTGAAGGGCTATATCTTCTGAACAATAAAAGGTAGTGTTCCTTTTCATGCATCGAATTGAGTGAGAAGTTATGAAGTTTCTTAAATATAAAAGGTCGTTTCTTATTCTACAGATGGCGCAACGAGAGGCGGGTTGAAAGTGAACCGGCATGTTCCGTTGCGAGTTCATTCAATCAGTTGACGCCGAGAAGAAAACATCGCAACAAAATATAAAGTGTTTTTCCGCCTCTACCAGCTGTCACTGCTGAACTGAAAACTAGGATAACTGCAGGTATTGCAACTGTAAGACCCGACATGCTAAAAACCGTGTGGGACGAATTCTCCTACATAATGGATGTAGTTCGCGTTTCTGCTGATGGTCACATTTAACATTTATATATTTTTTTTTCTATTAGTAATTTCAACAATCTTCTTTTTTATGTTTTTCCACATTTGAGAGTATTTTCTATACTTTTGTTAATAAAGCCCTTCAAAGTTGAGATATTCATTTGTAGTCACCCTGTAATTTAAAAATAATAATTCAATAAAATGCATTATACAAAAAAGCTTATGTATGTTATGCAGATCGTCTAATTTATAAAAATGAAGAAAATTTTAATGTTTAACACGCTCGCATATGACGTGTTAATAATTGCACATGTCTTCACATATGAGGTTGTTAGAATGACAGTGCAGTAAGTCAATATTTAATAATTTCAGAAAGGAAAGGTTTTGTAAAACTTTTCGTATTGCAGTTACATTAAGTGGCCCAACTTGTTTTGCCCTCTAGCAAATACCTAAATGAACTATGACTTATTTGACTATCATACTGAACAGAAATTAATATACGTTGAGTGTAAATATGGTTATCTAGATTTTTCAATTTTTTGACTTACTCCACTGTCATTCTAACCTCCTCAATTACTGTTGTTGTAATCTGTATATTAGTGGTAGTAATGCCTTTGCATTTACTATTTGGATTCATTTAGTACTAAAATATATATATATATAAATATTTAAGCTTTATACAACGCTGCTGAGACTTTCAATTTAAACACGTGTTTCTTCAAATTTAAATATAGGGGCTACCTGTCATAAATAATAATCTATCTATCTACGTCATATATAAAATGCAAATGGGAATTTCGTTCCGCTTGCTTATAACTTGACTTCTGTAGAATGGATTTTGATGGGGCTTACACTGTTAGTTAGATATTTTTAGGGAAGAGTTTAGTATATAACATATTGTTCAATGGGGTTTGGTTAAATAATTATGGGTGGAAGTTCTATAATTGGATGAATCCGATTACGAATGATTAGCCTTTTTAAAAGATGCTGCTAAATGTATTTCTATTGAACTTGCACTGTTAGTTAGATATCTTTTCAGGGAAAGTTTTAGTATATAACATGTCGTTCTACGTTGTGATGCTATACAATTTTGGGGGGAAATTCGACAGTCTCATGTACACGATTACGAAAGATTAGCTTATTTAAAAGACTCTGCTGAAAGGATTTCAATGGGACTAGCACTGTTAGATAATTTTGTGGAAAGGTCTTAGTGTATAACATATCTTCCTACATTGTTTATTTATAGAGCTATGGGAGAAAGTTCTATAATTCGGTGAACCAGATTATGAAATATTAGCTTTTTTATAAATTTTACTGAACAGAATTGCTGTGGATTAGTAGCACTAGTAGTGTGATAAATTATAAAAATTAAAAATAGATAAAAATAACAAAAATTATACGTAAAATTTGCATTCTGAATTTCAAAACTTTCATTTCAAGTGAACGGAGATGCGGGCAAAACCAAGGTTACATTACAGAAAGAAATAATGATGAAAATTTGTTATGCCTGTCTAATGCTGTAGTAGTAATTATATAATTTTTAAAAATATTTTCAAACATCTTATTGCCATATTACTAGTACGTAACTTAGCTATTTATATATTTCTTAGATTTCAGTAAATCTTAGTTTTGACATACCTATTTGTTTATTATTATTATTTAAAAAAGTACATTTTCTGTCAAATAAAAAGGAAAATAACAGCACTTGAAAAGATTAAAATTAAATGCGTTATTTTAAATAAAATATTTCTTTCCCTCATTAATCCAACAAAAAAGATACCACTATTTTTTATTCATTGTGAATTTTCCAATTTAAATACAATAAATTTTAATTGCCAGGCATTTTAAGCATATAAGTTTGACAAATGTTTCATGTATCCTGGGAGTAAAGATTTTTTTTTTCCTTTTTCATTGCACTTTTTTAGAGAAGACAAAAAATACTTAAGAGATAAAATTAATACATGCTGTTCTTATTATTTTCTCATGTACTTTTTAAATTACTTTAATTAAATATTGTAAAACATTGCACCGCTATTGTTGTTTCCGCGTTTTTTAACCGTAATCACTTACTTAAGTAATCCAATAAAAGCAATAATTTTATTAGATTATTTTATATGGTTCTTATAGTTTTCATATATATATATATATGTGTGTGTGTGTGTGTGTGTCTGTGTGTATAATCACTTAGCATATATATATTAGCATTATATAATGATATTATATATATATATACATATATATATATAATCACATAGCATATATTTTTAAAATATAACTAAAGCTTAAGATTTACATTTATTTCTACTTGTATTAAAGATTTATTTAATTCTACGTGTGCAAGTATAATAATGATAAAAATTATATACATGTTCAAGTTTTCTTCTAAAATGTTTCTAATATAAAAGCAAAATTTGAAATTGATATTTTATTCCAAAGTTTACTTGTTACTTTTATATATACAGGGTGATTCATAAAAGATGGGCAGAACTTTAAGGGGTTATAGTACACTTAAAGACAAATAATATTAAATAGGAGACTAAGGGTCCCAGACGTATTCCCAAGGAGATAGGGGGCATTAAAGTTTAGGGTCCGAAATTTCAAATGATTATAAAACATGGAAAAATTGGTCGATTCGTTTGCGGTTTTTGCAAAAAATTTTCTTTATGCCAGTATTTTCTTGAAATAAAATTTTAAAGTTCAATTTCAAAAAATGCCGATAGGGGGCGCTTTAGACTTTGGAGTAACAAACAACTATTTTTTAACGTTATTTTTTGTATTTCTTTAAATGATTTCGAAAGCTTAGACTTAAACTTAAATTTTGATCTAAAAATCTGAGTCCTAACGAGTAGTTAAGTAGCGTAAACTGAAATTTGAAATTTGAAACCCTTCTCCCCCCAGAACAAAAATCAGTTATTCCCGATCTTTGTGTCGTAGATTAGGCTCTAACTACTGCCGCGTTTTGCTAAAATTATTCTTTATGTCAGTATTTTCTTGAAAATAAATTTTAAAGAAAATTTTCAAAAAATTCCGATAGAGGGCGCTTTAGACTTTGGAGTAACGAACAACTATTTTATACCGTTATTTTTTGTGTCTCATTAAATGCTTTCTAAAGCTTAGACTTAAATTTTCAGCCCAAAATCTGAATCGTTAGACGTGGTTAAGTTTCTGGGGAGAGGGGTTTGAAATTTCTACTCCTGAGCACAGTTCAGTTTACCATGTCCACACATTGTGTGCTGTGATACGAGGTAAAAAGACACAAATTAGGATTATGTTACCAAAGCATATTTATTAACATGTAATCACAATAAATATTCAAAATTGTGACCACCAGAGGTTATGCACGCAGAACAACGGCGACGAATGGAACGGCGAACATTCGCGAAAACATCAGGCTTTTCGAGCACTTCCCCTACAGCGGCGGAAAGTCTGGCGACCAGTTCCTCGGGGGATTCAATGGGTGTCTCATACATAAGAGCCTTCAATCGTCCCCAAAAAAAGAAATCGAGGGGTGAAAGATCTGGCGAGCGAGCAGGCCAAGCAACAGGACCACCTCGACCAATCCATCTGTTCGGAAATGTGATGTCCAGATAGTTGCGGACGTCTCGTACGTAATGGGCTGGCGCTCCATCGTGCTGGAACCACATGACCCGCCGGATGCGTGGAGGAACAACGTTTAACAGGTCTGGCAGCACATGTTGCAGAAATGTGAGGTATGTTTTACCGTTGAGGCGTTCAGGAAGAAGGTACGGTCCGATTAGGTGGTCTCCGAGGATTCCTGCCCAAACATTGATGGAAAAGCGTCTCTGATGAGCATGTGGATACGTAGCATGTGGATTGACATCCGCCATACATGTGCATTGTGTGTGTTAAATGTACCTTCACGTGTGAAGGTACATTCATCGGTGAAAAGCACAGTTCGTCCAAAATGTGGATTTAGCGCGTTCTGCTGCAGAAACCAGCGGGCGAATTCAATACGATTTGGATAATCCCCTGGAGACAGTTTCTGGACTCGTTGCACATGAAACGGGAGCAAATGTTCATCCTTCAGTACCCTCCAAGTCGTGGACTGTGAGGTATCCACCTGGCTAGCCACTGTTCGTGTACTTGTACTTGGCTGCGCCGCTACTACATCCAGAATGGCTTCTGCAACAACTACTGATTCGTCCTTTTTTGCACGACCTGCATTCGACCGGGAAGCGAGAAATGATCCCGTCTCACACAACTGTCTGTGCAAGCGCTCGAAAGTTTTGCGGTTAGGCAACCGCCTGTTAGGAAATCGCTCTCCGTACATTCGTTGTGCCTCTGCACCATTTCCATCTGCCGCTCCGTAAATTAAATGCATCTCAGCCTTTTCCTTATTCGTGAAGGGCACCATCTTCCGATTCATTACTACAGCGACTTACACTTGACTCACCGTTCAGTGGTTTTTATGCCTGAATCGTGTCGAAATTTTGCATACGTGTTCTTCTTCTTCCCCATTTGACATTTGCATACTTTCTGTTTCCTTCTTCACCCGGTGACTAGCGTCAGGAATGGAGCTTTAACGTTTGCATGAGCGACGTTTCCAACTGTGCCAGTGCCTTTATGAGTGAATTCCGACTATGCAGTCCTTGACGAAAGTTGTATTTTTGCCTCGTATCACAGCACAGAATCGTTGGGCATGGTTAAGTAGTGCAAACTGAACTATGTTCAGAAGTTGAAATTTGAACCCCCTCCCCTCGCTACTGAACCACGCTCAGCGATTCAGATTTTGAGCTGAAAATTTAAGTTTAAGTCTAAGCTTTAGAAAGCATTTAATGAGACACAAAAAATAACGGTATAAAATAGTTGTTCGTTACTCCAAAGTCTAAAGCGCCCTCTATCGGAATTTTTTGAAAATTTTCTTTAAAATTTATTTTCAAGAAAATACTGACATAAAGAATAATTTTAGCAAAACGCGGCAGTAGTTAGAGCCTAATCTACGACACAAAGATCGGGAATAACTGATTTTTGTTCTGGGGGGAGAAGGGTTTCAAATTTCAAATTTCAGTTTACGCTACTTAACTACTCGTTAGGACTCAGATTTTTAGATCAAAATTTAAGTTTAAGTCTAAGCTTTCGAAATCATTTAAAGAAATACAAAAAATAACGTTAAAAAATAGTTGTTTGTTACTCCAAAGTCTAAAGCGCCCCCTATCGGCATTTTTTGAAATTGAACTTTAAAATTTTATTTCAAGAAAATACTGGCATAAAGAAAATTTTTTGCAAAAACCGCAAACGAATCGACCAATTTTTCCATGTTTTATAATCACTTGAAATTTCGGACCCTAAACTTTAATGCCCCCTATCTCCTTGGGAATACGTCTGGGACCCTTAGTCTCCTATTTAATATTATTTGTCTTTAAGTGTACTATAACCCCTTAAAGTTCTGCCCATCTTTTATGAATCACCCTGTATATATATATATATATAGACACAGTTCTAAACATGTAGGTTTAGTGTTTTTATTTGTCTGATAAAATGTGTGTTCTTATATTGTAAAATAAAGTAATCAGACGTAGTGTTTATGCTTTAATATATATATATAAATCATTTACCGACCGATGAATAGTTATTTAACGTATTATGTCATCTGACGCTTTCGGAAAACTGCTGGCCGATGACTGTTCCCAACATGAATAAGTGTAAGAAATTGCCGGGCTAGGATATCGCATTATACTTAGTTTTGAATATTGGAGAAAACTGCTGACACTGTGTTTTAAAACTCAATCTCAATTAACATTTATGGTGAATTTAAAGAATTGCCGAGTGTTACCAAGAATTTAATTTAAATAGAAAAACTCACATCAGGCACAAAGTATGAAATGCTTTACCACTCTATGAGAATATTATTATAAAACACTAGGAGACTATGTTCCCTTCAACATTCGCTTGCAAGTCTCCATCCAGAACCCGGAATCTTTAAATCACGCTATTCTGTTCTGTTTTAAAAATATTGCCAGATTAACAAAGAATAAATGGTATTATTACGGCGAATTGCAATCTACTGTAATCAGATTGCCATCCATGTACCTTTTACAGACAGGTGGAAAGGTTTGCTTCCCAAGTTCTTTTAGACGCTATAAGAAAATAGTTTAAATATGAAGTAATTTTAACCATTAAATGCTTTAAGTACGTAATAATTTATTTATTTTAGAGTATTATTGTCTTTTAATATTCTCCTGTAAATATATTTTTCAATTACAAAATGTTTCAAAGTATTATTATCTGAGCTTTTCAAAGTATGACATAAGTAGAAAAAAATGGCTATTGACACTTTAATTTATATTTAGATAATGAAATTTTAAATAAAAATTTGTGACAAAAACAAAGACAAATTTTAACAAATAAAAAAAAATGATTGCACACTGCATACCACAATCTAGTTAAGTATATGCCTGCAAACGATGATTAAATTGTTATGCATAATTTTAGATCCTATAAAACTTATATAACAGAATTATCTTGAACAATTTCAACATTAAATAATGTTTAAAATAGTTCTTCGATTTAAAAATTGTTTGCTTTACCGTGTTTATCATACAAATCTCTATAAAACTACAAGTTTTCCTGTTTTAATGTCAATTAAGTACTTAGAGGATAAGACGAGAAAGTGAAAGGTCACAATATATTCAATTACGGCAACATTTAAGTAACTTTAGTTACTTATTTTTAGAATACATAGATTCAAAATATATTAAATTATAACACCATGCAATAATAGATTTCTTTTAAATGCTAAAAGCTGAAAACTAAAATCATAATATACTGTAAAATAACTTTCATTAGATTGTTGACATGTTTCAGCTCACCCCGAGCCCTTATCAAAAACAAATAAGACTATTCTATAAGTGCGCGGACTTTAAAGTTATTATTTGAAATGCTATCATTTAATTTTCGTGTTATTTTTTAAATTACGCACGCTATTTTTAGGGTTTCATTCATCTCACGAAATCCTATTATTCCCGCTTCGTTGTCTGTCCGTCACAGAACCGGTTCTCAAACTATTTAACTTACAGGAATGAAAATTTGTGTACTTATAGCTGAATACCTGCTATACAGCTCAAAATGTTAAATGTTGAAAAAATCGTATTATTTTAATATATGGAGATAAAAAATTAAAAATCTAACAGCCTTTTCCTATTAAATTTAAACATTTTTCGTTATAGCAGTTGCCAACAATTAAAAATCCGCAATAAAATTATTTCTACAATAAATAATTTTCTATTGAAAGATTTCGACGTGAAAAATGAAAAAAAAAAAAAAGTTTCATCAGTTGAAAAAGAAAGATTAATATGACGTTATACTGGTAATAAAGCGGGAATTTTCAAACATTTCTCAATAATACAAGGAGTATGAGTATGTGTAAATACAGAAAGCAGCTTAATATGACGTCATTAGATTATTAAAAAGAAAAGTAATCTGACGTCATAACGGATTTTTCAAATGTTTGAGAATAATACAAAGGATCAATATGAGTAATAGTAAATATATAAGTTTGAGGAACGTATTCAATCATGATAAAAACGCGTTTATGGAAATATTGTCATATTTTAACATTTTGAAGGTCTCTATACAACATGTTTAATTTTGAAATTGATTTTTTTTTAATATCGCATTCAGTCCATATGACAGATTTTATTATGACAGAGTATAATAGCGGGCTGGGCCCGCTATCGGGCCGGTTCAGATATTCGAAAAAAAACGAGAAAAATAGACCGGTAAATTTTTACTTTATAAAAAACATGATATATTTTTTTTAAAATTACATTTATTTGGATTTATTAAAGAAATGATAAGGTGTTTTGAAAGGAATATTAAACGAAACCCTTTGTGCAATCTTCGATCACACTTACCCACTTGTTTATTTGTACTTGGTTGTTTATTTTCATATTTGTCACCATGGAAATAGGCAGCACTGCCTTTCTAAACTGTTTCGCAAACAATGAGGAAGGTGGAAATCACATGGTGCAATGTCAGGTGATTTAACCGAATTTGGTAAATTTTGCTCCATTGGAGGTCCTTCATAGTTTGACAGGCCAAGGTGCACCAGCTTTGTCTTGCTGTAGTATCACTAATCAATGCCCTTATATGGCACTAGCAAGCTACTCCCGCTACGCTGGTCAATTTCTCTTCACTTACCTTTAATCAAGTTAATTATTGACTTGAATTTGAACTTGTATTTTAAAACCCTAGGGATCTTTATTTGGAATGTCGTTCTGCATGTTTGAAAACGATACGAACGCTATTGCGTTATTACATTTTTAATGTGTCAGATAAATTTGGGCTGTTAAGGACAAATTAGGCCAATTCTCTGTATACTTTATTATGGAATAGGTCAGCATTAAAAAAAAGAATAATTGTGTTAAATTATGGTGTCTATGGTGCTTAAACTATGGTGTCTATGGGGAAAAATCATTTCCGTTGGATTCAAATTGGATTTGAATGAAGTTACAATTTACAGTACTTCAAATATAATGAAATTGATATGCCTCACTGAGGTGGACAAAAATATGGTACTCGTCGAGAATTAAATAAAAATCATGCACTCGCGACATCATAATTCACTTTTATATTTTAACAGAATAATAAGGCTACTATAATTTGTGACTCATGCTATAGTCAGTATATATACGTCAAGACACAAAGCCGTTATCTTTATCTTTTTATGCGTGAAGATTTCGCTATATGGTACTCCACTGTAAAATTTGGTAATTTTTGAAATTCAATATTTGAAGAACGGCATAATCATTAGATTTGAAATTTATATCAAGAAAAATACAATTTTTTACCATTCTAACGCAGTTTGTCTAACAATTTTCTGACAAATACTTTTCGAGCTATTAATTTCTTCAGTAACTTCAAATGTTTCATTTTCCGAGATTAATCTGTGGCAACGATTAGCGAAAATCCCAGTCGTCAGTAACACGTACCTTTTTATTAAAGAGGATAAGGTCCCTTTTCTTAGGCCAGAAGGCTTAACTGATTTTAACTGATTTCATTTAAAATTTGTAATGAGTCTCCTTGATAAAAGCTAAAATAAACTAGTCGTTAGGATCCACAATACCTACCCATGTTGGATATGCATAATATAAAATATGAAAATAAAACATGTGTAAACCATTTATAAAATGCATTGAAATTCGAATAAAATCGTAGCTTGATGACGGTCATCAACTTTAAATGCTCTATTAATGAATTACGTAAAAGAAACATCCATATAACTCCAAAAATTATAATCATATTAACTAACAGTTTATTGCGTCGGATAAGGCTTCTCATTTCCAATTAAAATTTATCTTTTAATTGCAATTTGAATGAAATACAAGGTCACGAAAAAACGAAGAGTGCAGAAAGTATGATTCCAAATATCTCGGCGACTAATTATTTGATCGACTTTATTCTTTATGCAAAATATATATATATATATATTTTTTTTTTTACATTCACTCCTTAAAATAAACAATATAGAAAAATTTTATATACCTTTTATCAGAATGAATATTTCAAGAGTTCGAAAAAAATAGTTCCGTATAATCGAAGTTACTGAAATTCAATAAACTTCGTCCCATTGTTACATACTAAGTACATACCAAATTTTAGAGATAGAGCGTTTACAGACACACAGACAGACAGACGGAGGGCAATTCTGTTTTTCTAAAAATTTGTTTTTCAGAATCACCAGTGTCTGAAACGTGTAAATCCGTCTAAAAAATCGATTTTTAAAACGATTGCAAGACTTACCCTATACTACGTATGATGAGTAAGTAAAATATTGATTAAATAAAGAATATATATATATATATATATATATATATATATATATATATATATATACAGAGAGGGATAGATGGAAAGATGGATAGATATAGATAGACAGACATGCACACACACACACACATATATAAATATATTTATTATATATATATATATATATATATATATATATATATATATATATAACTGTCAAAATATAATGTATAAAAATATATCAATTATATATATAGAGTCATATATAACACTCAAAATGCCCCATTTGAATTCCTCTCTCAATATGGTTAAATTTGATACTGGTGATCATTTAAAGTATTTGCACAGCTATTAAGTTAAAGTAACCATTATTTTTATCTACCTCCGTCTCAAAAATATTAAAATGTGGTTACGCATCATTTATGAAATTGCTTTTATTTAAAAGGATGTCATTACTGAGATTTTATTTCATGACATAATGTGCAGTGATGTTATGTACATAATATATTTTTGCATTCAAAGGTGCTGTATTATGCGAAATTGTAATCGTCGCTGGTTCAATAATAAGTAAAGACGAAATATTACTTGAACAATTATTTATATACATGAAATTATACTATATACATATTTGCTGTTTACGTTGTGGGTACATTGTTCGAAATGTGGCAAATCCAGTCCATATGTCTTCTCAGAAAAACAACCAAATAAAAATAAACTGGTTGTTGCCAAACGGTTAAACTAAAATTACTCTAGAATGCGCAGTGAGGTGCGCGCTACTACCCAATAACCCCTAAAACGCCTTTAAAACTCAACTTCAAAGCAAAAATTACTAAATAAAAAAAAACAGCTATATTTATTGATTTAAAGAGTTTTTATTCTTTATAATAATTATTATTTTTTATAATAAAGCCATTGATATAGACATATTAAGAAAATAGTATTGGACGAATATTTTGTTTTATTAGCTATATTTTGGCCAATATTGGATGTAATGTTGGGAAATTTTGAACTAAGTATGGCATTTTAGCATTTTAAAAGAATTTTGTAGCAATATTGATAAATGTATATCGCCATGTCATTGCCAATACTCTCGTGACATTCTATTGAAATATTTTCAATGTAAAACATTTCGAAAAATTACCGATTTTGGTATTTCATCGGAATAGTTTTCGACAAATATGCTAATGGAGAAATATCTAGCACCAGTATAACCTACATAACCAATTTTGATTTGCTACTAATATAGTACTATATTTATCTTCAAAATATCTACACATTTTCATGAATATTAAATGCTGATTTTTCTCAACACGATAATGATTAGTGGTATAGATTAGATAAATAAATTAAAGAAAGGTTGATTTTTAAAATAAAGCAAAAATCATATATCTTGAATTTGATTTTGGTGATTTTCATCTTAGTATAATCTAAATGCAAAGAGATATTTTAAACTAGAATCAAATTTAGAATTTTCAATTTTTGTAATGATAAATTAATAGTATTTTATGTATTGAAAAAGAATAAGTAACGACAACAATCCAACAAAATTTGACAATCTAAGTATGGTACATGCTATATTTCCACATTATTAAATTTATTCTAAAAATAATCGGTTTTGTAACTTTAGACTATAGTAAGTGTTTTTTAGTTTAAGGATTCTTTCTTTTTTGTATTTTTTTTCTTATTTTCTATGAAAACAATTTCAGTTAGGTGATAAGTTAATATTTATTTTTATATAAGTTAATATTTACCTTTATATCTACATCCTGATAAATTTATATTTATCGAATCATTTATATCAGTCTTGTATTTGAAGGGAAATTTATTTTCCTACAAATGCGAGTTTCAACTTAATGTCTGGAACAATATTACAAAGTTTCTTCGTTTTATAGTGAACTAAATCAAATGGGCAAAAGCTTTCTCCGTCTGTAATTAAGATGTAAAATTACTTCCTAGTATGTCAGTTTGGTGTATTATGATTTGTTCTACGGTACCCGAAATACGTTGAAAACAGAAATTACTTATAAAGTTTATAAGTTTCTTATGAATTTCATATAATCAGTGACATTATAAGAATAATAAAAAAAGGAACATTTCTAATAACATTTCATTGTTATGTTTAATTCGTGCAATATAACGACATGTTTTAATTTAATTAAATGCTTCTTTCTTTGATTTGTTACAATTAGTAAATTATTTGGATAGACAGGATGCCCCATAAAAGCTCAAGAGAGAATTAAGATAATCCATATGCTATTAAGACACACGCAAGATACTTTTGAATACCGTCATATGCAACACTAGAGTTATCTGCTAAATCTATCAATAGAGTTAGCTGCTAAATCAATGAACATTCAGAAAAACGTCAAAAATAGCGCATGCGCGTGTACATGAAAATAGTGGTTTTTTCAAAAGAGTGTTGTTGATTTATTGAAAAATGTTTTTCCAAAAGAAATCGTTCAAAGAAGTGAGACGATTATTTTGAGTTAGGTCAGTAGAGCAATATGTGGAAAACGACTCAACGATTAATTGAATAATGCTGTGATTTCGTAACGGTCATGCATTTACCCTGACATGCTGAAACGAGACCTTCTATGCGTGATTAAGCATGGACATGCTTTTCTATAAGTTGGAGGAGGGCAATATTCATCGATTGTAGTTTATAAGATAGAAATAAGTTTCCGGATTTTTTTTTTAAATTTTTATAACATTCGACTAGCGTTTTTATTGGGACACATGTATTTGTTAAATCAATTATTTTTCCTTTGGATATAAAAAAATGTATAGAAAAATGCTGTGGTAGCGTAATAAATATTTATTTTAACATGAGTAAAATGAAGTTTATCATGTTTTTCACACTTCCAAGAATTGATGTTTATGAGAATTATTTATGTACTTCAATAAAATGAATGTAGAAGATTTTATAAATGTTCTTAGTAAACTTTAAATATTATGTGTAATTTTTTCATCTATGCTGTAAGTAAATAATTCTGGGAATAAGGAAGAGACATAATTGTCTTCATAATATATTTGTGAGCCCATTGTATTTCTTAGAATATACATTTAGATGATATTAATGCTTATTTTCAGTAAGTACATCTCTTAGGATATTTAGAGCTGGATTTTTATAAAATGTAATTCTTAGAAATCTTTACGTTGGGCTGCATAGAAATTAAGTAACTTTTCAATTTTAGTAGTTTAAATAAAACTTCACTAAAATAATCAATTTAATCTATGAAACTACAAAATGAACGCTTTGATACTATGAAAATGCCTTGTACAGCTCATATTCAAAGTATTAGAATAATTACTTTTTTTTTACAAATTGGAAATATCGTTTGGTAATTTAATGTCTTGTAATGCAAATATGCAAAAGATATTTTTATTAAGAACTTATTGTTCATTAAACTTATTTATTATCTTAAAATTAATATCATTTTTGAAAAGATTAATTGAAATTTTTTTTTGAAAAGTCAAAATATTAGAATATTTATTCAAGTGGTTCAAAATATTAGAATATTTCACATTAATTCTCCTTTAATTATTACCAATTCATAACTGGTGACATCATTGATTAAATTCAGACGATTTTATTTAAAATCAGTATTTTTTTGCAGTTTGTTTGCTTTTACTTACCCATCATACGTAGTATAGGGTAAGTCTTGTAATCGTTTTGAAAATCGAAAAACTTTTTTTTGACGGATTTACACGTTTCAGACACTGGAGATTCCGAAAAACATATTTTTAGAAAAAAAAATTTGCCGTCCGTCTGTGTGTCTGTGTGTGTGTCTGTGTGTCTGTAAACGCTCTATCTCCCGAAAAAATTAAGATAGAGACTTGCAATTTGGTATGTACTTAGTATGTAATAATGGGAAGAAGCCTTTTTCATTTCAATAACCTCGATTAAACGGAACAATTTTTTTCGGACTCTCGAAATATTCGTTCTGATGAAATGTATATAAAAATTTTCGAAATTGTTTATTTTAAGAAATGAATATAAAAGACAATAAAAAAACATAAATTTTGCATAAAGCATGAAGTCGATCGGATAATGAGTTGTCGAGATATTTGGAATCCTATTTACCACACTCTTCGATTTTTCATGACCCTGTATTTCATCCAAATTTCACTTCAAACATATATTTTAATTGGAAATTTGACGCTTAATCAGATGCAATAAACCGCTTGTTAATAGGATTATTATTTTTGGAGTTATAAGGATGTTTCTTTCAAGCAATTATGTAATCGAGCCTTTAAAGTTTGTGACGTCATCAAGCCACGATTTTATTTGAATTGCAATGCATTTTATAAGTAGTTTACATATTTTTATTTTAATATTTTACATTATGCATATCCATGATGGGTAAGTATTACGGTGGTCCCCAACGACTAGTTTTGTCTTAAAATGGGTCGTGTGAGTGATATTCCTGAATCTATTAAACTTCGTATGGTTGGTTTGTATCGGCACGGTAAAAATCAAGGTTATATACCGAATTATTTACATTGTTCGCAATCAAGCGTTAGTAAAATGCTAACACAATATTTAAAAAATGGAAATTTTTAAAATAATCGCCGAAATGGCCGCCGAAAACCAAAAACATCTGCTAGAGATGACAGGGAACTGAAGCGTATAGTTAAGAAAAATCGTTTTTAAAGTTTGCGATTCTTGCACCGAAAATGGAAAGAAGACTGAGTTGATTCTACATCGACAACATTAAGACGTCACCATAAATTTAAGTTTGAATCTCGTGTACCGAAAACAAAACTTCTCATACAAACATATACCTCGCAAAACAAAAGCGTACAAGATTGAGTTGATGTAAATCAGGACGTTTATGGAGCGAAGAAGATTGGGAAAATATTTTATTTAGTGATGAAAGTATGTTTTGTGTTTCATATGGTAATCAAGGTATTCGAGTTTGGAGAATAAAGCAAGAAGCATTTAATAAAGAATGCCTTAAACTTTCCTGCTAGTGTCATGGTTTGGGGTTGCATGAGTGCAGGCGGACCTGGAAAGTTATGCATCACCTGCGAAAAGGTTAACTCTGAGATATATCAAGAAATTTTGGAATATTACATGATTCCATCATCAGAAGATTTATTTGAAGAAGATTTCATCTTTCAACAAGATTTAGCGTCACCGCATACCTCGCTATCAACTAAAAATTGGTTCCGCCAACGCAACATTAAGGTACTTCTTTAGCCACCAAACTCACGAGACGTTAATCCCATCGAAAACTTATGGTGTATAATGAAGAAAAACACCCAATAAAATCCTCCTTCAAGTAAACTGAGTTAGTGGCACGTATAAAATCTATTTAGGCTAATACTGATAGAAATGTTTGTAAACACCTTGTATATAGTATGCAAGATCGATTGTACGCTCTTACGAAAGCTAAAGAGGATGCTACAAAATATTAACTACCATTTACTTCATATTCATAAGGTAATATTGTTGCGTAAAATAAAATATTCTAATATTTTGAATCAATCTAAATTTTATTCTAATATTTTGATGTGTTTCAGAAATCTGTATACCTAAGTTATTGTACTGTATTTTATATTTTGTAAAAGTTAAAATCTTATCTAAAAATTCCAGATTTAATTTATAAGAAATTTAATTGCATTTACTTAGTATAAAAATAAATAAAAATTAAAAAAAAAATTCTTATTAATTTTTGTTAATTATTCTAATAATTTGAATATCATCTGTAGTATCATTCCATTTTTCGTTTTTCAAAATTTTAGCTTACTATCCTGAAATAATGTATTTTCCACATAACAATTTATTATTATTATTATTTATTACAAAAATTTCCACTGTGTTATCAGAATGTTCTACATATTTTAAAACTCTTTTACTTTAATAAAATATAAAGAAATCTTCCTCGAAGCCTTACTTCGTACAGTGAAGATTTAAACATGTAAACGGTATTTTTAATACATTCATAAAAATCATTGATATCTATGAAATATGTGTGTGTTTTTTTTTTTTGAATTTATATAACATTTAACCTCGGAATGTTTCCTTGGCACTTGTAACAGTTACACTTTGTTTAATTAAAAATCGAATACAACATTATCGTTTACCATTGTGAATATAAATACATTTTTTATGTATTTAGAATTTTGCAATATTTTAATCTTTATTGCATTTGAAAAATGTAGTTACTCTTCTTTAATGGAATTAATTTAAATTTTTCAAGATAAGTAAATGCATGCAAAACAGATCATTTGCTTTAACGTTAGGAAACTAAATAGACAAATATACAGTATGCCCACTAAAGTCCCTTGCGACCCTATTAACTTCGGAACGGCTGCTGCTATATTCATAAAAGTAGTGTCTAGGTACAGTAAAATAGTCATGCGCTACTCAATGAATCCACCACCTGGTGGAATGTTGCGGAGTTAGCATTCCTATCTCGAAAACGGAAAGAGATAGAGAAAAAAAGTGACTTAGAAAGATGTAGAGCATCATTGATTTAGTACGAAAAGACACATTGTGGACATTAATGCGAAGAATAGAACGGTTAAAACACGCATTTGTCTTTTCGTGATTTCCTACAATGTGACGTGACAAAACGATCTTAGAAAGAAAAAAAGCAACTAGTTATAATAATATACCTTTATTTTAGATTTTCAAACCTCTCACCGTCAGCTGCAATGCATATTTGGATGTTTGTTTGAATTTCACGTTGCACACGTTGGAGCATAGAGGGTGACACGTTGGCACAAGCGTCCGTAATAGCGTCGTTCAATGTCCTGCAATGTTTGTGGAGGGGTCGCACAGACCTGCTGTTTCATAACTGGTTGTTTCTTTCTTTCTAAGATCGTTTTGTCACGTCACAGTGTACGAAATCACAAAAACACAAATGCGCGTTTTAACCGTTCTATTCTTCGCATTAATGTCCACAAGGTGTCTTTTCGTACTAAATCGATGATACTCTACAACTTTGTAAATCCCTTTTTTTTCTCTATCTCTTTCCATCAGGTGGCGCTGTAGGTTATTTCATTGTGTAGCGCATGGCTACTTTACTATACCTAGACACCACTTTTATGAATATAGCAGCAACCGTTCCGAAGTTAAGAGGGTGGCAAGGGACTTTAGTGAGCATACTGTATACTCAAAGTCAATAAACTAAATACCATTAAAACAAACTTCTATAAATAAAACGTTTATTTGCAAGACTTCATTTAGATTTTCTTTACTTATTTTTACGTACTTCTATCTATAATTAAAGAAAATATTGTAATCGAAATGTATTTCAACTTCTGTTTTTCAACGGATTTCCAAGTTTAGGGGACAGCGATCCCGAAAAAAGAATGTTTGTTCAAAATGTCTGTCCGTGTGTTCTTATTGCCCTCTTTGTATAAGATAAAAGTGTAAGAAATTATGCATAGAATTGAACCAAATTTAATATATATGTTTTTGGCTGTAGCAAGCACGTTCAAGTTGATATTGGGTATATTTGGCCGAAAGGGAGCACTGCGATACCGTTGTTATGCCATTTTCATTATTGTATCATCGAAATATGCATGGAGTTATGCATAGAAATTAACCAAATTTCATATATATGTTTTTAGCAATTGCCAGCAGGTCCCAGTTAAAGTTGAGGATATTTTTATTCAAAATTATTTTTTCGAATAAAATTGTATAAAAGTTACATTTTTTGAAAGATCGTGCAAAAAAATTGGAATTAGATGGAATTAGTTAAATTAAAGATGGAATTAGTTTAACAGCTGAATATCTCAGTACATTAAAGTAAATAAACAAAATATTCATTCATCGTGAGTAATATAAATATTAACCATGAAGGTAATCATTCGCAAATCAAGATCTCCATGAAAAAATTTACAGCGCTGTCTGGTGTCGAAAAAAAATTGCATCTGTAAACATTGCATATGTAATAAGAAAAAAGGACATCATAATTTCGTTCATAGCAGACTATATAATTTATTTCACTAAAATAATAACGATGATTTTTTACATTGTAAAACTAGTTATAGCACGAAACGAACGCAGGTCATTTGTCACGTTTAACCTACAATTTTCAACTTGTTCGTAGTTGTGTTGTGCATTGGCCACTCGTACAATGAAGGGTGATTCGTATCCAAATCTTATGTACAACAGAATGACGAAAAACATTGATTTTATTGAAAAGTATGATCGATTTTATTGAAAAGTAGAATACAATAAAGTAATAATGAATAGGAAATTTAAGATGAAAATCAAAGTCTGTGTAGTTCTGAAAGCTGCAGTGACGAACTTTTCGGCATCGTGTTTGTTTCTAAAATGCATAATTAAAAAATTACGCTTTTTAAAGTATTAAAATGTATGAGATAAAATAAAATTTTAGAATTACCACATCCTTTTAGTTTAACGTTCACTTTATCATTTACGCAATCATGTTACGGTATCGTACATTAACATTTACATCTACTTGAACTTTATGAAAACAAAAAGTAGAACCAATTTTTCCACATAATTATCGTTCGGTTTTCTGTAAGTTGCAATGATATAATTAATTAAATTGTTTCTATATACGCGATATAAAATTTATATGCAAAGTAATATACTTCGTATTTGGAACGTTGATATAATTCAGTAAAATATATGTGCTATTTTCTTGATTTCTTTTAACCTTTTTATCTCTTTCATTATGCTTTTATTTCCGCTCAAAACACTTGACTTTTTAAATAAAGTAAAATATTGTTAAACAAATATCAGTCCAGGCATGAAATTTGTCAGTTAAAACAAGTTTCATAATTTAAATAAGTTTTCATGGCATGAAACGATGTATTTTGTGTTTAGTAATTATTTCCTGTAGAGAAGTATAAGACTATATTAGAATGTAATTATTTTTGTGTAATTAAGAAAAGTGTTGTCACTCGGTAAATGCATTCAGAAATCTGTCTCTTCTGAACTCCACTATCTTCATAACTGTAAAAACACAAAATAACAAAAAATAAATTACAAAATATTTGATAGAAACTTTGTTTGGAAATACTAGCTATAATTCCGATGATATAGAATAAATTGAGCTGTATAAATATCATATATTTAATATATAATACTTTGAAAATTGAAAGTTATTGTTTTGAAGTATAGTTTCCCCTTTATTTGATATTTACTTATTATTTCGCAATGCATCTCTTTGATAGAGGCGCAAAAGATATCCATAGAAAAAGGGAAATAAAAAGGAAATATGGAATATCAGAATCTTTGTCGAAGAAAATGTAGTAACAACCAAAATAATTTTATTTAAGTGAACGGTTGTATTTTTATACTAGTGATCATTTCTTCATATTACATTGCCATAAGATTGGTTAGCCCATTATAGCAATATACTTGTGTCTCTAAAATATTGAAATGTAGTTATGCACTATTTCTGAAATACGCTGTAAAAAAAAGTTCCCGAATGTACGAAAATATAATATAATCACTGATGAAAATATACAGTAACATCTTCCAAATTCCTTACAGTTACAAAAAGCTTACTTTACTTTTAGAAACATCAAAGAAGCATTTATAACACAAAGTTTATTTTGCTGCCCCTAATTTTCAGAAGCGTTTGATAAAATTTTTTATATTGTATTCAGCAGTTTTGTTAAACCGGAATGTCGGATTTAGGACATTATCAATTCCCAATTAGGCATTTTTAGCTGCGTAACTGGACATGCAATAGAGACAAAATAATATTAATTTTAATGTTATCGTTAATGCTGTTAATTTATATTGTTTGTCTGTCAAAGATGTTTTTGTATGTGAAAATGTTTTTAAAGAATGGATAGCTTCCAAAAAACACTTATTACATGTTAAGAAAAGTGATTAATGTACGATAAAAACTACTCAAAAACGTTTCCTAAAATCTGTGGCAGCAATTTATTTATTTATTTATTTATTATTTTTTTATATAAATGCCTTTCTAAATCTCGAAAATACATTAGTTTATGAGATTTCTAAAGATGAAATACGCTTTTTGAAATCGTGGATATCTCGGAAGAGGTTATTGTATATTTTCTTCTGTGATTATATTATATTTTCTTTGATTAAGAAGTATATGTCTTTTTTCACAGTTAGCTTTAATTTAAAATGATGATATTGTACAAAGTTTGTAACATGATTTGAAACAATGTGAAGTTATCTTATTAAGTTATATATATACTAGCATATGTACCTATGAAATATGTTATTGTGATCATAATAAAGAGAGGAACGTTTATTACAACTAGATAAACCATATTCAATGATTGGAGTAGAATAGTTGAGATTTATTCCAACATAGTGAAAAATATCCGTACCAGGACTCGAACCTGGGTACCTTGGCTTTCCGTACAAATGCTCTTCCAACTGAGCTACTTGGACGATATCCTGGCTGGCATAACTCACTCTTATTTGTTCTACCTGGCTGCGAACTGCATCGCTAATTTCATTCATCCGATTTATAACTATAACAATTCATTATGAAAGTGTGATATAACATGGAAACTCCTTTATACCATGTAATTAGGTCATAGTGAAAAAAGGAATGTTCGAGTCCTGGCCCGGGCATTTTTCCCTCTGAATAAACCTCAACTACGAGGGTGAGTATAAGTTCGAGCCTGACCGTGAAAGTACAAGATTTTTGACAAGATGTTATATTATTTTTCAATGTAGTTCCCTTGCAACTGAATACATTTAAAACACACTCTTGTGTGCGAATTCTTTAGTGCATACCTATACGAGGGTGGTTCGAAAAATTCTCGGCCTTACAAAGAAAATAATAGATTTTTGACAATATTTCATTTTATTTTTCAACTTTAAACACAATACATTTCAGAAGACTCTTGAAAAATTTTCATTCTTTGGCATTTTTGGTCGACGTTCAATAAGCGCGGCACGCATCGAACGGAAACCTTTTTCTTACCCAAAACATCATGTAAAATGTAGTGGACACGGTCAATCGAAATGCTTGCAATATCAGGAAGTTCTCGTATCTCAATAAGATATCATTCAAAACGACATTATGAATTTTTGAGCCGATTTCGTCGGTCGTAGCGGTTTTTGGACATCCTGAGCGTTCATCATCGTGAATGGATTTCGTACTGTGTTTAAATTCATCAGCCCACCTTTTATCGTCGAATATGGAGGACAAGAATCCTTTAAGATGGAATGTAACTATTTTTGTATGTCCATAGGGTTAAATATTTTTTAACAAAATATTTTATGACAGGTCGAACTTTCCATTTTTTTTAAATGTCAAAACTTGTTTATTTACTTTATTGTCAAGCAATAACCAATAAACTCACGCGTCTGAAACTCGACAGCGTGTCATCTAAAGGATCATACTTTACTAACATCATTGTTATTTGTTCATACTTGTTCCATCTCTCTGTCAGGCCTCGAACGTATCAGCCCACCCTCGTATAATACTCCAATCATTAAATATTATTATGATTTTTGAACAATACTATTACAACAAATATACATTAGAGATGTGCATCTCATATAATTAATATATTCTTCAAAATAGCAGCACATTACAATATTTTTGTTAGATCTCTTAAATTAACTTTTTTTATAATTACAGGTTGCAATTTAATTTTAAGCAAATACCATATCATTTAATTTTTATTTAATCAAATTTTATTTTTTCCGTGTTCTTACGACAAAAGGAAACATTTTAAACTAGAATCGGGTATATATTTTAGAATTTCTTTAACAATAATTTAGAACTTGTTTATATTGTCTATTCCTAAAATGTTTTAAAAGTGAAGTTAAATGAACATAAAAAATTAACACTCTAACGAAGTATACCTTATGCATTATTTTCACGTCATTTTATGTTTTTATAAATAATATTTTGAATAAATATGTAACTTCAGATTATAGTAAATGTTTTTTAACTTATTATTCATACATATGTTTTTCTATTATACTATTTTTTAGTTAATTTCTATATCAGTCATCTTTTCATGTTTACTATAAGAAATAACTACTATCCAACAAATGTGATTTGCTACTTAACGTCCGGAACAAAGTTACAAAGTTCCTGTGATTGATAGTGAACATATTTAAATGGACAGAAACTTTCTCACGCTGAAACTAAGGTGTAATATTACTTGGAAGTATGTCAGTTTAGTGTAATATAATTTGTTCTTTGATAAGTGAAACACGCAGTAGAGAAAAGTTGGATATAAAGTAAGTTTTTTTTAAATTAAAATTGTAAAAGTAATTATAAGAATTTTTAATTACTTTTCATTGTTATAGTTGTTTCGTGTCACATAATTTTCAATGGTACTTACATAAATATATGCAATGGAGAAAATTCAGGAATGAGACAATTTTCGCAAGAACACTTCTTATTCAATATATTCTACACAGTTTCGGATACAATTCTGCTATAATCACGTGCACGGTTATTTGAAAATAGAATAGTGTAAAAATGGTAAAAGCATTTACAATTTTAAATTGCCAGAAAATTAGGAAATTGAAAGGCTTGCAGCAAAAATCAGTTAACTTCCTTTCTGCACTTTTAAGAAAAAAAATTCAAATTTCATTTTTAAAGTGTCATGAAATGTATTTTTTTTCCACTTTCAATGTATACAGCTGATACAGTCAATGTGTATACAGCTGTGCACCAATAATATCAAAAATACCTATTCTGAGTGACTTTTTTCTTAAAAAGAAAATGGCTATCTAAAAAATATAAAAAGTGAAGCTAACTCATCTTGTTGCAAGCCTTTCAACTTTAAAAATGTTGTCCCTCATATGCGGCAGGAGAGGTACATTCATCTAAAGTAGATCAAAATGTGACGTAAATACTTTTAACGAATGTTACCCTCTCACATACCTATATGAAATCAAAAGCATGATTTTATTTATTTATTTTGTTTTATTTGTAAGTGTTACGAAATTTACAACTGCAAATTTATAACATTTGCGGTTGAAAAATATCTTTTTATTTATAGGTTAATAGTAAGTAGAGATTTCAGTTTTGAAATGGATTTAGACATTTATTATAAAATAAATATTACAAAAGACGTTGAATAGTGCAATTTTTTTTATTATGAATATGTATATTTCCATGTCCCAATAGCTTTTGTACATCAAATACGGGTCGGGGAGACCTGGCTTAAAGCCTAGGGCTCATCTCTCTTTTGGTTGTTTGCTTCTCGAAGCTGCTGGGGACTCCGGCACATCCCCAAGTGTAGTGCGGTGGTTCCACTTAGGTCACTGACTCCACTGTCGGACACTGTCGCATTCACCATGTGGTCAATCACTTGGGAAATGGGAGTGATGCGCATGTGGCGGTACCCTCACCTGCTGTAGAGCACACAGGTCTTTTCCTGGTCGTGCTCGTTAAAATTTTTCCCGAACTTGGGTACGGTGGTTGTCCCGCCATCGGTGGTGCTAGCTTTTTATACCATTCGTTCCTCCCGACAGTATACGAGTACATGACTTATCACTTTACAAATGTAGCTTTTAAGGCTTAACTTAATTACATACTTGTAAACATAGAAAATGTGGAATTATGGTTACAATATATTATTTTCGTTTTAAGAATTTAATATGTTACAAAATGAATTACAAAATAGAAGTCAGTGTTCCTTTTTATCTAAAAAAAATGAGGGTTTTCAAATACAAATGTTTTTAATATTGAAACTATGAAATGTGCAGAACATATAAATGAGGTTAAAAGTACTCCATGATTTGTAGATATGAAGTGATTGTGTTTAGTTTAGGCAAAATTAGTGTTGTCCCCCTAATGCCTTCTTTCCCTTACATATTACACTGATTTAATATTCATAATGAATTGTTTGATAGAATCATTCATTAGATATATAAAATCTATAATTATTCTTTCACATATATTCAGCAAAATTTTACACGAAACAATAATATCTATGGTTTTATTTATTTCATCATTTTTTGCGTTAATGTAATAATAATAATAATAATAAAATACATTATGTAAGTAGTAAGCTGTAGTTACACAATTTTTTTTCAGTGTTATTCTAATATATTAAGTAAAATAGTACTAATTAAATTTTTCCTCCGAGCTGAAATTACGATGAAAATTAATGAGCATAACAAAGGATGTGAATTATCAATTACTACGCAGCGTACAACTGACAAAGTGAAAAACGATCCCCTTCTGGATATTTTTTCACTATGTTGATTGTACGCTGTGTAGCTGTAGAGTGATAAATTGCTTTGAATTTAACCCGGAGTCAAAGTGATTAGTTAAAACAAAATGTCACAGTTGAACAGCGCCCATTGTTGTGTATGCAAACCCAAAAGTGTACCAGCATATCTGTTTTAATGAATAGATTCAAATATAACATTTGATACATTTCTAATCAATAAAAACTGAGATACAGCTAATAATCTGTGTGGCATTTTTTTACGTATTTGTGCGTTAAAACGTTGTTAAAGGTTTTAGTTTATGTAATAAAATTCACACAAAGTGTTTCATTTATGCTTATAATGGTCATCGTAAAAATATAGCATAATAGCAAATGAACAAAATGAAAATTATATCAATATAATTTTTAATAAGAGTTTTACATATAAATATTAGGGAAATTCCATTTCATAGCAGCTAAAACAGTCGCCACGGTAGTGTAGCATAGAAACGCACCTTGTTGAATGCACAAAGCCAAAACTGAAACAGCTTATATTTTAATAAATGTCTGTCACATTAAACAATTCTTTCCCAGAAAATTCAAGGTATGACTATCACGGGAATCGTTAAATGAACAGCACAACAGCGCCTTCTGTTCAGCAAGATGCACCCAAGCCTAATCAGTAGGCATTTATTTCAAATTCTGAGGGAATTCCTTTTGGGGTATATGCAGTAAAACCTTATCCGCATCTATTCATGGCAAGTTCTAAGATAAAATGCACTTTACTGAAAATCCGTGCATTTGTACTTTAGATATAACTATTACGGAAATCTTGAAAGACGCAGCATGGAAGCGTCACTTGTTAGGCGTTATACACCAAAACGTTATTAGCACTAGTTCATGTTAAGGTCTTTGTTAAGTTTTATGAAGTTCTGTAAATTCATTTTTGAGACAGATCAGCCACAATGTCAATTATGTCACAAACAGACTAAATGACGGATTTTTTCTAAAAATATTGAAATTGTATTCAGGGAATTCAAAACATTTATCCTTCAAAAAGCGGAACTCGATAATTTTCGCGAATCCACAATTGCTTCTGATGTATATAGTTGGAAGTAAAAAGGACACTAATTGAATTTTAAAAGACAATAAAAATTTTTGCTTTAATGAAGTAGATTTTTTCTATCCCGATTTTTTAATTCTTCATGAAATTTCGCTTTGCAATAAATGCAGATGCATAAAAAATACTTTGAAGTACATAGACAAGCTTTAAGTAATATTACTCCGTTTAAAAATAAACTATTTCATTTATATATATTTTTTCCAATGTTGCAATTGATGTGATGTATACAGTGCATATTTTTCTAGAGAGAAGTATGACATTAAAATTATGAATAAGGTTATTATTGCATATTTATTTATTAAAGGGAACTGGAAATCTTAAAAATTAGAAATTAACAAAATCATAATTTTAACTATTTTCTTTAATGTGTGAGGCCACTTTTAGTATCAGAATTCTTTTTTAAATAATAAATGATCTTTCTATCTCACCAAATGTTAGTTGGGAACATTTGGTTTCTTTTCAAAAATCGACATCTAAACATATAACAAACTTTGATTATACTGAAATACTTTAATGGTGTCATCTTTTCTAACTATTGGAACTGCATGGGAAAATGCTTAATTATTTACAATATTTCTATTAAATCAATGGTAAATTCTTTATTTTTTTTCTTAAAACTTTCTGAAACGCACATACTGTAATCAACTCATGTTTCGCAATGTGTTAAAATAAGTATATTACTCAGTCAAAATTCTGGTATTTTCCAGTGCTTAATACTTTGACATGGCATTTTAATACATTTTTTCAAGTTCTTAGAACAAAGTAATTGATTTTAACATCTTTGCACACGGGGCTGAGGGTGTGGAATGTTACATGATTCAAGTTTGGATAAAAATGAATTTCCCAATAACCTCAGTCATGCATTCTCTTATCCCTAATTTATATACATTTTTCACACATAATTTCCTCTTCTGCCCGTAAATTTATGCAAAAATACATAAAATTCTACATATTTTTGCAGTTTGTTACACTCTTTTATTTAACTCAATGTTATTTTTATATGTAAAGATGGAATTTTGTAATCCATTTTTCATTTCCCGATATGCTAAGAATTATGCAAATTACGTTCACAAGTATGCTTTTGATGACATCCTTTTAATATTTTTATAACTTAATCATAATTTAATACATCAATTTTAAGGCATTTTGCATTTAGCCTACACAGGGGATATAACGCCAAATATTCTCCAAATTCAGGCTGGCCAATATATGCTAAATGACTGTGAAACTGCAACAAAGAAGCATTTTAAAGGTAGAAAATAAATTATACATAAAACTAAAGAGTGTAATATTATAAAAAATATACGCTTTTTTGAATTAATAATTTAATATAATTAATTTACGATTATATATTGAGAAATAAATTAAAAAATTCTACAAATTTAGTTAAAATATGTTTTCATTTTTTTTTCATTCCTGTTGCCATATCTTAAAAACGAAACAGAGCAAACGTTATATATTTAATAAATTCACGTGTTTGCGCTTTCAAGAAGGCATAATAAAAGCAGTGCATAACTGAGTTTGCCAATCGTACAGCCAGTGAACCAAGACGGAAGGATTTGAAATGACAATCGATGCCGATGGTACAGCTACTTTATGGAAGGAAAAAACGTTTGACTGATTGCGAGTCATACCACTTTACTTTAATAAATTTCATTTAAAACATAATTTGTATAATGACGACGGAAATATTTTATTACAAAGATAATATTGGTAGTAATTGTTTGTTAGTTTGTCATATTAAGCAAGTAAACATATAATTTCTAGTACTAACATGTTCGAGATGTGTATTTCCAAATAAAGTAAATATTTAATTGTCACTACATTTGCTACCGTTTTGCTACCACTTTACTTCTATGCACTGAAATATACCTTAATTTAACATGACTTATCATAAAAGCTCCAATTTAATTTAGTTGTTTTATAACTTACTGTGCAAACTTTGTGTAAACTAGGCAGGATTGTTCACACTAGGAAAATAACAATGAGGTGTATAATGTGTAAAAATTACATAAAAAAATTGTGTCTCCCATTAACTAAATATATTATTGTTTTGAAGGAAACTTTTAAACATTTAGAGCATCGAAATACAAGATAAACATTACAATACAGATTATAAAATATTATTTTTTTCACCACAAAAGAGAATCAATAAAAAATTCCTTTCAATATTCTTTCCCTATATAAACTTCTAAAAATATACTGCTGTCTCTTAATTTACGTATGCTCTGATAAAGGCTTTTATTAAATTTCATTGTTAGCTTTTTATAATGTGCTATTACTTTTGAAATTATTTATTTATTTTTACCAAAGGATCTCCTTTGTTGACTGTTCTGCAATCACGTACTGCAAAGCAATTCCATTTAAGAAAAGTGTTTTAAGTTTTAATTAAATCTCTTGGGGAATTTTCTGAATTCCCGAGAGTTTCTTCTTAAACGGTTTATCAAATTGTATTTATTTATTAAAGTTTTTTGGAGATATTTTAATTCTTCAATTTCCTTACTTTTCTCGAATAAAAAATAAAAAAAACAAATGAATTCCTCTGATTAAAAATTTACACAATAGGTAGTCATTTATTTTTTGAAAAGTACATTTAAAATTTATATTATTGAATGCAGAATATGTTTCAAAGATTCTTAGACATTTCCAGATAACAATCCCTGGTTACAAAAGTTATCCGATACAATACAAATGTTATTTCCCCTTCATAACTTCTGAAAAAGAAAATCGCTTGGAAATTATATTTACTTTCAGATACATTATTCTTAAATATTTCTTTAGTTTTTAGCTCACAAGCTATCAAAACCTGAGAGCTAATGTGCTCGCATGTTCTGTATGTACGTAGGTATGTACGTAACGCGATAATTCTTGATATAAATAGCCGATTTGCTTCAAATTTTGTATATATGTCATTCTGATAAAGCGCTTCCTTGATTATTTTGGGGGATTCATTGGTTAAATATAAACGGGTGGAACGGGGGCTAATCACCCCTAGATTTAGATAACTGGGTTTTTCATGCAGAATAAGTTAATTTTCTTCAAATTTTATATATAGGTTCATTGTGATAAGGCGCTTACCTGATTAGATTTGGAGGTTCATTGGTTAAGTATAAAGGGGGGAAACGGGGGAAAGCTAATCCTCCCCCAATTTAGCTAAATGGTTATTTCCTGTAGAATTTTCCGAGTTTCTTCAAATTTAGTATACCGGTTTATTCTGATAAGGCGCTGCCCTGATTCGTTTTGTAGGTTCATTGGTTAAGTATAAAGGGGCAAACGGGAGACAATTCCATTTTAATTTACCTTAATAAGTATTTCATGCAGAATTACCCGATTTTCTTCAAATTTGGTATAGAGGTTTATTCAGATAAGACGCTTCCCTGATTAGATTTGGAAGTTCATTGGTTAAGTATAAAGGGGTAAACGGGGTGCTAATCCCCCTCTTAATGTAGCTAAATGTGTATTTCATGCAGAAATAGCCTCTGAGCTCAATGCCACCAGTTTAACTGGGCAATTTTCTTATTATTATTTATTTATTTATTTATTAATTATTTTTTTTTTGCTAGTGTTTTTTATAATTTAAAAAAATATATATTTCTTTGCTTGTGAACTAAACTGTTTGATATATGAGTAAAATCAAACTGTATAAAACCTTACAGCTTTCGCACGGATAGCTAAACGCCCCTAGTTGGAGTCCACGCACTAAAATATATGATATGTATGAGATATATTAGATATATGAAATGTATGAGATATATGAGATATATGAGTTGTATGAGATATATGAGATTTCACCATAGAAATATATATATTAACCAACAACAACATAACCAAATATTCGCGTGAATACCGCGAAAATACTTTAAGGAATCACACATATTAAAATGTACTGGTCTTTTCATTTTCTATAATTTCCATTTTTAAAACACACACACACAGATGTATATGTATATATATATATATATATATATATATATATATATATATATATATATATATATATATATATATATATATTTATATATATTGGTGTTGTTTTGTATTTTATGTTTCCTTGTTTGGTGGAGGAGTGCAAGTGCAGAACAAATATTCTTTTGCCAGATCATTATAATTTGCGTAATTCATTAAATAATTTTTGCGCTATTCACGCGAATATTTAGTTATGTTGTTGTTGGTTATTACATATATATATGGTGCAATCTCATTTTACGTACATCTAAACTGGTTCATCTTTTAAACATCATATTTCTGAGTACCAGACCACTAGTAAAACATCGCAGAGTCCGCTAAAACAAATAGCAGACATCCATATATTTTAATTATTAAATTCGCCCAGGAAAAAATTGAAATCGGCATTCTACTGTAAATAATATTTTTTCCAATTATGTTTAGAAAAGAAGTTGCGGGGAAAAGATGGACTCAATCGTGAAAGGGCAATAAATTGTGAAATTTTAAATCTGACCACTTAATGTAGACATAATATTTGGATTATTCGGAAAACTTTACCTTAAGCTACCAAACGTGAACTCATTGGGTAAAGAAGATTAGAAATTATTCACATTTAAAGTTTGGAACGCCTAATGATAAATTCATTTTTAGGTGCGTTCGTAATTATGTAAATACGTAGCTTCTATAGTTGTCGTCTGTTTCGTCTGTCTGCCCGTCGTTCCGCATATAACAGCGCAAAAACTATCCATACGAATTGTTTGGAATTTAACCACTTCACTCCCAGGTTTAATATCGCTGGTGAAGGGCTATATACCAAGCTGTGCGGTGCAAAATGTTTGTGTCATAAATCATTTCATAACTTCAATGATTTAATAGTAATGAATGTAAAGTCGTTAAAGGATTTACAACGTTATCATAATACGTATAAAATAATATATAAAACTTGCACATTATATACATACACTGATATACATACATACAGTATATACATAAAACTCAGGAATTTATTTTAAAGATTTATGATATTGAACAATGATACTGCACAGTCCTGGAAAATCTTCACAACCAGAACGCATTAGCCCACTCTTCTGGTGTTGATATGGTTTATCGACGTTGCTATCTACGCGATTGCATTGATTGTTTGTCGATGTTGCTATCGACACCTTTCGACAATCACTGTTAACACTAGAGCAGTGGTTCCCAACCTTTTTCGGTCGTGCCCCACCAAAGCATCTCTAAAATGATGATGCCCCACCCCCTCCCCCTAAAAAGTATAATTCTTATAAAAATTTAAATGAAAGAACTGATAGAGTAAAAAACATTTAACATTGATCCTGAAACATACTGAAGGTAATGGATGAATTAAATATTTTTTATAATCATCTGATACTACTCGTAGTTTACAGTATCGTTGGCACATAAAGGGTCACTTTTAATCCCTTCGCAACGGTCGCCATGTTTGCGTGATGTATAGAGTGCTCAGAATCCTTGATTAAACCAATCAATAATTTTGAATAAAACATTTTTGTCTTATTTAATCACAGAATTTCTGTGATTAAATGACACAACAATTTCTAATCAGAATAAAACGTGATAAAAGTTTTTATAAAGGAAGATCGTCAAGTAATTGTTAAATATACACTTGAATAGTTTCATGTGTAAAATTGATTTCCATGTGACATATTGCAATGCGACTCATTCAATAAATAGTTGAAAAAGTTGTTTAAAATTCTAAAATACTTATAAATCAGAAAAATTATAAAGAATTTTTAAATATATAAAAGTATCTAAATATCTTAAATATTTTTTTCTATAATTATTCTGGTAATAATGTATTTAAAACTTTTGAATGGAGATTTTTTAAAAAGTGAATAGAAAACTTGTTTTTTTCATTTTGTTTTTTTAAAATTTGAATGTGTAACTTTTATTTGCAGTCTACAGCATTACTATTACAAAAACAATTCAGAGGGTATGAGTTCACAAAAATGTGGAATTGCCCCCTGAAAAGTCAAATTGCCCCCCTGTAGGGCGTACGCCCCCCGTTGGGAACCACTGCACTAGAGCTACTATGAGCCATCATTTTGACGGTTACCAAATGAATATATTCCGATTCAAACCAGAATTTTCTATTTAAATAAATTAAATATAAAACTCACAGAAATACGTTAAATATATAAGTTAAGTAGTTTTAAATACAATTTCTGGTGTGAAAATTTTTAAAAAAACTTGAGTAAAATTTGACTTAGTAAAACTTGAGTGAAAGACACCGATACAGCATTGGGTAAAGGTCGACCGCGATCAAACAGATGGCGCTATTGCAGTCAACAGTGCCATCTGCGCAGACACTGCAACAGCGCCATCTGCTTGATCGCGGTCGACCTCTACCCAATGGTGTATCGGTGTCTTGCACGGTCGCGTTCACCTGCTGTGTCGTCTTTCGCGCATAGCCGTTCAACGCTTCGTCCGTATGCAAAGTCCTGATTTTTTCCTGGAGGGCTTTTTGAAGCTTATAAAGCGGTATGACAAATGTCTCATTGTACTTGACACTTATGTGGAAAAATAAAGTTATGTTTTGTCTTTAATGTCTCATTACATTTTTTGTCTTTCATACACACCTCTGTCCACAGTCGCCAGGGGAATCTTATTTTCCGACTGCCCCTCGTACTTGTATTCTAGAACTGAACTACTAATTTTGCAGAGAAGAGATATGTAAGACAAGAAAATATTTGTCATTTTTTATTATTCATTCTCATACTATTCAATATTATTTTGCTTCTGTAATAAATATTTACACAGCATCTGCCATTATAAATTTTTTCAGGGTCTTCAAAATGTATCCATCAAGGTTAACTAATTTATAAAAAGGAATATCATTCAACATCTAGATTAATTTCATATTATGTTACAAGCATAGTGCTATTTCTTACTGATATGTTCAAGAACAATTTCTTTATTTAATATAGTATCCAAATATACAAGTTAGTATGTAAACAAATCTGCAATATATATTTAATTATTTGATATTTTTTAATGTTATGAAAATTTTAAAATTCACTTTCAAAAATCATTGAATTTAATCCTGGAAAGTTCTATTGTTTTATTCAAGATGTACTCTCAAGAATATATTTTTCAGTACAGATATAAAGTAAAATATTAGAATTAGATGACATAGAAGAAATGAAATATTGATTTTAAATAAAATTTAGATTTTTGATTCTTCACTACATGCAGTATTGTAAGATAATATATTTTTGAACATTATTTGAGTATTTTATGGTATGTTTTGGCATATAATTAAACTGTTTTTGTGGATATAATTAAAAAGTAAATTGTTTTAATGAAGGGAAAGATGCAATTGTTAATGTAAAATTTAAAACATATATATATTTTTAAATAATAAAGAACATTTAAAACAACACTTCTCTTACAATTTTAACGTTTTGCAACTTCTTCTTTCATTAAGTAGTTACAAGAGTTCTGTATAACTCTAAGGACCAGACTTAAAAAAAAAAATTAGTTTTAGAGAAAATAAATAAAATGCCATAAAAATACACTAAAACGGACCATTTAATTAACAGTGTTATTTTGTTTTAATATATTGTTTTTATTGCAGAAATTTCGATTATTTATTTTGTAAAATGCATATTTAATATCGTCCAGAAAATAGCGAATCAATAAAAAAAATATTTATGAAGTTATTTCACTTTGAACAAACTGATACCTTAGAAAAACACAAACGGAGAAAATTGATTTTAAAGATTGCAACTCTGAATATTTTAAAGAAATAGATATGCAACAAAAAGTTCGCTTAGTTTTTGTAATTGTATCTTTATCAGAAGTCTTCAGAATATACCAGAAATGTCTAAATTCGTTTTAAGCAAAAAATTGGAAAATTGCTATTTTCACCATTTTTGGCAAAATTAATGGCGACGATCCACCGTAAATTCCACTGTCAATTTCTAGATTTGATTTTAAAATTTACAATTAATTATTTAATGAGATGTATTACTGCTATATTGCGAACTATACGCGAAATGTAAACAAATTTGCTTCCACTGATTTCTATAAATTAAACATTAAACATCTATTTATATGACATGCTCTATGAAATCCAGGGATTTATAATATTGTTTATTGCATATTTTTCGTCCTCTAACATTAGAGAAGGAAACCAAACATTTTGAAAAAAAAAATCATTTTTTATATTTTAACCTTCTGTATCTATCGTTAAAATTTAGGAATTTATACATTTAATAAAGAAATATAAACTGAAATTTACATCATGTTTCCTCAAACAAAAATTCATACATTTCAGTAAAAAAAAATAAAAAATTAAAGTATACTACTTGAAACAGTCTGAAAAATGTTACGTTTATGGTATTTTTTACAATAATTTTAATATTTTTAGACATTTCATTTAAAAATCAATTCCTACTGTGTTGAAAGGTAATTTATTTTATAAAGAATGCTGACAAAATATTATTAAAATGAAATTTTAACGGGTGATGCTAGTCCTTTTTGAAAAGAGAACAATTTTAAAGGAATAAATATTTATCTCCGTGTATTAATGTAATGCTACCCTTCATTTGTTTTAGAAAAAAATAATACAAACAAAAAATAATATTTTACGTAAAATTACTGACATTTATTTTGTGAAGTTAAAGTAATTTTCAAAAAGTTGATGAGTTATAATTTCATTTCCTATTAACTAAATGTATCTTTAAAATAACTTAAATTCTCCAGAAAGATAAATACATACAATTATTTAGCATTATTTAATTAAAACATTTTGATCAATGTTACATCATTTAGCATTCAGAACAGGAAGTTTATTTAAATGCATTTGAAAATCATGGCACTTATGAGAGAGAAACCGCATTAGTTATTTGGGTGAAGCAGATTTACACCAATTCATGTAAATTTATTGCATAATTTGTTTTATTTAGAAATGTAAAGCTAGACTAGAGGATAATATTTGTTTTGCGGTAAACTGTAGCAGCCTGAGATTCATTAAGTCGAACTGTTTAATTCTTAATTTGAAGAAAGCTGTTGAATTAAAAATTAAAAATTATCTTATACCTGTATTTAAAACTGCATGTTTAATAAATCTTTAATGGTTGATTATTTTTCCTTTTCCCAACAAAATCATCGTTGACGAATAGGAGATGTTTCAGCAATGAACTAACTATACGGTTGTAATAAAATTGAATTGTTAAAATTTGCCAGTAGAATGATGAAATTAATTATATTTTGAATTCATTTTTGAAATTGAAATTTGTACAGCAAAAATGATAATACCAATCGATCAATAGATGAAAAATGTTTATTTAAGTGAAATGTATGATAATAAAAGCGTTTCTTTTTTTAATTTATCCGTAAACCGAAAGAAAGAAAGAAAAAAAAAGAGTGCGTTTTAAAAAAATAGAGGAGAAGGTCCAAATATCGAGTGGGGTCCAAATACCGGCTAGTAGGTGTTCTGAAAACAGAGCGCAGTGCAGCCTAGCAGCGATAGGCAGAGTTTCTACTTTTAATTGAGAGAAGAATGCATGGCAGTATGTCACTAAAGTCTGTCTAATTTACAAATAATAAGTGCAAAAGTGTCGACACGACGAAATCTGGGATATCAAATGTTTTTCAGATATGTGTTTCTCATTTTAAAAAATACTGATCGTATATTGGCCTGAATTGTCGAGTAAATTGTTATTTAGACATATTCAGCTGCTAAATGCCTGACGCAAGTTATTGGTATTTTACTATGTGAATGAATAATACCGGTTTTAATTTAACTATAGCAGTAGTCCAAAAATCGTCCACCCAATGTAATCTAAATGCCGCCAACCGGCATTTGGACCTTCTCCTGTATTTTAAGAAACGTATATTAGTATTCAACAATATATTCATAATTCTAAATCAATATTTATAAAATTTCCAATTGGTTTTTTTAATATTTTTAATCAGGATTATTTTACAAAAATGTTTACAACGAATATTTCCATTAGAAAAAAAAAGTAAAATTTTTGTTTTTGTATTATGTTAATACAGGGAAATGCATATTTGCATTTTTAATATTCTGATAACTTAACGATAAACTAATAAATGCTAACTGCTTAGTAACATTAAACATAATAATAATGAAATTATAAAAATTTTCCAAGAATGGAAATCCAAAATTTTCAGAAATTTAAAACGTATACAAATAGTCTTTAATTTATTATTATCACGGTACAAGAATATAAAGTTGTAAAATTTTGCTATACTAAAAATAACTTTAACACATTCAATGTACTAACAATTACTGATACTAAAAGAAAAATGATTTATATATGCGTATGTAAAATTTTGGTTTTTTTTATATTTGCCAGGCATTTTTCAAAACGGTTCAAAAGACATGCAAATTGAAAAACAAAGCATTCTTTCTTCAAAAGGAAATCTTTATAAGCGAAAAAATTGTATTGTGAAACAAAGGAAAAAAAACAAGGAAGAAAAATTTTGCTTGCTTTTACATTATTTAAACAAGAGTTATCTAAACAATGAGAAATATAAAGCATATATATTTTTTTAAACTGTTTAATATTACATGATATATCTTTTTCCAAAAAAATGTTTTTTTTTTTAAATTGAACAGTTATAATAAATATAATATTCTATTTATGTTTATTTTTTGAAATTTACATGATTAATTAAAACTAGTGCGCACCATCTGCGTAAATATAAAACATGATTTACAAAGAAAGGAGAAACACATCTATATTTTTTAGTCACTTTTAAATTGTTCATTTTTTAAAATAAAATTCTTTACAGTTTATAAAAGACTGGGCAATTTAAAATAAGAAGCAAATAAAAAAGGTACACATTATTTGCACATTTTTTTACTTTTTGCATTTCACTAGCATTACATTTAAAAATAAATTATGACAATACATTTACTACCTCAATAAATGTGGTTGTTTATTATTAGGTAGAAATATTTATCTATATGTAAATTGATGAAGATTGTTTCCAATAATTAATTAGATTAAGATATAATCATTACAAAAAATTTCTACGCATGTATCTTCAAATATTTTACAATGTTTTGTTCATATACCGGTTAAATATCTAGAAAAGTTATTTCAACGTAAAATGTTGAGAAATGTATTAAAAGATCTTAATAAAAAACCTTTATTTTACTTTAATATAGATAAACATTCGAAACATGTATATGCATATCTTTAAAACTCCTAAAATGTTGTAACATTAGTTGCTTCGTAATTTCTATAAAGTTAAAAATATTTCTTTATGAATGATCAATTAAATCAATTCAGTATTATAAAAAAATGATTCTTATCAGAAAAAATAAATATTGTGTACACAAATTATGCCTTGATTCTATTCAATAAAAAAAATATATCTGTGTTTGCCATTTTGGTATTTCTAAAAAAATATATAACTTAATTTGAAAAATTTAACAATTAACATCATACGTATATATTATAATTCAATATGCAAAATTTACTTTTGAGATTTTTTAAATCATTTTCTGTAATTTGCAATGACTGCAACAGTTATATCACTGACCAATGTTATTCTTTAGGTGTTATGCTGACATTTTCTTCTTTTGATAATCATATATTTGGTACGAATAACGCCTTAGTAGGAAACGTTTAGAAAACAATTTTCTTTTGAATGTTATGTTAATGTAAAAGGTTCAAGAATATATTTAACAAAATATACTTTTATCATAATATTCACGCTTTCATTTTACTTTAAAATACTTAAATATCAATACAAAATATACGTAATTTTATAGAATTTAAATTTGCGTAATGTTTGAGACTTTATCACTTTTGTTAATATTAACTAACTTTTAAAATATAATCATTTAAATCATGTCAGATTTTTAAAAGTAATCCATAGCAGATAAAACAAACATTGTGAACCCATTTTATATCTTCGCTGTCTTCAATTTTATTCATAAATACGTTAGTAATTTTTTTCCCGTTTAATTAAAAGCAAAACAAATTTTCTAAAACATAACAACGAAACAAAAATACATAAATGCTTCATTTTAAAATTATTTTTGATAACGAGACAAAAGGTGCAACATAAAGACGATTTTAAGAAAAATTCCTTTTTGCATGCATTGAATCTTGTGTCACTGCATTTTGCCAGATTATGATAAAAAAAGTTAAATATAATCAACTCATTCTTATATTCTAAATTTAAACGAAATAATAAAATTTCCTATTTAGCAATATATTTAAAATAATCAATTTTCCATTAATTTATTTCTTAAGTATCTAGTTGGAAAATATAAAAAAAATCACAAAGTCTTTCACTTTTATCTCTTACAGAACAATATGCAAATTTACTCTTGAATACATCATCTTTCTACACCGACTATCGCAATTGGTTTAAATTTAGATTATATAGTAATTATTACCACTAGTGTAATAAATGACAATAAGTGACAATTATAAAATCACTACTTGAGTTTAGATAGAATGTACGAAAATATTCAATACGAAAATATTTAAAGGAAATCACCGAAAATGTTTAAGAGATATTTTTATTATTATTAAATTATACTATTTATGATCTCGTTCCAAGTTCCAAATTTAACCTTACAAGAAAAGAAATAAATATTGTTTGTTAGTGTGTATCAAATAATTCTCGTTTTTGATTCCTTACAGATTTATTTAAGCTTATATAAATCATGCCATGAGGCGTGTTTATTGTGTCTTATTTCCTCTGACAGTTTTCGGATGCTAGTGGTTGGATTCTCTTCTATTTTTGTCTTCAAGGGTCAAAAATCAGAACTGGTGGCCGTCCCTTTTGGGTTTAGTTTCAAAGCTGAAGTCTCCTCTTTTAAAATGATTGAATCTGTTATGAACTGGTTGCACGCTAATCCTGTCCTGGCCTCCAATTACACGAATTTTACGGAAAGCGTCAATGGCTTTAAAGTCTAGTTTGAAAAAATGCCTTAAGATGCATAAAATCTCAACATTCGTACAACCAGAAAAAAGTTTTGTTGAATCAACAAAAATTTGGTTGACCCAACAAAATTTTTGTTTAAATATAGGTCAATGGAAATTTTGTTTGAATCAACATTTTTTTTTTTTTTCAATTCCAAAAAAAAAATTTGTATCGTCAGCAAAAAATGTTTTGTTAATTCAAGTAAAATGGTTCAATTTTACTTGAATTTTGCTAAAACAACAAAAATGTACTCAACAAAACATGTTTTGTAGTTTTAATCAATTCCTTTCTCTGGGTGTATCACCCACGATGGGACATAAAAATGAAAGAAAGAAGTCTTGATGTTTATAGAATATATAGGGAGATATATCCTCTTAAATAACATTGTATGTTCAATAATAGGGGTGAGAAAGTACCAGCTACAGGCTTTGGTATACAAAAATTCTTCTGATACACCCTATAATTATTATGTTTATTTAATTGTTTACTTTAAAATTAAAAATATTTAACTAGAACTAAACTTTTCATCACATTTTACATTATTAATACATATATAAATACATCAAAAAGATTATTTTTTATTTTATGACCATCCATAATTTCTGTATTTATATGTTTCAATTAAGTGTAAAGCACTCAAAGAAGCCAAAATTTATAAGGTTTTTTTTAGTAATTTTGTTTTAAATTTCACTTGTATGCTTATTTTGTAAATGGATTATATATAAACATTTTTACTTATTATAAAAATATTTCTTATACACAAGAATATATTTATACATAAAACATCAATTAAATAAATTTGAGTATGTTTCAATTACTTAAATATATATTTCATTTAACGACAAAAAAGTGAAAAATATGCTCTTTTCAGGGAAATTTTCTGTTCCGAATTTTACTTTCCCACATTTTTAAGATATGAAAAAAAATTGAAAACAGTATTATGTATTACAACACTAGGACTTCCCTTAAAGGGATTAGTCTGAGTGATATTGCTGAGAACATAGGGTTAATAATTACAATATAAAGAAAAAGAGCAAATTAAATGATAGAATTACAAAATATCATATATAAATTCATATACACTGTTAAAAAAAATAGAAAAGAAGTATCGATCATCAGATGTGTTGTCATATTTTTTTTTAACATGTGGCAAATAATCTCATTTTCTTAAGCGCGTATTGCGTAAAACTTGGAAAAAAAACGCCGGATCTTTTAAAACGCCAAGCTTTTTAAAGTTACGTAATTGGATTTGCAGCCAATATATTATTCTATCAAGCGTGGCTTAACGCAAATTTAATTTCATTGTTGCACCTTTTTTTGTGTGTGAATTAAAAAAATTTCTTCCTTGATTATATATCTATTATTTGTATAACAGTTTATAGAAACTCTTACACTTCAAACCACATTGATAGCATGCTTTGCTACAAACCAGATTGAAAAACTATAGTCTAAATTACTATTAAAGTATACAAAAAATCTTTCGATGACTTCTGTATAATAACTTTTACATTAAATCTCCATTTCGGCAAAATTGAAAAATTATATATATTTCAAAGTTAAGCTTAACAGATACGTCTTGATTATTCTCTAGGAGGTCTGCCCCAGCGCCTTTACTGCGCCAATCCGCAGACTTTTCTTTTGCCTGTCTGTCTGTCTCTCCACAATCTGTCTGTTTCCTTATCCGTTCTCCTGCCCGTCTCTCTAACCGATTGTCTATCTCTCTACACGTCTCGCTACCTGTCTCTATATTTCTCTACCGGTCTCGCTATCCGCCAATCTATTTCTCTAACCGTCTGTCTATCCGTCCTACTACTTGTATGTCTAGCCATGTTTCTATCCACTTCGCTACCCATTTGTCTATCTGTCTCACAACTTGTCTATCTGTCTCTCTACCCGTCTGGCTATACGCCTCTCTACCCATCTCCGTACCCATCTACTGTTTCTTTACTCGTCTGTATACCCGTCTCACTATCCGTCTGTTTTTGTACCCGTCTCTTTACCCGTATCGCTACCAATCTCATTACCCGTCAGTCAACTCGTCTCTGTACTCATCTCTCTACTCGTCTCGCAACCTTTCTCGCTACATTCCTGTCTTAAGGTGTAGCTACCCGTCTCGTGACCCATCTCGCTACCCCTCTGTCAACCCTCTTTTTACCTTTCTCTCTGCCGCCTGTCTATTCGTTTCTCTACCCGTCAGCCTACCTATGTCGCTACTCGTCTCTCTACCCATCTCACTACCCGTCTGTCTACCCGTTTGTTTACTCGTCTTTCTACCTCTCGCCACCTCTTCTCAATATTTAAACAATTCATTTAATATACAGAAGCCGTTTATCAGTTATTAAATGCAAACAGAAGTAATTTATCTAATAAGTGTAATCAGATGCAATTTTTTTAAAAATACATACATAAACCTGAATAATAATTCATCAGTTTTGTGTTCATAGTTGTTTATATCATTTGACAGTAAATCTCAACTTCTTAAACCTGAATTGTCTCAAGCTTTTTAAAAAAACCACAAGGTCTGTACAACTGCAAAGTACCCTGAGGGCTTTATTAGCTACATGTTATTAAGTTAAGTGAAATTTTAGTTATCGCGTTTGCAGCCAATTGCTTATGTCAGAAAGCGTGACGTAACGCCATTTTAAATTCATTACTCTAACATTTTTTTTTTTTGGGGGGGGAGGAGGGTTTTAAATATATACATTTAAATTAAAACTTTTGCCTCCATGCCATTAGTGTTGTTTGTATTATTAACTAATACCTTGTAGAACGAGCTTCATTTGAAACAAATGTAAAAGACTTTTTTTTACAGTTTTTTGAGGAGAAACTTTCGTAATTGGGCCCAAAGGCAATCGGAGCATTTAATATCATTATTGTAACTCTTATAGAGTTAAAACAATATTGTTGCTAGCTTTACTCTTGTTTGAGACCAGCCTTGCCTGTGTATCTGAATGGGGAAAAGTTTCGTATCCGATGTCGGTTGGCGAAAAAAATTTAAAATGGTGCCAAAAGGTAGTTTTAGCATCTTACAAAATTTTTCAAGAGAGCGGTAAAACATGTTTTTCAAATATTTACAAACATACGTTTATTAAAGCATGTTTTTGCACAATCTTAAAAATTTAAGCACGATACTAAAATAAAATTTTATCGCCATATTCGATATTTTAATAAGTAATGAAAATACACAAACAAACTTATTTAACAAACCTAAGAGGCATTTTTGTGATAAATAATTGTTACTGTCAGGGGGGTAAATTGTAAACAATTAATAAACGGCTAGTAAATAATATAAATAGCATTTAAAATCTAAAAATGGAGAAGTGGTCCGTATAAAAATGCAAAACATAACACTATACGCTTGATATATGTAAATCTTTTTTTTATTTTTTAATATTTCTGAAGGCACAGATAAAAAAGTAAAGATCTCTTTTCCAAATGTCATTACAATTTAATATATATATATATATATATATATATATATATATATATATACAAAATAGAAAAATATCTGCAAAAAAATATATTTACATAATACTACATCTGCAAAAAAATAAGATTTAGAAAAAGTAAGACAAATTCTGCAGATCCCAACAATCACATCGAAAAACTTATCACCAAAAAAGAACTCGCCAAATCTTACGGCACAGGAGATTTATTTTTCCTTCTGAATGCAGAATATTATTTTTTTTTCTTGTACGATGGGTGATTATAATATAATTGTTTCATTTCACATACTACATACTTTTTGATATATTGGTACTTTTATGTTATCCTGGCGCAGTTGATAAATCGTCAACTATTGTTCCTATAACATTTTCATATTGAATTTATTTCATTTAAATATAAACCTCTCGCTCATTTAATTTAAAATACATGCTTTTCATTAATCCCATTTAAAATGCTAAAAAGAGAAAAAAAAAGAAATAATGCCATAAATCGAAACATTTTATTTAAACACCAAATATATATATTTTTTTAATTTACACACGCGAAATAAAAAAAGCTGCTATTGCTGAGATTTGCGCCAAATCTCTAATACCAAGTCTACCAAGTTATTGCGGGCTTTTTCTTTCAAACAAAAAAAAATTTCAAATTAATTTTCGATTTCTACTAAATTGAAATATATTTTATTGTGTTGAATATTAGTGCGTGTATATTTTTTTGCTCCATGTACTCCATGAACTTTTCAATTCCGATTGTCTACGAAAATCTCCCGCCGGTGAAACTGACGTACGCACAAAATTTTCGTGACGTATGTACTTTAATTGTGCTTTTTTATCTATTTTTTTAATATAATTTCCAAACGGTTTGACATTTATTCTTGGTAATAAATAGACGTCGTTGTCACCTTTATAGGTACCTGCTGTAAAAATTTGAACGAAATTCGTTAAATATTTTTTGAGTTGTGCTTGACGAAAGGTTTTAATATCCATCGTAGCTATATATGGGGCAAAGTAATACTGCGCTGTGTATGAGTCTTCGTTGCACTCAGACAATTAACATATTTTTCATAAATGATTAATTTTGTCGGCCAATTTAGAAAGCATGCTTCCAGCAAGAATGACCTGTTATAGAAGCACTGTTCTATAACAGGTCATGATAATCAGTCGACATGATACAAAATCACTGAGACGACATGAAGGCTATGGATTTGCCTAATCTAAATGCGGTTTAATGAAAATTGAATTATATTCAATGTTTTTGTACCTGCAAACTGTTTTCCACAACATATTCTTTAGAAAAGAAATATTTTTCTGAATGATGAAGAAATGAAAAAGAAATTTTATTATTTATTAAATCAACCGAAGGTAACCGACAGGTATACGATTTTTATGCTAAAATGCACCTTAACACAAGAAATACTTAAGATGTTAAAAACGTAAATATGTATTTTTTATAGGAAGATATTTTGAGTTTTCAAATGAAATTTACATTAATGCAACTACTTGAAACGAGTTTGGAAAACACAGACAAAAGAGATGTATGTAAAAATTTAAATTGAAAAATAACCCGAAGACGTTTTTGAATAGATTTTTATTCAACAGATTTGAAATGTAGATACATTTTAGCCAAAAGGAAATTCACTGGATAAAAAGATTCTGTGTTTTACGCTTGCATTACTTTACGGCTAGGAATTGAGAAAGAGACATACCGATTTATTTTTCTTTGGAAATGTATGTAAAACTTTGAATTTGTATTTTTAAGTTATTTGTTAATTCTGAATATACCCTATGCTTTTGATTATATAACTGATTTAATAATGACACTTTTTGAAATAAATTTTCTATATCTTTGATTAAATATTCTTAATAAATTTCTATTAAAATAATTCAAATGGCATTGTTTATTACACACGGCATTGTTTATTCAAAAACAAAGAGCAGTAATTTCCACAATTTTAATTACATCCTGCTTTTTAAGTATTGCAATATAAAATTCTGCTTTAGTAATTTTATATGTGACATCAGTTGTGAAATTTATCAATATGTAGCGAGTTTAGATATTATTGTTAGTAGGGTTTTTATTTAATTATTCTGTAATAGAAAGCTGTAGAGAAGTATTAATAAAACTAGGGGATCCAACCTGGGATTCCGAGACTACAGATTATATTAGAAAATCATTCTTTTTAGTACTTTCTTCTATTTTGGGTCTATCTGTCTGTGATAAAAATTTTGTGGGCGCTCTATCTCAAGAACTAACACACGGAATTTAACAAAACTTTAGATTCAGTTACATTTTGATATTGAACGGTTATGATTAGTGTTTGGTGTAAATCATCCATCTGATGGCGCTGCTACACTGCATTTTTCACGATTTCCGCAACAGCTATGGCTCAAAAACTAATGCACGGATTGTTATCAAACTTCAGATTCAATTATACTATACATAAGTTGTTTGTATTGGGTTATGTGCATACCGCCCAACAAGTGGCGCTGCCATGCTGCTTTTTTTACAATTTTCAAGATAGCCATATCTCAATAACTGATGTACGGAATTTAATAAAACTTTAGATTCAGTTTGATCTTAATATAAATTGGAACTGATTCGTGTTTGGTAAATCACCCAACAGGTGGCACTGCTATGCTGAATTTTGCACGATTTCTGCAATAGCTGTATCTTAAGAACGAAAGCAAGTATTTTCATCAAATTTCAAATTCACTTAGACGTTGATAACAGTTGTTACAGATTAGGTTTTGGAGTAAATAGCCAACCAGGTGACGCTGCTATATTGAATTTTTCAGAATTTACATTATTATATATGTATTATCTTAAGAATTAATGCAAGGAATTTCATTATTTAATGATTAAAACCAGAAAGAAACGCTTAGCTATTTATATTCTTTTAAGTGACAACCGGTTATTATTTTGTAATCGGGCTACAAATGATAGAGACAGATTTAAAAATATATATATTTTTTAAAACCATAAAAATTCAGTAAATCGAGAAACAATTTTCAAGCAAATTGTTTTTAAAAGATTGTTTGTTTTTCTATTCGACGATGGGAAAATTGAAATTGTGCGATAGTTAAAAATTCAAAGTTATTGCAGTAAAAGATAAATTTATGAGTTAGGTATTATCAGGTGTCACGTAAGCGTTATTCGTGGACATTTTCTTTTTGTTTATAACATACATATGGAATCACATTTCAATGTCGGAATGATTTAAAGAAATGCTGCTCGGTTAAGTCATACGCAAAAAGTGTTCACATATTAGAAAATATTGACTTGCCCATTTTTAAATAGAGTTAATGCTGCGAAATACATGAAATGTACATCCCGTACATCAAATGGACATCCCACGGACACGCACATCTTTCATACTTTAAAGCCTTAAAATACACATCTTTTTTTATTTTTTCGTGTTCAAATTTACGGTATGGTATTGATGAAATTTCAGCATTTTCCCAGAGATTGCAACTAAGGGATATTTTCATAAAAGTTAATTATGTTTTATTTTATATGACAATGTCAGATTTTCTCTTTATTTCCCCGGAGCTTGTTGAAGAATATTTGAAATATTTTTTATTAAATAAACTATAACATAGATATCGTCTCTGTCTAATGCATTTCGTAATGACAAAAAATCTACGTATATTTGTATTTCTAAATATTCATACAATATAAATATCGACGTTGAAAAAAAATCTTGTGTTGTTTTAAGGCAAAATTATTTTTCTTAAAACATTACTTTGTATTCAAACATGGTAAGAAAAATGTGTAGATAGCAATTGAAAATCACTTATATGAAATTTTTATCTATAAATCATCCTTTTTTTAGACGTTTAATAGCTAGCAATATTTGCTACAGTACACGGATATCTTTGTGGGTACACTAAACGACATTTTCAAAACTGAGCAAAAAATACTCAAATCTGAGAATGTCACATAGTCAAAATGGCTCCGAATCAAAATTACTCCAATTTGAAACATGTATATACTCATTTCTGAAAACATGCACACACTCAAGAATAAACATCCTTTGCTCATTTTTGAGTATTTCCATGTTTCAAAAATGAGTACGAAAAGACCTATATGTGATCATTTTTTAGTATGTCCATGTTTCAAAAGTGCGTATGAACTGACTTCTATATGAGCAGTTTTGAGTATGTCCATGTTTCAATATTCTGAGTATTTCTGGTATTTCAGAATTGAAAACATCGATTTACTCAAATTTTAGAAGGTCATTTTTCTCAGTGTAGTGTCTTTATGATTGTTTTAAACATCTGATACTTGCAGACAGTTATACAACATATTTTTGAAACTTTTAAATACTTGTAGTATAAAGAATAACTAGTTATTCATAATTATGAAAGAATCAAGAATACGTTTCTGATAGCTTAGACGTACATAAAAGTTTGGAGCTGTTATTTAAAAGTCTTTATATATATATACTGTGAAATTTTACGCATATCTATAAAAGTGTTTTGAAAAAGTACGATGACGAAATGCATATACTTAAACTTTTACGTGGAAAAAAATGATGCATTCAAATTAGTGAAATTACGAAAAATACACAAATCATACGTAAGGAAAAAAGTTACAATAATGTATGGTATTTAGGGGTGTAAATCCCGAAAAGATATCTACAAAAAAATGTTATATTGGATAACTGTATACTATTCGCACAGTTTTCATTTTTTAATTCATGCAATATTCATATTGATTTTTAAATCTTAAATTATATTCATAGGATTTTATGTACTTTTTACTGAAATAAAATTTTATTTCCACGCGTTGGTAGTTACAGAAAATAAACATGCAATTTTTTTAAGATTACCATCTTAAGAAAAACATGCTGTGTTCTTGATTATCAAAGGTTGTTTTTGTAAAACCTTAAAAAAATAATTATTTAAACAAAATATAGTATTTTAAAAAAGTTAAGTATTTTCCAAATACCATATTAATGCAGATTTATCGTTCGTAGGATAATTAATCCAATCCATCTTTTTCTTTTGTTCAAATATTTTTAAAATGTCATTAATTTTAAATATAATAAATTGTATAAAACACATCTTCAAAAATCTATAATAACAGATGTGATTTTTTTTTTAAAGTTCGCAAATGTTTTTAAAGCGGAGGGATACCTTTTTCCTCGCAGTTTCTTTGTTTTTTGTTATCTTACTATTGAAGTATTAAAAAACATATTTTAGTAACCGTTTTTTTTTTAAATGTAAGATTGAAATCAGTATGTTCTTTATGAAGAATTAAAAAAAAAACACTAACTTAAAAAGTCTTACAAATAATATAATAAAAGCATTTGTTAACTTTAAATTAAAGTATAATTACTGCTTAAAGTCATAAAAACATAACACAAAAGACTTAAAAATATCTTTTAATATATAGATATTTCATGCGCTCAAACGACAGATTCTTCAAGATCAAAATCAGAAATAAACTATTTTCGCAAAGGTTTTGATTTACATTACTTACATTACTTACTTACATTATCGATTTCAAAAACTTTGCGAAAATAGTTTATTTATCATTTGATCTTGAAGAAGACGTCGTTAGAGCCCGTGAAACATGTGTCATTATATATTAAAAAGGCATTATATATTAAAAGGTATTTTTAAGCCTTTTGGGTTAAGTTTTTAACACTTTAAGCACTAATTACATTTTAATTTAAAAAGTCTTATTTTTGAAAATAAAAAGTTTATATAAAAAAAAAATCTAGACTTACGGATTATCTATTTATTCCTTTATTTATGGTATTCGTTTCAACGAAAAGAATGGAAGTGAAAACAAGAACGAAAAATCTTGGATTCAGCATATATTATGAAACACTTTTTAACACATGCAGAATGCTGTAAGAAAACTTCACTATTTAATAAGGTGAAGTCTAAAAAAGCAATTTGGAAAACGCATATCGCATTTGATTATCCAATTTCTACAATTATCACCAATAGTCGAAAAAAATATCCAAAATTGTTTGTGCAGCTATGTACATGATCTATAGTTTTATACTAAACAGTATGCTAAAAGATCTGTTAAAGGTATGACACAGTTGAAAATTCCCATTCAGCAATTTATGTGAAGAAACGGAAATGTACCTTAGAACTTTTATGCATCATTGTATCTGATCCATAGAATTTATGCACATCAAGTAATAAGCAAAAAAAAAGTTACATTGAAAAACGCGTACCACAAATGTTAACGCATTTCTAGCAATTATTGTTCATAAGCAGTATTGCAGCCAGTTTCTTTTGTTTTCCTGTAAATGGCCGATAATTTCTATGCACACTGTATTCTACAGAACACCGCAGTGATATATATAAATTTCAATATGTTTAAAAGAGCTATGAACAACCTTATTTTATAATAAGAATTTTGAAGTGCAGTTCAATGATATATATCAATTTCAATATATTTGAAATAGCGTAATATCATTAAAACACACCGCAAACGATTTTTCCCCATAGACCGTAATGTAAGAGAATTCATTTCACTGTCCCTGTAAACGAATCGTAAATGCTACACACTTCATTTTTAATACTGAACATACCATAATAAACACCAATAACATATATAAATTGCATGGCAATCTGACAATTTTCACGTGTTTTGGAGCACGGACAGGCGGCAGACATGCACATAGATGGACACACGGCCTACAGATAGTCGGACATACAGACAAACCGAATTCATAAACATTTTTCAACCATGTGGAAAAGTGATAAAAAAAAGCTAAATATTGTTTCTTTAAAAATAAGATGTTAATTAATTTATCAATTGAATAGTGTATTATGTTATTTAAATTTCTGCTTTTAATTTAAATTACTTTTAAACAGAAATAAAATCTAATTGAAGCACACATAAAAGATAACGGTACATACCTTGATAGTTAAACTGAAATAATATATAGTTGTATTAAGAAGGTTACACGTTTCGAACGGTGTATACTTATTGCAAATAGAAAGAACCTTTTATTTCATTGAAATCTTAATATTATGCTATTTTTAAAGAAAAAAACTACAACTTACACAAAAAAAACTTTATTAAAATTTATAATAAAAACACATCTTATTTAATCTCCAAATGGGTATAAGAAAGGGGGAAACTGAATTACTTCCCATATTGAATCTCTTTAACACTAGAACTACCATGAGCCGTCATTTTGACGGTTACCAAATGAATATATTCCGATTCGAAACAGAAATTTCGTTTTAAAATAAATTAAACATAAAACTCACAGAAATACGTTAAATGAATAAGTTAAGTAGTTATAAATAAATTTTCTGTTGTGAAATAGTTTTAAAAAACTTGAGTAAAATTTCCGACCACTCTAGTGTTAACAGCGATAGTTAGAATAATAGTTTGTTACAAGTTAATTAGCGGCGATCCGAGCACCGAATGTCCAAAAATTCCTACTGTCAGCATGTCAGGTGACTTTTTATAGCTGATCATTTATATACATCTTGAAGGTTCGCGCTCATAGACTTATGTGTTGCTAACTCTAGTGGCGCTTTGACGTAATAGTAGTTAGGGAAAATAATTCTTTTCCATACGCGAAAATATTCTAAAACAACGTTTAGTAAAAATCTAATATTTAAACAATGCGTTACGAATATATTGTTAATATGCATTCTACAATATCTTTTAAAGTAAGGCAATTTTTAAACAATAAGTGTGTTGTAAATTAAACTATTTCACAAGCGAAATAGCAAGTTAGTTTGGAAAGTTAGTTTGAAATCATATATAAATAAATGCATTGTTTCTATTTAAAATTTTGTTTCAAATATTTTTTTCAATTCAGCAGAAAAACCTATTCCAGTCAACATATTTTTCAAATTTTCAGTCAGTTTTTCTATTTGGAATTCGCATACTGGTCATGAATAATTCACTAAACTGCTTCGGAGTAAGTGTTTGGGGAGATATATATTAAGTCTTTCAATAAGTATGAGACATTATTTAAACAACTTAATAAGAAATTAACCATGTATCAGTACATTCTACAAGTATTTTACGTATCACTCACCGAAGAATACGTCATATAAAAAAAAACATAATAATTTTCATAATCATATTCAATTTTCATAATACATTTTTGTCTATGAAATATTGAAGTATTTTAACTGAACATAAAATGTAGTAAAATCGTATGCTTGGAATGTTCCCAGCAAATGGTCAGGTACGTTTTGAACGTTAAGTATTTACTAAAATTTCTAATAGAATAATTTATGAGATATTTTACATGTTTTTTTTTTTCAATATATTTTACGTAACACTCACTGAAGAAATATGTCATAAAAAAAAAAAAAAAAAAAAAAAAAAAAAAAAAAAAAAAAAACTTGATAATTTCATAATTATATTCAATTTTCATAATACATTTTTTTCTATGAAATATTGAAGTATTTTAACTGAACATAAAATGTAGTAAAAACGTATGCTTTGAATGTTTCCAGTATATGGTCAGTTACGTTTGGAACGTTACGTATTTGATAAAATTTCTAATAGAATAATGTATGAGAACATTCACATGTTTTTTTTTCAACATATTTTACGTATCACTCACCGAAGAATACGTCATATAAAAAATAGCATAATAATTTTCATGATCATATTCAATTTTCATAATATTTTTTTTTTCTATGAAACAATGAAGTATTTTAACTGGAACATAAAATTCAGTAAAATCGTATGCTTTGAACGTTCCCAGCATATGACCAGGTACGTTTGGAACGTTAAATATTTGCTAAAATTTCTAATAGAATATTTAAACAGCCTTACTCATTTAAATTTTTTTTTTTTCAGAAATACGTAATATCTATTGGTTTTTAAACATAAACAAATGAATATTTTTCAGAATTGTTGCAGTGAATCATATATAAAACTAGCGTAAATTAACTATGTCAGTTAAAACTGTATACACACTTAGACAAATTTTAACCAATTAAAACCAGCTACTTAAAAAAAAAAAAAAAAAAAAAAAAAAAAAAAAAAAAAAAAGTACTTTGAATAAAGTTCAAAAGATTGGAATTATTTTTTAACGTAAGCAAAAATAATTTAATGAATATTAAATTGGAGAATTTTATGTAAAATCATTCACAATATAAAATGTCAAAATTTCTTTAAAATGTATGTGAACATTTTTGTATAATCGTGCATGAAATTTTGAAGTGATTGTCCTGAAGAAGTTGATGTTGCCGTATCCCTTGTTCTAATAACGGTTTAATTCATATATTTTTTAGAATATTGCAGATAAGTTAGATGTTGATACGACCAATTGTTTTTTTAAATATTCCTTTTTTAATTAATGGTACTTGTCACTTTATAAAATACACGCAAATTTAAATTAAATCTTGAATAATAGAGATGGAAATCGCCTACCAGTAAATCGCATTCAAAGAAAGAGTCAGACTGTGGACATATGGACCTCTATTTCACTAAATATTGTACAATTAATACTATAAACTATTAATTTCCCCTAAATGTAATAATATTGAGTAATATTTTATAGGTACCTTCATCTATATTTTTTTGCTTTCAATTTCTATTATTCATATTAATTATTTCTTAGCTTACTTTTTTATTATATCCCTCAAGTTATTCAGGTCCTGATGTAAGAATCTTCTTATTTTAAATTAGGTCACCATTCTTTGAAAACTAAGATGTAAACTTATTTTCTCTTGTAAGATTATTTTCTCTTGCTTTCAACTTATATTATTCATATTAATTATTTCTCCGATTACTTTTTTATTATATTAATCAGTTATTCAGGTCCTGATGTAAGAATCTTCTTGTTTTAAATCAGGTCGCCATTCTTTGAAAACTAAGATGTAAACTTATTTTCTCTTGTTCTGTACGAAGTAGTAAATGTTTAATGGGGTAAAAAAGTGTTATTATGTTATCCTGTTGTCTAAAATGTCACCAGATTCCCCTTTAACAATTTTAAGTCTCATATTAAATCGTAAACTTCAGTTTGTAATTTTAAAAGACAGACCATAAATTATCTACAGTGTGATAAATGCCAAGTTTGTGAAATAAGTGTATCCGAGTTCGTAGTACCCCATTTTTTATTACGATTTTTAAATTTTGTTATAAATAGTATATTAAGGGCAGGTAAAATTATCTATTAAAAACTATATAAAACTATTTTTTAATCATTGTAAACAAGCGTAATCAGTCTTTAGAAGTAAAAGAAATGTGTTGAAATGGAACATAAATGTAATTAAATGGATATATATTTAACTTTTATAAAAAGTTCTTTCATTCATTTCTAATACAGAATAAATATATGTAATATTTATTCTCAATAATATAGTTGCGTGACTCGACCCGCAGCAATATTTTCAATTATGCATGAGCAGTGTGGGGGATCCAGAACTTTTAAAACGTGCCTAGAATAAAATTTTCATTCGAAAATGCAAAAATACTTCATAATGTAGAGTGAAAATTTTTAACACATTTGGAAATAATTTGCTTAAATTTATTCCATGTTCAAAGTAAAGTTAATTTTAAAATATTGGCTGAAATAGATGACGAGATTCTACAACAGTCCATTTGTTTTAAATTCATCTATAATTTAACATTTGATTATTTTAATTCAGTATTTTCAAACTTTTTTGATTGGTGGAGCTATTTTCAGAATGAATTTCTACGCCAAAATATCCGAGTCGTACATTACACTATGTCGTACTACTTATTAATGTTTAAAATCTATGTCATGGAGCAGATTAAAAGAAAATAGTAATAAAATATAAATGAAAGCCATAATAGTAAAAGTTGTAGCAAAATATAAAGTTAAATTATATATATTTAAAATATTACACGTTTTTTTTTTCAGAAAAAATATAATTTATAAAATTCGAAATTTACCATAAATAATTAACTGGTTTTAACTGTCACTAATACACATTATAATACTAGATCAATTTTTGGCACAATTATTCATAGTGGTAAAGAAATCATATGAGATGTATTTTTCCAAACTGAGCGAAAAAGTCCGGGCCAGAATTTGGAACCAGGGATCTCTTGGCTGAAGCTGCAATGCTCTACCTACTGAGAATTCCCGGATAAATATGGTGAAACTAATTCACCCTGTTAAACATATTGATCATAGCATCTGGTCTGATATCTGAATCAGCTCAAGAGAATAAATCGCAGGTAATGGTCACTTCCAGTAAACGCTGAAAACGTGATTGCACTAGATTAATTTTTGAGACAATTATTCAAATTGGTAAAGAAATCATATGAGATGCGATTTTCCAAACTAAGCAAAAAGTCCGTGTCAGGATTCAAACCAGGGATCTCTCGGCTGAAGCTGCGGATCTCTACCAACAAATGAGCTCTACCAAGAATGCTCTACCAACTGAGCAATCCCGGACGAACATGGCGGAACTAATTCAACCAGTTAACCTTATTGATCTTAACATCTGGTCTGACATCTGAATCAGCCGGACAGAATAAATCGCCGGTAATGAGCCTTCCAGTAAATGATGGAAACGTGATGAAATTTCTTTCAAAGTACAATACATCAAAACATTTGCGTAGCAATATGTTTTACGTTGTGGTAGTTCACAAATGTAGTAGTATTTGCAAAAACTATTATTTTTTTTCTTGAAAATATATCAGTTAAATTTGTATATTTTACTCATGTATATCTCAATTATGATTTAAATTTTTGCAAAATTATGTAACCAGCATTCCAAATAAAACAGATTTAAATTGATGTTCTGTGATTAAAAGTTACTTTACGTATTAACTTTATTTTTAAAAATAATTAAATTTCACTAAATTGCTTTGGAATACTTTTAACTTAACCCTAGAATGCTACCCATTCGTCTCCTGGACGAATCCCATAACAAGTAACTTTGACCTGCCTCTCCCAAAAAAGGAAATGGATCGTGCCACTCAGTACCTTAATTTGACCTTGTATACTACATTTAAGGATAATCCTTTTTCCCGAAATATTTGTGCACAAGGTGTTTTCAGAACAATATTCGTCTCACAGACGAATGGTTAGCAGTAGCGTTTGCATTTGAGAATCTGACTTTGTTTTCTTTTTCCTGTGCTGCCGTGGCATATCAAAACGTTTTCTCGGAGAAAATGGTTGGAGTAGACTTGAGGCTATCTGGAAACTATTAAATTAACTAAGTGATCAAGAAAATTCTATTTCGGGGAATAAATCAGAAAATGAAGATTTCATTGAAGTTGAATGTGACGAAATCACAGATAGCAATAGAGATGAAAATGATGAATTATCCTTTGACAATAAAGATGAAGAAAAACAATTCTTGAAATACAAACCCAGGAGGATGGAAATATGAAGTCAAATTACGAAGCTAAAATTGAAAACAGCAGTGTATCAAATAAAAGTGAATGGGTTGGGAAAATTTCGAAAATGTTTGAGTCATATGACGACGATCTATATATATGATGACGTCTATAATTTATCCAGACAAAATTTAGCTCAGTGGTAAAGATAAGTCAAAATGGTCATCTGTTCCTCAATTACGTAAGACAAGGTCAGCAGCTCGAAATATAATCATAGAATGTTTTTATTCCACTAAAGGAACTGTAGACACATTGTAACAGGTATGTTATAACATGTCATGTAGTAAGGAAACACGCTGATGGCCTCTTTGTGTGTTTTATGGTATGATAAATATCAGTTTATTTAATGCACATGTTATATATGTGCATAACATGACTCAAAAATTCGAAAAAGCATTATCCAGAAAAAAGTTCGCGATAAAGCTAAGTGAAGATCTTCTTGCTCCATGGATGAAGAAGCATCTCAATGTATCAACTTTGCTTTGATCAACAAGGACAATTATAAGTGAACTTTTGAAATTGGATATGAACATTCAAAAACTCGAACAATCTGAATGTAAAAAAGGGAAAAATTCTGAATTTTGCCCTTACAATTTGCGCAGAATGACGCGCAACTTTTGTCTAACGTGTTCCAGAGCAATGTGTGGTAAACATCACGTAATATGTGCAAAGATTTCTTTGAAAATAAATAAATTGCGATTTCTTGCTTATTTGTAGATCGAGAGTGATAAACTCACCTGCAGGTAGTATACATTTATTTTAATTAGCTTTTAAAATTGATTTTAAGCATGCGTACCCACATTTCGTCTAGGAGACGAATGGTTATCATTCCCGTAAGTTTTTCAAAGGGTAGCATTTTAGGGTTAAACATTCGTTAATTTAAAGAATATATATAATTCATATATAGCGGTATAGCGATGACATTTTTGTAGTTAATAGAAAAAATCGGTCATGTGCAATTATAACTCGCGCTGAAAAAGGTTCCGTACATTATATATATTAATTAACTCCTACTACTATTTTTTCATAATTTTAGTTTCAATAGATTCTGAAATAGTCGGGAGGGGAGCATATTTTCTCAGTATACTTTCAACGATATCTCTGAAAATATAGTACCTAAAATTAAAACAAATATATATTTTTAATTCGATGTTACGAGATCTTTCAAACAATACCCTACACGATATACAGAAAGAATTTTTTTCATGTAACTTAATTAATATATCGGCTAATTACGGATATTTTAAAAATTTTGAAATACAAGCGAGAAATTTAAATAATTTCTCCCATATGATTAACATTATCAAAAGAGTATTTTCGCGTGAAGGAAGGAGCCACCTAAAAAGCATCCTTAAGATATTTTTTATTTCCCCCAAAAATTCTCGCGCTAACATTCTAACACCGTTTACAGCGCATGTAATGATCAAAACAGACCACGGCATTTCGACGAACAAAATTACATAGAAATTGAAACATGTTTCACAGGCACATATGTGACTACATTGTGGTGTGCAGTCACCAATCATTTTTTTTTAAATGTCTCTAATATTTTAAGTTTTTTATTCCAAGTTATTTATTTAGAATTTCATTATCTAAATACAGATTTCATTCATATTTTTCAAATAGCCTGTTTTATCTACTGTTACCCCAATTTAAATAAAGAAATAATAATATTTACGGGCACTTTTTAAGTAAAAAATGTATTTACACGTGAAGTTTAATAAAGAAAGATAACATGAAAATTCAGCTATTAAGTGCGAAAAGCGTTTAATGGTGACAATTATTTCATATTTAAAACGTATATTTCAAACGTCTTATATAAAATCATTTTGTGATAGTGTTTCCATACACTGTATTTTTAAATGAAATATATACAGGGTGTTCCAAACGTCTTTGACACTACCATCAAACATTTGCTTTCAACGTATATTTCGTTTAATTTAATATGAGTTACTTTAAAACTATATATATAAACAATTCTCGACGTTTCGGTTATTCTCCATAACATCTTCATGGAAGATGGTTGAAGATCTGAAGATGGTTATGAAGAATAACCGAAACGTCGAGAATTATTTATATATGTAGTTTTAAAGTAAGTCATATTAAATTAAATGAAATATACGTTGAAAGCAAAGGTTTGATGTTAGTATTTATATGTGCAACGTAAAGTCCTTATTAATTACGTTCTTGACACATTTTAAAATTTCATAACAGGTCAAAAGCAATTGGCGTAAAAAAGTGCGGTTTGGAAGAAAATGATTATTCTTATCTGAAAAAATTTTAAGTAAATAAAAATAGTTTAAGAAATTTCTCATAGGTGGTGTTACTGCTGTAAAGCTACCGAATAAGTAGAATGCCTGTATACATAACAGTGGCGAAAAGCGCACAATCCGTATGCCCAGTTTTAGTCAAAACTATAGCAATCCACATGCCAGAACTTAAGAATATTCGCCCACCTAAGTTCGATTCGTCTAATCGAACTCATAATGGCGAGTATTGTTAACTTCTGTTATGTGGGTTACCATAATTTGAACAAAAACTGTCCATCTGCAATGCGCGTATTTCGACATTGTTGTGTATAAATGCATTCTACATATTCGATAACTTCCAGAAACAGCGCCATCTGTGAGAAATTTTTTGAACTATTTTTTTTATTTGCTTAAACGAAGTTTTCAATTATAAGAAACATTTCCGTCCAAATTGTACTCTCGTACGTCAGTTGCTAGATTTTTATTGAATTTTAAAATTTGTCAAGGAATTTTGAGACACCTTGTATATCCATATGAATATTGAAAGAGAGAAAACTGCAAAATAATTAAATTATTGTGACCGAAAAGATGAAAATTACGTCATATTTAAAAATATATTTTTTCTTATATCATTCAAAAGAACAATTTTTTTCTAAACGATATCATGGAGGGAACGGCATTTTTAACCCAACCATTTTATACAAGTTGATTTTCAAATGTCTAACTGATCTTTCTTAATCAATCAGAAAAACAGCCGTCAATTATCGCGACAACAGTGGATGCGGCCTTGGGAGCAGGAAAATCATCACGTGAAAGGGAAATGAATTGCAACCACACTACAGCAGATCGTCATTGGTAGTAATAATATCTTTTCATCTTCTGTCATCGGGTAATATTTTTAAGGCAGTACAATTTAACGTGTTTTTAAAGAATTTGGGGACAGAATGGGGGTTGGCGAGCGTAGCTCGTAAGGATCAGAGATTAGGATCCTCCTCGTGTTTAATAAAAATTATTTTTTTTAGCAAGATTCGATGGGAATTTTATTTATAAACTAAGGCATATTTTATGATAATTTTTTTCACGAAATGCATCTCCCTAAGCTATTCGATTATCACAATTTTAAACTTAATATTCGTATATGCTACTTTACTATCATGCCACTTTCAAACGTATTATTTCTCAAAATGTATAATTTAAAACACATAAAACTTAAATATTTAACAAGTTATGACACCTTGTAATAATAAACTTCTTTTAAATGCTAAAATTTGTAAAATAAACGCTATATAAACATTAATTACATATTCTAAATTCAATGTGCAATAACATTAAATTCATTGTAGAAATTGAAAATAATAAAAGACTTCCATTCCTTGATGTAATATTAACTAGAACAAATTGATCTATTGAAATATCGGTTTTCAGAAAAAGCATGGCTAACTAGTTAACCTTAACAAATTAGCCTTTTAACTATAACAAATTAGCCAATTAACCATAACAAATTAACCAATTAACCATAACAAAGCAGATGCGTATAAAATTTCTGCCTACAGATGTTTCATAAAACGTGCCTTTTAATATGTACTGAAAATAAATTTTAATGATGAACTAGAAAATATGTGTAGAATTGCTGGTAGGAAAAATAGGGAAAAGAAGATGGGAAAAGAAATCGATTCGCAAAAATACAAAAGTTATACTCTTCAATATTTTCCAATATTTTTGAGAAATACAACCTCACACATTTCAATGTCCACTTAATAGCCAAACCTCCTCTAAAATTAAAGTATATCATTTGCACTAAAATTGACCCAATTAATTTTGAGAATTATTCAGGAGTATATAAAATACCATTTATTAAAGCATACGGTTAAAAGAATTATTATATTGCCATGACTAGCAGGAAATTTAGTTATAGAAAAAATGAGTGTATAGCTGATATAAAGTGTAAAAGAAAAACAACGGCCCTGGCAAGATTATGTCAAGAAGAAACCATCCAAATAAATTTCAATGAAAGTAAGATAATTTTTCTCCAATCTACACGATACATCCATTATAAGAGAAACTATAGAGATTATTACTTGTAAACATTCAATATGTAATAATGCAGAATCATTTTACTTACCAAAATTGTGGCTTGAGTAACTCCATGGCTGGGGATATGAAGATAAATATCCAAGTAAAAAATAAAATATAACGTTCAGAATCTTAAAGATTATATGAAAAATTGAATGATGGTGTTTTAAATCATTACATCATAGTTAGGGAAAGTTTTTAAAATTCTTATTTGTTTTGACAGTGGCTTTTATGGAGACGAAACATGTAAACAATCTAATAAAACCTTTGATATGTTTATAATGCTTTTATTTTTCACCTTTTATCAATTAAAGGGAGGAAATAAATCTTGTGTTTTCTCACTGTAAGTTCAAATAAACAACACAATAAAAATAAAAAATAACTATAAAAATTAAAATAGTGGTTGTCAGATTATAATTCTCTTGTTTATCTAAAACAGAAAGAAATAGAATAAAGTATACTTCAAAGATTTTTCTTTACAATTTGAGATTAGTGATATTTTTTTCTTAAATGAATAAGAACGATATATAATTTATAATGGTATATCATTCTTCTTTTAATTAAAAGTTAAATTGAAACACATTTTTAATAATAAAAATACTTTTTACTATGCAAACATTCTTTAATAAAGGTTTTTTTCATACGATAAATTTAATACCATTTGTTTAGGAGATTAATTTTTTGTTGAAAAAGATTTTTACACTTTTTTTCTCTAATATTTTTGTAATATATTTTTATGTTGCATAATAAATATAAAATTAAATTCAAATGTGAGAAAAAAAATAGTTGTTTCTTATAAATAAATTTTTATATGTTGTATACGTCTATTAATTTTTTTAATAATATGTGTTTGCAAAAAGTACTTGAAACTGATATTATTTTAATATATTCCTACTAAATATTCTGAATACAAAATTAATGTATTCCCAAATTCTCGCATTTATATGTTAAACTTATAAAATTTTCTATTCTAAAAAGTAGAAAATTTAAACATATATATCACTTATGCAATTTAACAATAGAAATTATTTACATTCGACTCCTATCAGCAACATTTTCACAAGGTTTATTTATAACAGAATTTGTAAACGATATTTTTTCTTTTCTAGAATGTACATGTACATTAAATTCTACCGTACTCTGAAATTATACTTTTTGTTACAATATATTTATCCAAAAGATGTTTAATAAAGTATGTTGGAATGATAAGGTTGAATTGACTGATGAATCAAGTGAATGTGTAATAGAAATGCGCAAAAACATTTTACACACATATACTTGGGCATTACTGAAATTTAGTGAAATCTGTCTTTGGAGTATAACACTACAAGCTGGAATCTCGGGTGTTCATTTGCATCGTTCTAGGTCTTTTGATTTCTTGAATTAAAAAAAGCTGTTATTCAATATTTAGAAAATATTGACACTAGACGCCCAACAGGGAATGATATGATTCGGAAATGTGCATTTATAAATCACAGTGTAACAAAAACTTATGTTCAGTTAAGATAAAATTATTTTTCGTTTGTCTATAACTATACTATATTTTATCGCGATATATGCTGCAGAAGACTTATATCTAAAGTAATGAGACCTTTTTTTGCGTATATCCCAATAGCATTTCATTAAAATCGCCAAAATGAAATTTCAATTTCGGAATTTTGAGACTGTAAAAAAGAATTGACACAATTCAATTTCATTGCGGAAAGGAACATACGTGGCTCGCATTTCGCAGCGCGTTTTCTTTCACCTAGCGTGATGACGTCAGTCATGACTGTGTCTAGAACCCGAAATTTGCGTTTCTTGGTTTCTTCTTCTCGTTTCGTGGAGAACTAATCAGGCTGGGATATCATCCAAAGAAACGGTGTGACGTGTGACGTAAATGAAACGAAAATTAATACTCTGGTGCATGGCAAAGTCCTTTTTACTTTTCCCTTGCCTAGATCCGGTGATTTTCATGCTACAGTTGCCGTTCCAACGTTATTTAGGGTTTTTCACAATGGAGATAACATTCCAATACAAAAACTGGGTGTTGCCATTTGATTTTTTCAAAATTTTCTCACTGTAACCGTAACTGTTTGAGTGACACTGTTGTTTTCCATATCATTCTTGAGCGCATACCTTAAAATACCTTTTGTCAAAATTTCATTCAGTTTCTGTGAATGGTATGATAGTTAGGGGCCCAAATGTCGGGATAGTTTGTTCATAATCACCCTGTATATACCCTGCATATGTTTGCAGCCTTTGTTAATTCTTTAAGAAGTTGAAACGATGCGGTGTATCCAGTTATCTTTCAATGCACTGTAGTAAATGAATAAGGTATAAAAAGGGATGAGTCAAATGCTTGTGATATTACACCCGGAAAAAGGAATTGATTAAAACAACAAAACATGTTTTGTTGAGTACATTTTGGTTGTTTCAAGCAAAATTTGTAGTTGTAGTAAAAAGTTGTTTTTGTTGCATAGACAAAAAAATATTGTTAACACTCTTACGAAAATTTAACAAAATTCCATCAATTTTACTTGAATTAATATATATTTTTTTAATTTTTACCATAATTTTGTAATTTAAATTTGTAATTCGAGCAAAATTTTCTTATTTTCAAAATTTTTAAATTCTTGTGTAGTAGCCATAACTCTCTCACGTAACTTGGTTTATTTGACTTATATTGCTATATAATTAAATGATTAACATAATTTTTGGATAATTAAATTTTTTTTTAAATTGAGACAGACCAGGGTAGTTTTAAAAATCCTCCTATCCCATTTATTACTTTTTTCTATCTTTACAAGAAGAAAGTATTGAGTCATGAAAATTTTCAACTTCTGGTTTTCAACGGATTTTAGAAGGTCCTGAACACGATTTTACTGTTTTTAGAAAATGACTGTCTATGTCTATGTCTGTCTGTATGTGACAAAAATTTTGTGGGCGCTTTATTTCAAGAGCTAATGCACGGAATTTAATAAAAATTTATATTCAGTTACTTCCTGATATAAATTGGTGCTGATTAGTTTTTGGCGTAAATCGCACAACAGGTGTAGCGCTGGTATGTTGCAATTTTTGCGATTTCTGCAATTGATTCACGATTTCTCAAGAACTAATGCACTGATTTACATGAAACTACAGATTAAGTTAGACCTTGACATAAATAGAAGCTGATTACGTTTTGGTGTAAATAGCCCGACAGGTGGGGTTGCTATGCTACTTTTTTCATGATTTTCACTATAACTAAATCTCAAAAACTAATGCACGGATTAATTTTTAATTCATTTTCAGCAGTGATCTGTAATAATAACCAGTTCTTAAATAATAACCAGTGACTTTTATCCTGCTTTTATTCAAGTGTAAACCGACAGAGTGAAAAATGTCTCAAGCCGGGAATCGTACCCGGTTCCTCAGAATAGCGCTCTGAGGCCCCAGCATACAGCAACACAGTTAATTTTTAATTAATTTTCTGTAGTGAATTACACCTGTAATCCTTGAATAATAACCTGTGAATTTTTATCCTGCTTTTACAAGCGTAATTCACTGCTGAGAATGAATTAAAAATGAACTATATGTCGCCGTATGCTGGGCTTTGTTTTTTCGTCTCATGTTTGCCGCAGAAATTTGCATGCTCATGCAGGGCCTGTTTACCGAATAGGCCCGAGAAGCCCGTGCTTACCCAAAAAAATACAAAGGTACCCTCAAATTTACTTTTCAGAATAACTTTTTACACACCCACAGACATAAAAAATCAATCAGGGTAAAAAATGCATTTTTTCCTTACGAAATTTTTATCTATGAAGCTCGTTCTTTCTAAATTGTTGTTTACTCGAAATTTTGATGGTAAAATTTCAAATTGCTGCAGCATACCAAAAATGGATTTAGTAAATAAAAAAGCAATTGGTAGAGGAGGGCCCCAGAGTAACGTCGGGCTTCCCTACTTTTATGTGTTAAGCGGGCCCTGTGCTCATGATGACATTTCCATCTTGTGCTGCGGTTGTAGCCGGTTCGATATATATAAGAATGAGTAATTTCGTATTTGGATATAGTTCAGTGTATCTCAGTGGTAGAGCCTCAGATCGTTATTCTGAGGACCCGGTTTCGAATCCCAGCTGTGCCATTGTTCAATCTGTCGGTTTACGTTTGAAAAAAAAGCAGGATAAAAATTCACTTGTTATTATTCAAGGATTACAAGCGTAATTCACTGCTGAAAATGAATTAAAAATAGTTAAGTTTAGATTGGTTCTAATACAAAAAATTATTTTAAAGTAAATATTATAATTGTTTCTGTAACAAAAGCCTTTTGATGTTAAAAGAAAGTAAATTCTTAAAATTACACAAAACAATTGTTCTTTAAACAAAAGTTTTTGTTGCCGAAACTGAAAAAACTCTTAAAGTAAAAAATAATTATATTTATTTTGAGAAAACTTTCAACAAAATAATTTTGTTAGTTCAAGTAAAATTGAACCATTTTTACTTGAATTAACAAAATATTGTTTGCTGACGATACAAAATTGTTTGTTGGAATTGCAAAAAAAATCAACAACATTTTTCTTGTTAATTCAAACAAAATTTCCATTGATGGAATTATTTAAACAGAAAGTTTTATTGGGCCAACCAAATTTTTGTTTATTCAACAAAACTTTTCTCTGGGTGTAGATTATCAAGTTCATTAATGTACCTGATGGCAAAGACAAAGCCGTATATGAATATAAAATTATCCATACGTGGAGATTAAAAAGTATTATGATGATTACAGTGTCATTTGACTAACTTTAATGACATTACACTGTGCTTAAGATATAAAACAAACTTCAAAACATAAATATTCGAATATTTAAACTCAGCGATTCATACAAAAAGTATTAAAATTTTATGTAAGCATCCAACATCACTAATAACGTATGACGAACGTACACTTGTATTATGCTCACAAAAAAACCAAATGTATAGAAATTTATTTAATTAAAATATTCCTGCCTTTAAACAGTGCATATTATGAAATATAAAATTGTTTTATTCGCCTTGTATCTTTTGACGAAATTTATTGTTTTAATTTATATTATTAAAACATTTTAAAATTTATTATTTGCTTTGCTGACTTGTTTTAAAGTGTTAATTTACAAAAGGTGCAAATTGAATGAAATATATAATTTTTTTCTCATTATAAGTAAACAGTATCTATTGTGAAATATAAAATTGTTTATTTGCCGTATATCTTTCGAAAGAACTTAAAAGTACTTAAAGAACATTATCAAATTAAATATTTTATCAAAAATAAAATATTGATTGTCAGTTTCTCATGTTTTATTTATTTAAAACATAGAAAAGGAACAAATATAATAGTTTTTTTTTTAATTTTTTTTTTTTACAATTTGAAAGGTTATTAGTGAGAATTTTCATAAAATGAATTATAATGAGACATATTTTTTTTAAATAAGAAAAGCATGTTTATTCTTTTAATTAAAAATTAAATTAAAAGACTGCAATTTTAATGAATAAAATATTTTTTACTTTGCAAACATTATTTCATAATGATTGTTTTCGTCAGATAAAAAATGTGTTTTTTTAAGAGATTATAATTTTTTTTTGCTGAATAGTATATATATATTTTTAATTTTCTCCCTCTAATATAACAGTAATATAATTTCATGTTACATAAAATGAAAGTGAAAGGTGGGATACGGATTCAATTGTTTCTTAACCATGATATTATTTACGAAAAAAAATATATTTGATATTACTTCTATTAATTGATGTAACAAATTTAGAACTGCGATTTAATAGATAGTCTTTAACCTTAATATAGAATTAATATAAACTTGCATACAACATTACAACATTAATGTAATATTACAATAAGAATTAGTATAAACTTAAACTTAATTTTATCATTAAAAACAGCTTTTATCTGTGTAATTAATAAAATGTAATATTCTAAATAATAGAAATTTTAAACAAAGAAATAATGTGATATTTTTGCATACTGCAAGAGCAATGAAAAATCTTGCCGTAATAACAGCATTTTATTCGGTGTGATTTTATAACATCCTCAAAATATTATGCATATGCATAAAACTATGCAATTCTGATGAATTATTTTTTCAAAAGTAAACAAATAAGATATGCATGTTTTTGTAGTGTTGTTAATAATAATGAAATATAATGCTCTCGGTAGCTTAATACAGAATTTAAACACAAGATTCGTTATGCTTATAACTAGGATATTTATATTCAACAATTAAAAGGAAATAATAATTCCTTACCTTGTTTCTTTTCTTCATAGATAGCTAGTAGCTGCTCATTATTGACAGCTGAAATGATAGTGATGATTGATTAATATTTTTATTATTATAGTAATGGATTATCCAATAATGGTCGGCGATCTTTGAATCTTGATTAAATAATTTTAATTAAATCACAAATATGGAGCACATACGCTTCCAGATATTAATAAAATTAAGTATTTCTTAACAGAGGCTTGGACATAAAAAGCCAGCGTGATGTGAAAAAAGCATGTACAGTACACGTATATAAGTTTTTGAGTCCGATCGAATAAAGGAAAAATGTTTATACAGCACTTTTTACGGCAGAGTCCAAAGTCTTTTTTCAGAGTTCAGTGCGATTCCAGATTGATGCTTCCATGTGGTGGCGACATCTAGTGTTCACCATCGCCACTGAACAATCGAACAAAATGAATGGTATTCTTTCTCAGTTCCACTAACACCCCTACTTTTGATTGGAAAGTGGTGATGGTAGTAATTGCAGTTTTTACCTTAGGAATTCAAACTGTGGCTTTGGCAATGGTTTCGTGAAGATGTCTGCTATCATCTGTTTTGATGGACAGTACTGTAAAGAGATAATTCCACTTTCTTTCAAGTGTCGAATGTTATGATATTTCACGTCGATGTGTTTTATACGTGATTGATGTTTATCATTGTTTGATAACTTTATACAAGATAAGTTGTCTTCATAGACAACGATGGGTAGAGTTTGTGATAACTCAAGATCTTCTAAAAGAGTTAACAACCATTGTACTTCTTGTGTTGCTGTGGATGCGGAAATATATTCCGCTTCGGTAGATGATAATGCCACGCAGTTCTGTTTTATAGAGAGCCATGCGATAACATTGTTCCCTAATTTGAAGAGATTTCCTGTGGTGGACTTTCTGTCCATTTTATCACTTGCCCAATCGGCATCACTATATACTGTTAGTACTGGTGGTTTTGATTTGTCAATTATGAATTTTAAGTGTCTAGTAGTCATCAGGTATCTGATGAGTTTTTCAACGGCATCCCAGTCTGCTTCTCTTGGCGACTCGTTCCTTCTACCCAGAATATTTACAATAGCTGCTATGTCAGGTCGCGTTAATGTCGCTATGTATAGAAGCCCCCCTACTGCCTGCCTATATTTTTTGTTGTCCTGCATCAATTCACTATCTGGGTTTAAGTTATAATAATTGGTGTTCATAGGAGTGTAAGTAGGTTTTGCGTTTATTAAATTAAACTTTTCCGCAATTTCCATTATTTTATTTTGTTGGTCGAGTTCTAAGTTACCGTTCTTCAATTCTTTAATATTTATTCCCAAGTATTGCGTAACATTTCCCAAGTTCTTTATTTCGTATTGTTTACTTAATTGTGTGTACACATCGTCTGTGTCATTTTTATCTCCCGCAATGAGGATGTCATCTACGTATACGATTATGTACGCAATTTTTCCGTTTTTATTTCTTTTATACAGACATTGGTCTGAAGTACATTCTTCAAAATTTAGATCTTTGAGGGATTTACTAATTTTGATATTCCAAGCTCTAGCGGCTTGTTTGAGCCCATATATCGCTTTACTTAGTCTACACACCCATTCCTCATGCCCCTTCTGTACGTATCCTTCGGGTTGTCTCATAAAAACTTCTTCCTCGAGATCACCGTGAAGGAAAGCTGTTTTTACGTCTAGGTGCGTTATTTTTAAGTTCTTATATACTGCTGCATTTAAGAATGCTCTTAACGTGGTGTGTGCAACTACGGGCGCGTAAGTTTCGTCAAAATCGCATCCATATTTTTGTGAGTATCCCTTCGTGACCAATCTTGCTTTATATCTCTCAACAGTTCCGTTAGCCCCTCTTTTCTCTTTGAATGTCCATCGACATCCTATGACGCGTTTGCTGGGAATTGGTTTTACCAGTACCCATGTTTTATTCTGTTCTAAGGAGTTCATTTCTTCTCTAGTCGCGTCTAACCATTTGTTTTTAATTTTGTCGTCTTTGATGTTTAGTATATCTTCCCATGATTTCGGTTCACCGACTTGGCAAATATTTGCGCTAACTCCCAATCGGTCCGGAGGGACGCCTCTGTTATGTCTTAGCGACCTTCTAGGTTCCATGGGGACCTGTTGATGGACTTTAACATCGTCTTGTTCGTCGTCGGTTAGGTCTATTTTTATGTTGTCTAGAGGGATCTCAACATTGTTTTCGTTGGGATTGTTTTCGTTTACTCCATGTTCTAAAAATTTGACTGTTCGGGATATTATTACTCTGTTATTACCGATGTGGATGCGGTATCCCTTGCTTCTGTTGTCATACCCCAAGAAAGTACCTTCGATGGCGTTGTCGTCAAATTTTCCTATTTGACTTTTTCTATGTAGGCGTAAGCCTTACACCCGAAAATTTTTATGTGCGACAAATTTGGTTTCCTACCGTTCCACATTTCGAATGGTGTTATATTGTTGTTTGTCTTTGTAGGCAGACGGTTTGTGAGATAGTTCGCGGTGAGAATTGCTTCCCCCCAGAAAGATTTTGGTAGGTTTGCATCGGAAAGCATGGTACGTGCCATTTCGACTAGTGTACGGTTTTTCCTTTCAGCAACGCCGTTTTGTGGCGAACAAAATTCTACACTGAGCTGGCGCTCAATCCCGTTAAGGGTTAAGTAATTTTCAAAGTCCTTTCCGAGGTATTCACCGGCGTTATCAGATCTGAACGCTTTAACTTGCTTTCTAAATTTATTTTTGGTAAGTGCGACAAATTCTTTAAATTTTGTCAGGGCTTTTCCCTTATGCGAGAGTAAATAGATCATGGTGAACCTGCTGTAATCATCTATAAAAGTGATGAAGTATTTCTTTCCTGTGAAGGTTTTTGTCTTCATCGGACAACAAATGTCACTGTGTATCAACGATAAGATTTCAGTTGATCTATTTGAAGCCTTTTTAGGATAGGGCAATTTTGTAAGTTTTCCTTCAATGCACTTAGTGCATATAATGTCGTGTTTGCATTCGCTTAACTTTATCCCTTCTGCGAGGTTTTGGTTAACTAGACATTTAATGGAGTCATAGTTTCTGTGTCCAAGGCGTCTATGCCAAATTGTTATACAGTTTGGGTTGGAACACAATGTGGGGGTTTGAGTGGTATAACCGTATTCGTCCTTGGGTTCGATTTCATATAAATTATTGTTTAGTTTTGCTTCTAAGACCGTATTTTTATTTTTCACAAAGCTGCAAGTTTCTTTATCGAAAATAACTTTAAAGTTGTTTTCAGTGGCTCTTTTGACAGACAATAAATTACTTTGCAGTTCAGGGCAATATAAAACGTCTTTTAGTGTGACCTGATTTATTGAATCAGTATTTAATTTTATGTCACCTAGGCCATATGAATTAAGCCTTTTTCCATCTGCTATCATGATACTCACAAAATTACCGGATTTGAAATTTTCAAATTTTTCTCTTGCGAAGGCAACATGTCTAGTACACCCTGAATCTACTACAAATTTATTTATGTTTAGTGCCTGAGCTTTGTTGATAAGAGGTGGTTCATTTTCCTGATGGATTTGTGCGGAGTGTTTATCTGATGCATCTCCTGAAGAAGTAGGAGGGGGTGAATCGCTCGAAACTTTGGTTGCGTTCGCTTTACTTTCAAAGAAATAATTTGATGAGTCTTTTGAATAGTTCTGACTGCTTTTATGATGATTAGAATTGTTTCTAGAGGTATTCGAATTATTGTTGAATTTATTTCTATTACCATCGTACCTTTGGAAGTTGTTAAAAGTTTTGTTTTTGAGGTAAAAACATTCTGATTTGAAATGACCGTCGCGTTTACAGTGACTGCAGAACTTTTTATTTCTTGCGTTTTTATTTACGACTTTGTATGCAGAATCACACGAGTTGGAACCAGTATCGCGGTTTTCAATTCTATGTCTGTACTCATCGATTAATTTATTTTTTATAAATTCTAGCGTTAAATCGTTATCGGGCCGTGCCTCTAAAGCTGTGACAAGGGGATCGTATGAATGCGGCAGAGAGCACAAGAGTAGGGCACAAATATGAGTTTCAGCTATTTCTTCGCCGATTGTTAAGAGCTTATCCTTTAAAGACAATATGCTATTAATGTGTGTGTTCAAATCACCTCCTTCACTTAATTTTTGACCATATAGTTTTCTTAACAAGAATAATTTTGACGATAAGCTTGACCTCATATGCACATTTTTCAATGCATCCCACACCGCTTTAGCGGTGGATAAATGCTTGACATGAATGATCTGGTTATCTTCGATACAAAGATTTATGATCGATTTCGCCTTAATATTTTTCTTAGCCAAATCGGTGGCGGGCGGGTTAGTTGGTTCGGTCGTGACGACACCAAATAAGTCGTCTTTCAAAAGGAGCATCTCAATTTTAAAGCTCCAGTTACTGTAGTTATTATCATTTAATTTTTCTATAAGAGCTATTTCTTTATTAGCGACCATATTTCCAAAGCTTATTGTTTTATTGTTATGATAAACAAATAATATTTACTTTTATTTTCGTTTCGCTATAAGCTGCACATTATTTCTGTGCTCTTTTAATTCTTATTATTTATTTCATATTGCATACATTATGACACATGACATACATCATGACACATTATCAAATTACTCATGCATTTTATTTATTAATATATATTTTAGGACTCATAATCTGTTGTTAATAATAATGAAATATAATGCTCTCGGTAGTTTAATGCAGAATTTAAACACAAGATTCGTTATGCTTATAACTAGGATATTTATATTCAACAATTAAAAGGAAATAATAATTCCTTACCTTGTTTCTTTTCTTCATAGATAGCTAGTAGCTGCTCATTATTGACAGCTGAAATGATAGTGATGATTGATTAATATTTTTATTATTATAGTAATGGATTATCCAATAATGGTCGGCGATCTTTGAATCTTGATTAAATAATTTTAATTAAATCACAAATATGGAGCACATACGCTTCCAGATATTAATAAAATTAAGTATTTCTTAACAGAGGCTTGGCCATAAAAAGCCAGCGTGATGTGAAAAAAGCATGTACACGTATATAAGTTTTTGAGTCCGATCGAATAAAGGAAAAATTTTTATACATCACTTTTTACGACAGAGTCCAAAGTCTTTTTTCAGAGTTCAATGCGATTCCAGATTGATGCTTCCATGTGGTGGCGACATCTACTGTTCACCATCGCCACTGAACAATCGAACAAAATGAATGGTATTCTTTCTCAGTTTCACTAACATGTAGAACAATATACTTATTTATCATAATAACACTAATGTTCTTTGTTTGTAAATTATAAACCTTTTATTCTGATAAATGTAAATTTTAAAGAAATAATGACGATTTAAAATACTTAGTTTTTAAGAACAAAAATGTTAATTTATTATAATAACAGCATTTTTCATTAGACATTAGTTAATTATCATCACAAAAATATTCACTACAAAACACTATTCGAGAAATAATGCACGCCTGTTTAAATGCTTAAAAATAAACAGAAAAATAAACATATTTCCTTTTTTAAAAAACAAAAAGAAACAAAGAAAAAGAAAGAAAAAAAAAGTTAACTCATTATAGTTACATGCTTTTTTTTATTTATTTTTTTATTTTATTTTATTTTATTTTATTTTATTATATCTTCACCATTATATTCTCCGCTAAACGTTATTCGTAAAATATTTTATCTCTGTTGAAATTATTTTAATAAAAATGTCACATGTATTATATAAGTCTGATAATTTCAGATTTTTTTAAAATTTTGTCTTTTTAAAGTAAGGCGAAACATAAGATGATATTACAAAAATGAATAATTTTTAAAACACATGTAAAAAATTTAATAAGGAAAATAAATATATTCTTAACAAAATCGTAAAACAACGATATTTTAATAAATGATATGTATTTTAAATATAATATTTATTAACTCTTTCCAATATTTCTGAAACTAATTTATGATTTTGATATTTTGTCCGTTTCTGCTTCTGAACCACTAATGAAAAATATCTGAGTACAATCTTTAAATAATACAAATTGCATTCAGAAATTTCAAATGAAGATATATAAAAATTCAAACTAACGTAACTAATATTAAAATTTCCGATCACATAATATTTCACCATAAATTAATTTTGGTAATTCTTAAAATGTTCTTCGCTGCGTTCTACAAAATATTTCACACAAAATGTTTCAATGATTTTTGAAGATCTTTAAAAATGGTTAAAAATTAATTTACAATTTGCCTTGTTTTTGCGAAAAAATAGTTTTGCCTTATAAAATGAAATAAAGCGTTTAAGAATAAAGTTATAATTATTCTATTAAAACTTTTACAAAATAAGTAAATTCCAATTTCTATGTATTTTTTTAAATATAAAGAATATCAACCACTAATATATATTTAATAATTTTACAATGTCTAATATAATAATTATATCATTTAAAATATAGTTAATTGTATTTATGGATATATTAGGGGCATTTTGTAATTTGTTTCCCATTTATAATAGTTTTTGAAAACAGTAAAAAAAAAAAATGCTGCAAACATCTCTTAAAACAAACCGTAAAAAATATATGCCTTAGTATTCTAAATTTGTAATAGATAACATGTTTTTCTTGCTGCCGTTACACTGATAAATGATCCCTAATGATCCCATTGCTGATAGAGGATGAGGATAATTTTTCAGGCAGTTTCTGTTTTGTAGGAGAGCTTAAAAGTTCTTTTAGTGACTATATCTAATAACAATACTTATCTTCTGCAATATTTCAACTTTTTAAGTTATACAAACATATGCGCTTTCAGTGAAAGTTAATAAATATTTATTTAATTCCAAGTTATTAAATATTCCAATCTCGAAAATTCGGGCTCTAACAAATTCTTTTCATATTACATTGTAAAACATTATATATATATATATATATATATATATATATATATATATACAGTCGAAGCACCTTATAACGAAATCGAAAGTGCTCCATAGATTTGCTCGTTATAAAGTGCTTTCGTTAAAACGTTATACAGTAAGAAATCCAATTATCCGGATTAATGTGGTGTGAACGTAATCTGGTTATGCATAAGTCCGGATATTGGAGACAATCATAAAAAAAAATCTGTTTATTTCTTTGAGATCTCTTAAAATTGTTTTTGTTTATATATATAAAAAAAAAAAGCTAGATCTCACGTATTCATATTAAATTAATGCTTCACAGGAAAAATTACTTTTACTAGAAAGAGTGAAAAGAAAAAAAGCGTTGATTTAAAAAGAAATTTCAAGATAATTATATTTTTACGAATGTTATACTACAATTCATATCATAATTTTTTTATTTTGTGATTATTGATCTGGATGACTGGATTTCAGATAATTAGAGTTTTGTTGTATCATTCTAACGGTATATGTATAGTATATATTACTATGCTACAAATGAAAAAAAAAAACTGGGCAAATTAAAAATGTATATATTATTGATTTAATTCTGTTAAAAGAAACTTTTACATACCTATATTGGTTTGAAGAATGAATTAACAAGCTCTGCTTTCTTTTCTTTACAGCATTATCTAATAATGTAAGCTCTATTTTGTCAACATACATATTAATTTCATTCGCTAACAAGTTTTTATTACGCATGTAACACACAATTTTCTGTAAATACTCGAGTGCATCAGATGGTAAAAGTTTCTGGCAAATTTCTACAAATCCTTCTTGCTCACTGACACTGCCATCAGACAACTCATATTTAACTTTTTTTTTTTTTTTTTTTGCTGCGCTATTCTTTTTATTGAACATTATAAAGTATTGATCAAAGTTATAAAGTGATATGCTTTTTCATGCAAAATACTTCCACTAACGGAATTTTTTTGGATCTTGCATCCTTAAACCATGAAAATAATACTTCCTCCACATCTGCATATTTTGCTGTACGTAAACGTTTAAACGATGAGAAAACTGCATCCTTTTCGAAAATTTTAAGAATTTTTTCTCGATCTTTCTATATTGTTCTGAGAGTGCTAATCCTAAATTTTTTCGCTACATCGCTTTTTTTTAACATAATTCTGGGAAGCATTTTATAATTTCGACTTTCTCTTTTAAACTCAACCATTTCCTTTTGTCAGACAAACCAGCGCAGCGTACAGAGTTTTAAAAATTAGCACGCCATAAATTTACAGGCAAAGCAAATGTCCATGAAATCAGTCATCGAATAAAAAAGAACATAATACAGTTCTGCTAAGCTGTCGTCTTTCTGTCTGACTTAAAACACTGCCCCTCCCCCAAATCTCTCCAGGAACTATTGAAAATATGTGATTGGCCGTAGAGAAAAAGATTGAAGGTTATGTCATGGGGGGGGGGGGAAACTAGTAATTAAGAAAAAAAATATTTCCCGCGTTAAGTAAAAAAAAGTGAAAAATTCTCTATATCGTTTTTATTGCACTGTTAATGCTCGAATTCTTTTCGTTATATCGTGCTTTTCGTTATAAATATTTCGTTATATCGTTTCGAATTCAGTATTCTTTAACATGCAGACCAACTATATGGTAATGAACATTTCTTTATATCGTGCTTTTCGTTATATCGTAATTCGTTATAAAGTGCTTCAACTGTATATGCAGGGTGTCCACAGAAATGTAAAATCCGTTTTAATATTTTACCTATTAGATATACTTAGGCATTATAAATTAAAAAGGTGTTCTAAATAAGATAGGAAGAACGATTATACTTAAGATAGTGTCATTCCATAATTTTTTTCAAAAGTTACACTATTAAAATAATTATATTTCCTCCATATAACAAATCGATCAATAAGAAAAAAAATTGCCTTTCTTCTGAAATTTATTAGGAAAACCTGCATACATGCAACTTTAAATCTAAATAAATTACGCTTAATTTAAAATTGACTTTCATGAAAGGAGACTATATACAGAATTTTAAATATAAGTCTTTTCTACATTGCAAAATATGCACTCCATTTCGTGAAGAAAGATTTGTATATCCTACGTAGACTCACACACATATATAGAGTCGTAAACAGATTTTCTATTAAGATAAACAATTTAAAAATGTTTGAAATTCTTCATAGTTTCCGGCAAATGATACCAGCAGTGATGAGTTAAAATTCACTGACTTTTTTTCATAGTCTTGCTTCAAATATTTATAGCAAATTGTTTAAGAATTTGATTCGTGAAGTCCAGGTGAGTTATTAGTTTTATAAATTTATTTATATCCTGTTCTGTTCTATTTAGTTTCACTCTGTTTTTAGCATGCCAAAATAAAAACCATAAACAGTTTACGTAATAATTTCTTTTATAAACATTACGAAAAGCTTTCTTTGTTGCGAAAATTTCAATTATTTATTAGTAATGAGAGAATAACATGCAAATCTTTATGCAGCTGAAACTGTAAATAAATGTAAAGCAAGGTTTGCAAAATTGTTAACATATTTAACATTATTAATCCGTATAAAATACTATTTTTGGAATTTGAAAAAATGTAGTTTCCCATAGAACTTGGAATGGTTGCAAGTTATTTAGCTTTCAGTACCGATACTACAGCGTCTGGAAGAAATATTTATGTATTCACTGGCGCAGATCCTGAATATGGAAGACTGCCGGGATTGTACCCCAACTACTGACAAACCCAACAGTAAAAAATTTAATATATATATACTATAATTAAAAAAACACAAAACTGTAGGCAGTGATACACCTGGCGTTGAATAGCGGCGATCGGATCATTGTGGCTTCAAACCCACCTGTAGACCCGAGTTCCTAGTTTGGCTTCCCTTTATATTCTTAAATTCCTAAATCATAACAAAAATTTAGAATAGTAATTTTTCCATTATTTAATGCGAGGCATAATTTTTCTCGGATACCTGAATAATAAATAGACCAAACCAGCACCCTTGTTTTTCCTGCTATAACGATACTTATGATACAAATAAATAAATGTATATTAAACCATTAGATAACCGATTGATGTACCGAATTTCTTGAATAAAGATAATGCTTTGCATTGTGTTTCTGAACCGATCCCGCTGTCACATACAATTACTACCCATAGATGTTTTTTAGGGTTTGTTGCCAGTAGTCTAAAAGTGGAATGCTTTATTGGATGAAAATGACACCATATTTAATTTGAATCATCTATTTTAAATCTTAAAATATTTTTGTATACGTAAACTGCATGTCACAGTCATTACAGCAGTTTCGAAAATTTTCAAAGGACGGAATATTTTTACAAATGTTACATCTTTGATAATAACGTCATTGAAATCGAATACTGATCAACGTTACACATGACGCTGTGATGTGAAATCACATATAGTTTTAAATTAGCTATTTCTTTACTTTAATAAATTTCCCTTTCTATAATTCATTTATGATAAATTTTATAAGTTTTGATAAATTTTATTTAAGCTCTTTGCGGTCTTATTCAGAACAAATAAAAGAAATAGATCTGTTTTTCTGCTTTCACGCAAATTCTCATCTTTAGTCCTGACGTGCGATCAAACGCTTAAATCGGATAAAACCAAAAACTACAAGAAATATTTCGGCCTCCAAATTAACTCTATTCATTTTCACATTCGTTATTTTTTTTTCATTATGCAGTTGTTTCTTTCTGATTCATAAAAGGTTATTCAGCACTCCTTATTTTGTCTATCTAGGAACTTCTCATGGGATGCGAAAATTCTTCTGTAACGTAATTGTTGGCGGTGTTTAATTTTGTTAAATTACTAGTTTGGATATAAGTTCAAACAGTTATCCATATGTTCCTTATTAACGGATACTTTATGATTCATGTACTCTCGCCAAATGTATGATGCCAGAAAAAATGTAAACGAAGAAATTTGCAGCGTATGTGTATCAGCATTCCTTCTCTGATTGCCGGCCTGAAAACATGTAGATTGTGAGTCTATTGTACGAACATTAAGGCACCACCCACTCACCTATTCTATGCTCCTGTTCTTGTGCTTGTCATTAAAAGTTCTTCGAAATTTCATGGATGCATTCGACTCAATCTTTCTTCCAGAAAGGGATTTTTTTTTTTCTAAAAGAACCTGGCATTAATTATTTCCTACTATTTATTTTCAAAATCACTTTTCACGGCTAACTAAAGTCATCACCATTACACAAATTGGTGCATGACCATGCCCTATCTGGATATATCTTCTACTTTCTATTGGGTGGTGCCTGAATATTTTAAATACAAATATTTGGACAATTATAATAGACTTTTTCGTGACTTTTCGACTTGGCGGTTATTATGTTCTCATTGGATAACAAAACCAGCAGTGATGAGTTAAAATTCACTGACTTTTTTTCATAGTCTTGCTTCAAATATTTATAGCAAATTGTTTAAGAATTTGATTCGTGAAGTCCAGGTGAGTTATTAGTTTTATAAATTTATTTATATCCTGTTCTGTTCTATTTAGTTTCACTCTGTTTTTAGCATGCCAAAATAAAAACCATAAACAGTTTACGTAATAATTTCTTTTATAAACATTACGAAAAGCTTTCTTTGTTGCGAAAATTTCAATTATTTATTAGTAATGAGAGAATAACATGCAAATCTTTATGCAGCTGAAACTGTAAATAAATGTAAAGCAAGGTTTGCAAAATTGTTAACATATTTAACATTATTAATCCGTATAAAATACTATTTTTGGAATTTGAAAAAATGTAGTTTCCCATAGAACTTGGAATGGTTGCAAGTTATTTAGCTTTCAGTACCGATACTACAGCGTCTGGAAGAAATATTTATGTATTCACTGGCGCAGATCCTGAATATGGAAGACTGCCGGGATTGTACCCCAACTACTGACAAACCCAACAGTAAAAAATTTAATATATATATACTATAATTAAAAAAACACAAAACTGTAGGCAGTGATACACCTGGCGTTGAATAGCGGCGATCGGATCATTGTGGCTTCAAACCCACCTGTAGACCCGAGTTCCTAGTTTGGCTTCCCTTTATATTCTTAAATTCCTAAATCATAACAAAAATTTAGAATAGTAATTTTTCCATTATTTAATGCGAGGCATAATTTTTCTCGGATACCTGAATAATAAATAGACCAAACCAGCACCCTTGTTTTTCCTGCTATAACGATACTTATGATACAAATAAATAAATGTATATTAAACCATTAGATAACCGATTGATGTACCGAATTTCTTGAATAAAGATAATGCTTTGCATTGTGTTTCTGAACCGATCCCGCTGTCACATACAATTACTACCCATAGATGTTTTTTAGGGTTTGTTGCCAGTAGTCTAAAAGTGGAATGCTTTATTGGATGAAAATGACACCATATTTAATTTGAATCATCTATTTTAAATCTTAAAATATTTTTGTATACGTAAACTGCATGTCACAGTCATTACAGCAGTTTCGAAAATTTTCAAAGGACGGAATATTTTTACAAATGTTACATCTTTGATAATAACGTCATTGAAATCGAATACTGATCAACGTTACACATGACGCTGTGATGTGAAATCACATATAGTTTTAAATTAGCTATTTTTTTACTTTAATAAATTTCCCTTTCTATAATTCATTTATGATAAATTTTATAAGTTTTGATAAATTTTATTTAAGCTCTTTGCGGTCTTATTCAGAACAAATAAAAGAAATAGATCTGTTTTTCTGCTTTCACGCAAATTCTCATCTTTAGTCCTGACGTGCGATCAAACGCTTAAATCGGATAAAACCAAAAACTACAAGAAATATTTCGGCCTCCAAATTAACTCTATTCATTTTCACATTCGTTATTTTTTTTTCATTATGCAGTTGTTTCTTTCTGATTCATAAAAGGTTATTCAGCACTCCTTATTTTGTCTATCTAGGAACTTCTCATGGGATGCGAAAATTCTTCTGTAACGTAATTGTTGGCGGTGTTTAATTTTGTTAAATTACTAGTTTGGATATAAGTTCAAACAGTTATCCATATGTTCCTTATTAACGGATACTTTATGATTCATGTACTCTCGCCAAATGTATGATGCCAGAAAAAATGTAAACGAAGAAATTTGCAGCGTATGTGTATCAGCATTCCTTCTCTGATTGCCGGCCTGAAAACATGTAGATTGTGAGTCTATTGTACGAACATTAAGGCACCACCCACTCACCTATTCTATGCTCCTGTTCTTGTGCTTGTCATTAAAAGTTCTTCGAAATTTCATGGATGCATTCGACTCAATCTTTCTTCCAGAAAGGGATTTTTTTTTTCTAAAAGAACCTGGCATTAATTATTTCCTACTATTTATTTTCAAAATCACTTTTCACGGCTAACTAAAGTCATCACCATTACACAAATTGGTGCATGACCATGCCCTATCTGGATATATCTTCTACTTTCTATTGGGTGGTGCCTGAATATTTTAAATACAAATATTTGGACAATTATAATAGACTTTTTCGTGACTTTTCGACTTGGCGGTTATTATGTTCTCATTGGATAACAAAACTTTATGGATTTTTAAACGCTTCTACCCCCTTCATCGTTTCTATGCCGTAAAAATATGGAGGTATACGGTGTCAAAAATATGGAGATATACGGTGGAGATATATGTGAACGAAGTTTTCTCCTACAGTCGGCGACGTCAGAAAACTTTTCAATTTCCAATGTGTTGTTTCTTGGCTCGTTTCATCGGAAGATCGGAATCATATTTTATGCCGTAAATGAGTATGAGTGCTGGATTGACCACGTAAATCTGCGGAACTCCATAACTGTGCGCCTCTGCGATAAATTGGCCCGATGAGTCATTCAAAGAATGTTCGCTGCTTCTCAAAAAATGGAAAATGTGCCAATTTTGTCCGTATTTCTTTACTTCCGTTGTTTCGTCGCTTCTGTGATCCGAATTGTGTTATGTTCGTGTTTTTTTTTGTGCATCGCAAGTGTTTGAAAGAAAGAAAAAAAATGCTCGAGTAAATCAACAATCGTAATAATATAGCCAAGCAATGGATTTATCAGCTAACTTAAAAATTTATTAGCAAATTGTCACAAAAATTTTTGATTCGTGTGCAGCATGTGAACTCGATAAAAAAAAAAAAGAGTGAACGATCATTTATTTTTAAATATCACAGTAAAGCATTTTTTTTTATCACGTTAAGTATGACATAAAATTAAATTACATTCTGAATAAAACAATCACGGAGTGAGTATCCTTCTTATGATTAAGTGTGACTGCCAGTACTTTGAAAACTTTAGCATTCGGCGTGAATATTATATAATTCAGAGACAACGTTATGAACTATCAGAAGTACTATATGTTAAAGTATAGTGCATTTTTTTCTAAATTGGACATGACTTGCAGTGACTACTTTTAAATTACTGCATTGATAACATTTTCTTTTTAGAAAAGTGCTCTATATATATGGATAGATAAATTCATAAAAAAAATTTATTTTTTTCTTTTTTAATAGATATAAATAACTTTTTAAATAGCAAAATAACTTTTTATAGTAAAAAGAAATTGTATTAAAAGACATTTTGGTGTTTTTAACAAAAAAAAAAAAAAAAAAAAAAAAAAAAAGGATAATTACAAGCAAACCTTAATATTTATAGAATAATATATATATTTTTAAAATCCTTTTACAATATTTTTAGTTCTTATTGCATAAATATATTCGCATAATTTAATAGTGGATGTCAATACTGAAACGTTCTGTTTTTATTATTTTCTTACTATACATAATTTTGCTTGTTTAAGTTTTTATTATGAGATATGATTGATAGATATAATTCATCTAGTTAGTCTCAATATACAGTAAGTATGTTTCAAAAGTAACAATTTGAATTGATATTCATCAATAAATGAAAAAGATGATCAGGTAAGTTTTATTCATCTATCTATGAAGATATGTGTTTCTTTCGGATTTTCGTAATTTTTTTTTTTTTATGCTGTTTACATGTTTTGAGGTTGATATATTCTATTATAAAGAAATTTTGCATACTTTTTTTCTTTTTTTAAAAAAGAGAGAAGAACGCTACTTTAAATGCGGTTCATTTTTTTTTTGTTTCATTTTAATATTTGCGTTGAACATTTTATGTAATGTTTGAATTATGTTTTATTTTTTTGTGTGCTATTTTATTCTAGTTAAATTACTTACTATGCATACCTTTAAAAATTAACTGAAATGTTAATTCCCATTTTATATTTCAATAATAATACATAAATATTTGGAGTATCACGCTATAAAATTCGATACTCTACAAAATCTATATTTTACTTTTGGTATGCATAAGTTTGTTTATTTTAAACATATTGGACATTTTGGACATTTTGGATATATTGGAGATCAACAAAGATAATGCTCTCCACTAAGATAAAATTTTATCAGTCCTTATTAAGTGTAAACTGGTTATTTTACTCATTTAGTTTGTTATGTATGTATTTTTTTCTATATCATATTTGGCGTATTTCAATGAAAATGTGGCAATATTAAATTTTTAAATACTCCTTTTACATTTCTTTAAATTTTGGAAAAGCTTTGCTTGTCTTCTAATATACATTTTTTTCTGAGATATTGAGATTTATATATTATATATATATAGATATAAGTCAATTATTTTAATATTGAATGATGTGTAGTATCATAGTATCATTAAAAAAAAAAAAAAAAAAAAAAAAAAAAAAAAAAAAAAAAAACATTTTGCAGCAATTAGTAATTTGAAGTAAATTGCTTTTATCCTATATATTTGAGCCAATATAAATAATAGTCATATTAATAGTCTTCCTAACTGTAAGTTTTCTATCTCAGATATTTTGCTTGTTTTTCCAATGACAGCCAGATAAGCTTAAAATAAATAGATAAAAGCGAAAACCGAGTTGTACATTTTCACATTTTTGAAAATTTTCAAGTTATCGATTTTGATAAAAGAGTTACATTTAACTTTGTGAGATATGAAGTATTTTATGTACCCTATAAGATTCCCATTCTTTCTTACAATAATACAAACAAAACAAAATGACATAATTCTCCTATAAGCAAATTAGTTACTAGTGCAAGGTCCATTTTAAATTATTCACGCTTTCGATTAATACATTTCCATATACACTATGGATTCATCACCTTTTTGTTTTCATGTAAAAAAAAAACTGGCGGAAGATATTTATTTAGTTTTATGTTTTGATAAAATATTACACTAATACAGGACCAGTTGACTCAATTCATCAGTCATTACCTTTCATTTTTCTTTATATTACAAATACTGCCTTTTCACTATCATTCACATAGCTCAACGTTCATGTGCCATCGATATATTTATTTCATTCTTTAATAGTTCAGATAAACTGTTTTTTTTTCTTTTTTTTAAATTTAAGATAGGTATAACTAATTTATTCTTAGAGTGTTATGAACCTCTTTTATTTCATTGTTCCGCGGCCGGGGACGATGTTGTGAAAGTGTTTACCGTCTGTGTTTGGTTATTTCTTTGTGGTGCTGGTCGCCAAACTTGTACCAAGTTCAGATGGTATTTGTTTATATCATTCTTTTCAGTAAATTTTGTAATTTTTGTACAGATGGTACATCTTTATTATTTCAAAATTTCAATTTCATTTTTTTGCATTTTTTTTACATTAAATAAAAAAACATGTTTAGCACTCTCAGAATTTATCAAAGTTTGTTAAGTAGTTTTACGGTGCTTATACATAAGTAAAATATATAGCAATCTTGTATTGATTTTATACAGATTTGACCATATCCTACAACCATTTTGGTAATATGAAACCCCACATTTTTTTTTCTATTTACACGTTTTATTTCTCACCACCAGTCAAGGTTACTTAACATTGCGTCCCACTGTACTAGTCAACGTCACCAATTAATGTTTTACACTACCAATCAGTACTCCTAGTCCTACTAGTTCATTACCAGTCACTGTACACACTACCAATCAGGACGAGTCATTATGCACATTTCCAGTCATTGTTACACCCTCTACCATTAATTGTTATATATTTGTTTTTCTTCCTTTTTTATACCTTTTAATAGTGATATTTTTTCCCCGTTCACATCACCTGCATTTAGTAATCTCATGGTATATTTGTAAGTAATAGTTACACCATACACTTTTAAATGGATACATAACATTTGTTATACATGCCATTGTTGGTAAACAACTATACTTATCTTACCTTTTGCATTCTCAGTAATGCTGTTATCTCATTTGTAGGTTGATGGTGATATATTTTTTTTTTTGGTTTGTAAAATATACAACATTTACTATTCTTCTTCATTTTAAATGTTTTTTTTTGCATCTATAATTCCACTTTATAAACACTTTACTCAATATACATAAATAAACACATATTTTTTTAAATCCTACTTTTTCATTAAATAAAACTTGTTTGCTAATGCAAAATAAATGGTGCATTACTGAATCAGGCCTTAAGGGTAATTATATTATTTTTAATATTACGATTCTTAGAAATCTACTCAGATTTCTGTCCAATGCACTCATTTCATGAAACTTTCATGTGCAACGCATCAAATATTTCATCCTGTAAATTTACACATACTTCTATAATCTATACTTAATGCATTCCGTTTTCTCATTTATATTTTTTTACTATTCAATGTTTCATGTATTACCAATCAAGGATATATAAATATATAATACCAGTCAAAGTATTTGCTCCACCATTCAATGTGCAGCTGTGCTTTTCACATTCATTCCTTTTTAATTAGCACCTATTTCTTTAACAGTATATACCTTACTTGTAGGTTCTAATTACACTACTTGTAATATTCAACATAATTCATTAACACAATCTCTTCACATGTATCATCTGATCATGTTTTCCATGTAACTTTAAATTAGGTACTAGTTATACCATATATTTATTGGAGGAGTTCATAGAATTCGCTATATGCACCAATTATGGTAAACAACACTGTACTTAGTTACCTATTGCAATCGCAACAATTTTGGTAATGTTAGTTATCATGGTAACATACCTTTTTTTTTCATTATTCATTAATTTCATCACTTACTTTACTTCTACATTTTCTGTCATGTTTACATAATCACATATTCTTTTTAATAAAAATAAGTTAAATAAATTAACCATTTTTTTTTGCTAAATTTTTTCTACAGTTGAAAAATGAAAAAATGTGCACTACTGAATCATGCCAGTATGGCAATATTATTATTTACATAATAAGATTTTATAGGAAATTTTTCCTCTTCTTGTAGTGCACATCGCTTTCATGAAATTATTGAAATAGAGGCATCAATTTGTCATTCTGTGGACATCACAACATTTTTACACATTTCCTTTTCTTACACGTTTTACTTACTATAACACTACAGTCCATCAGTCACATTTTTAGATATCTTTTAAGAATTTTTGTCACTGGTTCTCCTTTTTTTTTTTTTTTTTTTTTTTTTTTTTATTATTATTCCTGACATGCTAAATAGTAAAATATTTTAGTACAAGCAAAAGGTAACTTTTCACTGTACATGTTCTAATTTAAATTCACTTTCTCCATTTATTTTCCTCCGTGGAGTATGTGCCACATCTCAAGTACCTCCCTTGTTTTGCCTACTCAATGCTCGTAAATTTACCTTCTTTATTCATTCAATATAAATAATTTTTAAAGACATACATTTTTTCATACACTACACTTGTTTGTGGAAGTATCTATTCACAGTTGTTATGTAATTGCAACCTTTGGTGTTTATACCAGTCATTTCTTCTGTCGAAGTTATATTAATGGTTGCTCTCAGACTGTACACACATACTTTCTCAAATACTTCTTTTCATTCACACAATGTGAAAGTTCTACACAATTGTCGATAATTTTTTCTCAATCTCAAATATTATTTTTGTAAATGTAGGTACAAAATTAAACGAACAGTGTTTATATGTTCTCTTTTGCTCATACTTCATCTTGCACTAGTTCTATAACACACTTAGTCACATTTCTTTTACATGATGTCACACTTTTTAATTCACATTTAAATTGCCTTTCATATTTAATACAACATATGCTATTTGTTTTATTTGCAATTTTAAATAGTTAACATAATTTTTCTTACTCTTTTAAATACAATGTAATATTCCATTACATTTTTTTATCTTACCATCCCTGCGCAATAACGTATGAAGTTGTTATTCATGTGTCATATTTGATAATATGTTGTGGACGGTAAGTTGTAGTGAGAGATCACTCACCTTACATAGAAACTTTTTTCACTTTTACACATTTTTGACAGTCCTTAATTTTCGTCAATATTTTCAACATATGCCATTTTACATTGTTGGATACAAAATTACGCCAGTTTTTCTAAATAGGCTACTTCGCCAAATTCTCTTTTATATTATTATTCATAATCAAGTATGCTATGTGTTTATTTGCATTTATCTTTATTTCCAGTTTTCCTATATATGTACAGCAATTTATTCTGCTGATACAAATAATATGTCTCATGTTAAAGGCCTTAAAATAATTGAATATAGTTTGATATATGGCCAAATGACCTATGGACTGATTACTTATACATAAAATCTAGGTCATGTAATATAACTAGTCTAAATGACTATGTTATATAATTATTTTAGTGTGCACACATAATATTATAACATATGCTGCAGCTGATTGTTTATGAGACATTTAAATATAAAGAGGTACCTCATTTTATAAACAAAACATGCATGTTGAATGCTGGAATTTTGTGAATTCATTATAATTCTAGATATTTTGTGTATTATTTGAGCTCGTGGGTGTGTGCCAAGTTTTCATTGTTATGTGTTAGTTATATATATATTCTTACATTTTGTTTTGTGGAAATTTATATTTTGAGTGACAATTTATTATTCAAGATGTATTGGCGAGAGCATATGATCGTTTCTACTCCCTCGTTCTACAGGTTTTTTTTTCCAGTGAAAGGGGGGGGGGATATATGTGATGTGAAAACACATATAGTTTTAAATTAGCTATTTTTTTACTTTAATAAATTTCCCTTTCTATAATTCATTTATTAAAGTTTTGATAAATTTTATTTAAGCTCTTTGCGGTCTTATTCAGAACAAATAAAAGAAATAGATCTGCTTTTCTGCTTTCACGCAAATTCTCATCTTTAGTCCTGACGTGCGATCAAACGCTTAAATCGGATAAAAACAAAAACTACAAGAAATATTTCGGCCTCCAAATTAACTCTATTCATTTTCACATTCGTTATTTTTTTTTCATTATGCAGTTGTTTCTTTCTGATTCATAAAAGGTTATTCAGCACTCCTTATTTTGTCTATCTTGGAACTTCTCATGGGATGCGAAAATTCTTCTGTAACGTAATTGTTGGCGGTGTTTAATTTTGTTAAATTACTAGTTTGGCTATAAGTTCAAACAGTTATCCATATGTTCCTTATTAACGGATACTTTATGATTCATGTTCTCTCGCCAAATGTATGATGCCAGAAAAAATGTAAACGAAGAAATTTGCAGCGTATGTGTATCAGCATTCCTTCTCTGATTGCCGGCCTGAAAACATGTAGATTGTGAGTCTATTGTACGAACATTAAGGCACCACCCACTCGCCTATTCTATGCTCCTGTTCTTGTGTTTGTCATTAAAAGTTCTTCGAAATTTCATGGATGCATTCGACTCAATCTTTCTTCCAGAAAGGGATTTTTTTTTTCTAAAAGAACCTGGCATTAATTATTTCCCACTATTTATTTTCAAAATCACTTTTCACTGCTAACTAAAGTCATCACCATTACAGACGCACTCTCAAATTGGAAGATATTATTGCAAGCTTTTTAAATCTTTATTACAAATCTTCTCGACCAATAAAATGTTATCCTTTTGTTAATCGGTACGTCGTTATTCTTTTATAAAAGCTCTCTGTTATAAATGCTTCGAAATCTCGCAATTTCCGAAATGTAATTTTGCCAAATATGAGTTAAGCTACGTTTCTTACTTATAATAAGAAATTTAAAGAATCTAATATTATTAAGTGTTTTTTTTTAAATCTAAATTAAAATAAAATGTTTCCTCCCACCCCAAAAAAAAAAAAAAAATCGAAAGATGCCACAGGATACAAATTCAACACAATGTTTTGCAATGCCGCTTTTGTTATAATAACTTTTGCAAACGGTGTGTGTTCCAACCCGGGTTTCCCAGGTTACAGAACATAGGTGTAACCATTTTTTTAAATGACACGTCTAATAGATATTTTACATTTAAAATTTGTTTAGGCTACACATTAACAAATCTGAAAATCTTTTTTATATGAAAAATATCAATGTATTCAAATAAAGTTTTTAATTTATTAAAAACTATACTTCCGTATTAGCCGCATGTCATGTGCTAATAGCCGAAGAGATTGCCAATGATTTCGCTACTTACAGCAGACTTTTTTATTCTGATAATTGTAGTGATTTGAGCTTGTAGTTCGAGTACAGGTCTGTTAAATGTCTGTTTTATTTATATTCATATAATTATTTATAACTGAAGTTTTAATTTCTTTATAGAATATTAGCTGGAAAGCAATGGTGGACTATTTATATTGTTTTATGTGCAAACGGTTTAATCTATCGTAATAGGGCTGCTTGCGATATTGATAAAATTAAAAGATAATCATGCTTGAAAATTATTTTGAAATCCATAAAGATTCAAAAAATTGATATACAATTTTCAAACAATTTGTCCTGTTCTACGGTTTGAAAATTGAAATTGTGCGATGTCTGGAAGTGTTAAACAAAAATTGCAGTAAATCCGAAATATTTTGATTAGATGTTGCCACCGTCAATATGACGCCACCATTAGTTACATACGTAGTTTTGCTTTGTACTATAGATATGATTCTAACATATTTTTTCAGAATTTGTAAAAAATTTCTGTCTCGATACGAATTTGAATGTTGTATCTATTATCATATAAGACCCGACGTACTTAAAATAAAGAACCAAATGGAAGTGTTTTCTAAGAATTCAGAGCAACATATAAATTTACAAATCTTACTCGTATAAAAAAAATCAGATTACGTAAATCTACCTGTAGTTTTATTGTATGTATTGTTATTATATCTATTTTAAATGCATCGAAATCTCCTAAATTCCGAAATGTAATTTTCCTAAATTTCAGTTAAGCTACAATATAGTTTCTTACTTATAGTAAGAAATTTAAAAAAGTAATATTATTAAATGTTTTTTTTTAATCTAGATGAAAAATATATTTACGCACCCCCTCAAATTATAAAATAGATAATACTTAATACTTCCATACTTACTACCAGATAGACCTACATTTACTACCATTATAGAATTATTTACTGCGTGAATAAGGAAAATTTGGAATAAGTACGATCTTTTTTTTTATCCCGATCATGGCGAGGACGCATTATTTTGGTTTCTCTTTAAAAGACTGTTTCTTCAAGAAGTATGCAAAAAGTTATAACCATGTAACGAGACATATTGTTTTTAAATTTAGAATTTATAATTAATAAGATATAATTTATAATTTATAATTAATAGCCTAAAAAAGTTATAAAGATAATTCAATCTGTAGTCGTTAGAAAAACATTTGAAGCACAATTCGTCAAATAAAATAATAAATGGAAACTTTCGTACGGAAACGTCACAATTCTTAATAAAAACGGATCTTGAATCTCGCAAAGAAATTTTTAGATCTAACACATTTATTGGAGAGAACTGTTTCGGAAATGCTACAAAAAACTATTCAAAATACATCTGATGCATTGTTAACATTTTCATTCTGTATTTTCCTTTGTATCCTTTCAGCTGTTCAGCGATTTCTGCCGTGTAATGCAAAAAATCGAGATTGCAGAAAAACTATTCGCAAAATTTGTATAGTTTTTTTATAAATCATGAAATAAATCATACCTATATAAAATAGTTTATCATGACTTGAATATGAATTCGATGAAGAATTTGATATTAATGGATTTTTGTAATAGCTTATGTTGACAAACTGTCTTTTTTTTTCGAATTGAATGTTAAAAATGCATTTACATAGTAGATTTCTTAATACACCATCAATATATTTTTATACCTAACCATCTAATTATACATCTATAAATATTATGATATAAAGAATCATATAATATAACATAGTGCATTACATTTCTTTGTCAAATCAGTAGAAGTTCAGTTAGTATTATACAGCACGGAATCATCTTTTTGCGCACCTTAAATAAGTATTTATAGTTTTTTTTTTTTTTTTTTTTTTTTTTTTTTTTTTTTTTACATTAGATTAGGGTTAAAACGATTTTAACAGTTTCGTTTGAAATAGCTACATTTAATTGGCTAAAAGCATGCTTTTAGAAGAGGATTATGAAACACCAGAACACCAGAATGATATTAGAAATAACTTATTTACATAAAATATTATTTTAATGAAATATGCAGTATGGTATTAATAAACATCCTAAGTGAAAATATGAATAACAGTAGGGGTGACCAGTGTAAAATTGGATATCTCAATTTTGAGTTATTTAGCAGTCTTCTACCTGGTAATCCTATAAATAAATATCTTTATTTCAGAAGGTGAAGTGATTATTAAGGTATCTGTACATTGCATTTATGTAGATTCTGTGTTTAAAAAAGATTATTTTAGCCTATTTTTTTATAGTTTTCAAAGCATTTAAATATGAGCAAACGTGAAGTTCCTTAATATTTCTGTATTATTACAAGTAGCGAATATTTAAAAATAATGTATTTCCCACAATGAAATTGTTGCTGCCACTTAAAAGACAATTTTACCACCCGTCATTCGTATATGTATTATCTCGTGATAAAACCGGATAGCTTAGTAGAATGCAAAAATATACTTGAAAATAATAATTAAAAATCCCGTAGACAGTATTTGAAGAAAAGACAGTCAAAAGTACATTGTGAACAGTGATTATGATTTTTATAAAGATGATAAAGTGTTGAACTGTTTTTGCTACAATTTCTGCAATTGGAATGAAGATAAATATCGTTTTGTCTTTAAATATTAAATCATTACACATATTTGAAATATTATGAGTTACGTTTCATAGTTAAAGTTGTAAAGTATAATTTATTATAAAGTATAAATTATTTAGTATAAAGTATAATAAAGTTCCTTTATAAGTAAAATTCTGAACTTTTTCATTTTCTATAAGATTTTCTTATCAATGCAGAACAAGGGTGGGATATTTGACTTTTTATAATCACACATTTATTAATAAAAATGTAATGAGCATATATTTAAAATAGAAAACTGTTTACTATAATAATCTTACATTTAAAAATGATATAATGGCACAAGCATAACTGCAGAGTATGTACGCAAAGTCACAATAAATTGTGTTGGAAATTATCTGTTCAAGAAGCGAGTAATAATAATATATGCGATGTCACGTTACTTCTCCATACATGGAAAAGTGATAGTGGTAAGCAATAACATTTAGTCGATAACAGATAAGTTATAAATTCTAAATGAAAACCTTTGACTTGAAATTCTAAATTTAAAACCCGTCTCGTTATATGGTTATAACTGTCTGCATACTATTCAAAGAAACAACCTTTAAAAAAAAAAAAAAAAAGTAATACGCCCTCGCCATGATCGGGATAAAAATATCGTACTTATTCGATATTGTCCTTATTTACAATATTTTATTGGAGCTCTAGATTTTTCCAACTTACTGCAATACTTTCAGTTGTTCAGCGATTTCTGCCGTGTAACAGAAAAAATGAGATAGCAGAAAAACTACTCGCAAAAATCTTATAATTTTTTTTATCATGGCAGAAATCACATCTATATAAAATAAACCTATAGCAGAATGTTATCTTGCAATGCTGTAGAATATATTCTCAAGTCATTTTGGTTGAAAATTAAACAATTTGAGTACAGGATAGAACATGTATGTCCAAGAGGACTATTTTAAATTCTATTCGCACCATTTTTTGAAACATAATATCTTCCGTACACATGTATTTCGAACAGTGTAACAGTTTAAGCAATTCATTGGCATTTTCTGTGCATGATGTAAAGTTGGCACCAACTTTACATCCTGTCTAGGATAAGTCGTCTTTCTAAAACAGAGGAAGACTAAGAGACATATTTTCAAAAGAAATCTACGACAAAGAATTTTATTGTAAATTGTGGTACAATTGAATGTTAAAATTGTCATCAATCCTGTCCCGTAATCAAAGGATTAAGGAAATCAAATCTTGAAAATTGCTTTTTTTGAATCATCAAAAATCGGTAAATTATATTACGATTTCAAATTAAACCTTATTTAAAATACGTTGTTTTCTTTATTAGATGGAGTAAAGATCGAAATTATGCGATTTTTGGAAATTCAGATATATGTAATTAATATGGAATCAATAGCATGTGTTGCGAAATCTTGCGTTAAATATGAGCTTAGGGTAATGACAGACACGTTTGTATATTCTATTAAAGAGACGAAGTAAATTAGCAATATTAAAAGTATTAATTTATAATATATAAATTTGAAAGGAATAAATTTTGGTTTACTTCTAAAAAAGGTTTCAAATTATGCGAATTTTAATAATTAAAAGAATCTGTCGCCTTAGATATTCTTCTTTGGAAAATAATTGATTTTAATTTATCAATTCATTTAATTTACCCTATTTCATAGGTCCACTTTGAGAGAGAACTGTGACTACCTCTGTAGGTTTTCACATCCCTCGAGTTCTGGTAAAGCAAGTACGGATTGGAATAACCCGACTTAAGGCATAGGACCTGTTTCCCTTCTGGGTTTTCAGCTCCGAATCTGTTGGGGGACGCCGGCCCGTCTCTAAGTGTCTCGTGGTGACTCCCCTAATGGGTTTCACCGCGTATCGTAACGACTTTCGTCGTCGACACGTTAATTTAAGGTTAGAGGGTCCGCAGGTGGCGGTCCTCTGACCGGCCGAAGCGCCGCAGGAAGACAAACCTGCTGGCGTGATAAAAGTCCCTCGGGACTTGGGTTCGGTGGTCGTCTACGCGCAGGGCGCTCTTTCAGGGCGTCTGGCGGCGCAGTTTGCTTTTACGCTGTTTCATTTTAAGGATCACTAAAATAAAATAGAACTACATAATACTATATTTTTCATTTTTAATTTATAGTAAAATGAAATTTTCTGGTTTGCATTACTTGTATCAGTGATAATATTTGTGATTTTCAATTTCTTTGGCAATATAGGATCTATACATTTACAAAATATTTACGGCAAATATTTGAAATAAGCAAGAAAAAAGAGTATAAGTAAATACAAAATTTAAAAATATATGATTTTTAATTATCAAAAGTACCAAAACTATACATTTCATAATTAGTTTATTTTGTAACATTTTGAAAAATAAACGCGTAAAGTAAAATATACTTTATGATACAATTGTGATTACCTTTATTTTAATTACCAAATATAATTTTCATGTGAAACAAATAGAGTAAGCATTAAGCAATAAAATTTCTGCAGACAATTTTTTTAAATATATAGACAGAAGTTTTCTTTGATAATGATATGAATTAAAAAAAGTTCTTTGAAATAGCGACAGAATATTTACAATGCATGGAGAAAGTTTTGTGTACTCCTTGGGGTTATTCAGATTAATTAGTTATTTTTAATATTATATTATCTAACAATAACAAAGTTACGTATTTCTCGAAGAAGGAAATAAATATAGAATGCAATTTTATAAAAGAAAAATACGTAGTCTGAATACTTTGTCGTCTTTCAAAGTTAATTCTGGACACTTATTAAAAGCTTAGAAATGTAAATTTTAAAAATATGTGATATGTTTGCTTCCAGACAAATATGAAGAAGAATACCTTTTTATTTTTTTACTATTTGATATGCTGAATAACTTCAATTTTCCAAATACACATTTAAATTAATGTACTGCCTGAAGATGTTTTTAAAATTACTCTTCTGTATATCCTATTATTCAAAAATCTTACAATATTAATCAATACACAACACTTCTTATAACGTATAAATTGGTGGGTTTTTGAAATGACATGTACACAATAAATGAAACAGATCATGCTGATAAATTAAAAAATATGTTTTATAAAAAGAGTGATTTATTTATTTGCTTTCGCTATCTGTACTAGGAACAAATTATTTATATATATATACATACAGTTCGTTGAAATCTTACATTTTCACGGGAGCATCTTACTTTTACTACAGAATCATTACTTTAACGTAGAGTATTTTGTACAAACTGTAAAACTTTTATAACAGCAATTTATTTAAAAAGCATTAAAAAAACTAGAAAGGAAAATGTATTTGCACAAATTAAATCAATTTTTGAATACGAGTAGATGTTGCAAAAAGATAGATCTATTAAATTGACGACATTAGAAAGAAATATTTTAATTTCATTGACTAAGTGAAATGGCTTTATTAAATTTGTTTTGATTCGAAAAGTTTGCAATCTTTCTTATAATTATTTAATAAATTGTTCTTGTCATTAAATTATAAAGGTTCTGCATAATTTTCAAATCGATGGTACGCTTCTTACAAAATATTACTTGTTTTAGTTCACTTGTAAAATTATATATTTTACTACCAGAATTTGCAGTTCTTGCCAGTTTTACTAATACATTTCTGGTGATACAACTCTGGTGATATAAAGAGCTTTAAACTATCGGATAGAAACATCTGAATCGTAGGATTTGTAGTGTCAGTGGAAGCAGTGTTTTCTTGACACAGAAATCGTGGACATTTAATTTCTTTAGAAACTAGTAAAAAGTGGTGATAAAGCATATTCCATTAATCTCCAATATTTATGCCATTATTTAAAAAATAGGAGTCTTTTTTTTCACATGGAAACCTTGAACAAACCATTTTGTAACTCCAATAAAACTCGCATTTGCATTCCACGAACTAAGTGATTTTAATCTTTATAAAATCCGGAAGACATTTTATGTAATCATGAAATATATTCTTGTTTCAAAAGTTTCAACAGGTACTTCAAGGAAAGTATGAATTTAACTCGAGAACTCCACACCACTGCGAATTCACACGGACAAAAATTTTAAATATCCTCGTTTTCATTAATTTGCATTTTACATTAACAAAATAAAATGTTTAATAAAAATAAATATCACAATTCGATTCCTCATTAACTTTCGTATAGTAAACATGTATTATTAGATCATTAATCATGTATTATTAGATCATTAGTCATGTATTATTAGATCATTAATAATGTATTATTAGATCATTAATCATGTATTATTTCATTGTCACTCTATTGGCAACAAAGTTATACGCAATTTAAGTTACAAATTCTTAAATTGCACTAGTGTGGAATGCGCATGTGCTGAACTCAACTGCGGTGTTCACGGGTTTAAAATTAAGTGAAATATTCAAATAATATCAAATAGTATAACTACTGAAATCAGTTCTTGTCATAATTACTCTCACAGCAATTCATTCTGACACTTACGAACGTTTACTATCTATTGAAATGGTAAGTAGAGAAATGTTCAAATGATTCATCTATTGATTTCTCTTTCGTACATCATCAAGTAATCTTTACTAAAGTGGAAATAATGGGATTCATTAGAAAGGATATTGGACTTGTATTCAGATGTATTTTAATGGGAGGATGGATACTATAAATATGATATTCAAAATCTTGTAAAGTTTTGCAATGATAAATGGTGTGCAGGCGAAAGTAGGGTGTAACCGGATACCTTATAATTTTTAGCCTCTTGAAGCAGAAATTTCCTACAGAATTCATTAAAATTGAACGTAATTATTCATCACGTGTCCATGTGCAATACTGTCATTGTAAATAAATGAGTTTATAAATGACAAATACATTATTAAATGATTTTCGAAAAAAGTAAAACTATCCGGTGTTGAAAAAAAGTCAAATTATCTGGTCATACCACTTGTGTGCTATAACCGCATATATATTTTAATATTGCAGGAAATAAATGAGTTTAAATGTTTTTGTTAAATTGAAAAAAAATAATTTTCATGTTTAAATGGGAAATTAAGTAAAATATTTCAATTACAAATTTAATGATTTATTATTTAAAGACAATAGGAAAATTATCACCATTTCAATTTAAGGAACTGCAGAAAAGAAGTTCATTTCTTTATAAATTTTATTAAAATTATAAATCACCATGTCTATGTAGTTCTAAGCGTTTTTTCTTCAATAACGTTTTTAAATATGCGTTTTCATCACACGTAGTGTATTCTTTCTTAATTCAAGAGAATAAGGATCGAAACACAAGGCGTAAAAATGTACATATAAATGCTAGAAACCTTTCATTGTGGAAAAGTAATCCTTATTAGATAGGCTACACATAATAATAATAATAATATTAATAATAATAATAAAACTTTTTTTGATTTAAAAAATATTTTTATTTAAAATTTTCAAAATCAACAAGAACTTTTTTAAAAAGTACTTTCCAACACAGTAGATACACAAATGTTAATATGTGAATACCATAAAGGCTATTTATTTTTGTCTAGAGCTAAGTATTTTATCCATTACCTGTTATAAAGCTGCTAACATTCAACAAAATATTTTATCCGACTATAAATTTTTACCCTACTTTCCCTTTGTAAGGAAGCAATGACTTAAAAATAGCCTTAACAATCGTATCAGTACAAATTTATATACAAAGAATAATAAAAATTTTAAACTATGGTAGAAATATAAAATGTACCAACAAGCTCGCCCGTGGAAGTTGACGACATCATATTTATTACTAATCTACTAATAGATTTAAAAATACGAACCAAATGGAAGTGTTTTCTAAGAATTCAGAGTAATACTATATAAATTTACAATTCTTACTCGTATCGAAAAGACAGGTTATGTAAAACTAAAAGTAGTCATTAGAAAAACATTTTAAACAAAATTCGTCAAATAAAATAATGCATGGAAACATTCGTACAAAAACATCACAATTCTTAATAAAAATGGATCTTGAATCTCGCAAAGAAATTTTTAGCGTCTAACACATTTATTTGAGAAAACTGTTTCGAAAATGCTACAAATACTATTCAAAATGCATCTCCTGATGCACTGTTGACATTTTCATTCTGTATTTTCTTTTGTGTCCTTTCAGCTGTTCAGCAATTTCTGACATGTAACGGAAAAATCGAGATAGCAGAAAAAAACTACTCCCAAAATTTTTATAGTTTTTTTTTTCATGACAGAAATCACACCTATATAAAATAGTTTATCATGACTCGAATATGAATTTGATAAAGAATTTGATAGTAATGGATTTTTGAAATAATTTATGTTGACACAATGTTCTTGTTTTTTTTTTTTTTAATTTAATGTGAAAAATGCATTTACGTTGTCGATTCCTTAAGACATCATCAATATATTTTATACCTAACCATCTAACGATGCATCTATACATATTATGCTATAAAGAACCATATAATGTAACATTCTAAATGCATTAAATTTCTTTGCAGAACAATAAAAGTTCAGTTAGTATTATACAACAAGGAATCATCTTTTTGTGCATCTTGAATAAGTATTTATAGTGCTATTTACTTTACATTCGATTAGGGTTAAAACGTTTTTAACAGTTTCGTTTGAAATATCTTTATTTAAATTTCTGAAAGCATGCTTTTAGAGGAGGATTCTGAAACACCGGAAGATCAGTTTGGTATTAGAAATAATTTATTAACATGAAATATTATTTTAATGAAATATTTTATTACGGTAATAATAAGCATCCTAAGTGAAAATATGAATAACTGTAGGAGTGAGCAGTGTAAAACTGGATATCTTAATTTTGACTTATTTAGCAGTATTCTACCTGGTAATACTTTAAATAAATAGCTTTAGTCAAGAAGGTGAAGTGGCTATTAAGGTATTTGTAGACTACATTTATGTTCATTTTAGCCTTTTTTCCCCAAGTTTTCAAAACATTTAAATACGAACAAACTTTGAGATCCTGAATATTTCTGTATTATTAGGAGCCGCATATGTAAAAATAATTTATTTCCCACAACGAAATTGTTGCTACCATTTAGAAGACAATTTTTCCAGCCGTTATTCGGATACGTATTATGTCTTGATAAAACCAGATACCTTGGTAGAATAAAAAAATATATATATTTGAAAATAATAATTAAAGAGCCCGTAGACTGTATTTCAAGAAAATACAGTCAAAGGTATATTGTCGACAGTGATTATGATTTTTATAAAGATGATAAAGAAGTGTACTTTTTTTGCCATTTTTGCAATTGATTGAAGACAAATATCGTTTTGTCTTTAAATATTACGTCATTACACATATTGGAAATATTATTAGATGCTTTTCATAGTTAAAATTGTAAAGTATGTTTTTTTTATATATACAGGGTGTTCCAAAATTCGACTGACAAATTAAGAGAGGCGATAGAAGGCATCAATAGGATGAAAACTTACAACAGTAACGCAACAATACAACTTACAATAGTAACTTACAATAACTTACAATAACTTACAACAACTTACAATAGTAACGTGGTCGCAAACCACGTTCTGTGAGAGAAAATCTCAAAAATATTTTTGATATTGGAATGTCGAATGGAACAAAAAGGACCAATAATAAATAGAAAGAATATTTATTTGACGTAAAGAATGATTAAAAAGCATTTACAGTTCAACGTCTGAATGGAGACGACGAGAAGAATTTATAGGAATATGTTTTAACGCGTCCGACTTTCCTTCTTCCGTCGGTGTCTGCTGTGAAATGATCTTCGTGGCCGCAACTTCGAACAATTTCTATAAAAATGTGCGTCGTCTCCTTTCAGACGTTGAACTGCAATACAATGTAATCATGTTTGACGTCATATAAATGTTTTTTCTACATATTATTGTCTAATTTTGTTCCACTTGACGTCACACCCTTCATTAATATTTTTGCGATTCTCCCACTAAACGTGGTTTGATACCCCATGTTCTATGGTACGTTTTCATCCTCTTGATGCCTTCTATCGTCCCTCTTAATTTGTCGATCGAAGTTTTGAACACCCTATAAGATATAATGGTACAAGGATAACTGCAGAGTATGTACGCAAAGTTACAGTAAATTCTGTTGGAAATTATCTCTTCTAGAAGCGAGTGATAATAAGATATGCAATGTCACGTTACTTCCCCATAAAAAAGTGATAGTGATAAGCAGTCACATTTAGGCGACAACAGATTAATTATAAATTCTAAATTTAAAACCCATATGTCTCGCTACATGTTTATAACTTCTAGATACCATTCAAAGAAACAACATTTTAAAAATAAATCAAAATAACGCGCCTTTGCCATGATCATACTTATTCGATATTCTCCTAATTTACGATATTTTATTGGAGCTCTATATTTATCCAACTTACTGCAATCATTTCAGCTGTTCAGCGATTTCTGCCGTGTAATGGCAAAAATCGAGATAGCAGAACAACTACTCGCAAAATTCTTATAATTTTTGTTAATTATGACAGAAATCACACCTATATAAAATACACCTACAGCTTAATGTTATCTTGCAATGGGGTAGAATGTTTTGTCAAGTCATTTTGGTTGAAAATTTAAACCTTTGACTACAGGTATTATTTGATTTGATTGCTTTTGAGAAACTGCTCAGACAAGGAAATCACGTCTGTATAGCATAGTATCCCTCCCGGTCCCTTTATTAAGGTCTTAAAAAATGGAACATATACATCCAAGTGGACTATTTTAAATTCTATTCGGAACACTTTTTGAAACATTACCTCTGCCGCACACATATATTACGGCAGCATAACAGTTTAAGCATTTCCTTGGCATTTTCTGGGCATGATGTAATGTTGACGCCAAATTTACATCTTGTCTAGGAGCAGTTTTCTTTCTAAATTTGAGGGAGACGTAAGACGTATGTTTTCAAAAGAAATCTACGACAAAGTATTTTTTTATAAACTGTGGTACAATTGAATGTTAAAGTAGTCGTCAGTCCTTTTCCGTAATCAAAGGATTAGGGAAATCAAATGTTGAAAATTACTTTTGTTGAATCATCCAAACTCGGTAAATTATATTACAATTTTAAGTTGAACCTCATTTAAAATACGTTGGTTTCTTTATTAAAATGGAGTAAAGGTCGAAATTAAGAGATATTTAGAAATTCTGATGTATTCAATTAATATGGAATCAATAGCATGTGTTGCGAAATTTTGTGATAAATATGAGTTTAGGTTAATGAAAGACACGCTTGTATTTTCTAATAAAGATACGAAATTAATTAACAATATTAACAATATCAATTAACAATATTTAAATTTGCAAGAAATCAATTTTGGTTTAGTTCTGAAAAGGGTATCAAATTACACCAATTTTCTCCTTTAATAATAATTAATGCAATTTACTAATTTGTATTGCTGGTATGAGTGATAATTTTTGTGATTTTCAATTTTGCTTTGGCAATATAGGATCTATACATGAACAAATTATTTACGGCAAATATTTGAAATAAGCAAGAAAGAAAGAATATAGGTAAATGCAATTTTTTTTAAAATGTGATTTTTAATTATCATAAGTACCAAAATTATATATTGCGTAATTAGTTTATTTTGTAATATTTTGAAAATAAATGCGTAAAGAAAAATATACTTTAAGATACAATTCTTATTACCTTTATTTTAATTAGCAAATGTAATTTTCATGTGAAACAAATAGAGTAAGCAATAAATGTTTCTGCAGACAATTTTTTTAAATATATAGACAGAAGTTTTTTTTGATAATGATACGTATAAAAAAGTTCTTTGAAATAGCGACAGAATATTTTCAATGCATGGAGAAAGTTTTCTGTATTGCTTGGGGTTGTTCAGATTAATTAGTTTTTTTTTTTTTAAGTTATTATCTAACACTAAGTTACACATTTCTCGAAGAAGGAAATAAATTTGGAATGTAATTTCACATAAGAAAAAATAGTCTGAAATACTTTTTCTTAGACAGTTATTAGAATCTTAGAAATATAAATTTTAGAACATGTGATATGTTTGCTTCCAGACAAATATGAAAAATCACATATTTTTTTAACTGTTTAATATATTAAATAACTTCTATTTTTCAAATACGCATTTAAATTAAAATTCTGCCTGAAGATGTTTTTAAAATTACTCTTCTGTTTATCCTATTATTCAAAAATCTTATTAATGAATACACAACATTTCTTTTAACGGATAAATTGGCTAATTTTTGGAATGAAATGTACACAATAAATGAAACAGATCATGCTGATAAATTCAAAAATATATTTTATAAAAAGAGCGATTTATTTATTTGCTTTCGCTATCTTTACTAAGATTAAATTATATATATATATATATATATATATATATATATATATATATGTATATATATACAATTCGTTGAAATCTTACATTTCCACAGGAGCATCTTATGTTTTCTACAGAATCATTACTTTAATGAAGAGTATTTTGTACAAACTCTAAAACTTTTATAACACCAATTTTTCCAAAAAGCATTAAAAAAACTAGACATGAAAATACGAGTAGATGTTGCAAAAAGATAGATCAATTATATGGATGACATTAGAAAGAAATAGGTTAATTTCATTGACTAAGTGAAATGACTTTATTAAATTTGTTTTGATTCAAAATATTTTCCATCTTTCTGATAATTATTTAATAAATTGTTCTTGTCATTTAATTATAAAGTTTCTGCATAATTTTCAAATCGATGATACTCTTCTTACAAAATATTACTTGTTTCAGTTCACTTGTAAAATTATATACTTTTCTACCAGAATATACTGTTCTTGCCAGTGTTACTAATACATTTCCTATGTGTTTAATTCAGGTGATATAGAAAACATTAAAATATCGGATAGAAAATGCTCAATCGTAGAAATTGTAGTGTCAATGTGAGCAGTGTTTTCGAGACAAATAAATCGTAGACATCTAATTTCTTTAGAAACCAGTAAAAATAAGTCATAAAGCATCTTCCACTAATCTCCAATATTTATGAAATTATTTAAAAAATACGAGACCATTTTGAAACTTAACTTAGCACTTGAATTCCACGAACTAAGTGATTTTAAAATTTATAAAATCCGAAAGGCATTTTATATAATCGTGAGGTTTATATTTTCTTCAAAAATTTGAACGGGTGACATTTATGTACTTTAAGGCAAGTATGAATTTAACTTAAGACCTCTACACTAGAGCGAATTCACACCAACAAAAATTTAAAAAATCATTGTTTTCATTAAATTGCATTTTACATTAACGAAATAAAATTTTGATAATTATAAATATCGCAATTCAATTCCTCATTAAATTTTGTATATTAAACATGTATTATATTCGATCATTAATCATGTATTATTAGATCATTGATCATGTATTATTAGATCATTAATCATGTATCATTAGATCATTAGTCATGTATTATTAGATCATTAATCATGTATTATTAGATAATTAATCATGTATTATTAGATCATTAATCATGTATTATTTCATTGTCACTATATTGGCAACAAAGTTATACGCAATTTGATTTAAGAATTCGCAAATAGCACTATTGGGGAATACGCGTGCGCTGAACTCAACTCCAGTGTTCACCGGTTAAAATTAATTGAAATATTCACATATCCAATAATATAACTACTGAAATCAGCTCTTGTCATAATTACTCTCACAGTAGTACATTTTGGCATTTACGAAGGTTTACTATCTATTGAAATGGTAAGTAGAGAAATGTTCAAATGATTCATCTATTGATTTCTCTGGCTTACATCATCAAGTAATCTGTACTAAAGTGGAAATATTGATATTCATTAGAAAGGGTATTGGACTTCTATTCAGGTGTATTTTAATGGGACGATGGATACTACAATTATGATATTATAGTTTTATGATTTGCAAAACTTGGAATGTTTTGAAGAATAATGCGGAAGGATGTGAAGGCGAAAGTAGGGTGTAACCGGATATCTTATTATCATTTGCCTCTTGAAACAAAAATTTCCATCAGTATTTGATAAAACGTAAATTATCTTCACGTGTCCATGCGTAATACTATCTTTGTAAATATATAAGTTTATAAATGACAATTTTATTATAAAATGATTTTCGAAAGAAAGTTAAACTCTCCGGTGTTAAAAATAGTAAAACTGTCGGGTCATACTACTTGTGTGGTATTACCGCATATATATTTTAATATTGCAGGAAATAAACGAGTTTGGATTTTTTTGTTGTTGCAATAATAAAATAAAATAAAAGAAAATATTTTTCATGTTTAACTCTGAAACTGATCTAACAATACTTCAATTACAAATTTAATGATTTAATATTTAAAGACAATAAGAAAATTATCTCTATTTCAATTTAACGAACTGCAGAAAACATGTTCTATATACATTTTATTAAAATTATAAATCACCATGTCTATGTAGTTCTGAGTGTTTTCTCTTCAATAACGTTTTGAAATATACGTTTTCATTCCAACTAGTGTATCCTTTCTTACTTCAAGAGAATGACGATCGGAACACGGCTGAAAAATGTACATATAAATTCTACAAACTGTTTCATTGTGGTAAATTATTCCTTGTTAGATAGGCCACACATAATAGAAAAAGAAAACTTTGTTTGACTACAAATGTATTTCTTTTTAAAACTTTCGTAAACTACGAAAAGTTAAAAAAAGAAATACACTTCCCAACACAGTAGATATACGAATACTAATACATAAATACCATAATGGCTTTTTTATTTTTTTTTGCCTAGAGCTAAGTATTTGAACCATTATCTGTTATAAAGTTGCTCAAATTGAGTACAATCTGAGAAATTTGTTTTTATTCAACTATAAATTTTTTACCTACTGCCCCCTATGTGTGAAAGTAATGATTTAAAAAATATTCTTACCAATCGTATCAGTTCAAATTTATATACAAAGAATAATAAAAATTTTAAGAAGGACATTTAGAAGACAGTGAACAATTAGAAGGACAGTGAAGTCGATATTTAGTAATTTGAGAAATGAATGGTCAGTTCAAATTTATATACAAAGAATAATAAAAATTTTAAGAAGGACATTTAGAAGACAGTGAACAATTAGAAGGACAGTGAAGTCGATATTTAGTAATTTGAGAAATGAAGGATTTTGTGAAACTTGTCGCATTGCCTTTTCATTAAGTGGACCAACTTGGTTTCCCTCTAGCGAATCCCTATGTGAACTATGAATTATTTGACTGTCACACTGAATAGAACTTAATACACGTTCAGAGAAAATATTGTTATCTAGATTTTTCAAATTTTTGACTTACTCCACTGTCAGTATAACCCCTTCATATAGCCTTCAGAATATTTATTAACTTTTAAACTTTCACTTGAGTTCTATGTATTGGTCTTAATTTTAAATATATAAATAAAGTTTGAAATTTAGTAACTAATATCATCATTTATTATTGTTAGTCTGTAGAAAATAGCGATACTAAAGTTAATTTAAGAAAAAAGGGCTTAGAATAAATTAATACACAAAGGCGGTATACATTCTAAATACGGGTCTGTTTGTAGCTATGTTTTCTTTAAAATCATTGGTTTCGTTCACCGTTGATCGCATACTGTTAATGTGTAATTTATGATTTAACATACTTTATAATTAGAGGTACTTTAAACTAAGGTATTTGTCAGATTTCTTATAAAAACAACGAGAATTGTCTATCCTTTTCCTGTCCGAGAAGTTGCCGGGTCCTAAAAATGCAGGGAAAAAATATTAAATCTGGTAAATTTTTACAGTTAGTTGTTAATAAAACAAATTACTTTCAAAAGTTCTAATTATAATTAGTAATAAACGTATACGTTTATTTTATATTAACTTTTAAAATCTAAAAGATACGTTTTTTCCTGTGTTTATTTATAATAAAATCCTGTGTTTATGTATAAATAGAAATTTGTGAAATGCAATTACTACACTTATTTGCATAGCTTGAATTTATTTTTCTTCTGTAATACCTTATTTATTTAAATCCTTTATTATTTCTTCGTATTTATTAACTTTTTATAAATATCCTGTATGTGCTAAATGAGTTTCGGTTTTTCATATATATGTACAAACATTTTAAATAACTATATTCGTTGTAAGTTTCTAAAATTAACATTAGAAGTAAGTCAAGCAATTATAAATTTCTTGTATTGTTAATACTTTGTAAATAATAATAGAGTTTGAATTCCCATTTATGGAATGTACTTATCCTTCGATACATATTCATTGGAGGATATATTTGTCATCGTTTTTGGTACAACAAATCTCTATTTTGGGTGTATCGATTTTCACATATATATATATATTTAATTTGATTCAGTATAATAGGATTTAGTAGGAGTAACAATTATGAACTTGCTGTTCCATGTCCTCTAATCTCCACATATAATTCAATAGTAGATATTAATATTGCTAAACTGTACAAGTATGGTTTTCTCACTTTACGGTAAGTACTACAACAACAATTATCAATTTTGTGTATTTTATCCCGAAAAATGTTATATTTTCTTTTCGTAAACGTTTCATGTGCCAATGTACCACGGAATAGAAAATCACTAAAAAATGTGTTTATTTAGTTCAGAGTTAATATATGGCATAAAAATTAGACTTTCAAAATACAAAATGTTTCATGGTGATATTTCGATAAATTTTAATGGTAGAATTAACTATCAGGTTACTTGTACCTCCGTTAGTTTTTTTTTTTTTTTTTTTTTTTTTTTTTTGTGAAATATTTTTAATACAGTAATGAATGATTAATATAATCATTCTCAGAAGAGATATCAAAAATGATATTTTCGTAAACTTTTATATAATGAATTTAGAAAGACAACTTAGAATGTGTAATATATATTCATATTAATATGTTTTAAATAAATTCAATTGAATCTGATTTCATATAAAAAATAGTTCACACGTAAAAGACATATGAACTCGGAAATAACGAGAAAAATCTATTTGTTTAATAGAACATGATCTAACTGCGATGATTGAAGTGATATATATATTTTCTTAAATGATAAAAGAACAAATTTCACTTAAATATAGCTATGGAATGTAGTTATCATAGGTGGCAGTGATTCAGCAATTATAATGTATTAGTAAATGGTATTTCATTCAATAAGTATGTTTAGGACATATAACTGAAACCTCCTGCTTATTTAAAAATGGAGCTTACTTTGATTTTGCTCCAGAAGTCACCGTACTGTAATTCTTTTTCCATATTCTCACAAAAGTGTGAAATTTCAAAATCTACTGGCATAGGATTGTTTATACATATCATCATTTTTCAAGATTAAGATTTCTGATAGACATGGATAATAGTTCTTATACACATCACACTCTTAAAACAAATGTTTTCATCAACTAAATTCAAAAAGCAAAATGATTTTTGAAATATCAGCGCAAAGAAGTGTAAATATTTTAGTAAAGGTTTACAGGAATACTAGCATGCTTCAAAAATATAATTATAACTTCTTTGAAAAAAATAAGATGTTCATAAGTATACCGACCATATTATTTCAAAATTTCATCTTATATTCTGTGCCACTTTTGCAGGAGAATTTTATGAACAATCCGACAGTAAAATAGAGTGGATTTCGAAAAAAAAAATGTGTTGGTATTGTTACATTTTTTTTGCCTTTTAGCTATTTACTGGTGTAGTTCCCTATAGGGAAAAGGCATGTTTACAATCAAACATTTCCACCAACTAATCTACCACTAAATTTTTGTCGTAGCGATAATTGCAGGAATCGTTAAGGACAATCATATCATTGAACTGTTTAACATAGATTAATCAAATCACTCCATCTCATGAATACAGTAAGAGTTATAAAGAACAGGTGGTTATTTTTATCCAAAGTTATTTAACCAACAGTGGCCTCCGCTGCCCTTTCCTTATGCCCTATCACTAACGAGCTTATTGTTTGCCAGTTCATTTTTCCTCCTTTGCATCATTAGTGTTATTGGATCTTACCGAATACGGAATTTTTACATTTTAGTCCCATGGGCATACCTTCTACAACATACCTAGTCCCTGCACTTTGTTGCTTTGAGGGACTACTCTGCCTTCAAACGAGCAGCTGCATGTGGAAACACCCCCGCATGTGGGATTATAAATGTTCTATAACTTGGTAAACCTTGTTGGCTTTCAAATACATTGTAAAAAAAATCAGTTGAAAAACGAAAAATATACTGGCAGCAAAACTGCCGTCTATTCACCCGTTTTATCACAAAACTGCCGTTTTGGTATTTCTCCGTTCACAAAATTGATATTTTCAGCTATTTATAAATGCACATTTCTGTTTTTAGAAAAAAAATATGAGCATTTGCGCAATAAAAAAAATCTGTATAAAAATTATAGATACTGATACAAATTTATAAGGAACAGATGCTTGTATTACATATTAACAAACCTGTTTTTTATCGCCTTGCCTCCCTCAGGATTCGAACTTCAGCACTTGCCATTAGTGGATGAATTATCTGTTCCCTACACCTCCTGACCACATCCAATGATTTGGTTACAGTCGAAAATGTAACTGGATATTTTCCGCTTTCTCTCAATTGAGAAATAACATTTTCGTATGTATCGATTGTAGGTTAAGATTTTTGTCGTCAACGTTTAACAAGTATGGATAAAAAATAGACTTTACGTTTATTACAGGAAAATTTACAATATACACCCAAAAAAATCCATTTAAAGACAAAACTTTCTCATAAATTCACCTGTATATATACAAGATTTGTTTTACAATTTAGGTTTTCAACCTAGTGCAACTGGATTATAACTTTCGCTCGAGTTATTTAATAGTCTATGTTTCCTGTTGGATGTCTAGGTATACGCTGCTCTTTTCTTTTAACTTATGTGCATCGCACGATACTTATCTAAGGATGAAAAAAGAAGCAAAAGCTTTAACAATATTTTATTGATATCTACATTTCTCAATAACTGTAAATCGTAATTGTTGAAGCAAACTCGTTCTTGTGACACATTCCCATACTAGAATACCTAGAAGAATCCCCCTTAAAACTTTAGGATGACTGTTATTATGAAAAAAATAACACGCAATGCAAGCATTAATTTTTTTTTTGGAAACAGAAAACTTATATTAGTTATTGATATTTCACTTTTCTTTTTAAACTAAATATATCTAAAAGTTAAGCAGTGTAATTCTAAAAATATAGTTCATTTGATGTAATGTAGCCTTGTTTGAAATAACTACATTTTTAAAATAGCTAAAAAACTGAATATCAATACAATTTTAAAGCATGTTTTATTTAAAATTTTCTTCAATATTCTCCTTGAAAATGGCCTAAAAGGTTTCCTTTGTCACCTTTTCTATTTATATTGTAAAAGTAAAATGAAATATATTCTATTTAAATATTTAGATCCAAAGTGATGAGTGATTTTTGTTCAAAACTTTGCTAGAAAGTTTAGAAATATGTTTTATTTTATTTATGCATCAAATTGGTTTAGACGGTTTAAATTTTACGTTTTAATTGATAACTTCATATGAAACAGCAATCTTCTGTACTATTTTTCAAGAGAATAAATAAAGAAATCTTTAAATCGTAATGGAATTTTTTTGAACACGAATCTTTTTTTTATTTTTTTTTTTACATACTACCGAAAAGAACACTTCAAAAACAGTTAAATTAATTTAATAAAAATATCTCACTACAGCAAATTTAAGGTATATTGCCAATTTCTGTCGTTTATATATTGACATATAGATTGGCTGTTCGTCAGTGAAAAATACTCCTCAAAGTATTGAAATTTGTCGTAAATACCGATTAATAAAAAGGTCTATAATTTACAACATTGTAGTGTAATTAAAATACATTAATCTTTCTTTTGACCTTGTTGCCCATATGATACTAGTTTTTTAATGTTCTGTTGGAAGATGAAAAAATGCTACGACGTCAGGTGCATCACATTTATATCACAGCAATGCAACTTTTGATGATTTGCATTATATAACTAAAACATTATTTTTTAATAACAAAAATCGTGCAAAAGAGTAGAAGTTCACAAAGTTGCTAAAAATGAGTTATAATGAAAACATGTGAAATTAAAATAAAAATAAATAAAAATTTGTATTAAATAAAGAAATTTAAAAATATTTTCCTTATAATCTAAAAACATTAGATGTAGTTTTACATCTAATGTATTTTTTATGAGTGTAAAGTTGCGGGCAACATTTGTATTAAAATTTAGTTTTTAATAAACAATAAATATTTTCTTTGTTAAAAAAAATTATCTTGTTCATTGATATTTAAACGTATCGTGGAATATAGTAATCAGATTCTAAAGAATGATTTCGGAAGAGACGTTTTACGACTCAAGTATCCCGATCTCTCAAGGAAACTGCGCTTAGGATCGGAATTTTTTTTACTGAACTGAAAACCTAGTATTTTAATGACTTTTGTTCGAAACTTGTATTAAATTCACAATCTTAAATACAATAAAGTAAAGGTGAACGATTTCCCAAGTTTACATAAGGAGGTCAGTGGTCTCATTTTGTTTTATTTGTAATCGTGGGTTTGAGAACAATTTTGATTTTTGGCGAAATATTCACTGTTAAAAATTTGCAGCAAACTGTCCAATCATTCATTCGTTTTCATAGAAAATGGTTACATAACCGTAAATTAACTCTATTCTGGCCATAATATGGACAGTAATATGGTCAGAATAAAGTTAAATTACGATTATGTAACCGTTTTCTGTAAAAACGGACTGGACAGTTTGCTGTAAATTTTGAACAGTGTTGTTATAAAATTTTATCTTTAATAATAAAAATAAAAAACATTGATCTTATTTCGATTTTTGTTTTTATCAAAACCTGTCATTTTGTGAAAAATCTCATTTTCTCTGCCGAAACAAATACCTCAAGTAAGTCATTTCCAATATTTATTTTATTTTTTACTCAAAATTTTTATCCTAATTTCATTATATTAGAAGAGATATATCGAAATATGTGTTCTCATTAAAAGAAGATATTGACGCCACTCACGATGTCCTAAATTCAATTTAACTTTGAAAAACATATTTTAAAAGACACTGTGATTCTCCCATTAATTATAGACATAAGAATTTCTATTTTATTTTATTTTTATTCCTAGTAATCGCATCATTTCATAATTAATGAACATTAGCGCAACGGAAAATGATTTATTAAATTGAGTTGTTAACATAATCTATTTTTATACCAATTTCTCGTTAGGTTTTTAGTATAAGCTAAATCTTTAAATATACAATTTGTGAAATGAATTTGTCTGAAGTAATTTCTGAACTAAAACATTAATCTTGCATATCAGTTTGCTTAGAAAACTTATGTCTTTCGTTATTAAATATCTAGTCGATAGAATGGTTTATGGATAAATAGTTTGTTTAAAACTGCGCATGTCAAATTGAACTTCTTAAAATTTCACTAGCAGAGAAATTTTTAAATAGCATTTTTATTCTTTAAAATAATGAAATTAGTTTTTTATTTTTACGTTGGATTTTAAATATATGTATAATATTATTTTTACTTTTTGTCATTTTTGTGTCATTTTGTTTATAAAAATGCGCATAAACAAAACTTTTACTTGCGAATTTTTTCAACATAGGAAAATTTATTATTACACTTTTAACGTAAGTTTACATTTTTAAAATCTTTTATTAGATACATAATATAATAAATAAAAAAATGAGGAAAATATAAATAGCCAAATTAAAAAAAATATTCTGTTAAAAAAGCATTTATTGGGGTGACATTTTATTTATCTCTTCTACCTGTATATTATAAACCAATTTTTAATGATTACATGTTTCATAAAAAAAGGAAAATAAAAAAAATGACCTTATTTTCAGATTTAGCGTAAACAAAAGCCTAAAATTCAGTTACTATCGTTTCTTTTCTGAAAATGCTTTTCATTTTGTACATAATGTAATAATTACAGCGATAACTGCATGTCCTGTGTGCTTTACGTCCGTAACTAACTATGCAACCATTCTTATAACGAACCCTCCGCCCCTAACTCACATTTTAACGAGGCTCTGTATAATTCACGCTCCATAAATCATTAAAACAACAACCTATAAAACGGGGCAATATGTACTTTGAGACCCATAGATTCTTAAAATGACAATCACTACAACGTGGTAATGTGCTTTCCAATAAACTGCCCATTTGGGCCTAATTTTCAAATTATAAAAACACCGTTCTTTTTAAAGCTTTAAACAAAGACCTAAAACGTTACATAATGGAAAAAAATCTATTTAAAATAAATACATAAACGAAACGTTTTATTTGGGACTAGAATCATAAATATTAGAAATATTTTGATTTTCGGATTTTTAATTAAAGTCTCTCACTTTTTAATACGAAACAAGTACTATTGCACTATGATCTAACTCTGATGTTTTATACCGGCATGGGTTCTGAACGCAAGATACGTCAACATGACTTAACTCTATAAGCGGCTAGTCCGTGGTTTTACGTTTCTAAAAATCATATTAAAATGCCTGTAGACAGCACTGTTTTTTAAATAATTATGTTCCGTAAAGTAAACTGAATGTTGGGATATGACATACATTATAGTATCAAAATGCGATTAAATAAATGTATTATGTTGTATTCTGCTTTTTTTTTTAGCTCCATCCAGAAATAGAAGAACAAATATGTTTAACATCGCATAACCCAAATGCAGTCCAGACAGCCAGTTATTTGTAGCCAAGTAAGTGTAGATAGGCAATAAGAAAAAAAACTCACGATTGCACTCTAATCTATTTATTTGAATCCAATCATCTTAATTTCTGGGGGGAGTGCTCTCTTTACATATAACGATAATTTTAATAAATATCCATATTAAAGAAAAACATCATTTTTATTAGACACCAATTCGACGGCAAAATACCTTCCTCTCTCTCTCTCTCTCTCTCTCTCTCTCTGTCAGTTCGTTTTAAGCTATGAGCGCGCAAGAAGCATTTAATGACACGTGACCTACTTTAACCAAAGCATGTTCAACTTTCGCCGCGCACTACCTTTTATCTGTGAATTAATATTGAAGAAATAGGTCTCTCCGATGTTTTTGGCTGGAAAATAATTTTCTAGAACATTATATAAATTAAAACGCGAGAAATTAATAGAATAATTTTCGACTTTTGCGTATTGAGAATATAAGTTTCTCGATAACTTAATAATTTAAAAGAATGATTTTTTAGACTATTAGAAAATGGTAAATGGTGAATTTACTCAGATTAAAAGAAATAAAAGAGATTTAAAAACGAGAATAAATAGGATATATTTAATATAATAAAGAATTTAAGAAAATATGTTTTTATTAAGAAATATTCTTATAAAATGTGATTCTTAAATCTTATTTGTCGGAAATTAAAAGTGAATTTAAGTAGATTAGGGAAAAAATATTTTTCAATTTGGAAAATAAGGGGATATTTTAATGAAAGGGAATATCTTAATAAACTGGGGTTGTAAATGGAATAATGATAAAAGAAATATTTTATAGAACAAATTTAATAGGGAATAGAATTTTAAATTTTGCAATATAAATTTATATATAATTGGATTTACAAGCATTCTTATGAAAATACAGAAAAAATCCCAAACGCTCATAGTGAAAAAATTGTCTATCTGCCAGCACAGTGACGGATCTTTTGTCAAATTCTGCCAGGCGAAAAAATGATTTTAATTGACATTTCTTAAAATTCCATAAAATGTAGCGGATGATTATTTTATGAAAATATTTTGTTGAATGCCGGTAAAAGAATCATTCTATCTACAGGATCAAATATTTATGTATGACTGATAATAATTTTAGTTTGAAGTACAACAAAGATGTGATTAATATAAAACGTGTCAGAGAGATATGTGTGGAAAATAATTTGAAAATTTGAAAAATCGTGTGGGACATCCATATGAAAGTTTATTGAAAAGAAGAGACAATGTAGCATATAAAGGTTAAGTGATTAAGATCCATTTGTTTTTACGAATGTCGTTAAATCGTCAAAAAATTCGAATGCGTAAAAAAGTATATATAATAACAATACACACGCAAACTTCAGATTATAATATATAATATACAATCTTATATGACATAAAAATATATTGCAATAATTTATTTGTATATAACAGTCTAAACGCTAGCAAGACATTTTTAACGATATGCACATTTGTCACAATATATCTGTTTCACCTTGAAAACACAGAAAATAATTTATTTATTTATTTATTTATTTATTTTGCAAACATAATTTCCTAATAGTTTGTTAAAAAAAATTTTAAAGAAAAAAAGAAATTATTTTACGTTTCAAGTGCTAGTTAGTAAATATAGAGAATTTGTATTTCATGATTTACTGTATAACACGTAACCAGTGGCAGATTCGTTCGATAAGAAATTTATTGATTATATTACAAATAGATTTTAGAAACGGAATTTCAAAATATCGATGCTTCGGTAATTATTAATGATAATGATCCTCAACTCCACTTAAATATAACATCCGATGCATAGATAAAATTGATTTCAGATAATTTGTCCGATCGACAATCATTAGAGCACAAGAAAACTTTATTCTCGTTATATAACATTGGGTTAACGATGATTATCAATGCCTTGCAATATGTTTCTGAATGCAAACACTATTGAGATTTAGTTAACAATATTTTATTTATATTTTTAGTTAACAATATTTTATTACAGTTAAGGGAAACATTATTATAAATTTATTTCCTTAATATTTATTTAAATTTCAGTAATCGTAAGATAAGGTGTTATAGAACGATATGATTACCATTTATTACCAATACTAATACAAATATATAAAGTAATTATATATTTTTTCGATTATAGGTATAATTGAATGTATGGAATTGATAGGTTAACAACACTATACTAATATTACAAAGAAGTAACTTACTACTAATAGTATAAAGAAGTAACTTACTACTAATACTATAAAGAAGTAACTTACTACTAATATTATAAAGAAGTAAATATTTTGTGTGTTTGTTTGTAAGGGGTAATCTATATGATGGAGAGCTTTACACACCCCCTTTTACATCACCCTTTTCGCAAAACAACGGATGGTGTGCGAAAATTTCAAGAACAATAATGTGTAGAATTTAATATAAAAAGTTCTATTAATGATAAAAATATAAATTGTACATATTTGCAATCCATAATTATCATAATTTAAATTAAAAATAGTGTTTCAATTATAGGTAATTACGTTCATGATATTAATTGATAACTTATATAAAACACCTAACATTTCTCGTCAGAGGAAGTTTTATCAGCAAAGCAAGACCCCCACACAGTAACTGTTTCAATGTAAGAATGTTCACAGTAACAATGGGTCACCAGGGGTTCACGTTATATGAGAAAGGCAGCAGACACAATTTATGGGTCTCATAAACACGTATGGTAATAAAAGTGTCTCAGTAGTTCGTGTGACATGACATATAAGCCCTATAATGAGTAGATTTTTAATGCAGTGTGATTTTTCTGTTGCAAACAAATGCTTTGCTATATTTCTATTGCCACAATGTTCAGCTAGTAATAATCAGATGTTACGCCCAGTACAGGTCTATCTTCTTGTGTGTGTTTTTTTCAAGATTTTATTTCTGTCTCTAGGAGTCATAGTAGTATGTCTAAATCTATCAGTCTAGAGGTCTTCCAGAATTTCTCACTGAGAGTGAGATGAAAGAAATAACTTTATAAATTTTCTTTTTCCGGATGTACAACATCCAGTTAACATAATGTATCATCTTGTCAGCCGCAAAGTAGCTTGCTATGTTACACTGATTTTTATTGCAATATTTTAAGCAAAATATTAATTTAGCGCAACAATGTAAATGCAAAAATTTTGATCTTCAATGATCTATTAAAATAATAATAATTTTGTTGTGTGCACCCATTTCAAGATGTTCCTGTTTTTCTGATGTATGTGAGACAACAACCGCACCTAATTTTGAGTCTTCATGTATAAAGACAATATGCAATTTACAGTTGTGTCTTACTTTTTATCTACATTTTGTGAATTGAAAATTAGTTTTTTTACTTCACAGATCCAAACTATTAAGTCTTTTAATTCATAAAGTTGTTAAATATAACTTCAAACGGATGTCAACATGGCATTTTAGTGTTATAAGACACATATTCTAAATAATAAGAAATGTGTAATCAGCATAAATACTGATGTAAGCAATAAGAAAGCGAATGTGTTTTCTCCATTACTTGTAAATAATTTGTTTTAAATTTTATAAATAAATAATTATTTAATTATTTTGGGGTATTTCTTTTAAATCATCACGTTGTTTATATGTGTATTTCTTTAGGTTAATTAATGTTGTTTCTTTACAGGAATATTTAGTAGAGCGTTTTCACGCCAATTAAAATTAAGGTATTTTTATTAATCGTTATTTTTAATTTTAATTATATGTATTTTTGGCGGAAGATGCATAGGTATTTGTGTTTTTACGAAATAACACAGCGCAAATCTTTTATTTTAATTAAATACCCAACTATTAACGTGCGTGTTTTTGCATTAAATTTTAAGCTCGCGTTATCATTTACTAGAGTTAAAGTAATTTGTATGATCATTAATGAATATTAATTTAGAGTTTACTAAACGTACCACCTAGTTCTTGTGGTTTGGTGAATGAAGGACAGATTAATTAAGAAATCCCGCCATTATATAATTTGAACGAATCTCTGGAACGAGCCGATAGAAAAAGTAATTTTGGTAAAATGCTGGTGGCTATCTCTTGTCCAATATAGGCTGTATTTTATGCCGGTACAACAATCCTCAAGGGAGTTCAGGAGCAAAAAGGTAAAATTGCAAATTCTGTGATGTTTTTTGGGATAGAAATATGAATTTTGGTGTCCTGGTAATTTTTAAGATCCAGATTCTCGCTATGGAAGGTTTCTAAAAAGCTCTAAATTTTAAAGTGTTAAATGAGCGGAAAGCGTTCTAATAATGTTCTAAATTACTATTTATTTGGAACTGTTAGTGCTAGAAACCTGAAACTTGACATGACCGTTGTTACTTTTAAGACGTAAATACTCGCAACAAAGAAAAATGTAAAACGATGCAGGAAAAAAAAAACGATCTATTTTTTTATTTCTGTGATACTGCTGCGGCGAAAAACTTTAAATTTCGCTTTTTCAGGGGTGGGGGGCAAACGAGCATTCTTTTGTTCTATTGGGACATTATATGGAAAAATTTCGTCGAAGTGCCTCCTCTTTTTTTTCTACTCTTCCAATGGCAGTCTCCTTTGGCCAATGTAGACGTGGGAGCTATAAAAATTTAGAGCCCCATAAGATCATAAATTTTATTAAAATTCCCTCCAAGATATGTTGAGAAGTAATAAATTTACCTTTGTTCTATTTGTAAAGATTGATGCTAGTGTATATTCTCAGACTGTTTTATTGTTCATCAACATACGAAGATACGCTGAAGGCAATGCATACTTAAGATTAATTTCAATTTAAGAAATGTCAGATTATAAAACGTATTTACATTAAAATAACATCATTTCTAGAAATTTTCGCAGAAAATGAAATTATAGGCATCCATTTTTATATAGTTAATATTTTCTTAAGTGTAGTTAATACAGAAAAAATACTTATTAAATATCAAATTAATTTCATTTTTCCAAAAATTAAAATTAGAAATTAGCAAAAGAGCTGTATTGTATTTCTTGATTAGACGATCAATGAAAAGTTATTTTACTTAGTTAAAGAATACATTATGAAAGTAATTATTGATTTTACATTAATGGGCTGTGTCCAGGTACAACGGTATGTCTGGAGGAAAATCGTTAGTGTACCGCGAAAACGTTTAAGAAATATTACGTAAGTTATAAGACTTTTCTTATTTACCGAAGACAATTTTATAAATATTACAAAAGAAATAGTAGAAATACTTATTCCGTTCTAAAAATTATATTTGTATAATAATGAGATTTTCAACAATTAAGACAGATAAACCAATTTGATCACGGCTAGAGTGATAGGAAGGAAGTTAAACTGTAAGTATAGTTTAAAATGCAACCCATTGAAAAGCAAAAATACCCTTTTCGTCTACCTCTATCATTTTTAGAAAAATTATACGCAGAGATATGAATAAATGTCAATTAGCATTTCATGTGTGCATACTATTCTTTTTTATTAGAAATATTAACAATTTTGTTTTAATATTTTGTTATGATTCGTTGTTTCTGTGTTAATCGAAATAAAAATAATATCTGTTTTTTTTATTATTTATTTAACATTTAGTGAAATATTTTACATCAGAAATTCAATGTTTCACAACAGGCAGGAAGAACGGCAGACAAAAAGAATATTACATTTTATATATGCAAAGTGGCATTTTGAATAAGGTTTTTGATGAAAATTACACAACGCCCATTTATCGTTTTCTTTACAGTTGTCTTGAGAAATCATCTTTAAGCATACAGTAAATATACAATATAGAAATAAACATTTGCAAATATTTCATCTCTCTATTTTTTAACGTTCTTTTCAGGACTGTAAATGAAGTAAATATATTTGAATTACAATCGTTGATTAAAATATCAAAGCCGCTCTGCGAAAAAAAAAATATTATACTGCAGTACAAATATAACCAAATTAAAAATATTTTATATTTTTAATATAAAGCGTTGATAAACATAAAAGTAAATAAACACATATAATTTAGAAGAATTATAAAATACTAAGTTATCAAAAGTTAAAAGTTAAAATCATTATACACACATAAATAATAATGTATAAATGCATTTAATAATAACAAATGTATGAATGAAATTATCAACTAAAATATTTTTATAGTTATTACAAGACATGAGATAAAAGTTTTAATCATTTTGTTATCATATGATTTTGAAGTTTTCAGTTAATATTTTTTAAATACGATTTTATCTTACAATTTTATCTTACAAAATTAAAATAAATGTTTAAGAATTTGTTCAAAAGTATACCAATTATGTTTATAATGCATAGAAAGGAAATGAAAAAAAAAAATAAAATTTTGTGTAGAAAAAAATATTATTTACATCTACGGAAAGGGTTTTTTATGGAACCTTTGTTAAGGATTAGTATTCAAAATGCGGAATGTTTTTAGCTTTGTTTTTGGAAAGCTTTATTTAAGTTTCTAATTAGCAAATAAGACAACTTCTTAAATTAGCTTTGTTCCCAAAAGACTACATTTGCTGGTTAACATGATGCATTAAATAAGCAAAAAATTAAGAAACTGAATTACTCTTCTTCGCAAAGAAATAGCACTCAAATTGTATAAAAGCATCTCTAATAACCATTCTTAATCATTCAAAAGAAAAACCATTATATTATATAAAAACCAGTTCAACCATGCGAGACTTTCGCACTGCAGTCTTTGAGATTACTTGCTGATAGATTATTTCATATATTTTAGTTGATTGTTTCATGCATGTTAAAAGCTTGTTCAGAAGCTATTCGTATGATCTATGGTGCCTCATTCATCGCTGTATATGCACAATAAGAGGAATATTACCAACAAAAATAACATATATCATTACTTGTTTCTTTAATTTTGTCATGCAGGACCTCAATATGTTTCTGTTAAACTCTGAATGGTTTTCGCATTTGTTTATGAATTTTGATGTTTTAAAGTTTCAAAAAACACTGAAAGTTTCCAAAACATTTAAGGTAAGTTTCTGATCAAGAACAAAAAATTCGGATTTATTTTCTTTTTTTGAAAGCATTAAAAAAGTTACTTGAATTCCTAAAATTATTATGGTTACAGTCTTTTAACTACTGCATTAACCTTATAGCTGATCCCAGCCTAGCGATCAAGAAAATAAATTTACTTGCAACTCATCACCAATATAAAACAATTGAACCAACGCATTCTGAGACAGGTGCAAAAATATGCCGTCACATTTAAAAACTCTATGGGCAATATTGATACCAATTCTTTAACTTTAAATACGATTTTCTCGAAACATTATATTTTTGATTTGGTGGAACAGATTTCTCAAAATCTCATCGAGCTATTATGAAATTTTAAATTAAAGAATGTTTCTTTTCACATTAGAGAGAGTTTTATATTGTTCGTTTTTGAAGATTTGCCCATTTTTAAACATGTAGAAATGCAAAATAAAGATACCTACAAAAAATGTCGAATTTAAAACATTAAAAAAATGAATATCTATCTTTATTATAAACTTTGTTAGATTCACTGCCCTAACTGTTTAATACAATTAATATATATATATATATATATATATATATATATATATATATATATATATATTATTTTTATATACATTTCTGAGGAGATAGAAGAATGGGAAAATAAATGGAAGAATTACCATCATCTGCACAGGATTAAGAGACGTTATTAAATCTCCAAAAAGCACAGAAATGAATATAATACCAAATTTCTATCATATTAGTTGGTATTTTTACATGTTAAATAAAATAATTTTACTTTATAAAAGTTCTAAATTATTTTACTTTTTACGCCTAAAAAGTACCTTTATTTACTATAATTGTTGGTTTAGTACAGTAACTTTAAGTGGTCTTATTTTAATACAAGAAATGATCTTTGTTTAAAATTAGTCCTTTAGGTAGTGGGAACAAAACCGATCTGATAGTGTAATTTGCTACAATTTTTTAATATTAGGTAAGCATACATTTGTGTTGGCGTGTTTTCACAGTATCTTAGAATATACCAACATCCACTTTAATGTATCTTACCAGTCTCTAACAAAAAGCATCATCTTAGCTATTTTAAGCTCAGTACATTTTTTCATATAACTACTAAATTTTTCGAATCAATATATACATAGTTTGCTTTTTAATTTATTTTTTAAATCGATGATTTTAATTTAGAACATTTGGTTGTAAATTCTTAATATCCATGTAGAGGAAATAAATGCTATTTTCATTGGATTGATTGACTCTCCATTGATGGCTTTATTAAAATAACTAGAGTATGTATGAGTAACTACGAGAAATTGATTGATACAAACTGTATATAATTTCTTATCGATTATTTATTTTCATTCCCCAAATAATTTTCCTAAAAATGTGCTCAAACCTATTTTTACCCACAAAACATTTTACGTTTAGATATTAGTTAGTACATTTCTATACGAATTATATAGCTATACGAAATTATTAGATTAGATTTCTACTTATTACAAGAACTTATTTAAGACAAGAAGTTTTCTATCACTTGGGTATTTATTTCAGAAGTGCTGTTCTCATAAGGGTATCTAAATTATTTTCGTAATTACAATTATGTTGAATATCAAATGCATAACACAAAACAACAATGCAATCTGCTGATTTATTTCGATATATAAATGTCATTATTTAAAATGTATTGTAAGTAAATCAATATTGAGTTTAATTACACCTTTCATTAGAAATTCTTTAAAGTCTTAAGTTATAATAAATCTTAGAGAATAAATAAATTTTAATAGACATAAGTTATGATTTAAAAACGGACAACTTTCTTAAAAAGTTTAAAATGAAACATGTGAAACTTTTTCGATGTAAAAGACGGACAGTAATTGCGCATTCAAAACAATTTCTTTTAGGGAATGTCTTGAAGGGAATACTATTTGGGTTTAGAATTCAACCGGAATTCAAAAAGGAATTTGACATCAAGTGCTTCTTTATTCGTTTTACACTTAAAAGTTGTTTTAGGTCTTCAAAATCTTAATCCAGAAAATATATTTATTAAAAAGAAAAAAAAAATCATTTTTGCACGTAGTCTGAAATATATTTGTCTAAGTAGATGTATCAAAATTGAAGTCTTTAAAAACATTTTAATGTTATTTTAATATAATTTTGCCACGCAAAGAAAACAATTAAAAAATTCTACAAATTTGCTGATTTTTTTTTTTTTTTTTATTTAAAAAAATTAAAAAAGAAGTGTTTAAAAAAGGTAGAAAAAAAACTATTTTTTTTTTCTAAATTTATTGCATTATCTTAAAATATTTGCATGGAACATAATGTAATGTCACAACGTATTTTATTTCAGAGAGTTTTATATCATTGGAATAATAAATGGAATTAAAAAATCTTTCTGTATTTTCCGATTTATGTTATTTTATGTTTATCATTTTTATTAAAAAAAATCATATCCTTTTATTAAAATACATAAAGACAATACGTATATAAATGTTTCCAAATTGTTTCGGTTCCAATTTACAATTGATGTAAGGATACAACATACAAGTTTGCTCCAAATTATGCATATCCTGTTTCAGGAATGTATTAAAGAAACCAGTAGTTTTATTAACAACAATATAAGGGAACATGAACATATACAGCCTAATCTCAAATTTAAAGTTTTAGTTACCTTTCTCCATTGCGTAATCCACCAATCTCGTGCACTTCGTGGCATACCCCCCTCCCACCGCATGCAAAAACACTTGGACAAGTATCAAATATCATGTTTTATATTGTGTTTATCAGAACAGAAGGCCATAACCGGCAAATTCGAATACCAATACTCCGTTTTACCTCAACCTAATTGTTTGTTGCACAAAACAAACACACATAACGTACGCGCTGCTGCAGAGGAAATCAATCCGTCATCCACTATGGCATACACTAAGGCTTCCTGATTCCAGTCACTGTCATTCCCATTCTAAGGCTACCTAGTAACGAAATCTCGAAAACCTTTTTTGTCCAGTATTTCAAATACTGCAGTTAGTGATACGTGTACGCTATATGGTCAAAAGTCTTTGAAACTTTAAATTTTAAACGTTTTGTCGAATATGTAAAGAAATATTTGACTAATACATCTGGAACTTCAGCGTTGTAAAGAATGCGTTTAACCATATTGTTAGAGGACAGTTTGGTGACAGGTGCAAATAATCACTCTATAAATTTAAATATTCGAAATGAACTGCAGCTGTATCGCTTTACTATGTGAGTCCTCTTAAACATCTCTGTTTATTTGTGAAAACATACCGCAGTTATACATGGAGATATAAGGATTTCTTTAAAAAATTCAACATATTTTTGCATGTTTTTTTGTTTATAACTTCTAGGGTTTTCAATAAAAATTTAACACCACTTTAATGAAACTTCACAAAGTAAGGCAGAAACAACCATGGTGCAATAAAAGTATAAATGTCTTAAATATTCATTGAAATGTGAGAAATTGTATAGAATAATTTTTAACTGCGCATGCGGGACCGACGTTTTTAAAATAACTCAGTTGTGACTTATATAGATTAATCCATAGAAGAACGCCAGTTGAATATCGTTAGCATAAAAATAATCGGTGACTTACTGAGCTGAATTTCAGTTGAATTTTAAAAGTATCTGGACAGTAAGGGGTTTTCTACAAATTGTCAATTTTAAATAATCGACTTCCAAGAAAGGAATATACAATTAACTATGGGTCCCTCGCCTCTGCTCGTTAGTGCTCAACAACACCTATGAATTGCGATGCAACTAGGGTTGATGGTGGGTGGAGGTTTTGGGGTGTGGGAGATACTTATTTATTTTTTTATTCATTGAAATAATTCTATACCAATGGTACTATCATGTTTAAAAGAAACATTTACCTGCACTGTACAAAATTTTGGTCACAAATTACGGTACATATACTGGCAACTTTGTGACCAGTTTATATACAGTAATTTAACTAGACGGTATATGTACCGTAAAATATTTAAAGTATATGTACTGGCTGCACCCCCCCCTCTCCTCAGGCCTGCATGCATTACGTAACAAGAGCAAGAGCATCACTTCAGGGGTTGCCATACACCGAGGCGGGGCTACCAGCTTTTTCCTTACAGAAAAAATAATTATTTTACGGTATACATAGCGATTTTGTACTGAAAAACAATCATTTTATTATATAAATACCGTTTATAATTGAAATGGAACATATACTGTATTTTTTTACACTTAATATACCTCAGAAGTACCGTAGTCATACCGTAAAGAGTGAAAACGGTACAAGTACCGAAAATTTACGGTACATATAATGAAATTTTACGAATTTTTTTACAGCATATTAAAATAATAAATAAAAATATTGCCTTTATTGACCATCAATACAGAAAGAAATTGAGCCGTGAAAGGGTTAAAATAAAAATATAGACTAACAACATAATGCATCTTGTTGAAAAAAAAATTAAAGTTATTGAAATATATAAATGACTAGATTATCGTTTTTTATTTCAATTACAACGAAGATTTTTAAGACATAATTTAAAAAACGCAAAACATCAAAGTTGAAAATAAATAATAATTAAAATAAATGTAAGTACTAGAGAACTTACTATTATACAATATTTAATGAGGCTTTCAAAAAACTAGAATCAATATTTATTTTGATATTTCATAATATAAAGTATCTTATTAAAACTTCTTTGTGAAACACCCGTTCTCTTCTTTAAAAACAATTACGTAACTGTTTAATGTAGTGCCAGTAAATTTGGGAGTAATTAAAATGCGATTCATGTTTAAAAAGAAAAAATCTATTATTATTTATTGTTTCCACTTTTTATTTTTTTTAAATGGTTCAAAGATTGGAATTCTTTGATGTCAAATCAGTATTTATGAGGAAAGACTTTTTGATGTAGTTATTAATTAAGAAATAAAAAAAAATGTGAAAACAATTAATGAAAGCCTTTTATCACTTTCTATTGAAAAGTAAAAGAGAAAATTGACGAGGGAGTTATTCCTTTATATTCATTATATAAAGAAGGGAAATGTAGATGTGTTAATTATTTTGCAGATTAGACTTTTTAAGTTTTAATACGGACAATAAACCGTTATTTTAGTTAATTTTTATGCAACAATTTGTTTATTCTCTAAAATAAAAATATTGTAACTTTTTTCAAAAACATGAAAAACAGTATTAATAAATTCAAAAGAAATACATTCATTGTAGCTATATATTTTATAAAAGTAAGTGAATGGTGATAAAATCTTCCATTTTGTACATTTTGAAAATATAAAACAGTAAAAGCCTATTAGAAACAAATGGCCATATATATATATTACATATACTTCCTGTTTGAACTAGATTTAAAATTCCGGCACCCAATACAAGAAATGTCTTGTAAGGTATGTGTATCAATTCGGAACTCATTCTGTCTGGGATTTTTTATACCGTCCATTTGGTGTTTTACAAATTTGATCATTTTCGTAATTTTATTTATTTTACAAAACATTCGAAAGAGATATCTATATATATATTACTCTATCGTACGTGGCACAGAAATCGCGATTATTTGTTAATTGTTTAATGGCAACGCCCGAATGAAACGCATCTTATTGGTTATTGTTTAAAAGTCCTTTGGCAGGATTCAGGCCGAGGTAAATCAGGTTTTTTTTTTTTTTACGTTTCGCTCTTTTGCTGCAATTATGGTGCGCCTGTAAAAGATCTCGGCTAATGCTTGAAAGTGAAAAAGAAGCCGAATTAAGAAGAGAAAATGCATAAGCGATCGCCAAAATAGGTTTAATAACCGTCGCAAGCACGAACGCGTTGATTCAGACGTTTTCATGTGCACGTAAAAGATCTTCGTGAATGCTTGAAAGCAAGGCCCGACTTAGAGTATCTAGGGCCTCGGGGCAAGCATTATCCCGGGGGCCACTTTCTATCTATCCATAGGAAATTTTCTTGAATTACGCTGAAGTGACTAAAGTACACACATAAATTTCGTACTAGGTACTATTCACATTTCTATGTAGGGTATCATAAGAGATGATAGAAAATACTTTTCTTCTGGATAGGAATCTAAATGATTATTCGAGCCGTTGAAATGTAAATACAGGTCTCTCTGTCATTCTTGGCTACTTGTTATAATATCATATGTCTGTCATTAGATGTCTAAAAAAATGTTCGTAATTGGTCATCATTAAAAGTTTTAATTTGCCTTGTTATGAAGATAATGTCAATAATGAACGGGTAACGCCGAGCGGGTGAGCTAGTAATTCTATTAGAGAATTTATTACATCTAATTATCTAACATGCATAAAAAACAGTAGCCAAAGGGACATTTTAGATATTTGTGCATGAATTTCCGCTTCATAAATTTTGGAAAATACAATTTATTGTTTGTTTTCTATGCTTTCTGAGGATTTAATATATATACAGGATACATATAATTAAAGGTAAAATTGTTGGAGATTGATTAAACAAATAACAAATAACAGCAAACGCAACATAATTTTTTGTAAATAATATTTAGAAGAAGAAAAATTGTTTTATTGAAAATATATGATTTCAGAAAGCCACTAGAGGCAAACTTTTCCATGTGTAAATAAAATTCTGAATTATACACAGAAGTATCAGCATGTATAAAATATATATTTTTTAGAAAATATCTATTATATTTTTTATATTACTTATCGAAAGACATACCGCTTAGATTTTATGAGGAATATACTACAAAGTCTTTGAAACATTACAAAGAAATATTACAAAATATCATTACGAATAGAAATTGGGTAATTTAAAAAGAATAGTGCTGCTAGTCAGATAGCTAAATATTTTAAACTCATTGATTATTTAAGTACAGTTCTTCGATAGTAATGTATAGCATGTTTTCATGCTTATGAAGGTGAAATAAAATACTCGTTATATATCGGTTTACAGTTTTTACAAATTATTGTGTTTTGGCATATTATTCTTTTTTACATTTAATATAGAATATGCAAAATTGAAATTTGGTTAAATCTTATATTCTGTACATAGTTTTAATAAGTACGTATTTAAACTGCTTCTTTATTTTGTTCATATTTCCGTGAATTTTTGTAAAATGAAATTTCTAATCTACATATTTAACATGTAAAATATTATCTAGTTATATAAAAAAGTCTATTATTAGGCTTAAAAAAAATCTGGTTATTGTAAAATTTTATGTAAATCATTTGTACTATATAAGTAGAAAATGTGTACCTACGTAACGAAAATTTAATTGTCTGTATACTGTTAGGAAAATTTGCAACTCCAATGAATATTTGTGATGTAACTATTTGTATAATGATGCAAAATAAAAAACAGAAATTATAATGGTCCTATACAAATATAACATTCGTAAAAAAAAATCATTTTCAAAATAAATTTATTATTATTTCAATTTATCTTTATTTTTATATAGGGTAACGGTAAGAGTGATGGACATTATACCAATTGTGGACCAATATTTTTTTAACTTTATAAACACGTTTTAAAAACCGTGCAGAGGTTTCTGCCCCTCCATCGGCTGTTAATACATCCTTCTAGTGTTACGTCTCTAGCTACACAGTTTTTGAGCTGTTAGTTCAGGAGCGGGAATTTCAACTGAAGCAATGCGACCGTGCTGTCATCGTATAGTGATTTCATATAGTTTCGTATAAGTTAATGTATTTTTTGGTTTCTGTATAAGTTGTACTTTTGTACTTTTTACACTTGAAAACAAATTTGAATTCAAATTTGAAAACAATTTTGAAAACAAAACGCAATTTTAATAAGTATAATGCCTTAGTTTAAGTTAACCTTTGTTTAAAAAACAAAAAACAAAAACAAAAAAAAACATGCTTTTTTAATGTATATTTATATATATTTGGAACTTTAATAGAAAATAGTTGGCTGTGCCAATGGAAGAAGAATATTCCGGATTAATGGATTTAAATGGGAATTTCGCCAAATTAGCCAGTTACGGCCAAGTTGTCTTCATATATGGCAACTTATTTTTGTCGCCAAAATTGGCAACAATTCACCAAGTTGCCAAAATATGGCGCTATTGTGGTACTCTGTCATTAGTACTTTCAACAAATACTCATTGTATTTATATGTATTCATAAATACACACTCTTTCATGTATATTTCATATAAATGCTGACGTCGTAATGATTCAGGCAACAATGTGATTAAAATGGAAGAATGTTGCATCAATGGAGCTATGTTTTTTTCAATTAATATTAAACAATCGCCACGTTATTTCTATGGGTAAAATACAAGTTTTGGGCCGACGTTGCCCCCCCCCCATATTTAGGGATCGAATTTTTAAAAAAATCAATGTCTGATTCATGTATTGACCCCAGGAATACATATATATTCCAAGTTTCAAAGCAGTATGTAAACAGGAAGTGGATGAAAAATGAGTTTTAATGATGAATGTTTCTGAGTCTTAATTCCAATATTTTACCTTACGATTACACCATTGTGTTCTACAGAATACCAGTTACATAAACAAAATATGTCGTGCATACGTGCGCAGATAATGTACTTAAGAAAATACTTAAGTTTAGCTTTTTAGTAACATAAGTTTCTACGTTAACCCATTTTCGGCCAAGCATAGAAATTTTATAAAATGTGGTATTATTTGCATAGAAATTTGTTTAAATTACATTCATTAAGACATCAAAAAATTTTCGTGCATGAAAAATAATATTTTATTTAATTTGACGTTACCATAATTAATTAACCATTAATAATTTACCATTAAATTTAAATAAAAATTTTAAGTTTTCTTATGACATTTGTTTTATTTTTATTTTATTTACAGAACTTGCAACTTTACTCCATTATAAAAACATGTGATTAATCTCAAGTGGAATAATTATACATTTTCAAAAAGTCGTATTTGTCAATAACCGTTTCAAGTAAAAAACCAGTGTATTTTGAAAATTTCTCAACAGAAAGTGATTACTTCAATTGAATTACTAATATTTTATAGATGTCTCCAAAACCCTTAAAAATAGCAGAAAAATAAAATTAGCGAAAAATATACGTCACAGTGTTAATAAAAAAAAATATATTTATTGAAATGGTGCGTTTACGCACCTTTGGCCGAAAATGGGTTAAAGGAAACTCATATTAAAAGTATCGATTATTTTTATTTCTAATATTTGATACAATGATTTAAAGGAATCGTTTCTCAGAATCGCAGAACAGTTTTTCTGCTTTAGAAGATAGATTTGTAGTGCCATCGAAATTCCCAAGGTATATTTTAAGTTGAAGTTGTTAGAATTCATGATTCCCATAAATTTTTACTTTTTTTATTTACGTTCAGCAGTTTTTCAAACACAAATTTGACGAAATGGAATTGACATAATGTATATTTGCTCTATACGGTTTAATACGATATTATATTTAAAATAGAAGAAACAATAAAGAATTTATGAAAAAAGAGATTTTTAAAACTTTCCAACCTAGTTGAAAAGTGTTTACGACTTCGGTTTGTCTGGCCGTCTGCTGTCTGTCCGAGCTCTAACTCCCGCAAATATGCTCGGATTGCCTTGCAATTTTTATATGTTATTGTCGTTATCTATAGCATGTTCCCTATTTCAACTGAAGTGTCTAGCACTTATAGTTTTTTTACAGGGACACTCAAAAGAATTCTGTTACATTACGGTCTATGGGGAAAAATCATTTGCGGTTTATTTTAATGATGTTACACACTTTCAAACACATTGTGATTGATATATATCACGAAGGTGCATTACAATAAGATTAATATGGAATAGGGTGTGCATAGCACTTATAGTTACTTTACAGGGACAGTCAAAAGAATTCCGTTACATTACGTCTATGGAGAAAAATCGTTTGCGGTTTAATTAAATAATGTTTCACTATTTTAAACGCATTGAAATTTATATATATCACTAAGGTACGTTACAAGAGGCTTACTACAGAATACTGTGTGTATAACAGTCATCGTTCATTTACAGGACACACATAATAATTCTCTATTGTCTGTTAACAATCATTCCTGGAAGTGCGTTTTAAGTTGCTGAATGCGATTATAAATTGAACTCACTTTATGTCTATTTCTTGGTGTGTATAAATTCTGTAGATCATATACAGGGCAGCACAAAAGTTCGCGAACACATTTCCGTTTATTGACAGAAACTCCAGAAGGAGAATTTTAAACTGTGCTACGCGTTTCCTAACTAAACTAAAATTTAGCATCCTATGTAGAATATATACAAATTTATAGATCATATACAGGGCTGAATAAAAGTATTCAGATATTTTTCCGAATATTGTATATGTTGGAAATATATGTTGGAAATTAAAAAATTAAGTTTTTAAATATGTTATGGTTTTCCAAATTGTTTACTTAGATGTTATCTTTCAGCTTATTAAACAGTAATGATTTGTAAAACTATTTTGGAAGCGTTGGAAAGTGTTACATAATCTATGCTTGACGCATGATTATTCGTTCTTGTTTTACGTTTTAAATCAATTATAGCAGTAAAAAATATGCCAGAAAGACTATTTCTTTTGAAAATCTTCAATTTTTAAAAGATCTGATGTATTTATTTATAACCGTTTAACTTCTTTGGATGACACATGGATAGTTCTTTCCAATTCTAATATTGCCTTTTCGCGAATATTGTCAATAAATTCTTTTTTAGAAAATATTTTTTCTAAAGCTCTAAACAGTCAAATAAACGCATCTTTTGTAATTTCAAACAGTTTATCTTTATTTTTTAGTGCGAGCACATGTAGTGTAATTTCTGAATTTCCGACAGCTGTTCATTATTTGTAACAATATTTTTAAACTCAATCTTTAACATATTATATTCCTTATACTTTCTGATGAAATGCGAAAATGACATTTTTGGCAATTTTATTTTACAACTATGCAATTTTATTTGGGAGCATCTAGTTTCATGAGCATCAGAATTTAATATTTGATTGAGATTTAGTTCCAGCAATTCTAGGCGTTCTTCTAGTTCGAGCAATGATTTCTAAATTTTTGTCGTATGTCGACTATCTGGAACTGTTGCATAATATACTTAAGAAAATAATCAATATTACTAGGTATCTGCTCGGGGGGTTTTGACCTTACTTTCGATTTTTATGTTGGTCCGTAGAAAAATACTATATTTAAGAGATTTTCTTTTCCAGTCAGCTGTGCTTTTATCAAACCTATGGTGCGATTTAAAGCAACTAAGGTATTCTTATTTATTTCTAATACAATAAATAACTAAACTACAACACTAGAGCCAATCAATTAAAACAAAACTAATCTTAGATTAGACGAAATGCCATTAGCGAGTGTATATTGGTCGCTGCTACAATACTAAGTAATGCTGATTTCTTAGTTGAAAATTCCCTTTTATATAAGAAATATTATATACAGATTTAAAATAGGTGGATTTAACTTTGTGCCGTTATATTAAAAATAAATGAACAATGTAAAACAGCACAATTAAAAATATATAAAATGGCAAACAGCTGTTTCGGAGGCTCTAAACCTCCATCATCAGTGCCAAATTAAAAAAATTAAAAACCGATTCAAAAGTTTAAACCATGTAAATATGCTTACACATGGCTTACATGGCTTAAACTTTTGAATCAGTTTTTAATCTTTTAAACTTGGCACTGATGATGGAGTTGTAAGCAGCTCCGAAACAGCTGTTTGCCATTTTATATATTTTCATTTGTGCTATTTTACGTTGTTCATTTATTTTTAATTTAAATGCAGATTGCTATTTATATTGTGGGTACATTGTTTGAAATTAGGGGGATCCAGTGAACACAATATAGCACAGATCGCCGATAAACGATGAACTGTTGACAAACAGAAAAATCAAAATTTTTTGCAATGCGCCAAAGAGGCGTGGTTTCAGCACATATCAAGGCAAGCGCAACTTCACCATTATTAGTATCATGACTTTCATAATACTTTTACAGGTAACAAATAACACCTTTTAAAGTTTTGATTTTTTTTACATGCATTTTTTAAATATGGTACGTATAGAAATAAGTCTACAATGTATTATAAAGGATATGTGATTGTTTTGTTCTAGAAATTAAAAATAAAAACCATAAATCAAAATATTTTAATATATGTCATTTATCACTTTCAGAAATAGTATTATAAACATTGCCAGTTTGCACCAAGATAAATGAAATCATGGTTAATAATTTAACATATGGAAAAAACATTTAATACTCTCTTTTTTTCTTTAAAAAAATCTATATATACACATATATATACTGCCAAACATTAAATACATTTTAGTAAAGATAAATGATGCGATACAAAACGTAAGTGAACAAACAATTTTGTAGAATAGGGCAACTGCTTTTCATTTTTTTTATCTCCGGATAAAACCAGCTGACTAACTTTCTGGCATGTGAAAGAGTCAGATGTTATTATTATCTAAGAAAAATTAGTTTTCTTAGTACAAAAATGACTTCTGAACAAAGAATCGGAAAAAAGAAAATTATTGGATACGTAATAAGTATTTGCGTTTATCAAGATGTATTTAGTTATTTTCATTGTACGAATATTATCCAGACTTTTTTTTCTATATGTTACTTAGAAACTTAATTTATATATTTACAGTTAGCGATACTGAACATTTTTTTATACTGCTGTAGAAAATGTATTGAATAATGAGACATAGAGATTTAATCATAAATTTTCTAATTATTTATGCAACCATTGACGGTAATAGGATTATTGTAAGTAAGTTTTTCAGTGATTAAATATTATATTTATTTGACATTTAATTTAATAAATTAACAATACAATTGATGAGAAAAATTTTAAATTACTTTTCTTAGTACAAAAATGACTTCAGAACATGAAGTGGAAAAAAGATTTTTTTATTTATTACAATTATTTTCTATTTATGAAGAAAAATATTTTTTGTAAGACAAAAACCTAGCAATGTTACTAGAAATAGAAAAAAAACTTTTTAAAGTATAAATTATAAAAATGCGCAACATTGGTATACTTCCATATATTATATATACTGAATCCGAAAAATATTAAAATAAGTGAACATTTAACTGTATCAATAAGGACTCCCGTATTTCCGTGGTAAAATTTTAAAATTATGTACGGATTTCACTTTCAAATATGAAAAGATTATTGATACACATTTTTTTTTATATAACGATCTTTTTATTATTTTCTGTGAAAAGAAAGCGCTTTTCTGAAATCAATTATAATATTTAAAAAAATAAATTATGTTTTAATAAATATGAATTTTCATGAATTAATTATAAATTTCATAAACACTTGTTTCTAAATTCAGGAACTGATTGAATGCTGAAGCTGCATCAACCAATCCAATATCATTTTCTTAGAATTTATCTCCCAAAACGTCCTCTATTTTACAGTTTATATTACTTTTGTTGTTGTATATTTAAAGTAGATTATTTAGTGATTATTTTTAATGTAATCTAAATGTAAATTTAAGATATAATTGCAATTAACGAAAGCAACAAAAGTAAATTTCGTGTTTATATATGAATCATATTATAAAAAGATATGTGTTCTGGAGTTATAAAATGTATTAGTTTTATGTATTACTTTAAAATTTAGAAAGTTAGAATATTGCTTCTATTTAGCATTCTTTTAATTTAAAACTCTTATAAGAGAAATGTAAATTTAATAATTCTAATGGCCACTTTTAAAAATGGTATAGAAAAAATAAAACTAACGCGATATTTTAAGAGGAATTAGAGACAACATAAACATACTACATGTTATTAATGCGTTGTTCCGTAAGAAATGTGCTAATAAAAGATCTTTAAAATTTGTTGAATAGCTTTATTGTATGTTTCCGCATCATTTTAAAAAGTTAATTTCAGAATAAAAGACAGATTTCAACAGAAAATCATACATCTCTTTAAACATAACAAACCGTTTAAGACTGTTCGGAGAGGAAAGGGATGAAACAAATTAAAAGGAAATAAATTACAAAATTTTCGCCTTAGAGCTATTTTTCCCTTTCATGAGTGTCACTTATAAAAACTAGCAAACCGAAAAGAGTTAAGGAAAACTGAATATCTTCATATGCTACAAAAAAAAAAAAAAAAAAAAAAAAAAAATCTGCAAAATTTTCTGCTCTTTATGCATAAATTTTCATCTATCAAAGCCTAAAGAAATAAATTTTACATCAAATATGCAAAGATTTTTAAATTATAAAAGCAAAAATATTCCTTATAAATCCAAAATAAATTTATAAATGTCATTAAGATGTATCGTAGAAGTAGCAAAATATAATACAAATCTAACGTTTGGAGATTTAACGTATGAATGTGCAATTAAGCACGTAGGATGTCATTAATTTTCAGATGATTTGGTGACGATATTTATCGTTATGGCCCTTGATTTCGATAAAAAACAAAATGCTCCAATCTGTGAAAATGGACATCATATTTTCGAGGAATTTCCTAACTTACCATTACGATGATGGTTCATCACTATTCACAACGTGTAAATCACATTTTGATATTAAGCAATAGGTATCATCATTCACTGAATCACATGTAGGTTATGATTGAAATTACTTCTAACTACATCTACTTCAAAACACTTCAATACACTTCAAAACACATTTATGTAATAAATTCTGATAGCGAATCTTCTAATAACGGTTACAGCATCAGTAGCGAACACTGTATCAGTAGTAGATACTTAAAAATTATGTAGTAGTAAATACTTAAAATCTTTGCATTTATACAATAAGTTTTAATAATACGACGCAGATTCAAACAGTATGAGGTATTTTTGCTAGAGCCCTCCAGTATTAAGACTTCAAACTACAGACACATTAAACTATTAGTTCCCAATCGAGAGCATTTCATATCAAACAATACAGCCGTATGGTTATCTTATGGTGATTTCTTATGGTTTTGAATATGGAAGTATAGTTTTTGTTCTATTATTTAGTCCTAGGTTTAAGCATTTTCCATGTACATTTTTGTTTTGTGATGAATAAAATTAGTAGGCATTCATTCATTTTATTTTTAAACCATGCGTCAACAAGATATATTTCTTCAGTGTATTTATTATTGGAAACTCGCAATATTTCCATAAACAGAAGTCAACAGTGCATCATACGTCTCTTTAAATGTAACAAACTGTTAGACTGTTCGGAGAGGAATGAGATGAAATAAATTAAAAGGAAATAAATTACAAAATTTTTGCCTTAGAGTTGCTTTTACCTTTCATGAGTGTTACTTACAAAAACTATCCAACCCAAAAGAGTTAAAGAAAACTGAATATATTCATATGGTACAAAAAAAAATTCTGAAAAATTTTCTGCTCTTTATGCATAAATTGTCATCTATCAAAGCCTAAAGAAATAAATTTTACATCAAATAAGCAAAGATTTTTAAATTATAAAAGCAAAAATATTCCTTCAAAAGCCAAAATAATGTAATAAATGTCATTAAGATGTACTGTAAAAGTAGCAAAATATACTACAAATCTAGCGTATGGAGATTTAACGTATGAATGTGTAATTCAGCACATAGGTTGTCATTAATTACCAGATGATTTGTTACGATATTTATCGTTATGGCCTTTGATTTCGATAAGAAGCAAACTGCTTCAATCTGTGAAAATGTTTTTTATGTGAAAATATTTAAATGTGAAAATATTTTCAAGGAATTTCCATTACGATGATGGTTCATCGCTATTCACAACGTGTAAATCAAATTTCGATATTAAGCAATAGTTATCATCATTCACTGAATCACATGTAGGTTATGGTTGAAATAACTTCTAACACATCTACTTCAAAACACTTCAATACACTTCAAAACACATTTATATAATAAAATCTGATAGCGAATCTTCTAATTACGGTTACAGCATCAGCAGCGCACACTGTATCAGTAGTAGATACTTTAAAATTATGTAGTAGTAAATACTTAAAATCTTTGCATTTATAAAATAAGTTTTAAAAATCAGACGCAGGTTCAAACAGTATGAGGTATTTTTGCTAGATCCCTTTAGTATTAAGAATTCAAAGTACCGACACATTAAACTATTAGTTACCAATCGAGAGCATTTCATATAAAAAAATACGGCCGTATGGTTATCTTATGGTGATTTCTTATGGTTTTGAATATGGAAGTATAGTTTTTGCTCTATTATTTAGTCCTAGGTTTAAGCATTTTCCTTGTACATTTTTGCTTTGTGATGATTAAAATTAGTAGGCAGAATACATTCATTCATCTTATTTTTAAACCATGTGTCAACAAGATATATTTCTCAAGTGTATTTATTATTGTCAAACTCGCAATATTTCCATAAACAGAAGTCAACAGTGCATCATACGTCTCTTTAAACATAACAAACTGTTAGACTGTTCGGAGAGGAATGAGATAAAATAAATTTAAGAGATAAACAAAATTTTTGCCTTACAGTTACTATTCCCTTTCATGAGTGTTACTTATGAAAACTATCAAACCCAAAAGAGTTAAAGAAAACTGAATATCTTCATATGCTACAAAAAAAAAAAAAATCTGCAAAATTTTCTGCTCTTTATGCATAAATTTTCATCTATCAAAGGCTAAAGAAATAAATTTTACATCAAATAAGCAAAGATTTTTAAATTATAAAAGCAAAAATATTCCTTCAAAAGCCAAAATCAAATAATAAATGTCATTAAGATGTATCGTAAAAGCAGCAAAATATACTACAAATCTAACGTATGGAGATTTAACGTATGAATGTATAATTCAGCACGTAGGATGTCATTAATTTTCAGATGATTTGGTGACGATATTTTCGTTTTGGCCCTTGATTTCGATACGAAGCAAAATGCTTCAATCTGTGAAAATGGACATCATATTTTCGAGGAATTTCCTAACTGACCTTTACGATGATGGTTCATCACTTTTCACAATGTGTAAATCAAATTTTGATATTAAGCAATAGGTATCTTCATTCACTGAATCACATGTAGGTTATGGTTGAAATTACTTCTAAATACATCTACTTCAAAACACTTCAATAAACTTCAAAACACATTTATATAATAAATTCTGATAGCGAATCTTCTAATAACGGTTACAGCATCAGTAGCAAAAACTGTATCAGTAGTAAATGCTTAAACATTATCCAGTAGTAAATACTTAACAATTATGTAGTAGAAAATACTTAAAAACCTTTGAACTTAAAAAATATATTTTAAAAATTAGACACAGGTTAAAACAGTATGCGGTATTTTTGCTAGAGCCCTCTAGTATTAAGACTTCAAACTACAGACACGTTAAACTATTAGTTTCCAATCGAGAGAATTTCATTCCAAACAATACGACCGTATGGTTATCTTATGGTGATTTCTTATGGTTTTGAATATGGAAGTATAGTTTTTGTTTTATTATTTATATCTCCTAGGTTTAAGCATTTTCCTTCTACCTTTTTGCTTTGTGATGACTAAAATGAATAGTCAGAATACATTCATTGATCTTATTTCTAAACTATACGTCAACCAGATATATTTCTTAAGTGTATTTATTATTGGAAACTCGCAATATTGCCGTAACCAGAAGTGAACAGTGACTCTGAAATACTTGCTCAAATTCCTTTTTGTTCACTGTGACTTCTAAAGTGTTTTTCAGTATAGTTGAAAAGTGTTTATGACTTCGGTACGTGTGTCTATCTGACCGTCTGTTAGCGCTCTAACAAAATTAATTATATGTAGATTACCATGTTATTGGTGTTTACTATAGGAGGTTCGTTAGTGAACATGAAGTATGTAGCTTTAAATTTCATTTACGGAAGCAATCAAAATAATTCTGATACATTATGATTTATCGCTGAAAATATTTGCAGTATATTTGAACTATTTTACTGTACTTAAAACAATGAAACTCATATGCTTTACTGAGATTCAATACAGTGTTACTTCTGTATAACATGGAGTGAGTGTAGCTGTTGTCACCTCCTCTGCCTTCAGAGGTGTAGACACAGTGTTAGATCATAATCACTTTTTAAGCTCTCTAAATATTTTTTTCCATGGAGGATTTTTAAAGTAACAACATTTTTGCAACACAGCCATATTAAGGAAGAGCTGTAATTGTGATTTTAACACTTGCTGTGTAGTACACTAAAGATAGGCGAAAATTTTCCTTAAAGTGCTCATTACTGGAACGGTTTGCAATTGGTTACTTGCAATTGGATGCCTTGAATTGTGTTTTTCACAATCATTCTGAAAGAACATCGGTCTACTAGATAAATAATGTATAAAAACTTTCGTTTCATTTAAGTATTTTGTACACAAAAATTATTTTAAGCAATTCACTTGCTCAGAAAAAAAGTGTATTATATAATTTTCTTCGTAATATTTTGAAACCAATTTAATTTTTTTTAAATTCTACCAAAATTGTATAAAAATTTATAAATATTGATTTTGTTATTGTACTGATCATGTGTAAAGAGACTTAAATGAGATATCATCACTAAAGAACAAAGAAACAAATCTTGGCTATAAATCTGAAAGTAGATAATATGTCTATTCTGATTTTATATATCCGATAAATACATTTTTATACATTCTTCTTGTTTTATTTACAGTCGCTAAAATGCATAATAAAAATTGCGTTAATTCTATTAAAAACTCTGATGAATTTTTTCGTTGAATACAAAAATGCACCTTTTCATTAATTTTGCGATAAACGCAGAAGTACAATATTATAAAACGATACACGCATTACAATCTTTTGTTTTATTTAAGCACTGCATACACAGTATAACACATCTAACAAAGTAAGCAAGCAAGACCAGAAAATTCCAGTAATAAATTTCACATTAATAGAAGACGATGAAACATATTTTGTACGAAATTTGTTTAGATATTGTCTATATTACCCATATAACATTTTTACAACATGGCCACATTACAATGACGTTACATTTTGAACTTGTGGTGGTCGATGTGACGTCACGGGGTGCGGTTTAAAGTCAAAATGATGTGGATGTGATGGCGTTATAGCTGTTTTTTAGCCCTTCTGTCACGACAGACTGTGAACACTTGTGCGATCACAGTGTAACCAATTTGTGAAATGTGGGACATTTGTGATGATTCTACATCAAGTTTAAAAACCATATTATAACCGATCTTATTGGGTGAGATATTCTTTTTTTAGAAAGGATTCGGATTAGAATCCATAATTTTTTTTTTCCATTTCCTAAAAATATATCCTACAGCAAAGGTTTCTGTAAGGATATAAAATAACTGTAAGTTTCATTATTGGAGCTTTATTCCGAGGATCTGGGTTCGATTTCCAGCTTGTACATTTTCCACTGCGTCGATTATACGATTTGTTAGCAAAAAAAGTTGGGCATCCATTTTTTAATCCAAATAAAGTCATTTAAAATATATAAAATCTACATCTTAACTGAATTTTATTAACTATTTACTAATATGAGATTTTAGTACAAATTCGAAGACCTTTATATACGAGCATTCTAAAACGAATCTATTGATTTATTGTACTTATATATGTACCGACATCATACCTTACAGATATTAAAACTTCTAAAAACAAAACGAAACAAACAAACAAAAAATAAATAAATAAATAAAAACACACAAAAAATAAAAAAACAAGGAAAATTTAAATAATGAATAGACTGCGAAAACATTATTTTGATTATAAACAAATCATTTGAAATACGTTATTATACGTTCTTTTCAGTTTTACTTTTCATATGTACTTTTAAAAAGCGTGAAAAGAATGTTTGAAATATATGACAATATACTGATATTTTAAACTCTTTAAATAATAATAAAACAAAAATACAAATTCGCATTTTTGTTTGATTTCCGCTCATTTGATAGCCCGCTATCTAATTATTAAATCAGCAATTACACAAGACACAATATTCAGCATTAATCCTAAATTAAATCATAACACAATCGTATTTACTTTTCGTCAAATACACATTAAATTTTACAAACATTATTAAATGTAAAAAGTTTTAAATTAATAAAAATATTGATACTTTTTACGGCAATACTTTGATAATAATCTGTGATATAAAATAATTCTGTAGTCATAATGTTCCCTTACTTTAATATAAAAAATTTTACAGAATTCATAAAATCTTAAAGAAGCGTGAAAACTGTATGGCTAACAAAATTTACTTTTAGCAACAGGTATAAAATTAAATGCATTCCAAAGCTAAAATATGTTTATACTTCTTCTGTATCCATCATTTTTATTCTCCCGTGTAAACAGGCCTACCATTTTAATTTTATACAAATTAGTTGACAAAAATGACTCGATAATATTGGAAGATATTAACAAATATCTTCCTGTGGAATAAATTTGAGAAAAACATGCCAAAAATGGAAAAAAATTCTCTTTAATTTTGTTCGTTATTAGTTATTATCATAAACAAATCACTTAAAAGAAAACAAAATTAAACGAAATAACTACTAAAATTACAAAAATCCGACGAATTGCGCAAAACTGCCGAACTTTTCGCGGGAAAGTATCGACATCTATTGGGAAAATCGGACATTCTAAAATTGGCACATTTGCGTTGCCCAAGCTGACTTCGGGCATCACAGGCAAGGGGTTAAAACCACTTCATGAAAGTTGTGAAGTTCCCATTTACGCTTATTTTGTTTAAACCCCATTAAAATAATTTTTTTAAATATTGAAGCTGGGCAAATTATTTTCAGAAGATAACCTTGCAAGAAGAACTGAGTGTTCGTACAACTTTTTCTGTATCTGGACTCAGAATTATCCCATTTCCGCTATCAGCGTATTTGCATGAAAGTAGGCGTTTGTATTTCTTCATTTTATCGTTCATGAGTTAATTGCGATCATAAATGGCGTTTTGAAATAAATCTTGAGATAATAAATATTTTATACTAATTATGTTTCTGATTAAACATTAATGACTGAACTTCTTATGAGTTTCAATGTTTCTGTGCAAATAATTCTCTGTTTAATATATAATTAATTACATATTAATGGCCCATTACATATAATATTTCGACATATATGTCTAAAAGAATGTTATGTTGTTCTGCATAGATTCTGTATTTAGTTCAATTGAGTGCTTGATTTGTCATTGTCAGTCATAAATGGAAGAGTTGAGGTTTAACCAGCGTTTATTAATCCCCGTTTCTTTTCTTTTCCTTTTTTATGATAAAAAACTAACGTTCGAAAATGTTTTACACCCAGGCTCAAACATATCATTTATAGTTCTTTCGATCAGACCACCCGATATTTTGTGTTATTTGTTGTGTAATTCGAAATAATTTAAGACTCCTAACGGTTTTTTTCTATCCACGTACGTTTAAAGAAAAGCCCAACCCTTATTTATATATAAAAAAATGCGTTCGATTTCGAAATTATTTTCGTAGCAGTTATGGAAGGTAATAAAGATGGTGTGTGGCATTCCTCCCTATATTTTAACATTTTCATTTATTTTCATCATCTTTGATTATTTAAAAAAAACGGAATTACAATAAATAAATTTTCCCAAATTATTTAAACTAATTAAGTAATAAGTGTAAAAAACATAATTAAATACAGTGGAACTTCCCTTTAATGAAGTCACTATGTAACGAAGTTATCTACTTAACGAAATTTTCTGCAGAACTTTGACTTTGAACACCATTAGCATGTAAATTAATCTCCACATTACTAAAAATATATTCTATATAACAGAGATGAGATGTCGCAATGGCGTCAGATGCATTGAAACAAAAAATAACTATTAGAGTCGTCAGACAGGTACCATTCTGACCTACCATTGCTGATAGCCAATTGCTCTGTACATCCAAAAGAACGTGCTTCAAAATACAAATCGAAGAACATCAAAGTTATTTTTGTTCCTGCCAATACAGCTAAACTTCAATCATTAGTCTAAGGAATAATAAAAAATCTTGAAGTACATTATCGAAAAAGACAGAAAAAAGCCGATGTAGTGAAAACATTAGTTTGAGATTCTGTGTATCAGAGCTAATGAAAGCTTGGGCCAAAGCTTGGGAATGTGACGTGATTTCATCGACCGTACACATCTGTTTTGTAAAAGACGGCTTCATAATTAAAACTGAATCAAATGCTTCTGAATCCAATACCTGTTTGTTATATCTCAAGAAAAAAATTTCATGAAATTAAGTTAATTTCTATTTAACGAATTTTCTTTATGACGAAGTTTTTAAGTGTAAGGATGAGACTTCGTTAAATGGAAGTTCCACTGTATATAATTATGTTATTTATTATAACAAAGCATCGGTTTATCACCAAAGTACTCCCTCCCTCTCTTTTCTCTACTTCTTCTATTTGGATTCATCCTTCCTACTTCGAATACAGCAAAAAAGTATAATAATAAAACAGTTGCAGTTATTTCAGCTGGCTATTATTTTTTCGTAACGAATAAAAAAATTCCCTGAATTTAATATAGAAACATTCCTTTTGGGGAAGGACATGGTAGGGTAGTCAAGTTTTTGTCCAAAAATATCTCGTGAATCAAATTTTATTGCCAGCATCACGTCATTTGAACAACTTTTCACAAATTATATATTTACCACTGATAACGTTAAGATTAATGCTACCGAGATCAATAGTACTTTCTGTAGATTTTTCAAGCTCTAAAAGTTGTTTTATATATACTGCTATAAATTCAGCGCTAAGTTTTATTTTATTTTCATAAGCCGCACAAGACGCACAGCCAAGCAAAATACTGGCAGACTGCCCGAACGCATGTTCCCTTTTCTTCACCTCGTAAATATCTAACTTTTGTAACAGAACAGAGGGTTTTTGAAATCAATGGGTGGGGATCCTTTTGTACAAGTTATCTTAGAGAGGTTCCACTTTTACCTGTTATTGTCCTTCTGACCAGTAGACATGTAGAAGAAAGGGGGAGAAATAATCCCACAGCATATTTCCCGTTCGGGCGTCCGCCGTATTTTGAAGGTTCTGAGTTTTCAGACTTGAGTATTCAAGTTGTTAATAAAATATGTATTTCTGAATGTAATACTTCAAAATGAAATTACATTAATTCTATCAAAAATGTGTAATAAATTTTACCTGTTAGGTTCTTTATTATAAAGATCATATACAAATACATATATATGACCCTCTGTTGAGAACAAATAGTCAAATATTGGCACTGAAAAAGACTTAACATAAAATGAGAAATGCGTTAAGTAAACTACATTCCTTTATTTATATGTTTAGTTCTGCGAAAAATGTTTCTGAAAAGCAAATTGAATTAGTGTCCCTGGAAGTTGAAACAATCTTTTAATACTACCAAAAAGATTCTAATATTAGCACTTGAAAAGAGTTTAAAATATTTGAATACATTCTTCGACAAATTAAATTACACCTACGATGAAAATGTTATGTTTAGAAATTTTATTGCTTTGAATATTTTCTTAGTAAACACAATGTTCTAAAACAAAATTATGCCTTTTTCTTTCATTTTATGATTCTCAAACTTCAATAGTAAATTCTTTTCTCAGATTTTAAAACAAATTCAGTATTTTTAATGAAATATATAAATATAAATGTATTTTTTTGCAAATAAAACTACTTCCATTACATCAAGCATGTGTAATAACATTTTATATGTTAGGTTCTGTAATATAAAGGTCACATGTATAGAAAGTTATACGGCTATTCGTAAAAAAACACATCTTTGCACAGAAAACATAATTAAGGTAAGTCAAAATGAGCTAGATGAATTACTTTCTTTCACTTTTGTATTCCAATTCTGTGGAGAAGATTTTTCATAAAAAAATTAAATTAGTTTCTTTGGGTGTTCAAACAATTATTAATGCTAGCAAAGATAAACTAGTATTAGAAAAGAGTTTAAAATGTTTCAATATTTTTTATATAAATTAAATTTCACTTTTGATAGAAAGTGTAATGTTAAAAAAATTAATTTGTTGAAAATATTTCCCCTTTAAGAGAACATAAAGGAAAATATGAAAGAAAAAAGAATCTACTTAATTGTCTTATGCATCTCAGAAATTATAAGTTAACTTATTTTTTAGATACTAAATAAAAATCATATTTTATTGATTTTAATAAAAAATTTAAATCAAAATGCAAAATTTTCAAATTAAATTATTTTCATTCTATCAAGAATCTGTATAAACTTGTATAAGTTTTAGTTCTTTATTATAAAAGTCATATGTATGAATGTGTTAAACCTTTTGTCCCTAAAAATAAATTAATCAAATCTTGACAATGAATAGAGAATTAAAAGAATTTGAAAATAAATACAATAAGCAGTTTTTTTATAGTTTTGTTATTGCAGTTACAGTGAACAAAAAGTATTTGCACGCACGCCGTATTTTGAATAAGTAACCTTAAAAAGCAAATGTGAGGAAATTGTTTTAAATATTACTCAATTTAAATAATAAAGAAACATTGAAAAAAAAAACAGTGAAACAAAAATGTTGAAAGTACTTTCTTTTGCCAATGCTTATGCCGGCAAACCACAGGCGTTTTGGAAAAATATTATTTTTTCCTATAAAAGTAAGATTAATATTTTCGATTCATATGGAAAGAAAACTGTGTGGCGAAAGATAAATACGTTCCTTCAAATTTAAAACTTGAAACAAACTGTAAAACAAGGTGGTTGTCATACAATGATTTGGGGATGCATGTCTGTCAACAGAGTTGGTGAAATGGCATTTATTCAACGCAATATGAATGCCAAACAACATATTAGTATATTGCAAGATAGCTTACTAAATAGCACTCTGAAATTGGGAATTACTGATTTATATTATTCTCAACAAGATAGTAATCCAAAACACACGGCGAAAATCAGGATGTTATGGTTGCTGTATAATGTAAAAAACCGATTGCAAACGCCACCACAACTCCTCAAAGACATCAATCCTATTGAAAATTTGTCGCATATTTCGGATATGCAAGTACATAAAAATAAAATTTTTAACAAAGCTGAGCTTACGTAAGCTTTTAAAGAATAATGGCTAAAAATAAGTCGCGAAACGTGTCAAAAATTTATCAGACGATTGCACTCTGTAATTGAAGCAAAGGGTAAGCATTTTAATACTAGTACTGTTTTTTTATTTTTAATTATTTACTATTTTTTTTTCTCACTGCTAATGTGCAAATGCTTTTTTCGGTATCACAAATGTTACTTTTTTATATTTTCATATTTTTTTTAATATAAACATCAAGTGAAATATTAAATTTGTTTATTTTTTTTTGTAAATATTTTTTTTACATTTTTCATTCAAGTCACTTTTGTGTTTATTTATGTGTGATACAACAATTTCACCTGGAGTGCAAATATTTTTTTTTTCTCGCTGTATGTGAAAAATGTTTTTGAAAAACAAATTTAATTAGTCTGCATGGGAGTTCAAGCAGTTTCATAATACTAATAAAACTAATCTTCTATTAGCATTTGGAAATAGTTTAACATATTTAAATGTATTCTCTCAGAAATTAAATTTTATCTAAAAATAATGGCTCAAGTTCGGTAAGTTAATTAAGATAGGGGAAGGTGGTTAATAAAAGACAAAGAAACCAAACAAATATAACATTTTTGTAAGTATAAAAAAGATGTTGCAAAATATACTTTACATTCCATAACTCTGACGAAGATTTTACGTTTTTATTCAAAATTGAAAGCCGTTTTCCGTGTTTTTTTTTTTTATATTTTACCGAAATCTTACCTAACTCATTAATCTCTTCGGGGATAATCAGAGACTGGTCTTCAAACATTAATGAAAAAATTTACTTTGAATTGAATAGGGTTAACACCAGAGACATTTAAAGAATATCTTTCAATACAGCTTGTAAGATTAGAAAAATGAAATTTTGTTTTTTAATTAAAGAAATCTAAAAATTAGATTTCTCGAATCATACTACAATTTTTTTATTTACAATACAAATTAATACGCAGTTCTACAGATATGTTTGATGTAAAATATGAATGTACACATATTAAGCGACTAAATCTAAAGCGTTACAGAGAAGTTTATAAGTCCTGTCTCTTACTGTTAACACTTTGACTATAAATCGTTGCCACATAAAAATTAAAATTAAATACTTGAATTGCTATGAGTAAGACAAATGCCTAAAATAGGTATTATTTTGCTAAATATTGTGAGAAATTTATTTTGCCCATCTTTTATTTTTCCCGCATTCCCCTAAAGTATTTTCAATTTAAGAATAAATATATGCAAAAATTTGAAATAAATCAATTAAATTTTTAATAGTTATTACACTATGATAATTCTTTATGAATCACAATATAGGGGAAATTACAGTAAATTTCTATCGGTGGAGGCTATTACAGAAGATTATGCAGGATGTCTCAAACATATTTTTACAACTATTTAGAAGAGTTACTTCACACATATTTAAACACAAAATACTATGCAATACCTGATCGTAACTCAAGCGTTGAAGGACTTGGGAGTGCTTTAAGATTGTGGTAAAGGAAAGCGTTACGTTATACGTTCTAACAAATAATTGCTGAAATATGTTTTAAGTAATACTGTTGATAAAGAAACACTTAAATTGTAATTATGCACAACGAACTGTAAATCGCAACGTAGTCCATACATTTTGCATTTAATTATTTAAAAGCATAAATGTTTTACGAAGAAACAGTTTCTAAAACAGTTTTACAGGAGAAAAGGTCTTGTTGTCATTGCAACAACTCAATATAAATTGTTGATTGCTAGCTCTATTACAGTATCCATGATTCTTTGCCGATGGCTGGTAATTGAAGGCTTATGAAAGGTGGCTATCCACATAGAAGTCCTAATATTTTATTTTAAACCAAAACTTAAAACCATTTATAATGCAATTTATTTCATTTTGGTTGATTTCGGAAAGATGACTGAATACAGGAGCTCATATCATATATGCATTATCAGTAAATGTGATAAATTTCAAATTTCATTTATTCTTATTGTGCACCTTAAGTGATATATTTTCCTAGATATTAAAATAAAATGCATTTCTATACTTTCTAATAAATTATGCAAATCATAATGTCTTTTTTTTAGAATAAAATTATATACTTTTTACGAAACAATGTGACAAATTTTTATCAGTGAAGTTCATTATTATAAAAGTTGTATTTAAAGGTCATAAGAAATTTATATAACATTTCATCTCTAGAGAATAAATAATCAAATCTGAACACTGAAAAGAGAATTAAATAACAACAGACGCAATATAAAGAAAGTGGAAAATGAGTTAAGTAAACTACTTTCTATTACTTTTGTCTTCCTCTGCGAAAAATGTTTTTCAAATGCAAATTGAATTAGATTCCTTTGTAATAGAAAGATTATTTTAATACAAATAAATAAAATCTATTATTAGTATTTGAAAAAAAACTTCAAAATATATAACTACATGCTTTGCCCAATCTAATTACATTTAACTTGAAAATTGAATGTTTGTATAATTTGTTTAAAATATTTTCAATTTAAAAGCAAAAACATTAATATTTAGAAAATGTAATATTGTTTCGATTTCCTCATGTTTCCTCAAGGCATACTGTAAGGAAAGTATAGCAATCATGATTAGTAAGTGTTTGTGTGTGAGTGAACGCTACTTCTGATTGAGCGTGCTGCTATCTTTGGCCAAAAAAAAAAGCATGTTTTGAAGATTTTTTTTTCTTTTTAAATACGTTAAGTATATCAATATAGCTTTTTTTATTATATATTTATTGAAATTTATTCAAACTTCATGAAATTTATAATCTGAAATATTTTAAAATTTGCTTTATAAAATGTGTACGTCGAAGCGTCCTGCGATTGGAGGGGTCTTTTTTCTCAGGGATCAATAATCTCAAATAATTTTTTTAATTACATTCAGATATATTAGTTTCAAATGCTCGGTAATGTCAAAATAGTCATCGACAAAAAAAAAAAAAAAAAAAAAAAAAAAAAAAGTTATTATTTCAGCTTTAATCTGAAGTTTAGTACACTATAAAAACAGTTTATTATTAAAAATAATGCAAACTGTAAGTATAATCTGCAGCAAAACTGCCTTTTTCAATAAAAAAAAAGAAACACACATTCGTCACACATAGATTATGAAACTCTTCCCAACACAATTAGAACACTTTATCAAAACTTCACTGTTTTATAAAATGAATGATGATGTCTAATTAAAAAAAAATGGAGATCCAATTACAGCAATTGCCATCTACAGTCGGAAAAATATTAGAATTCTTTTTTACTGTTCTATTTATGATCTCTAGATATTTATATATAAAAAGGTGTAAAATTTTGATTCGGATGGAAAACTCATAAATCAATTAAAAATTCCCGTATAGCAATATCGGTCAATAGATGTACACGAATCGTTTTGTGAAGCCCGGTAGATAATTTAATGAGTTTCACACCCCAAGTAATATGCACAAAATTGTTAAATTTAAAATACGCATACCCCAATTGAACCCGCGCTTACAACAACCATTGCTTATAGAGAGACTGTAGCCGATTTCTTTTGCGTGTCCCTGAAAATGAACGATAAATGCTATTCACACCGTATTCTATGGTAAGCAAGTTGTAGTGTACCTCAGCGATGTACAAGGGGCAGTCAAAACGTTCACGGAATTTCGTTGTAACTCCTTAATACTAAAATATAGTTAATTTATTTGTTTTCACACTGCGTCCTCTACTCGACCCAAGAAATCACGCCATGTCAAATCCTTAACAAATGTGATGTTCATTGCGTTTTTCGACAACGAAGGAGTGAAGCACCATGAATTTGTACCAGCTGGACAAACTGTTAACGGCCCTTTGTACGTGCAAGTTTTGAAAAGACTGAGGGAGGTAACGTTCCGTCAAATGGTAAGGAGGATTTTCACTGCATCACGACAATTCTCCGTCCACACATAGATTGTTGTGCAGACACGGTTCGCAGAAAACATTCCACTTATTCACCAGCCTCCTTTCTCACTGGATTTAGCACAATCAGATTTCTGGCTCTTCCCTAAGATAAAAATGAGGCTCAACTTTAACCGTTTTGACATCGTAGAAGACATCAAAACCAATGCGACCGACGTCTGAATTTGGGAATATACCAAAACAGAACTTTCATCGTTGTTTCCAGCAATAGCAGGAGCGGTGGAGTAAGTGTGTGTGTTCTGACGGAGCCTACTTTGAAGGCAAATAAATAAATATGTACCTATGTTGTGTTAATAAAGAAATACAAGAAATTCCGGGAATTTTTTGACTGTCCTCGTATATTAAACGCAACATGTTTGAAAGAGTGCAACATAATACTTCTTTTAAGTAGTAAAGGACGTAAAATAAGAACATTATAAACAGTAAAATAAGATTTATTAGACTGTTCACATGTTTCGGCTCACATACGTAGTTTAATTAGTACATAGTTTTAATTTTATTTATCCATATTTTTTAATATATTATATTATATTTTATATCTATATATCTATATGTATATATATATATATATATATATTATATCCATATAATACCATGGAATTATAGAATATTCTTATTTGTTTTTATAATGGTTCCGATGAAGCCGGAAACTGTCAACAGACTAATAAAACTTATTTTACTGTTTATAATGTTTTTATTTTACACCACTATGAAAAAAAAAGGATATTCTGTAATTGTACGACCTATGCAGTTATTATTTGAAACGCTATCATTTTTTTCACGTAATTTTTAAAATTACGCACGTTATTATTATTTTTTATTTGGATCTTTATGTACATAGTTTTAATTATATTTATTCATATTTTTTAATATATATTATATTATATATTTATATATTATACAATCTATATATCTATATCTATATCTATATCTATGTATCTCTCTCTCTCTCTCTCTCTATATATATATATATATATATATATATATCCATATAATACCATGGAATTATAGAATATTCTTATTTGTTTTTATAATGGCTCCGATGAAGCTGTCAACAGTCTAATAAAACTTATTTTACTGTTTATAATGTTTTTATTTTACGCCTTTTAGCAATTAAAATAAGTATATTATTACCAGGTGTTATAATTTGTTATAGAGTGTAACATCGTTAAACTACACTGCAAAAGATTTTTTCCCATAGACCATAATGTAACGGAATTCTTTTGAGTGTTCCTCTAAATGAACTATAAATACTAGACGCTTCATTTTCAATACCGAACTTCAATTGTAAACTTCAATAACATATATTAATTACACGGAAATCCGCATATATTTACGCAAGTTAAAGCGCGAATAGACAGACAAACAGACAGATAGACGGACTGACAGACAAACCGGATTCATAAACACTTTGCAAATATGTTGCAAAGTGTTAAATAAAAAAGACTATGGACTGATTAGTTCAATAAAAAACTGACCGTCCAGTTTGAAAGCACAGGGTTGTTCTTGGAATTTTCGTCATACGGAGCAAAGGTTCAAATGTTTTAGAGTGAAACAATTAATGTCGCTTTTCTAAACTTCAAAAAATATCTAGCATTATTTCCTGAGTGTGCTATTTTTATCCTAAGGCGAAAAAAAAAGAAAAAAAATACGTTTTTTTTTTTTTTTTTTTTTTTTTTTTTTTTTTTTTTTTTAAAGAGATTAAACATTTCCTTAAGAGACTAGAAAGGTTTGAAATGACGAAAAATGTATTTTTTTAATTATTATTTTGATAAAGCTTAATTCTTTAAGAATGTCGCACAGTTAGTGTAGTAGGGAAATCCTTAAAATTATGGTTGCAGAAAAAACAAGTTGGAAATTGTACATCAAACGTTACAAATGAGGTGCGTTCGTACTATAGCTAGTAATATAAATATTCCGATGTTGATGATTTTTAATTCTGTGAAATGAATGATATCGTCTGCAGATTAATTTCTGTAATAAAATAAATATCTCGGTCGTTTGACGATTAAACCTCGGAAGCTCCTATAACAAGAAAGCACCGATGTTTTTTTCTTTTTTAAATTCAAATGTCTTAATAAATGTTTTTTTAAATATTTTCTAAAGTTTTGATTCGATTTTTATAAAATTTGAAATGACTCGACAAAATTCTGCAAAGATAATATATCTTACATTTCAAATCATTCGGTTGGGTAGTTTTTGCGTTGTTATATGTGGACGGACAGACAGACAGAAGGACGAGACGACGACAATAGGTGCTACGTATTTATATAATTACGAACGCACCTAATAATGAACTCTTTTATGGGGAAGATACTTATGTTGCTAAAATGTTGAAAGGATTTATTGACACCAGGATTTACAAAAAATCGCATTTGAAAATAACTAACAGCTATTCTTCAAGTAAGATATAAAAACAAAATCCAAAATTCTGGTGCCAATGTGGTATTTGGGAGTAAAAATTAAAGGGTTAAAATTAAGTCCCACAATTCTTCAAGTGTTTAAGAATTCTCATGAATCAGACAGCAAATCTTCAAATCTTACGTTAAGTCTATGCTCTTGGAAAGCATCTGCATTTTTCGAATTCCTTCTCGGAAATTTAAAATGTTTCCCCCTTTTTTGCATGCTTCTCTTAAAGAATTTTTCTTACTCTTATATTTTACAAAATATTTCTGAAATATATGCCTAATTTTGTATTTTAGGTGTTAAAATCTAAGTGATGCCGTTAACTGTGCATTTTAGAAATATTTTACCAAATAAATGAAAGAACTATCCTTCAAGAAGGGCCTACAGAAAAAGGAGGGTAAACTTTTTAAATTTTTCAGAAGATAAATTTGAAAAATAAGCGTGCATTACAAGCCTATATTAAACATTAGATTTGAGGTCTTAAGGTAAATAACAAAGGTAAATGACGTTTAACTATGAAAAATATTGTCTAAATCATTAAACTCAATTATATTGAAACACTTTTTTCAATGGTTTTAACACGATAACTTCTGAACAATTTGATGGTTTTAGATGATTTATTTTTCAAATTAAGAAAATTAAATCCTCCAGAAACTAAATCTAAAAAACAAATATTATCTTAAACTTCTTACGTAAATTATTATAAATGTTTATGATTTTTTAATTTTTTGATATATTTTTAAAAATTTTTATATAGTATTTGCCTTTTAAAGTTTTCTCGAGAAACAACGCAATCAGTAGTATAAAGAAGAAATGAAGACTCCAAAACACTGAATCCGGATTTCAAGAACAGGGCAAAACTGGTTTTGCAAAATTAGTTTTGTCTTACATTATTAAAACGTTTCTTATTATCTCTACAATTTAACAAGTATTTGTTTTCTATAATTCAAATTTTTTTTCTATAAAAGATAAGTAAATAAATAAAAAAAGTGAATAAAGACTCAGAAAAATTATTGCAGCATTTTGTTACGATTTTTTACACGTATTCTTTACCCTAACACTGAAGTTTTCTAAAAAATGTATTGTTTATTTCGTAAGTGAATTAAGGGTTCGACTTATACACAGAATACGAGCAAAATACGACATTTCAGAATTTAAAACATAGGGTGTATTTATACACTGGAAAGTACGGTAAATTAAATCACATAGCCCTTTAAAATTTGTATATAATAATAAATTGCACATCAGAGAAAAACGTATGCTAAGAGGAATATTTGTTTTCAGGTAAAATTGTTTTCTATAAAAGATAAGTAAATAAATCAAAAAGATAAATAAATACTAAAAGAAAAAATATATATATATATATAGCAGCATTTTTTTAATGTTTTTTTTTACACGTACCGTTTATCCTAACACTCATGTTTTTTTTTTTTTCCTTTTTTTTAAGATATTGTTTCTTTCGTAAATGAATTAAGGGTTCGAGTTATACACACAATACGAGCATAATACGCCATTTCAGAGTTTAAAATGTAGGGTGCTTTTATAAACAGGAAAATACGGTATATTAATCCCATAGCTCTTTAAAATTTGTATATGATAGTAGATTGCACATCAGAGCAAAACGTTTGTTTGCTATAATACTAACAGGAATATTTGTTTTCAAAATATTCATATAATGATTAATGTTTTAAAGATATGTAGTTCCATGACCATAACACTTACATTTAAAAAATAAATCCCTTTTTTGTTTGTTGTGTCTGAATGAAATTATTAGGATTTTAAGAAGTAAAAGGATGAAGAAATTCTGAAGTAAAATTCTTTTTAAATGGCAACAGAACTTTGCGTTCAATTCTGGCACATATTCGGTCATTTCAAAATAATCTACATATTGAGGGTTTTATTCTGGATTACAATTTTTAAACAGAACGTTGAACAAGTCTGCACTTCTAATACCGTGACAATTAATGTGGTTCAAAAACAACCTCATCTTTGTATTGATAATAGTTATTTAAAAAAGGAAGGAGGAATATCAATAAAGGTTTAGACAATTCGATCCAAATACATCTTCACTTTTGGGTGAATAAAAACAGATAAAACATTAACAAGCAGAAATTATTTAAGAAAATCATAACTATAATAAAGAAACACATCGACAAGATACTGTCACAATACCCAGTCATTGTAGTTTCATAGCATTTTAAGGAGACGCGGCATACTGCAATTGAAGATATGGCATTCACTTCATTTTGGGAGTTTCACTTCTAAGAATTATATCGTTAATTTGTGTAAAGTTTAATTATACAAAAGTTAATGTTCTTTACATCCTAATTTTATTAATGTATTTTTCTCGCCATTGGCTACAGAAACCAAAGTATTCCACAATACGCATGTAGCAGATATTGCAGGAGAAAATAATTTTAATTAAAGAACTCATTTTCCACACAACATTTTTTTCAGTAATAATCCTCTATTATTATTGAGAAAGGAAAAGTATGTTCTTAAATACATGTTTAAGCATGTGTGTTACATGCAAGAATAGTGTTGCAATACATTTGATCCTTCTAGAGATATTTTACTTGCTTGGCGTCATAGTTTAAAATATATATATATTTAATATGAATTTTCCTGTCACGTGCTTCCCATAGGCTTCCATCTGGAGAGTCAGTTCTTTTTTTAAAAATTTTATATATGATTCTCAATATTTGACAATAATAATTGCGCTTTAAGTATTTTTATAAACAAAACAAGAAGGATACATAATACATAATTTATAGATTTTGAAACACTTTCCAACATTACGGAAAAATCATTAGATAATGTAGTACATTTAGTTTAGTTACTTTATTTAGTAGATTTGTACACGATTTGTAAATAAAAAAGTTCATGATTGTTAAAAAATGTTTTGTACTAACATTACACAATGATGATATACTGATTACAAATCCCATGACAAAGTTCCTACAATTAAACAAATAATCGGAACACAAATAATCGCAGAGACGCGCACCGCTGTATCCATATGTGCACAGAGAATGGCCTTTCAAGTCTGCTAGAATGGAGCATGAGGGAATTTACTGAAGTATTTAATGTTATAGACAACTTCTTGATACATTACAAAGTGACTCAGTATAATTTAATCCAACGTCTTTAAACTGTTTTAAAAAAAAGTTAAAATATTTACTAAACGTTTTGTTCCTTATTTACTAAAGATAATGTTATTTCTCTGAAAATGATAGGATATTATTTTATTTTTACATTATCTATACAATTTTTTAAACAGTACTGTACTTGCGAAGCAAAAACAAAAATGCTATAAAAAAGAGAAGGACTTGTGTGAAATCTTTTTTCGAGAAATTTTATCACCGTCACTGGATCAAACAACTATTCTTTGATAATTTTTAACCCTGTAGATATGAAATGAATTAATTTCTGGAATAATACAATTAATCATTTCGTATGATACTTTGTTTTGAGTTCTAATGCTTTTCATACATATATGTTCCCTATATAACATTATTTAAGATTTCTTCGTTTTTATCATATTATTTTATAATTCCTTTTTTATCGATAAAAATTGTTACGGAAATTAAAAAGAAAAAAAATATCTTTGCATATTTATTAAATACGTTCTATCACTAACTGTAATACTATATTCCGTTAAAATGATTTTTATTCTTTGCGTTAAAACAAAAATAATTTATTGGCACACATTCGACTGATTCAACCTATTAACATGATAGCTACGCTTACTAGCTGCACATATGTAAAGATCTAAAATGCTATTTCCCGCAATAAATCAATGAGTTTCCCATATGCGACTTTAAATAAAATTGCAATAAATCATTTTGAATTCAAGCCAGGAATATTAAAACCCGAGACATTTTAAATTAATAGCGGTAATTTGAAAATGTCACATTACATTTTAAAAGGTTCTCCTTTCTTCAAAGCAAAGGTGATTTACGAGAATACTTTACACGAAGATGAATATCTGCTTCAATTCATTCTCTTTTACAAGTTGCATAAAATTTAATTTCAAAAAGTAATTTATATATCTTATAAAATGCTCTTGAAAGCTATAAAGTGCATGTTCCTCATATATACTCATAGATATGGACGAATTAAAAAAATGTCTTACAAGCATTTTAAATTAAAACTACCATCTAAATATTAATAAGTAAGTTTTTTGACATATTAAACCTTTGAAAATCCTAATTCAGGAATCCAGTTTACATGATGCTTTTCCTATGAATAAATTTTATAAAATTCAAATACATAAATATATTTCAATTTAAACGAAATAAGTTTGTTTAAAATCACACTGGTTGTATAGTTAGAACTATATATGGTTGTTCTGATATTTAAAATTTTTTAACTGTTTTACAGCAATTCATTTTGAAGAATAGCAGTAGAAACTAGAATATATACACACTGAACTGAGTAATAACTTTGAAAATGTACTGAATATCATCATTTAATGAAATTCTATTGTATTAATAAATCCTATTTTAAAATTCACATAATATAGTTTTATTAAAAAAAAACAATTACTTTTGTTTTTTAAATATAAATTTGTCATTTTCAGGGGTTCAAATTTTATCAGAAAATAAAAAAAAACTCCTTTGGGACTCAAAATTCTTGTTTCTTTAATTTTTTTTTAAGTTTAAGCGCTAAAGAAGGCTTTTCTTTTTTAACCTTTTTAAGATAAACCCTTCCAAAGGTAAACCACTAATATTTTTTAATTGAAAAACAAGAGTGCAGCATATTTTCCTATAAACAGCTGAAGTAATTATCATTGGCTAAATCTCTTAAATGTCCATTAGGTTCTATTAAATAATTGCTTTATTCAGTTGATGAAGAAGGTTTTTTTCTAAAATGTCTTCAAAAGAATATTTCAGAAAATTCTTATGGGTCCCTTTAAGTGATACATGTTCAATCAAAATATTGTTTATTTAATAAAATGTTTAATTTTCTATCAAAATACTTTTTATGCATTTATTAAACTCTATATGCCTTTAAATATATATATTAATTGTGAAGGGTGACGCACTTCTGGAACATTATTTCTTAAATTGTACCAATAGTGGGCACCGCGGCCCACTACTGAGTCATATGCAGAATTTGATGTCACTGTTTAATTTAATTTCATTAAATGATTTTTGTGAAGTCTTTGCATGTAATTCATTTAATTTGTTAATCAGAACAAATAGTTTACAAGAGCCAACTATTGGCGAACCAATTCCTCACTACTGGAACTACGAAAGTGTAACTTTACTAAGATATCAGCCATATGATTGTTAAGAAAATAATAACTGAAATATTTCATTCTTTAAGGTTAGTTTATTAGATAGTTGGTGGGTTGTATATTTATAGAGTTTTAAATGAAATCTCTACCTATCAGCTGGTACCAGGTTATAGCTGTCAACTTTTATGGTATTTTGCAACCACTACATTTTTAATGTAATTTTTGTGTTTATTTAATCGAAGAATTTCGGCAATTAGATACGACAAAAATATTTTTTAAAAATTGATGAAAGCTATAGCAATTTTTTTTAGGCATTAAATCAGTTTTTTCATAAAATTTCATTGGTTTCCTTTTGTTCTAATCATGTGCTTAAATGGTTAAAACATTAAGCAATAATTTCTTACAAGATGATTTTTTTTTAAATGAAATTCAATAATATTTTTTTTCTTATGGAATTACTAATGGAAATGAAACATTTTCTTATGAACACAAGTAAAAGACACTAGCTTGACGGCGTTCTTTTGCTCCTATAATATACATGTTTTGCAAGAAATCTTACTTTTGTTTAAGAATATAGAAAGCATTTTAATAATAAAACAAACTTTTTAAACAGTTAACTATTAAAACACTCTTTAACAAAGAGCACTGTAGTTTTTGAGACCAGCATTCTTATTGCAGGAATGGTGTCCGAAGTAGCAAAGAAAATGAGAGAGATATTTTACTCCCTCCCCTGTATTTAGGGTAGTGACCACTTATTCAAAATAGACTTTAAAACATTATTAATAATTTTTGAAAAAATCGTGCATTTGGGGATAGCTGAAGGCATAAATTTAGCAAAATATTAAGTCTTCGGGATACTAAAATGACTAAAATCATAAATTTCCTCAATTTCAGAGCTGGAGCGAGTGATTATTGAAACAAATACTATATGTGTCAGAACCCATACTCGAAATAAGAAAATCATAAAATAAAATACATATACCGATGCAGCATAATTACTGGAAAAGTGTTAAATGTCTTCTTTTTAAATCCTTAAAAAAATGGAAATGTAAAATTTAATTTATTTTATTAATATTGTAAACAATGAAAAAGCTCAGTAAGACAAATTGGTGAGTATTATTTATGGTTGAAAATTTAATAAAACGTTGTATGAAACCACTTTCAGTTCAATTAATTTCTCGTAGTTTAATATAAAGTATTTTGATTGTTTCATTTTGTACAATAGTGTAAATTCCCCGTGTACTGGAGAAGGCATTATTTAAACAACAGTTAAGACAGCAAATATTCTTGAAATTGTTGAATCTGTTTGGAAGGAGTTAAAAGAAACAACAGACATATTTTTTATACAGAGTGGCCAAGATAAAAGAGGCCCGTTATACAGAAGTATAAATACTTATTAATTTTTATTTAAAAGTAGTAAAAACCGAATATTATGAATAACAACACCTCCTGTTAATTATTGAATGTTCAGTATGTTGTTATTCACAATATTCTGCATTTGTTACTTTTAACAAAAAACTAGTAAGTATTTGTACTTCTGTATGCAGGGCCTCTTTTATCTTGCAGTCTGTATAAGAAAGAGAATATACTATTGAGTTTGAAAGAAAATTGCTACTTTACATCAATTCTTGGTCTCTTGAAAATGTTTACAACATTACAGGACTATCAAGTAATATAACATCTCTTTTTACTTGCACTTGTTTTATTTATTTATTTTGGTTATAAGGGGAAGAAAAGAAAGGATAAATAGAACGATGATGGAGAATATTCCAACTGCAGATAGGTCAACTCTAATGATACTTTTAATAATAAAGAAGAATGAAGAACCTAAACATGAAGGGAAAGAAAATGACAAAGAGTAACTACAAGAAATAGAAAAAAGTCCTTTCTGCCTCTACCTGGAGGAAAAGTTAGCTTTCCAATATCTTCTTTTTAATATTTAACTAGTGTTACGCGAAAACAGCAAGCTCAAATGCAAAGAGTCCTATTACTAAAGATCCGTTAATATTGACATTGAATAAGAATTTTGCAAAATTAGTCAGTTAGAGCCAAGTTGACTTCATTTATGGAGATTTATTTTTGGTAGCCAAATTTGGCGATACTTCGCCAAGTGTCGCCAAGCTGGGCATGAATTTGACACTAATGGGTATGAATATAATTTTATGCGTACGCTTGGGATAATGATTACAACAATGAAAGAAAACACTGGTTTACAAATATAAACATTTTTTATATACTTTTGATGAAACACGTATTTTCTTATTTACTACTTCTTACTAATGAAAGACGGTATTTTGAAAAAATCTATCATGTCACATTTTTTAAGTTTTTAAATTTTTAAATATTCACATTTTTAATTCTATAATATATCTATCACGTCACATTCAACCTACTCGCATTATCAACTTGGATTCTTATATTCTGTTTTCTTGTGTTTTTGTGAACTGAAGAGGTTTTGTTTTTGATAAATGTCTAATAGAGTGTGTATATTAAATTCTGATCGTTTTTGTTAAGTTTGTGGACAATTTATATTTGCAAAAAAGGAAGACCAATATCGGAATGTCTTAAAACAGCTTATTTGCATAATTTTGGATTTTCAGAGAGTAATCAAGATAAAAAGTGGGTCCCACATGTGTTTTGTGAAAGCTGTAGACTTACTTTTATATGCTGGGTTTCGGGAGAAAAACAGTATCTTCAATATGGATCACCAATGCTGTCAATTGCGAGTTGCCAAGATAGTGACGATCTGTTTATGGAGGATGAAAATGATGACGAGTTCGTAATCGAAGATGATAAAAAGCCACATTTAATAAACCAAAATGAGTTGAACGAGACTTGCAAGACTTGCAACTATCTAGATCTAAGGAAGACATTCTTGCCTCTCGTCTACAACAGTGGAACGTATTGACATCAAATATCAAAATAACTTATTACCGAAATCGAGGTTAAGTTTTCAGCAGTTATTTCACCAAAAAGGATGATTTTTGTTTTTGCCATGATATTCCCGGACTTTCTAATGCGATGAATTAAATTATGATCCAAATGAATGGCGTTTATTTATCGATTCATTTAAATATTCATTTAGCGATTTTTAATCGATTCATTTAGCTTGAAAGCTGTTTTGTTTCATAACGGTATTATAAAACCATCTTTACCAATTGGCCATGCCGTAATCAGTAATAAAACCTATCAAACAATGTATCTTTTAATGAAAATGATACCATATGAACAACGCAACTGGAAAATATGTGGCGATTTAGAAGTAGTTAATATGTTACTGGGCTTACAGGGCGGGTATACCAAATATTCATGTTTTTTTGTGCATGTGGGATAATCGAGCTAAAGAACACCACTACATAAAAAATATTGGCCTGTCCGAAATGAATTTACTCCAGGAAAAATTAATGGGAAATATACATCTTTAGTGGATCCATAAAGTATAATTTTGCCACCAGTGCACATTTAATTGGGCCTAATAAAAATTTTCGTCAATGTCATAGATAAAAACAGTGCTGCTTTTAAATATTTACACAAAAATTTTCAAATAATGATAAGATCATTTTTCAGATTGACACAAAATAAGTATTTCAGATGAAAAATTAAAAGGGGGAATTTTTATCGGTCTACAGATACGTAAACTGATGCAAGGTAAGGACTTTTTTATCTACTAATGAAAAACATGCTTGGTATCCCTTTAAAACGGTCGTCCATGGATTCTTAGGAAATCATAAAGATGAAAATTATGAAAAAAATGTTGTTGTTTTATTAAAAAAAATATCTTGCAACGGGTGTGAAAACAATCTTTCTCTCAGCAGAGGGAAATATAGCATTTTGTAATATTGAAGGTGCTAGATACTGGAAATTTGGCATAGAGGTAACTTTTAAGATGTAAATGCTTGCTAAAAACGGTTTCTAAAAAAAGCAAATTTAAAAGAGTGAAAGGAATGGAAAACATTCTAAAACCGTTCTAAATTGCGATTTACATAGAATTGTTAGGAATACAAACTTGAAATTTGCATGGTAGTTATTTTTAAGAGGCAAATGCTCGCACAGAACAAATTTAAAGGGCGTAATGCGCGGAAAATATACTTAAAACATTCTAAAAAATGATTTATTTGGGATTGTTAGGCTATTGCAAGAAACTTTAAATTTCGGATGACCTTTGTTTTTAAAACGTAAATGCTTTCACACAACATGTTCTAAAATTAAAATTTCGAAATTTAAAACATTGAAATGAGTTCAATACCTTGTACATTAAGATTACTTTGGTCAAAACTTTTGGTCGTTTTGCATCTAAGCTTTTTATTGGGATATTAATAAAGGCAATCTCTTTTTGAAAATATGATATAAGAATATTTTATCTAGTTACAAACTTTCTTTAAAAGCGTGAAAAAATGTTATAAATCTCCAAATTCTTTGAATTTGTTAAGAGTAAAAGTATGAAATTTTATATGGTGGTTGATTGTCTGACGTAAATGTGTGCTCGCTAAGAACATTTGTTAATATATACGAGATTTAAAAGGATGAAAGTATTTCAAAACGCTCTATAATTATTTTTACAGTAAAAATTTCGGTGCTAGAAATTTTATATCTGATAGGCGTAATGCACGAAAAAATGCGTCTTTTAAAAAAAATCGAATTTTAGTTAAGTGAAATGGGAGCAAAACATTCTACATTTGTACGATAATATTTTCTAAAAAAGTCAGATAAGAAAATTTAAATTTGGCACTCTGCTAACTAACACGTATAATGCACACTAACAATCATTGTTTTTAAATTTAAATTTTAAAAAAGTGAAAAGAGAAGAAAAATCACTTATTTTTCATATCAGTGTTAGGCATAACTTTTCCGAGCAATGGAAAAAAAAACACAGATACCAGTAACCGCTATAATAAAATTAAAGTGATAGTAATCAAGGAACATGATTTCCAACAAAGTAATGAAGTACTTCGCATTCAGCCTTTAGCAATAATCAAATGACGGTTAAATGTACTAAACTAAAGTTTTTCAACGTATTACTTAACGGTATTTTGATTTTTATGTTGAATGAAGGTAGATTAATATTGTAAATAAATATCCATTTGCTTGTAGAAAATAAAATCTGAAACTACTGAACCAATTTTAAACATTCTTTCAGCGTATCTCAGTTTATAACAGAGTTACCAAGTAGACTGTTTTCTATCTCATTCTTGGAACGATGTGGCTTCAAATGGGTTGGAACGAAGATTTTATCATTATTTCAAGTCGTCTCACAATCCCCTAATGCAGTATAAGAATGAAGTTTAATCAAATTGTGATTTAATTAGTAATATTTAAGCTATCTGCAGCAATACAATATTACCATTAATGTTAATAGGCATACACATATCAATTGACATAGTATTTCAACAACCACAAAGCCGTGGGTTCTTCTAGCTTTTAAATAACATAACGAAAAAAAGTGTTATCTGGTTTATTTACTGAATACTAATCCACATTACTAATAAGAGGAAACTACCGGGTTTTAAAATCTTATCTTCAACATCTATAAAACTTAAATTTAAAAATGCGAAGCTTTTTACATGGGTCATTTTCAAATGAACTGCGACTTCAGATTTACATCACCCCAAATTTGATTTTTGTTTAAATTTAAAAAGCTATTGTGTTCTTTATTACTTGTAGTTTAACACTGTGTAATAAAGTAATAATTTATGAAAAAATTTCAGAAATCTTAACAAAAGAAATTCATGACTGAGGATTCTGATCGATGTTACTTTTAAAAGTTATATTCATGAAAAATATCGTATGCGTTTCTCAAAACAATTTTGACCCAGGAGAAATATCGGTCGTAGAAAGTTAATGTTGAGCCTAATGATTATATATATATATATATATTAAGGCGGGCAGGAGTGACCAAAATGACTACGACATCGAGTTATGAGAAAAATTAATGAACAAGTTTATTAAAAGTACTTTAAAGAATCACTGTTCTGCCTTGGCAAATCTTGGTACAATGTGAGTAGAAAAGTGCGCCAATTCTTCATTTTGGCAATACTATCACATCATCGAGTTTCGGCATAAACTTTTAATACATTAAAGTTGTTGATTAGTATAAAACAAACACTTCAGTCTGTCTCGTAATATGTTGGTACAATATGAGCAGAACGGGGTGCCAATATCTTAATTTGGCTATACGAATTTTGTCTTATGTAAATGTAATTTGTCGCTCGTTCTACAATGGCTGAGTACAAAATTTGAAAGGGCGACTACTATATAGTTTGTTGCTTATAATTTAACTTTTTTATAAGAAAAAAAAAACGATTATATTTTTTTATATTATAAGAGAAGTATACATTAACATATGCCAGTTTTATAAATGCTGTGCTTTTTTTAAAAATTCTATTTTAAGTTATTTACAATAACAAAGCATATCAGTAATGAACGAACACTAGATTTGAAAGGCTGACTACTAGAGAATGGACCCAATCAGAGTGACGTCACATGCAACTCAACTCCGCGTATCAACCACAAATTGGTTCCATAAAAACCAAGAAGGATCCAATAGATGGAGTAGTCATAAATGATTCAATACTTTCCACATGGGAGATTGATATGTCTACTCCTCTTTTTTCTATCCTCCTTACTCTTCATTGTTTGTATGGAACCAATTTTCGGTTGCAATGCGGAGATGAGTTGCCTGTGACGTCACCACTGATGGGGTCCATTTCCTACTTTTAAATTTTTATTTTCTATAAAAAATTACTATAATCAATTTTTTAAATATTTTTTTGAAAAATTATAAAAAAATTAATACATTAACGTATGTCAATGTAAAAACGTTGTACTGTTTTTTAAAAATTCTACTTCAAGCTATGCTAACAATTGGTGCTTTTACTCTATATACTAAGTACTGCCATTTATCATTTAACTTTTAAGTCAAATTATTGCAAAACATTTTAATGCAAACTTACATTATTTAAATATGAAGATCATATTGTTTTGTAACACTGCCTTTTTGAAGTTGATGCTTCTACTCGCAGGCTTGCTATAAATATCCCTTAAAGTTAAAAAAAAAAAAAAAAAACAGAGAGTAACAGTGGTTACTTAAAATCTTTTCACGTAAAATAATGAGAAAAATGTCATTAATACATATGGTGTAAATTATATAATTCAAAAATAAAATATTATATTTTATAACATAAAAATGCCATTTAAACTCAAATTATTTGACAACATTTCATGAAATTATTTGACAATTATTAAACAAATTATACCCGAGAGGGAATATTTACTCGTTAAAGTAACAAATACAAAACAAATATATGTCATTATCATCCCTGGATTTATTTAAGCTTCTCTTAAAACACTATAAGAAAACCTAATTTTTGTTTACATTAACATCATTTTCAGCAATTTTCAGAAAACAGATGCAAGTTCTCAATAATCTCAGATGCATCTACATTAGACAATGTAAATTATTGCTAATAGAGTTAATGATATCTAATTCATTTGGGAGACGTGAACTATATAATCTCCAATTAAATTTCAAATATCATGATTTGTTGATATACGTTTAATCCCATTTATTGTTAAATTTGTTAATCGGATAAGATTAACTGTAGTATCTAGAACACAGCTTATTCTATAAATCATTAATGTGAATTAATTTATTTACGCATTAAGCTCTCTAAATAGATGAATTCGAGGAATATAAATACTTTTTCTTCGAAATATTATTCTAAAATACATATTGCGTTATTGTTAGTGTTGTTTCCAATGTCCTCAAGCTGGCCAATGTGGTAGAAAAGGATTCGAAGGCTATGGTAAAAAAGAATGCACATTCTATTTCAAAAGCTTCCAAGTGGCGAAAGTCTGACTTGGTTTCAGTGTTTCTTCAGAATATTTATTTTTACCAGAAATGCCTTTCTCGGCTCCTTACCTCTCTCTCAGATACCGACACAAAGTGGCTAATTTCACAGAATTATTTGACAAATTTTCTATTTTTTCTATTTTTTTAGTCTTTTGATACTGATACTCAAAATGGAAATGTGCATTGCTAAGTATCTTGAGGGTCTCTAATTTATAAAACGTGGAGTTCGCGGGTACAATACAGTGTAATTTCACAAATTTCAGTGCAAAACTCAAGACATCTTGTTCATTTAATGAGTAACATAATTAAACAATAAAACAACAATTATTCCCGAAATATCAAAAAGTAGCAATTAAATTTAAGCAAATTACAAACAATCAAGCAAATTACAAACTGTTTTTCTGATTTATTGATAGGAATGGATTCAGTTGATTGACATTTTTTCCTACAGATATGTAATGAAATATGAAATTGTTTATTTTGTGGTGGATTTCTAAAAACTCGTAAGGGTTTTCGATCCAAATTCAGTCGTTTTCATTTTTCTCAAGAACAGACAATCGCAAAACACTAAAGTATATGGCAAGAAAAAGCATTTTTTGGTGTATTGGATTGAACAATAAAGGTAATTATTTTTAAATTAATCAACATCAGGGTAGTATGAGCTAAAATAATCTAGAATAAATCAACATTAAGGAATAAAGGTGCACTAAACTTATTTTAAGGACGCGGATTTACTGTCACGCTGAGAGTCTCTGAATTTTTCTTTCTGGGTTCTGGTTCGCCATAAAGAAATTGTTGGTACTGTCCCACAATCCAGCAAGAGGTATTTTCACATTGCTGATTCTATGCGAAACCATATGGCATTAACACTGAGTCAACAGCAGCGCACTGGCAACTACCCTCTCAAGTGATACTGAACACGCAGAATGCTGCTTCATACAGGTGTTTGGAAAGAAACATGTGTTTTACAGCTTGAATTGCCGCTGTCCAAAATCACATTTTGTTACACTACACTTGTTATTCCAAAATCATCCACATGTTTTTAACTGACATAACTTAAAAAGTAATCGTATATTTATATTTTTACTTTATCCAATATATTCCCCTAAAATGTCCAAAACATTTATGAATCACTTTGCTTTACAATACATGTTTTTCCTAAGTTACATAAGGCTGAATTGAACAATTTTATTTTACTGTAATTTATTGCCCTGTTGTCAATATTGAATCAGTTGTATTAAAAAAATTGCATTTTTCTCCTCTCTCTTAATTTTTAGGAGCCCATTTATTTTATGCTGAGTATCCTTATTTTTTGTTCTAATAATATGATTTGAAAAATCTTGGTTGAAATGCTTTTTAGGGGTTTTTTTTTGTCAAAGAATGAAACTATATGTTCTTTTCCCACATGATATTTTATTTTTTATTCAAATTGCAATTATACTGATCATCGTCATACGTTGGTTGTTTATGATAAGCTATTTAAATTTAACATCGATACTTAAATTTATATTAAAAAAATAGAAATATTTTGTTGTTTAATAGAAGTGGTGGAAATCCGAAGTTTGCGATTCATTAGTCCGATTGCAGCGTTTTATACCACTATTGCGTACTTTATTATCAGTTGCGTTGTTAAATAGAACACGTTTACTAGGTTTTTGATTTATTTAGCCACATAATTTAAACTTGTGGAAGCAACAGTGAAATGTGTGCTAGAATAAAGCTTAAAGAAGGAATTCCAAGTATACGTCAAGTTTTTCCGTTGCCATTCCTAATATAAAGTCTCGCTCTAAGTTAATTCATTTGGTTAGCCATTATTTGGTCTAAAAGAATATCCACTAGCTTGAAATGCAATCATCAGCTTCGCGAATTCATTTTGCCTCATTCCCATATTCTCTAAAATATTTATTGATCCCAAATTATCTTCAAATCGGGCACCAATTGTATCATACCTATAATCATTTACATATATTCCCTAGCTTATTTTACTTTTTACAATAATAAATTCATTTGAACTAAACATTTACTTTTCAAAATCGCAATTAACGGAATCATGAGCTATAAGGTAGGAATGTCAAACTCATTTGTGTTTTAGGGACAAATTAAGCATTCAATAAAAATTCGCGGGCCAGTACTCTGACAAAAATTATAACAGAAAGAAAAAAGAAATAAAGAATGAAAAAAGAAAACAAAAGCAGTAAAAGAAAGAACAACAGATTTTTACTATTACCGTAGTAATGAGTAGAATTTGTGCCTCAAAGTACAATTATGTTATGGAAATATTCACGCAAACATCCACATTTACTTTTATTCAGAGTTTATTTCACTTAATTTTAAGAAAAACATGACAGTGCCTTTCATCTAACAAATCTACAAAATTTGTATGATTTCTCTAAGTTTTAAAATTGGTTGTTCAAATACAAACAAATCATGGTAAATTAATCTTGTTTTTTCCGCAATTTTATTATCCTACAATCCTCAAAATCGCAAAACTGTTACACAAACGTGTACTACCTAATACAGTTAAATTACATCTAGTTGCAACTGTAGTGTAGGAAATAGGTGGACGGATAAATATTTACAGAATTTATAAAAACACGCATCTATACAGGGTGTTCCGTTAAAGGGGTCCAATATTAATAGGGGTAATAGAGGAGATCACACGGAGCATAAATCAGTATATAATGCCTGGCCGGATCTCAATAATTTTCAAGTTACAGCAAATAGAATGAAAAATCGGAAATTTGTAAAAAAAACCTCATTGCTAAACTATCGATAATGCTACATAAAAACGAAGCACATATTTAGAAAGAACAGAAAAAATCCTACGAAATGACATAAGTTGTTTTAGAATATTGAGAATTAATGGCGAGTTACAAGCTCTGAAACAGTGAAAAAATACAAAATCAAATATTTAGCAAAATAGTTAATCGTTAATTCCAAAAATGCAACTCTACCTACATCAAGGAAAATGTTATAAAATTTGGTCCATTCCGAAAGCTTTCGAAGAAGCTCACAATAAACCATATCAGTTTAATTGTATGGGAGAAATCAAGCAGTTCCCTAGTTACAACTCTGTACTGTTGCACGCTCGGAAAGAGCGAAACTCCACCCATGATGATTGTAAACACCCCGTTTTAATATCTTTCAATTATACATTTCTGATCAACCTCTATCAATACCCTTTCATTATTCAGTCTGGTCAAGTGAATGACATATTGTGCAGCTCTCGCCTTGTCTTAAAGCAAACTCCGTGACTGCTGCGTTTCCTCCATGAACTTTCAGGATGATGAAGAAGAAGTACTTTTTATGCAAATTTTCTATGTGTATAGGAAGAAAAGTGTAATAAAACAGCAGTCATCAGTGGGCGTTATGTTAAAGGGAGGCTGTTGTAAGTGGGATTGTAGTACGTTGATGTATAATAATTATGCCGGAATACTCTAACGAAGAATATGCGGACATGCATCTGATGTACGGGCAAGCTCATGGAAATGCATGTCTAGCACAGCGCATGTACCGTGAGCAATTTCCAAGGAGACGTTGCCCAAGTTCGAAACTCTTCATAAAAATCGATAGACGATTACGGGAGACTGGATCGTTTAATACAGCAAGCATTGATGCAGGGAAACCTCGACATGTACGAACACCTGCAATGGAAGAAGATGTACTGAATATTTTTAAAGATAACCCCTCCACGAGTACACGAGCTGCTGCGTCTGAAGTCGGTGTTTCTCACTAAAGTGTGTGGCGTGTTCTGCGTGCAGAAAACATGCACCCCTTTCATGTGCAGCGGGTACAACTGTTATCAGTAACAGATTGTGCTCAGCGGACAGAATTCGTACGCTGGTTGCTTAATGTAACAGAAAATAATCCACAATTTCTGGAAAATATTTTATTTACTGATGAAGCAACATTTACGAGAGAGGGCGTGGTAAACACGCACAATATGCACACATGGTCATATACAAATCCGCACACTGTTTTCCCGTCGAACGCACAACAAAAGTTCAGTGTGAACATATGGGCAGGTGTCCTCGGCGATTATCTCATAGGACCATATTTACTCCCAGATGTACTCAATGGCAGTACGTACTTGGTTTTCCTACGGGATATCTTACCACAGTTACTGCAAAATGTGCCAGCAACATTGCGCCACAATATGTGGTTTATGCACGATGGCGCACCGGCACATTTTTTCATAGGTGTTCGCAATCACCTCAATTCAACATATCCTGGGAAATGGATTGGACGCAGTGGACCTGTTGCTTGGCCTGCACGCTCTCCAGACCTCAATCCGTTAGACTTTTTTGTTTGGGGACACCTTAAATCGCTGGTGTATGAAACGCCTGTGGATACACCGGAGGATTTACTAGCGCGAATCGTTGTCGCTGCAGGAGACATTCCCAACTCCGTCGGAGTTTTTCGGCGTGTTCGCCAATCTTTACGACGTCGCTGTCGGCTGTGCGATTCTGTTAATGGGCGCAACTTCGAACACCTATTATAATAATGTCCGTTCGTCTGCCTTCCGACATTGAACTGTGCAGCGCAGGCCAGAAGACTATGCTTCACATATGTCATAAAGTACGTGGAATGTAATTCTTTATTTGTCATTTTTCTTTTATTTTCAACACTTTTTGGCACAGTATTTTGTAGGTCACAGACTGTGGTGTACTCAAATTGTAAATTACAAAGTTTGTATGAATTAATTTAAAATTTAGTGTGTTTTTTTAAATTTATAATTAATAAAATTATTATGCTATTTGTTATTATTATTTCCTATCATAAATTATGATGCACATATACATACAATAATTGTCCATGTAAAACATGTACTGAAACTTCTTGCATAGTTACAAATCGCAATATTTTTAATTATTTCCGAATTTTCACCACCAGTTTAATTTTAAGGAATTTAACTTAAGCTTTATATCAATAAAAGACCACTTTAAAATGTAGACTATTATTGTAAAGTTATTTTGGTTCATTCAACTCTTGAATAATTAAAAATGTTGCATCTCAGAAGAAGCATGATCGAAAATGTATAGTTGAGAGTAATTAAAAAGGCGGTGTTTCCAATCGTGATGGGCGGAGTTTAACCTTTGCTAGTGTCAAAGAAAGCGGAGTTGTAACTAAGAAACTGATTAATTTCTCTCACACAATTAAACCGATATGGTTCATTGTAAGCTTTTTCGAAAGTTTTCGGAATGGACCAAATTTTACTACAATTTCCTTGTTGTAGCTAAAGTTGTCTTTTTGGAATTAACGATTAACTATTTTGATGTATATTGGATTTCGTACTTTTTTCACTGTTTCAGGGCTTGTAACTCGTCAATAAATATTGCTATTTTAATACCATTGATGTCATTTTGTAGGTTTTTTTCTGCTCTTTCTAAATATGTGCTTCGTTTTTATGTAGCATTATCGATAGTTTAGCAATGAGGGTTCTTTTACAATTTTCCGAATTTTCATTCTATTTGCTGTAACTTGAAAACTATTGAGATCCGACCAGGCTTTATATACTGATTTATGCTCCATGGGATCTCCTCTATTACCCCTATTAATATTGGACCCCTTTAACGGAACACCCTGTATATTGTCCCCATATGAAATTTAATTTCTGATTAATTTCAATGATGAATACTATACAGTAGTTTCAACATCAATCATTAGAGACGAAGTAAGTGGAAAAAACGGACATTCACATTTCTTGAAATTAAAAAATCTTTTATTGAATTAATTTTTAACATAGTTTTTATTTAATTGATATATTTAGAAAAATTCAACTCAGTTGATTTTCGTAATAATGCCTTGTCCCATTTAAATGGAAATACATTTTCTTTTTGATTTTTTTTCTAAAAGAAATAAATTTATTATTATCACATAACATGGTGGCATTGTGAAATTTCTCTTGACGATTATGTCAGCTAAATCAATTTGAAATATAAACTGCAGGGGTTACTTTATGCAAAAATAAATAAATGCATACGTAAATAATAATAAAAAAAATTGCTATCGTTTGCGCTTGCGCAGATAAAAATTATTTCGTACAAATGTTTATATTTTATAAAATATTTAATAAATTTATATTCTAATTGCAGCATATTATTTCTACTGCATTTTCTCAAGATTCCAAAAAGTGACGTTAAATTCAGTTGAAAACTATTACTGTAAAACAAAAATATGCGGAAGTTACTTAGAGTTTTTAAATAAATCTTTATATTTAATAAATATAGAGATATTTTTACACAAATGAGCCCAAACGTTATAAATGACTCACAATATCTTGCTCTACAGTGACAGATCATTTCGAGCAGTTTATGTTGCAGTTTGATAGCAAATATAATTTTTTATTCAATTTGTCGTTGGTCCTCTTATTTGCCAGCGTGATTAAAATGTGACAAGTAAATGGGTTAAACATGTTATTTAGATCCTTGAACTTTTCAGAAATACATTTTTCTGATTTTTCTACATTACAGTTTCGAATTTTATCTAGGGACACGAATCTATGTGCAAGGCAATTATGTGGCCAAAGCTCAATACAACGTCGTGGGATTTCACACAAAAAGGGTTATATTGAAATTTGCACATGTATAGAACATAGGGATGTATTTATTTCGCATTTAACACATCCGATAACAATTAAAACTAGCTGTTGTAGTTAAAAGAAAATTATTCATCTTAACTTTTTAAAATAATGAAACAATTTATTTGCAACATTTTACTTTTGTGCTTTCAAAAGGTTTTCCAACTACAATTTCTGAAAACGTCAATCAACTGAAATTCAAATTTGCCATAATAATATAAACTAATTTTGCCACTCACTAGATGAATGATAAAACTGAGAACCTAATACAGGGTGGTTAAAATTAAACTGACGGTATTCAAAGGCACATAGCTCCGGTTCTACTGATCGGATCCGAATAAAACTTCAAATATATTTTATGTAGATCATGCGGCCAAGGTTTTCGCAAAAAAAAAAAAAAACAGTTTGAAATTTCGCTACCAGATGGCGCTGTATTACTGAAACCATATGCAAATGAGTAGCTAATGTAATTTCGCTATAAAAGCGATACGTATAGTTCAAAGAAATCATTCGTCCGCAGTGAACATGCCGATGAACAAGAAAGAACGCGCATTCATCGAAAATTTTTTATCAGAATGAGAGCAAATGCTTCGGCTCTGAATGCAATTTCCTCCCCAATCGCCGACTCAGTTGCTGGTCGTCCGCTTCCGGTGCAACATCCAGAGGACCGGTTTCTTCAAACTTACGAATTTACGAATTGAATGAAGCACGGATGAAGTTACGTGCCTTTAACTTCATTTATGGACATTATTCATCCGCCGATAAGCACGGAGTGCTGCCGAAGCATTGTTCTCACTCTGATAAAAAAGTTTTCGATCAATGTGCGTTCCTTCTTGTTCATGTTCACTGCGGACGTATGATTTCTTTGAAACATACGTATCACTTTTTTAGCGAAATTACATTAGCTACTCATTTGCATATGGTTTTATGGTTTTAGTTCTACAGTGCCATCTGGTAGCGATTTTTTTTTTTTTTTTTTTTTTTTTTACGAAAACATTGGACGCATGATCTACATAACATATATTTCAAGTTTCATTCGGATCCGATCAGTAGAACCGAAGCTATGAGCCTCTGACTACCGTTAACTTAATTTTAACCACCCTGTATTATTTAAAATATGGCAGTGGCCCGACGTAAGCAGGTCTACCCTACTTATAGTACTTTCAAAATTTTTAACATATTCGGGCATCACTATTCTCACTTCGTTGAGAATGATTTCGGAATTCGTGCAACGGAATTTAATAAAGCAAGTAACTGGATTTTTCTATTTTTTTTTTTTATTTTAACTGTCCATTATTAGTCCGTATTTTATTATTATTTTTAATGTTTCTAAGTATTTAATGAATACTGTGCATTATTTTGTTCTGGGGTGTAAAATTGAATAAAGAAGTAATATAAAATATTAATTTCAATATAATAGACATAGCAATTTATGAGTAAATTACCGCACAAAATTTATAAATGTTTAAATATTCCTATTCAAGATTATGTGTTTGTTAATGTTCTTATTCGTTATCTTTTTATCAACAATCTGTTGACTCTCAAATTTAAAAATGATTTGGATCTGCCAATATACTTGTAAACTTACTAATGTTTACCATCTTAGATCACGGTTATTAAAAAGTGTGTTTTCTGCAGGCGTGTTCGAACAACTCGATCCAACACAGGTAAAGTACCAAAAACTTGTCAGGACCACAAATAAGCTGTTGACTGGTTAAATTGGGCTTGTGAAAAAATGTCTGCTTTAAGGAGTCAAGTTCCTTTAAAATGTCAAAATTTAGAGAAATTTTCATTGCTGTATCATAAAAACTATTACACACAATACCAAAATTGTATTTTTTAAGACGTTAAAGGTATTTTTTTTAAATAATTTAAAATCATAAATAGATGCACATGTTTCCATCTGTGGCAGGAGTCGTGTACCTGAAATGTGTAAGAAAAATTTAAATAATTAGAAAAAGAGTGTATGATTTAAATGACTAATTATATAAACAATGTTTGAATTTAAGCAAAAAATTTTTCAACCATACAATTTGAATGTTTCATAGAAACCAATAAACATCAATAAGTATTATTGTATATAACATTAAAATTTCATGAACAATCTTGTTAGCCATTTTCACGAAATTTCGTACCCATGCTGTAAAATAAACATTTTGAATACAATGTCTTTACAAAATATGTATTTTTTTGTCCAGGATGTGGTGACAGATGAAGATGCGCTCCTGTAAATCCTTGCATCTGACGCAATACTTTGATCATGGTTTTATTTAAAATATTACAAATTACCAACAACAAAAATAATATCCGTGTATAGAAGGATTTGATTCTTGTGTCAGTTCAAAGGTACATGGTACTTTAATAAAGACGGATTTTTACAAAATGCAATGATATTTTGTAGATTTTTATGTCACTTTTTTATCGATTTACTTTCAAACTACAAAATTATTTTTATCACTAATAGAGAAAAATATACTGTCATCTTAGAATAGAAAATACTTAAATTTAAAAGTAAACATTTACTTAAGCTATTAAGAAAGAGACATTTTTTTAGTAAAATAAAGGTGTAAAAGAAATGAAATATCGCTTTCTTTTTTTTTTAAAGAAAAAGATTTATCATTTAAAACCACTCTATTTTTTATCATGAGAAAGATAAATGGATGCTGTCAACTGTAAAGCTGAAATATAAAGTCGAATTGTGTTACGTAATAGAAAACAAAAGCTTTATTTATTTATTATTTATTATTTATTATTTATTTTATAGATTATTTAAAACGACGACATAAATAAATTGTAAAATAAATAACTATTATAAAAAATCACATACATTTTAATATATCAACCAACAACGCCAACAACAACAACAAAAATATACGTTGCAATTTTTTTTTTAATATTTGCATCTATTGAATCTAGTAAATATTATAAATATTTTATTGTATTTGGAAAATGCAAATCTGCTATTCTTTGAAACTTCGAAACGTGAATCCATTTTTTTTTCTTTTTCTTGTCACAAAATTATAGAAGTAGGTGTTTCCAAATTTGAACATGTCAAAGAAAATCTTATTGAAATGTAAAATATTAAATATTAACCGTCTGATTTTGCTATTTGATGATATTTCTTATAGTTTACCTAGCAGTAAAATTATATGATTGCGTGCTTATTTTAAAATCTACACGAGAAATGGGAAAAATTTATATTAAATAGTTCTAACGCAGCGTGGATTTAGTATTAAAAACACGTTGGGCATATAAATATAAGAATAGATTCGGTAAAATACCATTATGATTGTTTGCGATTCTCAACACTATATCTTACCACAAAAAGTATTAGAAGAAAAAACACTCTAGATAATTGTATTGTCGGCCTTCAATCTGCTTTTTGTCGTATACAGTACGCATCTGGATTCTTATTTGAATTTTCACATACAACATTTCGAAGTTTATTTCAATAAGACTACTAATGATCTATTCTTAGCGTTTATGTGCCTAGGGTGTCTTTTCTTACTGTGCATATATTGCTCTACAACTGCCTAATTCACTTATTTTCCGAATATCGCACAGTTTTCGATATCACTGCGCTTATTATTTTTACAGCTATGGAACTGTGTATGTAAGCTCATCGAAGAGCGCATAGTCAATTTATGCTATTTTACTTAAATAATATTATTTTTATTATAGATATCGGTGATCAAAATTTAAGGGCATGTCAGCTGTAAGAGTTCCTTGAACTAGAATGTGTAACTTTAAAATATGTTTATATCTTTGTTATAAATATTTCAATTCTTAATCAAGTGGTAATTTACATTTTCTGCAACTTTTTCTGTTATACTTTATGCTTAAAATAATTAATAATTCACTTTAAGCAAAATATTCAGTTTATTTAATACTATAATAACCTTAATTCAAACACTAATCAAATTAAATTCTGTTAAATATTAAAACAAATATTCTCTTATTATGGGCGCCAGTGTCATGCATAGAATAATGTTAATTAATTTTATTTATAAATATTCAACATGTTTCACCTAAATATGGATATATTTGGAAATTGCACTAATAATACTTGTTTTCATCATGTCAACATGCAATCTTTATTTTTATTCATTTTTTTAAGTATTACTATATTTATTCATAATCTGTATCCAAATTATTTTATGAAGTAAAAAAAAAATATATATATTCAATTAAATTATTGAATGATTGGCCTAAACTTTGAAATCTTTCTAATTAACAAAGTAGCACAAAAGGAACATGACAAACAACTTTATTTTTAAAATTACAAAGTATATTTTGTAAATAATTAAAACCTTATATAATATATATATTCTTTAAACAAAATATTATTATGCTTCTTTAAAGCCATCTGTAAGATTTCATAGAAAGTGGTACAAGTAAAAATAAGAATGGAAAAATAAGAAAGAAAAGATGAAAGACCGTTCCAAATACAAAGGTGAAGAAATCGTATTATGATGTTAAAGACTTTTATACTTAATGGTCGAAATGTCGGATAATCTTTTTTCAGTGTCAAGGTATTTTCCATTAGAAAAGATAACGATTATCCTTACAAAAGCATTCACTCGTTAAAAGGCATCTTAAGTACAAAGGTTTTATTTTTGTGAACAATAAAATGTATATAAAACTTAGAATGGAAAGTATTAGACAGAGAAGTATGCATATTGAATTGCGATACATTCTAATCACTTCACTATGATAATTACTATTTTTATTTTTTATTTTTTAAGAAAATAATTTTATAACGAAGCTATTTAAAGGTCATATGTTTTATTATATACCAGTAAAATAGATTTGTTATGATTTCCCTGTCTCCTTCTTAAAATCGAGGAAGAGTTTTCTTTTGTGTTATTGTTGAATGGAAGTTTACATGGTGTTTTTCTTAGAATAAGTCTTTGTAGTATGATGAATACTACTAAGAAGCTACTGACTAGAATGCAATGAGACTTCCCGTAAAAGGGATCCTGGTGATCTATTTAAAATGCAATACATGGATTTAATACTTCTATAACTCATGGTAATTTACGAGGGAAAGTCATTAAGTAAGTCACAAAAGATAATTAAATAATAACTTACAATTATTTTCACTTCAAAACTATTTCTATTTCCCAACGTATTCTCCACCAATATTTATGCACTTATATCATCGTTTTATCAGTGCCCCAACACCAGCTACATAACATTCTTGGGTTTCTGCCTCAGCCACATTTGGTCTTCAAGTTCAACCTTTTCATCATCTGTGAACATCATCTTGCTTCGAAGATGGTTTTTTAGTGGACTAAACAGATGAAACTCGCTTGGGGCTAAGTCGAAGCTGTATGGTGGATGTTGAGGAAGTTCCCAACCAAACTTTTGAATTTTCTCCTGTGTTCAACTTGAAGTCGTAATGTGGCTGGGAAAGCAACCCAATGAATGTTATGCAACTGATGTTGGGGAACTGATGAAACGGTGATATAAGTGCATAAATATTGGTGGCGAATATATTGAAAAATAAAAATAATTTTGAAGTGAATATTATTGTCAGTTATTATATAATTATTATCTTTTGTACTTACTTAATGACTTACTCTTGTATAACTATAACAGGGTTTCTAGATGTTGAATTTTTGCTGGATGTCTTAGTTTTCTACATATCGCGCATAACTGCTACACTGACGATCTTATTTATAAATAAATGAGGCCATTAAACATATTAGTTCTTTTCCAGTATTTATACATGAGACAGCTATATTAGGAATTTATTTTGTTGGTGCTATATGTTAATATAAATATGGCAAAATAAAAAAAGTTTTGTACCACAGAAAATGAATAAATGTTTTAAAATGGTGCTCAGGAATATGTAGTAAATATATGTAAACTAATGCTTTGGTACATTCAATCTTCTAAATTAAATAGATGTTTCCCAAAATGTAATTAATATGGTCTATGGAACGACTGCTAAACACGGTGCTTCCGGCGCCGTGTAAAAATCAATATCAAAATCAATGATATTTGAATGTTTATTTATTTTGGTAAGATTAATGTTTATGGCTTATATCCAGGCAAAAACATTTGAAATAAACTCCTTATCTGAAAAATATAAGTCTAAATTTATTGGGATGCATGCTTTTTTGAAAATTATGTGTATATGTATTTTCTGAAGACTCTATGAATACCGCTCTGTTTATGTGCGTCATGTTAGATGCATGTATATCACATTTACTGCTACAATGAGATAATATTGCTGATTGTTTTGAGTCACCTGAATTAGGGCATTCTTCAATATCCCCCCCTCCCCCAAAGTCGATGGGGTGGACATAGAAAGAGTGGACATTAAGGGGCGGTAAAAATCATAATAATTTTATTATGATTTTTTATATTAGGGAAAGGTTGCAAATTGCAGAGACAAAAAATCTAAAGAAGCTAAGAAATTTATTAATATATTTCGATCGCGCACATTAAAATGTATCTCATGAAAATGAGAAAAAATACATTATTTTATGTATAATCCTTAAAACTTTCAAGAATGGTATAGAATCATTCACAAGAATAGAAAAATATTCTTAAAAATTTGACAATGTCTTCCGATCGCGCATCAGTAGGGAATTTATGAAAAAATTTGAAGCAAAAATTCACTTGCGTGTGTGCTTTTTTTTATTCCCTTCTTTCTCATATTCATCACTTCGTTTTGAGGTAAGTCGGTAGATCATTTGCTGCGGTATTGTGAAATTTTTTTGGATGTATAAGGACCACATCGAAGAACAGAATCACGAAACAGGTACTTGAATGTATATTCCTGAAGACTTTCAATAGAATAAACTTAACACAAATGAAGCTGTGATTCGGTGCTGTTTCAGGAAAACGTATGATATGCCCCAAAAAAGTGACCAGAAAGAGCATCAGCTTTTAACGAAATTAACAAAATTAGGTTCTCCCAAATACACTCATGCTCATGTATTAAGTATAATGATTTTACGTTTTCTATTTAAGACATTTTATCGAATATTTACAGAAATGTTTCATTTATCAAAAAAGGCACACAAACCGAATGTATTCAGCACCTCTGAGTGTGCATGAGAAGTGTAAATTTGAATTGTGCATAAGAGTGCATAAACTGTCCTATACATAAAAAATGCATTAATTGTATTGTGCTCAAAAAGTGCAGAGTCTGTAATCTATAGAGCTTTTCAAGAACACCATTATTTCTTGATACGGGAGAATTATCTCTTTCTAGTTCTTTCCCAGGACAGGATCGAACTCTCAATCTAGAGTATGGGAATCCAACGTACTACCGATTTTCCCAGTGGTGTCGTATTTAGATGTGATTTAAAACACCTATAATGGATATTGAGGTTAATTCTACTTTACATTGGTATTTTATAGTGACGATGGTAAATTTATAGGATCTGTTATAATTTCTCCAAGTTTATTTAATGAGGTTAATTTATTACTAGGGGTTTTCTATTGTTTATCAATAATTAGAATACGGCTTGATAATTTATTAAGAAATTTTCTTCTCTTGACGAATGGTTAGAATATGTTCTGATTAATTTGTTGCTGAGAAATTAGAAATTTTGAAGTGGATTTTGGGGAGATTTTGTCAATTTGAGATGGTTGTTAATATTTTAACACTTTAGTATTTATATGGGGACCAATTATACATGTTTTCAAATCGATTATTATGAATGCATTTCTTAAATAAAATAACGCACCTTGGATTTTCAAATTCATAGGTCTAACTATTTTTTTAACAGATTTTGAAAAACACAGTAAATTTCTTGTTTTAATGTAGCTTAAAATAATTAAACATTAACGGAAAATACAGCTCGCAATTCTCCGTTGGGTTGGGCGAATTTTTTTTCCCTAAATCCACCATACAAATAATTTTTTATTTTTTAAAAAAGTTTATGTGTTAAAACTTTATCTGAAACGGATGCTTCAAGGCGGTGCTGTCCCCAGGCGTCAGTGCCCCGCTGGAGACAATCCCTCTCCCTAGAGTTTGAAAATTATTAAACTAAATTTTCTTTATCTCCGATTTTGGAAATCTCAGAAATTTATTATTTTCGAGTAACTTAAAATAATTAAACATTAAGGGAAAATACAGGTTAGAATTTTCCGTTTGGTTGGGCTTTCCCTGAATCCTTTATGGAAAATAATTTTTAGTTGTTTTTTTTATGTTTATGTGTTAATATTTATATCAAACGCGTGGTAAAATGCAGTGTTGAATTTAGGCGCAGTTGCTCGGTAGGGACATCTACCGCCGGATTTTGAAATTTAATAAACTAAATTTTCTTTTCCTTCTATTTTGAAAGTTATAGTTCACTTCTTTCTTTTCCAGAAATTTGCAATAATTAAACACTAAGAGAAAGAGGAACGAAGAATATTACGTTTAAAGTTGACTTTCCCTCGTAAATTTTTATACAAGCTAATTTTACGTACTGCCAAATTTGAATATACAGCCCTTTTTGTGAATAAAAAATGCACAATTTTGCAAACGTTGAATGTGCACTTACTTTATGCAAAAAATGTGTACAGTTTTTGGAAACATAGAATATGTACTTTTTTGTGTGCATAAAAAATAGAGATAATTTGCACAAAAAGTATATACTTTTAAAATATTCAAAAACATTCACTTTTTATGCACAAATTATGTACAATTCATAATTTCTTTGCAAACAAAGTGGAAACTATTTCTAACAGGGATTTTTGATCCCATACTTTTCAGTGAAGATTTATTCCTGAAACTGATCAACTTATAATTGTAATGCAAGAAAAATATAAGAAAATAAGAATGCCGTACGGAACAAAACGTCTCTAAACAAACAATTGCAGAATTGTTGCAATAATCATATTTGTTTTTTGACGTAGCCCCTTACAAATACCTCATTTTCCCCTAGTGTACATAACCCCAGATATGTGTGAATAGGGCATTGCTATAATTTGTGAGGAGAAGCAAATTGGACAAGATACCTGTTATAGAAATGAGGTTTCTTTGCTTACAAGGAACAGACAAAAAATTCAGAGGAATTGACTCAACAGAGAGAAACAAAAACTCACTAAAATGATCTGAATTAAAACTTCTAACCTGAATGTAATGCTTAGAAGCCCTGTTCTCAGAATGAACGTTTAACGCACTCGAAATTGAAGACGAATATATTTTTGATGGAAATGTAAGCTCGTAAAAGAAGAACTATCATGTTCCTGACAGTTGACAGACGAGAGTGTTTTGAAAATGTTATATGGCATTAAGCATTTTTTTTTAAATTTTCTCTATAACTGAAACAGATTGGGTATTCGCATCAATCCATTGTAAAACATTCTATTCAATCACAACAGTTGCACTAACAGAAACAATGTAAGGATCACTAAAGTAAGAAATTCAGTAGATTTTTTTAACTTCACTCATATCTAAAGAGGCTGTTCGCACATTTTTTAGACAAATGTGATAAATGATTTAAAAAAATGGAATTATTTTAGAGGAAAAAATTCTGGCAACAACTTATTATGTGTAAATTATATTATCGTCTGATACTTTCAAATTTATTCTTATTTCAAGATTGTGCATGCAAAAAAGCTGTGAATGGGAAGATGCGTTTTTTTTTTCAAACAGAAGTATGCTAATTCGAGAGTCTAAATTGATTGCAAAGCGTATAATAGAAAAACTTTTTAGTGCGAAATAAACATAACTATTGATTGGAAAGTGTTATCCCAAAAATCAGTACGTATACATAGTAAAAATATACCAAATGGAAAAAAAACAGGGAAAAAAGGGCCCATTTCAAGCCTGAAAACGGATTCAGGTAAGGATTTAGGACTGCCGCGAATTTATCTGACAATGGGAAAATAAAACTAACAATATTGGACAAAAATGTTACAGACAATTCATTATATTATTAAGAGAATGTGTTACATCCGATATTTACAGTAAAAGTGCTATTTTCTTTATTTCAACGACTTTTAAAGGGTGAAACTGCATCAAAGCACAGCTACCGCTCATACTTCAAAAACTACCGCTGTATTCGTTGAAAACTTTAAAAATTCACACAAGTATTGCATTTATACCGTTCAACATATTCCTAAGAAGTCACCAATCGTTTCTCTTATGGTTTATTGTGCGTTTGGTCTGCTGAAAAGAGCTCTTTCAAAGCGCAAAAGCACCACGATTGATTGAATCTGGAAAGTTTTTAAAGAGGCATGGGAAGCAATATCCCTGTAAATTTTACAAAAAACCTTCTACCATCGAAAGCATTACGCAGAATTAGAATCAAGAAACAAGATTATCATATAGATTATTTCAGAAAGCAACATTCATATTTTAAACGTTAAAAAAACAACGCCGAAATCGTCTAAAAAATGTGCGAACACCCTCTGTACAATAACATGGAACTTACTTGTGCGTTTTAAAACCCTTGTCTATGTCTTAATATTTACCAGAAAGAGATTCGTTTTCAATTTAAAAAAATTAACTATTAAGCATACTGGCTTCTAATCATCATGCCTAGTTAAATTGAAATTACGAGATTTCTTTTCCGATTTTCGTTGTTAAGCAACAAACTTCAGCTCCAGAACAGTCAGTATGTTCATTATTGCTTAGGCACAGATATCCATTCCGCATCAAAATAAATTCAGAATTCTGTACAAGCCGCAGCAAGGAAGTAATTGTAGGACGTCCGAAAGGAAAGTAGATATTTTCTTCAACAGTTTAAGTTTTATTCGCTGGACACTATATTTTAATCTTAGATGTACGACTTTCATTGTACATTTCTGTACTCATAAATTTCCGAAACGTATGCATTATCAAAAAAGCCTTCTTTGTTTGCAGATCGCTGTAAACGTGCTATTTATTTAAACTGACGTTCTTGCCTATATAGAAATACATTATATAACTTTTCCTGAAACAGAAAAGAATCACATAGTGATGATTTGCAAGCTTTCTAATTTGTTTTATGTGGTCGTAATGTATACCAAAAAGTCAAAATTCCATAGCAAGTGAACTATCGATTAACAATAGAACGGATCAACGGTTAGGGGAAGAAAGCAAAGCATACGCACGCACAAATCAACGGACACGCGAATTTCAGTCCTCAATACTTTCATACATACATGTGCTGGTGATGCGCGATTAGTGGCCGTTCTTTGATTTTGATTGTTTTCAACACGATCAACTTAATTTAAAAGTGTTTATGACTTCGGTTTGTCTGGCCTTCTGCCATTTGATTGTCCGTCCATTCTTTAACCCTTAAATGCATAGTATATCCAATTTGCAACACTTTTTGCTTAACTTTAGTAAACAGATCAAGTTCTCCGCAACCACTATATTTATATAGAAATATTAATCAGTTGATGTCGATTTAGAGGTTTCTGAGTTGCAAATGCTACTAAACAAAGTTAAAAATCTATCTTATAATTTTCGGTGTCTAATACTTAATATATGTATAACAAACACAATTCTAAAATAAAATATCATGTATTAAAGGGTTACTTCTCGTAAATATATTCAGATTGCCCTGAAATGTTTGTATGTTATTGACGTCTACTATAGCATGATCCCTATTGAAAATGAAGTGTATAGCACTAATTTTATTTACAGGGCCAGTCCATTTTTTTCATTACATTACAATCAATCGAAAAAATCATTTAAAGTACATTTTGATGATATTACGCCATTTAAAGCATGATGAAATTCATATACAATTAGAAAGCGGATTAAAACATGCTTTTTATAAAATTTGGTGTACAAAGTATTTATTATTTATTTATAGAGTCACAAAAAATTACATAATGTTCTACAGGGGAAAATCGTTTGCAGTGTAAATTAATTGATGTTTCACTATTTGAAAAATAAAGATATTTATACATATATTCCTGAATTGCAGTATAAATTAATTGACTAAGAGTATGGTGTACATTTACAGGGATATACAAAAGAATTCGGTTACAATTTTATCTTTAACCCCTTCGGTCCTGACGTCCTACTAATAGGACATATCTTTTATTGAATATTATTTTGTCTTAAACATTATTTTTATTAATTCCAGCACCTAATAGTGATAGTATGAATCTCTACATTTCCTATTATGACTTCACTTATGTTTAGCATTTAGTAATAATAATAATAATAATAATAATTTTCATAATTATTAGAAAGCCGTTGGCATTTCTTTTAATTAAAACATACGTTTCACAATTTAAATTAAAATTTGGGAATCCTATTCCGAATTGGTAATTTGTGCTAAAAGATAAAAAAAATATTACTAAATTTTTAAGCTTGTTTAATTTAGTTCTAATACGACATTTTCCAAACGTCTTCAAAAATTCTTCCTTAGACTATTGTTATATGAAAAAAACGCAAAATAACTACATTTGTGAGGTTTTGGTAAAGAACGCATTCGTTAACTTTCATTAAACCCTAACTTCTGTGATTCCGATATCTATTTTTAATTTTGTTAGCATAACAGTAATTTTTCCCAAAAATGAAAAATAAATCCGGGCCGAAGGGGTTACAATATATTTCTCAAAGAATACTCTCAATAAAAAACATTTTAATGTATATATTGATCGTTTAATCCCCCCCCCCCACTCTTCTTTTGTCTGAACAGAAATTAACATTGAAATATATCTCATTTAGAGATTGATACAGTTGTCACCAAGTGAGGGGGAGGATTTGGATGTAAAAGAGCTTCTTTCTAGACAGACATGCATAAATGCACTCCTTAAGTTTCCCAGACCGTAAGGGCATTTATGCGTCACGTCAGCAGTACTTGATTCAACTCTCGGTGACTCCAAAGCATATATATATTGTGGAGTTCCCGGCTGTATTAATGACGTACTGAGGATAATCTGCAACAAAGCTGTCGCCTTGTATATGGATTTCAGAAAAAAGGAATAAAAATATATATATGGAAAATTTAAAACCTTTTTGTGTCAAGAAATTTATGTGTTCTAAGTTTATGTAAATGAAGATCATTCAAGACAATAGTCATAGTTGTTAAAAGGCTCAAAGCACCTCGTCAAAAAATGATATGCATAATATCATTTTTAGAACCATATTCGTAATATTCCTTAGTATCAATCATAGAAAGAGTATAATTAATGTTTTTGCATTTGAAATTTCTGTACATAACATCATAATAATTTTACAATGTGTCCCAAACCGTTTGTAACACGCTTTAATTTTTCGCCTGTTTGAGATATGTAAGTAAAAAACAATGATACAGTGTTTTTCAAATTAATGCACGACCTAAGAATATGTAAATAAAATATTCCAGCCATTATTATACAAGCAATTCGCTTTTTAAATGTTATATGGTCCCTGGGTTGTATTTATAAAACTTTTCCCCATGCACTGATAAGTACAACAGAAAAATTGCATTATTCTACGACCAAATCTCGCCGATATATGGTACTTTCAATTTTATGAAATTTCGGCGCTTTCAGGAAATAACAGGAGGACAGACAACAAATTAAGAACTGTCTTAAAGTAAAAGGTGTTTCTAGGAGATGTATTTTCCATTTTAAGTTAATGTCATAGACAAAATTGGTTAATTTGTATAGTCTAGAATTTTCGATTTTTTTTTTCATAATCAAGTGCTTTAAAAGTTCTGTTTCATTGTGAATGCCATATTGTTCAACACCATTTTATTGGAAAATGTGTAAGATTAAATAAATAGTTACTTCTCAATTTGTCCTTCTGGTAAACCATATACTTCCATTAAAAAATTCATAACATATCTATACAGATTATTGATCATACTCACATTAAATTCAAGAAATGGCCCAAAGACACCATCGATTCTCCCTTCCTCGGAAAGATGTGGGATTTTACTCTGCTGGCTTTTTAACTACTTTTCTAATCCCAACCGTCACTGGAGAGAAGGCAAAACATCTTTTAATGTTTTTCGAGCATACTTTACAAATACGGAGCACTTCTGATCACATACGTCCCTTGAGATTTCTGAAATATGGTTTAATTTTCTTCCAGCATTGATAAAAGTTTTTGTAATGAATGATATAACAAGAACTTTGAACATAAACTTATAATACTATCTGAACCACTAATTTGTTCCATTGCTTCAAATGTGTTAAAATATTTAAATATTTTACAGCAAATTTTGAGAATGCAAATGTTATACTATCAAAAAATATATCATATTAAATATTTTTCTTGGATTCCAAAATGGAGGTTAAGAAATTCCATAATACTAACTATCGCAAGATAACAATACTGTAATAAAATAGTTATAACATATTAATTCTTTTGAAAAAATCTTTCATAAAAATATAATATGATTCCGATGATAAAAAAATAAACATTTAATAACATTGCATACATATTTATAGAAGACTTTATATTTAATGTGGTTACGGAAACCTTTTATTTTCAAATGTGTATTTTATTGTGTGTATAATATAGCATTTGAATAAGAGAAATTGCTATAATCAAAATAAAATGACAGCGTTTTTCCTCCTTTGATATTTGATAAAATTCAAAGCGATAAATGCAAAAATATATTTATCAACATATCCGATATTTTATTTCCTTTTCTATATTACTCTTCATTTTCAGAAGTTAAACTTTTTCTATCTATTGCTTTTTTATCTCTATTTTGAGTTGCTACTCGGAAAAAGAATTAATATAGACCATTACGTCACCGTTTTGTTTTAGTAATATGAAACTTATAAAACTTCACAAATTAAGTTCTGATGAAATCGTTTTATTATTTTTTCGAGTAGAAGTTGTTTAGAAAATATTTGGAAATACCCACTAATAATTTTGAATTTTAATGCATATTTTGTGTTACTTTAAAATATGCATTTATCAAAAAAATTAAATTTTTCCGCACTCATTTAACAAGAGGGTGGCAAGTGCAAAGATGTATATATGTGTGTGTGCAGAGTGTTTGTAAAGTACTGTTCAGAACTGCACGGGTTCATAATGCGTGTCAAAACAAAGAACAATTGTATCAGTAAATGGCATCACAATCCTCTCGTTCAATAGGAAATACAGGATGTCTCACACCAATTCGTTAATAACTATTATTAGTATCTTTTAGCGATATTTTCAAGATAATAACTTTAATTTGTCCAAGTGAGACGAAGAAAAGTGCTTAAATTCCACAGTAGTTCAGTCAGTGTCACAGTATGTACTGTTAGTTACTTTTCTGATTTTGAAGTGTCTAGTGTGGTATTGTTTGTACGTGAATTATACGCATTTCCTGAACTTCTTTTGATATCATCGTATTTTACAGAAATAAAAGTAAGTCTGTTACGAGTTACGCTAAAATATTTTCATTGTTATTATGTCCGAAATTCTATGTGCTCGTTGGAGTGAGATACCTTGTATTTATACAAAAATATCTTCGTTATTCTTAAAATAATGACCTACATTTCAGGTTATTTATAAGCATATGTATCTATTTATCTATCTGCATTGACGGGCTCTTCTAATGAAGGCCTCAGTTTTTTAGGATTTCTATTCTTTTGAGACTAGTTTATTATATATATATATATATATATATATATATATATATACCGGGTAAGTCAAAATGAATACAGCGATTATAAACGGCTATAACTATTTAATAGAAAAAAGTTTATCGATAAGATTAACACAGAATGTAGACGGAATTTCAAAATTTTGTATTCATACGTCATAGATGTTCTATGTGACTTCCTTTGGTCAAACGGACAACATTTAGGCGGTAGTCCATTTCACGCCATACATTCTGAAGCATTTGTTTTATCACCGACGCAAGCGCATTACAAATGCGTACTTTGAGTTCTTCAATTGTTTTGGGCACATACACGATGTCTTTCACATAACCCCATAGAAAAAAATCGCAGGATGTCAAGTCCGGAGATCTCGGTGGCCAAGAGCAGAACACATCCTCTGCTCCACTTCGACCGATCTATGGGGTTATGTGAAAGACATATGTGCCTCCCATGCCTAAAATCATTGAAGTACTCAAAGCACGCATTTGTAATGCGCTTGCGTCGGTGACTGAACAAATGCTTCAGAATGTACGGCGTGAAATGGACTACCGCCTAGTTGTTGTCCGTGTGACCGAGGGAAGTCCTTAGAACATCTATGACGCATGTATACAAAATTTTGACGTTCCGTCTACATTCTGTGTTAATCTTACCGATAAATTATTTTCCATTAAATAGTTATAGCCGATTGTAATCACTATATTCATTTTGACTTACCCTATACAATTAATTCTTTTTTGCATAGTTTCTTTGTTTTAGTCCGTGGAGTTAGCGACAAATTTCACCAAAATATTTCACTTCCGGATACCATTATGATATTTGGTCCAAAGCTTATATATATACTAAGAAACAAAAAATCACCGGGAGGAAATTGATCAGATGTCAAGATCTCCCCCTGGGGGGGTAACGCGGCTTAATGTCGTATGACAGATATTGAGCTCATTTTATTATTTTTTTATACTTATTTTTGTGTACTAAAGCTTTAAAAAGTTTGTATATTATATAAAATATGTATCCACTGACAGTGTAAGATTTTATTGCAGAAATATTGATATTTATAACTTGAATTTTTATAACTTGAAAGTATATTAAAGCTTTGAAACTTTTATATGTTAAGTAAACCATTCTTATGTTCGCAGTGTTAAATTTTGGTGTATTTATAACGATTTCTAGGTAATAAAGGCATAAATTGAATATTTCCGCTTTTGACAAATTAAATCAGCTTACAAATTATTTCCTTTAATATTGAGAGAAGCTCTGTTCCCTACGAGCTACGCTCGCTAACCCCTGTCTAAATCCCGCAGCCTCTAAACTGTCTAAATTTGTATAGATTTAAAAAAGATTATCCGATTACGCAATTGTTGTGAACTTGCACTATTTGCTGATCACAGTTGAGCAACCTGTCTACGCCTTGCTGAAATCGCTTCAGTGGGCTATGCCATATAAATATAGGGAAGATAAAATCCTAATGATGTTAGGTTGTTTCCATATAAAAATGGCCGTTGCATCTGCGATAGGTATATGGCTTGAAGGAAGTGGATGGGCTGATAACCTTGTAGAAGCTAATGTAACAACATCAGGAAGAGCGGAAGGATTATTGAAAGTGTCGCACGTGAAGAGATGTCGATACGCTCACGAGGTTTCGATTATGACTCTACAAGTCCTGTTGGAGAAAGCCTATCGAAATCGGACAGAAGAAGAAATTGATGAAACATTTATAGATTGGATTCAGCGAAGATCAGAAAAGTCGCCTCAGTTTAAGTATTGGCATATCACAAAATCGTTAGAATCTTTGCTATTAGATCTGGTGCGGAGTATTCGTCAGGGCAATTTGGCAGATATTTTTTCACTTTGGAGGAAATTTGTCCATGGATGGTTGCTCTTGACAGAATTAACTATGCTCGATGGCTGCCAGTGTTTTTATACAGTTTAAAGCAACTACCAGAGATGTATCCCTCTGTTTTCTGCGAGTTTAAAAAAAGGAAATATGTTTGTATCTAAAACTAACAGGAAGTTCTCCAGGATGGCACATGATCAATTGCATGAACAAAACAACAAATTATTTAAAAACACTTCATATAATTTATCACGTCTAAGTGAAGAGAAGGGACTGATACAGTGGATGGTTGCGGGGCCCGAGGTTGTACGAATGATTGAAGAATTCGAAGAAAATCATAACCTGAGGTCAGACATCACTTCTGAAAAGCATCATGAAGACACTGCAAGTTTTTAAAATAGATTTCAGACCCACGTTTCTGCTCGTTGAAGTATTTCAAAAACACGGCAATTCCTTCGAAGACCGAGAGTTGACTACCGTCAACAGTAGTAGGATTGTCCTCCCGGAACAATGCGCAAGATCTGTTATATTATCGAATTTAATAGGAAAAAAACAGTTTGAAGAATTTGTTGAAGATCGCTTACTAAGAAAGGTATCAATCCATAACGTCATTAAAAAAAGAACTTGCCCCTGATAAGTGGAAAGAAATGCGGTATTAAGTCCAAAGACAAGCAAAAGATTCTTTACCTGAGAAAAGACAGTACACTTTGTCCAAGCTATGTGTTGCTAGCCAAGCAAGACAAATGGATGTCAAAGATTTTTTCGCACATGAAAACAGTTCTTGTCCACCTTCCATATCTGATCTCGGCAAACTTCGAAAACCCAGCTGCAAGTCCGATGTAGTATGTTGTATCTTAAAGTCAAGTGGAGTTTCTGAGACGATTGTCATTGAACCTAATGTTTCTTGCGTCATTATCGATGGAGCGGCTTTGGTCCATATGCTTATCCCTCAATTCAGTCTAATCTTTCAGCAATACTGTGATCAGATTGTTGGAATATATGTTTTAATTAGACTAAAAACTGCAGATAGAGTCGATTTGGTTTTCGACCGCTATCTAGATGGAAGCCTTAAAAATGACACAAGAAAGATGTAATATGAAATGAGGAAATGTGAAATCCAATATTGCCATACCTAAATCCTTTAGTAAGTTTCTTGCTCACAGTAAAAACAAAGACGATCTCTTCGGATTTTTAGCAGAAAATCCCGTCACGATGGATCTGCCCCTTGGGAAACAAGTGATTTGTACCTACAGAGACACGGTAATTGGATCACATAACGACATTTTCGAAGCCATTTCTCCCGTCTCCCATGAAGAAGCGGATGCCCGCCCTTTGCTTCATGTTCGGCATGCTTTTGAATACTCGGGTCATTCAAAAATTTTAGTAAAAACTGTTGACAGTGATGTTGTAGTGATTGCCATGTATGCTTTCTCTAGACTACCAAATATAAAAGAATTGTGGTTGGACTATGGAAGTGGAAAACATCTCCAATACCTCCCCATCCACGAGTTGCACAGGAAAGTCCCACGAGATGTTCCAGATCTTCTACCTTTTTGTATGCCTTTCCAGGAGCTGACACGGTATCTAGCTTTGCAGGCATCGGAAAATCTACTTTCTGAAAAATATGGATGACATTTCGAGACGTAGACAAGGCTTTTTTGGCCTATTCCAAAGTTCCCGACAATATCACAGAAGATGTAGAGTATTTCTTACCTATTTCAGCGGTTCGTCGTCCTATCATACCATGCATCAAGTTGAGTGGATACCGTAAATGAAGCCAGGCGAATTCTGTTTACACAGCAGACCAATTGAAAATATTCCACCAACGAGCAAAGTTCTCCTACATCACCTGAAGAGGGCTATCCTGCAATGTTCTTTATGGACAAACTGCCTTAAACGCAGTTTCCCATGTTTGAATCCGTGTCAATGGGGATGGAAAAAGGTGGACAATGGGCACGAGCCCCTCAGGTCTTCAAACACGGAAATCACCATGGAAAAGCTACAAGAACTAATTGCATGCAACTGCAAAGAAATGTACACACGTTGTCGATGTGTAAAATCAGGTATAAGTTGCACTTTACTTTGTAGCTGTGAGGGACAATGCAGTGAATAAAACGCTTTTACTTTGCAAATTTGTAAACATTTTACATTATAACAATGAATTTGTTTTAAATATAAGTTTTGTTTAAGCTCAGAATCATGGATATGCTTTTGTTTTTTCCATTTTTACTCCTTATTATGGGAATTTGATTTACAGGTAACATACGAATAATACGAAACAACATGAATTGTATAAACACACATTCTAAGATATACTTAGGAAGGGGTACGGAGGAGAGATTAGAAGTGAAAAAAGTGAAAAATAATTGCACAAGTGGCACCCAGTGGAAAATGAATACTGGAAAGCATCACAGCAATGTAAGTCGCGGCGGCCATTTTGATGACGTCATTATGGAGGGTTTTGATCTCTGATCGATTTCCTCCCGGCGGTTTTCTATCTCTTAACATGTGTATAAGCACTGCTCCAAATCTCGTACTGGTATCCGGAAGTGAAATATTTTTACACTAACTCCACGGACTATTTACTGTGAATTGGCCAAAATAGCGTTAAAATAAATCATTAATCATTATATCATTAATAATCCATTGATACTCTTAAATTTAAAATACTAAATTAATGTGACGACATTAAAGTAAAAGCTCTTTTCAAAGATCATTTTGACATCAGTCAGACATTTTAATCTACTTCCCCAATTGCGTGTATATGTATTACACTTTGAAAGTCTCCTTAACTGCAAAATGTTGTAATAAATTATTTCAAATGACATTAGCTAGATGAATTATTTCCGATGTAATTATTAAAAATTATTTTGATAAGTATTGATACCACTGGACATTTTCTCAAAGTATGCGCGTTTGCCACATATATTTGAAGCATCCACGAATTATGCATTCTGCCATTATTGTTGATTTATAAAGTAGTGAAAGCGATTAGAATATTAATTTTTCAATCAATTAGTGTTATATAAGATATACGTTCATTGTGCCTAAATGAGACGCGATTCCCCACAGTTTTGTCATTTTAAGGTATATTTGGTATTTTATTAATATTCATATATATATGAGATATACGATCATTGTGCCTAAATGAGACGCAGTTCTCCAAAGATTTGTCATTTTTAAGGTATATTTGGTATTGTATTATATATATATTGTAATATATATATATATATATATATATATATATATATATATATATATATATATATATATATATATATATATATATATATGTAATAATAAAAAAATTTCGCCATTTTACCTTAATTATTTTATTCCAAATTCTTCCAATATCTACCTTCTTGCCCTGTCTTTTAATAATATCTTAAATATAATAAATGTTTTAATTCTATACTGTTGATCAACATATTCTTTTAATTTTTATTCTAAAAATCTTAATCTGTTAAAAGCAACACTTCTTTGTAAAAAACATCTGATTTATTCCTTCATTTGAGCCAGTGAATTTTTATTTCTTTGGAATGTTTCTTAATACTATTTTTATTTTTATTAAAAATATTCCTCGATATCCCATCATTCATTGCACTTAATTCCCGCGTCTAATTTTCACCTTTTTATCTTTACGCGTCTGATAAAGAATACTGACTACACGTCAGGAATTTGCAAGCCTCGCTAATCTTTTTCAACCAATCAATAAGCAAGCGATTCCTCCCTCCTCCCCTACCTCCATCCTAACTAACATACCATTGGATTTTTCTTCGGTACGTCAACATATCCTTGAGCGAATTGCTAGTATTTTACACTGTTACACTCGCCTTGAGAATCAGAATTTTTACGTTTTTCCAGATGCTAATAAAACCTATGTAACTTGGCGGGAGATGTTCTACAAATCCGTGTTTCTCTAATATTTTAAGATCTTCGTTATTTTTCGATGGCGTAACATAGCCCAGATATAAGCTTTAAATGGATAATTAGTGGAATTGTCTTTGCTTTTGTGAAGGCAATAAATTATTGTTGATAAAAATGCACATTTTATTTTGATGGGAAAATTTCCAGTGATTTCATAAAACATCGTCTTCCATTTTGTTCATTTCTATTGCAAAAATATGTGATTATACAAAAAAATCGCTTAGCATAAGTCATTTGTCAGTGGTTTTTCAACATCATATACTATGAAATGGAAAGTATTTCCTATTATATATTCTATTAAATAGGAAAAAATAGAAAACTGTACTTTGTATTCAAAATTAACTAGTTTTGCAGAAATTGAATAGTTATCCATAATCAAAGTAAACACTATATAATTGTCGAATTTAGGTAATTTTTGTGACATTTTCAGTAGTTCAAACCTAAATGAGACGTCCAAAACACCTACATGTAGCAATGCCTTTATTCCTTATAAGTTTATCGCAAAATAGTCATTTAACTGCTAGTAATTTTTTCGTGGCCAAAATTAAACTGACTGTGCTCAGAGTGTTCTGTATCGCTATCTCATTGCGAGTATGGAACCACATTTTGTAGGATGATTAAAAAAGGCGGGGGACGAAGGATTCTGCGAACGAAAAAAATAGTTCCATAATTTCCCACCAGAGTTATATGTGGCACTGTATTTTTTCACGGAATCCTTCTACACCGTCCTGTTTAATCATACTACAAAATTTAACACTATTCTCTCAATTAGATCACGCACCATGGGGTAGATTATGTTGACTGTGTTCATATTAAAAAAATGACTTTGGATTTGAATCATTGGAATGTGTTATAGCAACATCAATTCAATCGAAACAATTTAATAATTAAAATGTATGTTTAACTTTTTTTTAAGTACAACATTAAAGAAAATATTTTACACGACGATTCTACAATAAAATTAAAATTTGAAATTTGGTTTCGAAAAATAATACAGTTTTTGGAGAGAAATCATACATTCGGAAACATTATCTGTAATGTGTAATTTGCTCAACAACTAGTTTTATCACATCAAAAATAATTTATGCTAGTTTTTTGTGCAACATGTAGTTTTTATTATTAAAATATATTCTTCTAGTATGCTGAATGTTATGGCATTTCTTGAAAAAAATTTCTTTAAAACAATGATACAAGATTTACAATAATATTGTTTAATATAAATGTTTATCTCTTTCATTTCTATGTTTAACTTATTTAAGATTTTCGAATCTAATAAAACACAAGGCCATTTTTGTCACTTTGCTCGTGAGCAAAAAATTTACTTTTACATTAATACCAAAATAACAGTTCCTTATATGAACATTTAATTTTTCAGTAAAATTTTTCATATATGTACTGTATAATCTATAGACGAATACTGCATGGCAGACGTTTCTGTAATACAATTTACGACTATAAAATAAATGTAGAAAATTATAACTTCTCCTGCATTTAAGTAATGAATATCTGTTAAAGTTTTTATGAATAACTGTAGGCATTGTCATTACCAGCCATTTCAGAACGTCTCAATTACCTTCGAAGATTCACTAATCTTGGGAATGCAACAGGTTCAAGGATATTATATTTACTACTATGAGAAGATGATTCGGTAAGTAGCTAACCAGTTTATTAGATGCATATTGAATAAATCGAAATGTATTATGTATTGTACTAGAATCCATTTTACTATAACCATGGACATAAAGTAGTAGAACCTCATTCGTGTGAAACTTTAAATGTATTTTTCTCAAAACTACGTTTTGAAATACGGTGATCAACCATATTTTAAAAACCACTCGACGGATTTAAATGAAATTTAAACCGCATATTCTTGTCATGGATAGGTTTTATTTTATAAATCCGTTTTAAACACTTTCCAACCTAGTTGAAAAGTGTTTATGACTTCGGTTTGTCTGGCCGTCTGGCCGTGCTCTAACGCCTGTAAAAATGCTCGGATTGCTTTGCAATTTTAATATTTTATTGTCGTTATCTATAGCATGTTCCCTATTTCAACTGAAGATTGTAGCATTTATAGTTCTTTTACAGCGACACTTAAAAGAGTTCCGTTACATTACGGTCTATGGGGAAAAATCTTTTGCGGGTTATTTTAATGATGCTACACAATTTCAAACATATTATAATTGATATATATTACTAAGGTGCATTACAAAAAGCTTAATATGGAATATGGTGTGGATAGCCCTTATAGTTACTTTATAGGGACAGTCAAAAGAATTTCGTTACGTTACGTCTATGGAGAAAATCGTCTTCGGTTTAATTAAATAATGTTTCATTATTTTAAACGCATTGTAATTTATATATATCACAAGAGGCTTACTACAGAATATTGTGTGTATAGCAGTCATCGTCCGATTACAGGGACACACAAAAAAATTATCTACTGTCTGTTAACAATAATTCCTGGAAGTGCGTTTGAAGTTGCTGAACGCGATTTTAAATTTAACTCACTTTTTATCTATTACTTGTTGTGTATAAATTCTGTAGATCATATACAGGGCAGCACAAAAGTTCGCAAACACACTTAAGTTTATTGACTGAAACTCCAGAAGTAGAATTTTAAACTGTGCTACGCGTTTCCTAACTTAACTAAAATTTAGCATCCTATGTAGTATATATACAAGTCTATAGATCATATACAGGGCTGAATAAAATATTCGGATATTTTTCCGAATATTGTATATGTTGGAAATATATGTTGGAAATTCCTGAAATTACATTTTTAAATATGTTATGCGTTTTCCAAATTGTTTACTTGGATGCTACCTTTCAGATTATTAAACGGTAATGATTTGTAAAGTTTTTTTGTAAGCGTTGGAAAGTGTTACATAATTTTTGCTTGACGCAGGATTTTTCGTTCTTATTTATATAAAAGTGGACGAGAGCTTATTTTTCTTAAAATTCACAAGTAAACATTCAGATTCCGCCATTTTCTTAAATTAAAAGAAAGAGCTTAAATTAAGCTCTATATAAAATATAAAACTAATATATATGTATAATTTAATTTTTCATTTTAAATAAACCACTCAGATGTACTGGCGGATAAAAAACTTGGTATTTTATGTAAAATAAAAATTTTTGCAACAGTTGTTTATATTTTTTAAATGTCTATTTTGTTTTACGCTTTTGACAACTACTAACCATTAACCACTTTAAACACATCACGATATATATTTTATTAAACATTCTTAATGTTCACTAAAAATTTAAAAATCCAGATGATTATATTTGTATTACAAATTAAAATATTCATATTATTTAAATAGTTGTTAATAACAAATATATATTTTTTAAATAGTATGAAGAAAAGTAATTAATAAATTAATCGTCATCTAGTTTTTTCAAAATGAAAATTTACCAGTAAACATTTTCGGGTTTTTTAAATTATTTTTTTAAGTTGTATTAGCTTTTAGTAGAAAAAAACAGTTGGTTAAATATAAAAGTCTTATCTAGAAATATTTATTTCTCAAGCAAATTGAAAATAAAAAAAATGTTCTGATAATATAATATCCTTAATATATTTTATAAAGAATGCACATTGAAGTAAAGAGTCTGAATTTTTAATATAATTCTTTGTCTCGGAATTTCACGCATTTTATTTTAATGCGGATAACATGAGAAGAAGAATCTTGATTACGAAAGCTTTGTTTCGCCCAAGATGTAGAGTTAGTAAAGAATTTAGGATTCTCCATAAGTAATTTAATAAACAATTTCTAACATTTTTTAATACTAAAAGAAAAAAAAAATATTTTATATATTTCACGATTGGTTTTGATTTTTCACGTCTAATGTAATTTAACATAAAAAAATGACTTATCTGATATTTTTCAAAATAATACATTATGAGTATTCAAATAGTTTTTGCATAAATTATTAAATATCGGTACATTTTACGAAAAAAAATCCCCAATCAAAAAATCGCTTTTCTATGCTGTTAGTCAATTTCTCTTCTTCGGAATTTCGTTTCAAAAATTCGTACAAACATGTAAGGAAAGAGAGGGTAAAAGCGTATAGTAGGGGAAACCGAAAATCGCAGTTTTGATCCAATTTCAGCAGCCTTCTTGCGGTTAATTTAATGTAGTGGCTGAAGTACTTATGTTTAGTACAGAAGTTAAATCAGCCGTTAATATATCATACCGTGTGTTATAATGTTTTCTGTATTTAATGTTTGTTTTATCATTTTTCGTTCTTATTTTTCCTAATTTTCAAAATTCTTATATATGTACACATTTGAAGTTACTAAAACTTTCTATATTATTATATGTAACATATTTAATAAGGATTTATTTCCAATAGCGAAACTGTTCCATGTGTTCCAACTGTACTGAATGTAGTAGCACTTGAAAGATCAGTTTTATGGCTAGCTTTCTGATCTACAACTTAGTGCGGTAAAACCGGAAATCATACGGTGAATAAAAAGTTATATTACAAAACAATAATTTAGAAGACTATAAATAATGGTTGGAGAAAACACAGACAAAAATAGATTTACAATGGTCATAATAATTTGTTAATTTGTTTAATAAGTGTTAGTAAAATGGTGAAAATCTTTTCTGCATTTTTTTTTAAATGTAACAAATATAATTATACTTTTGTCTTTGAATATTATAACATTAGAAAATTAATTGAAATATTGTTAGTTTAATTCCTTAGTTGAAGTTTTAAAATAAAATAAAATAAAATAAAATAAATTAAAACCTTTTTAAAAGAAAGTTTTCTTTTTTCATTTTCTGTAAAATTAACATATCCCTGTGATTTTGCCACACAAGTGCTTGAGACCGAATGATTTATTTTCTTACATTATAAATACGCATGTAATGAATTGATCATATATATTAAAATATATTATAATACGATGATAAATGCAGATCATGTATACAAAGTTACATTACATTATGTCTGAAATTTTGTATTCCAGAAACATGTAATTATAAGGTATATTATTTACCTGAACTTTCCTTTATATTATTAAAGTAATTTGTAGAAATTCTATATGTAAAAATGTGTTTATATTTTAAGTACTGTACTTTATCCCTTAACTTTACGATTCAATATTTAAATAAAAAAAATGCCATTGGTGCATTTTAGTGTCTGAAATGCTAAAACAAAATTCAAATTAAATTAAAAATTTAATCTGAAAACTAATTAATAAGGGAATGTAAGTATAAACATGTTTCAATAATTTTCTTTATTCATAAAAAACTATATAAAAATATTACGATCATTTTATGCATCTTTTTAATTTTTAAAAAATATTTTAAAACTTAATAAAAAAACACGCTTTCTATGTTTCTGCTTTCAGTGCAAATATACACAACTTATTTATGATGCAACTTCCTACTTTAAAACTGCACCAGGGCAATTTTATATCTCAATATCCGACCATTTGTTTTTCTATTAGGCGAAATTAGAATGCATACAAAGGGACAAGAAGATCATTTATGTTTTAAAACAATGCTCTTATGATATATGTGCTAAAAAACAATATGTAGCTTAGGTGAACCCGTGTGCCCCCAGAACAATTATCATCACCATTCGGAAAAATATTTTTCGAGTTATTTCACAAAATAAATTCTGAGAATATAACAAATTATAACAAATTGTAATAATATTCTTCTTTTAATTACTTAAAGGCGTAAAATAAAAACTTTATAAACAGTAAAATCACAATGTATTAATCCGTTTTTTTCTATTCGGAATCTGTCAAGTCTGATGTAAACATTTTCTGCTGTGTAGCAGAATTCATACATGAAAGTGTAACAAAATAATGTTAATATTAATGCTAATAATTTTACTGTTAATATTAATGCAACAAAGTTGCACGTATGAATTCGCACATATTACCGGATATGGACAGCAATTGATAAAAAAGATTTTTACTGGATAATCTGCTTTTTTTAGCTCGCAGGCTATCAAAGCCTGATAGCTAATGTGCCCGCAGATTCTGTATGTACGTACGTAACGCGATAACTCTTGATAGAAATATCCAATTTTCTTCAAATTTTGTATACAGGTTCATTCTGATAAGGTACGTCCCTGATTCATTTTGGTTAATCAGGGTTAAGTATAAAAGGGGTTTAAGTATAAAAGGGGAAACGGAAAGCTAACAGCGCCCCCCCCTTAATTTAGATATTCATGCACAATTATCCGATTTTCTTCAAATTTTGTATATATGTTAATTCTGATAAGGCGCTTCCCTGATTAGTTTTCGGGGTTCATTGGTTATGTATAAAGGGGGGTGGTAACGGCGGGCTAATTCCCGCCTTAATTCATTGTCGATTTCTTTATTTTTCGAGGGGCATTATTCTTTGAAATAAGAGTACAATATACAATTGATGTGAATAGCTTGTGAGCTCAATGACATCGGTTTAACTGGGCACTTTTCTTTTTTAGTTCACAAACTATCAAAGCCTGAGAGCTGATTTTCCCGCCGGTTCTGTATGAATGTATGTATGTATGTATGTACGTAACTCGATAACTCTTGATAGAAATATCCGTTTTGCTTCAAATTTTGTTTATAGGTTCATTGTGATCAGATGCTTCCCTGATTAGTTTTGGAGGTTCCTTGGTTAAGTATAAAGGGGGTAACGGGAGGCTAATTACCCCCTTAATTTGGATAAATGGGTTTTTCATGCAGAATTATCCGATTTGCTTCAAATTTTCTATATAGGCTCTTTGTGATAAGCCGCTTTCCTGATTTCATTTGGGGGTTCATTGGTAAAGTGTAAAGAGAATTTAATCCCCACTTTAATTGAGATAAATGGGTTTTTCATGCAGAATTATTCGATTTGCTTCAACTGTTGTATATACGTTCATTGTGATAAGGCGCTTCCGTGATTAGTTTTGGGGGCTCATTGATAAAGTATATAGGGGGGATTAAATCCCCCTTAATTTATTGTCGAATTCTTTATTTTTCGAGGGGGCTTTTTTTAATAAGAGTATAACATAGAATTAGTGCGATGTCATCAGTGAGCGCAATGTCATCAGTTTAACTGGGCACTTTTCTTTTTCTTATTAAATCGGGTTGTCTATTTTATTTATTTATGTTGCTTATTTAGATATCTCATTTTATTGTAGGAAAAATGAAATTTCTTAATAATATTCTGTTAGTGTTCGAAAGTGTTTGATAATCTATGCCTGATACAGGATTTTTTGTTCGTATTTAAACATAACGTGGTAAACTGTAGTAATTCAGGCAGTATCTTTAAAGGTCTAGTGTGCATCTAATATTATGAAATTTGTTTTATTAAACAAATTTACAAATTGACGAAAATGATAGATGGGAATCTTTAAACTTCTGCGTCTTGAAACTCGGCAAATTTGGTGAGTTTGCCACCAATTTCGCATGATATAACATTTATTGTAATTATACAGGGGCACACAAAATAAATTCAGTTATACCATCCTCACAAAACCATATTTCCAATAAGTGTTTTGAAGTTCTGATATGCACTAATATTTTGTGTATTATACCGTGTAAATAAAGTTGATAGATTATGCACAAGGTTGCCCCAAAAATGGAAATTAATAATTTGTATCGACGAAAATGACTGTAAATGCGTTTTCAATTCAGATTACTGATTTTGAGCTCAACTAAACTGTACTATAGAATATGGTGCAAGTATAATGTAAATATTTTCATATACAGTGCTACACTAAAATGTAATGCTACATTGCCATTTATGGATGGTAACTATCGGAAAATTCTTTTTAGAAGTGCTGCATTATAGTTATTTATAAGCGATTATATTTTAGAACGTAGCGTGATGAAAGTTTAGATATTTTACGCAGGTTTTCACAATAAAATTCGAATACATACGTATATTGACTCAGTAAGAATAATTACTGAAAATGGTTTTTCCATTTTGCTACAGCACTTTGATTATTTAGATGTGTCTTGTCGTCATTTTAAATAACATTACGAAGCAAAAGTATGACTTGTTACAAAATGTTCCATAATTCATGCGTGATCGACATATTTTCTTTTTTTTTCTCAAAGTATTTAAAGGATTATCAAAATCTTTTACATAACACATTTTGTATTATCGCAAATATATAAAATACTATTCGTTTAAACAAAGAAGAAAAAGACGCATTGTAAATAATGTTCGCTTTTTCTTATAAGTGTTCAGCTATTCATTTTTCCTCTTTTATTAGACTGAAACAAAGTAATATATTTCAAGAATTTCTCAAGACTGACAAACAACATCTCATGAGATTTAATTGCCATTTCCGTATTTCAGTGTTAAATGATGCATTATTTTGTTAAAATAAATACAATTTGCAAATCATAGACAATTAAAGTTGTAGAAAAAATGTATTCTGGAACTGGCTAAGGCTTTAGTATTTACATTTAATTGTGATTGTATATTAATGTACATAAATTCTTAATTCATTTTCAGAGACTTCCGCGATTTTTTTCACGTGAGTTTATACGACATTTATATATTCACATTGAACTTAAATGATTTATTCAAGACAACAGTAATTTAAAATGTACTGTACGGTTAAAAGGTATTAGTTACTTTCGATTTTAGACGCATGTTTTTTATTTATAGCTTTCAAAGCAAAGGGTATTCAAGCAAATTTAATGCTACTTTCATGAAACTTGTAAAAGTAGAATAGAAACACCATACTGAAAAAAACAAAAATATTTATATAGATTAAATAATGGATGAAATATGAGCATTTGTATCACAACATTTTTAGCTTTGCGTGCGCAAACTATAAAATCAATGTTTTTGCAAAATTCAGTAGCCAGTTACCTAGGGCGACCATATACAGGGTGATTATAAATAAAGTTGCACATTCAAAGACTATAAAAAAGAACATCTTATCATAATGACCGGACATTTCATCTGAGTATACGTCAAGCAAAGGAATTTGTTTTGCGAAATAAAAAAAAAGTTCACAAGTGGACCGATATATAGCTTTGTACTCGCCATAAGATACTAATTAAAAGACGTGTAATAAGCACCGCACATTAAACTTGTGATAAAAAGGCGGGGAACATAGAGTTCCTGTTATTCTGCGTCTGTAAGGTAGTTATGACTCTATCATTTAAGGATCGGGCTCTTCTGGTGAAGCTTTTTTTGCAAGAATTCTGACGGTGCGGCAATCACATTGAAGAAATTCCGGACATTAAACTGTTTCAGAAGCGGTTCTGTCCCGATCTGAAGAAGATGATTGATAAATTCGAAGAGACAGGTTCATTTTATGTGAAATGTGGCAGACGAAAGAAAGCAATTGCTATCACGTCAGAGAAGACTGTGGCTACAGCATTCAAGGAAGGGACAAGCAGTGCGTTGGGAACTTTCAGTATACAGTGAATTTCCCGAAATTGAAACATGCCTTTCAGCACGGTTCGAAAATTTTTACGAAGCATCCTGCAATGCTATCCATACAAAATTATACATGTTCAGGAGTTGCTTCTTGTGGACCTGCCAAAACCGGAAGCTTTCGCCCTGCAATCTTCTCGAATGGAAATTGACAATACATGGCAATGGAATATTTTATGAACAGAAAAAGCCCATTTCCATGTCCAAGGTTCGGTCAATACTCAAATTTGCAGAATATGGGTAAGTGATAATCTGTTCCACAAGCAACCATTGCCTTTTCATTCTCAAAAGGTCACTGTATGGCGCAGATTTACGGCAGCATTTATTTTTGGCCCTTAATTTTTTGAGGAGATTGTTCCTTCGGGTCCTGTCACCTGTATAGTCAATGGGACAGGTTATTATTCTGTTTTGAACAACCAGCTCATTCCAGCACTGCACCAGCGCGGATGTGTCGATAGCACAATTTCTATGAAAGATGGCGTGCCTCCGCACATTGCAACACTTAGTGAAGCAGCTGTTGAATCTGCATTTTGTAAATGACATAATTATAAGTCGCCATTTCCCAACAGCCTCGCTACAACGATTACCTGACCACAATCCTTGAGAATTTTGTCTGTGGGGTTACCTAAAGCGTGTTGTGTACGGGGGTCCAATTGCAAACTTAGGTGAATTGAAAACATGCATTACGCAACACATTCACAATATCACCCTGAAACACGTCAATTCGTTGTCGAACAGGCTGTTTTGTGCTTTCAGCTCCTAGAAGAAAACGGTGGACAGCATATTGAACATTTATCAAGCAAGTCGTAGCCAATTTCTTTTTTTTGATATTGGCATCAGTTTTCGCTTTTCCTACGGTTTTTCGCCTAGGAACAATTAAACACCAATTTCATTTTTAGTTTTTGTACAGTATTTGACATAGGGACAATTAAGAGCCGATTTTTCCTATTCGTTGTGGCACCACTTTGTCGTGGTGGATTGCCTTTGAACAAAGAGTGCCACAACAGCATGTCACGTCTTTTAATTAGCATCCTATGTGCATCTATCGGTCAACATTTAAACTATTTTCTTCTTTCGCAAAACAAATTCTCATTGCTTCGCGTATACTCAGAGGAAATATTAAGTCATTCTGACGAGTGGTTCTTTTTTACAGCCTTTTAGAAGTGCAACTTTAATTATAATCATCCAGTACAAAGACCAGTCGAATATCGTACAAATTCAGAAAGATATCGGCTGTTAGTGATCTGAAAATCAATTGCTTTCTAAAACTAGCTGGATGATGAATTATTTTCCCAGAATTGTAATTTTTTGTATTCTGCCTTCCTACAAAGAAGTATGTATTTAAGTTTTTTCCACGTATACCGTTTGAGCATTTATAGGGTGGTCACAAAATCTTTCCCTGATTACAGTAATTTATTGCAGAAAAACTAATATAATTAGATGTATGCTTGTTAGGTGCGTTCGTAATTATATAAATACGCAGCACCTATTGTCGTCGTCTGGTCCGTCCGTCTGTTCGTCCGTCCGTCCGTCTGTCTGTCCGTCCGTCCGCATATAACAACGCAAAAATTACCCAACCGAATGGTTTGAAATTTAAGATATATTATCTTTGCAGAATTTTGTCAACACATTTCATTTTTTTAAAAAAACGAATCAAAACTTTAGAAAATATTAATAAAAACATTTATTAAGAAATTTGATTTTTTCTTTTTAAATCGGTTCTTTCTTTTTATAGGAGCTTTCGAAGTTTAATCATCAAGCAACCGAGAGGCTTATTTTATGACAGAAATGAATCTGCAGACGATATAATTCATTTCACAGAATTAAAAATCCTCAAGATCTGAATATTTATATAACTAGCTATAGTACGAACGCACCTCGTTTGTAACGTTTGACGTATAATTTCCAACTTATTTTAATTTATTGTAAAGACATTTATGACATTTTAATACAAGCGCTTATGAAAGCAAATTTCGATGTGAGTACCCTTCATAGCTCGAAGAATGTCAAGGCGGTATTCCATTTCTCGCTACGTATTGCCCAACATTTGGGCTGCCATTCTATACACAGCATCTGCGATCCTGACCTTGAATGTTTTAATATATTTTACTTATGTTGCGAACACTTTGTCCTCTATATACCCTCAAAAGAAAAAATCAAGAGGCGTAATATCGGATAAGCAAGGAGGTCATGGTGTTGGGGGTGAAATTTATGCATACGTGGCGCCATCTGATGGACTAAAAAACTTAAGAACATAACCTTTTCATAATAAAAATTTTACAGTATTACATTCAATGGTTATTTCTTAATAATTATTTGTAATCAGGGAAAGACTTTATGACCACCCCATACTTCAATTTCGATGATCCTTCTTTGTTGGACTACGCTCATTCCGATGGTTTTTTCCAAGAGAACTAAAACGATAATAAAAAAAATACAATAAAAAAGAAAAATGAATTTTTTTGGAAAAATCATTTCATCTAGCTATTTTTAGAAAAGAAGAGAAATTCAGATCCTTATATCAGCGATATCTTTTTAAATTTGCTCGTTATTCGACTAGCCTTTTATATAAGACTAGAGGAGAAAAGAGAGTTTTGTGGCTAAGAGCCGGTGGTGGTGATGGTGTGTGGTGAAATCATTTTACAGTACGATGTGAAAATAACACCTTGAAACGTAGAAGGTGTCGTAAGGGTGTGCTATAGGAGGAGGGTCTAAAAGTGAGGGGGCTTAATTTTTGAAGGGGGTTTAATTTTTAAGGGGGCTTATTATTATTATTTTTTTTTTAGAATTGGCTTTGAGTTTGAACACGAAACAGAGATCAAAACAATTTTTGGTGTCGCCCTCTACCGGTAGGAAATGCAATGACTGATATTTAAAATAGGTTTTCTTGAAAAGATTTTACTGGGGTTTGAACCCGAATCAAACTAGCTTCTTGGCTTGATCAGTTAAACCTAGCACAAATTATCAAGTGAAGAAATTTTTTTGATCCTCTGTTTCGCGTTCAAACTCAAAACCAATTCTAAAATAAAAAAATAAATAAGCCCCCTTGAAAATTAAGCCCCCCTCAAAAATTAAGCCCCCTCACTTTTAGAACCCCCTCCCATAGTACACCCTTACGGCCCCTTCTACGTTTCAAGGTGTTATTTCCACATCGTACTGTAAGATGATTTCACCACATATCACCACACACCATCACCACCACCGGCTCTTAGCTCCTGCTGCCGCAGAACTATCTTTTCTCCTCTACTTATATATATATATATATAAGTATATGTATATTGTAATATATATTTTGTATATATATATAAGTATATATATATTGTGAATTTGAAAATCATTTTACACAAATAGTACTCATATCTTAACAAGTTTAATATATTTATATTCTAATTAAAATATGTTGTTTCTAATTTACCTAAAAGTGGCATTAAGTTTGGTTGAAATCCCTACAATGTTATAAACAAAAAAATGTTTGAAAATTTCACGAATGTTTTAAAAAAACCCTTTATATCTCCTTGAATATAAGTGCTACTTTTTACAAAAATGAATACAAATGTTGGAAAAAATCCACACATTTATATGCTACAGTTACGTGTCATTTCGAGGATTTTATTTCACAGTGTGGACGCAGATATTTTTATTTATTCAATTTGCTGTTGGTCACTTGTGTGTCCTCGTGCACAATGCTTTGCTGACAAATATGATGTCAAACATGTTTTTTTAAATTGCTGAAATTTCATAGGAATTCCTCAAATATATCTCAAAATATTTGACAAAACGTCAAATCGTATGTATCCGGTATCTTTTTGAAATATATGTTGCTTTATTTGTTGCATAATAGTACTGATAATAGTGCTGATCTTGATTTCAGCATTAAATCAGTGTGTTTCAATTTATTAAATCGGTGTATACGAAAAGAAAAATGGTACAGAATGCTAAACGCATGAGCAAGAAATGCAATGCACACATCATATTATGTTAATTAAACGGTATCAAACTATAACCAACACAATATCCGAAATCGAGAAAAATCAACTATTTCGGATGAAAGCGAATCTCTTTTTTCCTTTACAGAACTGAACCAAAATATATTGTTTTCTCGAGAAAAAAAACCTGGAAACATTTACATTTAAAAATATTTAATTTATAAATTTTTATCCTCCAAAACAGAAAATAAATAGTATGTTGTGGTCTTTGTGGAATTTTCTTCTGTATAAATGAATGATTTTTATAGTGCAAGAAATTACATTGATATCGTATGTAGGGGTTTCATCGGCACCCCATTTTATATGTCTACTACGAAAAATGAATGACAATGTATTCCCATATTTAGGATGCTAAAATTAAAGTTTCGTTGAATTATGTGCTCTTAAACTGTCGATACAACCGTCGAATAATTTGAACAAATTATTACATTTCGGTAACCCTTCTTAGATGACCGCAATCAAAATGAAATTACAATCTTCTCCTGCCATGTAGATTCTAAATTTCATGTATCGTTGAAGTCTATGCTCATAAGTTGAAAATATAAGTATCACGTAACCCGAACAAATCATCGATTCCCTGTAACCCCTCTTGGGGGATTTTTGCATAAACTAACCAGCTGCAGATCACATAATGATAGAACTTCATATGAAACTCCTTCCTATTCTACGCAGTAGTTCGAGAGGTTGAACTCCTACAAAATATGTGTCACATACATACACTGTTAAAAATATTCGTTTATTGACAGGTTGTCTTCCGTGAATTTTGACCAGAAAGTTTCCGATTTGTTAGAAAAATGGAATCTCTCCCGCTACCCAGCTAGTAGCTACCCAGCTAGAAAAAGTATGCAAAAACAGTGCACAAAATCCGAGCGTATTTGGCACCTCTACTTATTCATAAAAACTGCAAACTGAATTGTGCACAAAAAGTGCGTAAACTGTATCCCTAAATTGAACACTTTTTAGACTTTTAAGATGACAGAGTTTCAAATACGTAATTATTAATGTAAAAATCCATCATCCAATGGGTTGCAGTATTTTAGATCGCCACACATGCGCTTAAACTCCTTCGCGTCTGTATCACGCCATTTATGGACTACAAAGACGGAACATTCCTCAAGAAAACGGAAACATTAAGGCAACTCTGCTGCCAGTCCTTTTTCCGTAAATTGACGGAATTTTTTTTACAATATACTGTTAAAAATAATCTGAAATTCACGGGTATTTTTTTCCTGAATTTCACAGAAAAAGTCCCTTTTCATGACAAAAGGGCATTTTCAGTTAAAAGCAGAACATTTCATCATATAAGAAAGCAGTTAACGGAGATATTCCGTTATCTGCTGCATGTTTATTTTCAATGTTTCAAAAACTGACATGTTGCTGCACAGAAAAACTAAAAATTCCATAAACTAAAATTTCAAGTTTATTTAAAACAACAAGAAGAAAATAGTGTTTTCAAATTTAAAAAAGCAAAAATTAATTATTTCCATTATTTTAATATTATTTGCAATTCATTTTTTAAAGTTATAAAAAAGTATTCGCACTTAAAATATATTCTAAACAAACAGATTAATATATATATAAAATCGCTAAATTAAGTTAAAAAAATCGATTCTATTTAAAAAAGCAACAAACAAAAATAATGCTTTTGAATTAAACTCATTCCTTTACAATTATTCGCAATTTATTTTTTAAAGTTATAAAAAACACTCACACTGAAAATATATTCTAAACGAACACATTTAAAAAACACATAATAGTTGATTAAAAATAAATTTTCGCAAAAAAGCAAAAAGTTTATCAATTTTTGCAAAAAATCAAAAAGTTTATCGAATTTAATTCAAAATATAACATTTATATTTTACATAAAACAATCAAATTAAGAATATATATAATTCATGTTTTTATCCTCTATTAATACTATAGTTTTCAACCATCATCTCATTGCGAAATACCCCCGCAATTAACTTCAAAATTACCAGTTTTCTAAACCCCAAATTGTTTAAGTCACAAGCTGCGATTTGAAGACATACCGTATCATCCTTTCCTACTCATACTCTAGCAAGGATCAGCTGGTCTTGCAGTAAAGCATTTGGCTCAAGCCACTAACGTCCTCAGGTCTGGAAGAAAATGTTCCTGCATTATATCAAATGTTAAACACTCCCGTAATAATCAATAGATGGCAGCACAAATAGAGTTGACATTTTTTAAAACCGAGTTTATTTATAACGGAAACTTACCGATTTTTCAAACGGAGTTTTCCCTTCCTTTATCTTTCAAAACGGAAAATGTACTAACGGAACGGAAAAAGTTCGGCAACTTTGCTGCCAGTAGTTTTACCGTGAATTGACGGATTTATTTTTAACAGTGTACATACAGACAGATACATACTCACGGACAGATGTTTTCTAAAAACAGTCAAATCATATTCAGGATCTTCTAAAACATAGAAACCCGTCGCATTACAACTTTTCTAAATGTGTTTCCTTGAAATTATAATAAGTAAATCTTTTGCGTTCGTGTTTAGCAGTCAGAAAACCTTAATTGATAGCCATATGAAAGGGAAAGGATATACAGAAAAATGACAGCGTGTTTCCTTGACAAACTTGTCAATAGAGTCCGGCTATAGGCACTATAAAAAAATTAAAATATGCTTGCAATATACTTTGAAAACTTTCAAAAATGTATTTGTAAAATTTCTCTTTCCTTTTCTTTTTGTATAAAACGTTGACATTTCTTGTACAAAACTAACATTTTGCCTCTCCGGATCAAGGATAGATTCCTGTAATGGTTAAGGTACCAAATTTACCCAACAGATGGCCTTGGGCCAACTCTTTCAGCAAATAGAGAGACAGAGCCGCCATATCCGGTTACGTGGCGCAGCGCAAAACTCCGAAACCATTAGAAATCTGGTCTTGGCGCAATATAACCTGACACAAATTTTTAGCGCCTTGTGATTCGGGAAACGTCTACCCCACGTTTGATTATACCGCATGTTTGCTTACATATTTAGTTAATATATTAAAAAATGGTGGCTTGACAGCTGATAAGTTGGTCTCTTCGTAAAAAAAAAGTAAAAAATAAAATTTAAATTAAAAAAAAATGTTTATGCTGTGAAAACATCTTTTAGTTAGATATAACTTACAAAAATGTGAAAAATAATTAGTTTTCTTAGGTCAAAAGCTACTGAAATGCGTATCCTTAAAAAGAAGTAGTGAAATGTCACTGACTTTAATTACACTGCAAGTTTTCAACCACAAATTTCGTTACTTACAGTTACAAAGAAAATCACAATATCAATACTTCAAAAATATCCTACGTATTTCATAAAAAATTGTATGAATTAACTTTCAAATACATATAGAAGTTTCTCGTTTGATAATTGGCGAGGGTAGCGTTTCCACCAATTTTGAGAGTGCTATTGCTTCAGAGAAAATTCAGAGAAAAAAATTACACTGTAACAGTCGATTTGTTTTGACGGATGACATGATTACAGATATGGTTGAAAATCGCGAACAAGAGAGTAGTGATGATGAAAGCTATGTTAACCAGAAAAAAATTCTGCATTCTGAAGGTCTAAATTCTATTAAAAAACTATTTATTACAATCAGCAGCAAGAAAAGGCTGCACCTACAATATTGATGACATTAAAAACATTGGCGTAATATTGCAGCAAAAAAAAAAAAAAAAAAAAAAAATATCAAGGACTTTTTTAGGTAAACAATTTCATTACTTGTTTTTATTCTAGAATCATTCGCAGTGTACATCACAATGATTGTAAGTATACTATAAAAATTAATAAATTGTGTGTAAATTTATATTTTATCTCCTAAATTAGTGACAATTTATGTAAATCCCGTTTAACCGAGTTTTTCACTTATCCGAGGTGAACTTGGGTCACATTAACTCGGATAACCGCGACTCTACTTAATGAACATTTTTTATGACCTTTCAATAAACAAGCTCTAATAAATAAAGTATCTGCGCACAATAATAGTTTGTGCAATTTGTGATAACATCAAAATATGTGTTTGAGAGAATTCGTTATTTGTTTAATCATGCCGTAATATACTGCCAGTTATATTCCGATATAGAATTTGAGTAGTTGGAATATTAATCTCAGTTTTTTCAGAACAAAATTGGTGGTCATTTCCAATACTATTATTACTATACTATACTAATACTATACAATACTATACACTACTATATACAAAAAACAATAGTCACAGAAAACAATGTCTTGTTATTGAAAATATAGTTAAAATATTTACTTTATACAAAATTTTCATTCGCAATTTTATTAGCAAAGTTCCTGTTGTAATGTGACGTCTGGCGTGCTTCGACTAAATAACAGGGGCCCTGATTCCATATTAAAAAATTGCTTGAGAGGTATTATCGTATCTCAACATAAAATACATAAATGTTAGAGAAACAAAATTGAAAAAAAATATATATATAAAAATTAATACGCGAATTAAAATATCACATAACCAGTAATTTAAACTAGAACGCAAATAATTGCACGCAATAAAACGTCGAATTTATTTATAACGCTTAATTTAACCAATTGAAAAATTCCATACATAAAAAAATGTATTTTAATGCCTACAAAAGAGATTTTAAAATGTGTCGTTTTTGAAAGATTTTATTTGAGCGTAAAATTTTCCAAACGAAATAAAATACCATGTATTAGCGATGTAAAAAATTAAATAAATGTATGTATGATTCTATTCAGACAGACAAATTTATTTCCAAATAAATATAAAAAAATTATTTTTTTTATACAATACCATTTTACTATGTGCAGTATAATTTTTTTAAAGAAAATGTCGATTTAATATAGGGCAGATAATTCAATAAAAAATATATTTAATGCACGCGTTATAATGAGGAATATAACTATACAATAAAAATACACGAAGAATGCTAAATAAAATTAAACAATTTTTCAATAATAACAATTTCTTTAAGAATTGAAATGCAAATCTTCCAGAAATTTGAAAAGTATGTAAATATCTTTTAAATCACTATAGCTACTTTATAATAATATAATATGCCAGACATTTGCTGTACTGAAAATGAACTTGGACATATGTGTCTCATTAATGTTGAACATTAATATCAAGTTGAATATATAGCACTAAAAATTTACTGATAACGAAAGAAATATTATTTATTTATACAATGTGTACATTTTTCGCGGTTTTATATTTGTTACGTATTTTTTAAACCGGTTCAATGAACACACAAATTGAAAAAACAGAGCAATCTCTCTTCAAAAAGAAAAAAAAAATAAGAAATTGTATTATGAAACAAAGGATGAAGACAAGGACAGAAGAAAAATTTCGCTTGCTTTTAAGTTAAATAAACAATGAGAAATAGCAGACTTTTATAACTGATATATAATTTACTAAATCTGTTTAAAATTCTTGATATATACAGGGTAAGTCAAAATGAATATAGCGGATACAAACGGCTATAACTGTTTAATGGAAAAGCATTTATCGATAATATTAACACAGAATGTAGACGGAACTTCAAAATTTTGTATACATATGTCATAGATGTTCTATGTGACTTCCCTTGGTCACACGGACAACATCTAAGCAGTAGTCCATTTCACGCCATACATTCTGAAGCATTTGTTCAGTCACGCATTACAAAACGTAAGCGCATTACAAATGCCTACTTTGAGTATGGGGTTATGTGAAAGACAGGCTGTTTATGCCCCCCATGCTCAAAACAATTAAAGAACTCAAAGTACGCATTTGTAATGCGCTTCCGTCGGTGACTGAACAAATGTTTCAGAATGTATGGCATGAAATGGACTACCACCTAGATGTTGTCCGTGTGACCAAAGAAGTCACATAAAACATCTATGACGTATGTATACAAAATTTTGAAGTTCCGTCTACACTCTGTGTTAATCTTATCGATAAATTATCTTCCATGAAACAGTTATAGCCGTTTGTAATCGCTATATTCATTTTGCCTTACCTGTAGTTTTCCAAATAATGCTATCGCTGTATTTTGCAGTTATAATAAAAATATATTTTATCTATGTTTATTTTTAAAACTTTCTTTATTATATTCCGTCTCCTATGTAAATAAAAAACGTAATTTACAGAGAAAGCAGAAATAGATGTATCTGTTAGAGTCACTTTTAAAGTGTTCGATTTTTTTTATTATCAAATTCTAGCAGCTCATAAAAGCTCGCAAAATTTAAAATAAGAATCCATTAAAAAAATCTGTACACATTATGTTTACAATGTTTCTCTTTCGCATTACACTAACAATACAATTTTTGAACAATTTCTGACAATGCATTTACTGTTTTAGTAGATATTAGAGTTTAAACTTATGTAGAAATATTTATCTTGACGTAAGATAATCAAGATTGCTTCCAATAATCATAAAATAACTTAATCATCGCACGAAATTAGTATGCATGTCAATTAAAATATTTTAAATTGTTCTGATCATACAACAATCATAACATAACAGTAACATTTTCACGAAATTTGAATATATGTATTTTAAAATCTTTGAAAATTTTCTCATCATTCTTTAATACTACTTTAAATTTTATTTAGAATTGTTATAGTCTCGTAAAATGTTGATAAATGAGGTATACAATAGTATTAAAACATTTATTTTACTTTAAATTACATAAAATTCAAAATCTATACATACATATCTTTAAAACACTTGTGATTTTGCAACGTTTGTTACTTTGTAACTTCTTTAAACATTAAAATACTATTAAAAGTATGATCAGTTAAATCAAATCAGTTTTATGAAAATTGATTCTTATCAGGAAAAAAGAAATATTTTGCAAACTTTTAATTTGTTTTTGATAATATTTTAAAAACTGTTTTTTTTTTTTTTTGCTTTTTGGTATTTATTAAGATATATAACTTAATTTAAGAAAGTTAACAAGGAACAAGGAAAGTGTATATATACTGCAGCGTGCTTTTAGGTTATAGTTTTAGATAACGAAAGATAACGAAATTACTTATAAATAAAAAGAAAACATTATAAAGCTTTAAAAAATGCCTATATCTACTGTAATTTGAAGAGACTCTACTAGTTACAAAAAAAGAGGCAATACTGTTTTTAAGCGTTATGCTGAGTTTTGTTTTCATTTGATTTCTTCAGATAATCATATATTTGGTATGAATAATTTCTTAGTAAGAATGTTTTAGAAAAGAATTTGATTTTGAATATTATTTTGATGTAAAAAGGTTCTAAAATATATTTAACAGAATGTATTTGTATAGCAAAATTTACTTACTTTATCACAAACTTTATTTTACTTTAAAATAGCTAAACATCAATACAAAATATACATATCTTCAAAGAAATTAAAATTGCATAACATTTGAGGCTTCATAACTTCAGTTATTAAATACCATTTAACACATACCAGCCTTTTAACCATAATCCTTAGCAGAGAAAAGAAACATTCTGAGGACATTTCCTATCTTTGTTATTTTCGATATTATTCATGATTACATTTGTAAACTTTCTACTTCATTTGTAATTTCGCGACTAACTAGAAGCAAAACATATTTTCTAAAATATAACAAAGTAACATAATTACATTAATCGTTGCAGTTTTATATAATATTTTAGATAATGGTGCGTAAAGTGCAACATTATTACGATTTAAATTAATAAAGTTTAAGAAAATTTCCATTTAGTATGTTTTGAATATTCTGCCACTATAATTAGCTAGTTTATGATATTAAAATAAAAAATGTAAAATATAATCAACTCATTCTTGTACTGTAAATTTCAAACAAAATAATAAAATTTAAAATTTAGCAATATATTTCAAATAACCAATTTTCTACTAAAAAAGAATCTTTTGAAGTATCAAATTGGAAAATATAATAATTACATAATATCTTTCACATTTTTCTCTTAGAGAATATTTTGTAAATTTACTGTTGAATACACGATCTTAATACTTCAACTATCGCAATTGGTTTAAATTCAGATTATTTAGTAATTATTACTACTAACGGAATAAATGAAGTAAGTCAGAAACATAAAATTATTACTTTAGTTTCGAAATTTAGAAAGAAAGTGCAGAAGTATCCCATAAGACATTATTTAAAGGAAATATTAAATATATATTTTTATTATTAATAAAATATTTTGAATTTACAAGGAAAATAAAAATGGCTGAGTTAAACTCATGGCATTGAGTACTAATTGTATATTTTAGTCTTATTGCAAAGAATAATGCACAATGAAAAATAAAGAAATCGACAATAAACCTGAATACTAAATTTGTAACAAATCTGATAATTCTGTATGAAATAACCATTTAGCTAAGTTAAGAGGGGATTAGTCCCCATTTCCCCCTTTATACTGAACCAATGAACCTCCCAAAACTAATCAGGTTAACGCTATATAACAATGAACTTATATACAAAATTTGAAGTAAATAGGTTAATTCTGCATGAAAAACCAATTTATCTAAAGTAAGGGGGGATTAGCCCTACGCCCCCCCCCTTTATACTTTACCAATAAAGCCCCAAAAATATTCAGGGAAGCACCTTATCAGAATGAACCTATACAGAAAATTTGGAGCAAATAGGATATGTCTATCATGAGTTATCTATCACTACATACTTACGTTAGATACGTACGTACAGAACCTGCGGGTACATTAGCTCTCAGGTTTTGATAGGTTGAATGCCTGCGAGTATTTGATAGCTAAATGTTGCTTAATAAAAATATTTAGTTTACTTTAATATTAAGAATATTTAATTATATAAAAAATATTTCTTATTTGATGAATATTCAGAATGTTTTCTCTATCTATGGTTCAATTAATTGAAAAATATTTATTTTATACTCTAATATAGTTAGAAAATCGAAACAGTTAAACGAAGTCAAAAATTAATAAGATTATTTCCCTTTTATTAATTTTTTGTAAATGGGTTGTATATTAAAATATATACTCTGTCTAAAGACATTTCTCATCTAAAATACTATAATACACACAAAGCTTCAATTAAACAATTTTAAATATTTTTCAGTTCCTTAATCATCAATATTTCATGAAACAAAACAATTATATAGAAAATATGTAATTTTCTGGGAAATTTTCTTTAACCATTTTTAAGATACGAATATCATTTGTAAACAATATTGTTTATTATAAATTTCACATATATTTCATAAATGATTAATTTTCTTGGTCGGATTGGAAATATTTTTGTTGTGAAGTATTATACAATAACAGGTCAGAATAATCAGTCGGTAAAAATTCACTATTGCACCAGGAATTCCAGAAATGATCCTAATCTCAATGCATTTTAATGGAAATTGAATTATATTCAATTTAATTGTTCTTGGAAAATGTTTTGCATAAGATTTTCTTTAAAAAAGAAACATTTTATGTGTATCATATAGAATTGAAAATAAAAATCTGCTATTTATTAAAACAACCGAAGGTAATGTACTAAGTTTTTTTTTTTTTTTTTTAATACTAAAATGCTTTTGAATATTGTAAGAGCAGAAATACTTAAAATTTTAAAAACGCATAGAGAAATTTTTAAATGTAATTTACATTAATAAAACTACGTGAAAAGACTTTTGAAAACACAGACAAAAGTGATGTATGGAAAAATTTAAATTTAAAAATAACCGGAAGACGTTTACGGATATATTTTTATTCAACAGTATTGAAATGTTAGATATAGTTTAGACAAAAGGAAATTCAATAGATAAAAAGAGTCTGGGTTTTACGCTTGCATTACTTTACGGTTAGTAATTGAGACAGAGGAATGCTGATTTTCTTCTTCTGGGGAGGGGATTTAAATAAAATCTGGAATTGGTATTTTTAAGTTGTTTGTTAATTCTCAGGATATACATTTTTGTTGTTACTCATTTGATAACGACATTTAAAAAAATTAATTTTCAATATATCTTTCAATATCTCTGATTCAATGTTCTTAATAATTTATAAATGTAATGTTTAAAAAATAATCCACATGTGCCATAATTTATTCGAAAAATAAGTTAAGTGAAGTTGGGTAATTTCTAGAATTTTAATCAACTCCTGCTTCTTAAGTATAGCACATTAAATTCTGTTACAGTAATTTTGTATGTGACGTCAGCTGCGTACTTTATTAATTATGTAGTGAGTTTAGACGTCCCTGTAAGTATGGTTATTATTACATTATTCTGTAACATACAGCAGTAGAAAGGTTAGGTTGTAATAAAAATATGTAACCCAATCCGGAATTCCTGTGACACAGAACAAAATAAAGATGAAAACAATTTTTTATCGAAATCTCTAATAGATTTTTTACATTTAATATATATGTTTCGATTGCTAACGAACAGTAAAAAGCATTTTTATATGAAAAATATCAATTATGTTATATTTTTGAAATTTATTAAATACGAAACTATCGTATTAACCGCAAGCCATGCAGACATAGATAAGAAAAAAAAGACTGCTTGAAAATTATTTTTAAAACCATAAAAATCAGTAAATTAAGGCATAGTTTTTAAGCAAATTGTATTTGAAAAAATAATTTTTATATTCCACGGTGTAAAAATTTAAATTGAGCAATTTAAAAAAAAAAAAAAAAAAAAAAAAAAAAAAAAAATCAGTAAAAGCAAAATTAATGATCAGATGTTGATATCGTCAATATGACGTGAGCGTTACGCACGAACATCTATTTTCTTTATAATATATATATATATATAATCAGATTTAAATGTATGATGCAGTAAATAAGCGCAGTTGTATTTAGCCATACAAAACATAATTTACCTATTGAAAACTATCGACTTGCAACTTTTTAAATAGAGTCAATGATGCGAAATGCATGAAATACACATCACTTTCTGAATGACCACACACATATGTTATACATTTATATTTAAATGTATTACATAATATCTCTAAACAGATAAGTTTTGCTTTTCCGTGCCCACTTTTCGGGCATAGTTTTTCGTGAAAGTTCTTAATTTGTCCAAGAATTCTAATAAATGGAAATTTCCATAAAAATAAATTTATACATGATTATACTTTATACGCTAATGTCAGATAGTTTTTCTATCTCCACAGATTTTGTTGATTTAGGATATTTGAAAAAAAAGTTCAAAATGCACTATAACCTAGATACTGTCTATGTCTAATGCATTTTGTAATAAAAAAAATTGTAAATGAGGCACTAATTTTGAGCCAATCTCGTGATAGAAGTCGTATGGTTAATAAAAATGAATTCCAGTCAATCTATCAGAAACGGATGTGGAGCAAAATGTAGCAGTTAAAGAATGACATTACTTTTAAAACGTGTAAAAATGAAATATAATGTACTTTTATTTCATTATACTGTGCTATTTTTAATTAAAGGAGAATAATGATCAAAATAATTAAATTATAAATCAAAGCAAACAGTATTCAAATATTCTTACGATTCTCTGGTAGAATTTAAAACATTGATCCGTGACTGTATTTCTAGATATCCATACAATAAGAAATACGAAGAATGAAAAAACATGTCATTCCGGTCTGCGTCGGGATGAGAAAGTAGATCCCCTATGCTTTGGCTTTAAGATTTTAGCTATGTTTACTGGAAAACACGAAGCTGAAATGCGTGAAACCTGACTGCAGAGTATTCATTCCCACTTCTCGCCAATATTGAGTCTGAATGAAAATTTCCGCAACATAGTCAGTTACAACCAACTTGGCTACATTTACGGAAAAAAAGTTTGTCGAAAATTTGGCGATATTTCGCCAAGTTCCACCAAGCTGTGCAAGAATTTTACGCTGGAGAAAGTGAATGTATAATTTTAACCATATAACAGTTACTAGAATTTACCAGAAACCATGTTCACTAAAACTCATAAACTAAACCCGTTTATGAAGGAATCTTCCTGCCTTGAAGCAAAATGTCAACCGTTTCAAATAAAAAAAAATCATCACGAAATTTCAAACTGCCATATCTAAGTTATTTTTTTTAAGACTGAAGCGAAACAAAAAAAAATCTCCGGAATCTTTTTTTCAAGGTTAAACACTTAACGGAAAATAGTTTTAGTATTTCTATTTTTTATACATCTTTTTGAAGTTGAGATCTTTAAGTGACCGCCATTTTGAAACAAAATAGAGTATAAAGCTCATCAACGAACATATTCGAGACATTGCTATGTCCTAGGCACATGCTTAGTGACATCCAAATCGGTACGTAAATATGAGTGCTGTCGCATGACAAAATTAAGATATATAGGTATATATAGAGATTGATTTATAGATATATATAATTCAACAGTTGGTCGAAGTGTGTTGACTCGAAGAGGTCATGACTGCTGAACACATAGCGAAATTTCCTGGAATTGCTTCACTCGGAATGGCTGCAATAAGTAGCTTCTTACTTTTTGCAATAAATGCTGCCTAAAAATGTTATATTGTTTCGGGTAAAATTCATTTTTTGTAAAATATTACTTTGTATGTATACAGGAAGCAAAGAACACAATTGAGAATATGCATAATCCACACAAACATTTCATTAATCTGTTATATATACATATATATGTAGATAGAGATTCGAATTCACTTACTACATGCATTTTTTTAATAAATCATATAACTTTTTAGAACTTTACAAACTAACAGTGTTTACTACAGCATACGCATATCTTTGTGGGTAGTGTCTTTGCAATATTGTTTTAATCATGTGAAACATGCAAATATTTATACATCATTAGTTAAAAATATTAGTAGAATTTAAGAAATAACTATTTATTCATAATTACGTAAGACTAACGAATACACGTTTCTTTTGGATTATACATATACACTGAGTGGTCAAATTATTATGACCACCCGTTCATTACAATCTTGGACTATCTTTTGCCTTTAATACTGCATGGATTCTTTTTGTCATGGACTCTATGAGATGTTAGTAGCTGGTATGAAGGATTTGAGACCATATCCGATGAACTGCACTTTCCAATTCTTTAAAATTTGATAGTACTAGATCCAGCTGCGTGATGCCTTGTTCGATCTCAATCCACAGATTCTCAATTAAATTGAGATCTAAAGATTTAGCCGCCCAAATAAGCAAGGTAAAGTCTCTTTCATGCTCTTCGAACCATCTGCGGACAATGAGGTATGACGGGGACAGAGGACCTTTATGAAAGGAAGCATTGTCCTGCTTGAAGTATCCAATCCCAGCAGGTTACACCATTAACATAACAGGATGTACTTGATCTGCGATAACACTTAAATAGCCTTAGGCATTCAGACGTTGTTCCACAGGAATCAAAGGACACTTACAATGCCAAGAAAACTTCCCTAAAATCATAATATTGCCTCCATCAGTTTGAAGTGTTGTGGCAATGCAGTTGGGGACTATACTTGTGTGCTATTTTCGCCATACTCGCACCATTGGATCTGCATGATGTAACTGTAAACGCGATTCATCGGACCATATGGCCCTTCTCTAATCCTCTACTGTCCAATCCTTGTGCTCCTTTCCGAACTGGAGACGTCTGCTCTTATTCAAGGCAGACAATAGGAGCTGTCGAACTGGTCATGGGGTTTCATAGCCCTAAACCGTGTAATGTGCGGCGAAGAGTTCGTTCAGAGACCTTCGCAGTTGCTCCTTGATTACGATTCCCCGCAATTGGACGTACTCTTGCTCTTCTGTTGGACTAGACAACACTGGCAAGTCTACATTCAGATCGAGTATTCATTAGTCTTTGACGACCACAAGCCAGACGTTTAGACCCGGTTTTCTGTTTGGTAGTCCACTCTTTGTAATCATTAATAACTGCTGCTCTCGAACACTTCACAAGTGCAGACGTTTTTATAATAGTGGCTCCGACGAGTCGAGCGCCTACAATCATTTCGCGTTCAAATTCGGTTAAATCACATTTTTTGCCCATTTCTTCGCAAGCAACACAGTGCAATTGATGTTTCACTTGTGCTGCATTCCCTTCTTATAGCTATCTCGCCTTCTAGTGGCAACAACGTTGAGTTATTGCCTTCTGCCTATAAGTGTCAAGTGGTTACAATAATTTGGGCACTCAATGTATACAATAGTGAAGCTGTTATTTAAAACAGTTTTTGTACTATGAAATTTTACTCATATTTAACGAAATGTTTTGAAAATGTGATGACAAATTTGGAGATGTTTGTCTTTCTATATGCAAATAAAATAATCGATGCATTTAAATTAGTCAAAATACAGAACATGAACAAATACATAACTCATTCTTAAGTTTAAAAAAAGTTGTAATAAAGTAGGGAATTTAGGAATGTAAACCCAGATAGGATATCTGTAAAAAATTACTTCGGATAGCTGCATGGAATTGGCAAAATTTTCGATTTTATTTATTTAAACAATATTGATATTAATTATTAAACAATTTTAATAATGCATTTTCATGCTCTTTGTATTGAAATAGTTTTTTTTATGATTCGGTGGTTACAAAAAAGAAGAATTATTTTGAAGAAAAACAGGTTTAAGAAAACCTGTCAAAACCTGTTTTTGGGAAACCTTAATAAAATTGTATTTTAAATCAAATATAACATTTTTAAAAACATCAAATCTGCATATGATATTTTCAGAATAATATGTTAATGGAGATTTACCATTTGCAAGATAACTAATGCAATCATTTTTTTGTTGTTGTTGTTTGTTTCAATATATTTTTTAAAGGTCATCAAATTGAAATACAATATTTTTTTTAAATAAGTAACTTTAAAAAATAGCTTTAATTTAAAGTGTCTTATTTTTGAAAATGAAAATTTATATAAAAATCTAGGCTTACGGATTATCTTTTCCTGCCTTTATTCCACTTTGATTCATGGACAATAATGCGACATGAAAAAAGAAAAGCAAGTTAAATATTGTTTCTTTGAATAGAATAGGTTAAAGTAATTTATGAAATGAATGTTCTATTATGTTATTTTAATGTTTGTTATTATTTTTTTTTAAGTGAAAAAAAATCAAATTGAAGCACCAGTATGAGATTACGATACATACCTTGATAGTTAGTTATAGTATGAATGTTACATGTGTCGAAATATGTGTACTTATTGAAAATAGGAAGAACATTCTCTAACATTAAAACCTTAATAGTGCACTATTTACAGAGCAAAATTTACACAAAACGTACAAATATAAATTTTTAATTAAATTTGTAATAAAAACATATCTTATTAATTCGAAAAATATGTCCAAAAAAGGAACAAAATTACTTTCCATATCGAATATATTTTACAACGATCGTCAGAATAATTGCTTTTTACAAGTTAGTTAGCTACGATCCAAGCACTAAATGTCCAAAAATCACTACTCTCAGCATGTCAGTTTGCGGTTTATTGCTAATCATTTATAAACTCTTTGAAGACTTGCCCTCATAGACTTATGTATTGCTAACATCTAGTGGCGTTTTTACGTAATAGTAATTAGGGAACAAATATTTTCCATAAACGAAAATAGTGGAAAACAATGTGTAGTATAAATCTAGATATTTAAAAATTAAATTATATATATATGCTTAATATGCATTCTATAATATCTCTTTAATCAATATTTAAACAATAAGTGTGCTGTAAATATAACTATTTCACATCAGAAATAGCAGCATAATCATAATTTTACAGTTTTAAATTATTCATTTAAATTAATGTACATTAACTTCATAATTTCACGCGTTCACTTTATGTCGTTTATAGAACATATTCACAAAAGAATAATTTGTAAATATCTATTTCAAGTTAAAATAAATTAAAAAAATGAAATATTTTATCTTTAAGTTGTTTTGAATAATACATTCATTTTTCTAAAAAGTTCTAAATTTGTTTTGAATCACTAACCCACTTACTACAAATTATATTAAATTATATTGTATGTAGAAATAAATATGCATGCCTCAACACGTTATTTAGTAAACACAGTCGCAATTTTACGAATAGTTATTTTATTCCTTTCGTATTGTATTAAAATGAAAGGAATAAAACTAACATGGTTTCAGTATTTGAAGATGATTTCTATTTAGTGAGAAAAGTAATCACCAATAAAATTATTTAAAAAAAGAAAGACATTTAAAATTATCTGATAACTACTTTGAGCAAAACTATGAGTGAAATGGACATTGTAGTCGAGAGAGTGATATGATAAATATTTGCTTTAATTCATAACAGAAATATTAAAAAAAGAAAAATGTATATATCTTCTTTGAGAAAAACATTTGTTAAATATGTTAAAACAAAACGTTTGGCAACAAGAACATGTCTAAACTTTCATTAACTAATGAAACAATTTATTTAATTACAAAATAATATACTTTTAAATATGTTAATTGATATTACTATAATTATAGTTAATAATTATGTAGTCAAAATTAATGTATAAGCAATTTATATATATTCAATTCGTACATTTACCATAAGATCAACATACAACGTACATTGACCATAGGGTCAAACAGTATGGTAAAAAATGACGTGTTTGGATGATTCAAAATATAATTATTACAATCTAATGTTTCATAACTCAGCCAGTACTGCTCGAAAGAAATGCAGAAAATTGAAGCAGATTCATCTTTTTCTGAATATAATGAATAACTCAAATGAATTGTAGAAAAATAAATATTTAGCTCATTTAAAATTTTAAATACAAGTATATAGCAGAAACTGATGTTTTAGCAGTAATCTCTTGAAAAATAAGGAAATTCTATCTTCCTTAACAACATTGTATTAAAAATTTATAATCTAAAGTATATCCTAAGCCATCAATTAAGAAAATTGTTTAAAACAGTTAATATTGAAATATTTAAAATGATGTTTGGAGCAAAGAGAGAGTTTAAGATTGGCACGATTCAATTATTTTGATAAATCGATATAACGATAGGCTAGTAGACTTGTTTGATGCGCCTGGAAATGGCTGTTCTTTATAAATTCGAATAATAAAAAAATATATTATGCCAATGTGTATTTAAATGACACATTGTTTCAAGAGTTTATCAGTTACAGTCAGCGATAAGTTCAAAGTTACAATTAAATTTGCGGTTTCGATAGCAAAACGAAGATATTTAAATTAGTCAAACTTTTTCTCGAAAAACACCCACTTTGAAGCATTTGACTATACATATAAAGGTTAGCTTGAATTCAAATATATTTAATGCATTATATCTAGTTAAAATTTTATGTTTTATATATTTTTCAATTAATAAGGAGAGCGTATTCTAGTCAACATGTTCTTCAAACTTTCATCCAGTTTTTCAACTTGGAATTCGCATACTGCGCATGAATAATTCATGAATCTGTTTCTGAGTAAGCGTTTGAGAAGAGTTGGGTTGGGTTGGGTTGATTATTGACCGCCAATTATCTACACTAGGGATATAGGCCCGGGGGGAGTGCCCTTCTTGGGGGTCTTTCTAAGGGAACCTAACCCGTATTTACGCATGGATAAATCCACGGCTCGAATAAAACCACGAAAACTCCGAACGATTAGTCCGACGGGCGCGATTGGGATTGAACCCAGCACCTCCCGTCTACCAGCTTCTAGAGCAGAACCTCTCAGCCACTGGTGGGGCGCGTTTGAGAAGAGATATATTAAGTCGTTCACAGTAAGTAAGAGACATTCTTGAAACAACTTAATAAGAAATTAACCATGTATCAATTTCTACATGCTTTTTTTTCAATATATTTTACTTATCACTAACTGACGAATATGTCATGTAGAAAAAAAACGGTATAATAATTTCCCTAATATTTTTTTTTTATGAAACTTTAAAGTATATTAACTGGAACATGAAATGCAGTAAAATTGGAGATTTTGAATATTTCCAGCAAATGGTCAGGTTAAAATTGATGGAATGTTAAAATTTATAGAAAGTTTTAATGCAAAATATAATACAAATTAGCAGAAGCATTTACACGCATGTTTAATAGGATATTTAGACTTTCCTACTCTTTTAAATATGAGACATATACAGTGCCTGATTTACGGCAGGGCATTCGGGGCACGGGCCCAGGGCCCCCGATTTTCAGGGGCCCCCAAATGTTACTGAAGATTTTTCAATTATTGTCCAAAACAGTTTTAACTGTCAGTAATCAAACTTAAAATGGGAAAATCTGTTTGTCAAAGATTGTCTATGATTTGTCAAAGTAACTTAATTTTTGCTGATTGTCTTTTAACAATTTATGTGCAGGAATGTACAGAACTCCATTTTTGAGATCGCCATATTATTTCATTTTATTTATTATACCTGTAAGGCCGTCATGGTTATAACATGGAGAAAGCCATGTGATTCTGCTAGTTACTTGTATAAATTTAGCTTTTTTTTTTTCTTTTCTTTTTTTTCAGTCAAAGCTTGTATTTGAAAGAAAAAGTTATTTGATTAATAGGATATGCTAATATTTTATATAATTATAGTTAGGTTTGGTACTACGGTAAATTTATTATTAGTTGTTGCATATTTTATCATTTCAGGTATATGGACTTGCATAGACAAAGGTAATCAGCACCACACAGTTTATTATAAAATTCAATTAAAAATTCATAATTATCAAATAATTATTTAAAAGTAAATTAATGATTATCAAATTTAATTTTTTAATTGATATTTTAAAGAAATTATTAAAATCAATTGTGGTTATCTTAATAAGTACTGCTTTCGATATTATATATTTTTTTTCAAAGCCTCTCGGTGCAAGGGGGCCCCCATAAGCATCTGTGCCCTGGGCCCCCAAATTTGTAAATCGGTCCCTGGACATATATACATTTATTACTTATTCAGAAATACTTGATCTCTATTTTTTTAGACTTAAACACATGCATATTTTCCAAGAATTGGTTCATTGTATCGAAGATGAAACTTGCATAACTTAATCGTGTTTGCTAAAATTATAAATACACTTAGAAAAATTGTGTCCAATTAAAACCCGCTAAGATGAAAAATATTACATAATTTAAATAAAGGAACAAATCATAAAAGTTCAAAAGATTGAAATTATTTTTAAACGTAAGAAAAAATAATTTAATGAATGTAAAATTGTAGAAAACATGATCGATATTTTCGTGTACAAGTATACAAAATACAAAATGTCAAATTTTCTTTAAAATGTATATAGCCATTTTTGCAAATTCATGCATGCAACTGTGACATGATATTCTAGAAGAAGGGAATGGTGTCATATATGTAGTTCTACAGAAAACGGCTTAGTGAATATATTTTTAGAATAATGCAAATGAGTTAAATGTTGATGGGACGGATTTTTTTAAACCATTTTTTTTAAATAAAGGCACTTGGCATGTTAATTTTTATTAAACATGCAAATTTCAATTAAATCTACAATAATAGATATGCAAATTGCCAATCTGTAAATAGCATCCAGCGAAAGAATGAAACCCATTCCCCAGGACTGTCACGTAATCAAGATAGGCTGGTTTTCCCTAATTATCGAAATGGCATATGATGAAATTAGGCTTCAAGTAGTTGTTCTCGCTGAAGTGCCGCGACCTGTTTTCTTCGTTGGGTGCGCAAACAACAAAGGTGTTGGAAATCAAAAATACATTAAGGAAGTTTTTCAAGAACTTTATTAAGATAAATTTTAATAAGAAATTTTTAAAGAAATTTTTGCATATGCTATGATAAATGAGAATATCTAGCGCATCATCGATATTTTCTCCAAATCAACTTTTCTATTAACTTAAAAAATATCACCATTATACGTGAATTAAAATTAAATGAATGTATATATCAGTTTTAAAACAATGGATGTTTAAGTTTAAAGTTCCAAACGTAATGTAATGAAATTTAATGATTTTTAAAAAGGAAGTTAAAATGTAAAGTTTTAACGTTTATTCATTAACACAAATTTAAATTTGTTTAATTTGTAATGCTGGAAAGTAATTTTGTGGCAATTTGGATCATAAATGAGAGATAAATAAAAAAAATTAAATTATATATTTTCGAAAAAAAAAAATATTTTTTCGCAAGTACTTGCGAACTAGCATAACGTAAAACCTATAGTTACACAAATGTTTTGATGCATTGTACATTGGAAGAATTTTTGGTAGATGCATTGGAAAAACTTTTATACATAGTCCAGTTTACACATTATAATGTGTATTAGTGGTAGCTAAAGACCAATTTGTTATTTATAGTAAATATCGTTTTTTTTAAATATATTACACCCAGAAAAAGGAATTGATTAAAACTACAAAACATGTTTTGTTGAGTACATTTTGGTTGTTTTAGCAAAATTCAAGTAAAAATGAACCATTTTACTTGAATTAAGAAAACATTTTTTGCTGACGATACAAAAATGTTTTTTGGAATTGCATTAAAAAAAAAAAAAAAAAAAAAAAAAAAAAATGTTGATTCAAACAAAATTTTCATTGACCTATATTTAAACAAAAAGTTTTGTTGGGTCAACCAAATTTTTGTTGATTTAACAAAACTTTTTTCTGGGTGTATTTAATGAAAAATTAGCAATGTGTTTAACAAATATATTTTTAACTTTATATTTTGCGACTACTTTTACTTTATTACTTTATTTTATATTTCGTTACTATTTTCTTTTTCTACAATCCATGACACAGCATGTAAACATTAATAAAATACATAGTGTAATTGGCATAGTGTAAGGTGCGACCCTTCGCCGTAAAAAACTTCATTCTAAAAATAGCTCTGCCAGAAAAAGGTTTGGAAACACTGCATTAAAATGATCAAATGCTAAATTATAGAAGAATGAAAATTATTGCAGAATCACGCAATCTGTGTCTTTGCTAAATTTATTCTTTTTAAAATTAACTTTACTTTGAACATGGAATAACTTTCGGCACATTATTTCCAAATGTATTAAAAATTTGCTTTCTACTTTATGAAATAATTTTGAATTTTTGAATGAAAATTTTATTCTAGGCACGTTTTAGAAGTTCTGGATCACAACATTACTCATGCATAATTGATAATATTGCTATGGGTCGAGTCACGCAACTATATTACTGAGAATAAATATGTCATATCTTTATTTTATAACAGAAATGGATAAAATAACCTATTACAAATTTAAATATGTGTCCATTTAATCACGTTTATGTTTCATTTCAACACATTTCCTTTACCTCTAAAGATTGATTACACTGGTTTAGAATGATAAAATAAAAGATAATTTTATCTGTCGTTAATGTAATGTTTAGTACAAAGTTTAAATGTCAGAATAAATATGGAGTACTACGAAGTTGCGTACTACCAATTTACATAAATTTAAAAAACATTTTTCCTTTAAAAACAAAAAATTGAATACTGATAAAAATTTAATATGCACTCACTTGCGTAGCAACCCGGTGATTTCCAATTTCACTGGATAAAATCTATAATTTTTTAGGAAAATACATTTAATCTATATTTGGGAAAGATTTATAGTATTAATTTTATTATTAATTTTATTATTACAGGCTTTTCGTTACAATTTAAATTAACTGAATATTAAAAAAGTTAGATGGTCTAAGTGGGTGATTTACATATTTGATGTATATATAGTATATATAGAATATATATGCTATAGGATATATATAGGTTATATATAGTATAATAGAGACATATGGGCAATAAAATTTGATTGGTCAAAGATATTTGGAACTAAAAAGTGCCGAAATTACTTACATCAGCAATGTAATATTTATTTACAGACGATTTTCAAATTTGAGGAATTTTTGGGTTTGAAAAAAAAAACATTAATTTAATCATTGTTTGTGATTAATATTAGTTTTTACACATGTCTAGTACATGTTTATATGGTCAGCATCAACGTTTTGTCAAACTTTTGTCCTGTAGGGAATTTATAAATTACTATAAAACAAAAAATTCAGGTCTGTTTCCGGATATTTTAACATGAAATAATAATTATTTGAAGTAGTCTTATTATTTAAATCTGTCAGGTTTGTGACTTTTAATGGGTAACAGTCATGACAAATTATTATTTTTTTTTATTATTTTTTTTTGCTGTCATGTGTAAAATTTTTATGCTGAGGTTAAAATAGCTTAAATATATTAACTTCAGTAGCAGACAGTAACAGACCTGACTTTTCTCTTGGACAAATCAAAACAACTAATATACGCTAAAAAATAAAATAAATTTTAAAGATATTATAGATGTATTACATTGTATTATGTATTTTTAAATACATAGATACACTATCACTGTGACTTTTGGTGTGGGTGTTAAGCAGATAATAATGCGTCACTTATATTAAAATCATTAAAATTACAGACATTACATTACAATTACACAAACATTAAAAACATATTAAAATTGAACGTTTAGGATTTACATGAAAATTCCTCATCAACAAACATTTTTCTTAACGTAAGTCACAGTTCAAAAATATCAACACATAGAAAATGCAGCGTATCAAAATGTCGAAGCCAAAGTTACAGTTATAATAACACAGAGTATTCATTCGGGATCGCACCTTCTTCATTAAGAGGTAAATCTGTAATTTTCGTATACCATGATGATCATCTTGGTTATCTTGTCAAAAATCAAAAATTGTTTTACACAGTTTAATTTTTCAGAACTATGACCTGTCCTGGTTCTGTAAACTTAACTGATAGTTTTTGTTACTGGTACTTTTTTGGCGAATCTATTCCCAGAAAACCTAAGAGAAATGTACCGCATTTCACTAAAGAAGGTTACCTTGCTCCAATTAGGATTGTAAATTCAGAATCCGGATAAATCATAGGCTCAGTTCGAAGATTGTTGTATTGCGTAGGGATTTAAAGTTTTTGTGTAATGATTAAATATAGCATTAAGTCTTGACATCACAATTGCATACAAAAAGCAAAAAACAGCACAGAATAATTACTTTTGGTCATTTATTGTTAATAGTTATAATACTAAAGTCAAGATACCTATTTTCTATTCAAATCTTTCATCATATTTAAGACCTGTTCTATGTGGTCCACAATATCGTGTCCCTCTTTCACGAGAAATATTTAAAGATATAATTCATTTAGAACTAATAGTGATGATGATATATTTTTATGTATAATATAGACAACGAGACTCTTTAACTATTCAACCTATATGAACTTTCCTCTTTAATACGAGACTTAAGATTATTTATGGAATCCTGTGAAATTTAAGGTAATTGAAGAATAAGAATTATTAGCTCTTAAAACTTCCACTACTGCATATATAGACCAAGTTTACTTCTTATTTTCCAAGAACCGTGACCTAATTTACATGAAGGACATTAATGGATTAATACAGACGTTTGATTTTGAATATAAATTAATGAATGAAGAATTTTAAACGTTTCTCTATAAACATGCTTTAAAGTAGTTCTTTTAGATAACGGGAGTAGCTATGAATTTGAGTATTTCGGCAATTCTACATAGCTCGAAAAAAGTTCTAGGAATCTGCAATCAAACCTTACACTATTTTTTTCCATTTTTTTTTTCTTTACAAATTCATTATCTGAATAGTTATTTACCCTTTAAACGGGGGGCTTGGACAGCATTCTGTTCAAGTTTGCATGTATTCTCGGACGGATGCTGTCCGAGCCCCCGTGTAACGGTTGATTCCTATTTTTCAACTAACTTGTTTTTCCTACTGTTGCCATATTTTATAATGCGACATATTTATATTTACAATAAACTTTTAATGGAAAAATACATTTACACATTGATTTTAAGAAAAGAAAGAAAAGTTTAAGTAATTTAATCTATTTCGTGCGAAAAGGATTTAATGGTGACAATTACGTCGTATTTAAAATGCTATAATTTAAACTTCATATTTAAAACGATATATTTGATATGTCATATTTAAAAGCATTTCCTTATAGCGTTTCCAAACACTGTATTTTTAATTAAAATGTATATTGCCATGTAAATTTTGAACAAGAAAATTTTTTAAAGTGATTAAATTAATACGTACGGGAAGCGGTAAATGGTAATAATTACGTCATAATTAATATAGTACATTTAAAATGTCATATTTAAAACGCTTTGTCATATTTAAAACAATTGTCATATTTTAAACGAGTTAAAACGATTATAGCATCTAAAGGAAAACGTTTTTTCTAAACCTGGGAGACAATGCTTTTTTTTTTCTTTAACCATTTTACACAAGCTGATTTTCAAATGTGTAATTGAATCCTTTTGAACCAATCACGAAAACAGCTGCCAGCTCTTTCGAAAACGATGGATGCGGCACATTGGACTGGGCACCGAAAAACGGGGGAGGGGGGCATAGGACGGGGGTTGTCGAACGTAGCACATATGGGACAGATTATCCTACCATTCGATTAAAACAAGTACTTTGCCAGTATGACCCGATCGATCATTTTATAATTTTATGTATAATCTAAAACATATATATTATGCCATTTTTTTCACTAAATATCTCGCTTCGATTTGTCCGATAAACACAATTTTAAACATAATACTCGTAATTGCTATCCAATATATTATTTCTGTTGTTAACACCCTTTTTCTAAGCATATATAAAACGCAGAACGATAAATGAATTACCATATGAAAGGATTTTGAACAGCTTCTGACATATTACACTCACATTTCGTTAAAATATGTTTTTCGAATAAAAATTGCAGATAAATAAAAATTAAATCAGTGTTGTTTTCATAAATGAAGTGAAAGGTTTTTATCAAATCAGTGTCACTACAAAAATAAAATACCGTATTATACCGTGCTCTACAAATGATTACATAAAAAATAAATAGTTCAAGAAAGATAAAGTGGGAAATTGTTGATGCAGGGTTTTATTTTATATTTATGATTAAAAGCAAATTTGAAATTCAAATGCTAAATTTATTTTTCTTCATTCCATTTTTTCCCGAAACCGATGATGTCATCTTCTAATGCCGTTAAAATACGATTGATAATTTCTTTTTGCCTTTCTATCTACCATCAGTTTTTAGTGTAACTTTGATGGAATAAATTCTGGTTTGACTAATGTTGTTTTCAGATATTGTTAGTCCTTAATTTTATATAGAAAATTAAATGTACATCTAAAACACATTAAAAAGCAGTGCGATATCTTTGCGCCGGTCCACTGGTTTTAGTATGACGCTATTTTCCATCCAGTTAATGAAAAAGCTGTATAATTTAAAACAAACAAATCTTGTGTTTTTTTCCACTGTAAGTTCAAATAAACAACATTATACAAATTAAAATAAAATAAAATAAAATAGTGGTTGTCACATTATAATTTCGTTATTTATGTAAAACAGAAAAAAAATAAGAAAAATATAAAGATTTAGAATAAAAGATTTTTTTTCACAATTTGAAAGGCTCTTACTGATATTTTTCTTAGAATGAATAAGAACGATACATCATTTATAATGTTATATATTTCGTGTACTAATTAAAAATTAAATTTAAAGAAAACATTTTTTATTAATAAAAATATTTTTAATCAGGCAAACCTTCTTTAATAAAGGTGTTGTTTCAGAAGATAAATTTAATACCATTTCCTTAGAATAATAATTTTTGTCGAAGAGGATTTTTACACATTTTTTCTCCTATGTTAATGAAATATATTTTTATGTTACATAATAAATATAAAATGTAATTGAAAAGTGGGAAATGAAATTAGTGGTTCTTTAAAGAGAAATGTTTAAATGTTGTACACGTTTATTAAATTTTCTTAATAATATGTATACGCGAAAAACTCCAGACCTATTTAAAACTGATATCCTTTTAATCTATTTGGGGGCTCTGCCTCCTCAGAGCGCCCTTCGCTAAACCCCGTCCATAGCCCGCAGGCTCTAAAAACACGCCATTTTGCTGTTTTAAAAAATAATGCCCAATTACGGATGATTGAATGTTATTCTCACAACCAATGGCGATCTTCTGTAATCGAGTTGCCATTAATTTTCTTTGAGTTGGTAATTTTTCGATTCCCAAGGTCGAATCCACAGGTGTTGCGACGATGGATGTTTTCAGGGTTGGTGAAGTAAGAGCTATCAATCTAGTGACATAATTATAGCGCCTAAATTAATGAACGCATGAAGAATACAATTATACCCAAACGAATTTTAAACTCGTAAATATTTGTTAATTGTTGACATGATAACAAGTGTAAAATTTGCCTCTTGATATTAAAAAAGTCTCATTTAAATTTTATTCACTGTTGAAAATTTTTCAGCTTTTGCTAATTGTTTAAGAAGTTAAACAATGCTACTTACCCATCTCTCTTTCAATACACTGTAATGAAAGAATAAGGTCAAAGAAGTGATGAAAATTTTTTTTAAGTGATACTACAATTTCAAGTTTTCTGAAGCATCTGATAGCAAACACGAAGCGTTATCTATACTAATAAAAGGAAATTTCGCTCTGTGTGTGCGTCTGCAAGTCTGTCTGTCTGCAATGGCCAGCGAAATCCAGCGCACCTGGAAATCTGAAAAATTAAATGCGGATAGTGCAAGGCCTCTCCAGATGCACCTGAATTTCGGAATTTTGATATTTTGAAAAATACCCGAAATATTCCTTAATCATCGCATCGAAAATGTCATCTTTTTTATCAAAATGGCGAAAGAAAAGATCACCTGTTCTCGATTTCCAAGCGAAAATGAACAAATTTGAAATTTATTTACTAATTAGTGAATTTTAAGAAAACTAATTAAGATATTGATTTGAAACTTTCTGAGCATATGTAGAAAAATTTTCTGCATCCACCATTCCATTTTTTTGTAAAATTCGGTCGATAATTTTTCTTAATTTTTACAAAACTCTGGCGGCGTCAGTCCAAAAAATTTGAAAGAATACCAGTCACGGATCCGCTTTCATTAAAAACTGAACTACAAAGATATCTGTTTCTCTGGTCGATCCTTCTATTTACTTTGCGAAAATGAAAGGAAATAATTGCCAATTTTTACTAACGAACAAAAATTAAGATAACTAATTATGGTATAGATTTGAATTTGAGGATGGGAAGGGGAGCCATCTGGCGGTTATTTTGGCATAGTGTTTTCGTTATGTTCTAATTATCAGAAAAATAAAATTCTTTTTTTAATGATCGTGTTAATGTAGGGGAAGGGGTTCTCCTCGATAAATTATTCGTTATAATTGCGGGTATGGAGAGGGGGGGTTAACGCCTTTTTATTTAATATAGCCTTTAATGTACTGCACTGCGCGCCCCCTGGTGGCGGGTTTTTCATTAATTGAGAACTCTTATTAATGAAAACAATTGTATTGCTCTGATTTACACAAAACAAATTCTATTTAAGAAATTTAACATTTTTAGCTTCACCCGTAGCGTTTTATAAATGTTATAAATAGACAATACCAGGAATTTCAAATAACGATTTTCGTAAAATTAAAATTTATGAAATACTTTTGTGTACTTTATTGTGTACTTTTATTAGGAAAATAAAAGTACACAACCCGTATTTACTTGATGCATACCAACAATCAAAGTGTTGTTGAACGCTCGACCAAGCGACACCTGGTAGGTAATCCTACAACATTTTTTGCTCTTACTGTGCATTCTTATCTCGGATTATACGGGCCCGATTACAACGGGTTTTGGATGATTCGTCTTTGTTTTCGATCGCGTTACATATTTTAGTTCCACCTTCCACAGCCAGCGGCGCAATGTTTTCTCGAGTTCTATCAGTTCGATTTCAACGGGAATTGGTTCATTCAACTCCCTTCATACAACGGGTACACGGTTCAGATGTTCGTATAGAACGAATTGCGTCCCCTGGTGGAGGAAGGTGGAACACAAAGATTCTGCAGCTCATGCGCAGCACGCCTACTATACGCCGCAGGGGAACGCCTGGCACATGTTCGTTTAGATCAGAAGGTGGAAATAAAGAATTTTCCGTCGCATGCGCGGAAGTTTTAAATAACTAATTTCATACAAAATCGGGTAAAAGATATAAAATCATACCAACTTTAGATTTATTTAATGTTATTAGCACTGGCGGGTCAGCTAGTATGGATATAAAATATTTCATACGAGGAGATTAAAAAATATTATGATGAGTACAATGTAATTTAACAACCTTTATTGACCTTTCACTAAAATTAAAATGTCAAATTTTAAAACCTCCGAGTTCCGAATAGTTAAGGTCAGAAATTGATTGTTTTATAAAACTTACTAACAGTATAGCTGAGAATTAAAAGTCAAGAATAATTTATGTGCAAAGCACATTTGTATTGTGTTCAGAATAGAAAAAATATATAATTTTATTTAATTAAAGTATTCATGTATACTAAGAGTATCTATTATTGAATATTATTTTTCATTGTGTAATATTTATACATGAAATTTATAGTTTTCATTTATAATATTAAAACAATTTTAAATTTAATACTTGCTTTAATGACTTTTTTTTAATGTATTAATTTACAAAGTGTGCAATTTGAATAAACTATGTCACGTTTTTCCCCGATATAAGCTCTAGTAAAGAACGTTATGAAGTTAAATATTTTATCATACATGAACTATTGATTACCCTTTTATCACGTTTTATTTATCTAGAACAGAAAAAGGGAATAAATATATCCAAAACACTTTTTTTTAATTTAAAAGGCTATTAGTTATATTTTGTCTTGAAATAATTATGAATAAGACATATTTTTTTTAATTGAAATACATGTTTCTTCCTTTAATTAAAAACTAAAACACTACATTTTTTAATGAATATTTTTTTTTTTACTTAGCAAGCATTTTTTAATAAAGATATTATTTCATCAGATAAAAAAAAATGCTATTTTCTTAAGAGATTTTTTTTTTGTGAATGGGATTTTTTACATATTTTCCTCTCTAATATTACAGTAATAAATTTTCATATAACATAATAAAAATGAAATGGAAGTGACAGGTGTGGATCTGAATTTTTTAAATGTTATACACATCCTAAGAAAATGTTTATACGAAAAAAGCTATTTATAAATTAAATTTGATATCATTTTTATGAATTCGCATAATAATTAAGATCTTCGATTTAATGGATATCTTTTAAGATTAATATATCATTAATATAACCTTGAATACAATATTAGAACATTAATATAACGTTATATCAACAATTAGTATAAACGTAAACTTATTTTTATTATTAAAAATACCTTTTGTTAGTTTAATAAATAAAAGATGATATTCTAAACAATAGTAATTTTTTAAAAAAGTGATAATGTAATATTCTTGCATATTCGAAAAACAATAAAATATTTTGCTGTATTAACCTCATTTTTTATGTATGGTTTTATAATGTTAACAAAATGTTATTCATGAGCCCGTGCAACTCTGATGTGTTATTTTTCAAAAATAAAAAAATAAGATATACATGCTTGTGAAGAAGAATACATTTACTTGTCATAATAAGAGTATTACTTTGGTATATGCGCATTATTCCAACAATTATAATTTCCACAAAACGATAATCGTGATTTAATGTTGTTCATTTAAATGTTATTTTAAATGAAACACAGTAAAATATACATGCTTTTGGTGAAAAATAACTTTAATCCCCATAAATGTTTTTTTAAAATTAATATTTAAACAACCAATTGATAATTTTGAATTAATGCACTAGTGTTGTAATATGTATTGGCATTTTGGTGTGTAATTAATTTTACCCACATAAATGGGAATTTTAAATAAATAGTGCTTTGTTTTTAAGAATAAAAATATAATTTGACTATAGTAATAGCATTTTTCAGTAGATATTATTTCATTATCCTCACAAAAATATTCGCTACAAAACACTATTCGTGAAACTCCCGTTGAAATGTTAAAAGAAAAAGAAAAAAATTAATATACTTCCTTGAAATATATTCTTATATTCATTAAAATATACTTCCTTATACAAATTTTTAAAAAATAGTAACTCTTCGCAATAAAAAACTTTTTTCCCCATTTTGTATTTTTTTTTTCAAATCTTCACCAACATAGTCTCCACTAAACGATATTCATAACATATTTTTTTCCTGTCGAAATTATTTTTAATAAAATCTTCATTGTTATTATATAAGTATAAAAATTTCAGTTTGTATATAATTATTTATTTTGTTTTTTTTAAAGAAAAGTGAAGCATAAGATGTTTTTATTAAAATAGCATAATTTTTAAAACATCTGTAAAACACTAAATACGGAAAAATAATTTTTATAAATGTTCAGAAATATTCTAATACCTTCATTAACACTTTCCAATATTTCAGAAACTAATTTATGATTTCGTTTTGTTTTCTCAGTTTCTGCTGCTGTACCAGTATTGAGCAATGCCTGAATAAAATCTTTCAATAACACAAATTGCATTCAGAATTTCCAAGTAAAGATAATTGAAATAACTATACAAATTTTATACAATTTTCCATTACATAATATCACCATAAATTATTTTTTGTGATTCTTAAACGTATTTCACTGCATTAAATATATAAAACAATATGTTTGAATATTTTTTAAAGATCATTAAAAACTCTTAAAGGAGAATTTACATATTGCCTATTTTTGCGAATATGCGCTTTGCAAATGACATATAACGTTTAAGAATAAAGTTTTAGTTCTTGTATTAAAATTTTTGCAAGATACAAAATATATTGAAATTACTATGTATTCCTTAAATATAAAGAATATCATCCACTAATATATATGTAACATTTTTTAAACTTCTAATGTAATAATTATATCATTTTAAAAAATTAGATGTATTTATGGATATATTAGGGGTGTTTTGTAATTTTTATTCCATTCGTGAAAACAGCAAAAAAAAAAAAAAAAAAAAAAAAAAACGCTGCAAAGATATCTTGAAACAAACAGTAAAAGAATTGTCTCAGTACTCTAAATTTGTTGTAGATAACATGGTTTTCTTGCTATCGTTACACTGATAAATGATCCCTAATGATCCCATTGCTGATAGAGGATCAGGATAATTTTTCACGCTGATTGTGTTCTGTGGGAGAGCTTAAAAGCTCGTTCTTTTAGTAACTATATTTAATAACAGTACTTGTCGAACAGGTGTTCGCATGCAATAATTCAAATTTATAATATATTGCCTCGTGAGATCCCACATCTATCCTATTCGACATTTCTATTTTTTGTTTAAAATTCATATGGAACTTGTAAAAACGCACTGTCCATTATTTCGGGTACTGTAGTGTTGCTATTTGTATACTCTAAATGTAAAAAAAAAATTGCAGCAAAATGTGTATTTTGATCAATTAAAAAAAGGGGCGAACAGGTGAAAGATTGTTGAAGCTAAGTACACAGTATAGACTCAAATTTCATATATTTTTAAGAGTATTAGGTAGCTTTCAATACAAAAAACTATAAAGTTACCTATTGCAGCCGTTCGGAGGAAAGCAAATCCGGAAATTTTCGGTATTTTTTCACCGATCATGACCCCCAGACCCCAAAACCACCCTCCGTTCAAATGTTGATATATATATATATATATTACAAAATTTAAATTTTTTCCGCAATTATTCTATAAAATTTGTCCATTCAATAATATTCGGTATATAACCCAGCTTATAAAAATAATTCTCATTCTTAAAATAGCCTTTTACTATCCATATGTAAAGCCAATTATTCCTAATCCACTTAATAATATTTATTCGAATGTAGTTATTGTAAAAATGGCGATAGCTTTTTTAATTTATTCTTTAAATAGAACACCTTTATTTTAATCCATTATTAAAATTCATTAGTATTATTCCCGTGTGGTCAAATTGCTATAACTTCTTTATTTAAATGCTAAAATATCGTATCTCTTAAAATATTCCGCTCAAAAAACCTTATTTCATAAAGTTATCCTATTATTAAATATCAAATGTCTATTAAAATATTTCCGAAAAACTTTAATTCTTTCTTTTTTTTCCCTTTTATAAAGATTCATTTTCTTTTCTTCTTATTATTTTTATTACGTATTAAATTCGAAGTTTAGCTACAGCCTCAAAAACAGATAAGCTGGTTTGTTGATATGACAGGCATCTGGTACGAGATTATGGAATATTCTGGATGGCCGTAGAAAGTTTTTGCATTTTACAACAAAATAAATCCACCGGAAATATTGATAAAGTTCCAAAAGAGACCTTTTGATTCGATAGAAGTGGGTCACGTGACGTATTCTGTATTATTACGCAAGCTAGTTAAAAAACACGATCATCCTGATTCGGAGAGAATTTTTTCGACGCTGGGGTTTTGCTAAAAGAATCGGGACGGATTCTAGCAAATAATGGAACGTTGTATTTTTTTTTTGTTTAGCGTTGGCTAATGAGCATTTTCCCTGAAGAGATGTCTTAAACTGGAAATAAAAGGTTCTTCGACAAAAATATGGACTGACATTTCTTGTTGTTGATGATACCACCCGGCCGCCTGATGCGAACTAAAAGGGAAACCAATAACATCGCTAACCCTATTTATCACGAGCACGACTGTTTTTTTCCCGGATTTGAACTTGGAAACACGACATTAATATAATAAGTCGAACAGGATGCTGTGATCAACAGAAAGTTTGTGTAGTTAAACGTGAAATTTGCCGATTAGAAGAATATGTTACGAGGACGTCTACGCCATCACAGCACGTTTACGTCTGGTGTTTTGTTATTTTGTACTTTTATAATAAATTAAAAATGGTCAAGCCTAAAAGAGAAAAGAAGAGGAAAAGTTGGCCTAAGTGAAGTTGTTGCTAGAGAATATACTATTCATCTTCATAAGCGTCTTCATGGTGTTGGTTTTAAAGGATTGCGAAAAAGCAGAACTTTTGTGTTATCAAGAAAATTAAAGATTTTTAGATATGTGAAACTTTCCTGTGAAATATGCTCAAGAGTAACTGTAAGTTGGTATTTTTATTTATTGGTATCTTTATATGTTGATATTTATTAGTTTATGTTATATTTAAAATGTTTTATTTATTTAATAGTCTACCTTGAAATTTAAAGGTTTTATATACTATGTTATACTGATTAAAATTTTGTTTTTAAAATTTATTTCTGTTGCAAATATTTAAGTGTTGTTAAGGTTAATTAATTTATTTGATGATTTCGTGTGATACGTCATTGTAATATTATAGACAGCGGTATAATTTATATTTTCATGTTTTAAGAACAGATATTCTTAAAAAAAAAAAAAAAAAAAAATCTATTATTTTTAAAATGTTACTGAGATCGTAAATTACATATTTATTTACTATTTGTATGGTATATAGTGTTATAAGTTTAAAATTTAATGTTTTTAAGATCCGGATATTTAAAAGAAGATCGAGTTAACTCTTTTGTTAGACTAAATATTATGGCAGAACCAAAATTTATAGCATTTGATCCAGATTTAGGAGTTGAGATACAAGCGTGGTTAAAATACTTTGATGATGCTTGTGAAAAAGAAAAGAAGGATGATGATTGGAAGTTTAAAAATATTTCTCAAAATTTAAAGGGAGAAGCTCTTAAGATTTACATTAATGATTGCCTTAATTGCACTAAATACGAACAGATAGCTGATATCTTAACTGAGAATTTTATTAGGGTAAATATCCCGAAATTTTCTGAATTTTCTGCTTTGAAATTGGATAGTTTAAGTAACTTAGAAACTTATTTTAGAAAGAAAATTGAAATTGGTAGGAAATTGCATTTATGTGAAACTATATTACTACAAGGATTAACCGATGGTTTAAAACCAGAATATCAAAATTATCTAATTGTTAACCCTCCTGAGAGTACAACAGAATGGTATAGAATTGTTAAGCAATTTGTGGAAGTTTCCACCCCTGCTGTTACAAGTCCATCATTACCAAGTAAACCTAATGCAACTAATTTTGACATTCCTCGATATAGTGTGCAGCCTAATAGACCAAATTTTCAACAAATTAATACTCCTAGGCATTGGATTCAGTCAAATCGGCCCAATAATCAATTTAATTCTCCTCGAAACTGGGTTCCTCGACCAAACTATAATTTTCAAAGACCTAGAAATTTCCAAAACGGAGTACAAAACAATTATTTTCAGAACCAGTACCCATCTAGGCCATGTAGAATTTGTGTAAACAAGGGTATAATGAATGCTTTTCACTGGGAAAAAGAGTGTATTTTTAATAACAACTCAACACCCTCTGATACTCTTCCAATTGGTACTCCTAATATTTGACAATTAATTGTGTATGGATATACGAATAATTATAATTTACCATGTGTCGTCGATACCGGTTCAACTATCGCAATTTTACCATTAAAGTTTGTTAAAAAATTGAATGCTAAAATTGAAATTGTTCCTCCAGTTGCTATTGGTCAGGCAAAGGGATTTTTACAAATTAATCAAAAGTGTAGTATTCTTCTTAAAGTGGGTAAAATCCAAAAATATGTTAACTTTTTAGTATGTGATACAGATTTGGATTACTGCATCTTGGGGTTAAAAGAATGTTCAAAATTTAATTTAAATATAAATTGTAAGAATTGTACAGTAAAACAGGGAAGGAAGATTATAAATAGGAGTATATCCATACATGATGAGAGATCACTTCATTTTAATACTGTAACTGTAAAAAAACTACAACAAGGTAAGGATAACTTGATAACTTCTAATTGTGACAATTTGAATTTATTTAATGATGGTAACTTGATAACAACTTATAATGAAGATACTATTTCATGTAAAGATGAGTTATTAACAAATGGTGATAGTAATGAGAGTTTAAATGGATATAATGATGAGAAAGTATCACCATATACTAATGAAAATTTTGTGAATACTCAGGACTTTTTTGCAGCTAATTACAATGATTGTAACGTGCAGCCTGATTACAGAAGTTCAATGACTCCTCAAAATTTTCGCGATATTAATGATTATAATTCAGATTTAATTGGGGAAATAAATTTAATTGAAAATGGGGATTTAAGGGAAATAGTTCAAAATTATAGGGATATTTTTGCAAAACATAAATATGATGTGGGTAAGATAAATATTGAACCACAACGCGTTTTACTAAATCTGACCTACCTATATCTTTGAGGCCCTACAGAACTTCCCCCTTAGAGGAAAAAGAAATAAAAAATCAAATTCAATCTTTGTTAGCGGCTGGTCTCATAAAAGAAAGCAATAGTCCTTATTCTGCCCCCGTCACCTTGGCTATGAAAAGAGAGGAAGGTAAAAAGACCCGACTATGTATAGATTATAGGAAATTAAATGCAATAGTTAAAAACGATGCAGAACCTTTACCTCTTATCGATGAAATTTTAGATAAATTGAGTAGTGCCCAGTATTTTTCCACTTTGGACTTAGCCTCTGGCTACTGGCACATACCAATACATCCATCCGATAAAGAAAAATTAGCTTTTGCCACCAATTTTGGCCTCTTCGAATGGCTGGTGCTCCCCTTTGGTATAAAGACAGGGCCCCCGATATTTAATAGAACCATTAGAAGAATCCTCAATAAGTATAAAATTGATTTTGCTTGCCATTATTTCGACGATATCATAATTTTCTCCTCCTCTCTAGAAGAACATTTAAATCACTTAGCAAAAATCTTTGAAATCTGTAAACTAGAAAACCTTAAACTTAAACTTTCTAAATGTAAACTAAATCAAAATAAAATTAATTTCTTAGGCTATGAGATCACCAATGGGACTTTAACTCCAGCTAATACCAATATTGAGACAATTAAAAAATTGAAACCTCCCTCTAATGTTAAAGAACTACAACGATTTTTAGGTTCCATTAATGTTTATCACAAATTCATAGATAAATATGCTGAAATTAGATACCCCCTCAATAAATTACTTAGGAAAAACACAATATGGGAATGGAACTCAGAATGTTAAAACTCTTTTGAGAAATTAAAAAATACTCTAATTGCAAAACCAATTTTAAAAATTTATGACCCAAAATTACCCCTCCACATGTTTGTAGATGCCTCTCAGGTAGCAGTAGGTGCAGTTCCAAAACAACCAGTGAAAGATAATTTTTTGCATCCTATTGCTTACCATTCTAGAATTTTGAAGAGTTATGAACAAAATTACTTTATAACTGAATTGGAATGCCTTGCTATCATAGATACTCTTGATAAGTTTTATCACTATTTTCATGGTACTAAATTCACAATCCATACCGACCATGCATCTCTGGTATGGTTAAAGAATGTTAAAAATCTAAGAGGTAGACTTTTTCGATGGTCTTTAAAACTTAGCATGTTCGATTATGAGATCAAGTATCAAAAAGGTTCTACAAATGTCGAAGCGGACATGTTGTCACGAAATCCTGTTGCTTATCTTAATCAACATGTAAGTTTATTATTGGACAAAAAAGAAATTATAGCGATGCAAGATAAAGATAATGTTTGTGACAGAAAATACAAAAAAGAGAATGGGATTATAATTATTCAGAGAAAAGGATTAAAAAAAATAGTAGTACCAATGTCACTCAGGAGAAAATTATTACATATTGCTCATGATAATTTTGGACACTTAGGAATACAAAAAATGCTTAACTTAATATCTCCAAACTATTATTGGCCCAACATGACAATAGATATTACACAATTTGTTAAACATTGTGATACATGCCAGAGAAATGAAAAACCAAAACAAAAAAGATTTGGCTTGTTACAAGCTATGCCAGCCACAGATCAACCTTTTGAATGTCTTTCTATTGATACTGTGGGTGGATTTAATTATTACAATTCAACAAAAAAATTCTTACACATAATAATAGATCATGCAACTAGGTTTGTTTGGGCTTTTCCATCCAAAAGTGTTACTACCGAAACATATACTAACTGTTTAAAACAAATTTTCAATTTTCAACAACCTAAAACAATACTTAGCGATAGACATAAATCTTTTAGGTCTCCAAGATTCAAAAAATTCCTCAGAAAATATCATGTTCAACAACGTTTTACATCATCACATCACCCCCAAACCAATGGGAAGGTAGAACGAGTGAACAAAACTATAGTTACTAGACTTAAATGTAAAGTTAATTCCATTTCTTCTAAAATACCTTGGACTAGATTATTAGACCAAGTCATCCAAGAATACAATAACACACCACATTCCATAACCAAATTCCCACCTGCCTATTTATTTTATGGTCAATTACCTTATGAATCTCCTTTAAAACAAAATTATTACCCTCCTGTTAATAAAGCACTCAAAATTGCAAAAGCGCGAACTTGTGAATTCCACCTTAAAAGTAAAAGACTCTATGATAGAAAATTTGTTGAATCTCCACTAGAAATACAAGATTATGTAATTTGTGAAGAATTTAAATATCCTAACACTAGAAAATTAGAACCTACTTTCTCTGGACCATAGAAAATAATAAATAAACTTTCTGATGTGACCTATGAAATAGACAAATTTAATTATGAGACTAAATTAAATTCAGTTATTGTACATGCGTCTAAATTACGACCCTATTTTTCACCAGATAACTTCAGACTATTTCATGAGCAACCCAAACAACAATCAAAATCACCACAGACATCACAATCACCATCACAAAACCAAACTAAAGTAAAAACAATAGAATAAATTCTAATTCTTTAAATATCTCTTATTACTCTAGTTTCAACATTATCAGGCATGTCTTTGGTGTACAACAGAGATATTACCCATTTTTGAAAGTTTAATATTTTAAAATTTAAAATAAATGTCACAGCTTTTATTTCAACATTGTGGTTATATTTTAGCCTGATCAACTAAAATATTTACTTGTTTTTGAGAGTTTTTGAAGTTGAGTAGACACCTTATGCAGGCATAAGATGTGTATTTTGATTTTAGGAATTGTCAAATTGATGTTGAAAAATGAAATTAAATGTTTTAATTCTATATCAAAATAAACTATTTTTACTTATTTACTTTTTCTTAAACCAATTGTTTCAAAAATTTAATATTATGTTATTTACTTCAATAGATAATCAAATAGTAACCGTTTATAAGTATTTCTATAATTATACAAACATATAAATGATTGGATAGTGATGATGTGATTTTACAGTGATTGTTTTGGTGTGACAATAGAAAATTAAGTATCTAAACTAATTGCCTTTGTATTCCATTTCTCAGCTAAAGTTAACATCTTTTATTTGTTATTTATTGTCTTTATTTATTCTAAGTTTGCCAAAAAAACAACTCTCTGCATTTAGGATATGAATACTTATAACTTAACAGTATAATTTTGTAAAAGGGTATCAGAGGAAAAAATTATTGTAAGGAACTAATGGTTGAGAGTTCAATTTCTAAATATTTAGATTTAAATTTATTTGGATTTTGAAATTATTATATATATTTTTTTTTGTGTACTTTCGACTGGCAAAAATACTTTCTTATATAATTAAAAAATAAGAAATTTATTTATTTGCTATGTAATTATTTTATCCTCAACCAATATTTTTCCTAACAATAAATAAACAAACTGTGACATTTTCTTAAATTATACAAATGTTATTATATTATTATTTCTACTATTGAATTATATTATGAATTACTACATATGTTGAGAAGTATTAGTTATATTGAAAGTTATTATTGTTATGTTTATGAATTGAATTTTATTATAGCATTTATTTATATTATTGAAGAGTTATATTATTTATTAGTGAAAAAATGTTTGACAAATATTAGTTAAAGATGGTGGGATCCCAACATAAATATAACAAATCCCACAGGAATATAACCAAGATAACATATTCCAAGTACAATAAACGACCAAGAGATAATTTGACTTGTTTATTATGTGAGAAAATTAATGTGATACTTAAGAGAAGATGTTGTGACAAGTGCTAGCATTATAAGGTCATTATAAAGTATTGGTAAGAATGACTACAGTTTTAAAATTTTGATGGAGTAATGTCTTTATTTTCAGCCTTTACATAAAAACTGTATTTTTAAGAAAGGGACTGCAGTAACCATTTTTTTAAAAAAACAAAATGAGGACTTATCACGATCCAAGAAATAGACTGAAATAAAACAGTTGGATCTAATGAACTCAAATTTGAATTAAGTCGAATTTTTTTTTTTAAACTTTGTTTTAACAATTTGCTAGTGACTACTTATTCTAAAACTTGTGAACTTGGTAAAAGCAAAATTCTGTTACTATTATTATCCTGTTTTTCTTGTTTACTAATATTTATTATTTATTGTTATTGTATTTTTCTTGTGCACTTACAAATGGTAAGTGAGATTGTAACCATTTCTTGTATTATTTTACAGGGGAAATGCTCGTAGCTTTATTTTTATTTATCTGTTAATTTTAATTGATTACTATTATTTTATTTTTGTTTTTGTTTTTGTCTTCCAGTTCTTCAGAAATTCCCCATCTCCTTGCTGGCAGTCTCTAAATTTATACTAGCCAAAATTAAAATTTCTAAAGTATTAAATTTATATTGTCTGAATTTATAGTTACTTAACTATTAACTTCATCCAAAATCTTTAGGGAGGGGGGATAATATTACAAAATTTAAATTTTTTCCGCAATTATTCTATAAAATTTGTCCATTCAATAATATTCGGTATATAACCCAGCTTATTAAAATAATTCTCATTCTTAAAATAGCCTTTTACTATCCATATGTAAAGCCAATTATTCCTAATCCACTTAATAATATTTATTCGAATGTAGTTATTCTAAAAATGGCGATAGCTTTTTTAATTTATTCTTTAAATACAACACCTTTATTTTAATCCATTATTAAAATTCATTAGTATTATTCCCGTGTGGTCAAATTGCTATAACTTCTTTATTTAAATGCTAAAATATCGTATCTCTTAAAATATTCCGCTCAAAAAACCTTATTTCATAAAGTTATCCTATTATTAAATATCAAATGTCTATTAAAATATTTCCGAAAAACTTTAATTCTTTCTTTTTTTTCCCCTTTTATAAAGATTCATTTTCTTTTCTTCTTATTATTTTTATTACGTATTAAATTCGAAGTTTAGCTACAGCCTCAAAAACAGATAAGCTGGTTTGTTGATATGACAGGCATCTGGTACGAGATTATGGAATATTCTGGATGGCCGTAGAAAGTTTTTGCATTTTACAACAAAATAAATCCACCGGAAATATTGATAAAGTTCCAAAAGAGACCTTTTGATTCGATAGAAGTGGGTCACGTGACGTATTCTGTATTATTACGCAAGCTAGTTTAAAAACACGATCATCCTGATTCGGAGAGAATTTTTTCGACGCTGGGGTTTTGCTAAAAGAATCGGGACGGATTCTAGCAAATAATGGAACGTTGTATTTTTTTTTTTGTTTAGCGTTGGCTAATGAGCATTTTCCCTGAAGAGATGTCTTAAACTTGAAATAAAAGGTTCTTCGACAAAAATATGGACTGACATTTCTTGTTGTTGATGATACCACCCGGCCGCCTGATGCGAACTAAAAGGGAAACCAATAACATCGCTAACCCTATTTATCACGAGCACGACTGCCTTTTTCCCGGATTTGAACTTGGAAACACGACATATATATATATATATATATCCATATATATATATATATATCTGACCTATGTCATACGATAACGCTCGTATTTATAAATCAATTTCGATTAAACTAATTGTGTGTATTAAGCTCACCAATGTCTCGACCGAGTTCGTTGGCCAGCTTGGTCCGCCATTTTGTTTCAAGAGGGCGGCCATTTAAAAATTTAAAACTAAAATAAATATACAAAAAAAGTTAAAAATTCAAATTAATTTTTTGCTTAACTGTTAGGCCTTGATAATAGGATTCCAGAGTATTTTTTTTTTACCTCTATCTTAAAAAACGGCTGAGATACAGCAGTTTGAAATTCTAGGGAGGCAGATATTTTGAAACAAGATAACACATTACAAAAATCCAACGATTAATTTATAAGTTTTAGTGAACGCGACTTCTCGCAAATTATTTTCTTTCATTGTTGTAGTCATTTTCCCAATCATACGCATAAAACTATATATTCATATCCGTTAGCAACAAATTTTCGCCAAATTTGACGACATTTGGCGAAATATCGCCATGGTGACTAGAATAAGTTTTCATAAATGAGGCCAATTTGGCTATAGCTCAATAATTTGGCGAATTTCTTATTCAAATTCAGTATTAACGAATCTTTCGTAAACGGTTTCTTTGCATTTTCGCTTGCTGTTTTCGTGTAACATTAACTAAAATTTTAAAACGAAGACATAGGAAAGCTACCTTTTCCTCCCGGTACAGGCCGGAAGGACTTTTTTTATATTAATGCGATATATACACTGTAAAAAAATTCACAGTATTTTTACAGCAAAAAATGCTGGCAATATGGGTGCCAGCATATTTTGCTGGAAATTTACAGCAGTTTTGTTTTTCATAGATAAACAACACTTTTGTAAATTCACAGCATTTTTTGCAGTTAATTTTACAGCAGTTCAGTTTTTTTTTATTTTACAGAAGATTTGTTAGTTTTACAGCAGATTCTGCTGTTAATTTTAATGCAATTTTAACAGCATAACTGTAAAACTTTTAGCATTTGTTGTTGATACCCCCCTCCCCACTGCACTGTTTCTTTTTTTTTTAATTTTAACCTGAGACATATTTTAAGGAGTTTGGGTACTAAGTATTATGTTTTTATTTACTCAAATCATTGTTTTAATATCATTATTATACAATCGATTCTATTATACATGTGTAAGATACAAATTTCGACTTTTTATCAAGTATATCACCCACAAAATTTTGAGTCATTTGGCTATAGAGATAAAATGTTTTTTTTTCAATAAATCATAACAAAGGAAGATTTTACTTTATCTAGCTTTTAATTAATTATTCAGTATTCCTTACAGGACTTTGTTTATCCGTTTGTTTGTATTTGATAATTGGCCCAATTTAAATCATATATTTTTTTTCCAACAAATTTAGGGGTTTTTTTTTGTATCTATTTAAATATTTTGTTTATTTAATTTAACCATTATTACCATCATACATAAACACATATTTTTTTCTATCATACATAAATAATGAATAACAAGACCTTATTGTACGCAACTTGCTGATATGGAAACTTTATACTGATAAAAAACTTGTTTATGCTAAGATAATTTTATAAGTCTGTATTTAATTCCATAAATATCAGGTCCGATTGAAAAAGGAACACAGGGAGAAAAAAAACATTTATGAGTTCAAGAAACTTAGAATAAAATAATAATGAACAAAATCTGTTCACATAAAAATAAAAAAAAATAGCGTTAAAATAAATAGATAATGGACAAAAGCATTAAACGAGTTGCTGCAAATTAATTCAGCGACGGTAAACAAACTCAAGGAATATTTTACGAATTGATAAGTGCATCCAAATTACTCATAATAAGTGATTTGAAAAGTGAAAATAAATCACTGTCCGAAATATCGCTAGATATATTAAATAAATAAAAATATTTAAATTACCGTGAAAAGTGAACCAAAAACTGTTAGCCGGTAAAATATTTATAGGATTTAGGAAGTATATTTGGATACCAACGTATGAACTGAAGTTTGAAAATATATAATAGCGCTATAAGGCATAGCAAAAGCAGAGAACTTGTTTTAAAAAAAATTGCTTGCATAAAATTTGCCAGTGATAATTAGACACAAATTATACGTAATAAAAAAATGTCCAGGGAGAAAATACTGAGATAAAGTTAAAAACCACATTACCAAGCAAAATCATATATTTTTACGATTTAAAACAAAATATTTATTCTGGACAAATGACTTGAAAGTTAGTGCCGTTGTCGTGATATACACGTGGCTTAAAAACGAAATTCGTATCTTATACATATATAACAGATATTATACGATATTATTAAAACAATAATATAAAAAAACAAAGATAAAACTTACTTTTATTCTGTAAAATATGTTTGTAATAATCCAATATCAGGTGTAATTGTTACAACATTATAGGCTCGCATCTAATGGCAGCCATTTCTCGTAGCGTTCAAGCGTCATTTCACTACTGGACTGCACGTGCCTGCTACTGATCTGCCTGTGTTTATTCCCCTCATTGGGGATAATGATCAACAACGCCAACAGATGTCGCTTTCTATACAGCTGTTATCGCTGTAAATTAACCAAGGAGCTGTATTTGAATGCTAGGTGAAATATTAACTCGAAGTTTAATTAATTGGAGAATAAACCCATGTTTTTATAGCTGTCCATTGTATTGGACGTTGGGTCTTCATTACTTGTTTACATTCATATTAGGACCTTTTTGTATAATTAAGGGTTAGTTTGTTTTTACTCTACAAATAAGAATTCTGTCTGTTCCGTCCTTAAAAGGCACATTTAGCCGAAAGGCAAAGCAAAAGATAAGCAGGCCTCTCGAATATATCGTCTTTATAGGTAACCAAGTCTTTATGGAGTAAAACACAAACGGTTCCACTGGAATAGATTTGTACCTTGTATATTTTAGTGAATGAAACACACTTAAGTAGTATGAAATAAACTTACTTATTCATATCAAAATATTGAAACTGGATCAACCAGAAAACTTGAAGCGGTATTTCAGTTCTAATTATTTTTCCTTCAGATAATACGCTGGAAGTCATGTGCTGATATTATTTAGATAGTATACAAATGCAAAATTTTGAGTACGTGCTGCCATTTAAGCATCTATAATATATACTTCGTAGCCAGTTTTTTGAAATTCCTGTGAATTCTGTGAAATGTATCTAAACTTATTCGAAAACTTACATTTCACTGTATAGCTTATAAAATAAAAATTTCCTTAGAAAATTTGAGCAGATAGATAAAACACCGCAAGTCACCTGTTTTTTTTTTTTTTATTTACATAAGGCTGAAAAGGATTTTAGTTGTCTATAGGTAGTTACAATCATAAAGTCTCTATTAATACTTAACCAATTTTAGTACTGGAAAGAAACGAGAGGAACAATCAATCGACCAATCTTTCAATATTGAAAAGCTCGTGAAAAAATTGATGAATGTTAAGGTATCTTATGATGATTGAAAGGTCCAATTAAGATTTATAAATGATATTAATTACAATTTTATCTTATGCCTTATACATTTTAAATTTAAAACTAGATTGGTAAGTGTAGGGGGTTATTATTCTACGAGCAGGGAAGACCGAGTTATGCTCGGTCAAAATTAGCTTTCAGTTTAAATATCATGACCCATGACCAGGGCTTTACAAATTTGATAAAATCCGGTAGCCAGAAAAATATACTAGTCGCCAGTAAAAAACATTGATATGAAAAAGATATAAAAATTTGCGATTTGTTTGTATTTCACATCTCCTCGTCCTAGAATATAGATAGCTTTGTGATAAAACAAACGTCGGATTTTCTCGGGGATATAGATAAAAATCTTAAAATTTTCAAATTCTTCTTCGTATTTTTTTTATTTTAAAGAACATTTTTTAGAGGAGTAAAAAGAAGAAAAAATAACTCCTATGTTCAAAAGAAAGAAAGAAAGGAAAGAGATATAGTAGAATTATTATTCTTTTTTGTGCCATTTCCTAATTAAAATTGAATTGTAAGAAGGCGTTTTAAATTTGAATGAATGTGTATGACGATAATCATCTGCTTTTTTAACTGGTGAACAAATATCCTTAATTTTGATTCGTTTGTAAAAATCAATTTAATGACTTTTTGTTTAACTTATCTTTAAAAAGTGTCTAGAGCATGCATTCTTCATGCACAATGCCTGTATATGCATTTCATTTTTACTTTTTCAATTTTGGTTAAAGTTTTTTTATATATAAGAGCACTTTTCCTTTCAGAACCGGTACCAAAATTGAAAATGTCCGTGTGTTAAAGAACAGCATCAAAAATCGAAAAAGTAAAAACTAACAACGTTAGAGCTCTAACTTAGCTATCATAAGATAAAAAAAAAAAATCATTTAAAATATTAAACTGCGAGCAAGAAATTTCAAAATAACCTTCCCAAATAGACTTAACATTAGCTTGACCGTTTATTCCCGAGACTAGTATAGGCTCTTAAGTAAAAGACATGGTCAAGTTGCAACAAATTGTGGGCAGGAATGAGCGTGGCGTTTAATATTGACGATCGGACGGAAGTGGCGTCGGGGACACTTCAGGGTTGCTAGCTTACCCTCCTTTTAAATACTAAAATTCCAAATATTTATGAAATTTTTCGATTTTTAATTTTTGCTTCATTTAATGAAAGACATTTCTTGATTACATAAAATAAAATCCGGTATAAACTCATAATTTCTTAATAAAAACGGAGACCAAACTGGCTTCCATCTTCTAGACACTATACCAATTCTAATGATACAAACAAATGAATGCATTTTAAAATGATACTCGTAATAATATTAAGAATAAGAATAACATTACATAAAAAAAACACTTACAGTAGATGTCTCAAGTTTTTACAAGATTCGCATCATTACAAACTTCAATCGAAAGACAAATGTGATATTTACACATGCTCGCGTTCAAGAATATGTCATTTAAAAAATATTATGACACGAGGGAGTAAACACCATAGTAGAACTACATATTATAGTGGAATTGAACATGCTTCCTTTAGCGAAGATTTCTGTAACCTAGTGAACTAATCTTCTAAAAAAAATCTACTGTTATAATTATTGAAGTTCGATTTAATAAGATTAATAATTTCAAAATCAAGGATGTGGCCTTCTCTATTAAATTATTAACAAGTTTAGATTGTAAATTTCTTGATTTGTAAGCCGTTTATGCTCTTATAAGCTGATGTTGTATGATCGTCCATTTCACCAATATAAACTGAATCACATTCTTTACAAGGGATACTTTAAACTATAGCGGTATTCTGTAATGGGGTGATTTTAAAGTTGAATTTGCATAACATATTCTTCTTGTCATTCTGAGGTTTAAAGGCTCTACAGCTATTAATTGAATAAATTAGATATTTGAATAAATTAAATTTTCTGGAAAATTCTTATAATATGGATACGAAAAATAACTTGTAGGAATATTGTTGTTTATAGAGAATGATATAAATTGCTCTAAAAAAATTATTTTAAGCCATCGAATATTGTAACTATTATATTTCCAATCAGCAAAGATTTTTTCTTTTTCGAATTGGAAAATTTCGTCATTGCTACAATATTATAGTAATAGCAAAATCTTTCAATTCGAAAAGAAAAATCTTCTTATTCATGAATCTCGCTAAGACATTTGTAGCATCTAATATATTTATTTTTAAAATGTCTTCGAAAATTCTACAGACAGTATTAAAAATGCAACTCTTAACGCAATGTTAATATTATTTATGCTGTAAATTATTTTGTTTTTTTACAGTCAGCAAAGATTTTTTTCTCTTTTTCTAATTGAAATATTTCGTCTTTGGTACAATATTATAATAATAGCAAAATATTTCAATTCGAAAAGAAAATCTTCTTATTCTTGAATCTCATAAAGGACATTTGTAGCATCTAATATATTTATTTGAGAAAATGTCTTCTAAAGTACTACAGACAGCATTCAAAATGCAACTCTTAACGCAGTGTTAATCTTATTCATGCTGTAAGTTACTTTGTTTGTTTACAGCTGTTCAGAAATTTTTACCGTGTATCGGAAAAAATCGAGATAGTAAAAAAGCATTCTCACAACATTTTTATAGTTTTTTTTTCTATAATGATAAAAATCTCATCTTTATAAAAAAATTCTCATCTTTATAAAAAAAAGTCTCATGACTTAAATACGAATTTTATGTAGAATTTGATAATAGATTTTTGAAATAGTTTATATTGAAAAAACGTTTCTTTTTATGGAATTTAATGTTAAAAATGCATTGACATGCTGAATTCCTTATTAAATCAATAATATATTTTTTATCTGTCTAAATAACTATGTATGCATAAATATTTTAGTATGAAGAATTATATAATATAATACAGTAAGTCAATTAAAATTACGTATTAAAGCAATAAAATTCCAGTTAGTATTATGCAACAAGATATCAACATTTTCTGCATCTTGAATTAGTATTTGTAATACACCCAGAAAAAAGTTTTGTTGAATCAACAAAAAAAATATTGTTGATTTGTTTTGCAATCCCAAAAAAAAAAAAAAAATTGTATCGTCAGCAAAAAAATGTTTTGTTAATTCAAGTAAAATGGTTTAATTTTACTTGAATTAACAAAATTCTTTTTGTTACATAGATATATGCTATGTGTTATTTTAACAATCTATTTTCTTTTTTTAACAAAATATATATTGTTTGTTTGAATAATAAAATATGCTATATTGCGAACTTGTTTTGTTTATACTACAAAAACTTTTGTTAAATGAACCAATCGAAACATGCAATTTTAACTATTTTTTAATTCATTTTCAGCGGCGAATTACGCCTCTAAACCTTGAATAATAAACAAGAGAATTTTATCCTGCTTTTTTTTCAAGCGCAAACCAAGAGAGTGAAAATTGTCCAAGCCGGGAGTCGATCCCGGGTCCTCTGAACTGCGCTCTGAGGCTCTACCACTGAGCTACAAGGAACGATATCTGAGCTCAGCATTTCTCACTCTTATATATGCACAAAATGGAAATGTCATCAGGAGCACACAAATTTCTGCGGCAAACATAAAATGACAATACAAAGCCCCTCCCCCCCCCAAAAAAATATATATATTACAAAATTTAATTTTTTCCGCAATCTGCTAAATTATTCTATAAAATTTTTCCATTTAATAGCGTTCCGTATATAAACCCAGCTTATTAAAATAATTCTTATTCTTAAAATAGTCTTTTACTATCCATATGTAAAGCCAATTTATCCTAATCCACTTAATAATATTTATTCGAAAGTTGTTAGTCTAAAAATGGCGATAGCTTTTTTAATTTGTTCTTTAAATAGAACATCTTTATTTTAATCCATTATTAAAATTCATTAGTATTATTCCCGTGTAGTCAAATTGCTATAACTTCTTGAAGGGAAACCTGGCACAGAGTTAAACATGTTTATCAACGATCTTCCGACTGCCATTCACACCGAATTCGAATTTGAAAATACGACATATATATATATATATATATATATATACAAAGCCCCTCCCCCCCAAAAATATATATATATTACAAAATTTAATTTTTTCCGCAATCTGCTAAATTATTCTATAAAATATAATATATAAAAATATAATTCTAAATATAATTCTATAAAATATAAAATATAAAATATAATATATATATATATATATATATATATATATATATATATATATATATATATATATATATATATATATACATATATATATATATATATATATATATATAGTTACTTTAAAATCTCGAAAAAAATCTATGAACGAGATTTAAGTATAATATGAACGTTTGTTATAAAAAAGAGATTTGTTTTACTTTGCGTCAATTTAATTAAAAAAATATTTAATAGTGTATTTAATATAAATGCACAAAAGTTTACGAAACAGTTATTTGTAAACGATGCTATTCTGTTATATATTTTTTAAATAAAATGCAGGGCTAGATTAACTGAATCAAATCAAATCCTTCGCTGATAGCTTATTTGTAAATAAAGATTTTTATTGCACATTTTAGGAATGAGTGCATTTGCGCTCTAAGTGTTAAATTCCTTTTAATTGTAGATCTTCTAAATTTTCTCAATGCCTTTAATGGGGAGATGATGCCAGTGTAAAACATTCAAGAAATATTTTTTAAACCTTAAAACATTCTATGCTTATTTTCAGCATACGGCAGAACATAGTTAATTTTTAATTCATTTTCAGCAGTGAATTACGCCTGCAAAAAGCAGGATAAAAATTCATTGGTTATTATTCAAAAATTACAGGCGTAATTCACAGCTGTAAATGAGATAGAGCTATTGCAGAAATCACAAAAAATGCAACATAGCAGCGCCACCTGTTGCGCGATTTACACCAAACACTAATCAGCAACAATTTGTATCAGAAAGTAACTGAATATAAAGTTTTATCAAATTCCGTGCATTAGTTCTTGAGATAGAGCGCCCACAAAATTTTTGTCACATACAGACAGATAGAGTCATTGACAGTCATTTTCTAAAAACAGTTAAATCGTGTTCAGGACCTTCTAAAATACGTCGGAAACCGGGAGTCAAAAATTTTCATGATTCCAATACTTTCTTCTTGTAAAAATAGAAGAAAGTAATAAATGGGACAGGGGGATTATTAAAACGACCTTGGTCCGTCCCAATGAAAAAAAGTTTTTATTATCCAAAAATTATGTTAATCCTTTAATTATATAGCTATATAAGTCAAATAAATCGAGTTACGTGAGAGAGTTATGACTACTATACAACAATTTAAATTTTCCAAAAAAAAAAAATTTTGCTGTAATTACAAAATTATTGTAAAATAAAAAAAACAGATTTTGTTAATTCAAGTAAAATTGATGAAATTTTGTTAAAATTTTGTAAGAGTGTTAACAATATTTTTTTGTCCAAGCAACAAAACCAATTTTTTTACTTCAACTAAAAATTTTGCTAAAATTGTACTCAACAAAACATGTTTTGTTGTTTTAATCAATTCCTTTTTCTGGGTGTACTATTGCTATTGCACTGAAAAATGGATAAATTTATTTTCACAATTTCTTGCAGAATAGCTAAATTTTATTAGTTAAACGCATATTTTTAAAACACGATTTTAATAAATGAGAAGACCAGTTTGAAATTACATATCATTCAATAAAATGAAATTATAGTTTATTTAAACATGCAGCATGGTATTAATAAACATTCTAAGTGACAACAGGATTAGCTGTAAGGAAAAGCAATGTAAAACAGTATAGTCCGGTGAAATCGGATATATCCCTTTAAACCCTCTATAGGAACCCTCTATCGGGTACTCAGATAAATAATTAGCTTTAGGACAGAAGATGAAGTGACCATTAATATATATATATATATATATATATATATATATATATATATATATACGAAGGGCAGTCGGAAAACAAGTTTCGCCTGGCGACTGTGGACAGAGGTGTGTATGAAAGACAAAAAATGTAATGAGACATTAAAAATAAAACAAAACTTTATTTTTCCACATAAGTACCAAGTGCATTGAGACATTTGTCATACCGCTTTATAAGCTTCAAAAAGCCCTCCATGAAAAAATCAGGGCTTTGCATACGGACGAAGCGTTGAACGGCTATGGGCGAAAGACGACACAGCAGGTGAACGAGAACGTGCAAGACACTGATACCATTGGGTAGAGGTCGACCGCGATCAAGCAGATGGCGCTGTTGCAGTGTCTGCGCAGATGGCGCTGTTGTAGTGTCTGTGCAGATGGCGCTGTTGTAGTGTCTGCGCAGATGGCGCTGTTGCAGTCAACAGCGCCATCTTCTTGATCGTGGTTGACCTCTACCCAACGGTATCGGTGTCTTGCACGTTCGCGTTCACCTGCTGTGTCATCTTTCGCCGATAGGCGTTCAACGCTTCGTCCGTATGCAAAGCCCTGATTTTTTCATGGAGGGCTTTTTGAAGCTTATAAAGCGGTATGACAAATGTCTCAATGCACTTGGTACTTATGTGAAAAAATAAAGTTATGTTTTATCTTTAATGTCTCATTACATTTTTTGTCTTTCATACACACCTCTGTCCACAGTCGCCAGGGGAAACTTATTTTCCGACTGCCCCTCGTATATATATACAGTGGCGGACAAAAAAACTGCATCACCTAGAAAAATTAACATTTTGTAATGCTAATGAGTTATTTCGTTCAAATAAATTAATCTTAATTGCTGCAAAGCAAGATAAGATATCATTCTACATTCCTATTGTATTATATACCCCTTACGAAGTATTGCGTCATAAAATTTTCAAAAATGGTGCGACAAAAGGGAAAAACGGCCATTTGTCTTGTTCTTTAAGTGGTCAAATGATGGCTTCGTATGTTCAATTGACGAAAGAAAAATTTTTTAATACTTGCTTTAGTTAAAGAAGGATATTCGATACATGTGATCGCTAAAAAAATGGTTGCAATCAATCCACAGTTTGGAAGACGATTAAATTAGAACGTGAAACTGATAATGTTGAGAGAAATGATGGATCGGGTCGAAAGAGGGTGACCACAAATTCAGATGATCGATATCTGAAACGGATGTCTCTAAGTAAATGTCATGCAAGTGCTCCTGACTTAAAAGTCGAATTTGAGAAAGTCTGTGGTGTTAATTTAAGCGCAAGAACTATCCTAATACTCCTTGTGGAATGTGGTTTGAATGCGTGTCACCCAAAGAAAAATGCCTTTACTTACAAAATAAATGATACAGAAACGACTTTCTTGGGGAAAAGAACATGTATCATGGACAAAGGTTCAGTGGGATTCAGTAATTTTTTCGGACGAATCTAAGTTCAACTTACTAGGATCAGACGGTAAGCGGTATGCTCGGAGACGTAAAAGTGAAGCTTATCATCCAGACTGCATATCGCCTACTGTAAAATTCCCTGTCAGCCAAATAGTTTGGGGATGTATATCCAGCAAAAGAGTTGGACGTCTGAAACTTATTACTGGACCTGTGAATGCATCCGTTTATACCAAGATTTTGGAGGAGTGTTTAAAACCAGTTATTAAGAATCATTTTAAAGGTACTAGAAATTGTATTTTTCAACAGGACTCTGCATCCTGCCATACAGCGAAATCGACATTTTTCACCTTTTTCCATTTTTCCAAATAATTACGTGTAAATAATTTATAAATCCCAATAAAATTTAATTGATATTAATCCTATAACTGTATTTTATCGTAAAAATATCATCCTTCCATAATACCTGTACTTGAAAAACATTATTTGCAGCGTTTACCACTTTTTTACAGGTGATGCAGTTTTTTTTGTCCGCCACTGTATATACATATATGTAGTTTCTGTGTTTAAAATGTTTATTTTATCTTTTTTATTTTTTTTTGTAGTTTTTTAAACAATTAAATATGAAAAAACTTGAAATCTCTGAAACATTTTATATACTACTAGGGGGCCTACCCCCTGCGAGCTACGCTCGCCAACCTCCGCTCAGACTTCGAGGCCTCTAAAAACATGACAGCGTGCTTTATTTTAAAAATATTGGTAAATCTGTAATTGGGTTGCCATGCTTTTAACATTTTAATGGGACATTTTTCGATTATCATGGCCTCATACACAGCTGTTGCGACAACTGACGACTGTTTTCGGGTTTGATAAGTAAAATCAATTACTACTTGAAAACCAGCTTGTATAAAATGGTTAGGTTTAAATTGTGACTACCTCTCGGACTTTTATAACAACAATCTCTATTCTATTCTTCCTTTGCGTTTAAGGATGAGAAAAATTCCATCTGCTTGTGAATAACATTAAGAACCACGGCATTGAAAAGTACTATGTTATAGACATTTTCAGTAACAGGTTTTAATTTTCTCTCTATTTTAGTGCACCATCATGCATATTTTCATGTTATTTTAAATATGTAAATTATTTTTTAAAATTAATATGTATATACGAATTTTCTAATAATTATTTATCATACAAAATTAATTAAATATTTTGTGCATGCATGCCTGCATTTATTCGGCATCAATTGATGAGATATTTAAACAAATTTGCTATCCGCGGTAATTTCACTTGAATATTGTCCATAAGAAAATCGGGTACTTTTCCATTATAGGATCCTTTGCTTTTAGGTTTGGCGTAATTCGAGCTTCAAAAAGGGATAGATTCGTTAATATACATAGATTTGTTGCCAAAAGTTATGAAAATAAACCCAATGAACATTTGGTGCTTTTCTATTATAGGGGTCTTGACGCTTTTTTAAAAAGCTTGGAGGAAAACCCAAGCTCGATAGAAAACCAAGCAGGATATTTTATTCTTCCGTTCAGTTGGGCAATTATTATTTTATATATTAGTTTCAAATATCCGAATTAATGATTTTATAAATTCTTTTAGTTAAATTTTACAAAAAAATAACAATATGATATCAATAAATAATAATTACTATTAATTCCTTTTCCTCCCTTTCTTTTGCGTTTACCTAAATGACGTCATTTGGACGAATTTATTCAAAATATTTTCAGTTTATAAATTAAATTAAATGCTTACAGACAATTGAATCCTGACGATAGAAATGTGATTTTTTTTTTCAAATTTTCCTGAAAAACATAATTTAATCACAATCTTGTCTTCATTATCGATTGAAATAAAAGATAATTTCAATTTCAATTTGAAAATGACGAATAAAAAGAAATCAATAATCCCTATCGGGATCCTTTTCAATTTTTTTCCCTTTTTTGTCACAAAAAAACTGAGTAATTAGTTGCCATCATTACAGAAGTGTCATTAAAATTGGAAAAAAATTAATATCTCGAAAACTAATTCCAATTTCAAAATTCTATTACCAGTTTTGACATCCGCGGATTTTTATGGACAATTGGTATTAATTTCACCATCAAGCGTTTAATATTTTATTAAAAATAGCCTTGAAACATAATCAGTCGTTTAATCAGTCGTTTCATAAATTCGTTTCATAAAATCGTTTCACAAATTCGTTTCATTAGGATTTTATATATATAGGGTAGATAATGAGTGACATATTTAAAAAATATATTTTTTTTCCTCAATGAAATTGATGCTAGAATTTAAAAAGCAGTTTTTCCAGCATTTTTTCCGATACACATTATATTGTGTTACAAAAGGATACACTAGTTAGAATTAAAAAAAGTCCTTCCGGTCTGTACCGGGAGGAAAAGCTAGCTTCCATAGTTCTTAGAATTTCAAACAGCTATATATCAGCCGTTTTTTAAGATAAAGCCAAAGCAAAATATGCTTCGGAATCCTTGTATAATGATTTAACAATTGACGGGAACAACATTTTCACTTTATAATTTTATTATACATATTTTTGAATTAAAAAAAAAATAATTTTTTTAACTTGCCGCCATTTTGAAACAAGATGGCGTATGAAACTGGCCAACGAACTCTTTCAAAATCTTAGTATGTTCTGTACACATGATCAGACACATTCATATCGGTTCATAAATACGAGAGCTACAACATAACAAAATTAAGGTTGTTTCAAAATGTCAGCCTCTCTAGAATTTCAAACTACCCTATCTTAGAATTTTTGTAAGATAAAGCAAAAACAAACAATGCTCCGGAATGCTTGTATTACAATCTAACAGTTAATGGAAGCAATTTTTTCGACTTATAATTTTTTGTTATCTTTTTTAATTTTTAAAAATAAAAAAAATTAACTAGCCGCCATTCTGAAACAAGATGGCGGATGAAGCTGACCAATGAACTCGGTCGAACTCGGTCGAACTCGGTATCTCCTATACACATACTAAGTTACATCCAAATCGGTTCATAAATAAGAGAATTACAGCATGACAAATGACAGCATCATCGATTTAGTACCTACAACGATTTAGTACGTCTTAGTACCTATAGCTCTACAACTGTGTAAATCACTTGTTTTCCCTATATCTTTCCGTTTTCGAAATAGGAATGCTAACTCCGCAGTTTTCCACCAGGTGGCGCCATAGGCGGTTTCATTCAGTAGCGCATGGCAACTTTACTATACTTAGACACCACTTGTATGAATATAGCAGCCGCCGTTCCGAAGTTAAGAGGGTGGCAAGGGACTTTAGTGGGCATACTGTACATATATATATATATCAACATTTGAACGGAGGGTGGTTTTGGGGTTTGGGGGTCATGGTAGGTGAAATATACCAAAGTTTTCTGGATTTGCTTTCCTCCGAACGGCTGCAATAGGTAGCTTTTTGTAATGAAAGCTACCTAATAGGGGTGTAAAATATATGAATATGTGTGTTTGTTTAGGTTAGAAAGTTGTTCGATTCTTTTCTAAGCTTTTTGTATTGAAAGCTACCTAAATATGGGAAAACTATAATTAAAGATCCTGTAGACATTTTTTGAAGATAAGACAATCAAAACTACATTGCCAATAGTGATAATGATTTTTATAAAGATAATTAAAAGGTGTACATTTTTTACTTCAATTTCTCTAATTATAATGAAAATAATAATATTTTGTCTTTAAATCTTAAATACCCATAGTGGAAATGTTATTAGTTTAGTTTCTAACTTAAATTTGTAAATTATAAATATATTTTCTTTTTAAAAGAGATTCTAAACTTTTTAATTTTCTATAAGATTATTCTATCCATATAAGGCGGGATGATTTAATTTTTTTTATAAAAATACTTTTTGTAATAAAAATTTGACATAGGAATCATGTATTTAAAATGGCATTATGGTAAGCGGATAAGTGCACAGTATGTACGAAATGTTACAGAAAATTCTGGCTTCAAGATAATAAGATATGCGGTTTTTCGTACTTCCCTAAACATGATAAATTAGTAGTTGATAAGCAGTTAAATTTAATATATATCAGATTAATCATAACTTCTAAACCTAAAAACAATGTGCCTCAGTACATGGAAATAACTTTCTGTATATTTTTCAAACAACCTTTTAAAAAACCCCAAATTATGTGCCCTCTCCAATATCGGGTTAAAAAATATCGCCAGTTATTCCACATTCTCCTATTTTACATATATTCTTTTGGACCTCTCTATATATTTCCAACGTACCACAAATGTGATTTTAAAATGTTGTAGAATATATTTTCACATAATTTAATGAATGATTAAGGAAATAATACGTTGAAAATTACTTTTTGCAATCATCGAAAATCGGTAAATTAAATTAGAATTTTAAGTTACACATTATTTGAAAGTACATTATTTTCTTTATTCGATGGAGTAAAGATGGAAATTATACACAATATTTAGAAATGCAGATATCTGTAATCAATATGCAGTCGATAGTATTTGTCGCTATATTATCCGTTACTTTTTAGCTTAGCGTTAATGACAGAAACATTTCTGTTTTATATCAAAGAAACAAAATTAAACGCCAATATTATTTGAAATTTCAAGTTAATGGATTTTGGTTTTCTCCTAAATAGTGTATACCAATTTTAATAATTAAATATAACTGTCATCTTAGATTTTCTTCTTTGAAATTCAATTGATTTTATTTTATCAATTCATTTAAACTTTCGTGTTAGATTTTAAGGATAACTGAACTACGATAGAACTATGCAATATCACATTTGCGTATATATTTGTCTTTTTTAATATTAGTAAAAAAAAAATTCTGGTTTGTATTACCTGTTTGAGTGCTTTTATGAGTGATAATTTTCGCGAATTTCTAATTTTCTTTGGCAGTATAACTTATATATATATGAACATTCATCAAATACTTAAAATAAAAAAAATATATATATATATATATAGATTTCTGCAAATACAAAATAAAATTTTAAAGATATATTATTTATAATTTTCAAAGTTAAAGAGGAAAATAAGGAAAGAAGCGTAAAGAGGAAAATAGTTTACGATCCAATTTTGACTACCTTTATATTAATTAGCAACTATAAATTTGGTTGTTAAACAAATAGAGTAAACGGTAAATGTTTGTGCATAAAAGATTAAAAATATATAGAGAGAGAAGCTTTTTATCATAATGTTATGTATTTAAAAAACAAACTTCATTTTAAATAGCCACAGGACATTTTGAATGCATTGAAAAAGTTTTACATAATACTTGGGGTTATTAAGTTTAATTTGTTATTTTTAATAAATGTTATTATCTCTTAATAACAACGTTACACATATTTGAACCAACGAAATCAATATAGAATGTAATTTTATGTACAAAAAAATAAATAGCCTGCAATATTTTATCTTCTTTCAACGTTAATGATAACTGTTTTTAGAAGGTTAGAAATGGAAATTTGAATAACTCCATTTTTTCAAATACGTATTTAAATGAATGTAATGCCTGAAAATGTTTCTTTAAATTACGCTTATGTACATCCTATTATTCAGAATCTTAGACTATTAGTCAATATACAACACTTATTTTACATGGTAAATTAGCTGATTTTTATAATGACATGTTCACTACTGTTAAAACAGATCTTTCTGATAAATACAAAAGTATATTTCATAAGGAGAGTCATTTATTCATTTGTTTTCAGCATCTAGAGAAGCAAAAAAATTACAGATATATGCGATGCATTAAAAACTTACATTTTCACAGGCACTTTTTTGGTTTATACAGAATCATTATATTGTTAAAGAGTATATTGCACAACCTATAAGACTGTTATAACAGCAATTTATTGAAAACGTAATAAAAAATTTAAGAAATTAAAATGAAATATAATTACAAAAATGAAAATAAAAATTTTATGGATGTTGCAAACAGATAAGTCCACTAAATTAAAGACATTAGGAAGAAATAGGTCCATTTCACACACTAAATGAAAAATAATTATAAAATTAGTTTTGATATAAATGTTTTATCTCTTCTTAAATTTCTCTTGGTATTGAATTATAAATTTTCTGCTTACGGTGCAAAGCAATAAAACGGTTCTTTGATAATCTTACTTCTTTTAATTCACCTGTAAAATTATATTCTTTTCTACCAGAATATACAGTTCTTGCCAGTATTCTAAATACATTTCCTATGGTTTAATTAAGATGATATGGAAAGCATCAAAATATTGGATAGAAAATGCTCAATTGTATAATTTGTAGTGTGAATGGGAAGGAGGATTTTGTTGAAACAGCAATCGTAGCCTTTCAAAATTAAGAAAAATGGTCAAAGAGGATCATCTGTTAATCTTCAATAGTTATGTCTTTATTTAAAAGTATGATACGTGTTTTTCTTTGAACTTGATCAAATCATAACGGAACCACATTTGCCCTCGTAATTGAATTCCGCGAAATAAGTAAACGTTAAAAAATCCAACATCATATGTAATCCTGAAAGTATAAAAAAAAGAATTTTCTTTTTAATACTTTCACCAGGTGATAGTTTGCACTTTAAGGAAAGTAGGAATTTAACCAATGTGTGGATTCTACACACTCACTACGATAATCATGAATACTACTCGAATACCACACACCTCAGTGCAAATTTGCACTGGTGTGGGTAGTCGTGGGTAGTCGGGGTAGTCGTGGAAATCCGTGGTAGTGGAAATCAGACCAAAACTTCAACTGTCGACTTTTTAAAAAAATAGGCTTTCATAAATTTCCAGTTTTCATGAACAAAATAAAATGTTTGATAAAAATAAACACCGCAGTTCGATTTCACATTACATTCTGTATAGAAATATTTTGTTATATTTCATTATCGCTATATTGGTAAGAAAAATGTATATACAGTAGAAGATATTGAATCCCAATTAAGAAATGCGGGGGCCCTGAACCGCAGTTGAATGTACAGATTTAAATGGAATATTGACGGATCTAATAATATAACTACTGAAATCAGCTGTGACTCATAACTACTTTCACAGCAGTACATTCTGACACTTACGAACGTTTAATATCTATTGAAATGGGAAGTAGAGATATATTCAAATGATTCATCTATCGATTTCTCTACCTTTCATCATCAAGTAAGTTTTACTAAAGTGGCAATATGAGATTCATTCGAAGAGGTATAGGACTTGCATTGAGATACATTTTAATGAAAGGGTAGATAGTAAAATTATATTATTCTAAATTTATGTTATTGAAAACTAGTACAGTTTCGCAGATCAGCTTATGATGAGAAATGATGTGTAGCGAAAATAGGGTGCAACCGAATCTAGCATCTAGAAATCTAATGAAATAAGGCCAACTGAATTCTCTTCGTATACGCGCAGAATTAGAATCCAATAAACCTTTTTATACGATTAAAAAAAATCGAAAATTGCGATTTTAAATGCATGACAGTAATACTATAAAATTTTTCTTGATTTTTTTTTGTTGTTGTTGTTTTTGGTACTTCTACAGTAGAAAATGATGTGGATTTTTTTTTATTATGTAAAAGCATGTCGAACATTTATTATAAGATTAAATGCAGTCAAATTGAAATAAATAAATAATGAAATATACATGTGAGTAATGCATTTATATATTACAATAAAATGTATTAATCTGTAAAGTGTTCAAAATCGAATTTCATATAAAGGAAAATTATCGTGTACCAAAAATATAAATTGTAATTGAAGCATTTATATATTTTTCTTCTTCTACATTCCCATTATTTGCGTAAACTGTAAAAGAAAAGTTCAAGTCTCTTAGTGACACAAATGACAAGTATAAAACATATTGTCCTCAGACAAAAAATAAATAAAGAAATAAATAAATAAATACATATATATATATATATATATATATATATATATATATATATTATATATGGATTAAAAGAAACTGAAAAAAATCATTAGAAACACAGATAAGTAATTTTATTTTTATATAATAATATTTATATAATTATTGTTTTCTGTAGACAATAATAATAAGAAAGTAAAATCATACGTCAAGCATAGATTATGAAACACTTACCAACACTTCTGGAATTCTTTAAGAAAAATGATGACAAGTAAACTTGGAAAACGTTCATTTTGAAAATTCAATTTCAGAAATTGCCACCAATGGTAGGATTCCCTGCATATGATCTATAGATTTGTTTATATGCTACATAGTATGGTTAAGTTTAGTTCATTTGGGAAGCGCATAGCACTTAGTTGAAAATACCCCTTCAGTAATTTTCGTCAATAAAAATAAACAGAAACGACCTCGTGGTCTTATGTGCTGCCCTGTATATAATTTTTAGCATTTATGCACACCAAGTAATAGACATTGAAATAGTTACTTTTAAAAACGCACAACATAATTGAAAACGCACAATTAGTAATTATTGTTAATAGACAGCACTGTAACTTATTTTGTGTGTCCCTGTAAATAAACGATTAATGTTATGTGCACCATATTCAAGCTTCTTGTAAACCTCTTTTCGTGTACCTCAGTGATATATATAAATTTCAATATGTTTGAAATAGTGTAACGACATTAGAATATTAAAATGAGAGGATTGGACTGTATGCCGTTATATTAAAATAAATGGTCAACTTAAAAAATAGCACGAATAAATTACATATAAAGTAGCAAACAGCTGTTTCGGAGTCTCTAAAGCACCATCATTAGAGCCAAAGTTAAAAAGATTAAAACATATTTAAAAGTTTAAGACATTTAAATATGCTTGTGTCTCCGCACGCTGCCCAGATGGAATAGCGATGAATGTTTAAACACAGAAGTCCCATGTGATGGAGGAGACCAATCAGAAGCGCTACTTTAGTCTGGACGAGTTTAAGTATGGGGGAGAAAAAGGGGCGGAGAGGGAAGTGAAGAGAATGAATTAAAGAAAAGATAGCCAGGCATTTGAAAATGCCCGGTCCATTGCCATCGACCGGGGTTATTCTGTTGCAATTGTTGATTACATTCATAATAAACTAATTAAAGGTACAGATTCCAATGTTAACAATGTTCGCAATGAAAATTTAATTATATTTCCGTATTTTCCAAAAATTAGCCATCAAATATCCAAAATTTTGAAAAGATTCGATTTTAAAGTGATTTATGCACTATTTAACCAAACTAAATGTACAGATCTCAAACATCCAATTAATAGATCTTCACAATGGGGAATTTGTAAGATATCTTGTGAGTGTGATATAATATACATAGGTGAAACGGAGCGACCTCTTAAGGTCCTCTTGAGGGAAGCATAAATCCTATGTTAAAGAATGTGACATTTAACGCTTCGCTATTGCTAATCATTGCTGATCTAACAATCAAAGCTTTCAGTTTTTAGAAAGATCAATAATTCAGAAGAACACGTCTATTTACGACCTTGATTTGATTTTTTTTTAAAGCTTATAATATAGGCTAGAATTCAAGCAACTTAGTTAATGATATGTCCAGCACACCAAAATTTTAAAATGTCTGGCTGACTTTCCTTTAATTAATTCACTTCACTTCCCCTTCCCTCCTTTTCTCATCCGTACTTAAACTAGACCAGACGGGTGGAGCGCTTCTGATTGGTCTCATCCATCGCATGGGACTCCTGACTCCGCTGTTGTTTTTAAACACTCATCGCCACTCCATTTTGGCTGCGTGCGGAGACACAAGCATACTTACATGGACTGAACTTTGATATCTGTTTTTAATCTTTTTTACTTTGGCAGCGATGATGAAGCTACAGCGATTCCGCAACAGATGTTTGCTACTTTATATGTATTTTATTTGTGCTTTTTTGTACGTTGATCATTTATTTTAACCATTAGAATACACCGCAAACGATTTTTCCCCATAGACTGTAATGTAACGGAATTATTTTGAGCTACATACTTCATTTTCAATACCGAGCATGCCTTTGCAAACCTCAATAATATATATCAATTGCATGGCAATACGAGTATATTTACGCGAGTTAGAGCACGGACAGACAGACAGACAAACCGAATTCGCAAACATTTTTAAATTTTGTTGGAATGTGTTAAAAATTATTGCTAATATATTAATCTGAAATTGCGCACGGTTATCCGTAAAATAATTCTAGGTTGCTTGCGTTATATTCTGGATTCTTAAAAATAGTAATTTGTAGTATTTTATATTTTAAAAAAATGTATCGAATATTCCAATGTTATTAAATTTCTTTTATGAAAATGTTAGGTTCTAGAAAGTAAAATATCAAAAACATTTTTGATTTTATAGGTTTAAATGAAAGTCTAATTTTTTTTACTGCAAAACCAATACTATTTCACTATGATAATGGTGCCTGAAAGCGGAACACGTCAACATGATTTAAAATAATTTATATATTTGCCATAGAATAAAACTTACATTACCATTTCTGAAATTCAACCAGGCGAAGAGAGTATTTTAAATGATATGTCTTAAAATTCCATAAAAATCAGTTAATGATTAGTTTTTGAAAAATTTTGTTAAATACAGGCAAAAGGGTATATCTCCATTTTGTATATACCTCCAAATTTTTAAGGCTGGTTGATAATAAATTCATATTCAAGTAGAATTATATAACAAAGAAACACAAAAACATGATTACTATCACACAGAAATGTATGCAAATGAATCGTTAAAAATTGAAAAATCGTGTATGGCATTCGCATGAAAATTTATTGAAAAAAAGTTGACAAAGAAATAATATTAAGGTTCAATGATTAAGATATGATTACTTTTACAAAAGTCGCTAAAACGTCGATTCGAATGCGTAAAAAAATACAAAAAAAACAAACAAAAAACCAAACTAAAATAAAAATAAACTAGAGAGGTGCAAACAGAATATTCGTCCTTCGAAAAATAAATTGAAAGAACTATACGCGTGAGAGATTTCCACGGCAATTCCGAGCACACACAAACACTTTATATTATAATATATAAACTTATATGATAAAAAAAATACATTGCAATTGTTTATCTTATATATACCGGGTGTTCTAAAATAGGCTGACTAATTTTAAAATTCAATAACTGGGAAACGGTGACATATATTTAAAACGCATTCCTGGAAGACAGTAATATATGATGTCAGGATGTTTTTTTTTTACTGAGATTCCCTGTTTTAGTTTCAAATAGCAGCTATATATAGCGCTGAAAGCAATTGGCGATCAATCGAGGCCAAAACTAAAACCGCCCAGAAATGACAGGTTGGAAGGAAGTTAAATATATTGATCGGGTCTCATTCATCGACACAATCTTCATAAATATAAAATCTTCTGCCAATCAAATACTGTTTATTAAATTCATGCCCAATTCTGAACGCTGCCGCTATATAGAAGAAATTGTTATTTCCATGGCAACAACACTTTTCATCAAATTCATACACTGTTAAAAATCTTCAGCTTTTCCTGCATAGTCACTCCACCGTTTTTATATAATATCTCTATTTTGGCCAATGAAAATGTTCCATGATATACTAAAGTACAGCGCCTAGAATACATAGTGTAGAAACCAGCTATCCTAGTAATGCTTTAAAAAGCGTTAAAAAGTTGTAGCCTATAAATGTGCAACGGTGCTCCTACACTAAATAGGGATAATTTACTGTTCTTGTATCTAGTATTGCAACCAAAGACAAAAAAATGCGTATCACGTTTTTTAACCTTGCTTTCATAATTTTTAAAAAGCTTATAAAAATCTCTAAGTCAGAGGAGAAAAGGATATAAATTAGGTATTTAAAATACTTACCACCAGACGAAACATTCTAATATAATGTTTACGTTGAGAAGAGCTAGAACATGGCGCTGCTATCCCATCGTTATCTTTTCAGCAACGTTGTACATTTATTGGATTGAATTTTTTAGTACTATTTTGTAGCAGATTTCCACACTATGTATTCTAGGCGCTGTAACTAAAGTAACTGTTTCCTCTAAAAGCGGTGGAGTGTGTCTGCAGTAAAAGCTGAAGATTTTTAACAGTGTACCGACTAAGCTCAAAATCGGTCCCTAAGAACAAGATTCTATTGACGAATGAGACCCACTCCATACATTTAACTTGGCTGGGTGATTCCATTTTTGAGCTCTATTGACCGCCTATTGCTTTCAGCGCCATTTATCGCTGTTATTTGAAACTCAAACCGCAAATCTCAGTAAAAATTAAATAAATAAAATAATAATAATAAAAAAACTCATGATGTCATACATTACTACCCAGCAAGATTGTTTTTAAATATCTGTCACAGTTTACAAGTTATTGAATTTTAAAATCAGTTAGTTCATTTTTGGACACACGGTAATAGTCCAAATACTATCAAAACAATCATAATTATATGAACTGCGTTATACAACGTTCATTACAACGAAATAACCTGCAAGTACACATAATTTTTTTAAACATAATTTCCTAATCATTGACAATTTTTTTGAAAATTGAAAGGAAATAAAAAAAAAAATATTTAAAGTTTTAAGTGGTAATTACTAAAACAAGAGAAATTGCATTTCATGATTTACTGTAGACCACATAACAGTGATAAGAAATGTTCGATAAGAAATGTATTGATTTTATGAGAAATAGATTTTAGAAATGAATTTCAAAATATCGATTCTTTGGTAATTATTAATGATAATGATACTCAATCCCACTTAAATATAACATCCAGTGCATAGATAAAATCGATTTCAAATAATTTGTCCGACCGACAATCATTAGACCACAAGAAAACTTTATTATCATTATATAATATTGGGTTAAAGATGATTGTCAATGCTTCGCAATACGTTTCAGAATACGAAAACTATTGAGATTTAGTTAACAATATTTTATTCAAACAGCTAAGTGTAACATTATTATAAATTTATTTCCTAAATATATATATACAGGGTGTCCGAAAAGTCTGGAAAACATCGAATAACTCGAGAAATATACATCGGATTGAAAAACGAAAAAATGCATATTCAATATTTTTGAAAAATCTGTTTAGGGATATCAAAGTTCCCCCCCCCCCAAAAAAAAAAACTCTGCCTCCTGGGGAGAAAATGGGGAAACTTTGAAATATTAAATGATAACCCCCCCCCCTTTTTTTTTCACAGCAGATTCGGATTCTGTTGAAAAAATGCGTAACTTTTATATTTAACATTTTCTTCGAAAAATCGTAAATGGCGCTGTAATCGAGTAAAATGCAGTAGGAATCGTTTCCACTGAAAAGTGGAAACGGTCGAATAACTCAAGAAATATACATCGGATATGAAAAACGGAACAATACGTGTTCAATGTTTTAGAAAATTGGTAACTTTTATATCCCTAAATAGACTGGTCTCTCTTCAAGAGGTTGTTCCGGTGAAGAATTCTTGCAGTCAAAATCGTGGGAGGGACTAGCTTGGCTGGCTGAGCCAGAGTTTACTTAGGCTGAAATTGTCGAACCTCCAGATGAATAAGGTATTACTGTTGAGAAACGGAAAGGTGCCATTTCAGCATTAAACAAGAACGAAACCTAATGATTGGTATTATCGACAGTTTCCATCATACAAGAAAATAATAAGATTAATGGTCGGGATTCAAATATTCAAGGAGACAATTCAAGGAAACCCTATTCAGAAGAAGCATCTGAACTTATGTTTTGAAATAGACCAAGCCGAAAGAAAATTAAGGATTCTGATCCAGAGAGACAACTTTCATGAGAAGAATAATGAGGAGATTTGTAGCTTAAGACAAATCCTAGATGAAGATGGTAGCATGAGAATAAAAACACAAGTCATTTATTAAGAAGATGCTATCCGTTTTAAGTACCCATTTTTTTTTTTTTATTCAGACCATTCTGAAGACCAACTGACCTCCTGGAAAAACCAAGAGCAACAAAGTGGAACAAACAAGAAGTGGTAGAAAAGTGACTGTTCCAAAGCGTTATCAGTCATAAGACTATTTTTGAAAACTGAACTGTATATACAATTTTTTCTGTTTATTTTTTAGTATATCTCATATTTTTCCTGTTCATATTTGAATTTGTAATAATATGTTTCATTTTGTTTGAATTTTTACTGTATAATCTGTCTTTGAAATTATTGTTAAGAATATTTATGATTTGGTTATGAAATGTTCGTATTCGGCATATTTTGTTTGATTTTGCATTTTTGTTGCACCTACTGTTGAGTTTTCATGTTGAAAGCTCAAGGTAGTCTCGAATTAAGAATTATACTAATGTTTATCAAAAGAAATAGAAGATGGCAGCACTATACTGTGTCATTTTGATTAAATGTGTTCTTGGCTCGTACCTCCTACATTTGGAGACTTTTGGAAAAGTAGAAGTAGTTTCTGAGATGGAAAAATGGTGACGTGTCGAATGTTTTATCAGCACCAACGTAATATAAATAAATATATTATTTTCTGAGTTTTGAAAATACTGTTTATCACTTCTTGAAATATTATTTTCTCGCATATTAAAAATGAAGAAAGTTTTGTATCAGGTTGATCCTTAATGTTTAAAATCGCTCTCTGTGTTTGTGATAGTGGATACAGAGAGAGAGGTATTGCATATTTCTTTTATGCAATATGTATGGATTAAACATATGATTTATTTTACTAAAAATGTGCTAAATATGCATAAAAGGTTTTTAATACATAAAATGTGCCAAAAGATGATAAAAGATGTTAAAACACAATTACTTTCAACTGTTACAAAAAAACCGTCATCAGGGGAATTTTAGAGGTGTCCCTGATGATGGCTGTTTATTAACAGATGAAAGCGCTTGGGTTTTAACATCTTTTAACATCTTTTGACGGTTTTTATGTTTTAAAAACCTTTTATGCTTATTTAGCACATTTTTAGTAAAATAAATCATAAGTTCAATTCTTATATATTTCATTTAATACTCAAGGTGAACATGGCGTGTGAAAATTATAGTTAAACTATATTTTTATTTTATTATGGTTAGTTTATAAGTTCATAGAATAAGAAACATTAGTCTTCTTTTTTACAATGTGTGGTAGATTTATGAAACTTGATGAAAATTGAAAAAACAATTAATTAATGAATATATTTCTTTTACTTACAATCACAGTTGACTACCAGAGAGAAGCAAACGATATATACTATTCATCCAGCTTTAATTTTTGGTAATATAAATTTAGATTTATATTAGATTTATGCGAAACTGAAATGTATTATATAATCTGATATGTTCCCTGCTTTCAATAGTAACGAGTTATTATTATAGTATATAATGACGAAATCGAATTGTATTATATTTAGGCAAAACTTAAATGTTTTATATAATCTGATGAGTTACCTGCTTAAAATAGCAAATCATTTAAGATTAAAATATAAAATAACGAATTCTAAAAGAAAACAATACGCAAATATATTATTATAAATTATATTACTGTTTCAGTTTGAGTAAATTTATACGAAACACACTTTAGAATCAGTTTATACAAAGGTATCAGTTTTGACATAAATTACACAATTTCAATATAATTTATAGATCACTAAGTTGCCAGACAACTAAAAACATTCGAATTTCGACAGAAAATACAAAACTATTCGCAAATATATTCAGAGTATTTTCTATCACATATTTTTCTGTTAAATGTATTGCTCGTTTAACATCACATTTATAAATGCCACATTTATAAAAATCACATTTATAAATGCAATTTTTCATTTGTGAAATTTTTTCTACGACTCTGCAAAGAGAGATGGGCAAAACCACCAAATTTTTTTTAAGTATTACTTAAAACGAAATTTAAATGGTCGCTTGTTTTAAACAATTTTACACATGCATTTCTAAAAAACAGCGTCAAATACTAGTTACTAAAAATATACACTTTGTATTTAATGATTGTAAGCCCAAGGGATAGTGATTTTATTTAGTTACATCATGAAAATGTAATTAGTGATTTTACGTCCATGAACTGAGCACTGGCAGACTGGCATTCGTGTATAAAATTCTTGAGTGTGTCCAGACAACTTTTAAGAATCATTAAGCAAGTTATTAAACTTTATTATTTGAATAGTTATCTGATAGAAGGATCTATATACAAATTTTGGAAAATAAAATTTTCTGATGGAAAAGCGCTTATGCCGAATGATTAATAACTCCACAGCTTGAAGAAATGCAATTTCATAACATACAATTTCCTTTACTTGAAATAATAAATTAAAACAAAACACCAAAATTAATCTTAATACATTCCATACCCACCCAACTAGTTTTTTATCATTCGTCACTGCTCAGCATAAAGAGAAAAGCGAAGGGTATTTAAAACCCTTTAATCGCCTAGCAGAATTTTTAACATATTTTAACGGCTCATGAAATAATAGATATGAAAAGAATTGGTATGAGGATTTATATTTAATAATCGTACAAATCTATATTTCTTAGGCGCTGGAAAATATTAACTTTAATATAAAATTTTTGTTAATTCAGCATTAGAACTCAAAATATACAACATTTACGAAAATTACTCTTAAAGGTTTAATATAAGAAGAAGGGTCCATTTTGCACTAGGTGCTCAGGGCATCGCTAATCAATGACATGAAATGTTTTTTCCTGGTTTCTCGAAATTTTAAATTTGTAATATAGTCCCTTCTCCCAGACACTCATTCATTACATGAAGATTATTTTCCAAATATTACAGAAAAATTAGTAGCGAAACGTGTTCTATTCTAGAAAATATATTTTTGCACTCATAATATTTGATACACTTAAGACAAATAAACTAATTTTATAATGGTTAGATGCATAGCAAGAATGTTAAAGTTAAGTAGAAAGTAAAGAAATACCCATATAATCTACCTCCATCATTTAAAAACATTATATGCAGAGAAATAAATAAATATCAATTACCTTTCAGAGAATGTCAACTCTTATTTTTTATTAGAAAATTAAATAGTTTTTTAAATATTTAGTCATGATGGATTTTTTCTGTGTTATTCAAAATAAAAATAATATATTCTTTATAATTGTTATTATTTAACATCATAATCAATGGATATCACAAAAAATTAACTATAGGTTAAAGTTTTTGGTGAAATAATAATCCTCGACAAACAAATTTACATAAACAACATACATTTATTTACAAAATCTTCAATCCAATAGTGAAACATTTTACATCAGAAATCCAATGTTTCACAAAAGGCATGAAGAACGGCAGAAAAATGATAACACGCTTTAGGTATACCAAGTGGCATTGTGAAAAATTCCTTTAGAGAAAATTACACAATGCACATTTATCGTTTGCTTTATCGTTCTCCTGGGAAATCAACTTTAAGCACACACTAAATATACAATATAGAAATAAACATTTGCAAAATATTTCATCTCTATATTTTTGGACTCTTTTTTTCAGAATTACAACTCAAGTAAATATATTCGAATTACAATCGGTAATTAAAATATCAAAGCCACACTGCAAAGAGATATTTATTGTAGTTCAATACAAATACAACAATATAAAAATATTTAATTGTTTTTTTCATATAAAGCATTCATAAACATTAAAAATAAATAAACACGTATAATTCAAAATGGTTATAAAGTATTAAGTTTTTTTAATTTTAAAAGTAAATTTCTAAAAGTTAATATCACTATTTACGCATAAATAAATTTTATATTTTTATTTAACAATAAAAAATGTATCAACAAAATTATCAAAAGAAAAAATGCATCAATAAAATTATCAAAACCAACATGTTTTTTATATTTATTACTATTTTAAAGATTAAAAAAATTATTTCTGTTGTTATCATATTTATACATTTCTTAGTTAATACTTTTTAAATACAATATTTTATCTTACATTATTAAAATATGAAATTTGAAGAGTGTGGTTAAAATTACACCAATTAAGTTAATAATACAGATAATGGAAATACATAATAAATAACCTGAAATGCTGCTGTGGTGAGCAGAAAAAAATAGTCTTCAGTTCCAAGGAAGAGATTTTTTATGTGTTCTTTGTTAATGTTTAGTATACAAAATTGGAAATGCGGTTAGCTTTGTTTTTGAAAAGCTTCATTTAAGTTTCTAGTTAGCAAGTAAGGCATCTTCTAAAATTAACTTTATTCCCAAAGGACTTTATTCACGGGTTAATAAGATGTATTAAAGATTAAAAAAAAGAAACTGAATTACACTTCTTCGCAAAGAAATAGCACTCTAATTTTATAGAAGCCTCTCTAATAATTATTCTGAAATATTCAAACGAAAAATCATTATATTATACAGAAACCAGATGACTCGTTCAAGGCAGTCTTTGAGATTACATTCTCATAGATTTTTTTATAAATTTTTAATTATCTGCAATTTTTAATCAATATACTAATTTTAATATAATATGAGTTCGCTATGTCAAACGCTTGTTCGAAAGTAATTCGTATGATACTTCATTCATCGTTGCATATTTTCAATGTGCATAGAAAAGGGATGTTAACTTTAGAAATAATATATATCATTACGTGTTTCTTCAATTTTATCATGTTCGAATTCAGTCAACTTCACCTCTATTAAAATAAAACGGGTTTCGCATTTTTTAGAAATTGTAATGCTTTTGAGTTTCAAAAGCGAATTAAAGCTTGAAAAACCTTTACAGTGACTTTTTGGTCTAGAATTAGCAAGAAAGAAAAATTATGCATTAAACATAACATAAAACTCTTCCCAACACTAACAGAATACTTTAACAAACATTAAGGTAAATAAAATACCTAAATAAACATTTTAGAAAATGCAAACCCCATTTGGAAACTAGATTCCATCATTTACAGGTCATAGCCAGAAATATAATTCCATTCTTTTGTGCAGCCTTGTTTTTAATCTATAGATTTGTATATACTCTATATAGTATGCTGCAACTTAGTCTTTGCCACAAGGCTGGGCGAACGTTAAAATTATTATACTAATTAATATTTTACATAAGCTTTAGTTATAGTTATTCATATAGCATTTTGAGATAAACATTATAATTACAATTGTTTACAATTGTATATTCTGAATGCATTAATACCTATACAATAACATTTAAAGGTATAATATATTTTTAAAAATGATTACAATATATAATTACAATATAAAATTCAAACAATTTTATTTACACACAATAACATTTTGAAATACACTATATATTTACAATTTGGTACTGGTACAATACATGAAACAAACATTCCTATTTATATGCTTAAATATGAGTTATAAAATATCCATTTTTTTTCTTCTGTGAAGAGAGATAACTGACTATGAGAGGAATTTGTATTTAATTGAATGAATATTTTTTATTTAAGATATTATAATTTTCGTAAAGTTGAATTAGTTTTTTTTGTCAGATAGTATATATGGAATATTGTCAAGAGTTGTTTTAGTTTCATTATATGTAAATTTATACTTCATAAATTTACATTTGCCAAATAAATAATGTAGTGGATCACCTCTCTGACCACACTGACACAAGTCGTTACCTCTTTAGCCACTACTATGTAAGAATGTAGGAAAACTTCCACATCCAGTGAGGACGTAGAGTGAGACTTTGTCTTTGCATATAAGTGAGCATTTAACATTTGGAACAATACTGTGAGTAAACCTGCCGCACCCTGAGGAGTCCCAGTTTTGCTACCACTTGTCCAGCAATTGTAATTTAATAAGCTTACTAAGCAGAGAGCGTGGAAGTTTAACTTCCTGGCTTACTGGCAAGTTGTAGTACTGTGCGTCCTCGTACGCCAGCTTATCCGCCAGTTCCTTTCCCACAATGCCAACGTGGCCTTTTACCGACGTGATATAGAAAATTTTATTTTTATAATCTTTTAGTAATTTATGAAGGTCAAATATTTGTTTATATTATTTTAATGACGATCACAGACCAAAATAATCATAATAATAATAAAACTATATGCAAAACATAAACAAAACAACAGTCAGTCAGAAAAGAATGTTCTCCGCGCTTAGTGCCATCTGGTGCAACTTTTCTCATTTCGCAGAAATAACAATCTCGGCCCACAATAATCCATTTTATCAACACATTGATACCTACCATATGGTCGCTGTACTAAAACAAACATTATAAATTATTTTACAATTATTTCAGTTGATTTCATTGCACAACAAATGACCTGATAGCCAAATAACCTTGTATATTTTTGTTTTGCTAATTACGACAGAATGAAAGAAATGGTACATCCAAATGTATACTATAATTTTTTTAATGTCTGGAAAAAAACGCAAGGGAAAAAACACAATAATAAAAAACCCCTTAAGAATTACTGTATGTGATTTATTTTGTCATAAGTTATAATTTAGATCTCAAACCTCAACACCTAACTGTCGAAACCACTTTAGCATCACCATAATTTGATTACATATTTAAATCTAGTATTTCCAAATTAAAAGTACAAAAACGTCAATTTCGAACTATTGTTAAGGGAATGGAATGTTAAATAAAAGTCTGTTGGTTTTAATGTGAATTGTTCGTTATTGACACAAAATCCAAGGAATATTTCATGTACTTTTCTATCATTTAATGCTTGGTGATTTTAATGTATCATACATCCTATTTTGTTTCTTTGGTTTTTGAAATTTAAAATATATTTTCAGGTTTCATAGTAATCAGAACATAGCAAAGTAAGATCTATCAATCTCTCATTATTCAAAAGACAAAATTCATCATTTCGGATAAAATCTATCTGGTTTCTTGCATTGACCTCCTTGTCCTTATCTTACATGGAAGAATTCTGATTGTGAAAGGTTATCGGAATAAGGTACTCTAAGTATATGTGATATCACTTCACTATTACTAATAACTCAATTACTACTAATCACTTAATTAAAGCCAATCACATCATTATTTTTAGTAATCAGTAAATGGAGGATAATTCTTGATCAATGCAAGAAAAGACTGTCAGCAGATTTCTGAAGAGCGGCGTATATCTAATATTCCTATGCAGTTTTGAATCGTCTTTTATACACAAAAAAACTTTTCTTAGAAAAATGAAAATTTTATTTAAAGACAAGGGTAATAAAAAATGTAGCTGTATTAATATACGGTATACGACTCTTCACCTTATATTTTAAACATTGCCAGGTTCATTAAAAAATCCCGATTTAAAACATTATTATAAATGGTTCGTATTTTAACAATATGATTTTTATGAATATGAGGATTGAATCAAATTTCTTATTCACTAAATAAAATCCATTCCATTCACATTTTGTTTTTACTTTATTGCTAGATCTATTTCAATACCTGGAAGTTAAAATGTCTAACTAGCTGTTAAGAAAATATATAGAAGCTGTAAAAAACTCCGGTTATATGCCGATAAATGCAGTGTCAGTAGTTACCACTTCTTTAGTGTTTGCTAAAAGTTTTTATTGATTTTCCTTGCAATAGAACATTAGTTCCGCATAAGAACTATCTAAAAGACTGTATGTGTTAAGAAATTTAAGATTAAAACATATTGAAGTATATATTTTAGTAAAGCTGATAAAATTATTTTTATGGCACTAAGAAACATATCTTATTGTGATGAAATAGGATACCTTAGAAATTAATTGTTACAAATTGTATATTCTTGGTTATCGATTTTTTATTTTCATTCCTCGACGTTTTTCATTCTATACGTATGCATAAAATGTGTCACATTTGTGTATAAGTTAGCACATTTATTTGACTATTTCTATACGGAACTGTTATATTACATAGATTTCTGCATGTTACTGTATTACAATCAGTTTTGTAATCACACGTTTTGTGTCATTCTAAAATGTTTTTTTTTTATTATTATTACAAATATGTTGATTTTCAAAATCATAAAGCAAAACAGAAATAAAAATCCCGATGTATTTCGAAATATAAATACAAGCTTTAAATGTTTATTGTATGTAAAATAATAATAATAATAATAATAATAATAATAATGATAACTTTTATTTAAAGTTTTATTGTTAATTTAAAGTTTTATTAAAGTCTAATCAATGCTTAAAGTGATTAAAACACAACACGAAATATTTAAAAATAACTTTTAATATAGATTACATATGTTTCATTCGTTCCACTGGCGATATCTTCAGATCTAAATGATAAATAAAATATTCTCGCATAGTTTTTTGAAAATGCTAAACATAAACCACGAGATCGCATGGCCAAGGCAAGCAGGTGCTTAAATTGGTCAAACTGAAAAACGTGAACATTTTTATTTATTTTTATTTTTATTGCTTTTTCAATCTGTGAATCATCGCGTGCCAAATTTTAGGTAATTCAAAAGAAGAGGCTTCGTTGCAAATGTTATTTTTTCGTAAATATATCTGTATTGATCATGGATAATGGCTAATAAATAAGCTCTTGATTAAAAAAAAATATTTTACTAGTCTTGAAATCAATCTGCAGCGGCTCTATTCTGTATTGTCTAGCTAATGCAGTAGTTCTTCTGTCATTTTTTATATCTGCCATACGTTCTTTTAATCTTGTTTTAAATTATCTGTATGTCATTCCTATGTAGTATTGTACTGTTCCATCTGCCTTGGTGAATGGAATTTCATTAACACTTATAAGACCAATTTAAGCACCAGTTTGCCTTGGACATGCGATCTCATGATTTATGTTTACCATTTTCAAAAAAACTATGCGAGAACAATTTATTTATCACTTAAATCTGAAGATGTCATCGCCGGTAGAGCGGATGAAACATGTGTAATCTATATTAAAAGGTATTTTTAAACATTTCGATATATGTTTTTATCACTTTAAGCATTAATTAGACTATAATTTAAAGTTAACAAGTGATTTTATTATAATACTTGTAAAGTTTTATTGTTTAATTTTGTTACCGTTTATGTAAATTAAAAAGTTATTGTTAAGTAATTTAAAGTTTTGTTGTCAATTTACAATAATTCTTCGTACATAAATTATTTTTATTAGACATAGGTCCCGATTTAAAATTGAATAACTCTCTTAAATAGCTTAAAATGAAACATGGGAAATTTTTCCAATGTAGAAGACAAACATTACTTACGTATTCAAAACATTTTCTATTAGGGAATATTTTCAAGGGAATTCTATCTGGTCATAGAATTCAACCGGAACTAGAAAGTAATTTGACATTAAGAGCCTCTTTTCTTGTTTTAAACTTAAAACTTGTTTTTGGTATTTTAAATCCCAATGTAGAAGATATATTTACTAAAAAGAGAAAAAATCATCCGTACTTTGAAACACATTTTTCTAAGTAAATGTATCAAAATTAAGCGTTTATATTTTTAAACAGTTATTTTTATATACTTTTGGCACACAAAGGAAAGCAAAAGGGATAAATAATTTTTCACCTTTCCCAATGTTGTTTAATTAAAAACATAAAAAAATATATAAATAAATTTTTTTATTTCTAAATTTATTGCAAATATATTTGAATGGCGCATAATACAATGTCACAGTGTAATTTATTTCAGAGAGCTAATCATTTGAATAATAAAAAAAATCCTTATTTATTTTCAATTATGATTTCAATAAAATACCTAAAGACTATATTTTACGTATAACCCATAATTTAAAATGATTCCAGTTCGAATTTATTATTCATTTAGGTGAAATATAATTATGTATATGATGTTTCACAGAATGTAGTAAGGAAACTAGCGGTTTACCAACAACAATATAATGAAACATGAACATATACAGCCTAATCAATACGTATAAGTTTTTTCTACACGCCATTGAGGAATCCGCCAATCTCGGAGAATGACAATGAGCCTCGGGGCCTAAGTCCTCCCATCACTTGCAAAACACTTGTCTTATCTTCTGATTATCAGAACAGAGGTCCATAACATGCAAACTCGACTACCCATGTTCCGCGTAACCTCCACCTAATTGTTTGTTGCAGAATACGAACGCGCACTCAACATACGCGCTGCTCCAAAGGCAATAGATACGCTTTTCTGTATGGCATACACTAATAATTCCTGATTCCAGTCAATGTTATCCCTATTCTAAAGCTACACAGTAATGCCATCTCTCCAGTTTTTCAAATACTGTAGTTAGTGAAATATTATGTACACTATATGAACAAAAGTCACCGGGAATTTTATTTTAGACGTTTTGTCGAACCATCTAGAGAAATATTTGACGGATTCTTCTGGAATTTTAGTGATGTAAAGAATGTGCTTAACTCAATATTTGTCAGCAAAGGTTTGATCACAAATGCAAATAGGAGACTTTAAAAATTGAATAAGAATATATATATATATATGTAAGAAGGTGATATGTAAAAAGTTAAATTACTGAATTAATTGAACAACTAGACTTCAAAATAACAAAAAGTGAACTTTAATATCATTCTAGAAAAACAATTCCACAACGCTTCGTAATTATTTCTTCAAAATATATTGCACTTCGCACCCAAAACATACAATATACTTATTGTCGCATATTACAGTTAGGCCTAGCAATGCTTTAACTGACTCTTCCACACTTCGACGCTTCTTCGATGGTAAAAATAATAAGACTGAATCTGTTTCCAATTTTGAAGATATTCAAACCTTGATCTCGTTAAACTAGTAACTTGATGGCTTGTATGGATTCATCTAATCTTTGCGCTATTGCAATCCTTTTCGCTATTGATCATTGCGATCTCGTTATAATTAATACCGATTGCGTTATCAACAAGTTTCAGCTTAATGTGACTACATGTTTAATTCTTGTTGCTGGTCTATATTCTATCTTGTAGTCATATTCTTCGATGAGTAATGCCCATCTTGCTACTTTAGATGTTAAATCTTCTTTATTTAAATTTTTCTGGAAGGCATCGCAGTCTGTTACAATCTTAAATTTATTTCCCATTAGGTAATTTCTGAATTTTTTTAGAGCTTCTATTATGGCTAATACTTCAAGTTCATAACTTGAATATTTCTAATGTTGTGGCGAAGTTTTCTTGTTCATGTATTATAATGGGTGAATTTTTCTATCGTCTCCTTTCTGTAATAAAACTACGCCAAACCATTGGCTGCTTCGTCAGTATGGAGCTCCAGTGGGGCTCTTTGTTTATATAGTTGAAGAACTGGTATTGTTGATAATGTTCTCTTTAACTCATTGAAAGCCTCTATCTGCTCTCTTTGAAATTTGAAACAATTTCCTTTCCTTAATAAATCACTTAGAGACGTGACGATTTTGGCATAGTTCGGGATAAACTTTCTAAAGTATTCTGTTAAACCAAAAAAAGGATTGTAATTCTTTTGCTGTAGTTGAATTAGGAAAATTTTGCACAGCCTTTGTTTTCGCTTCTGACGGTTTTATTGTTTCGTTTTCGATTATATAACCCAAGAATTCTATTTTCTTTTTAAGAAACTGACATTTTTTTAAGTTAATTTCTAAACCATATGCTGATGCTACTTTTAATACTTGTTGAAGCTTTTTTATTCCATCTTCTTCATCATCTGAGGGAATCTCAAAATCATCCATGTATACAATAATAGTGCCTTCTCGCAGTAAATCTTGCAATACTGTGTTTACATACCTTTGGAATTGATTCCCCGATATGCACTATCCAAACGGACAACGCAAAAATTCATTTTCTCCTTCATGCATTACAAAAGCTGTATATTTACGACTGCTTTCTTCAATTTCGACGTGAAAAAAAAACGTTTTTGAGATCTAACGTCGTAAACACTTTTGCTTTTTGTAATTTATCAATAAGATGCTCAATTAAAGGTAGTGGGTAGCGATATTTTAATATTTTTCGATTTATTTTCCGATAATCTATACATAATCGGTTGATCCATCTTCTTTCTTTCTTAGGGCTTCTGAAGACGCAAAATCTGAGTAACTTCGTCTAATGATCCCATCTTTCAACCACTGTTGTATTTGCTTATTGATGATTTCTTGCTCAACTGGAGGGAGTCACCTAGGCCGTCCGCAGATAGGTGTTTCATCTGCCAGTAGTATTTTCATCTTTAACCCTGTATCTTTTGTTTTAATTGGTTTATATGATTTTTCTAATTCTCGTATTTTTTCTCTGTTAGCTAAATTTGTAATATGAGTCAAATCCACCTCGTCATTTACGCAGTCGATATTAACCATATCTTCTCAACCTCGATAATTGTTGTTTATACTTGATGTAGCTACTTCATCAGTTTTGGACGGAACTTCGTTAATTTTAATGTATCCTACTCGTGCTGTGTTGTCGCTTATTATTTGAACAACATGTTCCACTACTTTTAACGTCAAGCTTTCTACTGCTTTTCTACCTATTATTAAATCATAGTCAGTCTCTTGTACCACGTAAAATTTATCCTGTATTCTTATATCGTCTACATAGACTTTATGCCAGAAAAAACCCGTTGGCTTAATTTCTTTTCCACCTATGTCCGATATAGATATATTGTCGCTGGTTAGCTTTGGCGCGTTTATTGCAGTATGATATCTTGAATTGTCGATTGAAATGTCACTCCCTGTATCGATTATTACGTTTGTTTTTATTCCGTGCATATCTAGGATTCATCCTTTTTTACCATGTAACGTGCAACATGATGTAACAATATTCTTGTTGTGTTTTACTCCCCATGGTACATTTCGCAATCACGTGTCATGGGTTGTCACATCTAAAACATATTATATTCTCTTTTCTTCCGTGATTTACACTGTGCCTATTGTCAACTTGGCGTCTTTTCGAATTGGCGTAGTTAGCCGCTCTCGATCTTTTGTTCTCAAAATTACCGCTTGTATTCCTAACTGATTGCTTATTGCAAACCCTTCATTCCGTTTCGTCAATATCTAATTTATTAACAAAATCATCAAATTTCTTTATTACTAATAATTCCACTACGAAATATGTATTTGTTTCTGCAGGTAAAGTATGCCTAATTTGATTAACTACAATTAATTCCGATAATTCCTCAAAGTTATCTACTTGAAGACCTTCAATCCGTTGTTGAAAATACACCTTTATCTCATGAGCGAAATCGCGCCAATATTCCGATAACTCCCTTTATAGATAAGAAAAATTTCAGCCTAAATTCTTCTGGCGATAGTTTGTAGCGTTTTAGAAGAATATTTTTTATGTAATCATAATCGGGAATTTCGGGTTCGTTTTCTCCAGTTATTATATTAATCACATATAATGGCATTAGATGAATTAAATAGTTTACTTATGCTTTTTTATCAATGCCTTTTTGTGCCATTTGCCTTTCGTACACAGCCAAATATAAACTAATATCATTTGAACTATCATATTTTGTTAATAATCTAAGCAATTCATATTGCATAACTAGATTTGTCCTTGGGTTCACATCGATGTGTTCTCTTGAATTTTCCTGCATTTGTATTTTCTTAGTCTCGAAATCTCTTTCGCGATCTTTTTGCTCCAATTCTATTTTCCATTTTCTCTCTTCCATTTCCATTTCCATTTCCATTTCCATTTTCAATTTATTTTCTTCAATCTGTGCTTGTAATTTCTTCTCTTCAAGTTTCGATTGCGTCTGTAGTTTTTTCTCTTCTCTTTCTTCTTCTGTTTTCTCTTTTCTAGCTGCTATAACTACTTCTAAGCGATCCTTTATAAAATCTTCGTCGTAATACTCCCAGCTTTTAATCAGCTGTATTAAAACAGGGATTGTCGGTTTTTCTGGTGATTCAATTCCGCATTCCTCACAGAGATTTATTAGATCAATTCTGTTAGCTTTATTTAGGGTTCCATTTCTATCTTTCAAAATTGTACTTGGAGTAATACGATTGCAGTTTTCATACTTGCCTTGCTAATTCATAACCCAACTTTTGATACTGGCGGTTTACAACACTTTAGATTTGATTCCTATTTCACTATTTATTTGACTACTAGTTGCTTTTCCTTTTAATATCCTGGCACCGAGAGTTGCTCTTCTTTTAATATCCTGGCATCGTGAGTTACTTTTCCTTTTAATATCCCGGCCGAGCCCCCAAATTTGTAGGAAGGTGATATGTAAAAAGTTAATTTACTGAATTAATTGAACAACTAGACTTCAAAATAACAAAACGTGAACTTTAATACCATTCTAGAAAAATAATTCCACAACGCTTCGTGGTTATTTCTTCAAAATATATTGCACTTCTCACCCAAAACATACAATATATATTATTGTCGCATAGTTCAATTAGGCCTAGCAATGCCTTAACTGACTCTTCCACACTTCGACGCTTTCTCGATGATAAAAATTATAAGACTGACTCTGTTTCCAATTTTGAAGATATTCAAATCTTGATCTCTCGATCCAAAATTTTATAACTCGTGCTTTGAAATCATGGATACTAAAAATACCAGAGCGTTAGTTAATTTGGTAATCACGCATGTCATATAGAAATGAAGTATGTTTAAATTCAAACCCTACATATATACATGTGATAACTCTATAATTTAAATTGTTCGAAATCAACTGTAGCACATTACTATACGAGTCCTGTTAAACATCTCTGTTCCTTTTTGAAAAAATAGCATGTATATGCATAGAAACGTAAAGATTTATTTAAAAAAATCAATAAATTTTTGCATGTTTTTTGTTTATAGCATGCAGTGTTTTCAATAAAATTTAAAGCCACGTTTAGGAAATTCGATAAAATAACGTAGAAATAACATGATGAGCTGAGGGTTGGTGAGGTTGTTTAAGTATTTATTGAATTATGACCATTTTTATATAATAATTTTTAACTGTACATACGCAAGTGATAACAAAAGTTTTTAAATAATTTAGTAGTTCTATATAGGGCAACTCATAGAGGAAGGCCAGTCGAATATCGTAAAAATTTAGAAAGATGTTGGTGATTTAGTGAGCTGAATTTCGGTTTGTTTGTTAAAGCAGCTTGATGGTAAGGTATTTTCTACAAATTGTCAGTTGTAAATAACTAAATTCCAAGAAAGTTTATGCATTTATTGTGAATCTCACTTTAGCTGTTGGACGTATACTTTGATATCGATATTTTGTTTGTGGAGATTGGAATGAGCTTATGATCATGCTTTCTCTAAATGCAGCTGAAATATCAAGAAAAAATGACAATAAAAATAATTACTAAAAATGTTAATAAAAATTGCAAAAGCGATACGGTACGTTGCTGCGAAACAGTGGTTATTTCACTTTTGCAGGTGGCAACGAGTGGATAATTTAGAAAACCAAATCTACTAAATCTAACTTTAGAAGGCTTCGTTATTTGTTGTATTATGGAAACTATTAAAGGTATCGATTTGAAACTCAAAATATAAGCGTACTTTATATTTCCGAATCCGAAAATGCAAATTTTGTGAAAATCTGACGATTACTATTATTAATTTTGGCAAAAGAATAAAACATTTTTTAACAAACAATATTGTTGCCACTTTAACAATTCTTTTAATAATAATAATTCCATGAAACAATAACAATAAATGTTACTTGCAGTAATCGACGTAAATCTTGCACGTGAAAGTGTAAACAAATAAAAATATGCAGTTTATCGTACAAAAAGTTTTTTTTTCTTTTTAAACGGCAAACAATTAATCGATATTTGAAACAATAAGTTTAAAAATGAGTATTGGCATGGTGTATTTATTAATCTATAGTTAACGTATGCCATCATTTGGATAACACCAAAATATTACAAAAAACCTTTTGTGCTAAACCACATCTACAAGTATATATAGAACGCTAAGGTACGTGTAGGCAAAAAAGCGGTTATTTCGCTTTTGCCGATTGTAACTAGTTATTTGTATAGAAAATCAAACCTGCTTAAACTAACTTTAGTCTTCTTCGTTATTTGTTGTATAAAGAAAAGTATTGGAGGTATCGATTCAAAATTTACGGTATATACGTAATTAATTTCGAATAAAGATTCCGAAAAATTATTTTTTTTTAAATCGAGCGATAGCTTTTCTTAATTTTAGACAAAGAACTGTGCCCACTGTGAATCAAATGACCCAGACATATGAGGGGATAACATTGATTTTACTTCCGCTTTGGGGTCCATCTCGCTATATACTTTCCGACAGACGAGAGTTACCAGAGGAAGGGTTTCGTGCAGAGATTTTTAGATTGTTTTCTCATTTCGTACTATGTTTTGACGGGAACGGTCAACGCCAGACTGAACAGCTAGCTTGAGGAAAATCCCTTAGCATCCAGCTTTTGTTTTAGACAGCAACAAAAATTCAGCTCATTATATCGCCGATACCTCTTTAAATTTTATAATATTCTATTTTATATGTAGTTGATATTCTATTTTATATGCAGTTGTCCTATGTAGTTGAAGACAAAATTTTATTAAGAAGTTGTCTTTAACGTTCGCACATGCGTAGTTAAAGAAAACATTACAATTTGTCTCATTTAATCAAACATTTAAATATCTTTATGTTGCATTTAATTGCATTTAATTGCAACATTTAATACATTTATATGTTCCAGTATGTTGTTTCTAATTTACTTTGTCAAATTTCATGAAAATTTCGTTAAATGTAGTTAAAAACCCAGCATAATATAATGATGTAAAAATCTAAAATCGAAACTTTCTGTTGACTTTTCGGCATATACTGTACATAAATATGGTCTACTCTGCACATTTAATACAATATACTTACGTTGGAAAAATTACGAGCTCGTATCGAGTATCGATAAAAGTTACTTTTTTTTTTTTTTTTTTTTTTTTTTTTTTTTTTTTTTTTACATTATTGCTTAAATTAGCCCAACGTTGCGTACATTACGTTTTCTTTTCAATTTTTGTGTGGTGGAGGGATGCATTTTTTTCATTGAAATAGTTGTATTCTAGTGGTACAATAATGAGCACAGATGTCATATACGCATCACGTTGGCGTGATTTTTCCCCCGCTAATTTGGCGAAAACTTTGTTTTTGTATATTAGTTACAAATAGCATGTAATAATAGCACATGATTTTTTATTTCAATATAAAAATAAAATAACGCAATAAATGAAATAACTTTCATTATTTTTAAAAAGGAGATAAAAATAAATAAATGATAGTTTTATATAAATAAATATTGGTATACATAATTAAAATAATTTATAAAATTAAAATAAAAAAAGTAAAGACAATAAACAATAATTTTTTTCGCCAAATTGGTGGGGGGGAAATCGCGCCAAAGTGGTGCGTATATGATATCTGTACCCAATAATGTTTAAAAGAAATGCTTACTTAATAAAAACATCATTTAAAAAATGATTTTTTTTTTACCCTCCAATCAGAAACAAACTAAGCCTTACAAGGGTTAAGATGAAAATATAGATTATTAATATAATGATTAGATTATTAATATAATGAAACTGGATATAAAAAAAATAGTTTAAATTTTATTGAAAGATAGAAATGATCAGATTATCTTTTTCTTTTCCATTGCAACGAATAATTTTAATGCATAATTTAAAAAATCACTTAAGTCACAGTTGAAAATAAATAATACTAAAATAAATATGTGACAAATGTAAGTGATTATGATAAAATATTTAACGAAGCAATCAAAAAATTAGAATCAATATTTATTTTCATGTGGCATAATAGAAAGCATCTTTTAGAAACTTCTGTCTGAAACACTTATTCTCTTCATTAAAAACAATTTCGTAACTGTTTAATGTAGTGCCAGTGAAATCGGGAGTAATTAAAATGCTATTCATATTTGAAAATGAAAATTCATTGTTGTATTTATTGTTTCCCCTTAATATTTTCTTAACTGGTTCAAAAGTGGAATTCTTTGAAGTCAAGCCAATATTTATATGGAATTACTTTTTGATGTAGTTATTAATTAATGAAATAAAAAAATGTGAAAACAATAAATGAAAATCTTTTATAACTTTCTAGTGAAAAAAAGGTAACAAGAAACTGTTGAGGAGAATATTCCTTTATAGATATAAAATAAAGAGTATAAATGTAGATCTGTTAATTATATTGTTGATAATGCCTTTTTAACTTTTAATACTGACTTTACTAGTTATTTTAGTTACATTGTGTACAATAACTTGTTTATTCTTTAAAATAAAAATATCCTATTTTTTTAGAATGTTAAAAAACAAAATAAAGAAAATTAAAATGAAAAATACACCGATTTTTGCTATATAAATATACATTGAAAGTAAATGAATGTCTGTAAAAAAATGTAATTGCATTTTGAAAACAGAAAACTTGCATTAGAAACGAATGTATATATATACAGGGTGTTTAAAAAATGACCGGTATATTTGAAAAATCAATAAAAACTATACGGTGCATCGATAGAAATACAACGTTTGTTACAAAATGCTTGGGACAACAGTAAATTTTCAGGCAGACAAACTTTCGAAATTAGTTACAATTTTCAACAACAGATGGCGCTGCAGTCTGGAAAAATCTCTGGCGCATGAGACGATATGTGGACGTTGGCTTTATTTGGACCGCAACTGCAACAGGGCGAATGGAAACCCGAGGCCGCTGTTGGATCACCTGCTGCACAAGCTGAGCATTGCCCTCTGTGGTTGCCGTACGCGGTCGGCCTACCTTTCCAGCACGTTCATCCTTCACGCTCCCAGTCCGTTGAAATATTTCAAACAGGTCTTCTATTGTATCGCTTATCGGTCCTTTGGTTACATTAAACTTCCGTTGAAAATTTCGTCTTGTTGCAACAACACTGTGTTCTAGGCGGCGGAATTCCAACACCAGACAAATCCTCTGTTCTAAGGAATAAACCATTTTTTCACAACAAACTTGCAATCTGTGAACAGCACACGCTTACAGCAGAAAGACGACTTACAGAATGATGAACTCACAGACTGCGTTTTCCTCTATATCTTTCAAATCGCCTGTAGCACCATCTGTTGTTGGACATTGTAACTAATTTCGAAAGTTTGTTTGCCTGAAAATTTATTGTTGTCCCAAGCATATTGCAACAAACTGTGTATTTCTATCGCTGCCCGTTTAGTTTTTATTGTTTTTTTAAATATACCGACATTTTTGAAACACCCTGTATATATATATATATATTTATGTGTGTGTGTGCGTGTGTATTCAGTTCACACATTTTTCAACAATTTTCGGAAAAGAAATATACAAACAAAGATTAAAAAAAAATATTTTCTAATATGTTCTGTCTGATAGCACTTTTGTTAAACTATCATGATAAATATTGATTATCAAAGTTAAAGAGCTTTTCTTAAAATATCAAGGTTGATTTTTTTCCACTCTCCGATCACAAACTTCCAGAGTTCATCCAATATTTTGGGATACCGCTTCTAAAAAACTTGTTTTAAATGTACAAATGCACAGTAATCGATAGGAGACAGTTCGTAGGATTTGGATTGAATGCATCCAGTTTCATTTCTCATTTTTTTCTAAAAATATAGCAGTACATTTAGAGATATAGCTGGTAGTTTTATCCTGATGGAACTTAACACAATGAAAATGGTTTGAGTAAAGTGATGGAATGTCTTCATTGAAAAGTGGTATATTTCTGATAGTAATAGAGTTCATTTTGACTTTTTTTTTCTACTTTCCTTATTTTAAGTTTACCATTATAAGAGAGCAATAACCATAAAGCCTTCCGAAAACAAATTCCTTATTTTCTCTGAACAAACATTTTAGGTATTTATTATTTTTAACTTGCCAAATAATTTGCATAAAACAATCTGCATAAACTCTTACACTGAGGAATATGTTTCCGCATTAGGCGGTGAACATCATGTTTTATTTGTTGTTGTTTTGTTTTGATTATCTATAAATCAGATTTTTCAATTTACTTTACAATTCCTATAGAGACGTTTAAAGAATTTTCGATAGTTCTTTAGTGAGTGGGATTTCTTTTAAAACTTGAGAAGCGACATTACATTTTATAAACTGTTAACTTACCTTTGTTGGGTATACATTTTTACTACTTTCCCAGGCAAATGTAAACTTTCAAGTTTCTTTCCCTTTTTATTAATTATGTCACTTATTTTACATGTAGAAATTTTTAAAGGACGATTTTCACACATTTTTTTTTAAATAATCGAATCAAAATATTTCTCTTCGTAAAGTCCAAATAAAAATCCATCTATCCATTTTTTATTTACCAGCGACATTCAAAGAAAATAATATTTTTAATGATGCAGACGATAATTAAATTCTATCCCGAATTGATTCCATATAGGATTTTTTTTTCATTTAACATTAAATCATAGAGAAACTCAAAATTGTTACAAAAATGCGTGAAAACCCTCTGTATATATTTTGATTATAATTGATTTATTTATTGATTATTAGTTTTGATTAGTATTTAAATTCTGAACAAGTCAGGCTGTACAAAAAAATTATTGTGATTTATGTGTAACATTCCATATCACATTAACTTGACCGTTTTTTCGTTGATTTATAATTCCACAAATTTCAAAAATTTTATAATTTTATTTATTTTTGAAATTTTTCGCAGAAAAACCGGTTGCGAGATAAATTTATAAACAAATCTAACAATTCATTAAAAATGAACATATGATGGTACAAATTAGCGGTTTCCACCAAAGCCTTTTCCACGAATGGGATTAGAAAGAGAACGGATTTTTTTAGTATCAAAATAAATGTGGTTAAAAAAATTAATGATAGATGACGCTGGTGTGCTTAATATGAAACAGATTTTGGAATTCAGGCTGTCAATAAAACACATTGATTCTCAAGATTTTTCTTCGGATGCTAGTAATAAGCTACCGTTACCAAATCAAGCGTTAAAGGTTAAGCTTGTTTACAAGAACGGGGAAACAGCAAAACTGCGAAAATTCCGCCCGGCAAAAGGATCCGTTTCGTGTGCTGGAGCCGTTCACGTATTGCGCCCGTTTCATGGGCCCGTTAATTTCATGTACTGGACTCGTTTCATGTGCTAGCATTCTTCAAACGCTTTGAAGAAGTGGGTGCTTTGGAGGATTGTCCATGAATAAAAGTCCCTCATTCACATCTGCTTCATATTATACATCCGAGCGCCATTTATAGGTAACTTTTTTGAAACACAACTTGTTTTGGTATTAAAAAGAATACGATCTCCTTCTAATTCCATTCGTGCAAACTACAATTTCTTTGCCTTATTTTTTCCTCTTTAATGATTTTTTTAAAGTTTTACCTAATTTATAGCGCACGAAGTGCAAATAAAAACACCACTAAATAACTTATTCCATCTAATGGAATAATATGTGAGAATATGTGAACAATATGGGAATATAATGGGAAATATGTGAGTATAATGGGTATAATGAGAAATATGTGAGAAACTGAAGTTAAAAGATATTAGTTCATGTATTCCCGTAGCATAAATTTAAGAAGATACGTTTTGTTCTTTGTTTTTAATGCTTTCTAACAAATATGCAGGATAGCTATAAGTAAAATAGTTAGATATCGATTAAAGAATTCCAATAGACTAAACGAAACAATACATGGGATAAATAATATTTAAAATAAGTAAAATTCTTTTATCGAAATTAAATGATTTCAGATGGCCACTAGGCAAAAGCTATTTTTCAAAGTGTAAATGAAATTCTAAATTATACAAAAAACGTATCAGAATTACTAAAATACATTTTATGGAAAATGTGTATTATATTTTCATATATATATTAAGAAACATATAATTCAAAGATTTTGCAAGAAATATACTGCAATGCCATTTTAGCAGCGCAAGAAAAATTCCAAAAATTCTTAAGAATAGAAATAGGACATTTTATAAGGAATGGTGCCTAGTTAGTTGCCTATCTAAACATTTTAAACACATTAACTATTTAAGTACAGTTTTTATATTCTAATATATAGAATATTCTTAATCTTACAAAGGTAACGTGGCATATTCGTTGTGAATAATTCTCTCAGTTTTTACCAATTAGTTCTTTTTGGCGCTTTATTTTTATTTACATTTAATATACACTGTGTAAAAACGAATTAAGTCAAAAGTTGTATTTTGTACACATTTCTAATAAGTATGTATTTAAACTACTTGTTTAGTTTTGTTCATTTATTTGTGCATTTGTTTAAAATTCATTTTCTAAACTACAAATTTAACAAGTAAAGAATTATCCAGTTACATAGAAATGACTATTATTAGTGTTATAAAAGATCTTTATTATTGAAAATTTTTATATAAAACATTTGTACAATAGCATTTGTAATAATTTGTATATAAAACAATTATAGTAAATTTGTGCCTACGTAACGAAGAATTCAATGTGTAAGATCATTGTGTCTAAATGCGACACGATTCCTCATAGTTTTGTCGCATTTAGTGTATAGTTGATATTTATTTATATAATTTATTAGTACTTATCTATTATCCCGTGGACCAATTTTCATAACAAAAAACTATCGCCAAACTGCAAGATTAAACGGCAAAAATGCAGTCCCATTTACTTGATGTCAGAAGCATTATACGTGTTTGTTATGTCAACAAGTGGTTTTTATTTTGACATTTGCGTGTATTTTTCAGGCTGTTCTTAAATAGAATCTGATCACGTTTGTTTTTTAAAATATGCATTCTTCACCGTTTGTAAAAGTTCAAAATCTTCATCACCGATATTTCTATGCAATATTAAAATTCTTTAAACAGACATACATCACATTATCGGAGAATCTGTATTATTACCTTCATGGCGCTCAATTAAAAAAATTGTGATTTCAGAACGGTTAGCAGTATTTGTTAAGTCTTCTTTAATCATCTTTATTAAATCATCTCTAATTTAAAAATCAGGAAACGTATTTTGTCATCTTTAGCGGGAAGCTCATCAATAATACTCGATTCATTAACATTAACATAAATGAAAAAATTTATTGGTAGGAAAAATGTCAATGCCAAATCATTGTTAACAGCTACATTCTTATCAGACAACTCATTGATGGGAATGACAGTTACAAAAGTATTTAATTCTTTTAAGTCATATTTCTGATTGTCTAAATTTTATAGCGTTTTATAACCTTTATAGTAATGGGATCGAAAGATGATTCTAAATAGCATACCGATTGAATGAGTAAATGCCTTTTTTATTACAAATTTTAAAAACATGTATTTTTTTTATATTTGAAACATTTGAAACACGTATTTAAATACCCGGTCAAAGAAAAACATTATTGGAAAATCATTACAAAATTCCTATTTTTTTTTTACCCAACACAGCTTAATTAAACACAATATCTACTTTAAACATCTTTATAATACAACATATGAAAATATCATATAAACTTATCTCAGTTAATCTTGTTAAAGTCTCTCGCGTTTAGGGCATTAGTTAGTTGGTAAAATGTTTCTGAAGAAAACACGATCACCAAAATGCTTAGAATATTTTAGAACTCTAATTTGAAAACTTGTCGTATTTTCCTGAACTTACATTTCAGGTAAATGAAACACATGTTGTAGCACTTGACGTCCATAAGTTTATTTAATCTTTTAAGTTAAAAAGGGAAAAATTTGTGCCATTTTCTGGAGTTTTGCAGCATTTAGGAAATATGGGGGCGCTTTGTAATGAACGATGTGTATTGCAACGGGAATTTTTTTAAAGACAACATTTTAAATGCAGAAAAATGTTTCGCGTTTTGTTCCTGAAGTTCAGATGTCTCATTATATAGCATTTATGTACGATTCTTGCGTTAAGATTTTATATACAATAACATTGTCGCATTTCAGGTTGGCCACATTTAGGCACAGTGACCTTATTAATCATTTTCAAAACCGGACAATCGATTTGTTTTTATGGATCTATCAATTTTTAATTAAACATTTTCAGCTGCGTAATTTAATTTATGTACATGCACGAATAAAAAATCATATTATTGTTAATGGTAAAGTTAATTCTATTAATTTATCATGTTTGTGTGAAAAGCATGTTTGTTGAAATTGAAAGTATTTATTTGAGAATTGACGCCACTTGGAAAACCTGTATTTCGGGTTCTGAAAACTGATCAATACACTATAAAATCTAATCGGTAACATTTCCGAGAATCAATGGTGGAAAATAAAACTTTTTTTTTAAAATTATTCTTTAAATCTTGAAAATATATTGGTTTCTGAGGTTTCTAAAGATAAAGAAGACTTTTCGAAAGCGTGGGTAAAAACTATATAATTATATATAATTGTTTTATTATATATATATAAAGATTATAAGGATATAATTATTTTATATAAAGAAGTTATTGCATATTTTCGTTGGTGGCTATATTATATTTTACATTAAAAAATATTTGTCTTTTTTACAATGGATGGAAAATCAGTGGACGATATTAAATCAGATCATGTTACGTATATTTTACAACGTAATGACATTTAAAAACTGATCCGCATGTTGATACACCAGCACGAAAATAATACATATAAGCTACTGATAATCCCCTAAAATATTATATGAAATATGGATTTTTGCTATCTTTAGGAACCTGCTGCTTTTCTTTTCAAGTGTTTAGTTTGCAAATATTCGATTTTGTTACCTGTACCTAAAAACAATCACTAAAATATGAAATTCCGTTAGAAGGTCTCCCTACACGAACTTACGAAAATCCTCCCTGAACGGTTGGACTAATTTCATTCAGCTTCAACTGAATGATTGTTATCAACATTTTTTATTGTATCTCAAAAGAATAATAAATAATAATAAATAATAAGAAACACGTGAAGTAAAGAGATCGGAAGTTATTGCCATTATTTTTCGCACATGCTCTTTACTGCAGAATATTAGTTACATAAAAAAATATGCGTTAAGATCTTAAGTTCAAGAACAATGTCGCATTTAAGGTCGTCACATTTAGGCACAATGAACTTATACATTCATTGACAAGAAACTGAAACTTCTAGTAATTACAACTTTAACTATAGATTTCCGAGCTATTATTTATGTAGCGGGAATTTTAACTCAAACAATGTTACCGTCAATGCGGCTGCCAAACAATGCGATCATCTAATCGTGATATGTTGTACTTTTGTAAGCCATTTATTCTTTGCGGACGTTTAAATAATTGTTTTGTAGATTTCAATTTAATATAGCGAAAACGAATGTGTAGAATACATTTATTATGTTTAATTTTTAATTTTTCATCACGTGATGCATTTCTTACGAGTGTCTCGTACTGGTAACGCGGCCTATCACCTAAAATATTTGGAGAAAGACTGCTGAAAGCTGGGATACTGTTAATAAGAGAAGACGTTGAGAACAACTTGCCACAACTGAAGACGGAACTGGATCGAGAGAACCAATCTATTCTATGGGTATCCTACCAGTGAGCAAACAGTTTAATTCTTTTTATTGTGAGAGCATCCGACGCTTTCATCTCGAGAAGCTCAGAATTAGGAGTTACAAATTTTCCAACTTATTTAAATATTGTCCAGGCCAGGATTCGGACCCTGAAACTCAGGCTTAAGCTGCCAATTCTCTAACAAAAATAACCTACGAATTCCATTACGTACTTAGTTATTTAGTTACGTAAGCAATACCAGTTCGGCATATTCTCTTTAGACAGGTTATCTGAGGGAATAACAATAACACCTGACAATAACATATAATTTTGGAATTTCAACTTATCTTGAAAATTTTGCCGTTGCCGCAAATAGCTTAATCAAATAAACTGGAATTAAAATTACACAAAAAAAAACCGATTGATATATAATTAAACTTTATTATTTTAATATAATAATACTAATAGGAAAAGAAAATATGCGAGTAATTTATCGCAAAACGTGATGTTTGAGTGAATTGTATCATCCGGGTATCATACACGTAGCGCATTTGGTAAAACATCGATAATTGAAGCGAAAGGTTCTCAGTTTGATTCCAGGTATGAACATTTCTTCACTCAGTTGCAAAAATTAGAAGCCGAATTATTTTCTTTACAGGCTGTTTAACGCCAAACAGACACTATCAATTCTAAGTCCTAAAGCTAGTAAAGGAAACAAGTAATCTTATATAAATACTTATATAAGATTACTATTTCAAAAAGGTAATCTTCACCTTACATAATCGTAGAAAAATAAGACAAAAATTACTATTCGCAAATAGTGGTAGCCATACTTACGAGATCATTTTAACGTTGAGAAATATTAGAAATGAGGGTTACGATTAAGGTAGGCCATTTCAAGATTACTACACAATATGTTTGATTATAATTCTATTTACACGTTAAGACTGAATTGTTACAAAAATCTGTGATTAAAGATCCGTTACTGCATTGCATAATACTAAAAAAATTAATTTGCTAAACATTTTGGAGATCAGTTTTTTTCATTGTGTTTTAACTCATTAATATAACAATAAAAATGTTTTATTTGGAAAATTTATATTTATGATTATTCCTTTTTTCGGGTTTCTGCAAAAAATTAAAAACGTCCACCATTTTTAAATCTTCAAAAAATAATGTTATGTGAAAAAAGTGATTAAAACAGCAACTTCTGCAGCACAGTCGTGTGAAGAAAGAGTTAATTTGGATATCAAACACTTACCGTTGTCACAGCAATTAAAACTATGAATGATGCACAAAAAATATTCTTAAATTGACTACAACTGGTACGGTTATGTTCTGGCATATGAATTAGACCAAAAATTATTTCATACATAATACATATCTACAAAGACAACATTTATAAAATGTTTAATTTTAGCTTTTAGATAAACTAAATTATCACATTAAATAAAATTGATGTTATCAGTATCATCAATTTTTCTTCCAAATAATTGTTACATTAATTTAAAGCAATAGTTTTTTTTGAACAGCATTGCCAGGTTTAGTACGCCTCAGGTTATTTTAATTATTAGTCAATTCATAAAGAACTGGTTATTAATTTACAAAAAAACAGATTCTTCATTAAAGTAGGGAAATATTTCTTTACGAAAAATCTGACATTTAAATCCCTTGAATAGCGTGAGGATTACAAATCTTTGTTGTTTCCTTAAAACATGGATTTGCTGTGCCCTCTATATTCCACACCACATAAATCAAATTCCACATCACCGATAATGGTGACACCATTGGAGTTACCATTTATCTGTTTAAAATATTTTCCATTGAATATAAAACAATTAGATGACATGCAGACATTAAAGAGGGCTAAAAAAGTTTCTTTATCCACGGCCAAACTTGAGCTGACAACAGGCCAGATTTCATTAATAACTGAACAGGCATAATCTATTGCAATAAAGTGTTCGACCTGTCGCCCCTATAAAGAATTCAACACTTTAGATAAGACTAAAGGAGCACAGATGTGCATTTCAAAATAAAAATTTAAATTCCAAAATAGTGGATCCTGCAATAAAAACTGACCATTTTACAGATTTTGCTAAATCTTTTGTAATCAGATCGAGGTGCAGTGACTACAGAACCCGTACTTTCTTAGAAGCATGGTATACAAAAATTACAGATTTAACTCTTAATGAAGCAGGTGCAATCCCGAATGAATACTCCGTGTTGTTATAACTGTAACTTTGGCCTCGACATTTTGATACTTTGCATTTTCTATGTGTTGATATTTTTGAACTGTGACTTATGTTAAGATATATGTTTGTGGATGAGGGATTTTCATGTAAATCCGAAACGTCCAATTTTAGTATGTTTTTAATGTTTTATGTAATGTCTGTAATTTTAATGATTTTAATATAAAAGTTATATTGTTTACTACACTCTAAAACGACATTTTCGAAACTGAGCAAAAAATATTCAAATCTGAGTATGTCATGTAGTCAAAATTGCTTCGAATCAAAATACTCAAGTTTGGAACATGTATATATTCATTTCTCAAAACTTGCACACACTCAAGAATAAAACATCATGTGCTCATATTTGAGTATGTACCATGTTTCAAAAATGAGTATGAACTGACCCCAATCATTTTTGAGTATGTCCATTAGGGTGGACTGAAAAAACGAAAGTTGGAATTTTGATTTCGGATAGCAGCCAAAAGTTGCCTTTTAGTACCTATAATATACGTGCAAAATTTTATGAATTTTGAAAAACTCCTTCAGGGCTCTACCACGACCTTTATATTTTCATTGTTTCACGCAATAGGTTTTTACCATAAATTGTACATTTACAGTGTTCGTTGGTAATCTCGTTTGACATTTTTATATTTAAAATGTTTAGTGTAACTTACTTTATCATTTCTAACCCTTAAATCTTTATTTTAAAAATTTTTAAACGTTTTACTGAGCTTTACAAATTATTTTTTTCATTTTTAGCGCAAAAATGAGGGCGAGTGGAGGCAAACCGAAATTTACCATTACTAAACGTACAGTGGAATCTCTCTTATTTCGTGAGCCTTCAAAACTAAATTAAGTTGTTTTGCGAACAATAGCAGACGTTATAAAATGTTACTTATACATAAGACAAGAATTAAAACAAAGTTAGAATGGTAAAGATCCACCAAAGTCATAGGTAATTCAAATCCTAAGAGAGAAGATCGAAGAAATTTGGAAGAAAGCATCAATTCTTATAGTTTACCAGAGGGGTATTGATCAAATGATAGACAACGATTTTTCTAAATACCAGAGTCTTATTCGATTCGTCAAATCCAAAAGAAATGATAATTACATGAAGAAGGTTCAGTTTTTCAAATCTGAAGCTGTAAATAAACTTCTAGACATTTCGGAGCGCAAATACAAGCCAATTCCTAAATGTACTTGTGAAAAATCAAGGAAGGTGCCTCCAAAAGAACAGGAATTTCTTCTTGACCAAAAGTCAGCAAGAAAGAGGGTTATTGGTATGCTCGATAAAGCCTAGACAAGTAAATTGAGACAAAGAGAAGACAGGAAAACAAGGAAGTCGATGTGGGCTGAAAAGCCAAGTTTAAATTCTGCAGTTAATCAGGGCAGTACAGTTACTATATATTTTGACAGTGGTGATGAAGAAAGAAGTAGTAGCTCTTCATCAGGGTGTGAAGATTTAATATCCGTATCACAAGCATCTACTGCTAAAGAAGAGTCACAAAGACAAATGAGAACACATCTCCTACGGGTTCAAGGATCTCAGATCAGTATAGGGTTTCTGATAGATGCGTGGCAGCAATAGCTTCTGAAACTCTACAAGATATTGGCATTATAATAGAAAACTATTCATCACATATAATTCACAGAAGCAAAGTACGCAGAGAACTAAAGAAAACTAGAAAATGTGCTAAAAAGATGATCTGAAAGCTTTAAAAGTGGGAATCGAAAGTATATATTTTGATGGAAGAAAATATAAAACACTACATCAAGAGAAAATTGGATATAAATTACATCGAATAACTATAAGTGAAGAACATGTATGTCTGGTTGAAGAGCATAATTCACTGTATCAGGGACACATTACACCGCATCTTCTGGATCTGGAAAGCATATTGCAGAAAGCACTTTAAAATACTGCACTGAAAACAACTTAAACCTTGACAAACTATGGATGTAGGTTGTGACGGAACAGATGTAAACACAGTAAGAAATAATAGTGCTATTAGATATTTTGAAACAAAGATTGGCAAAAGATTGAAAGTTTGATTTTGAAGGATTCGTGAAATTAGTTACTCATGCAACATTGGAAGTTGTAGGAGTAGAAGCAAGGGACGGATATATACGAGCAAAAATCAAATCGCGAAACATAATGCCTAGTTTTGATACCAAAGGCCAATATAAATTAGAGTGAATACTCAGATAGTTTTAGAGTCCATCGTATATATCCATTTTATTGTATTCCTATATATTTAGAAAATTGTCTTTCCTATACATTCAGAGAACTATCTTTCATGTATATTCAAAACATAAAAGTGAACTGTATAAATATTTATTTTACTTTTTTTTATCTTTTTCTTTAAAATTTACATTTTAGTGTGACCGTTACCTTCAAGGTCTCAAAACATGACGACACTTATATTGATCACATGTAATACTTATATCAGTCATATTTTATGGGTTATATTACTAAAATCAGAGAAATTCTGCAAAAAAAATAATTTGAATACTTTACACTACATAGTGCATATCTTGGATTTTCACATATAAAGGGCATAATTTTTAAGAGTTGGTAGAGCCCTAAAGATGAATTCCAAATTAAATGAAAATTTAACCTAATAATCAGTGTGCCAATGGACAAATTTTGAGACCTATCCGAAGAAAAAATTCCAAAAAGAAAATTTCATGATTATTTACACTTTTTTGGTTTTTCACGTATAAAAGGCATAATCTTTAAGAGCTGGTAGAGCCCTAAAGATGAATTCCAAATGAAATGAAAATTTAACCTAATATTCAGTGTGCCAAAAGGCAAATTTTGAGACCTATCCAAAGAAAAAATTCCAAAAAAAAAATTTTAAGGCCATTTTCACTCCACCCTAATGTCCATGTCTCAAAAATGAGTATGAACTGATCTATATGTAATTAGTTTTGAGTATGTCCATGTGTCAATATTCTGAGTATCTATGGTATTTCAGAATTGAAAGCCTTGAGTCGTCATATTTGAAACAAAAAGTTTCGTAACAAAATGAAAACAACGATTTACTCAGATTTGAAAGTGTCATTTTTCTCAGTGTATGTATAGCCCAATTAATAAGGATTAATTTCCCACAATGAAACAGTTTCTAGCATTGATAGGTGCATTTTTAAGCCTTGTTTTCCGACCCTCATTCTTTGGAAGTAAGAAAAAATACCCTGCGTATGATAAAACACATATATTTAAAAATGTTGATTGGCGAAAAACCTCTCAAAACTACATAGACACCTTGATTATAATTTTAATAAAATTTATAAAGAAATAAACTTCTTTTTACAGTTAATTAAATTCAAATTGGGATAATTTGCTATTTCCTTTAAATATTAAATAATTAAGTTTAAAATTGAAATAGTGTTAGTTTAGTTTTCCAGTTAAATATGAAAATTAAAATATATATTTTTTTAAATTTCAATAAAAATTCTAAACTCGTGAGATTATCTGAATTATTAAAATATATATGCGGTTATACCACACAGGTGGTATGACCAGATAATTTTACTTTTTTGCGAACCCGGATAGTTTTACTTTTTTTTAGAAAATTATTTAATAATTTATAAACTCATCTATCATATATTTAAAATGATATTATTGCACGTGGACACATGAAAGGTATTTACGTTAAGTTTTATCGAATTCTGCTGGCAAATGTTTGCTGTTTGCGGCAAATAATAATAAAGTATTCAGTTTCCCCATACTATGGCCTACACATCATTTCTCATAATACGCTATTCTCCAGTACTTTCCAAGTATTCTGCAGTACTTTTGCATACCATAAATTTTGAATACCATAATTTTAGTATCCATCCTCCCATTAAAATACACCTGAGTGCATGTCCAATACCTCTTCAAATGAATATGATTATTTCCTCTTTAGTAAAGATTACTTGAAGATGAAAGTTAGAGAAATCAATACATGAATCATTTGAACATTTCTCTATTTCCTGTTTCAATAGATAATAAATGTTCGTAAGTGTCAGAATATACTGTTGTGAGAATAATTATGAACTAGAGCTGATTTCAGTAGTTATATTATTCGATATGTGAATATTTCGCTTAATTTTTAACCTGTGGACACCATACATCGGTTCAACACATGCACTTCCGATTTTCCCGACTACTGCGATTTGTAACTCAAAATTTGCTTATAACTATGTTGAAAATACAGTGACAATGAAATAATATAGGATCAATGATATAATAATGCATGATTACTATACGAATTTTAATGAGGAATAGGATTGTGATATTTATTTTTATGAAACCTTTTATTTTGTTAATGAAAAATGCAAATTAATGAAAACGACCATATTTGAAATTTGTGAATTTGCACTAGTTTGGAGTTCCCGAATTAAATTCATACTGCCTTAATGTATATGAATATCACCTGTTGAAATTTTTGAAGAAAAAATTACATGATTATATAAAATGCCCTTTGGATTCTATAAAGTTTAAAGCACTTATTTCGCGCAATTCAAAGGCGAGTTTAATTGGAGTTCCGAAATGTTTTGTTCAAACTTCCCATGTGCAAAGAAAAGCAAAGGCTTGTATTTTTAAATAATGGCATAAATGTCGAGAATTATTGGAAGATGTTTTATGACAACTTCTTACTAGTTTCTTAAGAAATTGGAGGTCCAAGATTTCTGTGTCCAGAAAACACTGTTCCCATCCATACTAGAAATTCTACGATTGAGTGTTTTCTATCCAATATTTTGATGCCTGCTTTAATTTCTGATTTACCTCATAGGAAATTTATCAAGAACAATGTTAGGAGCTGTATATCCTTCTATATAAAAAAAGTAATGGATTGGAAAGGGACCAATGAAAATCTGCGTAGATACCGCGAAACGTATCTGATTCGTCAGAGCTTTCTGACTTTTCTTAGGGGGAATTAACATGAAAGTAGAGAATTTAGATAGGATGGGCGCTATTAGGGGGGTTACCAAGGGGAAGGGACCCGGGTCTGTCGCCAACTTGGTGATATATCGCCAAATTTGGCAGTCAAAATTAGCTGCCAAAAGTTGCGCCAACTTGGCGCGATTTCCAGTATTTCGCCAAATTTCCATAGACTCCCATTGAAATCCAATAGCCTTTACTCGCTTCCAAAAAAATCAACAAATTGAGATATTGCAATGCAACAAAAATTAATATTAGCTTATGAATAGAGCTTAATTGAACTATTTACATTATTTTTAAGCACAAAAACTAACTATTTACAATATTCGTAACACTATATATACAATTGTTACTTGTTAGTTATCCTGTCGACCAAATTACTGTCGCCAAATTCATATATATTAAACGAGCAAGGGATTTTCCCGATTATTCATATATATTAAACGAGCAAGGGATTTTCCCGATTGTGGATGATATAGTAAACGGCTGGAAAGATTTTCACGAGACTTGCCCCCTATACTAAATAAAGCACGAGAAAAAGATCTAGCTAGGTTCCGAATACAAGAAAATCCGTTTTTACAAGGAAAAAAACAACTCAGCGCGGAAAATGTTTTTTGTTATAAATGGAAAAATACTCAAACGATTTACACGAAACGTGTTGCCTATACTAATTCGAGCACGCGAAATCCATCTAGCTAGGTTTTGATCTATTAAAACAAACTCAGCACTAAGAGTTCTTGGCTAGGGCGCGATTACGCGGGGGGTTGGTGATCGTAGCGAGCAGGGGGGCCGAGCCCCCCTAGTTGTAGTAAAAAAGAACAAAATTTTACAAGTGAACTAAAACAAATAATATTTTCTAAGAGGCGTGTCATCGTTTACCATCTTATGCAGAAACTTTATAATTCAATGACAAGAAGAATTTATTAAATAATTATAAGGAAGATAGAGAACAGTTCGAATCAAAACAAATTTAATAATTTCATTTCATTTCGTGAATGAAATGGCCCATTTCTTTCTAATGTCGTCCATATAGTGGACCTATCGTTTTGCAACATCTATTCAAAAATTGTTTTAATTTGCGCAAATATATTTTTTTCTATTTATTTATTTTTGTAATTCATTTTTTGATAAATAACTGTTATAAAAATAACATAGCTTGTACAAAAGGCTCTTCAATTATGTAATGATTCCGTAGAAATCATACGATGTTCCTGTGCAAATGTGAGTTTTCAATGAACTGTATGTATATATTATATACTGGGTGATTATAAAAAAATATCCCGACATTTGGGCCCCTAACTATCATACCATTCACAGAAACTTAATGAAATTTTGGTAAAAGATATTTTGGGGTATTCGCTCAAGAATGATATGAAAACAACAGTGTCACTCAAACAGTTACGGTTACACTGAGAATTTTCGAAAAAATCAAATGGCAACACCCAGTTTTTTGTATTGGAATGTGATCTCCATTGTGAAAAACCCTAAATAGCGTTGGAACGGTAACTGTAACATGAAAATCACCGGCGGTAGATAGGCTAAAAGTGAGGACAACCAATGAGGACAGAGAAGCAGCATAAAATAAAGCATTTTATTGTGTTTCACAAATTTTCCACATGACCTCCTTCACACACGATGACACTTTGCATGCGGCTGATGGTGGATAGCACTACAGCACGTATCATGACAATAGGAATCTCTTGAATCGCAGTTCTGATAGCATCTTTCAAATCAGGTGCAGTTTGAGGACGAAACTAATACACTTTGGATTTCAGATATCCCCACAGCCAGAAATCCATTGGTGTCAGATCAGGAGACCTTGGTGGCCACGGAAACGGGAAATGACGGGAGATTACTCTGTCACCAAACTGTTGAGTTAAGACTCGTTTGACTGAAGACCCGACATGTGGAGGAGCGCAATCTTGCATCCACCCAACTTCAGATAGAGCATTTTTCCGTAGCAATGCGGGAATCGCGTAATGAGTTAACATGTCCAGATCGCGAACACTCGTTACAGTACACGTTTGCAGATCACCGTCAGTAACCTCTTCCAAAAAGTAAGGGCCGGGGATGAACGTACTCATTTTACCACACAACACAGTCACTTTTTCTTCGTGTAATGGACGTGCATGGACATCATGTGGATTATTCTCTGCCCAGTGCACAAAATTTTTCGAATTCACGTTACAAGTTAAAGAGAAATACGCCTCATCTCACACAGAATGCGTAAAGGCCAGCTGCTATCTTCATCGTACCTGATAAGGAATTGATTTGCAAAATCCAGCTGTAATTGATAGTCTCCCGCTTCCAACATCTGGACACGCTGGAATCGATACGGAAACATGTTTAGAACAGAGCGCAGAGTCTTGCGTACAGTTGAATTCGGCAGATCCAGAACACGTAAAACACCGCGTGCAGTTGCGGGACGAACTGTGCTTATCGTCTGATGGACTTCTGCAACAGCTTCCACATTAACGGAAGGTCATCCAGACCGAGGTCGATCGCATGTGCAACCAGTTTCTTCAAATTTATGAATCAAGTCCCGTACAGCTTTGACAGTGCACGGTCCTCACCGTAATCCATGGTTTCTGTGGTAAACACGCAATGTCTCTGCGGCACTTTGTCCATTCAGGTAATAAATCTTTACGATTCCCCCACGTTCTTTCCCTGAAAGCGGCATCTTGTTCGGAATGGCAGAAAGGAACATACGTGGTTCGCATTTCGCAGTGCCTTTTCTTTCACCTAGCGTGACGACGTCAGTCATAACTGTGTCTTACGTAGAACCTAAAATTTGAGTTTCTTGGTTTCTTCTTCTCGTTTTGTGAAGAACTAATCAGGCTGGAATATCAGCCAAAGAAACGGTGTGACGTGTGACGTAAATGAAAGGAAAATTAATGCTCTGGTGCACGGCAAAGTCCTTTTTACTTTTTCCTTGTCTAGTTCCGGTGATTTTGATTCTACAGTTGCCGTTCCAACTCTATTTAGGGTTTTTCACAATGGAGATCACATTCCAATACAAAAAACTGGGTGTTGCCATTTGATTTTTTCAAAATGTTCTCACTGTAACCGTAACTGTTTGAGTGACACTGTTGTTTTCCATACCATTTTTGAGCGCATACCTCAAAATACCTTTTGCCAAAATTTCATTCAGTTTCTATGAATGGTATGATAGTTAGGGGCCCAAATGTCCGGATAGTTTTTTTTATATCACCCTGGATATACTAGCTGTTACCCACAACGTCGTTCACGTAACATTAAAAGAATAATAAATGCATTAATTAACCAAAACATTTCCCTCCCGATAATTAAAAATATATTTAATTAACTAACTCTTGTGCGCATAGGAGACAAGATAGATCATTTTATAGTATCATCAAATCATACCCGATTTTTTCGATAGATGATGTCATATTCGCATGTCTCCAATATTTACTCCTATTCATGCACCTTGCATTTTTATCAAATACTTGAAAACATACGTTTTATTTCTAATATAAGATCATATAATCTTCTAGTTGATTTTTTTTAAAAATTTCATTTTCATTTTTCACGTGGATTTTTAAGTTGGAAATTAAATGTTGAGGAAATATTCTTATTCTGGGTTTTGAAAGATTGGCAACTATAAAGTAAAATGGTTAATTTTATAGGGGGAAATGTGTATTTATTCTCAATGAAAATAATGAAACTATGAATTATTAAGAAAAATATTTGAAACAAATAAATAAAAAGTTAGCTTCTTGTCTAGTTGTTCATTTCTGGGTTGTAATCCATCTGTATGCAAAGATACAGAGCCATTAAAGCATCCGTTTTGACGTTTCCTTCAGCCAAACATTCACACACACAGTCACATTTATAATATTATACAGATAAACAATTTTTTCCAAGTCTAGATAGCGAAAGCAAATGAATAAATCTCTCTTTTTATAAAATATATTTTTGAATTTATCAGCATGATCTGTTTAATCTAGAGTGTATATGTCATTTAAAAGATTATTAATTAATACTCTAAGCTTTTTCAGTAATAAGAAATACAGAAGAGTAATTTAAAAAAAATACCTTAAGGCAGTATTTTCATTTAAATGCGTATTTGGAAAATTGAAGTTATTCAACATATTAGTAAATACACAAAAAAGGTATTATTTTTCATATTTGTGTGGAAGCAAACATATCACATGTTTTTTAAATTTCCATTTCTAATCTTCTAATAACTGTACATACATATCTGTGAAAGAAGTATTTCAGACTATTTATTTTTTCTTTTATAATATTATATTCCATATTAATTTCCTTCTTCCAAAAATATGTAACATTCTTATTGTTAGAGAATATATATTAAAAAAAAATAACTAATTAATCTCAGTAACCCCAAGCAGTGAACAAAACTTTCTCACTGCATTGAAAATACTCTGTTGCTATTTCAAAGAACTTTTTTTATACATATCATTATGAAAGAAAACTTATATTTATATATAAATATATATTTTAATTTTTTTCTGTAGAAAGTTTTATTGCTTACTTTGTTTGTTTCACATGAAAACTATAGTTGCTAATTAAAATAAAGGTAATACAAAAATTGTACCGTAAAGTAATTTTTTTCTTTGGTGAAAATAAACTAATTACGCATTATATCATTTAAGTACGTTTGATAATTAATATTTATATATTTTAAAATGTTATATTTATCTATATATCTTTTTTCTTCTTATATTAAATATTTGCCGAATGTTATATCAATCATTTTTTTCATGCATAGATGCTATAATGGTAAAGAGAAATTGAAAATTTAAAAAATATATATAACACTCATACTAGTAATACATACCAGAAAATTTCATTTACTAAAATTAAAGACAAAAAATATAATATTACACAGTTTTATTTTATTTTAGTGATCCTTAAAATAAAATAGGTTAAAGTAAGTGAATTGGTAAATTAAAATCAATTATTTTTCAAATAAGAATATCTAAGATGACAGCTATTTTTAATTAATAAAATTGCTATAATTTGGTATACTTTTTAGAAGTAAACGAAATTCATTTCTTTAAATTGAAGATAATATTGTTAATTAACTTCGTCTCTTTTTGCAAAAAATCCAAACTTGTCTATCATTACACTAAGCTCATATATAACACAAGATTTCACAAAACGTACTATTGATTCCATATTAATTACATATATCTGCATTTCTAAATATCACATATTTTCAATTTTTACTCCATCAGAAAAAGAAAATAACGTATTTTAAATAATGTTTTATTAATAATTTGATTTAGCGATTTTTGAAGATTTAAAAGAATAATTTTCAACGTGTGATTTCTTTAATCTTTTGATTACAGGACAGGACTGGCGAATATTTCAAATATTTACTTGAACTAAACATTCACTTGTTTCAATCATTCAATGAAAATTTCTTTGTAGTAGATTTTGCTTGAAAATATCTCTCTTATGTTTCCCTTAATTTTCGAAATACAGCTAATCCGAGACAGGTGTAAAGTTGACATCGACATTACATCCTGCCCAGAAAATGCCAGGGAAATACCTAAACTGTATAACTGTTCGTAATATAAATGTGGGACAAAGATTAATTTTCAAAATGTGGTATCCATAGAATTAAAAATATTCCCAAACCGTAGACAAATGTTTTATCTTTCAACAAAAAGACCTGACAATATATTCTACAGCATTGTAAAATAACATTTGCAGTAAGTTGGATAAATTTAGAGGTCCAATAAAATATGCGTAAAAAAGGAGATAGTAGAATAAGTGACAATACTTTTTTCCGATCTTGGCGAGGGCGCATTTTTTTGGTTTCTTTTTAAAAGGTTGTTTCTTTGACAAGTATGCTGAAAGTTATAATCCTGTAACGAGACATATATTTTTTATTAATTTATAATTTTTAATTAATCTGTTATCTACTAAATGTAACTGCTTATCACTATCAATTTTTCATGTATAGGGAAGTAATGTGAAATCGAATATCTTATTATTATTCGCTTCTTGAAATCAGAAATTCCAACTGCATTTACTATAATTTTTCGTACATACTCTGTAGTTATACTTCTACCGTTGTATCATTTTAAATATATGATTAGCTCAATATATTTTTATTAATACAAGTATAATTAAAAAAAGTCAAATCATCCGGCCTTGTACCGCATTGATAAGATAAAAGTTTAGAATTTCTTTTGTAAAGGAAAATATAATTTACAACTTTAAATAAGAAACTTAACTAATAATATATCAATTACGTATAATGATTTAATATTTAAAGTCAAAACGATATTTATCTTAATTACAATTGGATAAATGGTAGAAGAAAAGTACAATTCTTTATCATCTTTATAAAAATCATAATTACTGTTGACAATGTACATTTGACTGTATTTTCTTCAAATACAGTCTACGAGCTCTTTAATTATTATTTTCCAATATATTGTTTTTTGTATTCTACCTAGAATATCCGGTGTTACCACAAGATAAAAACCGAACCGAAAGTCAAGACAAAACCTGAACAAAATGGCTTTTTAAATGTAAGTAACAATTTCATTGGAGAAAATATATTATTTTTAAATATGCTACTCACACCTTCTGGACTAAAATTAATTATTTAACGGATTACGAGATAGAAGATTGCAAAATAAGTCAATACTGAGATATCCAGTTTAATCCGCTATATGGCTTCACACTGCTCAACCCTACAGTTATTCATATTTTCACCTAAGCTGTTTATTAACCTTTTGATTATGTCCGTTTTAAATGTTTGACCGGTCAACTTTTTAAAAATTCACTCGTACCACTATTTACGAAAAAAAATTCTTTGTAATAGATTTGGAGAAACCTGGAGAATTATCCTGAAAAAAAATATATATAGTTTGTATTCAAATTGTATCTGACAGAAGAATCAGCGCAGAAACCCAGCGCAAAGCGTTATCTTTATTTAAGAAATTCTGTATATCAATCGGATATCTAATGGTGTAATATACCTTCATATGTCTATCCATTACAAGAGGGAACCGTGGTTACCTTTGTAGGTCATCTCCACATCCCTCGTGTTCTGGTGAAGCAAGTGCGGGTCGGGAAAACCTGATTCCCTTTTGGATGTTCAGCGACGAACCTATTGGAGGACACCAACCCGTCCCCAAGTGTTTTCGCGGTGGTCTCCTCTAATATTGGGATCCACCGCGTATCGCAATGACCTTTGTCGTCAATACGTGGGTTCAATCGGGGTGATGCGCTGATGGCGGTGCCCCGACTGATCGCAGGGCATACGGGAGGCAGATCCTTGTCGTGCGCGGGACATGGGTAAGGCAGTTGAGACGCTAAAGGCGGAGTTCCTCAGTTTCATACCTTCATATGTTTTTATCATAAGTATTGGTATATTTGAATTGTCGGTCCGTCTGTCCAAATTCTACAAATTATTTCCTGTCTGTTTGTTTCTAGTCACGGATGACCATCTAAAACCACGCCTTCCTTCTCGGACTTTAGCTGTGTTTCTTCATAAATATCAATACCTTATACAGTGTTTGGCCCTACTGTCGTTGCCATTCCTAAAATTTTATAAAATTATTTGCATTATGAAAAATAAAATCATACGGAAGGAATACACAGAGTTTGGACAGACGGACCAACAATTCGAATATTTTTGTATGCTGGTTTTTAACATCCTTACCTTATTTTGTTTCAGAAGAAGATGGAGCCGTAGAGAATCGAGCTTTCTTGTATGAAGTATCTTTTTGGAAAGTTTTGTCAGGTCAAGGTGGGGGCATAGCGACTTGCATTTTCATTTCATTACAAATATTATAATATAATTAAATTCTGTTCCAGTTTTGATTTGTTTAAAATTTAAATTTGTACTGTTTTCCTTTCAATAGATCTTACACCTCAGTTATCATTAGTTTTACTACGATACTACTACTTCTTGGCTACTACTACTACTACTACGATACTACTAGTACTTTTACTACTACTTGGATTAAAAGTTTGCGTTTTCATAATTTAATTATTTTGAATTTTATTAATTTATTTGAAAATTTGTTTAATTTCTTGTTTTTTTTTTTTAATATACTTTGGTAGGCTCTAAATATGTTTTATGTTTTTGCTCCTTCCACCTTCCGAAGAGCTAGGAGCTGTTGATTGTTTTGAATTGCTGTTTATTGTATTCATTGGTTTTTAATATTAAAAAAATAACCTTGTTATTTCACCTGCATTTTATTATATTTCATAATCTATCATCTAGTATTGAAAATTTATATAGTTTGTGTGCACTTAAGAAATGCTTTGCGCCTGGTGAACATAAATTAAATATAATTTTACACCTTCTTAAACTGATATATATATATAAAAATTATAGATATATAATTACATAATATATATATATGTCACAAAATTGAGGAATATCTGACACACTCTGAATTTAACAGAAGTCGCACACTCTGAATTTAACAGCAGTCGAAGAAAAAATATTATCAACATCTCCAAATTAATGCAGTCGAAATAGGAACTTTAAGCAGTAGTAGGCCGATCAGTATGTAGAATGAAGGAAAGAAGAACACAATGGCACCGAATCCATTTATTAAAAAAAAAATCATCTTAGGTTTCAGGGAAGTGCTCTGATAAAATTCATTTCGGACCAAATGTCAAAAAATTCTATCGTCGAACAGTCATTCTTTTTAATCAACGCCGCACTTCAAAAATTCCATCCTCTAATAGAACAGCCGTTCATTTAGTCAACGCTAAACGTCAAAATTCTCCACTGAATCAGGATGTGTGAGCAGTTTTAATCTCGCCAGCGCAAGAGCACAAAAAAGTCACGTGACCGACCTTAATCGAATCACAAGGTTTTTTAAAACAGCTTTATCAGCATTTCCGGTGAAATTATCTTGACGAAAAACGGTTTCCCGGCGAGAAAAATATCTTCTACAGGTTTCGTTAATCTCGTACCAGATGAATGACATGTCAATAAATCGAAGTATCGGTTTTGAGAGTGTGTTTTAAAACTAGCTCGAATTTAATACGCGTAAAGAAAAAAAAAAGTAATTGAATCTTTGATGTAGAAAAAAAAAGAACGGACGCTTTTCGGAAATATTTTAATAGACATTTAATATTTAATAATAGAATAATTTTACGGGAATAGGGTTTTTTGAGCGGAATAATTTAAGAGATGTGGTATTTTAGCATTTAAATAAAGAAGTTATAGCAGTTTGACTACACGAGAATAATAATAATGAATTTTAATAATGTATTAAAGTAAAGATGTTCTATTTAAAGAATAAATTAAAAAAGCTATCGCCATTTTTAGATCTAACTACTGTCGAATAAATATTATTAAGTGGATTAGGGTAAACTGGCTTTACATATGGATAGTAATGGACTATTTTAAGAATAAGTGGTATTTTATTAGGCCAGGGCTACATACGGAACATTATTAAATGGAGAAAAAAAAATAGTATAATTTAGCAGATTTCGGAAAAAAATAAATTTTGTAATATATATATATATTACTTTAATATATTTTTTAATTAATTTCTTAGTAATTATATTATTAAATATGATTACTAAAAGAACGAGCTATTAAGCTCTTATACAAAACACAAGCCGCCTGTAAAATTATACGGCTCCTCTATCAGCAATGGGATTGTTTTAGATTATCTACAAGTGTAACGATACCAAGAAAATCGTGTTATCTGTTACAAATTCAAAATACAGAGATAATTTATTTTACAGTTCGTTAGAAGAGATCTTTATATCTCTTTTTTACTGTTTTAAAAAATTATCATAAATGGGAAAAAATTACAAAATACCCCTAATATATCCATAAATACAATTACTTTTTTAAAATGATATAAATATTACAATATAAGTTTAAAAATTATTATAAAGATAGTAGTGGTTAATATATTCTTTATATTTAAAGAATATATATTTATTCGAATATCTTTCTGATTTTGCAAACGCTTTAATACCAAAACTAGAATTGTATTCTTAAACGGTATATTTAATTTTCAAAGGGCATATTCGAAAATTAGGCAAGCTGTACATTCGTTCTTAAGCTTTTTAGAAGATCTTCAAAAAAACATTGAAACATTTTGTGTGAAATATTTTGTAGAACACAGTGAAGTACATTTGCGAATTTCTAAAATTCATTTATGGCGATATTATGCGATGGAAAATTTTATAATTGTCCACGTTATTTTGTATTTTTATATTTCTTAATGTGAAATGCTGAATGGAATTTGTATTATTTAAATATTATATTGAGACATTGTTCATTAGTCGTTCAGAAGCAGAAACTAACCAAAAATCAAAATCATGAATTATTTTCAGAAAGATTGGAAAGTGTTAAGAAATATTATATTGAGAATACGTAACATTTATAAAAATGTCGTTTTTTTTCACGATTTTGTTAAGAATATCTTTTTTTTCCGTCTTCATTTTTTTATAAATGTTTTAAAATATATTCATTTTTATAATAACAACATCTTATGTTTCACCTTACGTTAAAAATACAAAAGGGAAAAAATGTCTGAAATTTTTATACTTATATAATATATGTGAATTTTTTATTAAAAATTATTTTAACAGGAATACTTTAAGAATATTGTTTAGTGAAAAATAGGTTGATGAATATATCTAAAACATGAAGACAAATAAAAGGTCTTTAACTATGATAAGTTTTAATTTTAATTTTAATTTTTTTTTTTTTTTAAAGGAAGTATGATTAATTTTGTCTCTTCTTTTTTTCCCTTTACATTTCAACGAGCGTCATTATTTCACAAATCATGTTTTGTAGTGCTTATTTTTGTGATGATAATGAAGTAAAATCTAATGCAAAATACGCTGCTACTATGATATATAAATATTTTTGTTCTTGAAAACTAAGTGTATTAAATTGCCACTCTTCATTTAAAATTTTTATTTATGAGACGAATGTTTTATATATTACAAACAAAGAACATTACTGTTATTATGGCAAGAAAATGTGTTGTTCTTCAAAAGCATGCATATCTTATTATTTGTTTTTACTTTTCAAAAATATGGTCTTATGAATAATATTTTGAAGACGTTATAAAATCACACATAAAAAAAAAATCTGTTTGTACGGCATGTTTGTTTATTGTTCTTCCAATATGAAAAAATATCACTTTATCTCTTTGTTTAAAATTTTTATTATTTAGAATATCGTCTTTTTTAATTACATTTATAAAAGCTACTTTTAATGATTTCATTACATTATAATGTTGTATCCAAGTTCATATTAATTATATAGTAATGTCAGAGGCTATCTATTAAATCGAAGTTCTTAATTTTCTATATGAGTTCATAAAAATAATATAAAATATTATTTTTAATTAATTTTTCTCTTAAATATTATCATGGTTCTTTGAACGCATGTAACATTAAAAAAAAAATCATTTATGAAACAATTGAATACGGATACCACCTTTCCGTTTTATTTTATGAATCATAAAAATATATTACTGTTATATTAGAGGGAGAAAATTAGTAAAAAATACTATTCAACAAAATAAAATAATCGCTTGAGAAAATACATTTATTTTTCTAACCTACGTAAATCCTTATTGAGGTAGGTTCGCATAGTAAAAAAATATTTTATTCATTACAAAATGCAGTCTTTTAATTTAATTTTCAATTAAAAGAAGAAACATATTTTTTTATTTAAAAAAATGTATTTCCTTCATAATCATTTTATGAAAAATATCACAATAGCCTTTCAAATTGTTAAAAAAAATCTGCCTAATACATTTGTTCCTTTTTTATGTTCTAAATAAACGCAAACATGATAAACTGGTAATTAATATTTCCTTTTTGATGAAATATTTAATTTCATTATTTTCTTTATTTACACTTATAATTTGAAAAAAAAAATGATATAGTTAATTCAATTGGAACATTTTATAAATCAGTACAAACATTTGCTAAAGAACGACACTGGACAATCACAAATTTTGTCCACTGATACATAAATAGTCTATTATAAAAATTTTGTCATTGAGAGCAGCGGAATATTGTGATATGGATGTTGATTTGATTATGGTAAAGGAAACAATTTTTTCTGGATTTGAAACAAAATGATAACCCCATGAGATGGGTTAAAAAATATTTAAGTGCGTACAAGATTCGTTTCGTTTAACCTCGCCCCTGTTTCAGCGCGTCAAACCTACAATATTTATTTCTATTCCTTATTACAACAATCTGTTGGAAAAACTTTCAAGATTTTTAGAACATTTGGTATTACTATTTCATATAAATCGCATACCAATTTATTTTCTAAATGTAGAATGACGAATCTTCCTAATTCACGAAATCGAAAGACATAGAACGATTGAAATGAACACCTTGGATTCCAGCTTGTAGTATTATATTCCGAGGACAGATTTCATTAAAATTCAGCAATGTTCTAGTATCTTTGTGTAAAATGTTATTGCTTATTTATGTTTCCTATACGTTTGTTTGTTCAGCCATTCAGACATATTTTATTACATATATTTTGTATAAATGTTTTGTAACAAATACTATAATTTCATTGTATGGTAGAACTTAATGCACACGTTCATTCTGTAAAAGAAAAAAAACATATCGATTACAAATTCTGCTATAAATAAACCTTTTGAAAATATACCGAATGGAGTCAATTGTGAATAATGGGTATTGTTAAATTGTATACATCTGGTTTAATTCTTTAAAATTTCTACTTTTTAGAATATAACATTTTATAAGGTGAATTAATAAATGCTATAGTTTAAGAATACGTTATACCATTATTTCGTATTCATAATAGGAATAAATTAAAAGAATATAAATTTTAAATACTTCTACAACTTTTTGCGTATACATATTATTAAGAAGATTTAATAGGACGTAGACAACATTTAAAAAGTTCTCTTTAAGAAAGAACTCATTTCACTTCTCACCTTTCAATTTAATTTTATATTTTTTACGTAACCTAAAAATATATTGCATTAATATTGAAGAAAAAAGTGTGAAAATCCTTTTAAAAGCGTTATTTTCTAAAGAAATGGTAGTCAATTTATCTTATGAAAAAACACTTTTATTAAAGAATATTTGCATAATAAAAAGTGTTTTTATTATTAAAAATATGTTCTTTCAATTTAAATTTTAATTAAAAGAAGAAACATATACCGTTATAAATTATATATCGTTTTTATACCCTTAAGAAAAAATATCACTAATAGCTTCTTATTATTTACTTCTTTCAATTTTTTTCTGTTTGTAATAAACAAAAGAATTATGACAATAAAAGTTTAAATTTTATAAAGTTGTAATTTTCATTGTGTTGTTTATTTGAACTTACACTGAGAAAGAAACAATACATTTTTTTGTTTCTTTGAAGTGCTAAAATGTATAAAATAAAAATATTATAAACTTTGAGAAAAATGTTTTATTAGACTGTTTACATGTTTCGGCTCCATCGAAATCATTATAAAAAAAATTTAAAAAAATTAAAAATTGCATTATCTATGATGTAATGATTTGAAACGCCATGATTCAGTTTGTAACGTAGGGTAAAGTAGGGTAAAGTAGGGTAAAATCGTGTACCTAAGGTTTTTACTTTGTTGATAAAAGTTCAGAAAGGCGGAAAAATCGGAACACCTCAAAAAAGCATTTTGGGACATGTGGGCTGTTGAAATACCATACGTATTTCCACAGGAAAATTCTTCTCTATTTAGAAAAAGACGTTTTATAGGACTATCTGAAACAGCTACGAATTTTGTTGGTAGGGTAAAAGCGAGTACTGATCAGAAATTAAGTTTTTATACTTCCAGTAACAAAACCTGTATTGTAAGAAATTTTGAATCAAACTTTAAAATATATATCCTTTTTTTTTTAATTCAGTAACTTCTTTAAAGGTATTCAAGCAATTTTTAATGCTGTCATGTAATGGCTTCCTGAACTTTTACTTCTCGTACTTGCTGCCCTCCTCATGTGCGTAGTCCTTGCAGACTGAACCTTGTATCAATCCTTCACCAATCATTGAGTGAAGAAATAATTCATTGCAGAATTCAATGCCGAAACAAACGACCAAATATCAACATGGTCGTTATTTTAGATATCTGAACGTACACACTCAAACGTGGCATCAAAATATCGTGTAAAGTTATAGATAAGAGTGATGTACTTACCTAAATCTATCCATCAGGCTGGATTTATTTAAAGAGAAGAAAAGACGACGAACAATTATAACGTTTAAGATGAATGTTTTTCCAGTAACACTGCACAGACACATAGATTAAATCACTTCAAATGCCAATGACACACTTCTATAGGACACTAAGGGATGTAGTTAAGAAAGGTGCTATCCATAGGGCAGCATGCACATTCGAGGAAACAGGGTACCCTGTTTGACTCGCCTATACGATTTTACCCTACACTTCCTTACGCTTTCAGATTATAAACGTTATTACTAATAAATGCTAGAGTTTAAGGATACGTTAAATCATTATTTTGTATTCATAATAGGAATAGATTAAAATATAATAAATTTTGTAAAGATAATAAATGATGCTTTTTTCCGAAAGCAGAACTGTCAATGGGTTCATTTGTTCTCGTTAGTATTACATGAAGGAATGGGATCACATTTATTATATTCAATTTCAGCAGTGAATTTAATGTTATTGTCCATTGAATTTAGATGATGTAATTAATGTTTATAAAGTTTTTTTTTTTTTTTTTACTTTACAACATTTAGCAATTAAAATCAGTCTCTTATTAGAAGGTGTTATAATTTGTTAAATATTTAAGATTTATTTGTTTTAAATTATACATTTTGTGAATTAACACACTGAAAAGTAGCATGATAGTAAAGCTGAAAATTCGAATATTAAGTTTAAAATTGTGTTAATCGAATAGCTCAAAGCGATACATTTCGTGAAACAAATTAGCATAAAATATGTTTAGATTATACATAAAATTCACATAGGATCATGCTGACAAAGTATTTTTTTTATTAAACACCAAGGGGCTCTGATTCCTAAGAGCTAAGCACGCGATGCCTCGTACAGTCCCCGAAGCTTTTACAAACACGTTAATTTGTTCTATTTTAAAAAGATTACCTGATTAAGGATTAAAAAATATTATTAAGTCCCGTGATGATCTTCTGTAATATGGTTACAATTCATTTCTGTTAGAGAGAAGGATTTTTTTTCCAAGGCCGCACCCACCGTTGTCGCGACAGCTGACGGCTGATTTCCTGGTTGATTAAGAAAGATCATTTACACATTTCAAAATCAGCTTCTATAAAATGGTTAGTCAAAAATGTCACTGCGTCCAGCATGTTTAGAATTTTTTTTCTTTTAGATGCTATAAAAAATTCGCTTTGAGTATGTCATTTTAAATATATCGTTTTAAATATGACGCAGTGTTTATATTTTTCAATATTCTTCTGGAAATGTATATTTCAATAAAAAATAAAGTATTTGGTAACACTATCAGAAAATTATTTTATATAGGACATTTTAAACATAGTGTTTTATAAATCACGTCTTAATTATGTCCTTATAAATATGAATTTTTAATAATATCGTATTAAATATGACGTAATTCTCACCATTAAATGCTTTTCGCACGTAATAGCTGAATTTTCAAGTTATCTTTCTTTTTTAAATTGACGTGTAAATATATTTTCACTTAAAATGCATTTGTAAATATTATTATTTGTGATTTTTTTTTTTAATCTGATAACAGTAGGTAAAAGAGGCTGTTTGAAAAATATGAATAAAATCTATATTTAGGTAAATAAATTTTAAATAAAAATTTAAAAAAAAAAACTTTAAAAAATAGATAATTAATATATATATATACATATTGGTGACTTCACACTACAATCCAGTCAACTATGTACTTGAAAATGATGTTTCAATTGCTATGCTTATTTTTTTATCCTATGGCACCTTTTCTTCTGCACTATTTTGACCGATTTCAACATCCAATAACGCTTAAAATAATTGTTTGATTTGAAAACTGTGTGCTTCAGCAACTTTTTCATACATTTCTCGACAAGACTACCAGTTTTCCTTTTTAAATACAATAGATTTTTATTATAAGCCAATAAAGAGCTGCAGTTGCAATAAAAATTCTATTACGGTCGCGGCAGCAGCGTTAGTTACTGTTTACTTAACAGGGATATATAGGGGGGGGGGGATTACATTTCTTATTTAAAAAAAAATGTCACGCTTTCTAAAAGTGCATTAAAAGAAATCTTGTTTAAATACTTTACACTCTATTTTTTAAGAGCCTTTGAGAATTTTATGGGTCAGATAAATCTAAACAAAACCTGAAGGATAAATGAATAATTATTGTGATACACATTAAAAACTTCTTATGGTAAAGCTGATTGGAATATAGCAAATTACTCAGTAAATGCAAATTTAGTTTTAACCGATTACATTACAAATAACGTAATTAAAAAATTTCGATATATCTTATTTAATACTGCCTTATATGTATGATATATACAATATTAGAATAATACATAACTAAAATTAACATTTATTAAAATTCTATTTTAATTTTAAAAAAATTTATTGACATTTTTCCCTTAATTATCATTTATTATTTAGTGCTAATTACATTTACTGAATGTAATTAGTGCATGCGTGGATAGTCTACGTTAACAAAGAAGTGAACTTTGCAAGAATGATTTAAAAGGAATTTTTAAAAGTTTGTCTTATGCGTAGTTCAATTTTATCACACTTTTATAGGCGCCGAATTAGTGGGAGCGACGTGTGTCAACGGATGCGGTAGGGAACTTCCAATACTAATTTTAAAATGTTATTCTTGCCTTAATTACTAATAGTAATTAAATATAGTGACAAAATCAGTAATTAAATAGATTTAAAATTAATGGTGGAAGTATGTCTGATTGTCTATTTCGCTCCCGCGAAGACGGTGACTATAAAAGTTTTAATATGTGTTATTTATTTTCTATGTGGTGTTCATATATCTAGTAGAAATCTCATCGAGCGTAAGTAATCTGATAATATATGTCCTGGGAATCTTAGCACTGAATTCAGTTGTAATATCTACTGTTTGGTCACCTTCTAATTCTGTTAGATAACATTAAATATCTTTTCATTAAATATGTATGTAAAACTATAATTTCACAAATAACTCTTATATGCAGAAAAACATAATTTAAATCTAATTAAATAACAGTTTTGTGTAATTAGGTCTGATGTAGGTCTAGATGCAAATTCACATGAACACAAATAGAAAACAATGAAATGTCAGCATCCTTTGGCTTATAAAATGTAATGTTTTGTATGAAATCATATTTTTTAAATGAATGACTGTGTGAATATAAATCATTCTTATAGTTAAATTAACTATTTTAATAAAAGAAAACTGCCCAGTTAAACTGACGGCATTGAGCTCACAGGCTATTCCCACTAACTGTAAATTATATTCTTATTTCAAAGAATTGGAAATAAGCCCTTGAAAAATAAAGAAATCGACAATATATTAAGGGGGTGACCATCCCCCGTTTCTCCCCCTTATAATTAACCAATGAACCCCTAAAACTAATCAGAGAAGCGCCTTACCAAAATGAACCTATATACAAAATTTGAAGAAAATTGGATAATTCTGCATGATGAATCCATTTATCTAAATTAAGGGGGTTAGCCCCCCATCCCCCCTTTATACTTAACCAATGAACCCCCAAAACTAAGCAGGGAAGTGCCTTACCACAAGAACCTATATAAAAATTTGAAGAAAATTGGATAACTCTGCATGAAAAATTCATTTATCTAAATTAAGGGGGAGCGGGGAATTACCCCCCCCCCCGTTAGTCTCTTTATTCTTTACCTATGAACCCCCAAAAACTAATCAGGAAAGAACCTTATCACAATGAACCTATATACAAAATTTGAAGAAAATTGGATAATTCTGCATGAAAAAAACATTTATCTAAATTAACGGGGGAGGGTAGCCCTCTGTTCCCTCACTTTATAGTTAACCAACCAACCTCTAAAACTAATCAGGGCAGCGCCTTATCACAAGGAACCTATAAACAAAATTTGAAGCAAAACGGTTATTTCTGTCAAGAGTTATCGCGTTACGTACGTACATACATACATACATTCATACATACAGAGAGGGCGGGCACATTAGGTCTCAGGCTTTGATAGCCTGTGAGCTAAAAAGCTGTTTCCCGATTTATGAAGACGACGTGAGTGAAAATTACTATGCTTTCTCTGAGAAACTTCTTTAACTCCAGAATCTTCTTGCAGTTATATTGTCATAAGTTGTAACAAGGGAGAACTTTTTTTTCCTCACACCCAGAATTAGATGATTGACTCTTTATTTATTATTACTGCAAAGTAAGGAATTAGACAAAAGCATAATTTAAAAGTATGCATGTTAAAAGAAATGTTCGGAGACAGTAAATAGAAGCATAAATTCTGGTTGGGAGGAAATAGTAATTTGGATAGTTTTTTTATTTTATGTTACCACTAAATAACAATTTCTTATATTTCAGAAAAAGTAATAGAATTTAAAGAATTTAAACATTGTATGCTGGAGAAGGTTAATGGTTATTGTGAAATTTCAAAAGAGGAAAAGATTAGAATTTTGAAGAAATTATTTTTAAGCAAAAATCTTCCAAAACACAGAATAGTATCTTGCTTATTATTAAATATCTTTTCGATATATATATATGTAAAACTCTAATTTCATAAATAACTCTATATGCAGAAAAACATAATTTAAATCAAATTAAATAACAGTTTTCTGTAATTAGGTCTGATTTAGGCCTAAACACAACTGCACATGAACACAAATAGAAAACAATGAAATGTCAGCATCCTTTGGCTCATTAAGGGCAATGTTTTATAAGAAATCATATTTTTTAAATGAATGACTATGGAAATATAAATCATTCTTTTAGTTAAATTAACTATTTTAAAATGCTGTGTCCCGATTTACGAAGACGACGTGAGACAAAATTACTATGCTTTCTCCGAGAAACTTCTTTAACACCAAAATCTTCTTGTAGTTATAGTTTTAAAAGTTGTAAAAAGGGAGAATTTTTTTGTCCTCACATCCGTAATTAGATGATTGACTCTTTATTTATTATTACTGCAAAGTAAGGAAGAGTACAGAAACATAATTTAAAAGTATGTTTTGAAATGTTCGGAGACAGTAATGGGAAGACGAAATTCTGGTTGGGAGAAAATAGTAATTGGGATAGCTATTTATTTTATGTTACCACAAATGACAAATAGGACAGAAAAAGTAATATAATTCATAGAATTTAAACATTGTATGCTGGAAAAGGTTAATGATTATTGCAATATTTCAAAGAGGGTAGGCATGGAATTTTGAAGGAATTATTTTTAAGCAAAAATCTACCGAAACACAGAATAGTATATTGCTTAAAGTTAAAAACTATGAATAGCCAAATCAAGTACGTATCTTTAAATGTAAACCCTTCGAAAAAAAAACATGCTTCAATTCTTATTATTCCCGTTGATAAAAATTGATAAATTGTGTGCTTTGTTTTATCTACCATTTGTATTATTTTGACACTAAAAACAGGAAAACACATTATTAATGTCAGAAAACACTCAAAATTCATAAAATTAAATGTATCATAACTGGGAATGTTTTGGTCGTAGGAGACCGGACTTTTCAGTTTTTAACTTGCTAGAGCATGAATATTTCTAAAAATATATGTTAAAAGACCCAGTATCCATATAAAAATTTTAATTTCGTAACTTGAAAAATAGTAACTATTTTGACGGAAATGAATTTTCATATTATGAAGACGAGCTTTTGAAATATTTCTACTGTTGGAACTAGGCCTCTAAAACTAGCGGGTTAGGAATTACCGAAATAACGATAAGAAAAGACATCATGTTTATAACCTAAAATATTACATTCCTGATCGTAGGACATTAAATATTATGTAAATTGACATCAATAAAAAAAACGATTTCCAAAACTGATTTTGAGACCCCTGATTTGCAAAATTTCTAGTAAAATTACATAATGAAACAATCTAAACTTTTAAATACGGACGCACTTTTGTACTTAAGAAATTGAGTATGGTTACTACCGATGCAGAGAGGAATAATAATATTTTTTTCCAGGACATATATTTTGAAATTTTGAATGTTTTTATGGATGTTGGGCATAGTTACTAAAACAATGTAAAAATTTTGCTTTTTTAAAATGATAAGTATATGAATATTCTTAAATCGCTGACTATTGGTACATTTACTTTATAATTTTTATAATTTAAACGCATAGATGACAGCATTAATAATTTTTGGAGTTATATTTTTGGAAGTTGTATTTCAACCACTAGATGGGAGCACTTGATATACACTGTGTTTGGTGTATATTTCCACTCCACATTACTGTCACGTAATCACGATAGGATGATTTACACCCAATTGTCCAAATACATATGATGAAAGTCGACTGAAACGTGGTTGTGTTCACCGAAGTTCCAAAGCCTGTCATCTTCATAAGATGCGCTGTAAACGATGTTACAATGTTGGCACGGCTACAACTTCATTTAGATAATAGGATCTTTTTTTAAACGATTTTTGGTATATGCTATGTTAAAAAAGAATATCTAGCACATCATCAATATTTTCTGTATGTCATCTTTTCTATTAAGGCTCTGTCAAGAACACGTGCTAAAGCCGGACAGATTCAGTCCGAGCCTTGTGTAAAGGTTAGCTACAATTACGCAACCGCTATACAGCTATATATGAATGAAACTGAATGTATATATATGCTTTAAAAAGTGGATGTTTAAGTTAAAAATGTCCAGCGTACTTTAATGAAATTCAATTGTTTTTAAAAATGAATTAAAACTTTAAGTTTTAACTTTTAGTAACAGAACGTAGATTGAAATTTGTTTAATTTGGAATGCTGGGATGTACTTTTGCCAAACTTTTTATCATAAATGAGACATAAATAATATATATATATATATATATACTCAAATTCAATTATAAATTCACACTAACCACACTACGTAGACAAAACACATATAACAATATATCAACAGAACACTAAAATATAACCAATTAAAACTATAATTCAAATATAACCAAACACAAAAATACTAACAATAAAACAATACCAGGGAAATTTATCCAGAAGGCAGGAGGGCATGGCTAACGACATGCACTGCAATGTTAAAACCGGTTTCTACGCAAGCAACGTCCCCCTTCTCCTGCCGAGACCAAATTAATCCAAACTATCAACCAAAACACTAAGCTACACACAACTGAAACCAACCCTAGCTTAACTCAACGAACAACTGATCTAGACCACCCTTAGCATTAAAAAATGAATTCAGTTCAATTCGATATTTACTATATATATATATAGATATAGATTTAAATTACATATTTTCGAAAATACTTCTACATTTGCGAAATAGCACAACGTAAAACCTATTGTTACGGAAATATTTTGGTATATTATACTTTGGAGGAACTTTCATGTATAACATAATAACATAATTTAGACGTTGTAATGTTTATTAGAGACAGCTAAAAACAAATTAATTATTTATGGTAAATTTCAATTTTTATAAATTATATATTTTAATGTAAAATATGCAATTTGTTAAATATATATAATTTTAACTTTGCATTTTACTACTACTTTTACTATTATTGCTTTCCTTAATATTCCGTTATTATTTTCTTTTTCTCCGCTCCATGACATAGATTTTAATTATTAATAACTTGTACGACAAGTTACTTGTAAGGTACAAGTCACCGTATAAATTATTATTTCTGAAAATAGTTCCACTAATAAAAAAGTTTGGAAACACTGAATTAAAATGATCAAATGTTAAATTATAGATGAATGAAAAAGAAATGGACTATTGCAGAATCTCGCAATCTTTTGTAGCCATTTTTGTTTAAAACTTTACTATGAATATGGAATAAATTAAAACACATTATTTCCAAATGTGTTAAAAGTTTGCGCTCTACATTATGAAATATATTTTTTTTTCATTTTTGAATGAAAGTTTTATTCTAGGCACGTTTTGGAAATTCTGGATCCTCTCATCCTTTATGCATAATTTATAGTATTGCTTCGGTAGAGTCACGCAGCTATATTGTTAAGAATAAATATATCATATCTTTAATATGTATCAGAAATGGATGAAAGAACCTTTATAAAAAGTTACATATCTAACCATTTAATCACGTTTATGTTTCATTTTAATACATTTCTTTTACTTCTAAAGAATAATTAATCTGGTTTATAATGATTAACCCTTTGAGGGGCGGTGGTATATATTATATACCGCCTAAATTTAATCTGATTCAAACCAGTAACTTTTAATTAAATTTTACTTTTTAAACTTTGACGGTAAAAAGTTGAAAAATTGCTTTACCTTATTTTGAACTAAATTCTTTCGTAAATACCGGTGTGAGTTCGACGTTACAGGAACAAAATTGCATGCCCCTGAAAAAGTTAAACAAATTAGATAATTTTACTTTCACTTAATATAATGTTTAGTACAAAGTTTCAAATTCATAATAAAAATGGGTTACTACGAATTCGGGTACCTTTATTTCACAAACTTGGTATTTATGACACAGTAAGTATTTTATGGATTGCATTTTATAAATACAAACTGCACTTCCCGATTTAATATGGGACTTTAAGATTGTTTCATTAGGAATCTGCTAAAAGTTTAAATAACAGAATAAAAGAATAAGACTTGTTAGCTCATTAAACACCTACTACATCGTATAGAACAAGAGAACATACGTCTACTTCTTATTTATCAAAGAATGATGACCTAATTTACAACAACAAGTTTTTTATATCAGGAGATGAATAACTCTTGAATATAATGAAAAAATAAATGGGGAAAAATTAATATGCGTGAAACAAATTTAAAGGAAAAATCAATAGAAAATAAATGTATAAAATAGCAATAAATATTAATAAATTTAGGATATATTAGTAGTTTACAGTATTAATTGAAAATATGTTTATAAATACATGTCTATATGTCCACACTGTGACTCTTTCGTTGGATGCGATCTACAGGTAAGCAATTAAAATTTCTATCATTGTAGATTTGCTTGAAATTTATGTGTATAATAACTATTAGCATGCCAGGTATCATTATTTAAAAAAAAGGTTTAAAAAAACAATTGGTCGCTACAACAGTTAATTTATCTGCAATAATCTAAAAAAGTATGAATTAAACCGTTTTGATTAGAACAAGGGATACGGCAACACCTACATATTCAAGACGATCACTTCACAATTTTATGTATGATTTTGTAAAAATGGCCATATGCATTTACAAATTATTTTGACATTTTGTTTTGTGTATGATTGAATATGAAAATATCGATTCTTTTTTGTTCAATTTAATATTCATTAAATTGTGTTTGTTGACGTTTAGAAATAATTCCAATCTTTTGATCTTTTAACTTTTTTCATTATTAAAGATACGTATTTTTTTTTTTTTTTTTTTTTTTTTTTTTTTTTTTTTTTTTTTTTTTACAGTACCTGATTTTATTTGGAAATAATTTATCTAAGTGTATATAAAACTTTAGTTACGCTAGTTTTACATTCAATTCACTGAACCGATTTTTTAAAAGTATATGCATCTATTTACGTCTAAAAAACGGCTGAGATTACGTATTTATTAAAAAAAACAGAAATAAAAGAGTAGGGGTGTTTAAAAAAATCATTAAAAATTTGAGCAAAAACTTCTGTTAATTTTTATGATAACTTGCTTTACACCTAATATAGCTTTAATATTGTGCGTTCATTCTATTATACAGCAAGGAGACATCTATATTTAACTATATAGATTTATTATACATTGTTTACAAATGCGGTAAAGAGAACCGCAGCTTAGAACATCCATTCTCAGACTGTGTAAGTGCGTATCGTATTTTCTGACTATTGGAAGAGCTAACAAATGCTTGAATTAGTAGCGCCATCTCTGGTTACAAATTAATATTAATTATTGAGATATGACAAAACCTTTCCATAAATTTTAACGTTCTAAACGTATCTGACCATATGCTGGGAACTTTCAAAGTCTTCGATTTTAATGCATTTTATGTTCCAGTTAATATACTTTAATGTTTCATTCTAAAATATTATGAAAATTAGTATGTGTTTTATATGACATATTTTTGTGTGCGTGATACGCAAAATAAATTGAAAAATGCATGTAGAAACTGATACATGGTTAATTTCTTAAATAAGCAAATAAATGAGTAGAATGCTAAAATCCATCTTCAAAAATCTATAAAATTAAAAGTACACTTAATGTGTTTTATTACTTAAAAGATGATAGAAGTGGAAGAAAGATATTAAACTGCATTACGTTATTCAATGTCAATTACTCCAAGCACTTTCAGCTATAAACATAGCCTTCATCAGGAATAAAAATACAACTGTTATTACCGACGTCTTACTTTCAAAATCTCCGCTTCTTGATCCGTGAACCAGAGAAAGTCTATTTCATCATTCAGGTTTGATTACAATTTTATCAAATTTAAGTAATAAAGCACATTAAGTATAATTTTAAGGTACTATCGCCAAACTATAGGATTCAACGCCAAAAAATGCATGAGTGTAACTTTAATTTCACTTGATGTCAGATACGTTACACGTGTTTGTTATGTCATCAAACAATTTTTAATTCGATGTTTAACTGTATTTTTAAAGATCTTTTACTTACTTGTTAGTTATTTTGTTAATTAAATAATATTTACGTCGTTGAACGGCAACATCATGATATTAGGAGCGTGAAAAGCATTGAAAGAAATCGCGATGCATAGTTATGTACAATAAATCAGTTTAAACTGATGTCAGAAGCATTTATCCACCAACTGAGAGAAATAATTAAGGAAAATAATGTAAATAAATAAATGAATAAATATTCAAGATTATTTTTTTCTGTTTTCATTAATATATTGTAAATTTTATTCTTTAAAGTTACTGAAAGTTGACACTTTATTGAATGGGGCTTTTCCTAATATCTTGTATTGTTTGAGATTCCACTGACAACATTTTTTTTATTTGTTTATTTGGCGTAATAGTTTGGCGATAATTTTTTTATGGAAAGTGGTCGACGGAATAATCGAGAATTACAAATTTTAATTTTGTTGGTTAATTTCATATTGTTGCGTCAAGAATGTATAATACTTACTGAAAGACTCAATATATATCTTCCCAAACGCTTACTCCGAAACAGATTATTATTCATGACCAGTATGCGAATTCCAAGCTGAAAAACTGACTGAAAAATTGAAAAACATGTTGACTGGAATAAATTTTCCTCCTGAATTGAAAAATATTTGAAACATAAAATTTTAACTAGAAATAATGCATTTAATATGTTTGAATTCAAACAGACTTCCTTGTGTGTAGTCGAATGCTTTAAGGTAGCATTCTTTTTTCGAGAATGATTAATTAAAATATTCTGATTTTGCCACCGAAATCGAAATTTTAATCGTAACTTTGAATTTATTTCTGACTGTAACAGAAAAACTCATAAAACAACGTGTCATTTCAATGCACATAGGCATGAGATATTTCATTATTATTCACATTTCTAAAGAACGTCCACTTCTAGGGACATCAAACAAGTCTTCTAGCCTATTATGATATCTATTCATCAAAATAATTCAATCGTCCTAATCTTAAATTCTCTTTTTATTCCACACATCATTTCAAATACAGGGTGTTTCTAAATGAATATCGGGGTTTTAACGCTTTGTAGTATCTATTATATAAAACTTAAAATTACAGTTAATACATAAAATGAAAGGGCAACTCAAACAGTTTGTTGGTACCTGTGCATGCACATGCGTATGCAATGTTTCTTCCGTGATCCGTTAGAAAGCGCTAGTACCGAAAAGCATTTTGACAGAAAGCTAGAACAGAAAGCATTTTGTGTACTGCAGTTTGCAAAGAACAAATCTGTAGTTACCGTGCAACGTGCGTTCCGGATAAAGGTCAGATGTGATCCCCCAGCCAGCTGTTGCAACAATTACACCACAAACACTAATTAACGTTTGAGAAGAACTGAGCTATCGACTTGATGTGTGCCGTGTGACGAAAGCTATTGGAGTGTTTCTATATTAAGTTTCTATATTAAGCTATATTAAGTTGTTCACATTGAACACTCGTAAGCTTGTAGGTAAAAGTGTTTGAGTTGCTCTTTCATTTTATGTATTAATTATAATTTTAAGTTTTATGTAATAAATACTACCAAGCGTTAAAACTCCGATTTTCATTTACAAACACCCTGTATTTTAATTTTTGCCCTTTTAAAAAATTTCTTACTTGAAGATTGTTTTTTAGGTTATGCATTTTTGATGTGTGCCGTGTGACGAAAGCTATTGGAGTGTTTCTATATTAAGTTTCTATATTAAGCTATATTAAGTTGTTCACATTGAACACTCGTAAGCTTGTAGGTAAAAGTGTTTGAGTTGCTCTTTCATTTTATGTATTAATTATAATTTTAAGTTTTATGTAATAAATACTACCAAGCGTTAAAACTCCGATTTTCATTTAGAAACACCCTGTATTTTAATTTTTGCCCTTTTAAAAAATTTCTTACTTGAAGATTGTTTTTTAGGTTATGCATTTTTAATGCAATAGTATTAAGGATTACAGAATTTCCTTAATTTTTTCAAGAGATTAGTGTTAAACGTTAGTTTCTTCTATATACTTGCATTCAAATTTAAAATTAACTACATATTTATTTTTCTACGATTAATTTGAGTTATTCAGTATATTCAGAAAAATACTACTAAAAGAATTATTTAAATTTCCTACATTCCTTTCCCAGCAAAACAGGCTGAGTTGTGAAATATTTTATTATATTAATTATATTTTGAACAGTCCAAAAGCGTAACTTTTGATCCTGTTTATGGAGAATGAACGAATTGAAACTTTATTTGTTTTATGCATACACACCAATTTTGTGTTTATAACATATAATTCACCTATTTTAAAATATATTATTTTGTAATTGAAGAAATTGTTTCATTAGCTAATGTCTATTTGCCATAATCTTGATGACACATTATTTCTATTAACATATTTAGTAAACCTTTTTCTTATTTACATGTTTAACAAGATTACATATATATTTCTCTTTTTAATCGTTTATTATGTACTAAAGAGAATAATTATCACATCACTCTTTCAACTACAGTATAATTGTTTTTCAAAAAAGTTAAACAATTTTAAATGTATTATTCTTAAATATATTTTTATGATTCATTTTGTCAGAAAATAGACTTTATCTTTAAACACGTTAGTTTTATTTGTTTAATGCTTAAAAAATTATATCATGTTGAGTTTTATTCGTAAAATACGGGCTGTTTTTGTTAGTTTACAATTTTAAGCATGTATATTTTTACATAAAATATAATTTATAACATGTTGTCAGTGTAATAATAATAATAATAATAATGACTTAAAAATAAAATTTCCCTTTTTTTAAATTTTAAAAATTGAAATAGCTATTTATTATTATTCATTCAAGAATAATCTTGTCAATAACGATAAAGTGGACAGTCGCACTATGAGCATAATATATATTAATTTAAATCAATAATTTAAAATTGGAAAATCATGTTGCTATTTCTATTGTGAAAGAGCTTCATTTACAACACACTAATTGTTTAAAAATTACTTTACTTTAAGTGATATTGTAGAATGAATATAAAGCATATATTTGGAACTCATTTATTAATTTTTAGATTTTTACTACACATTGTTTTCTCACATTATCATTTATGGTAAATATTTCTTTTCCCTAATTACTATTAGCTCAACGAGACACTATATATTAGCAACACACAAGTATATAAGTAGTATAGGAATGATTAGCAATAAAAAGTGATCTCACATGCTGACAGTGGGGATGTTGGATGTTTGGTGGTCAGATCTCCGCAAATTAACTTGTAATACATTATTCTACCGACGAGCGTTTATAAAGAGATTCAATATGGAAAGTAATTTAGTTTTTTTTTCCATTTGGCGGGATTACATCCCAATTACAAGGACAGTCAAAATAATTCCCTTACATTATGTTCTATGGGGAAAAATCGTTTGCGATGTATTTAAATTATATTATACTATATTAAACATATTTAATTTTATATATATCATTGTTGTGTTATACAAGGCACTTGCTGCAGAATATGGTGTGCATATACTTTATCGGTCAGTTACAGGAGCACGGAAAAGAAATTGGCTACTGTACTGTCTATGAAAAATAATAGCTGGAAATGCGTTTTAAGTTGTTGTACGTGTTTTTAAATTTAACTATATTTTTGTATATTACTTAGTGTGTATAAATTCTATAGATCATATACAGTGGTGCACAAAAGAATTAAAGTACAATTCCGTTTATTGTCATAAATTCCTGAATGTGAATTTCCAACTGTACAATGTGTTTAATTGAACTATTAGCATAGTATTTAATATAATTTTATAGATCATATACAGGGCAATAAAACAATTATAATATTGATGGAAATTCCTCAAATTGGGTTTTCAAATGTGTTATGCGTTTCTACGTTGTTTATTTAGACTTCATTTTTCACCTTATTAAACTGTGTATGTTGTAACAGTATTCTGAATGTGTTGGATAGTGTTTCATAATATATACTGGATGCATGCTTTTCGTTCTAAGGAAAGTCCATTTTATCAACCGGGTTTGTTTATAATTTTAATTATTCATGACTGACCGAGTTTATTTTCAATTATTCACGACCAGTATGTGAATTCCAAGTTGAAAAAATGGCTGAAACAAAGAAAATCATTTTCACTTTCATTCTTTCCGATGAAATAAAGAGCTTAAATAAAGGAATAAAAAGATAATCCATAAGCATAAATTTTTTTATCTAAAATTTCCATTTTCAAAAACAAGAGTTTTATATGTTAAATTTTAAATTCCTAATTACTGATTTCAATATTAATATTTTTTTTTCTTATCTGGTTATTAAAATATGCGTTTTTTTGTACTTCAACTATAAAACAACAAAAAATAAAGAAACTGCGAAGAAAAGAATATCTCTTCGATTTAACTACATTTACGAACTTTTGATAAAAGGTTGCACATATTTTATTAAATATTTTTGAAAATGTGTTTTGTACATTTTATTATATTTAAAATTAATGACATTTAAAAAAATATTCTAACAAAACAAAAATATGAATTACATTAATTATCCAGGAAATGGTATATCTGCATTAATATGGTATTTTAAAAATACCTTATTTATTTTAAAAAAGGATTTGTTTAATGTTTCCCCAAAACAAGCTTTGATAATTCAAGAACACAGTGGGTTTTTCTTAATATGTTTATTTCAAAATAATTTCTTATTTCAATTCTGTAAGTACCGCAGCGTGGAAATAAAATTTTATTTCAGAACAAAGCACATGAAAACGTATGAATAAAATTTAAGCTTTAAAAATCCCTAATATTAAGCGCGGTAAACGTCTGTGTGTGTGTGTGTGTGTGTGTGTGTTTCTGTCTGTGCACTCCGCCTTTGTACCCGCAAAGGCTCCTGGACTAATCGACGCACCGACGGCGGACGCGTACCGAAAAATTCGCAAAAAAGGCGCGACGCTCAAGTTTCGATCGGGTCGGGCCTCCGACCCGGACCCGGGGCGTTATTAATGAGCGAAAGTGTTTTAATTACCGACCGAAACCGAACTGGAAAAAGAATGGAAAAAAATTTCCGTTTTGATAATCGCAGACATCCAAATCGTCGCTTTTTAACGCATCATCCAATTAAAAAAAATGTACCGGAGGTATCGATCCGAAAATCGGGGTACGCACGCGGCCGATTTTTGTCGTTCCAAAACGTCAAATTTTTTGAAATTCGGACAGTAACTTTTCTTTATTTCGGCCAAAAACTGACCAGACATCCAACATCGACCCCAGACGTGAAAAAAGGTTGCCGTAAAGAATGCAGTGTCGACAGATACGAGATCAAATCGCCCCACTCCTTTTTGAAACAAGTGGAAATAATGACTCTACATTCGCGAAAATTTGCTAACACGTGTATAAAAAAACCGCGAATTCAACAAAAAAAAATTCGTAAAAATCGACCAGTAATTTTTGAAGATATCAATTAAAACTCATTAATGACACGGCAAATGAATTTATTTCTATTCCGGAGAGACAGCTTCTTTTTTATTTCAACATTCAACGCAGACGAATCGTCTGTGGATAAGTCATTTCTGAAAGAGATAAAATAGTCACGTGACTTTCAACTGCGTTCTTTCAGAGGGGGGCATTTCCGAATCTAAGGGGCGCATTAATTCTAAACTTTGACAGGGCGACTCAAAATGGATTCTGCTTTCAGAATATCTAAAAATTATTGTCATATCTTCATTACGAGCCGATATATTATTTTATTGTATAATTAATCATCGTTATTTGTATAATTAAAGCAAAAGAAAGATTTCCATTACAGTGCCGGCTAGATATTACGATTTTAAGAAGTAGGCCGCGTCTAAAAACTGCATTACGAGTATTTTCAGTTTTTGTTTTAGAGTGGCAACCAGATATTATGATAGGAAAAAACGGGCTTCGCCCGTTATCGATTTTTTTTTTTTTTTTTTTTTTTTTTTTTTAGTTTTAAGTTTTTCTACAGCTCACTGTCTTTGAACTAGAACTCAGGTAGTCTACATAAGTTGTTTGAGGAAAAGCAGTGTCATCGCCAACCCCCCCCCCTCCCCCCGCTTTTTATGACAGTGCCGGCTAGATATTAGGATTTTAAGAAGTAGGCCGCGTCTAAAAACTGCATTATTATTTTAAGTTTTAGTATTTTAAGTTTTTGTTTTAGAGTGGCAACCAGATATTACGATAGGGAAAAGCGGGCTTCGCCCGTTATCGATTTTTTTTTTTTTTTAGTTTTAAGTTTTTCTACAGCTCACTGTCTTTGAACTAGAACACAGGTAGTCTACATAAGTTGTTTGAGGAAAAGCAGTGTCATCGCCAACCCCCCCCCCCCGCTTTTTTCTTTTAACTGTGGTCCGTTTCTATAACTAAGAAACTATGTTACGGATGTCCACCAAACTGATTCCAAACATCATAATTAAAGTAATAAGGACCCCCTATCCAGATATTATGATAGGGAAAAGCGGGCTTCGCCCGTTATCGATTTTTTTTTTAAGTTTTAAGTTTTTCTACAGGTCCCTGTCTTTGAACTAGAACTCAGGTAGTCTAAATCAATTCGACTCGACATCGACAGAGCTTACCGATTTTATTTCGTTTTTTCACCACTAGGGGGCGCTTTCCTATCTTCGGTTCTACGGGCATGAAAACGACGGGGTATGGCTCATTCGACTAGACATCGAAAGTCTTAACGATTTCAGTTATGATCATATAAACAGATTGCGCCACCTGGTGGCGGAAGGTGGAACTAACGTATACTGCAGCGCGTGCGCAGGACGACTGCTATACGGTGCCGCAGGCAGCGGGGACCCGAGCCGCAGGTTCGTTCAGTTAGAGGTTTATACTATTCCATGTGCAATTTAAGGGATTATCCGGTGCATGCGTAGCACGACCGTCATACGGTGCCGAAGGCAGCGGGGACCAGGGTCGGAACGACTGCTATACGGTGCCGCATGCAGCGGGGACCCGAGCCGTGGGTTCGTTCAGTTAGAGGTTTATACTATTCTATGTGCAATTTAAGGGATTATCCGGTGCGTGCGCAGCACGACCCGTATACGGTGCCGAAGGCAGCGGGGACTGAAATCACCCACTCGTGGACAGCCACCCGTGAGGTATAGGAACAATAAGTCCACGAGGGGAAAAATAAACGCTACCCGACACCGATAGCACCCATCCGTTCCAACCCCCACCGCAGGAGGCGCCTGTTTATTAGATTTGAAACAATGAATATAATTACATAACAATAATAAAATATAAAAGGTAAAAAATAACAATTTTTTGCAAATTGAAAGTTAAATATAAAATATTTTCGAAGTACTATAAGTTCATGATGTCCTAAATTTATGGTATTTTAGTTCAGAAAGTCAATGGTCAGTTCAGTCAATTTTTTTAAAAATTCTTTCGTAATGAAAGGGTCGGAGGTTCGTTCGGTTAGAGGTTTGTACAATTCAATGTGCTAATTAAGGGATTACCTGGTGCGTGCGTAGCACGACTGGTATACGGTGCCGAAGGCAGCGGGGACCCGGGTCGGCGGTTCGTCCGGTTTGAGGTTTTACAAGATTCGAGATTTTCTACAATTCGAGGCACCGATGTAAATTAGGGGCCCGCTGGCGGGCGAAGCCAGCTAGTCAATATCAATATTGTATAAATTAAAAATAGACAACTGTACCAATACGTTAGAGTTATCCAATATAATTTTATTTTTAGATATCCTTTTGAGATTTACACCCTTAAATCATATAAATTATTATAACTTCTTTTTTTATTTAAGTATGAGTTGTGTATTTTTTTCATGGTTAGTATTTTCATTAATTTGATTATTTTTTTTTTTAATTTGCACGTAGAAATTCAAGTATATGCATTTCAACATCATACTTTCAAAATATTTTTTTAAAAATAAGTGAAACATTTCATAGTAGGAAAAATTGTTTTAAATAACAACTTGACAATTACATATATGTCTACGCTGTAAAAAGTATTTTCTTGATTCGTTCATAATTAGGAATAAAATAGTTATTCCTTATATTACGCTAATTTTTTAAAACTAATGATGTATAAATGTCTACATGTTTCATATGCTTAAAACGCTTACGAAGACAAGCTTCACACAAGCTCCCACAAAGATAAGTGTATATTTAGCAAGCATTGCTAGATTTTAAACTTCTAAAAAATAAGATGATTTATGGATAAAAATGCGTAACAGTCATTTTCAAATAAATCTGTAGCCTGGGAATCCCGGGTTAGATCCCTTAGTTTTATAAATACTTCACTACTTCAGTCTATTACAGAATAATTAAATAACATACATACTTACACTAATGTCTAAACTCACTACATAAATGATAAAGTGCACAACTGATATCACTTATAAAATTACTGAAGCAGAATTTAATATATAATTGTTTTAAATAAAATTTAATAAGAATATTTAATGAGAGATATAGGAAAATTATTTTAAAAATGTGTCATTTTTAATTGAATTTGGAGTTATATCGTCCTCAAAAGTATAGCATATAGCGAGAATTAACAAACAACTTAAAAATACAAATTCCAGATTATACTTAAATTTCCAAAGAAAAATAAATCAGTATTTCTCTTTCTCAATTCCTAGTCGTAAAGTTATACAATCTTAAAACACAGACTCTTTTTATCCAGTGAATTTCCTTTTGGCTAAAATGTATCAACATTTCAAGACTTTTGAATAAAAATCTATTCAAAAACGTCTTCAGGTTATTTTTCAATTTAAATTTTTACATAAATCTCTTTTGTCTGTGTTTTCCAAACTCATTTCAAGTAGTTTTATTAATGTAAATTTCATTCGTAAGCTCAAAATATATATTATATTTAAAAATTCCTTTTTACGTTTTTAACATCTTAAGTATTTGTTAGCTTATAGAGCTCTAAAGTATTTTAGCATAAAAACTTAGTATATTAACTTTGGCTGATTTAATAAATAAGTTTTTTTTCAATTTTCTATATAATACACATAAAATTATTTCTTTTCTAAAGAAAATGTTGGGGAAAACATTTTGCAGATACAATTACATTGAATATAATTCAATTTTCATTAAACTGCACTGGGATTAGGTACATTTATGGCCTTAATGACGTCATAGTGACTTTTTATCGACTGATTATTCTTACCTGTTATAAAATAATGATCACAACCAGGGCTTAAAAAATGCGGTCGCCAGGATGCCACTGGCGACCAAGTTTTTTTTTTTTTAATCTTTAAACAAAATATATCTTTGACTTTATCTGACTTTATTTGAATTTGGCAAAAATAAGTTCACCAAATGCAAATTTTAAAATCATCATCCTAATCCCAAAACATGGTTTAAGGCTATAAGCCTGTTTCGGCCTCAATCCATCTCTTTCGAGGCCTTCCTCTCTCTCTTTTCCCCTTGGTTTATAATTCCCCTCATCAAATGTATATTTTGAGCAGTCAACTTTATTGACATTTGAATAATTTGGAAATCAGCATTTCCGCACATGCCGGTTAGTTTAGTCTTTCTAGTATTTGTTGTTGTTGTTGTTGTTGTTTTTTAGCTTTGTTTTTTCCAGATATATATAATTTTGATAAATTACATTAGAAAATTTAGTTTATATTTTCTTTTTAAATTACTGTTCTAAACAATGCAACTAATAATACTAAACTATGCTTGTTAGCGTTTTTTCTCAATTAATTCATCATAAAAAAACTTTTCTGCATTTTGAAAATAAATGAAGGAGGGGGGGGGGAGGCAGGTAAATATTTTTTATTGACTACCAGAATTTTTTGCTGGCTACCAGATTTTATCAAATGTGTAAAGCCAATACACAACAGACATATTTCCAGCACAACAAACATATTTCCTAAATTGACCAATAAAGTTAATCATTTATTAAAAATACGTGAAATTTTTAATTAATAATACTGTTTTCATATGCAAATGTGGGAGGTAAAATTAGGAAAAGAACATTTCCCTGAAATTTATATATTTTGTACAATTTTTTTGTAGTTTTTAAATGAAATATAGATATTTAACTAATTGGATCATATTCAAAATTATTTATTTGATGTTTTATGTGTAATATACCATTCTGTATTAAAAATGTCGTTTTAATGAGTAAAAATATTTAGATATAATCATTTTACAAAATAAGAATAGAAGTGAAAATTATATAAAAATAAAAATAAAAATAAATAGCTTATAAATTTTGGCTTCCTTTAATTGTTGCAATTTTCTAACAATATGAGAGTATAAGATAAATACTTTTAAACCAATAGATAGAGAAACTCTGGATAGTCAGTAAATAAAAAATATTCCTTTATAGACGTATTTGTAATTGTATTAATAATGTAAAAGGCGATAAAAATATAAAAAGTTTAGGTTCAGTTAAATATTTTGAATTTAAATTAAAGAATAAAATGAACCAAATAATTAAACAACATTTTATTCTTACTTCTTTATTTTTTTGGAAGATTAAGATCGATATTATTAAGATATTTCAATATTAATAAAATTATTTCTTGAATATTTTCGGTAGTTGTTCTTTAAATATTTTCTTACTGAATATTTTTGTACATTCTATCTTAACAAAAGTTATGATTCTCACTTATTTCATTTATTCCTCTTGCGGTAATAATTGCTAAATAATCTAAATTTAAATAAATTGGGATAGTTTGGTATTGTGATAAGTTGGTGTATTCAACAGTAAGTTTCCAAAATATTTTGTAAGAGATTATAGTAAAATACCTTATCTTTTTCTTTTTCCAACTAGTTACTTTAAAGATTTTCTTAATAGAAAATTCTTTAGTTTTAATTTATCGCTAAATTTGATATTGTATTATTTCGTTTAAATTTACAGCATAAGAATGTGTTGATTATATTTAACTAAGATTATATTTTTTTTTTATCATAATCTGGTAAAATACAATGCCACCAGATTCAATGCATGCAAAATGGAAATTTTCTTAAGCTTTACTAATCATATGTTGCAATTTTTGATTCGTTCTCAAAAATATAATATAAAAATGCAGCATTTATGTATTTTTGTTTCGTTGTTATATTTTAGAAAAAACAATTCCCTTCTAATTAATTGTTAAATATTAGTAGGTGAAAGCAAATATGAAAAAACGTGAGGGGGACGGATGAGTCTATCGATGCAGGTGGGTTATACAAAACCAAATGCACCATTGACACCAAGTAGCTTAACCAGAGTTTTGGTATATTGCATAATAACACATCATTACAGGATTTCTTACCCCTTGTCAGTATTTCCACAGACTCCCTCAGTATACATGTATTATAATCATTCATTTGTGCTATAATCTTTACTTTGCTGAAATATATATCAATTTCTGCTTTTAAAATTTAAACGAGGTAATGCTGTAGAGATGGTTTTCCTATTGCTATATCTGCCATATGTTCCTTTATTCTGGTTGGTAATTGTCTGGTTGTTTTTTCTATATATGTAAATATACAGGGTGTTTCAGTTAAACGTTTCAGAACTTATAAGAGGGGTAGGGTACATCCTAACAACTTGAAATCATATAGCAATGTGGTGTCGGAAATGCTTTCCTGAAGCGGTGTTGTACACAGAAGCACCATAAAGAAAAGAGACCGTAAGTGAGAAATCGTTTTAATAATACATGAAAAGAAGCAAAAGTGCATGGATTAAAGTAAGTGTTCGAAGTTGCTTCCACGGGCTACAATGCACGCCTCACATCTCCGACGCATGGACATCCGAACATTTTCCAGGTGAATTTTGAATTTCTCAGGCAGCTACTGCGATTCTTGCAACCAGCTCCTCAGCATTGTCATCAGGGATGTCATAAACTAGCGATTTCATATGACCCCAAAAATAAAAATCAAGACATGATAGGTCGGGTGACCAAGCAGGCCAATGCACGGGACCACCACGTCCGATCCACTGTTGACCAAATGTGGCATCCAGGTAGTTACGAACAGCTCCGATATAATGGGCAGGGGCTCCATCGTGTTGGAACCACATTGTCTGTTGCGTCGATGCAGAACTCTGTTCATGTCTCAAAAGTTGTGGCAATACTTGCTGCAGAAAGAGCAAGCAGTTATCTCCGGTTAAACGACACGGTAGCAGGCAAGGTCCGATGAGGTGATCTCCCATAATACCGGCCCATACCCTGACCGAAAATCGAATCTGTGCTGCACGACGTAGTATTGCATGCGGGTTCTCGACCGCCCAGATATGGTCGTTATGCGAGTTGAAAATTCCTTCCTTTGTGAAGGATGCCTCATCGGAAAACAACACTTCAGCAGGAAAAGTGGGATTTGTAGCACATTTTCCAAGGTACCACTGTGCGAAAGCTATACGAGATGCATAATCATCTGGTTGCTGTGTCTGGACACGCTGCTCGTGAAACGGATGCATGTCTTGTTCTCGGAGAATCCTCCAAACGCTGCAAGGGGAAACCCCGACTAGGTTTGCTAGACTTCGTGTACTCGTTCTTGGATTCCTCTGTACATGCTGCAGCACATTCTGTTCGACGGCTCGAGTCCTTGCTGTTCTTACCCTGACCCTGTCAGCTCTTTCAAATGAACCTGTCTCAGCTAACCTCTGGTGCAGTCTTGCAAATAATTTATGACTGGGAATACGCCTCGTCGGATATCGTTCCGCGTACAAACGCTGTGTGGCTGGCCCACTACAATTTGCAGCCCCGTACACCAAATGCATATCGGCTAATTCTGCGTTCGTGTAATCATCCATCCTACTAACTTGGCGTTCATGTGCGAAATGAAGATTCTCTGCACGAAAGCTCGGAACTTTCGCACAACGCCATCTACCGCGTCAGGAAAACATTTCTGACTGCCCATTGGTATATGATTTTGGTTCGTCAGGATGTACCCTACCCCTCTTAGAAGTTCTGAAACGTTTAACGGAAACACCCTGTATACATACATGTTTACATACACAATATTTTGTAAGAGGTAAAAGTGAAAGCCATTATGATCTTTTTATATTTACCAACTAGTTACTGCAAAGAATTTTTTAATAAAAAATTGGTTAGTTTTTATTTATTTCTAAATTTGAAATTGTATTACTTCGTTTAAATTTACAACATAGGAAAGAGTTGATTGTATTTAACATTTTTTTTTTATCATAATCTGGCAAAATACACTGACACCAGATTCAATGCATGCAAAATGGAAATTTTCTTAAGCTTTACTAATCATATGTTGCAATTTTTGTTTCGTTCTGAAAAATATAATATAAAATTCAGCATTTATGTATTTTTGATTCGTTGTTGTATTTTAGGAAATTTGTTTTCCTTCTAATTAATTGCGAAAATACAAAATATACCAAAGTTTAGAAACGTATTTATGAAAAAAAGCAAAAACAACTAAGATATAAAATGTCTTCACAATATTTGTTTTATCTTCATGGATTACTTTTAAAAAGCTACAGTCGCAAATATAATATAAATGCATACTGCATTATATACATACGTGTGTGTTTCTTGTTAAATTCATTAAATTAAGTTATATTTCTTTAAAAATTCCAAAAAGGCAGAAAAGAAAAAAAAATTGCAGAGCAAAACTGCGGCTTCCTATGAAAACACGATAGAGCCCAAAATATTAGTCGCATTAAACCGAAAATAGAGTAAAAAAAAGCAAAATCTCGCCGGGGATCGGTAATATAAAATATTCGTCAAATTCATTTCTAACCTTCCAAAACGTCGACCCAAAAATTTTCTCTTTTCCCATAGAGGTAACATTGCGATTGTTTGAATTATTAATTAAAACATTAGCTTTCTATTGTTGTAACATGTGCATTTTAATCTCACTGTTGTACGCAATGTTATGACGTCAGCGTTACTGAAGCACACATTTGTGATTTATGCTACAAATTTACTTTTAGAAGTTTTATTCTTTACGTACGTAACAAAAAGTTTTTTTTTTTTTTTTTTTTTTTTTTTTTTGCGAAAATTATTGAAAAGTAGCCACATGAGACTTTACTTTCTTTTTAACTTCCAAATCGCTGTAATTTGATTCAATTAAGAAAAGAAATCGAATACAAATACGGAGAATACGAATTTGGGTACTTCCGTATTTGTCGCATGCCAACGAATAATAACCAAGGAAATCCAGAAAAAAATATGTAACATACCGGGTGCGCCATAAGTTCGTTAAAACTTCAAGAATTCATTAAAAAGGAACAAATGATGCTAAAAATTTGCGGATTGCAGGAATGAAATTACAGGATATTGGATTTTTGGTAGTAACAAGAAAAGTTTGGTTAAAAAATTACAGCTAGATGGCGCTGCATGCATAACATTAAGCAGATTTATGCAATTCAGGCCGTGAATAAAACCCGTCAATGCACTCTGATACTTCACTTGATGTCATCAGTATGCGATCGTTACGAGATCACGCGTTGCTTGTTAAATACTTTTACAATAACAGGGAAACAGCAACTGGTCCATTGCGAAAATTCCGCACGGCAAAATGACTGAAAACGAGAAAAGAGCCTGTTTCATGTTCTGGGATACTGAAGACTGTTAGAGTCTTTTACTATAAGCCTAATTTAAAAACATCTGCTTCATATTATGCGTATCAACGGCATCTGTAGGTAATTAAAAAATAAATTTTGTTATTAAGGAAAATACGATCTTTCTATAATCCCATTCCTGCAAACCGAAATTTTTTAGCATCATTTGTTTCTTTTTAACGAATTTTTAAATTTTTAACGAACGTATGGCGCACTCAGTATGCTTTCATTATCCTTATGTATGTATTAATATGTATGCATGTAAGTATTCATATGTATGTATGTTTGTATAGGGAAGTTTCCATAATTGGATTCGCAGACAATAAGATAAGAACTGGGAAGAGATTAACTTTGCAAACGACGAAAGAACATGAAAAGCATGGTTCAAAAATGCTTCAAGAGCCGTGAGAGACTTGCTTCTTGCATGCATCTTAAGTTTTCCAAATCATTCTCGGTATGAGGAGTTAAATATCATCATAGAAGAAGAGATGCAGTTGTCTGAGTTTTTCCGATTATATTCCTCAACCACGATCACACTCTGACAGAACAACACTGCAGGCAGCAAGTATTACTCAACTGTCCTTGGAGATGAAATTCGGACTTGTTTATTGCAAGAGAGGCTGCAAGAAAAATACCGCGAGATAGATATCTATATAGCCACAGCTGCCATAGTTCCTATGCAGACAAACAGAGACACTTTGGGACAATTATACACGGGACAACGCATGATTGATCATGCATGTGAGTAGAAAAGTGAGATCTACAATTACCCTGATTACAATTTTACTTCATTTTTGAAATACTGTAAAAAACAACACCTTACAGTCAAAATTGCGGTATTTCTGACATCAAACTTACAGATGAGCAACAGAAGATACTTCACTTATTCACAAAACAGCTTTCGTCTTTACAAACAAGATTTAGGAATTTACCTAAGAGTACATTTATAATGGGGAAAGCCGGAGCTGGAAAAAGTACGGTAATCAAAGAAATCCTTAAAAAGGTTACTGAGAAGTTAGGACCGAAAGTATTATTATTTTGGCTCCAAATAGTGCTGATGTAATTAAACAAAACAATTCATAATTGAATATTAACACTTATTGCGGTAAACGCGAAAAAAGGTTTTAAATTGTTCGCTAATTTAGGAAGTGACGCATCAATAAATCTACAGAACAGCATGGATACACTGTTATTTCTCATTATTGACGAATTTTAAATGATCGGATGTCGTCTGATAGCTGCTCTTGAGCAAAGATGCACGAAGGTAAACCGAGTAGCATTCGGCAATTTGGATGCTTATTTGTTGTATATCCTCAATGGAGATATTAGCCAGTAACTACAGCCTGTAAAAGATACTCCTCTATATAAGAATCATTCTATAAGGGAGCTTTTTGCTTTGCGCAAACACTTTGCGCGTTCTTAAAACTTTTGAAAAATATTTCACTTTGGAAATGTAAATGAGACAAAGCGACAGTTAAAAAAGACAGCTTCGAAATACTCTTGGTTCGCTTTTCATTGGCCAAGTTAAAGACAACCAATACTCATCCCTTATGCAATGACACAAAGCTATACCACCTGCGGCTGAACTTGAAAGTTTTCCAGATTCCATATGTCTTTTTCCAACAAACAAGCAAGCTGGAGAACAGAAGAACTTAGTCGACAACTACTTCGTAAATCAAAATGGTCAGTGGCAAGAATATTAGCAGACCACAATAATCAAATAGAAAGATTGAGTGAAGATAATCACGCATCTGGACTTCAGGCTGATTTTTTCTTATCAATTTGATATAGAGTTAGGTTACGTACCAATCTGTTGACAGAGGGAGTATTGGTAAGTGGTGCAAATGGTACGGTAAATGGTATTGTCTACGGATCAGGCCTTTGGAGGTTTACCACCGGCTGTAACGCTTGATTTTGCAATTATCATGGGCAATTTCTTGCTGATAAACATTTTTCCTGTCACACCTTTTCTAAATCTTGGAAATAAAAAAAAGTCTGATTCTCACGAACTCAGTTCCCTTTAACAGTTGCATACGCTGTTACCATACACAAATCCCAGGCTTTAACATTGTTAAAAATTGCTGTGGGCATTTGTCCAAATGCGTTGCCATTTGAAGCAAGTTATTTCGTTAGTAGAATTCGTTATTTAGAGGATAAAAGAACATCGAAGAGCCTTTTGCAGGGAATAAGGTTGACCAAATTAGAAACATAGGGACATTTGCTGTTAGATTAGTAATTGAACATTACCTGAAGCAACTAATGACTCAATATATACTCGAAAATGAAGATTCAACAGCTGTTATTGCGAACTTATTTTTGTACTATTAAACAGTAAACTTATATCCAGGGTGATTATAAAAAACTATTCCGATATATGAGCCCCTAACTATCATACTGTTCACAGAAACTGAATGAAATTTTGGTTTAAAGTATTTTGAGGTATGCGCTCAAGAATCATATAAAAAACAACAGTTAATGTTACAGTGACAAAATTTTGAAAATTTCAAATAGCAACACCTACTTTTTTTTATTGGAATGTGATCTTCATAGAGAAAAATCATAAAAAGCGCTGGATCGGTATCTGTAGCACGAAAATCGCCGGCTTCTCTGTCCTTTATTGGTTGTTTTCACTTTTCTTCTTAGTCAGCTAGCACCGGCTATTTTCGTGCTACAGGTACCGTTCCAACGCTTTTTATGGATTTTCACTATGAAAATCGCATTCCAATAAAAAATAGGTGTTGCCATTTGAAATTTTCGAAATTTTGTCACTGTAACCGTAACTGTTAGAATTTAACCGTTGTTTTTCACATGATTCTTGAGCACATACCTCAAAATACTTTAGGCCAGAATTTCATTCAGTTTCTGTGAAAGGTATGACAGTTAGGGGCTCATATATCGGGATAGTTTTTTTTATAATCACCCTGTATATATATTTTTTTTAAATGTTATCTTTTAAGTTTATGCGACTCAGTGCAACGACATTTTATCCTGACGGATACTAGTTTAATCGAACAGCATAAAGGAATTAAAAGTGTTACACAATGTTTCTTTTTTCTGATAAGAATATATTTTTAAAATACTGAATTGATTTAAATGATCATTCTTAAAAATGTGTAATGACAAAAAAATGTGTACCGATTTTTTAATTGCTTCTTATTTTAAATTGTTCGAGCTTTTATAAACTGCTAATTATTTGATTAAAAATATGGACACTTTAAAAGTGCCTCGAAATGATACAGAACTGTTTCATTTACAAGAATAGAATTTTTGTGGAAAAAGACATATGATGTTATTTCCTATTCCTCACTGTTTATTTAACTCTTGTTTAGTTAAACTAATAGTTAGCAAAATTTGTCTTCCTTTTCTTTATCCTTTGTTTCACAATACAATTTTTTCACTTATAAAATATTCCTTCTGAAGAAAGCTTCGTTTTTCAATTTGCATGTCCTTTGAACAATTTAAAAAAATACGTGGAGAATATAAAATACCCGAAATTTTATATATGTAATTATATATGTATAAATCATTTTTCTTTTAGTATCAGTAGTTGTTACTACATTAAATGTGTTCAAGTTTATTTTTAGTATAGCAAAATTTTGCCACTTTATATTCTTATATCGCAATGATAATATGTTAAAGAATATTTACATACTTCTTAAAATTTCTGGAAATTTTGCATTTTTAATCTTGGAGAAAATGTTATAATTTCATTATTATTATGTTTAATGTTACTAAACAGTTAACATTTATTCATTTATAGTCAGTTATGAGAATATAAAAAATGTAAATATGCATTTTACTGTGTTAACATAACACCAAAAATAAATATATTTTTTTAATTATTTTTAATTTTTTACTATTGAAATTATTTTTTGTAAAAAAAATGGTCATGTTTAAAATATATTTAAAAAGCAATTGAAAATTTTATAAATATTGATTTAAAATTCTGAATATTTTGTTGAATATTAATATACGTTTCTTAGAGTATTATTTTAAAAATGCACATTTATTTAGTTTATCTAGAAAATTAAAAATAAACGTCATTATTATAATATATGTCATTTAAATGAACATTTTGTATCCATTGTTCGACTAATATTCTCATTTTTGCTGTACTAAATTCAGTTTAAAAATGAATTCAAAATATAATTACTGTCATTAATATACTTTCAAATTTTAGCGACTCAGTTCTGTTACAACCGTTGTTGAACGGAAAATGAATCAACCATTAAACATTAATAAAATTTGCAGTTTTAAATACCGGCATAATATACTTTTAAATTTGTAATTCAACAGCTTTCTTCAAATTAAGAATTCAATGTAAGTTTAAATTTGATATTTGATATAATGAATCTCAGTCTACTAAAGTTTGCCGCAAACAAATATTTTCTTCCAATCTAGCTTTGCATTTCTAAATAAAATAAGTTATGTAATAAATTTCTGTGATTTGGTGTAAATGTGCTACACCCCAATAACTGAACTCTCATTAGTGCCATGATTGTAAAATGCGTTTAAGTAAACTTCCTATGCTATGAATGCTAAATTAAATAACTTTGATGAAAATGTTTTCATTCAGTAATGCTAAATAACTATAAATATTTATCTTTCTGGAGATGTTAAGTTATTTTAAAGATACATTTAGGAATAGGAAATGAAAATATAGCTCAACAACGTTTTGAAAATTACTTTAACGTCACATAATAATTTGCAGTAATTTTAAGTAAAGTATTAATTTCTTTTGTTTGTATTAGTTTTTATAAAACAGATGTCGGCATTACGTTAATACACGAAGATAATTTAGCCCTTTATTATTTTTTAAAGGGCTGGCGCCACACTTGCAGACTTTATTTAACTCTTTAACGACGGATAAGGTGGAAAATTTTACTCCCTTTAAAGCCTGGTACTTCAAATGAAGAATTTCTGAAAATGGATACGTCCATTCTCCACATTAAAGTTTTCTTCCGCTCATAAAGGAAAGAGACATTGCAGAAATGTCATCTTGATTAATGTTCACTCACCACCACTCAGTCTGCACATGACTTTTTTTTTGTTTTCAGAAACACTTAAAGCTACTGATCCCTTTGTGAAAATAATATCTTTCACTTTGTGTCAATTGTTAATTCCACAGGAATATATTTTGTGTATTCTTTTCCACCTCTAGGAAAAAGTATTTATATAGCAATCGTACTCTAAATATTTTATGAGAAATTCCTCATTATAAGTTACAAGAATAACAAAGGAAGGACAAAGGCCTTTTACAAAGAAAAAATACAAAAGCCTCTTACAAAAATTTAAAGTTCCTCACAAAAATATCAACTGTACTTTAACTATTTTATCCAATAAAAGTAAAGTTTTATTATAAGTAATACAATGATTATAATATGTCAACATTTTTTTTAATGAGTTTATTAGCAGTAGCAATAATTTCAGGAGCCTATGTTGTTTTTAAAATTACGTATTGCTTATCAAAGCGAACATGTCATGGAATTTACAACTATGGAAAATCATTTTATTATTCAATAATGCACGAAAGATTGTGAAAATGAAGCATGTCTACAACGGAATCCTGTCTTAAACGGACCCAAAGTTGTTAAATTGGAAGCTAAACAAAACAAAAACAAAAACTAATTCTGGTACTTTAAAGATTCCGTTTTCAGAGGTTTTATTGTATTAGGGCATCGAAAGAATATAATAATATATTGGAAAACCTCACTACACTAGTCTTTTGCTTTAATTTATGATTATTTTTAATTTAATCTGTTAATAGTTTTAATTTAAATATAAATAATAATAATAAATAGCAAAACTTTTAACAATTAACAAGACTTAGTCTCTGATAAATGATTAAGTTAAACCGAAGAACTCAGATTTTTACTGAAATATTTTGATTTTTCTCTCACTTGACATTCCTTACCAAAATTAAGTAGAAATAATAATACAGTGTTTGAACTTTCTAAGTTTAATTAATTTGTTATTGGTTATTGATGGTTAATGATTGGTTTAAACTTCGTTAAGTGCCAGTTCAGATCTCGCTAACGATTTGTATGGTAGCTGCAGTAAAACTTTTTAAAGCACATAAACACAGTACGTCTGATCACTTTATTTATAATAACTTTTAATTCAGACAATTTTTTAAATACACAAACGCAACATGAGCAAAAAATAGATCGGGGTCAGTTAAATTTTTCACTAATGTTGGGTTTGTGTATTTAAAAAATGTCTGAATTAAACATTTTTTAATGAAGTAAATTGTTCAGACGATTGTGTTTATGTGCTTTAATATGTAATTCTGGACCAATGAATAATTATCAATTCATAGTTGTTGTGTCGTCTGAAGCTGCTAAATGCTAGCCGGTGACGCTTGCCATCATGTATAAATGTGAGAAATTGTCTGGCTAGGATATCGGTCAGGGGTTGCTCAGTGGCAGATCATGAGTACGTTAAGCTGAAGGTCCCAGATTCGTGTCCTCACCCCGGCCAAATTTTCACTCATGTTGGGTTTGTGTATTTAAAAATTGTCTGAATTAAAAATGTTATTATACAATATTTTTTTTTTTGATACAGAAATTGTTTATAACGGAATCATGTCGTAAGTGGAAATATTTCATGGTCTCAGGGATAACCTGAAGGAATACCTTAAAATTATACCTTCTTAAAACGAAAGTCTCTTAACACGAAAGTCTGTTAAAACGAAAAAATATTTTTCACGTTTTCACATGTTTTCTACCATATTGCTCTAAATAAACGTTCTTCACCGCCCACACAATCACAAAATCATTTTCACATGTAAAAGCATAAAAATTGCACGCATAACTATTGAAGTGATTTGGAATCGAGTAGTGTTGTACAATTTTTAATAAAGGTTTGGAATAAATATGAATATAATGAATTAATAATATTAATATGCGATTCAGTGAAGATCTTTTGCGGACTTTCATGTATGAAAAATCGGCTCAAAATGCCAAATTTGACATCATTTTATAAAAGATTCTTGCCGTTATAGAACAAAAAAGTACAATATTTGATTTGTTAGTATCTGAACAAGCATACTGTCGATGTATTCTAATATGTATAACAAAGTATTCAGTTTAAAGTTTAGAAAGAAGTCTGTAAATTAACATTATATTAGATCAGAAATGTAATGCGCAAAATCAGTGTTCTGTATTGCATTGGTTTCGACAATTTCTTTTTTTAACATCAAAACTGATCACTAAACTCATTTGTCTAATACAAAAAATCTAATGCTCTCTTGTAAGGTTGAAGTTAGATATCATCTTGGATATAAACTTTTACTATAATAATAATAATAATAATAATAATATTTTTATTTATCAGTTTTTAAAACTGAAAATTAATCAAGCAGTTTATCATTTTTTTTGTAAAGGTAGTATTTCCTTCAGAAAATACTGTCAAACTTTGTGTTTTAAACTGAATTCCTCAATGCGACAGTGCGGGAAACAATAATCACTCAGAACTCAAAGTGTAATTTATTCATCGATAAATGAAAAAAAAATATTTTCCTCTGTAGATCAGAGTACTTACAAGAAGAATCTCAATGATAAACAAGCCAGCTATTGGAACAACAGCAAAAACATCATGTGATAACAGACATCATAAACAATATGATGAGCTAATGGCCAAGAAACATGCCCCACACCGGTATTGCACCCATACTGTCAAAGAGCTCGCAACAAACTTGCATAGATAATTGTGATAACAGTCTTTAGGAATAAATAGACTGATCGCCAAGGGCTGATTCACATAAAAAGTTCCCCGAAATAAGGAAACCAAACGAATAAAGGGATCATAGCCTCAAACTAATGACTGATAAAAGTAAAGATCACTTCAAGACAAAAAACCAACGAAATATCGCAATATGACAAACAAAAACTTTGAAAAACATCCAGCGAAAAATCGCAACATGACAACCACCACTATTACAAAACCCGCAAAACCAGTGACAAGATCATAATACAGTAATTTTACAACAAAAAGCATCCAACGATAGAGTCAAAATAACTAAATTCGAAAGGATAAGAAATTAAGGATTTTCTAAGTGAGAAACCAAAAGAACACACCCCTCGACAGAGTCTACATAAATTTTATGACATTAAGATCGATAGAGACAAAACCCAAAAAGGAACAGACAACACATATGCAAAGAAATTGCCACTGGGTGTTTAATCATCATGAGTTTAGTGCGCCGCGGAGGCATGATCATGTAATCGAGTGTGCTGCTAGATATAAAAAAAGATGTGAAACCCAGCTCTACATTCAATGCAGTGGTGACAGCGGTGGCCCAGTTGGCAAAACATAGGACTCGTAGCCGAAAGTTTGCGGATTCAAGGCTCGCCGACAGCTAAAAATCTGCTTGTGCGCTAATGGCGCCTGGTGCATGTAAAATACATTGTGGGTGCAAACTCTTCCAAATTCCCAATGAATTATACTTCTGGAGTTTCCTAGTCAGGTGAAGCTCTCGTTACCTAATCAAGTTTCTAAATTACGTGACCAACCCGCGTAGCAATGACAGCTCTTTTGCTGCTCGGCATGGCCTATAGTTGTGCGATGTAGCCTGAAATTAAACAAGCAAATCCACTTTATCTAACCGGCCAACATAGAACCAAGGCAAAGTAAAATAGAGCTGCTATTAATACGGCATAAGTTCTAGTACAGCAGACTGAGACCTTGTAGTGATCTAACGATTTTGTCCCGTTTTCGGGAACTCAAACAAGTAAAAAATCATAGCCCAGTAGGTAGGGAGCTGGTCAGCAGTTATTAGAAGTAAAGATGAATTCTTACTTGAAAAATCCTTTATATAGAAGAAATATAATATACAGATTGCTATTTGTGTTTTGGGGACATTGTTCGAAATTAGGTGGATCCAAAAAATGCACCGTAGGTTTACTCATATCGCCAATAAACAGTTAAGTACTGCTAAACGGGAAAACTAAAATTACGCTTGAATGCGCCATTCATATCTGTTCTTCAATACTCCGTCCTCTATCGCGTTTAAATGTGCGATTTTCTAAGTTTTCTTTTTTTTGTAACTTTAATAAAGGGTATCGGGAGGGACATCTATGCTTTACAGACTTGGCTCCTAGTCTGAGCTGTCCTTCTGGAACAGTAACAGCTAAAGTAGGCGCAAGCTTTAGCCAATATCAATACAAGCTCAAGAAAATCATTATAAGTATAATATAATGCCTTTAACACTATTTCTACTGGTGATAAATAACGCTTTTTAAAATATTGATTGATTTTTATTTTACTCGTATTTTTTAAAGGAAAAAATGTTATATAAATCAGTCTTCACTGCATCAAAAATGACCTGTGATTGTTTTAATCTATAAATCGAAATATTTAAGCAGTGACATTTGACAATTGCAGAAATAGTGTTAAAACATTAGCAGTTTGCAAAAGAAAAAAAAATGAAATCAATTTTAATATTTTAATGCATGAAAAGTATTTCATACTGTCTTTTTTCATAAAAATCCTTGATAAGTTTTTTTTTTTTTTTTTTTTTTAAATATCTATATATGTTTTGTCAAACATTTAAAACATTTTACGAAAGATAAATGATGCGATACAAAACGTAAATAAACAAACAATTTTATAGAATAGGGCGACTGCTTTTTATTTCTTTTATCTCCGGATATCTCCAGCTGACTAACTTTCTGGCATGTGAAAGAGTCAGATGTTATTATTATCTAAGAAAAATTACTTTCCTTTGTACAAAAATGACTTCTGAACAAAGAAGCGGAAAAAAACAAATTAAATGGATACAGTAATAAGTATTTCCGTTTATCTAGATGTATTTAGTTACTGCCATTGTACGCATATTATCCAACATTTTTTCTATATGATACTTAGAAACTTAATTTATATATTTACAGCTTTGCGATGTTGAAATTTTTTTACACTGTTCTAGAAAATTTATTAAATAATGAGGCATACAGTTTTAATCATAAACATTCTAGTCGGTTAGGTAATAGGATTATTTTAAATAAATTAAATTGTTTTTCAGTAGTTAAATATTATATTTATTTGAATGAATTTAATTGATTAATAATACAATGTATATTTATGAAGAAAAAAAAATTGTAAGACCAAAAAACATGCAATATTACTAGGAAATAAAAAAAAATCTTTTAAAAGTATAATTCATAAAAATGCGCAACATTGGTATATTTCAAAATATTATGCTATCTCATGAATCCGAAAAATATTAAAATAAGTGAACATTTAAATGTATTAATAAGGACTCCCATTATTCCTATAGTAAAACTTTAAAATTATATATGGAATTCACTTTCAATTCTAAAACTTTTATTCACATACATTTCTTTTTATATAACAAGTTTTAAAACAAGTGTAAAAACACTTTGCTGAAAATAATCGTAATATTTTATAAAATAAATTCTGTTTTAATAAATATTAATTTTCCATATATTAATTATCAATTTTATAAACACTAGTTTCCAAACTTCAGAAACTGAGTGAATCCTAAAGCTACATTAACGAATCCAACATCCCTTTTTTATCTCATTGATCCTCTCAAAACATACTCTATTTTATCCAGCCTATAATATTTTTATTGCACATTTAAAGTTGAACATTTACTTATATTGATTATTGTGAAGGTAAGCTAAATGTAAATTCAAGATATCATTACAATTAACAAAAGAAGCGAAAGTAAATTTCGTGTTTAAATAGGAATCATATTTAAAGAATAATATACGTTCTGTGAGTAAAGAAATGCGTTAATTTTATACGGGATGTTCATTCTCAACGGTTTCCAATGGCTAATTCCTATACCATTGGTCATATACGTATAGTTTAAATTACAAAAATGTTTTAAATGACGTAAAGAAGTTTACTAAAGGCAATTTTGGTCAACAAAATGTTTCTTAAAAAAATACGACATTTAATTTTTTATACGCTCCTCTTGTCCAATTAGTTATATTTAGTAAAAATATCCTAATACACTAAGAAGTAAGACAAACAAATCCCATTCTTCTAGGATTAATACCAACCGATTAATAGCTGTTTAAAGTTGAAGCATCTTTTTTGCTGCAAAATAGGGGACATTAACAAATTTACTAGAAATATAAATAATCGTGATATATAAAAAATAATAATTGAGTGTAAAATTAACATTACAATATAAATTTGAAATATATTTTCATACTGACATATTAAAGCAAACTATTTAACTTGTATTAAAAATATGAGTGGAAAAATAACAGAATTTTTGTTAAATGAAATGATAAAAAGCAACAGTCTCAATTTTTTTACAAAATTATACGCATTTTAAAATGCATTTTAAAACGCATTTTAAATTATCTAATCTGAAACTGAATTAATAAAACCTTAAAATTACTTTAAAACTTGCTCTAAGTGACTTCCTTCGGCTGCAGTGAAGAGATATACAAGTGAAATAAAACCTTCTTGTACTTTGAACAACATTTTAGGTGTTACAGCTCTGCTTGCCATAGAAATACCGTTCCACATATCTGCTTGACTTAGTGGATTCTCTTCACTTACGTTATTTTACATAAAAACACTAAGTAAGAAATCTAATTGATTCAAATCTGGCGTTATGGGGGGGGGGAGACACTTAATAGGACGTCCATATCCAATAACATTATTCCAAAACCACTGGTTGAGACAGTGCGTGACTTAAGTGCTTTATGTACTGGCGCGCCATCACACGTGACAAATCTTGTAAACAAAATATACTCTTATAATTAATTGGATTCTGGTCCACATAAAATATCTGAATATTTTTCTGATGTTGAAGTGTCATTGAAGACGAATGGTCCATATGAGGATGTTCTTTAGATACCACACCAAATATTTATTGACCAATATACTTGTTGTTTACTTGGACGAATAATGTGTGGTTTTTCCAGGGACCAATATTGAATGTTTTGAGAATTTACGATCCCCAGTCTTATAAATTTACATTTATGAGTTCGCATAATTTCATTCAGAAAGTATAGAATTCCATCCTCTTTGTTTATAAAAAACTTACAAAAATTAAAACGAAGCTCTTTGTCTCCTGGTGCGAATTCTGGTCCTTTTATCGGTCGGTATGGATATGTATCATACGTATTTAAAAAGTTCAATACTTGACTTTTTGAATATTTACATTCGCAGATAATATCTCGTACACTACATTCAGGATGAACATGTGAACACCATATATCATCCTTCGGAGGTAGTGTTGAACCATTGAAGCGACTTAATAGAGGATGTTTCATTAAGCTATCTGTTTTTTTAGATGCTTAACAATTTTAGCTATATTATTTAGATTTAGTTGTTTTTTCCGGAAGTTGGATAGCATACAGCCTTGCGGCCTCTCGCTTTTCTGAGTGCTCTGCCCATAAAGTAATACGAGCAGAGAAGACCGAGCTAAGCTCAGTCAAAATTAAATTTGAGTTCAAATATCATGACCCATGACCTAAATGACCCACTAATTGAATTTTCTCGAACATGTGACTCAGCCCAACAGTCTTCTCGTGCCCGAAAACCATTGGATAAAAAATTTAGTGTAAATTGAGCCGCTTTTTAGATCTTGACCCACAATGACCAAGAAATGACCCAGTAATTGAATTTTCTCTTACATGTGACCCAGCCCAAGAGTCTTCTCGTGCCCGAAAACCATTGGATGCAAACTTTAGTATAAATAGAGCCGCTTTTTAGATCTTGACCCACAATGACCCAGAAACGACCCACTAATCGAATTTTCTCGAACATGTGATCTAGCCCAATGATTTTCGCGTGCCCGAAACTCATAGGATACAAAATTTAATCAAAATCGTTAGAGCCGTTTTTTAAATAAAATTAATTTGACCCGCTTTGACCCAAAAATGACCCATTAATCCAAAGTTCTCGAACATGTGACCCAGCCCAATAGTCTTCTCGTGCCTGAAAATAGTCGGATACAAAATTTCGTCAAAATCTTTTGAACCGTTTTTCAGATACAATTAGCTTGACCATGATCCAAAATGACCCAAAATGACCCAAAATGACCCACTAATTGAATTTTCTCGAACATGTGACCTAGCCCAACAGTCTTCTCGTGCCCGAAAATCATTGGATGCAAAATTTAGTGTAAATTGAGCCGCTTTTTAGATCTTGACCCACAATGACCCAGAAATGACCCACTAATCGAATTTTCTCGGACATGTGACCTAGCCCAATGATTTTCGCGTGCCCGAAACTCATAGGACACAAAATTTAATCAAAATCGTTAGATTCGTTTTTTAGATAAAATTAATTTGACCCGCTTTGACCCAAAAATGTCCCACTAATCGAAAGTTCTCGAACATGTGACCCAGCCCAATAGTCTTCTCGTGCCTGAAAATAGTCGGATACAAAATTTCGTCAAAATCGTTTGAACCGTTTTTTAGATACAATTAGCTTGACCATGACCCAAAATGACCCACTAATCGAATTTTCTCGAACATGTGACCTAGCCCAATGGTTTTCTGGTGCCCCAAAACGGTAGGATACAAAATTTCGTCAAAATCGTTAGAGCCGTTTTTAAGATAATTTTTGCATATATATATATATATATATATAACCACACACAAGATTTGCTCGTATTAGAATATATGATAACTTCAGAGTACTGATTGTTTATAAACATATTATTTTCTAACTTCAAAATTTAACAAATGCGTGCAATTTATTAAAGCACAGACTTAAATAACTGAATGTATGTGTTTGCACACAACCAAAGTACAAATTGTTTTGCATAGTAATTGGATAATATTATTAAAACGAAAACGTCAAAATATTATTAACATATTGTAGGTATTTTAAAACATAGAAATTAGTTGTGATTGCATGATTTGAATGTGGCAGTGTTTTGAAAGAGGATTTTAATGCAAATAAAGTTGTTTGCGTAATTTTCCCTGTCCAATAGCGAAATTGTTTAACATTTAATTATTGCTTATTATTTAATTATTGTTTAGCAAGAAAAAATTGCACTTTGATTTCGATCTCTAAAATATATTTGAAAAAAAAAACAAGTTCTTATATTTGCTTTAAAGAACTAAAAAGTTAAATTAAAAAAAAAATAACATGTATTTTAAGCAATCTGTATTCATACATCGCCATCGTAACCTTCACTTTTGCTGTCCTGTAAAAGATATATAAATGCAACGCACTTTCCTTTGGAAAAATGACATTGTGCATCGAAATAATTTTTACTGATTTTGATTTAAAATTTCTGCTTGTAGACGATAATATATCCGAAATTGTTTGTGTGGTCCTGTAAAATAAGTACAATTGGCATGCAACAAAGATCTTCACAATATTACATTGTCATCGGAATTACATAAATGTGAAAAATTGGTATGCACCAAAGATCTTCAAAATATTACATTGTCATCGAATTACATAATTATGAAAAATTGATCCTCAATCGGATATTTGGAAGCGAGTTAAAATTCGAGTACATATTTTGAACTGGAAAGCCATACATACGAACTTTGCACGTTAAATAAAATCTTATAAAACTAACGCAATTAAAAAAAAAAATGTGGAAATAAACAGCTTCATTTCCTTACAAGATAAAACATATCTTAAAATAAAATTATTTTAAAGAATGTGAAACTTAGTTAATAAAAATTATCACTATCTTAATACCTGTATAATCTTACTACACTCCGTTAAAGTGCAGAAACACGCGAAATAAATTATTCTAATACATTAAGCACTCTGTGTACCATCCCTCGAAGCATTGCCTAAATCATAGATTTTCAGATGCAGAAATTGGTATAAGTACATCTAATTCAAAGTTCTATAACTCGGTCAATTTTAGGGTTAGATTAATGGGACTTGTTTGTCTTACTTGTTTGTGTAATAGGAATTTTCTACTAAATATCACTTATAGGACCAGAGAACCACATAAAAAATAAAATTTCGTAACTTTTTAAGAAATGCTTTTTCTGGTCCAAATGAGTTCTAGAAACATGTTTTACCTCCTTTAAAACCATATGCTGCAGGTTTCACAGCAATAGAAGCATTGTTTAAGTTAATATAATTCTACAAATATAAAGCAATTTTAAAACATCGAATAATGATCAATACACTTAAGTATTGTACTGATATACGTAATTGAATTTTTTATTATATCATGTTTGAAAATCCATTTTTTTTTTAGCATTTTCAAAAAATTATAGATAAAAGAACATTACAAATTTCCCCTTTTGCTCAGCGGTCAGAGGATTAAAACATTTCTGTAATTGGAACTATGACTAATGACTAATGGTTTAGAAATTAGTCATTGGACACCTTTTACAGTAGACATGCTGTATATTACTTTAAAATTTCAAAATTAGAATATTGCTAAAAAATAATACTCTGTTAATTTAAAACTTTTATAAGAGAAACATTTAATAATTCTAAGGGCCACTTTTAAGATGATATAGAAAAATGTTAAAGAATGCGAAATTTTAAGAGAAAATTCAGACAACACAAGCATACTACATGTTATTCATACATTTTTCCATAAAAATATTAACCTAAAATAAGTTTAAAATTTGCTTAAAATTTATATTATATTTTCTATAATTTTAAAAAGTTCATTTAAGAATAAAAGCCATCTTTTAACATAAAATTATGAATCTCTTAAAACGTAACAAGCTTTTAGAGTGTTCGGAGGGGATAGAGACAAAACAAATTAAAAGGAAATAAATAGCAAAATGTTTGCCTTAGAGTTACGTTTCCTTTTCATACGGATCACTTATAAAAACCATCAAACTCGAACAAATTAGAGAAAACCGAATATCTTCATATGCTACAAAGAGTATTGGGACTGCATGCTTATCTTTCTCTGCAAAAATTTCTTCTCTTTAAATTTATGTATATATTTTCATGTATCAAAACATAAAAAAATAAATCTTTCATCAACTAAGCAAACATTTTTAAACTATAAGAGAAAAAAATATTTAGTTAAAAGGCAGAATAAATGAATAAAGTTATTCGAATACTATGTCATAATACTATATCATTAAAATATAACACAAATTTAACTTTTGGCTTTTTAAAATATTAATATGCAGTTAAACACGTATGATGTCGTTAATTTTCAGATCATTTGGTGACAACATATAGATAATTTTTGACATGGCCCTTGAATTCGATAAGGAGCAAAATGCTTCAAACTATGAAAATGGACATCATATTTTCAAGGAAGTTCACTACTATCACTATTTCACTACTACAAAATACATCTCCTTCAAAATACTTCAAAACACGTTTTGTATAATAAATTAGCTTCTAATTTCGGTTGCAGCACAAGTATCAGTAGTAGACACTTAAAAATATTTAATACGGATACTTAAAAAACGTTCCTCTTATGAAATATTCTTTGAAAATCACTCAGAGGTTCAAACACTACGTGAAAATTTTACTAGAGCCCTCTAGTATTAAGGCTTCGAAGTATAGGCACTTCAAGACATCAGTTCCAGATCGAGGACAGTTAGTTCATCTCAAATAATTCAGCAGTGTTATCTTAAGGTACACTTATGGCTTTGAATATCAAAATACAGATTTTGATTTATTTTCCATGCATTTGTTTAAGCAGTTTTCTTGTATATTTTTGCTTTCCCATGACCCCAATTAGCAAGAAGAATACATTTGTTGTGCCATTTTTAAAATTATGCATAAACCAGATATATTTTTAAGGGTGTTCATTACTGGCAACTCACAATATTATCATAGTCAGAAGAAGACAGCCCTCTTAAATACATTTTCATTTGATTTATTGTTTACGATACCTTTTAAAGATATTTTAAAAATAGATGAACATTGTTTATGTATTCGGATCGTGTGTATGTCAGGCTATCTTTTAGACCTCTAACATTCGTAAATAGTCTTGGATTACAATATACAGATGGAGGACGAAATAATACGAACACCTGTAAAGATTATGCGGCATTTTACACTTGCAGTACAGGTACGCCACCTGTAATAGAAGTCTGAGACCTAGTTGTCGTGAAAGGGAATGTATCAATCTCTCAACAACTATCATTAGGTGTTCCGTACATCGTATATTTCTCTTAGAGACACTGTAAAGTCAAACCTGAAAGACATACAAAGAGGCATAAATTTTGGCGCGCATTTAGCTGGAGTCTCCATGATGGAAACATCAGAATGTTTGGATGATGCGAGAAGCATGGTATCAGCATTATATCAGCAGTACGCAAATGGCAGTCAGATGGTGTCCTGAAAAGGGAACGAAACATAATGATGACGAATAAGGATAGATGGATGTTAAAGCGAAGGTTAGTCCGAAAGTACATGGCCCCACCAGTGGATGAGAGGTTCTGCTCTTGAAGCTGGTAGACGGGAGGTGCTGGGTTCGGTCCCAATCGCGCCCGTCGGCCTAATCGCTCGGAGTTTTCGTGGTTTTCTTCGAGCCGTGGATTTATCCATGCGTAAATACGGGTTAGGTTCCCTTAGAAAGACCCCCCCGAAGGGCACTCCACCCGGGCCTATATCTCAAGTGTAGATAATTGGCCGTCAATAATCAACCTAACCCAACCGAAAATACATGCAATTGACAGTTTTGGTTGTGGCCCTGCAGATGCCGATTAATTTCGGATGTCATCTGGGAAACGATTGCTTGTTATTTCGGGTCACTATGCGGTTTAATACCTGTCTATCATTCTCTGTCATCTTTGTCTTTCATCAACTGTTTTGCTTTGAAGACACACTTATGCTGTCATTATGTCGATTTTCCTAATGATATCTGAATTTTTTAATTGTTATTATTATTATTCTTATTATAAAGGAATTTTTATTCTGGATCAACTAAAGGGTGTGTATCATAATTTCCAATTGCTTATTAACTAAAATTGATCTATTTAGATATCATTTTACTATAGCTTGAGTTACTAGAAATTCTGAACGTTTTCAAAATACTTCTAAAAATATTTTATTTACAAATTTCCTTTTTGTCATATTAAATGTAGATATTTTATAATACGTTTTTAATAAAACACGTATTTTTCATTGTAATACTTCTAAATTAAATTACTTTCATTCTATCAAAAATGTGTAAACATATTTTATTTGTTATGTTCATTATTATAAAGGTCATATATAAATAAATGTATGCGACATTTTGTCGCTTCTTCAGAACAAATAATCAAATCTTAGCACTGAAAAGGGGATTAAAAATGAAAGGGGCAAATGAGTTAAGCAAACTACTTTCTTTTGTTTTTGTGTTCAGTTCGGAGAAAATATTTTTAAAAAGAAAATTGAATTAGTGTTCCTGATGGATGAAGCAATCTTTTAATTCTACAAAAAATATTCTAATATTAGCACTTGAAAAGAGTTTAAAATATTTTAAGATATTCTTTGACAAATTAAATTTATCCTAAGATGAAAATGTAATCTTTCGTAATTCTATTGCTTGAAATAGTTTTGTAGTAAAAACAATTACAGATTCTAAAATAAAATTCTTCTTTTTTTCTTCTGGTTTATGTTTCTCAAACGTCAGTTGTAAATTCGTTTCTCAGAGAATTTTTAGTATGTTTAATAAAATATGTAAATATGAAAGTAATTTTTACAGATTAAACTACTTTCATTAAATCAAGCATATATAACATTTTAGTATTTTAGGTCCTTATTATAAAGGTCACATGCATAGAAGGTTATAAGGTTTTTTGTCTCTAAATAACAAATAATCACATCTTTGCAAAGAAAAGGGTATTAAAGAAAGTGGAAAATTACTTAAATGATTTTATTTCTTTAAGATTTGTATTCTAGTTTTGCGAAAAAGGTTTTAAATAAAGACATTAAATTAGTTTCTCTGGGAGTTGAAACAATCTTTTAATGCTAGCAAATATAAACTACTATTAGAAAAGTAGTTCATTCGAAAGAAAGTTAAAAAATTTTCAATATTTCTTTTTACAAATTAAATTTCACCTTTGATGTAAAATGTAATGTTTAAAACTTCATTTGTTAAAAACATTTTCTCTTTAAGAATATTAAAAGAAAATTTATAAATGAAAATAATTCTATTTTTCTCGTAATATGAATCTCAAAATTTAATAGTTAATATTTTCTTAGATATTAAATAAAAATTATATTTCACTGTTTTTAACAGAAAATGTACACCTGAAAATGCAAAATTTTCAAATTACCTTATTCTCATTCTATCAAGAATCTGTAGCTACTTTGTATAAGCTGAGTACTTTAATTATATATATTATATATTATAAAGATCGTATGCATAGAATGTTGTAATATATTTAGTCCCTGAAAAGTAAATAATCAAATCTTGACAATGAAAATGGAATTAAAGTAAATAGAAAATGAATTAAATAAGTTGTTGGTTTATGGTGTTGGTCTTGCAATTAGGCGAAAAATGTTTTGGAAAAAAAAATGTTCTATTAATCTCACTGAAAGTTCAAACAGTCTCTTGACACTAATAAAACAATCTATTATTTACATTTGTAAAGAGTTTATTATATTTCTATACATTTTTTCAGCAATTAAATTTTACATAAAAAATATCACTGAAGTGTGAAAATGTACATAAAGTAGACGATGGTGGGTAATATCAGGCAAAAAAACCAAACGAACATAACTTTCTTCTGTAAACAGAATATGATATTACAAACCATACTTTACATTCCACAATTTTGGAGAAAGTTTTATTTTTTTTTAATATTTTAAAGACACTTTTGTGTTTTTTTAAGTAGCTTTCATTACAAAAAGCTATCTATTGCAGCCATTCGGAGGAAAGGAATTCCAAAAAAAAATTAGTATATTTTCACCAATCATGACCCGCAGACCCCCAAACCACCCTCCGTTCAAATGTTGATATATATATACATAAATAAATGTAATATATATGTATATATTAGTACTTGATTTACGATAAATACATTAAAAAGTGTAAATGAATATAGTATGTATGCTTTTTAAAACTTAATTTGCGGTAAATACGTCAAAAATACGTTAAAAGATGAGAAACAAAAATGCTTAATCATCACTAGTAAATACACAGTTAGTTGGATGATACTTATCGTAAAAACATTCAAAATAAAAATTACATTACAAACAGCACAATTTATAAAAGCAACTTTTTTACACGAACATGATTTTTTTAACAATGTTGTTGGAAAGCGTAAATCGTTTAGATTTATGAAAATTTCTCTGCTATCTATTAATTTTGATGCAGACCATGCGTATCTTATCATAGGGCGGAAGTGAGGGGAGCTAAATTGATGTAATATAATTGAATGTATTTTTATAATATCTTCTCGTGAAGATATTTCCGTCTGGTTTTCTAGAAAACTTGTTGCATTTTGTAACCTTTTCATGAAATTTTTTACTTGGCGAAAAAAATAGACATCACATGGTTGGCAAACAGGGGTACATTTTGGTGGAATTATTTTTTTTATGCATAATACCTCCCCATTTTCATTTTCGAAAATCTCATCATAGATTGTCGAATCTGCCTGACCTCCCCACGAATCAATTATCAAAAGAAAAGTATTTTTCTTAACGTAGGGAAGAAGACAAGTTTTTAAATATTCTGCATAGGTTTGCTTTGTCAACTTACCGGATTTTGAACACGTAACGATTACGTTCTTAAACGTGGCGCTCAATTCACTTACCTTCTTTTGAACAATTGGACCAAATGTTCCAGATTGTTCACGTAAGCAAATGAACACGAATGGTAAAACAATTCCAGATGCTGTAAGAGAGTACTGTGCTGTGTAAGAATGCGTTAATTTATTCAATTTTTTTTGACAAACACTGATTTAGCTCCTCGCTCAGCAAGTGATCTGTTGTAGGTTGTTTGGTACTGGCATCCAATTTGATCCGTATTAATTACGTAATCCAAGTCAAATTTACTAATTAGCACTTTTGTTTGTACACGGAATCTTTCAGCCGCTTCCATTATTTCTTCAATCGTTGTAATTTCTTTGTGATTGACAAATTTCGTCACTTTACGTTGTCTTATCCGATGGTTCTTTTTAAATCTTTCTACCCATCTGGGACTTGCAAGGAAATGGAAATCATCCGACTGAAAACAAGCAGCCGCACTCATTGCCCAGTGTTGTAAAGTCCGTGTCGTGACCTGTATATTAGTAATAAAAAACGAGTTAATAAATTAATATAATAGTTTTCAATATTTTTTGCAGTTACATCAGTAATTGAAAAATTTCGTTTTGTTTTACCTGTTCCATATTATTTCGAGCTTCAACAAATCTTTCATACGTTTCATAATCGATGCTTTTCCATTTGTCAAAATAAGTACCTCCACGATTTACATCATCTTTCCATCTACGTAAGTGATGCTTTTGTTTTAAGCGACTTGCTCCATTAGCTTGCAATGATTTTAAACTCCATTTTGGATGGGCTTCAGCTAAAGCAACCGCATTCTTTTTGTACCACAATGGGATATAGTCATGTGTTCGGGTGAAAATTCCTCAGCCACAAAATTCGCTTCATCTTCGTGAAATCCCGGACACTACTTAAATAAATAATTAAAATTAAATTATTTGATTTCGATTTTTTTTATTGAACAATAAATATAATGAATATTTTTGGTAAAGTAACAAAACATACCTCTGTAAATTCGTTATGTTCATCTTCTTCATTCATCATTATCAATTCATCTGAATAAATTGTCCAATATGTCTAAAATTGAGCTATGGAATTCTTCAGCCATTGCTATAGAAGCACTAGAAATATTAACAGATGGCGAATGTGTAAAGAGATTATCATTTTCTAACCATGTCTCGCAATATTTTAGAGCATTCGTTACTTCATATTTTAGTTTTTCTTCCAAGCAAGAATTGTCCATATCAGTGCTTGTTCCTTCCATTATATTACAATCTAGAGAATTTTCCTATATACAGCATTACTCCAAACATTTGCTGCAATTGACAGCAAAAAAAGCTTATGCCAAGGAAAATAGTTTCATTCTGATATTTCCATGAAAGTCGCAGCAGACGATTTAAAAAAAAAAAATATTTTTTTGTATGTATTGCAAATTTTATCTCTCATTTACAGACGATTTTTGCTTTTCCAGTTAAATTTTTATGCGTGATATTGGCAGTGTTTTTACTTGTTAGATTGAAAGCAAATCTGAAATGTAATCTGTCATTTTTTTTGTGCGATTGAAAAATGATATTGAGTTTGAACTTTAATGATAAATGTATTTAGAGTGCACTAAATATTTATACAACTGGAAAAAACTTAAATATAAGTGTTACTGCTTTAAAATTTTATTATTTCTTTGAAAATATCTAATCTCACATACGTTTGGGAGATTCGAAGTGAAAATTATTTTGTATAAGTTATACAAAATAAAATTGTATAAAATTAAAAAAAAAAAGAAAAAGAAAAAAAAAGTATTTTTTCAGAACTGTGCTTAAAATATAAAAAAGTAAATAATAATAAATAAATAAATAAATCTATACATTAATTAGCTTGGAGTTTCGTAAATAGAATATTAGTTTAATAATTGCAGAAAAGCTATAAGATTTTAGGAAACATTCTATAATTTATTAGGAAAAATATCAAAAAAATATATAATATATATAAAAAAGTTCAACGTAGAATTCGCCCCACCAGTGGCTGAGAGGTTGTGCTCTCGAAGCTGGTAGACGGGAGGTGCTGGGTTCGATCCCAATCGCGCCCGTCGGCCTAATCGTTCGGAGTTTTCGTGGTTTTCTTCGAGCCGTGGTTTTATCCATGCGTAAATACGGATTAGGTTCCCTTAGAAAGACCCCCACGAAGGGCACTCCCCCCGGGCCTATATCCCTAGTGTAGATAATTGGCCGTCAATAATCAACCCAACCCAACTCAACGTAGAATTCCCACTTCTGCTTGAAACGTACAATGCGCCAAAAATTTAAAAAAAAGGCATAGGAGGGGACAGAACCCTTGCATTGCGTTCAGAAATCCCGCATGCTAGCGCAGCACCACAGAGACCTCGCTAAAGTAGCAATCTATTGGGTATTATAAACGTATGCTGAACTTTAACCCCGAATTTCTCAAAAACTAAGGGCCATTTGAAGGAAACCTTTGACCAGGATAGTTAGGGGTTTGACCTCTATAACATACCTTAAAATCATCAAAATCTGTGCGCACCATGTTTGGCGGTCTCCTTGTTAGTAGAAGTTAACGTTAACCGTACAAAATGCATTGTTTATTTAGATTATTTAATTGGAGATAGTATAAGGAAGGATGATTTTCTCATAACTATAGTTGGTTAAAAGTAACTAATATTCGAAAATAAATGAGGCGTACAACAAAATTAATGTAATAATTAGCGTAATTTAAATTCAAGTAGATAGTTATAGCAGAAGTATTAATTAGAAATGCATGGAATACTCCATACGTTGTCTGTATGTTCATAAATTCACTCGTACGCAAAGCAACAGTGGAGTGATAGGCACACATTGAGCATACCGTTTTCCTAACTCTGGTCAAGAAAGCTTAGTTAATACATACAATATAGGCTAAAAAACTGTATTAAAAATCGGTATCAAGTGCAAAAGTTATTTCGCGTAGTACGTGAAAAATTTGCAAGTTTCTTCACATATTTATGTACATATACCACATCAATACATGATATATATATATATATATATATATATATACAATGCTTTATGTCAAACCAGCTCTGTACACTCTCAAAAATGAATAATCAGATTTCAAGAAATTTTCTTCGTTTTTGACGAAACGGTTTCCTGGGAAATGCTCCTAGTAAATATTTCGTCAAATCGAGTAAATTTGCATGTTCAAAATTACGAAGAAATTAGTTTCGTCAAATTGTTTCTTTGAAAGTTCCAAAAAAAAGGTTGGTGGTTCCATCTATCGGAGTTTTTAGAAGCATCTTTAATTGACTAGGAGTAAAATAAGATTACTCTTCAAGTGGTTCGAACGCGCGACTTTTAGCTTAGCAGACAAACGCGCTGACCACTTAGCCAACGGGACTCGGATTTATTTGATTTTAAATGTATTTACGGGATGTTGATGCGTGTTTATATTTTTAGAAAGCAGATTGTATTTTTATCGTTGCTGTTATAACTTCTGCATGTTTTAATTAATAAGGCTAGATTATTATTATGGTTTTTCTATGGTTAATAAATAATTAGAAAATGGCTTGATTAATATAATTTCAGGAATTTCCTTTGTTCAATGAATGATTAAAATATGGTCTATATGGATGGATCAGAAATATGGATCAGAAATAATTAATTTTGAAGTGCATATTTTGGAGGCGAGTTCATCTATTTTAGCGGATAAGATTACTGTTTATAGAGGGGAAGGGAGCAGTTATACGTATTTTAAATTTGATAGTTATATGAATATATTTCTTAAATAAAAAAAAGCTCCTAAAATTGTGATTTTTTTTTTTTTAACCATTGGGAAAATGTTGATGCTTTCGGTCGAAAACGGACCAAATGATGTTCGCATTTTACTATTTTAACCGTTTTTAACGAAATTCTGTAACTTTAGAAGAATTTTTTAAGCGTTTTTAACGAAATTCTGTAACTTCAGAAAAATTTATCTTTGAACAGGCAATAGAAATGCATAAAATCGTTACAAAAAGGATAGACGCAAATTATCAGATATAAAAAATAAAGTAGAAATTTGGTACATTCGTGTTATAGCGGCCACCAAGGATGAAATATTTTTGTTTCTGTTTTCATTAATATATCGTAAATTTAATACTTTCGTGTAATTTATTTATTTATTTATTTATTTATTGAACGATTTTGTAACAAAAATCATCTGGCCGGGAATGGGGAAACATTTTTGTCAACTATTTGAGATTTTCCATTTCATTACAAATCACTTAATTTTGAGACGAAATGATTGTCAAAAATGACGAAATATAGCTCAAGAATTGCGGAATCGTCAAAAGTGAGAGTTCTATTTTTAACAGCGAGGAAACAGTTTCGTCAAGATACTTGAGGATTCGCGTTTCGTCAAAAACCACGTGACTCTGTGACGAAATGATTGTCAAAAACAACGAAATGGATTGCGGAATCGACAAAATTGAGTGTTTTATTTCTGAGAGTGTATTGACCAGAGTTTTTGTTTAATTTCAGATCACTATTTAAAAAAAATTACCCTATTAAAATTTTATTTCTGTGAAATATAAAAACTCTTACACATTTTGTAACGGAGAAGTGAAAAATTTTAATCAACAGATAAATTATGCATTATGTTTGAAATAAATTTCTATTTACCACTTACGATCTACAGTACAAAAAGAAAAAAAAAGGTTATAAATTACACTTGGAATTTTTTTTATTTTAACTTCTCCTATTCGCATAAATTCCTTCTAGTTTCATAAATCTAGACTTTATCCCTTGGATAATTCAATTTAAAAAGCATGTTTAAAAACACATTTTCCTCTAATTAAAAACGTTTCTTTGATTAATTTTAAATTTAGGTCTTACGAATTTAAATCTTTTTCAATATAAAATTAAAAGTTATTGTTTTAAAGTTTTGAAAATTGATTATACCATAAGCAGTATGTGCGTATTTCAGGTAGTCTGCAATAACAAGCATTTCTAATAGCAATAAAAGAAAAAAAAATGTTTATATGTTAATATTTTATTTATTTACTTTAATGGATTGAGATATTCGGCTGTTAACCTAATTTTCACTGAAATTATCTCAGAATCTATACATTTTTTAATGTAACTCATCTTTCAAAGAAACAATATTTTTGAACGATCTTTCTAAAAATGTAACTTTTATGCGATTTTATTCGAAAAAATAATTTTGAATAAAAATGGCCGCTTGGCATATGAAAAAAGAAATGGTCAGTCCGTATTTGTTTTCCTCAGTTACATGACTTGAGTTTTTATTATATAGATCACGTATGATAGGATTTAATAGAATAAAGAAAACTTTTATTAATATTTTTTTAAGTTTTGATTCGATTTTCATAAAATTTAAAACGACTCGACAAAATTCTGCAACGATTATATATACAGGCATTCCCCGACTTACGTATACTGTGACTTACGTAAATTCGCAGTTACGTAAATTTTTTTTGAAAATTATATTTATGAACTCACTATCGAATTTGATACGCGTTTGCATTCTTTTGATAATTATTTTATAAATAAAATATGTATATAAAAATTATAACTATTATAATATAGTTTTATGTATTAGAGATAGTTATATTTTTGTTGGGAATATACAGTATTATCATAACAACGAATCTTTATTGTTCGTTATTCATTGTTGTCATCTAATTCTTAATAAATTTGGAGGCACGGCAGTGCCTTCGCCAAGTCGAGAAAGCACGGCCGTAAGCATACTTTTCTGGAAGCAACTCAGGGCACTTTTGACCCCCCCCCCAATATCTCCGCGCTGGAGTATCCCAAAAATTTGAAACTTCGTTTTTCTAGAGTATTTGGCACACAAGACCAAAATTTAAAATTACAACTTTCTGTCTTTTCTAGTTCAGACGATATGTGAACTCAAACATTCGAATTTTTGTCACTCACTCACTCACTCGTTCACGCGTCATCAAAAAGATTAGGTAGATCCCGTAGCCCTAGTAACTTGACATTTGGAAAAAAAGTTAGTGTTTAGGATACAAAGAGAAGAAAAATTATAAAATCAGGAAAATTTGGAAAAAAAAAAAAAAAAAAAAAAAACATTCGAAAATTCAACAAATTCCATCAAAATTGAAAATCGAAAACAATACGATCTTGTATTCTTAGAAACTTAAGATTTGGTGTGAAGGTAGTGTTTAGCATCCAGAAAAAGAAAACATCAAAAACACCAAAAAAATCGAAAGCAAAATTGAAAAAATCGAAAAAATCGAAAATTTTCAAATAATCCGATTTTGTTGCGTTAGAAACTTGGAATTCTGAATAAAGGTAGTATTAAGAATGTAAAATAAGGAAAAATTAAAAAATCCGGAAAATTCGAAAAAAAAAATTCAAAAATTCGAAAAATTCGAAAAAAATTGAAAAAATTAAAATAATTTGATCTTTTAGCCTTAGAAACTTAAAATTCGCGGTAAAGATAGTGTTTAGGGTTCAGAATAAGTTAAAGTAAAAAACGCAATAAAATTCGAAAAAAAAACTTGAAAATAATTCGATTTTGTAGAGCTAGAAACTTAAAATTTGGAATAAAGGTAGTATTTAGGATACAAAAAATAATTTAAAAAAAAAATTCGAAAATTCGAAAAAAAAATTCGAAAAATTGAAAAAAATTCGATCTTGTAGCTTTAGAACTTAAAATTCGGCGTAAACTTATTGTTTAGGATACAGAATAAGGAAAAATTAAATCACAATAAATTCGAAAATAGAATAAAAAACTCGAAAAAATCGAAAATTTCAAAATAATTCGATTTTGTACGGCTAGAAACTTGAAATTTCTAATAAAGGATACAAAATAAGAAAAAATTAAAAATTGAAAATAATTTTATCTTGTAGTCTTAGAAACTTAAAACTTGGTGTAAAGCTGGTATTTACTATTCAATAAAAGGAACAATTAAAAAATTCGTTAAATTCGAAAATAAAATCGGAAAATCGAAATATCTTTAAAAAATCGAAAATTCGAAAACAATTTGATTTTGTACTTCTAGAAACATTAGTTTTAAGATAATTGTCCTATTAGCTAGTACAACATCCCTAATTGTTTTACTTCCCCCGTATTATGGTTTTCTTTTCTTTCGTTTACGAATTTCGTTACAGAAAGTTCCGCTATAGACTGGCTACGTTATAGGTGATTTCTTTATAGAGAGGTTTGTTTTCTTTCACAGGTTATACTCTATTTACTTCGCATATGAAATATGGATTGTTAAATGATGTTAGCCCCACACAAATTTTCACAGCTCCCCCTACCCTCCCGACATTACTGACTGGTTATGGCTAGATAGTCCTTTCTAAATAAATTCATGGTGACTCTAAGATTCACTTGATTTATCTCTAAATTCAACCTAAATGATCCTAAGAAGACGGATCAAAGAATTACTATATTGGCATGACAATCAGGTAACTTAGAATTAAAATCGAAAAATCAATAAATTTATAACAAGTCGAAAGTTTGAAAATATTCGATTTTTTAGTCCTAGCAGCTTGACATTTAGCAAAAAGGTAGGGTTCAGTATACGAAGTAAGGAAAAATTAAAAAATCCGTAAATGATAAAAAAGACTAAAAAAAAAAAAAAACATCGAAAAAATGAATATAGTTAGATTTATTGGAAATTTCCGGAAATTTTAATTTTGGCTTTCTTTTTATACTAAAAAGTACTTTTATGCTAAATATCAAGTATCTAAGGCTGCGAGTAATATCTCAGATGGATAGCACCTATTCTGGAAGCAATTGAGAGTACTTTTGAGGCTCCCTCTCCCATAACTCAGTGCTTGCCTAGGAACCTGAAATCTCTTTTTATCTACAGTACTTTGCAAACGAAACTAAAACTTCAAATTTTTTATACCTGTAAATAATAGGGACAGAGTGTGGGCTTAGCGAAAATCAGTGAATGATCTACAAAAAGAACCCAAAATCAAGAAAAGGAGGATTACTTACAAAAAGAAGTGAAATCTCATCAAAAACGTCACCTGTAAAAAATGCAGCCAAGTCTCGTGACTCTTTTTCCGTAAAAAGTTCTGAGATCGTGTAAAGCCAAGTTTAGCTATCTTATTAACTCTGAAATTTTCATTCACAAATCACTCCTAGTCTCTACATTTTTAATTAAATATTATTTTGTGACTTGGCAATTACGTAGCACGAGAATGTGATGCATATAATTAGTCTTAATCAAATAATACCATGAAATCCCATAACATATCAAGGTGTAATAACTTACCTGTGCGTATATAATTAGCCTTAATCATATTATCTTATCCCATATCATAACATAGTAAGGTGTAATAACTTCCCTGTGCTGCGTAATTGCCAAGTCACAAAATGATATTTAAATAAAGATGTAGAGACTAGGAGTGATTTGTGAATGAAAATTGCAGAGTTAATAAGATAGCTAAACTTGGCTTTACACGATCTCAGAACTTTTTACGGAAAAAGAGTCACGAGACTTGGCTGCATTTTTTAAAGGTGACGTTTTTGATGAGATACAATTTGTGCTTATCAAGAATTATTTCATTTTTTGAGTGCTATTCATTGGTTTTTTCATCGAAAATTCGTGGAGAAGAGGTAAGTCAGTCCTCTTTAATTATTTCTTATTTTTATAGTCGTTTGAAGTAATCTCAAAATTGCTATAAATCACTCCATCAATGTTAAATTTATAAATCCCAAATTCCACAAGATATTTTTTATTTGAAAAGTGATTTTTCAGTTTACCTTTATATTTTTCATACTTGTATAATTTATATCCGAGTAAATACTGCTGCATGATGCTTTGTTTAAAAATTAATACTCTGTAAATAATCTCTCCCTATATGATAAATATTGCAGTTTCTTACGAAATTTTACTTAAGCAAATTACACATTCAACTTACGTAAAATTCGAGTTACGTAAAAGTCTGTGGAACGCATTAATTACGTAAGTCGGGGAATGCCTGTATTAAATTTCAAACCATTCGTTTGGGTATGCGGACAGACGGACGGACGAACCAGAGGACGGCTATAGGTGATACGTATTTATATAATTACGAACGCAACTAAAAACGGGCTTTGCCAATAAATAAATGAGTTTTACCTTTAGATAGTAAAATATGAAATTTACAGGATTTGATTGTTTAGTTGGAAAAAGTAGCATTTCCCGTAAAATTATTGCAGCAATTCCTGCTAAATACCCGTAAATTGACAGCTTTTTTTTTTTCACAGTGAATATCAAATAACTTGCAAATTGAAAGACACACTATTGCGTTAGAAAAAAGGCCTTTAGTTTGGTTGAGAAGATTGTCGAAGGAATTGTATGAAAAGTGTTATAAATAGCCTACTGTTGCATCAAATAACATGTCTAAGCCCATTGTACTGAGTCGAACGTGTATTTTCGAGGACTAAATATGATAATGTTGATCATTCTAACATCTGTTAGAGGAAAATATTAAGAAATTATTTTTTTTTCTTTTAACAGGCTACTTCACTCAAGCGAAAACACCCGCTCGCTAATGTTAATCCTATGGGAGAATTTTTTAAAAATATCTCGCTTACATTTCAATATTTTTAAATTTATTTTTATTTATTTTTTATTTATTTATTTTTTATTTATTTATTTATTTTGCTTTGGATAACTGCGATTGATCTCTACAAAGGCCGTTTTTTGCTTTTTCAATTTAATTTACAAGCTTTTTTGTTAAGATACTTTTACTTTCGGAAGTGGTTTTGAAAGTGAAACATAATAAAATTCTGGAAGCAAAATCGAAAAAGTAAAAAACGTCCTTTGTAGAGATCGACCTCAGCTATCCGATGCAAAAAAAAAAAGACATCGAAATGTAAGCGAGATTACTAAAAAAAAAAGAAAATTCTCCATAGGATTAATATTAGCGAGAGGGTGTTTTCGCTTGAGTGAAGTAGAGATCGATCTCAGCTATCCAATGCTACAAAAATCATTTAAAACTATTGAAATACAAAAGAGATATTTTTAAAACGTTCTCCAATAGGATTAACATTAGCGAGCGGGTGTTTTCTTGTGAGTAAGGTAGCCTCTTAAGCCTGTATGTCCCGATTACCCTTTGAAGTACCATTAAAGAAAATTTTATGTAAAACTTATTTAATACGTCTATTAATAAAAGCAGATTTTACATTTCACGTAAAAGGCTTTGCTTTACCACGTTTCGAAAGCGCACCTAATTTTATGAAGTCAAATATTTTTAAAAATGAATATCTTTCAACAATTTAGATATGGATAACTTTTATGCTGTTGAAAGATGTACAGTGAAAATTTTCACACCCAAAAAAATATCTCGGATACAAATAAACTCGCAAAGTATTTATTATTGCCATTACTTAAGAATTGAAAGATTAATATGTATATACAGGGTGTCCGAAAAACATTGACCTCGGCTTTTATTCCTTAAATATTGATCATAGACATATATTATATAAATTACAAAGCTACGTAGAAAAAAGAATTTTATGAAATCGATTACAATTTTCAAAGGATTAAATTTGAAGAAATTTTTTTAAAATTTTATATAGTCCCCGTACAAATAATTCCCCCAATGAGTAAAGATGTGGCCCATACACTAATAATTTCATGCACAAAATTTCAGCATTTATCAGCAAAAGTCGCTGAGATATGTTTAAACAAAGTTGGTGAAGGGTTAATCATAAATTAAAAGATAAATGTTTGGAGCTAGATTGCAGAAAACGCAACGCAGAAATGCATCCTATAAACAAATTAAATATGGCTCTTATCTTTAGTTTTATTTACAAAGGATCAGGGTTCATAGGCCGTGTTTTTGGCCCATAAAATAAGACTAAAATTCGATTTTGTTATACTGACTTAATTATTTCACTTTTTAATATTAGAAGGTTTATCCTGTACGATTTCACTTTTTTGCATTTTGTTCGTTTTTATATAACTTACACAAGCTCGAAGTTCGTATTGTTCGTAGTTTTTGATGAAAAATAAGCTATTTCTCCTAATTTTACCTCAATTTTTGTCGGAGCAAAGCTCCGGCTTCCCATTACAGATTACACTTTTGTGTACACGATAGCGGCCAAAATATTTGCCGCATTGATACCAAAATTGGACTGGAAGTCGGTAGTGGCAAAATCTCGCCGTGGATTGAAAAACAGAAATATTCGTCAACTCTAACGCCCGGAATCGTCTGCTCTAGAATTTTCCATTTCCCCATAGAGATAACATTGCGATTGTTTGAATTAAATAAAAAGGAAATTGAAATAATTTATATTGTTGCCATTTTTTATCATGAAAAACTTTTGAATTAAATAAAAAGAAAATTGAAATAATTTATATTGTTGCCATTTTTTATCATGAGAAACTTATTTAAATAACAATATACTCGGAAACAACCTTTTAGTAAAAGCTCTTAATCTCGGTCCCATATATTTTACTTTTATATATTTTACATATATTTTACTTTTCTGAAATGGGCTTTATTGAGAATCTGGGTTCGAGATTGTAAGAATACCACCAACACGTGATTTCTTACAATATCGACCAATGTATGCATGCGATACATAGACAAACAAATATAAACAGAGCAGAGAGGTCACATGATGGTGGTTTATGACGTCATGCCAATAAAGCCCATAAGGACCCCATACATTTTTATCTTAAAACACGTGCAATGAAGTTTAAATCGTATTAAGTACATGAATTTAGTTTTTTTTAAATCGAACTCAGCAATTGGTGTAATTAAACTTTTTGTTTCCATTTCAAAATTTTTTTTTTCTTTTCATTCAAGCTTATTGTACTAGGACTTCCCTCAAAGGGATTAGTCTGAGTGATATTGCTGAGAACATAAAGCTAACAATTACGATATAAAGAAGATATCAACAGGAATCTAAGTGAATATACAGCATATGATAGAAAAGAGATAGATAAAGATACAACATATGAAAAATAGCAAATTAAATGATATAATTACAAAATATAATATATAAATTCATATACTGTTATGTTTTCATATGCATTTTTTTATAACATTTGGCAAATAATCTCATTTTCTTAAGCGGGAATTGCTCAAAACTTTAAAAAAAAAAAAAAACGCCGGATCTTTTAAAACGATATTTTTAAAGTCACATAGTCAGATTTGCAGCCAATAGCGTATTTTAGCAAGCATAGTTTAACGCAAATTTAATTTAATTTTTGCAACATTTTCTTTGTGACAAATATCTAAATAAAATATTAAAAAATAAAATATTAAATATTGAAATATTAAATCAAATATTTAATATTTGAATTAAAAAAATGTCCTTTGTTTATTTGTATAACTATTTATAGAAACTCGTATACTTCAAACCACATTGATAACATGCTTTGCTACAAACGTGTCAACCAGTCTAACTACTCGTATGTCTTAGCTGTGTCTCTCTCCGAACTCATCTGTCTACTGTCTCTCTACTCTTCTGTATACCCGTCTCAGTATCCGTCTGTCTTTCTACCCGACTCTTTAATCGTGTCTCTACCTGTCTCGCTTCCCGTTACACTACTCGTCTATCAACACGTCTGTCAGTCTATATACCCCTCTCTCTACCCGTCTGTCAAGTCGTCTCTGTACTCGTCTCTCTATCCACACGCTACCCGTCTCCCTACCCATCTCACTACCCCTCTGTCAACCCTTTTTTGCACCTGCCTCGCTACCCCTCTGTCTATTCGTTTCGCTACCCGTTAGCTTATCTCTGTCGCTATCCGTCTCTCTACCCGTCTGTCTACCCGTTTGTTTACACGTCTATCTATCTCTCGCCAACTCTTCCCAATATTTAAACAATTTAGTAAACGGAAGCCGTTTATCTGTTATTAAATGCAAACGGGAGTAATTTATCTAAAGAGTGTAATCAGATGCAATTTTTTTAAATACATACATAAACCAGCATAATAATTCACCAGTTTTATTTTCATAGTAGTTTATGTCATTTGACAGTAAATCTCAACTTCTTCAACCCGAACTGCGTCAAGCTTTTTAAAAAAGCCCCAAGTTCCGTATAACTGGGAAGGGGAATTGTCCTCAGGGCTATTAGATACATGTTATTAAGTTAAGTGAAAGTTTCGTAATCGGGTTCGCAGCCAATTTCTTATGTCAGAAAGGGTGGCTTCACGCCATTTTAAATTCATTTCTGTAACTTTCTTTTTCTTTTTTTGGTGGGTGGTTGGGGGGGGAGGGTTCCAAATATATACACTTAAATTCAAACTTTTGCCCCCATGTTAATATTAGTGTTGTTTGTATTATCAATTAATACTTTGTTGATCGAGCTTCATTCGAAACAAATGTAAAAGACTTCTACAGTTTTTTTCCTCGGATAAAGTTCCGTAATCGGCCCCTAAGCTAATCGGAGAATTTAATATCATTATTGTTTCTAACTCTTATAGAGTTAAAACAATATTGTTGCTAGCATTACTCTTGTTTGTGACCAACCTCTTCTGTGTATCTGAATAGGGAAAAGTTCCGTATCATGTACTGGTTGGTGCCAAAGGCAGTTGTAGAATCTTACAAATTTTTCTAGAGAGCGGAAAAACATGTTTTTTAAAATATTTACAAATATACGTTTATTAAACCATGTTTTTGAGCCATTTTAAAAAATTAAGTACGGTGCTAAAATAAAATTTTATTGCCATTTTCGATATTTTAATAAGAAATGAAAATACATAACAAACAAATTTAACAAAACTAAGCCATTTTTGGGTACTTCTCTATTATCCCGTCGACCACTTTTCATAACAAAAAACTATCGCCAAACTAAGATTAAACGCCAAAAATACAGTCCCATTTACTTGATGCCAGAAGCATTATACGTATTTGTTATGCCATCAAGTGGTTTTTAATTCGACATTTGCGTGTATTTTTCATTATGTTTTACTGATTTATTAGTTATTTCATTCATTAAAGTAACAATTGTGTCCTTAAATTCTTATATTTTATTTATTTTGATATTTCAATGGCAACGTTCTCCCGTTTATTTAGCGTTACAGTTTGGCGATAGTTTTTTGTTATGAAAAGTGGTCGACGGGATAATAGAGAAGTACCCATTTTTTGTGATAAATAATTGTTATTGCTAGGGGGGCAAATTGTAAACAATTAATAAGCGAACTAAAAAAATTACCGGAAAAAACTTGTGGGAATCTCAAGAAAGAAATATCTGATATAAATAGCATTTAAAATCTTAAAATGGAGAAGTGGTTCGTATAAAAATGCAAAACATTATACACCTGATATAAGAATTTTTTAATTTTTTTATATTTCCGAAAGCACAGATAAAAGGGTAAAAATCCCGGCACAGATGCCATATACTCACCACGTTGGCACGATTTTTCCCCCGCCCCTTTGGCGAAAACTGTTTGTTGTGTTTGTTTACTTTTATTTTTTATTTTAATTCTATAGATTATTTTTATATGTATATCAATATTAATTTAGGCACAGATGTCATATACGCACCAGATTGGCGCGATTTTTCCCCCGCCAATTTGGCGAAAACTTTGTTTTTGAATATTAGTTACAAATACCATACAATAATAGCATGTAATTTTTTATTTCAATATAAAAATAAAATAACGTAATAAATGAAATAGCTCCTATTATTCAAAAATGGGAAATAAAAATAAATAAATGATAGTTTGATATAAATAAATATTGATATATATAATAAAAACAATTTATAGAATTAAAATAAAAAATAAAAGTTAATAAACAACAATTGAAACAAAATAATGGGTTACCATGTGAGGCATAAAATTGCCATTTTGTTGCAATCGCGCCAATGTGGTGCGTATATGACATCCGCGCCTTTATTTATATCAAACTATTATTTATTTATTTTTATTTCCTTTTTTAAAATAATAGAAGCTGTTTCATTTATTACGTTATTTTATTTTTATATTGCAATAAAAAATCACGTGTACTATTTGTAACTAATATTCAAAAACAAAGTTTTCCCCAAGCTGGTGGGGGGAAAAATCGCGCCAACGTGGTGCGTATATGACATCTGTGCCTTGTTTCATTTCACATAGAGGTACTGCTCTATTATCCCGTCGACCACTTTTCATAACAAAAAACTATCGCCAAACTGTTAGATTAAACGCCAAAAATGCAGTCCCATTTACTTGATATCAGAAGCATTATACGTGTTTTTTACGTCATCAAGTGGTTTTTAACGCGACATTTGCGTGTATTTTTCATTATGTTTTACTGATTTATTAGTTATTTCATTCGTTAAAATAACAATTGTGTCCTTAAATTTTATTTATTTATGTATTTTGATATTTCAATGACAACGTTCTCCCGTTTATTTGGCGATAGTTTTCTGTTATGAAAATTGGTCGACGGGATAATAGAGAAGTACCCACATATGTATTGGTACTTTTATGTTAACATGGCGCAGTTGATAAATCGCCAAATATTTTTCTCATAACATCTTCATATTGCATTCATTTCATTTAAATATAAATCTGTCACTGATTTCATTTGAAATACATACATTAAAAATACACGCCTTTCACTAATTCCATTTAAAATACTAAAAAGGAAAAGAAAATAAGAAATAATGCCACAAATCGAAACATTTTATTTAAACATGAAAGAATTGTTCCTAACATACACACGCGAAATAAAAAAGCTGCTAATGGTGTGATTTACGCCAAATCTCTAATACTAATACTACTCTTACTAATCTCTAATACTTTTCAAACAGAAAAAATTCCAGATTAACTTTCCATTTTTATTAAATTGAAATATATTTTATTGTGCTGAATATTAGTGCTTGCATATTTTTTTGCTCCATGTATTCCATGAACTTTTCAATTCCGATTGTCTACGAAAATCTCCCGCCGGTGAAAATGACGTACGCAGAAAATTTAGTGACGTATGTACTAATTTAGTGACGTATGTATTGTGCTTTTTTATCTATTTTTTTATATAACTTCCAAACGGTTTGACACTTATTCTTGGTAATAAATAGACGACGTTGTCACCTTTATAGGTACCTGCTGTAAAAATTTGAACGAAATCCGTTAAATATTTTTTGAGTTATGCTTGACGAAAGGTTTTAATATCCATCGTAGCTATATATGGGGCAAAGTAATACTGCGCTGTGTATGAGTCTTCGTTGCACTCAGACAATAAAAGAAGTATGAGAGTAAATCTGTTTATATTGATATAGTCCAGCCAATCCAGGATAAAAAAAATATATATATTAAGAAACATTTTATATATGGACGGATTATATGTTTTTATTATATAGAATTTGCAAGGATGCCAGTTAAGAGAAAGCAATCAGCTGAAATGAGAAGAATTGCGAATCGTAATTCAATGCGGAGAAGTCGCACAAGTCAGTTACCTTCAGATTTACCTTCAGATCCAGTGGTTTCTCTTTACCGTATACGAGGCTCACTGTATGGATACAGCGGAAATGTAATCAGCTTTAAACAAAATATTGAGAGTTTTATTTCGCGCCTGCCTGTCAATCCTTCAGATATGACTTCAACTGTGTTAGTGACAAAAGATACTTTATCAGGATGTGCAGAGTTTTCTGTTCGCTCACAACGCCTTCTAGAAGCACTCAGATGGCTTAAAGCTCACAATCCTTATTATTCAAATATCACAATTGATGAAGATTTGATCGCTACATTACCTGAGAATGGTGACGTATCTCAAATGTTACCAACAGCAACCGATATTACTGAGGATATTGATACTTTGAACGAGGAAATAAGGCGCGAGTCATTTAGACCACTACTTGAACCGGTAGATCAAAACAACTTAATAAATGACGCAATTCGTGTGCCTCACCCTTCATTAAATTCACAGCCTATCAACGAATTTCAAGAAGAGGGTTACATAGCACGTGCTTTTCTTCATTTTTTTCCACACGGTACAGCTGACTTACGACAACCTCGTCAAAAAGCAGTCTCTCCTGATGAGTATTTTAAGTTCCTAATGAAGTATGAAGATGGGCGATTTGCTAAAGACCCCCGATTTCGCTACTTTGCCATGAATTCAATTCTTCGGTGGCAGTCTTTGGCTAAAGGGCGTTTTTTCGTTCAGCGAAATAGGTTCAGCAATAAGACGGTAGAACAGATGCGTGATATTCTGAATAGGCAACCAGAAATGGCAAAACATATTATGATTTATGCTAGCAAATTAAGATCCACAAAAGGATACTGGCGTGCACGTTGTGGGGAACTCCTTTCCATGGTAGGACAAATTGGAGCACCAAAAATTTTTTTTACACTGTCTGCAGCTGATTATCACTGGCCTGATCTTTTCAGACTTTTAGAGCCTAACAGAGATCCAAATGAGCTGACTGATACAGAACGCAGACAATTAATGCACAACAACCCTCTGTTGACTGGTTGGCTCTTTCAAAAACGTTGTGATATATTTTTGAGAAAAATCTTGACGCCGTTCTTTTTAATAGACGACTACTGGGTTCGTTTCGAATGGCAGTGGCGTGGAAGTCCTCACATGCATGGATTGTTGTGGTTAAGAGGGGCGCCAAACATGGAAACACTAGACATGACTAACGCTGAAAATGTAGCAGCCGTAACAGCATATTTTGAAAAACTATGCAGTGCTGTTAATTCTGACAAGGACGTCCTCGTAAATGATATACACCGCTGTCGAGTTCGCTTTTCAGACATTTCCAGTGAAGATCGTGAAAAAGATCACGCTCAGCTCTTAAATCAAGTCCAACGTCACACAAGACATGGAGATTATTGCCTAAGGAAAAAAAGAGGTACAAATAGTTATAGCTGCAGATTTGGTTTTCCAAAAGCAGAGTGCGACTCTCCAAAGCTTCAAGTAGAAAATGGCATAATTAGCTTTTTGCCAAAAACAAACGATTCTGATATGAATACCTACAATTGCTTCGTGTCACAAGTTTGGAGAGCTAACACGGATTTCAGTCCTATTACATCAAAGGATGCGGTTTTGCATTACATTGCCAAATATGCCTCAAAATCAGAAACAGATTCTGTTCCTTACAAGGAATTGTTATCTGAGATTTTAAATAAGATGAACGAAACAAAACCAGCGGTTCAAGCAGTCCAAAACTTATTTTGTCTTCTGTTTCTGAAAGGGATTACTCAGCCCAAGAGGTAGTACACATATTAATGGGATGGCCAATGTATCACAGTAGTCGGGAAGTAGTTACAATACGGCTTCATGATAAGAACTGGGAAGAAATCAACTTTTCAAGCGACGAAAGACCATCAAAAAGCATGCTTCAGAAATATTGCGCGCGGCCGGAGAAACTTATTTCCTGCACTCTTCTTAAGTTTGCAAAATCTTTCTCAGTAAGAGGAGTCGAAGAAAAGATGCAGTTGTCAGAGTTTTTCCTCTTACATCACTCAACCACGACACAACTCTAGCCGAAGAATACTATAGGCAACAAGTATTACGCAATTATCCTTGGAGAGGTAATTCTGACTCTTTATTGCAAGAAGGCCTGCCGTCTGCGTATCACTCATGGGAGGAAGCATTCAATGATCTAAATATTGATGCACACGACGAAATAAATTTTCCTGCTGTTAGCAGTTCACATGAGACAAAAATCCTGCAAGAAGAATACCGCGAGATTGATCCATATATGGCAGCAGCTGCCATAGTTCCTGTGCAGACAAAGGAGGATACTTTGGGGCAACGCGTGATTGATCATGCATGTGAGTGGAAAAGTGAGAGTTACAAGTACCCTGATCGCAATTTTACTTCATTTTTAAATTACTGTAAAGAACAACAACTTACAGTGCATCAACATTACGATACGTCTGAGATCAGATTTACAGATGAGCAGCAAAAAATACTTCACTTATGCACGCAACAGCTTTCGTCTTTGCAATCAAGATTTATAAATTGCCCTAAACGTACTTTTATTATTGGGAAAGCCGGAGCTGGAAAAAGTACGGTAATAAAATAAATTCGTAAAAAAGTTACCGAGCAGTTAGGACCGGAAGCTATTATGGTTTTGGCTCCAACAGGTGCTGCTGCAATTAATGTCGAGGGCAAAACAATTCACTCTGCACTAAAAGTACCAACATGTTTTAAATCGTTTGCTGATTTAGGAAGTGAAGCAGCAAGAAATCTACAGCTCAGCATGAATCCAGTTTCATTTCTCATTATTGACGAATTTTCAATGATCGGATGCCGTCTGATGGCTGCACTTGAGCAAAGATGTCGCGAAGGTAAACCAGACAGCATTGAACCTTTTGGAGGCTTATTTGTTTACCCGATTGGAGATATTAGGCAGCTACAGCCTGTAAAAGACACACCTCTATATAGGAGACATTCTATAAAAGACATTTTGGCTTTACGTGGACAAACAGTTCTTAAGATGTTTGAAAAATGTTTCACATTAACAAAGTCAATGAGACAAAACGACGATCAGCAAATACAGTTTAGAGAGACTCTTGATTCGCTTTCCGTAGGCGAAGTTACAGGCGACCAATACGCATCCCTTATGTAACGACGTAAAGCTATACAGCCTCCGGCTGAACTTGAAAGATTTCAAGATGCCATACGCCTTTTTCCCACAAACAAGCAAGCTGAAGAACATAATCAAGAAGTACTTCGTAAATCAAAATGGCCAATGGCAAGAATATTAGCAGAATAGTAGAATTATTAGCAGAATAATAGCAGACCACAATAATCAAATAGCAAGATGGAGTGAAGATGAGCACGCGTCTGGACTTCAGGCTGAACTTTTTTTAGCAATTGGATGCAGAATTATGTTGCGTACCAATCTGTGGACAGAGGGAGGATTGGTCAACGGTGCACTTGGTACGGTAAAAGATATTGTATACGGACCAGGATTACGGCCTCCAGGCTTGCCACAGGCAGTAATGGTTCATTTTGATGATTATCGGGGACCATTTCTCACTGAAAGACTTTTTCCTGTCACACCTATTACAAAGTATTGGAAAGAAAACAATGTCTCATGCTCCCGTACTCAGTTACCTTTAACAGTTTCATACGCTGTCACCATAGACAAATCCCAAGGTTTAACTTTGTCAAAAATAGCTGTGGACATTGGTGAAAAGTAGTTGTCACTTGGAGCAACTTATGTCGCGTTTAGCAGGGTTCGACGTTTAGAGGATGTTCTGATTGAAGTGCCTTTCGCAAAGGATAGGCTAGACCAAATTAGAAGAATGGGGGCACTTGCTAATAGATTAGCATTTGAGCAGTATCTGAGGCAACTGTTGACCGAATAAACACTTGAAGATTCAACAGCTGTTTTTGTAAATTTTCTTTTATACTATTAAACAGTAAATATAAAAATAAAAAATACATATTATATATTGTTAATGTTATATTTTATGTTTATCCCACTCAATGCTCCGACATTTCGGCCTGACGGATTCTAGTTAATATATTTTTTTAATATTTTACTATGAGCGCAGCATTACAACACTTTTATTTTTACATATATTGTACATTTTGATGTATTTTATGATATATGTAAGGAAGAAAGTGTCGCACGATTACGCTCCTATAAATAATTGAGGTAAAATTAGGAGAAGTTGCGCATTTTTCATAAAAAATTACGAATAATACGAACTTTGAGCTTGTGTAAGTCATATAAATCCTAACAAAATGCAAAATCTATTGTTAAAATCGTACAGGATAAGCTTTCTAAAATTAAAAAATAAAATAATTAAGTCAGTATAACAAAATCAAATTTTAGTCTATTTCATGGGCCAAAAACACGGCTTATGGATCCTGATCCTTTACATAACTGTGCTTCCTGAAAGATATTTTAAAATTTTACATGATGAATTACAGAAAAACTTGGAAATGGCACAGACAATGAACATTAAAACAGCTTAGAAAGTTTGCATATGCGAATATGATCAGTGCGGATGATCGGAAAACATTTTGAACAAGCTTTGTAATCTTTGCGTAAAGTTATTATTTCTACGCAGTTTAGGTATTTTTGAATCAATAAATAGCACAATTAAGTATTATATATTCATACAATCATTTTTTTCTTTCGTAATTTTGTATACGACCCCTGAAACGCCATCATTCGACATGATTCGTTCCCCTTTGCGAACTCCTATCCAGGCATCTAAAAGTGGTTTAAGTCAGCATTTATGTATTTTCTTATCTCTGCGACTTTTATTAGTGTATTACCTTATTAGTGTATGAGGCAGTTTTTAATCTTTGGGAAATGTTTTGTACGGAGGGCCGTATAAAATATTTAAATTTTATATTTCTTGAAATATAATCCACTGAAAATTTTAATCGATTTCACATAATTATGTACCTTTTTTAGCTCACAGACTATCAAAGCCTCTGAGAGCTAATGTGCCCGCGCCGGTTCTGTATGTTACGTACGTATGTTATATACGTATGCATACAGGGTGTTTCACTACCAGACCGACAAACTTGCAGGAGGTGTACGGGGCACAGAGACGACTCGGAATCACATAGCAATGAAGGGTCGGAAATACCGTAGTTGCGATTTCATGTCGTAGTTGCCGTAGTTGCGAGACATATTCTGTAGTACAACCTTTCAATAAAATGTTTTCTGTCCCATTAATATATTGCTGTTTCTGTTCTTTTTCTCTGCTTCTTTGAACCATAGCTCGCAAACACGGCATTTTCGACCCTGCATTGCTAAGTGATTCCGAGTCCGCTCTGTGCCGTCTACACCTCCAGCAAGTTTGGCGGTCTGGTAGTGAAACACCCTGTAAGTAAAATTTAAAAGAAAAAATAATTTAATTGTGTTTCGGAACAAAAAAAAAATGTTAAATAAATGTCTGCAGCATTATATTTTATGCAATTATTATTCTTGACAAATTTCCAAATGCATCCACTAATCACGAATTCTTTAGTTAATAAAACCATATTTTAGTGTCAGCGAGTATATACAGGGTGTGTCATAAATTGGTGCAAAATTAAAAAATCCATAATAAAAGAAATAATGCTCGGAAAAAATTTCGGTTTGCGCGAATAGGATCAGAGGTACATTGGATTTTTTTCCATGTATAAAAGAAAAATGATTCCAAAAGTAATCAAAAGAGAGCTCTCGTATGTCATACTGAGACGTTTTATGCAAATCAGGCTAGCAATAAAACACCTGGCTGGAAATGGATTCGTCATTCCATTTGAGCAGCATGCTATCCTTACCAGATCGAGCATTGGTGGTTAAACCTTTCTACAAGAATGGTGAGTCCACAACTATTGCATTGCGAAAGTTTCGCACGGAGAAAGGACTGAAGGCGCAAAAAAGCCCTATTTCATTGAATGGGATACTAAATTTAGTACAGCGTTTTGATTTGTCTGTTGTTGATTATGACGGCCAATTATGTACTCGAGGGATATAGGCCCTAGGGAGAGTGCCCTCCTGTGAGGGTCTTTCTAAGGGATCCTAACTCGTATTTACGGTAAGGTTCGAAGAAAATCACGGAAAACTCCGAACGGTTAGGTCGACGACCGCGACAGGGGTTTGAATCCAGCATCTTTCGTCTAGTAGCTTTGAGAGCAGAACCTTTCAGCCATGGGTGGGGCTGTACAGCGTTTTGAGGAAACATGTAGTTTGGAAGATCGTCTACGAAGTCTTTGCCTGATTTGCATAAAACGTCTCAGTATGACGTGTGAGCGCCCTTTTTCAGTTACTTTTGGAATATTTTTTTTATACATGGAAAACAATTCAATGTCCCTCTGATCATATTTGCGAAAATCAATTTTTTCCGAGCATTACTTCTTTTATTATGAATTTTTTAAATGTGCACGAATTTATGACGCACCCCGTATTTCATTCTGAATGACGTAAGCAACATTGACAGTACTTTGATTTTCAGACAACAAAATAAGAAAACAAAGGACAACAATGGACAATATTGTCTTACCGTGCAACAATTCCTTATGAAAATTATAAAATATTAACAATGCGTCTGAATAATAAGACAAATTCCAATTTTCGAGCTTTGTTGCAAATCATTGATAGTATAGTTGCAAATCATTGTTGTAAATCACTTTGATCAATCGTATGCTGATTTTTCGAGGTCTTTTTCTATGATATTTCATTGAAAAGTTAAACTTGACTTATTGCGTTTAGTTATTTTTGACAGATAAATTTATCCAGTTAAAAGTGATTTCTTTTTTTATTGAAAAATGGAGACCATCCGTAAAAAATTTAAGAATGGTGTCATCACTATGGATGAGTATAGATTGCACGCCGTTTTGTCTACTATCACTTATTTGAAGCTTAACTACAAGTACGAATTTGTAAAGAAAGTAGGGCATGGAAGCTATGGGGCCGTGGTAGAGCTGAAACATCCAGAAAAACAGTGCCACGTGGCAGCGAAAATTGTGCTTGAAGAACTGACTTCCAAAAGTGAGCTTGATACTTGGCCGCATTTGAGACATGAAAACCTGTTGTCACTAACAAGCGTGCAGTACATCCCAACAACATATTGCTATGTATTTGTAACAGCGCTACACTCTGCTTCGTTAGATATTCTTGTGGATAGATCTGACCTGAGTAAGGATAAAAAAGGTTTTCAACGGGCCTTATCCTGGCTATATGGCATCTGCAGTGGACTGAAAGAGCTGCACGAAAAAAAATTGTCTCATTTAGACATAAAGTTATCAAACGTGCTGATTAGTGCTGAGGATAAAGCATTGTTGTGTGATTTCGGAAGTCTTACCCGCACAGAAGCAGCTACAGACAAGTTAGTGATAACTTTTTTTATGCCTATATGCGAAGCAATTTTTTTATTATAATTTTATTTTTTTAGTTTTTATAAAGAAAATGCTATATTGACTGACAAAATAAATGTTATTAATTACTAGATATTAATAAGTTTACAATAAATCACTAAAATTTACACATCGATGTTGAAGAGATAGTCATGTGAGTCTCTAATTTTGAGGCATTATATCATGAAAAATATCGGATTATTAAAACTTTTATAAAAACAAACAAAAAAACAGTTTAAATAATTTCCCCCCAAAACTGTCTTTATATATATCACCAGAAGATTATTTACCGCTATTGAATTCATTATTACTCCTCTAGTAAATAATTTCATTTCCAACATTTTATAAATGTAACTTCACCAGTATGATATTAACGATTTCTTATGTAGTTAGTATATTATAAAAATTACTTTGCGGAGTTACCGTAAACTTAGACTAAATGTTTGTAATCGTACTATCATAATATACTCTGCAGTTTTACTTTGCAATAATAGGTTAAATGAAAGATATTAAAGCCTAGATTTAATTTACCTCTAAAGGAATTCGTTAAGTGTTATCCGATAAGCAAGTATACGATATTATCACTAGCTTACAGACAAATTCCTATTGAATTGAATCATTGAAAAATAAAGTTTCATTTTTGAATATTATATCCAAGAACGTTTTTTTTCAAACAAATAAATATAAAAACAAAAAATGAAATTTGCAAGAATTGTGCGGTGCATTTTACCCAATTTTAACATGATTTATAAGTAAAAAGTTACATTTTCCACAAAAGTCCATTTTTGGAAAATAAAAGTATAAACGAAAGACTTATGAAAGATATCGTGTAAATTGAATAATTAAAAAATAAAGTTCCATTTTTTTCAAGAATTGTGCGGTGCTTTTGAAAAAATTAAAGGATAATTGAAATGAAGTTTGGTAGAATTGTGCGGACTTAAATTGCCAGTGCTCTACCGATTGAGTTGCCTAGGTCGACAAACGGCGGACATATTTCACTCAGATAACCTTATTAGCAATAGCATGTTGTCTGCCATGTAGGCAACTCAACAGAAAATACCAACTTTATTAAACAATGGGTACGTATTTTTCGCTCAGATGGTAAAATTCAAATGGTATGATACCTTTACCAATCAGTATGATTGAGAAGAAATTATAGTGTTTTGAAACATAATTAAATAAATGGGATTAATCCCGAAATGTGGGTAGCGATCGTTAAAGAAGAAGATGTTTGTTTGCATACAATCTTTGAATTTGCATGTCTCTTCTCAACGTAGCAGGTACTCCCGTTCTTGTTGCGGAATTTTTCTCTAAATATTTTAAGGGAAAGAAATATTATTATTGCCAAAAAATAATAAACTGTTTTTGAAATTGAAAAATAATAATGTTTTCTCATTCCTTTTTAGCTCATAGGCTATCAAAGCCTTAGAGCTAATGCGCCCGCCGGTTCTGTATGTACGTATGTATGTACGTAACACGATATCTCTTGATAGAAATATCCGTTTTGCTTCAAAATTTGTTTATAGGTTCATTGTGATAAGGCGCTTCCGTGATTAGTTTTGGGGTTCATTGGTTAAGTATAAAGGAGGGTAACGGGGTTGATAAAATCCCTTTAATGTAGATAAATGGATTTTTCATGCAGAATTATCCGATTTTCTACAAATTTTGTATATAGATTCATTGTGATAAGCTGCTTCCCTGATTAATTTTTGGGGTTCATTGGTTAAGTATAAAGGAGGAAAGGAGGGCTAATCCCCCCTTACTTTAGATAAATGAGTTTTTCATGCAGAATTATGCAATTTTCTTTAAATTTTGTATATAGGTTCATTGTGATAAGGCGCAAAGTAGATATCCATGGTGAATTTTGCAGCGCTGGCTGGTGTCAAAAAAAATTCGCATCTGTAAACGTGGCATACGTAATAAAAAAAAGGCTCGCTCATAACAAACGATATAATTCATTTCACTGAAATAATAACGAAGATTTTTTTACATTGTAAAACTAGTTATAGTATGAACGCACCTCACGTTTTTTACGCACCTTTGTCATGTTTAACATACAATTTAAAACTTGTTAGTAATGTTATTAAAAAAATAAATAAAATCACATGCGTGCAATTAACGTATTTTACATTTTTCCTCTTGTCGATCAATTATAATTCAACTACAACCAGTATTTTTTTTAAATATTAAATTAAAAATTATTAAATTAAACTTATTATATTAAAAATTAATCGCTCCAGTAGTTCTCGAGAAAAAGTACTTAAACATTAGCTATTTTCCATAGGATTACATAAGTAATTTTGCCCCTTAAAAGAAAAGAATCCAACACTTAAATGTTAAACTTAAGTTTTCGAAAAGAGAGATCATACATATTATTTAAAAATAAGAATAATAAAATACTAATATGAAACTCTAAAGAGCTCAACTTTTACTTAAAAGGTGACAGTTAAATATAGAAATAGACGTTAAAAGGTGTTAAAATCATCCAAGTACTTTTGGTTGGCACCGCAACCACCTTCAGGGAGAAAAAAAATCTGTCTAATAACGTCTTGCATACCTTCGTTTCGTTTCAGGTGGGAAGGAATATTTCATATTAGTATTTTATGAATGACGCAAGGTGAATATTTGCTTTGCGCCCTATGATTTTATTTTAATTTAACTAATTCAATAATAAGTTGCCGGAATCAACGTTTTGTTATGCAAAATTTTGAATAACCAATTATCGAATAATAAATACTTTTTTAAAGAAAAAAAATATATAATTTACCAAATTACAATAACCACTGGGAAAATGTTCCAAAAGTTAAAAAAAAATTACCGTATTTTCGTATTAAAGTGGCCCCCACAATTATGATTTCGCCAAGGTTGCAGTTATGATTTCGCCAAGATCATTGCAAAGCTTATATATGCATCCTATATACGCATATATATATTCCAAAAACTCCTATATGTGCCATATACTTCATTATACACATATTATTTACGTCTTATATGTCGTATATACTTCATATACACATGTCATATATATACATCATATATGTATCATATATGACTATAACTTTGCCACACACGTCAAGAAATGTTACATATATAACATATATTATTATAATGTCATAACATGCTTTATAATTTGACAATAAATCTTGGTCGCTTGGCGATTCATCCTTGGGGGCCGCTATAACACGAAAGTACCAAATTTACAATATATTAATGAAAACAGAAGCAAAACTATTTCATCCTTGGGGCCGCTATAAAACGAAAGTACAAAATTTCTACTTTATTTTTCATATCTGATAATTTGCATCTATCCTTTTTGTAACTTTAAAATTTTTTTAGTGATTTCGTGCATTTCTATTGCCTATTCACAAAAAAATTCTTCTAAAGTTACAGAATTTCGTTAAAAAGAGTTAAAATTGTAAAATGCGAACATTATTTTGGCCATTCTCGACCGAAAACAACAACCATTTTCCCAATGGTTAAAAATCAAGCTTTGATATAACAAGTGAGTTTTCTTTTTATAGATATGTCAGTCCATTCATCTGCCGGCCGCCCGAAGGCCGAAGGAGCAAAAATGGTCGTAAAGCAACTGTTAATGCCTTCCACTATGATGTCTACACCGTGGGGTTGCTGTGCTTGGAGTTGTTTACCAAACGAAGCCTGTCTGGATCTCTAAACTGGAAAGACACCGAAAATTCTACCTGGGAGGAAGTATTATATACGAAAATTTTTGACCTTCTGCAGGTTGGTACTGATTTCACTTTGAGAGTATTATACAAATTTATAGAATATGATCACATATCAAGAATAATGCGATGAATATAACATCATTACATAAAAAAAATAAAACAATACTACGCATAATGTAAAATGTAAACATGAAACCACTTTTCGATATTTGTAATTCATAATTGCTCTGACATTCTTTAACTTAGCAGAAAGACTACTGTATCTTTGAAAAGAACATTTTAATACTCCAACATACAATTATACATACTATAACATACTATACAACATACTATACAATTATCCAACATATTTCAAAAGTGTTTATGAATTTGGTGGCTGTCAGTCTGTCCGAGCACTAACTCACCTAAATAGAGTTGTATTTTTATTTAATTGATATATGTTATTGAGAAAGACTATAGCATGTTCGGTATTAAAAATGAAGTGTGTAACATTCATAGTTTATTTATAGGGACACTAAATATTATTCCGTTACATTAATGTCTATGAGGAAATTTCTATGTTTGTAATGCATTTTTATAATGTTACGATATTTCAAACATATTGAAACTGATATATATCACTGTGGTCCACAACAAGATGCATACTGTTGAATAAGTCGCGCCCACCATTTATCATTCGTACACTGCAAAAAAAAGTGTTGATTTTGCTGTATAATACTAGTATGCCGCGCATGCACGGCAGTGTATTACTGCTTATTTTATTGTTTATTGCTGTTAATTTTACGGTATAAAACTGGCAGCTGGGATTCCAGTATTATACTGTAAAATCACCACTTTTTTTTTACAGTGTATGCAGGGACACACAAAAGTTTTTGGTGTATGAGCGATAGTATCTGGAAGTGCGTTTTCAGTCGCGGTATGCGTTTTTAAATTTAACAGATGTTTTTAATACTAATTGGTATGTATAAATTATATAGATCCTATACAGGGATGTACAAAATAATTTGAATACATTTCCGTTTATTTACGGGAATTTCTGAAAGGGAATTTTCAACATTGATAAGCATTTCTTAAGTGAACTAAATTTTAGCATAATATTTAGTATGTATTCAAATCGATAAATCATATACAGAGATTCACAAAAGAATGTGAATTATTTTCCTATACTATACATGGCAAATGACGAAATTGCGTTTTTAAATGATTTATGCGTTTTCCAAATTGTTTACTTCGATATCATCTTTCATTTGAATAAACGGTGAAGTTTTGTTACAGTATTCTGAATGTGTTGGAAAGTGTTACATAATCTAAGCTTTACGCATGATTTTCTTTCTTATTTACTACTATCCAACTTAGTGTCAGTCGTAGCGTTTAGAATAAAAAAATATCTCATAAAATGCAGACATTATATGATCAATAGATTGGCTTGATTAGCCGAATGTAAGATGTATTTAATGTCAACTGTTTTGCTACAAAATAAAGACCATGTAAACAAGCATTTGTCGTTGCAGATATTTTACAGTATAAAGTCCTGTTTTCATATATTGATAAAAAAATCACGTTGGACAGAATCCAAAGTTAAAAGAACATAGTGAATATTTATAACTTTTAACCTAGATTCTGCTAGGATTCTTCAGCTTACGAAAATACCTCTTATCACGACGTATAATCTAATTTTACATTTACAGAAAAAATTGTACTGGATGTTGAAAAATATATAAATTTTATATAGCAGTTGTTAAATAAATAATGAGCGCAAATAATGTCTAATAACGAAGAACATTGTGCACTGCAATGTTGCCAATTGGTCATTTCATTTTATTTAAAAATCAACCAATAAAAAAACATTAAAATTTTCATATAATAATAGTAGTAATATTTTCCATATTTAATAACAAATTAAATACAACGTATAATATTATTCAGACATTGTGGTACATTTTTGAATAAGAAAACCTGTGGAAATAAATACCTTAATTGGTCAGAGTAATGGTATTTGGAATGTAGAAATTAATTGGTCGAGAGGTTATTTGAACAAAGACTTGTCAAGCCTGTCATTATAGTCAAGCTAAAGTTTCTTTATCTGTGTAAATTGTCTAAGGAAGCTCATAAAAGCGAGTATCACTAACATCTGTAACGTAGGTTTCACACAAAAAACTTGAAAAATTTTGTCTGATGACAGCCAGAAATGTCTAATAACTAGAACATAATGCACTGCAATGATGCCAGTAGGGCAGTATATTTTATTTAGAAATCTACCAATCAAAAACTATAAAAATGTTTTATATAGTAATAGTAATATTTGTCAGACAGTAATATTTGTTTAATAGTAATATTTGCTATATTTAATGACAGATCAAATTGGACGGATAATAATATTCAGAAATTGTAGTAGATTGTTTAATATAAAAACCTGTAGAAATAAATACTTTAATTAGTCAATGGTATTTGGAAAGGAGAAATTAATTGGTGGAGAGGTTGTTTGAAAAAAGACATGTCAAGCTTATCATTCTCGTCAAGCTAAAGTTTGTTTATCTATGTAGCTCGTTGAAGCGAGTATCGCTAACCTCTGTAACGCAAGTTTCGAACAAAAAACTTTCAGTCAGGCACTTGTACGGTTACGGACACTCTGAAAAAGAAATACTCACTAGTATATAGAAAAACATTTTGCAGCTCTAGAAAGTGTGATTTTTGTGACATGAGATAGGATATAACATAAAATAACCTTCAACAGAATAATTGACGAAATGTCTAAATTTTCTGCAAATATTAACAAACGTTTCGTTTAAAATTTAAAAAAAATAGTTTAAATTAAATAAATATGGAAGGACTTCACATCTTATGAGCATATTTCATGTAGTTGCGTATAATATCATGTTGCGTTTAAAAGTATCCTCTAGATTCAAAATGAAAACATTATAAGGCTGTTCTCAAATCCAAACTAACAAGCTTCTGGCACATTCCGGAGAGAATTTTTGTTCGTTAAATGTATGGGATTTGCATTTGCTGTCGTCACAGTCTAAGAAATCAAACTGTTTTTCATTTTTAAATAAAGGATAAAGAATTTTTAGAAAATGCAGTCAAAGTTGGCATTTTGAATCGAATTTCGGAAACGAAAGTCCTCGTAAAGGTCGTTATGAGGCGAAAATTGCTTATAATTTAAGAAGTAATTCATTTATCAAAAATGGAAAACAATTAGACTGCTAATGACTTCAATAGTCATGCATGTAGATGTCATGATTTTATGTGCAAAAAGGATTCCGTATGAATGTTCCAGAAAATATCCAGACATTTTTTTTTTCTTTTTTGGAGCGTTCAAAATTTGAGATTTACAGCCGCGCATGCGTGGCAGTGTATTACTGCTTATTTTATGGGATTTGCATTTGCTCTTAATACAATCTAAGAAATCAAATTACTTTTCATTTCTAGATAAAGGATTAAGAATTTTTAGAAAATGCTGTCAAAGTTGGCATTTTGAACCAAATTTCGAAAACGAAAGTCCTACTAAAGATCGTTATGAGGTGAAAATCGCTTATAATTTAAGATGTAATTGATTTCTCAAAAAATTTAAAAAAATTCGACTTCTAGTGATTTCAATAATCATCCATGTAGGTGTCATGATTTTATGCGCCAAAATGCGTCCGTATGAATGTTCCAGAAAATTTCTAGACGAATTTTTTTTTTTTTCAGAAAACTCTTAAATAGCATTCAAAATTTGAGATTTATTGTGTTACAATACGGTACATTTTTATTCATCTAAGCTTAACTATTCATCCAAAAGAATGTCTGGTAACCAATGCAAAGTGTAAAGAAGTATAACATTTTCTTTAACTGCTTCAAATTATTTTGATGACTTTTCAATTTTTGAAGAAGAGAAACAATTTTTTATTAAAAGAAGATATATCGACAGCTTATGAAATAGGACATAATCATCATAGGATTAACTTTAAATAACTTTCAGTAGAAAAACTGACGAAATGTCTAAATTTTCCGCAAATGTTCACAAATGTTTCGTTTTAACATTTTATAAATAGTGCAAAGTATTAAAAATATTTGTTCATTAATTTGCGGTTTATGTTTTCAGAAAGAACGATTTGAATATGAAGTTAAAAGTGCATTCAAAAAGTCCACTGTTAAAACAAAAACTTTGTGTGATATGAGGGATTTTATACGGGGATGTATAAACTTGAATCCGGAGAAGCGTCCAACAGCAGATGATTTGTTGAATCACAAGATTTTTGGGGGACAAAAAGATTTCCGACTAATGAAGTATGATGCTTGGTTGAAAAGATGTAAGTAACTTTTTTGCTAAAAACATTTTGTTATTATTGCATCGAATTATTTTATGATCAATTACACTTTGCATAATGTGTATAACTGGCTATGAGAAGAAAAATATGATTTTTTTTCTTTTAGAAAAATGCGATAAAGACAATTTTTAAAGATATGCTTCATGTTATATTCTCTATGATTTAATATCGTTTCTTTCATGGTGTACTTTTTGACAAGACGTGCATTGGTTACAGTTCCGGTTACCATTTCGTTCACCACATCGCACAAAACAATTGTGTCTGCTTTAAATGGCAGCAGGTCTCCATATCGCGATTTAAAAACGCTTATTTATCTAAAAATTTCTTTAAACTTACGAAATTATAATAATAACATGACACTTGTCTCTTCGAAAAATAAAAGTAACAGAAAATACCTTAATCTATACTAATATTATAAAGAAGTAACTTTTTGTTTGTTTGTTTGTTTGTTTGTAGGGGGTAATCTCTGGAACTACCGAACCGACTGATTTCAAAACTGATGGTGGCAAATTGATGGTTACAATCCCTGCTCCAACATAGGCTATATTTTATGTCGGTGCCACCATCCCCCGGGGTGTGCAGGAGCGAAAAACGTTCTGAAATTGCGATGTTTTTATACTGAAGGAGCTAAAAACTTTAAATTTGGCATGGTAGCTACTTATAAGATGTAAGACTGTCCAAGAACAAACTCTAAAAAAAGTCGAAAATTAAAAAGGTGAAATCTACGAAAAGCGTTCGAAAAACATTCTAAAATACAATTCCAACGGAATCTCATGCACTACAGTACCGTTTTCAAAAGTGATGGTGGCAAATTGATGGTGACAATCCCTGCTCCAGCATAGGCTATTTTTTATGTCAGTTCCACTACTCCCAGGGGGGTGCATAAGAGAAAACTTTCCAAAATTGCGATTTTTTTTATACTGGAGGAGCTAAAAACTTGAAATTTGGCATGGTAGTTACTTTTAAGATGTGATAGCTGTCCAAGAACAAATTCTAAAAAAATTCGAACCTTAAAAGGGTGAAATCTGCGAAAAGCGTTCTAAAAACATTCTAAATTACAATCTCTACGGATCTCTAGAACTACAGAACTGTTTTCAAAAGCGATGGTGGCAAATTGATGGTGAAAGTTCCTGCTGTAACATATTTCATGTAGGTGCCACTACCTCCAGGGGATGCAGGAGCGAAAAATGTTCTAAAATTGCGAATTTTGCGATACTGAAGGAGCTAGAATCTTCAAATTTGGCATGGTACTTACGTATAAGATGTAAATGCTTTCTAAGAACAAAATAAAAAAAAAATCGGAATTTAAAAGGGTGAGATGAGCGAAAAGCTTTCTAAAAACATTCTAAATTACAATTTCTATTAAATCTCTGGAACTACCGAACAGATTTCAAACGTAATGTTGGCAAATTGACGGTGACAATCCGTGCTCTAACACAGAATATATTTTATGTCAGTGTCACTATCCCCGAGGGGCGTGGTAGCGAAAATGTTCTGAAATGGAAATTTTTCTAATACTGAAGGGGCTAGAAATTTGAAATTTGGCACGGGAGTTACTTATAAAATATTAATGCTCTCTAAGAACAGTTTAAAAAAAAACTCAAAATTTTAAAGGGTGAAATGAGCTAAACGCGTTTTAAAAACATTCTAAATTACAATTTATATGGAATGTCTGAAACAACAGAACCGATTTGAAATGTAATGGCAAATTAATGGTGATAGTCTCTGCTCTAACATAGGCTATATTTTATGTCAGTGCCACTACAGTCAAGGGGTTGCAGCAGCGAAAAACGTTCTAAAATTGCAATTTTTGTAATACTGAAGGGATTAGAAACTTGAAATTGGCCAATGTAGTCACTTATAAGATATATATGCTCTATAAGAACAGTTTCTAAATAATTCGAAATTTAAAAAGTGTTATATTAGTGAAAAATGTTCTACAAACGTTGTAAATTACGACTTCTACGGAATTGTTAAGGTCAGAACCTTGAAATTTAACATGGCTGATACATTTTAAGACGCAGGTGCACGCTGAACAGTTTAAAAGAAAATCGAAATTTAAAAGGGTGAAAGTGGAGAAAACTTTCAAAATTACGATTTTTTTAAATACTGACAGGATTACAAACTTCAAATTTGGTATGGTTGGTTACTTTTAAGATACAAATGCTCGCTAACAATGGTTTGCAAGGAAATTCAAAATTTCAAAGGGTCAAATGAGAGGAAAGCGTTTTAAAAGGTTTCTAAATTACGATTTCTATGGAATTGTTAGGGATAGAAACCTGAAATAGGACATAACTCTTGCTTTTAAGACATAAATGGTTGCACAGATTAATTCGAAAAGAAATCGAAATTTAAAAGAGTGAAATGTGCGAAAAGCGTTCTAAAAACGTTCAAAATTGAGATTTCCATTGAATTGTTAATGATAGAAACTTTAAGTTTGACATGGCTGTTGCTTTTAAGACATAACTGGTCGCACAGAAGATCTTAAAAAATATTGAAATTTAAAAGTGTGAAAGCGCGAAAAGTGTTCTAAAAACATTCTAAATTACGATTTATTTGAAACTGTTAAAACTAGAAACTTGAAATTTTGCATTGCTGTTATTAACGTAAATGATCATCCAGAGGAATTTACTAAAAATGTGAAATTTAAAAAAGCAGGGGCAAAAAAAAAAAAAAAAAAAAAAAAAAAAACGTTCTACAATTGCAACCTATGTGGTACAGCTGGTATAGAAGCTTCGTATTTGGCATGGTGGTTATTCTTAAAATGAAAATGCTCTCTGAGACTGGTTTGTAAAAAATTCGAAATTTAACAGGCTGAAATGAGCGGAGAACGTACTAAAAACAGTTAAATATTATGATTTAAATGGATTTATTCGTGTTAGAAACTTGCAATTTAGTATAGTGGTAACTTTTAAAATGCAGACGCTCGGTATACACAGTTTATTGAAAAATGAAATTTAAAGGTGTAAAATGAGCGGAAAATGTTATAAATTATGTTACTTTTTTCAAATTGTCAAGGACAGAAACTTAAAATTTAACTGCTGGTGTAGAAAGTCGAAATTTGGCATGGTAGCTATTTTTTAATTTTCAGTGCTCTCGCAGAACGTTTCTAAAAGAATTCTAAATTCAAAAGAGTGAAATGAATTGGAAAAGTTCTAAAAACCTTCTAAACTATGATTTATCTGAAATTGTTAGAGATAGAAACTTGAAATTTTACATGGTTGTTACGTTAGTGATACAAAGTCATCCACAGAATAGTTTTTAAAAATTTAAGAAATGTTAATGTGCAAAAAAGTTCAAAAATTGCAATTCCTGTGATACATTTATTACAGAAATTTGCTTAACTAGGAGATTGGCATTTAGCATTATGATAAAAAAGATCTTTTAAGATATAAATACCCGATTTTAATAATTTTTAAATTTCTTATGAAAAAAAAATGAGCGAAAAACTTTCAAACTATATTCTAAATTACCATTAATTTGGAAATAATTTTAGCTGTTCTATTTTTTAAGTGGCAAATGCTCACCCAGAACAGTTTTTTTTTTTTTTAAACGAAATTTAAAAGGTGAAGAAGGAATAAACATTGTCAGTTACGATTTTTTTTTCGTATACTGACATGATTAGAAACTTCAAATTTGGCATGGCGGTTACTTTTAAGATACAATTGCACGCTGACAATTGTTTGTAAAGAAATTCGAAATTTCAAAGGGTTGAATGAGCGAAAAGCGTTTTAAATTACGTTTTCTATGGAAATGTTAGGGATAGAAACTTGAAATTTGACATGGCTGTAGCTTTTAAGACATAAATGATCGCACAGAACAATTAAAAAAAATCTAAATTTAAAAGAGTGAAATGCGCGAAAAGCGTTCTAAATTGAGATAGATTTCAATGGAATTGTTAAAGATTAGAAGCTTAAAGTTTGACATGGTTGTTGATTTTAAACTGGTCGCACAGAAGAGTTTAAAAAAATTGAAATTTAAAAGTGGGAAAGAGCTAAAGACATTCTAAAATAGTTCTAAATTATGATTTATTTGGAGCTGTTAAGGCTAGAAACTTGAAATTTTGCATGGCTGTTACTCACATAAATGATCACCAAGAACAGTTTACAAAAAATGCAAAATTAGAAAAGGCAGGAACAAAAATAGAACGTTCTAAAATTGCAATTTGTGTGGTACAGCTGGTATAGAACTTTCGTATTTGGCATTGTGGTTACTCTTAAAATGCAAATGAAGGGACCGGTTTCTAAAAAATTCGAAATTTAAAAGGCTGAAACGAGCGGAAAACTTACTAAAGACGTTCTACATTATGATTTAATTGGATTTATTCAGGTTAGAAACTTGAAATTCAGTATAGTAGCAAATTTAAGATACAGACGCTCGGTATAAACAGTTTATTAAAACTTCGAAATTTAAAGGTGCAAAATGAGAGGGAAACGTTACATATTATGTTTTTTTTTTTTAAATTGTTAGGGATAGATACTTAAAATTTGACATGTCTGTTATTTTTTAGACATTAATGCTCGCTCAGAACAGTTTTTATAACATTCGAATTTAAAAAATGTGAAGAAACAAAAAACTTTCTAAAATTGTGATTTTAGTGATGCTTCTGGTCTAGAAAATTGTAATTTGACATGGGGATACTTTTAAGATTTCAGTGCTCGCTAAGAACGGTTAAAAAAAATCTAAATTTAAAAAAGTGAAATGAGCTGTAAAAGTCCTAATAACCTTCTGAACTATGATTTATCTGAAATTGCTAAGGATAGAAACTGGAAATTTTACATGGCTGTTACGTTAGAGATACAAATTCATCCACACAACAGTTTTGAAAAGTTAATTTTATCTCTTCAGTTGAAAAGTTAATTTTTCTCTTCTTAGTCTTATGTTCACCTAATGCAGTATAAGAATGAATTTACTCAAAATTCGGCTTAGTGAGTAAGTTTTGAATTATCTGTGGCAGTAAAATTTCCTCTAATGAAAATAGGCCCACGAATACCATTTTTCAACAATTACGCGAGCAAAGCTGCTGGTTTTGCTATTAATAATAATTACCTTAACCCTTTTCCAGCTTCTTGGAAATATGCTTCCAATTTGATTAAATATTTTTTGAATAACCATCTGAAGTTTAGGGTCAAATTGAATATTGTGAGTTTTGTCCAAGTCTTTGAAATTTACATCAGTACAGAAGCTCAGAATTCTTCACATGCTGAAATTTTCGGATGTGAATTTATTATATTACGAAAAAACATAAACCACATGCATATGTATATGTATGATAGCTTCTTATATATGCTAAAACGTCTAGTTCACATCTTCATAACTGAAAAAAGATATCAAATCAATAAGACATTTAATAAGCGTGTGTGAGTTTACAAAGCTGAACTCACCTCGTTTGCGTTGATTAAATATACTCTAGTAAATTTGCAGGTCAGTAAAGAATACTATTTCGAAATAGTTTGTATTATGGCTGTACAAGAAACCGAACAAAAAACTGAAAAAAAAAATTAAATACGGAATTTTTTTCCTCTTCCTGAAATCTGGATATCAGTGGGATTGTTTATGCACATATTTGCCCAAAATGCCCGCAATTCTAAATCATGCTTCTTTCTTTTCAGATCACCTTAATAAATTGAAGTTCATGATAAATTTATATATTGGACGTGCAGTTACTTTGGAGTTTCCATCAAAAGTGACTAGCCAGATAAATGTGAAACCTGTTGACGATCAGAAAAAAAGTTCGGATAGCAAGGAACAAGTTGAGATACGGAGCGAAGGCATTGCATCAGTGTGCGATATTACTAAACAACAAACTACAGATGACACTACATCTGATGATGATCAGAACGCGGATGATTGTGAAGCCCCTCAAGTTGAGAGCAAAGGCAATTCAATTAGTTGTGAGAGCTGTCAAAATGATAAAACAGAATTCGTTACTAAGAAAAAGCTATTTTTCAATTGGGTTTCTCGGAAGAAGGCAGGAATGTGTAAATTCCTTCATAGTCTTTGCTGCTGTTGCTCCAAACAAAAACTTGGTAAGTTGATTTCCTTTTCCATTCGAATGTATGTATAATTATATTTAAAGTATTTCGTTACAATCATATTAGTAGCCTTCAAACATGAAAAGAACCGAAGAATGAGTCTAAACCTTCTTAAAAAGAAGAGAATTCTTAAAATTCATCATTCTAATTAGATATTGACCAAACACATCCCAAATGCGAGAATCATATATCACAAAATAATAATTATACTTTGATTTTTTAAAATTAATAATATAGAAATTATTTATCCAAATATTTATTTGAAAGTCAATGCTTGTGCTTTCTGACTTAACCAATAAATTTGCACCGGGAATATTAAAATGTTTAAATTGTCCATCGACGATAAGTTGGGGGATGAGTAATGCAAATTAAAACAAATGTATCGGATAATTGAGCTGACAATCATCATTAGCAGCTAGGAGATTCTAGTTTTTAAATTAATCGTCAGCAAAGTTATCCTTAACGAACTATACAAGAGAAAAATATTTTCACAACAAATAAATTAAAACAATATTCTGTTTGTTGGAAAAAGCAAACTTAAAAGACATATAGCTATTATTTTCGAAAAGCAGTACGCCAAAATAGCCTTTAACAGAAAAATAGGTTTTTATAAATTAACTTAGTTACAACTATGCAGCTACATGCTTAACTACAATTACGGGAAACTTAAAATTAAATTATAAATTTTAATTTATTTTTAAGTCTTCATTAATTGTAGTTAAGCAGTAGCCGCTTAGCTGTAATTAAGTTAACTTATAAAAACCTATTTTTCTGTTAAGGGCTATATATCATTTTGGTTAACCTAGTGAAACTTTGTGAGCAATAATAACGTTTAAAAGTCCAGTAATAATTAATTAATGGCCTAGCTAACTTTAGCATTATAAGAAACTGTATTTCCAATGTTTGTTTAATATCTAAGTAATCATTAAGAGTAATCTAGTTAGCTATAGCCTCATTTTTTTTAAAAGTATAATAAACTTCTTTAACCGCATTCCCTTTCACGCTACCCCTTCGACTATAGACCTGCCGATCGATACAGTGGCAGCGGTGGCCCACTTGGCAGAGCATCGAACTTTCAGCCCGAAGGTCGCGTGCTCGATGCTCGTCGCCAGCAAAAAATCCGCCATGCTAACGGCACCTGGTGCATGTAAAATTTGCCGTGGGTGTAAAGTCCTCAAAGTTCCCTATGAATTATACCTCTGTAGGTTTCTAGTCAGGTGAACTCTCGTCACCTGATCAAAACTATAAACTACGAGAGCACCTCGCGACAAGCAAATCCACTTTAAGTAAACGGCCAACATGGCAAACAAAGAAAACTGTAACAAACCACAAAAGAGCACAGCATCGATGCCAACAAGGCTTTTGTCAGGCTGTGATCAGGTGAATATCGCTCTGCGTCCAGGTACTATCTCGTGAAGCTAGGCATCAATCACGGTATGTAGGGTCCTGGTCAGTGGTGTATATATATATATATATATATAAATCGCACTGCACTACACTACAACAGGGTTAATATGTTGTTAATTAAAATGGATTGATAAACAAACTTATTTATGTTAGGTTAAATTAGACTATAAACAGTATATAGAAACGTGTAAATTTAAATTGTAATATCGAAAATATTTTTCCTTCGGCAAATCCTTTTCTTTCTGAAAATTTCTGTTTGTCTTTACTTTTTATTTAGCAATTTTAAGAGAACGGCTATTTCACATGCCGAAAATTTAAAGTACGACTAAAATAGCGATTGAGTTAGTGATATTTGTAACGTACTTTTCCTTTGTAGGTAGCAAAGGCAACAACAAAATAAAATAAATTAAAACAAATGCAGAAGAAGGATATTATTTGTTTGTAATAACGAATAAGGAACTCGTTCCTTGATAATCAGTTTGAACATTGTATAAATTTCATGTTAAATTCCAACCGCAAAATCCTTCCGTGCAGTTCAGTACTGAAAAATTATATTAATCTGGAATTTGCATGATAAGTTAGTGATTTACGGTAAACAAATTTTGGTCACCTCGCATTTACTGATCTTCATAAATATCTTGTGTAATCGAGGTTTATACAGGGTTCGTCAGAAAAATGTATACATACACTGTTTAACGGGGCATAAATTTCTAATTTTTCTTTCTTTTTAAAGTATAATTAATTGGAAATAAAGAGCGGACCGAGATTAACGTTTGAGAAAAGAAGATTTATTTTAAAATTCTATTTGTAAGGATGAAAACGTAGCAAAAGTACAGAAACAGTATCGCAAGGAATTTGAGGCAGATCCACCTATGAGACTCACAATTCATCGGATAAAAAGAAAGTTTGAAACGAATGGATGTTCATTGACAACGTTCCGGAACTGCAAATGAGCTAGAATGCACCACAACACCCAATGAAATCTTTATTGAAGTTTGTGAATCTTATGAGAAGTGTATTGACCACAACGGTAATAATTTGGAACATCTGCGGTAGGAGGACATGTTACACATTTTATGTATATTCTTTTGCAATTTAAATATTAATTATATCTAAACAAAACTGAAGTTATAATCATTTAAAGTGCGTACACGTTTTTCTGACGCAACATGTATTTATGTCTCATAACTTTCATATCTATGTGAACATTTGTTTTTTAAATTAAGCGTTTATTTATTTTTTATTTATTTATTTATATTTTTTTACTTTCATCTATCTAGAATAAAGAAAGTATTGTAACCGAAATTTTTTTCGATTTCTGGTTTTCGACGGATTTACACGTTTTAAAGGATCAGAGATTCCAAAAGAACATGTTTTTACAAAATGTCTGTCCGTTCTCATTGTATCATCGAAAAATGTTTGAAGTTGAAATGAGACAACTGTTTTGTATATGTTTTTGGCTATGGCCAGCAGGTTCCACTTGAATTTGGGGATATTTCGACGAAAGGGGGCTCTGCGATCGCGATTTTTGTTCCATTTTCACTATTGTTTCATCGAAAAGTGTATGAAGTTATGCAGATAATTGAACCCAATTTTTTGTATACGTATTTGACTATATCCTGCAGGTCGCAGTTGAATTTAGGCATATTGCGCCTGGAGGGGGCGCTGTGATAGCCATTTAAAGATTTCAATTAAAAAAAGTTTTGGTAGATTGGTGAATAAAAAACCTGCGGAAATAAATACCGTAATTGGTCAGAGTATTGGCATTTGGAATATAGAAATTAATTGGTCAAGAGTTTCTTTGAGAAAAGACTTGTCAATCCTGTCATTATAGTCAAGCTAATGTTTGTTTACCTGTGTAACTCGTCTAAGAAAATTCGTCCAAGCGAGTGTCACTATCCTCTGTAACGTGAGTTGCGTACAAAAAACATGAAAAATTTTGTCTGATGACAACTAGGAATGTCTTATAACTAAAACATAGTGCACTGCAATAATATCCAGTAGGGCAGTATATTTTATTTAAAAATCTACCAATCAAACACTGTTAAACATTTTATATAGTAACTAGCAAGCTACGCTCGCTGCGCTGGTCGGTTTCTACAAATGAACCTTGAATCAAACGACATATATCGTTTAATTTGACCTTGTATTTGGAAGCAATCTGTATATTTACCTGGAATATCCTTCCACATTACTGAAAAATGACACCATTGCGCTATTATATTTTCTAATGTGCAGTCAAATTTTAGCTGTTAAGGACCAACTCTTTTATTTGGTAATTTACAGTTAGGGTTTGCTAAAGAACGATAAAACTATATGCAATATATTAAAACATCACTAAAAATTATCGAACTAACAATCCAAACAAATTGACTAACAAAAGACATCCAGTAGAAGTTTTTATAAAGGCTAATATTTGATAATCGGGTTCATCTGATTATAGAACATTTCCACATAATTCTAAAACTAACATAGAACGATATGAAATATATACTAAAACCATCCTTAAAAATTATCTACTTAACAATGCAAGTCGAAAAACATACGTCCAATAAAAACTTTCTAAAAGGCTAATCTTTCGGAATCGGGTTCACCTGACTATATATAACTTTCACACATAACTGTTTGACTAAGCAACATAGAACAATATGTAGTACACTAAAACCATTCCTGAAATAGCATCTAACTAACAATACAATTATAATCAAAATCCGCCCAGTAGAACTTTTTCAGAAGGCTAATCTTTCATAATCGGAATCAAATATTAAAAAGGCTAATATTTGCTAAAAAAAGGTGAGGCTAACGAAAAAGAAAGGATACCACGGTGCTTTACGCGTATCTTTTTTCACAGACCGCCGGAGTCACGTGATGCTATGCTCGAAATCACCAATGAAGGTGTACGAAAAAAACATTACGTCACTCTAGCGGTCTGTAAAAAAAGATAACTGGAATGCACCCCGGTAGCCTGTCTTTTTCGTTAGCCTCGAAAAAAGATCACCCGATTTTCGAATTTCCCCCTATAATTCTAGAACTAAGCAACGTAGAATGATATGTTACATAATAAAACTTTCCCTACAAAATTATCTAACTAACGGTGTAGGTTTAATCGAAGTCCATTTGGCAGAATCTTTTAAAAAGGCTAATCTTTCATAATCGGATTGATATGGTTATAGAACTTCCCATAATAATTCTATAACTAAGCTGCGTAGAACAATATGTTATTACAATAAAACCTTCCCAGAAAAATTTATTTTTCTTACAATTTAAGTTCTACAAAAATCCATTTAGCAGAACTCGAGTTATAAGTAGCCGGAACGAAATTTCATATATAAGGTAGAAGTAAATTGAAGTTTATTGCTATTAATATTGTTTACATTTGAATAAATAAAAGGTACTTTTCGGTTAGCCGGGCGCAAGTGATATATTTACATATATAAATATTATATGTATATACATATGTATATATATCTTCATACATATGTATATATATGTATATGTGCAGATATATGTATATGTGTACGTATATGTATACATGTATATATATCACTGGTACCCGGCTAACCGAAAAGTACCAAAATAAAAACTGCAAAATGATGTCGTACAATTGAAAAAACATCTTTTGGCTTATAATCTCTCATCAAAACTGATTTTCTTTTTTTTTCTTTTCTTTCTCTTTCTTTCTTTTTTTTTTTAAATAAAATTAGTAAAAGTTTTTTCTTTTATTTTTCGAGATGTATAGCCATTTTAATTCTTTCTGCAACAAAAAACACCTTTCGGCTTAAAATTAAATTATTTGGGGTCAAAAGTAAAATCAAAATCGCCAAAAACAAAAGATAAATCGCCAAATATTGAATAATATTTTAAGCATTACGAATATTCCCAATCATGTTTAAATTAAATATTTTCGTTTTATAATATTATCTCTCATCAGGACTGTTTTCTTCTTTTTTTCCCTCTTCTTTCTCTTTCTTTTTTTCTTTCTTTTTAAAAAAAATAAAATTAGCCTTTTCAATGCTTTCTGCAACAATAATGGTCGCCAAAAAATTAGCAATGGTAACCTTTTCGTCCAAAATAACATAACTTTCCATCATAATTCTATATCTAATCTACGTAGAACATTGTGTTATATACTAAAACCTTCCCTGAAAAAATATCTATCGAACAGTGCAGGTTCCATCAAATTCCATTCAGTAGAACTCGAGTTATAAGGGAACGGAACGGAATTTCCGTTTGTGTTTTATATATATATATTGTAGATAGTAATATTTGCCACACAGTAATATTTGTTATTAATTAGTCAATGGTATTTGGAATGGAGAAACTAATTGATCGTTGTTGAGAGATCAACCATCAGAGGTTGTTTGAGAAAAGACATGTCATATTCAAGCCTGTCAGTATCGTCAAGCTAAATTTTGTTTACCTATGTAACTCGTCTAAGCGAGTATCACTAACCTCTGTAACGCGAGTTTTGTACAAAAATTTTAATTTGAGTCTGGCCCCTGTACGGTTACGGACACTCTGAAAAATAAATACACACTAATATATAGAAACAAGTTTTCCAACTCTAGAAATTGTGATTTTTCCTGAAAATTAGGATTATCGAGGAAAAAGTGTGTGTAATTCAAATTTAATTGAACCCAGTTAATATGAACTCAAGAGCTCATTAATATCCGGAGTTTTTAACTTCCGGTTTAAAACTCATCTAAAAGAATGTGTGGTAATCAATGCAAAGTGTAAAATAGTATAAAAATTTCTTTAACTGTTTCAAATTATTATAATGACTTTTAAATTTTTGAAAAGAGAAATATTTTTCATTAAAAGGAGATCTATCGACAGCGTATGAAATCTGATATAATCATTAGAGGATTAACATTAAATAACCTTCAATAGGGTAATTGACGAAATGTTAAATTTTCTGCAAATGTTTACAAACGTTTCGTTTAAAATTTTAAAAATGGTTTAAATTAAATAAATTTGGGAGGACTTCACATCTTATGAGCATATTTCATCTAGCTGCGTGTAATATCATGTTGCATTTAAAGTTATCCTCTAGAGTAGATTCGAAATTAAAACATTTTAAGGCTGTTCTCAAATCCAAACTGACAACCTTCTGGCACATTCAAGAGTAAATTTTAGTTCGTTAAATGTATGGGATTTGCATTTGCTCTTATCACAGTCTAAGAAATCAAACTGTCTTTCATTTTAAATAAAGGATAAAGAGGTTTTAGAAAATGCTGTCAAAGCTGTCATTTTGAACCGAATTCCGGAAACGAAAGTTCTAGTAAAGGTCGTTATGAGGTGAAAATCGCTTATAATTTAAGAAGTAATTGATTTCTCAAAAAATGGAAAAAAAATCGACTTCTAATGACTTCAATAATCATGCATGTAGATGTCATGATTTTATGTACTAAAAGCAGTCCGTATGAATGTTCCAGAAATTTTCAAGGAGAAAAATGTTTTCTTTCTTTTTTTTTTTTGAGAAAATTCTTAAATAGCGTTCAAAATTTGAGATTTATTGTGTTACAATACTGTTTATTTTTACTCACCTAAACTTAACTATTCATACAGAAGAATGTCTGGTAACCAATGCAAAGTGTAATGTACAATTCGATTGCTAAAAAACAATTCGATTGCTAATGACTTCAATAGTCATGCATGTAGATGTCATGATTTAATGTGCAAAAAGGATTCCGTATGAATGTTCCAGAAATTATCCAGACGAATTTTTTTTTTCTTTTTTGGAGGGTTCAAAATTTGAGATTTATTGTGTTACAATACTGTTTACATTTCAACTACAATTCTGTACTAAAATTTTTTATTAAAAGAAGATCGACAGCTTTTGAAATAGGACATAACTTTAGGATTAACTTTAAGTAACTTTCAATAGAAAAACTGACGAAATGTCTAAATATTCCACAAGTGTTCACAAACGTTTCGTTTTAACATTTTTTAAATAGTGCAAAGTATCAAAAATATTTGTTCATTAATTTGCGGTTTATGTTTTCAGAAAGAACTACTTGAATATGAAGTTAAAAGTGCATTCAAAAAGTCCACTGTAAAAACAAAAAGTTTGTGTGATATGAGAAATTTTACACAGGGATGTATCAACTTGAATCCGGAGAAGCGTCCAACAGCGGATGATTTGTTGAATCATAAGATCTTTGGGGAAAAAAAGTTTTCCGACTCATGAAGTATGATGCTTGGTTGAAAAGATGTAAGTGACATTTTTTGCTATTAAATTCTGTTTTTATTGCATCGAATTATTTTATGATCAATTACACTTTGCGTAATGTGTATAATTGGATATGAGAAGAAAAATATGACTTTTTTTTCTTTTAGAAAAATCCTGCAAAGAAAGTTTTTAAAGATATGCTTCATGTTATGTTCTCTATGATTTAATATCGTTTCTTTCATGGTGTGCTTTTTGACAAAAGATGCATAGGTTACATTTCCGGTTACCATTCCGTTCCCCACATCGCACAAAACAATTGTATCTGCTTTAAATGACAGCAGGTCTCCATATCGCGATTTAAAAACGCTTATATATCTAAATATTTCTTTAAATGTACGAAATTATAATAATAACATCACACTTGTCTCTTAGAAAAATAAAAGTAACCTAAAATGCCATAATCTATACTAATATTATAAAGAAGTGACGTTTGTTTGTTTGTTTGTAGGGGGCAATCGCTGGAACTACCGAAAGATTTCAAAAGTGATGGTGGCAAATTGATGGTGACATTCCCTGCTATAACATAAGGTTATATTTTAAGCCACTACCTCTTGGGGGTGCAAGAGAGAAAAGGGCAAGAGCCCTTTTTTAAATTGCGATTTTTGCGATACTTAAGAAGCTAGAAACTTGAAATTTGGCGTGGCGGTTACTTACGAGATGTAATTGTCCTGTAAGAACAGTTTCTAAAAAAGAAATCGAAATTTAATAGGGTGAATTGAGCTAAACGTGTTCTAAAAACATTCTAAATTGCAATTTCTATGAAATCTCTGAAACTACCGAACCAATTTTAGACGTAATGGTTGCAAATTTAGGATGACAGCCTCTGCTCCAACATAGGCTATATTTTATGCCAGTGTCACTACCCTCAGGGGGGGGTGTGGTAGCGAAAACCGTTCTAAAATTGAATTTTTTGTAATACTGAAGGGGCTAGAAATTTGAAATTTGGCACGGTAGTTCCTTATAAGATGTATATGCTCTGTAAGAACAGTTTCTAAAAAATTCGAAAATTAAAAGGGTGAAAAGAGCTAAACGTGTTCTAAAAACATTCTAACTTGCAATTTCTATTGAATCTCTGAAACTATCCAACCGATTTTAAACGTAATGGTTGCAAATTTAGGGTGACAGACTCTGCTCTAACATAGGCTATATTTTATGTCTGTGCCATTGCCTTCAGGGGTGTTTCAGGAGCGAAAAATGTTCTAAAATTTCAATATTTGAGTTACTGAAGGGATTACAAAATTGAAATTGGGCAATGTAATTACTTATAAGATATATATGCTCTCAAAGAACAGTTTCTAAAAAATTCGAATATTAAAATGGTGATATGATGGAAAATGTTATCTACAAAAAACAACTTTTCAAAAGTAAAAAAAAGCCAAGCATAAAAAAAAGAAAAAGAAAGAAAGTTGTGGCTAAAAAATGGCGTGATATCAAATTTCCAAGCTTTTATTATAGTACTTATTTAACTTTTTTCCATTAAATAAGTTATCATATATATATGTCGAGTGCCTATGTATATGCTAATAGAAATCGTTTTATCCTGTACTAAATACATCCTAACGTGTTTCTGAAACGTGTTTTTTTCAAATTATGCATGATGGGCTTGGCGGCTAACTTCCCATATTATACGCAAAATTCTAAGCACCCAACGCCGTAGTTAAAATCCGAAGTTCAAAATTGTAACTTAAGCAAACATTTTAAGCGTTTCGTTTACGGACTTGTATGCTCTGAAAATTGTGCCTTAAAATAATCATGACTTATCTTAAGGATTCATCTTATGATTTTCTTTATATATTAATTAATCATTTCAAAGTAGTAAACATCAATTTCTCAAAATATCAGTCTTCCTCAATTTATCTGTCCGTAGTTAAAATATGAAGTTCGACATTGTTATAAACATATTACATTGCAAACATATTATGTTTTTACTTTACAAATTTGGGCGCTTAGAAATATGGAAAGATGGCCGCGAAGCCCATCATGCATAATTTGAAAAAAAAAAAATGAATTTTCAGAAACACGTTAGGATGTACTTAGTACAGGAGAAAACGATTTCTATAACATATACGTAGGCACTCGACATATATATAACTTATTTAATGGAAAAAGTTAAATAAGTACTATAATAAAAGCTTGGAAATTTGATATTACACCATTTTTTAGCCACATTTTTTTTTTTTTTTTTTTTTTTTTTTTTTTTTTTAACTTTAAATAAGTTTTTTGTAGATATCATTTCTTTTTTTAATTAGATTATACATAATTTAAATTATCTACTCTATGAAATTAACATGAAAATGTTATGTAAAATTAGATTTTACTTTCAGTTATTTTTTAAAGGATTAACTAGTAATACCAGTAGCTTATTCAGTTAAACTAATTACACTCTTTAAAACAACATACTAAATGTGGCTTGTTATAATACTTGTTATTCTTCGTAAAAAAATATCACCGACTTATCCATGAAATGAATAAAAATGGAATACGAACATAGTGTGTCAGCGCTGCATTTGAAATTAAACTTGATATAACGCTCTTTTATTATTAGCGTTAAATCACATTGACTGGCGAATCTTTATAAAACGTAGTTAACGGGGAAAAGTAGCAAAACATCTTAACAATTTCTTAGATTTACATTATTTTATTCAATTAAACATTGTACTCTTACAATAAATTTAAATGGAAACTTCACTTCTAAAACAAAAAAACAATTTAACAACTGGATTTTATTAATTTATAGGGAAATGACGTCAAATGTATTCTCTGCCTGCGAACGAAATGCCTGTCCTTTACCGTGGTTTTTTAGAAATAAATGAATCACATTCATTTCATTTTCAAAAATTTTTTTTACGTTTGAAAAGAATTTTAAATGCCGATACTCTTAATGTATCTATTTTATAAGGTACCTCTTCACTCAAAAAATAATTTATTTTTAAACATCTTTCTAAAAACTATACGAAAATAACTAAATAATCTATCTATCTATCTATCTATCTATCGATCTATCTATCTATCTATCTATATATATATATATATATATAAGCACGTAAATAAATATTTCATGATATTAATAATATTTTTTTCCATAATCCCTCTGTCAAAATACTACTGGCTCTGTGCATATTTAAAATGGGAAATTAAAAAACATATTCATTGGAAAAAATGTTACACAAAATATATAATAAAAAATCAGCAATATTTCTCTTTTCCCTCTAATCTTCATCAATCGGGTTCACAGCCGATGTTGCCCACAAACTCGCTAATTCTAAAATAACTGGAAATATATAATTAACTACTTTTTTTGCAGATTTGTTAAGCGTAGTTTCACATTCTTCTGATGCTCAGATATGGCACAATTACCTAAAACTTTCGACACACAGTGTGACCCCCCCCCTTAATGAATTATTAACTAAAATTGCTGAAATACATTTGATATCTGATATTTTAATCTGGCATGTTTGGTCGATTTAACATCGCGAAGTTGCTTCTTGAAAGTAAACAGTAGCGGTCTGTAGTCCAATTCTTGGCGTTGTTTGTTTGGCTTTTTTTTTTCTAAGACATTCTAACTTACGATTTCTAAGAAATTGTTAAGGACAGAATCTTGAAATTTGACATGGCTGATATGTTTTGAGACGCAAGTGCCCACCCAGAACAGTTAAAAAAAATAAAAGGGTGTTAATTTTAAAAGGGTGAAGAAGGAAAAAACGTTGTAAATTAGGATTTGTTTTATACTAACATAATTAGAAACTTAAAATGCAGGGAGGTTACTTTTAAGGTACAAATGCTTGCTAACAATGGTTTATAAAGAAATTCAAAATTTCAAAGGGTGAAATGAGTGAAAATGTTTTAAAAGCGTTCTAAATTATAATTTCTATGGAATTGTTACGGATAGAAACGTTAAATAGGACATAACTCTTGTTTTTAAGCCATAAATGGTCGCACAGAACAATTTAAAAAATCGAAATTTAAAAGAGTGAAATGCACGAAAAGCTTTCTAAAAACTTTCTAAATTGAGATAGATTCCTATGGAATTGTGAAGGAAAGAAATTTAAAATTTGACATGGCTGTTGCTTTTAAACTGGTCGCACAGAAGAGTTGTTTTAAAAAATTGAAAGTTAAAAGTGTGAAAGAGTGAAAAGCAATCTAATAACGTTCTAAATTACGATTTATTGGAACCTGTTAAGACTAGAAACTTGAAATTTTGCATGGCTGTAACTCACGTAAATGATCACCCGGGACAGTTTATTAAAAATAAAAAATTTAAAAGGCAGGAGCAAAAATAGAACGTTCTAAAATTGCAATTTGTGTGGTACAGCTTGTATAGAAGCTTCGTATTTGGCATTGTGGTTACTTTTAAAATGCAAATGAAGAGACCGGTTTGTAAACAATTCGAAATTTAACAGGCTGAAATGAGCGGAAAACTTACTAAAGACGTTCTACATTATGATTTAATTGGATTTATTCGGATTAGAAACTTGGAATTTAGCATAGTGGCAACTTTTAATATACAGACGCTTGGTATAAGCATTTATTACAAATTTGAAAGTTAAAGGTGCAAAATGAGGGGAAAAGTATAAATTATAGTTTTTTCTAAATCGTTCGGAATAGAAACTTAAAATTTGGCATGCCTGTTATTTTTTAGACATTAATGCTCGCACAGAACAGTTTTTACAAAATTCGAATTTAAAAGAGGTGCAGAAGCAAAAAACTTTCTAAAATTGCGATTTTAGTGATGCTGTTGGTCTAGAAAGTGATAATTTGGCATGGTGGATATTTTTAAGATTTCAGAGCTCGTTAAGAACGGTTTAAAAAAATTCGAAATTTAAAAGAGTGAGATGAGTTGGAAAAGTTCTAAAAACCTTCTAAACTATGATTTATCCGAAATTGCTAGGGATAGAAACTTGAAATTTTACATGGCTTTTACATTAGAGACACAAATTCATCCAAAGATCAGTTTTTAAAAGTTTAGAAATTTTAATGTGTGCAAGAACAAAAAAAAGTTTTAAAATTGCAATTTCTGTGTTGTAGTTATTACAGAAATCCCCTTAACTAGAAGATTGGAATTTGTCATGATGCTTACTTTTAATATGTAAATACTAGCTTACAACTGTTTAAAAGAAATCTAAATTTCAAATGAAAAATAAAATTAAAAGAAAACCTTTTAAATACTTTTTTTTGGTAGGGGGGGGGGCATTTAGTGAAAAATTATTTTTGTTAAATTTATTATATTTTTTCACAAAATTGCCTCCCCTCCCCTTGTCTAGCAATTGTGTTGAAAAGAGTTTAAAAACTCTTATACTTAAAAAAGGAAAAAAAAAGGCTATAGGTATATAATCATAATGCAACGTTTAACTTTAGCTGCAATAAAACTGATCAATACTTCATTTTCTCTGCTGAAATTTGTACAAAGTTAAAAGTTGATCGTCTCATGTCAAGGGTCGATCCAGGCAAAATTTAGGGCCTATTCAGAGCTCCTTCACAAAAATCTATTTAATAAAACAGGCTCCTTCACAAAAATCTATTTAATAAAACAGGCTCCTTCACAAAATTAATTTTAATAAAACAAGCTTGTTTGCAAACAAGCAAGGTTTGTTTCCAGCTAATATTCCATAACGAAATTAAAACTTCATTAAGCAATAATTAAAATAGTATAAATAAAACACAAATTTAACAGACATGTAATTGAATGATAAGCGCTTAAAGCCGCTGAAATTAACAGAATAAAAAAAACTGCTGTAGATAACGAAATCTTCAGCTATTAACTTCTGGCACGAAGCCAATACGAAATTACCGCTTTTAATAAATTTCAACATTTTAAATGAATATATAATTGACATATTTCATATAAAAATACTCTTCAGTGTTGTTAAAGCGCAATAAAAAAAAATAAATATTAAAAAAAATATTAGGGTTTTCAAAAAATAATAATAATAGATGGTTTCACATACATTCTATATCACAGGAAACCCGGGTTAGATGCCCTAGTTAATAATAATTACCTTAACCCTTTTCCAGCTCCTTGGCAGCTTCCAATTTGATTAAACATTTTTCGAATAACCATCTGAAGTTTAGAGTCAAATTGAATATTGTGGATTTTTGTCCAAGTCTTTGAAATGTACATCAGTACAGAAGCTCATAATTCTTCATATGCTGAAATTTCCGGTTGTGAATTTAGTATATTACGAAAAAACATACACCATATACATATGTATATGTATGAGAGCTTCTTATATATACTGGAACGTCTAGTTCACATCTTCATAACTGAAAAAAAAGATATCCAATTAATAAGACATTTAATAATCGTGTGTGAGTTTAAAAAACTGATCTCACCACGCATGCCTTGATTAAATATATATGGTAAATCTGCAGGTCAGTAAAAAATTCTATTTCGAAATAGTTTGTGTTATGGCTGTACAAGAAACCGAACAAACAACTGAAAATATTTAAATACTGAAATTTTTTCCTCTTCCTGAAATCTTAATATCAGTGGGATTGTTTATGCACATTTTTTGCCCAAAATGCCCGAAGTTCTAAATAATGCTTCTTTCTTTTCAGATCACCTTAATCGCTCTTTCGCTTTACCGGATGAGACTGAATCAGTCCAGCGCCAGCTATCCTGAGGGAAACTTCGGAGGGAACCAGCTACTAAATAGTTCGATTAGTCGTCCGCATTGTATATGTCATATTTATTGTCATATTTATTATCATATATGTCATGTCTGAAATAAATATTACAACATAAACTGTAGATTGTGTTTAATTTCGATAGAATACATAGATATATTCGCAAAGAAACGTTTCACTGTTTATATTAACATCCACTAATGATGATTTGTTTATATGTTATTGGCCATTTCCTTATTTCAATAGAAAACACGAGTTAAGTCAGATTAACCTGAATTGCATATTCAAATGTGTACGAAATAGATAAAAATAAAATATATTATTGCTCCCCGTGCATATTAACTGTAAATTTCACTGTTTACATTTAGAACGATGTGTGACTTATAATCTTATGTTTATTTTAAGGTCGTGGATATCTGAGAGTTTAGTGTATACATATATTTATACATAGTGTTAAGTTTTTTTTATGTATTTTTTAAGTTATGTATATATATATATATTTTTTTTTTATAACGAACAATAAACATTCATTGTTATGATAATACTATTTATAGTTCACATAATCAAAATTGTATTGACATCTGTGACAGTTAATTTGGTTCTGTAGTGGAACAGTAAGCGCTGAAGATAGATGATTGTGAACAGAAATGCTGTTCTCTAGTAAATTCTAGCCCTGTCGATGTTGAAAGCTGAGGGTTGTTATCTTGATGTTGCTGTGGGCGGCAGATCACAAACCTATTTAGAGTAGATTATGTGGTCACGTGCTTTTTGCAACGTAGATGGCCTTGTAGCTAGACATATCTGAATGTTTACGTCGGCTAACATTCTCAAACCGCTCAGTGTTCGGTTCCATAGATTCAAATTTTGCTAGTGCCATGTCCATCAAGTTGAAAGCCTCGGCTAATCCCTTTGTTGAAAATTTCTTGTCTGCAGTTGTTTGAATCGGCACGTTATTTTCTTCAGGATTTTGGAATGCTTCTAACTGAATGAGGTCATGATTAGTAAGTTCTTCATCTTGAGCCAAAATAAGCGGATTAATGTCAACATTATCCACTTCAAGCTCTAATTGATCAGCCAGTTGGACACACGAATCCGTCGCTTGCTGAATTTCTGTCAATTCACTACCCATATCAGTCATTGACTTCTTTACTTTCTGCAAAGTATTTTGTGCCATTTTCGGACAGAGTTTCTTCCACGCAGCTTTCATTGTTGTCCACTTGACTTCATCCCATGCCAGCCCAATGTTTATAATCGCATTGAGTATATTATAATTCCTCCAGAAATCACGAAGAGTAATGCCCTCACCACTATCAATGGCCTTGATTGCTTGGGAAAACATATGCCGCAAATAGTAGGCTTTGAAATTCGCAATAACGCTTTGATCCATAGGCTGCAATAGTGCGGTGGTTCTAGGAGGTAGGTAAATAACTTTTACGTCAGGATGAAAGTCGTCCAACTTTTCTGGGTGACCGGGTGCCTTGTCCAGGATGAGAAGTACATTAAACGGGATTTTTTTCTTGGCACAATATTCCATCACCTCCGGAATGAAGTGGCTATTGAACCAATCAGGGAACAACTCACGGGTAACCCAAGCCTTGGTATTAGATTTCCAAATTATGGGCAGTTTACTCGGGTAGATTTTCTTAAAGGCCCGAGGTTTCTGGGAATGGTACACTGTAAGAGGTTTAAGTTTCACGTCCCCTGAAGTGTTGACGCCAATCAAAACGGTGATCCGATATTTTGAAACATTGAATCCAGGTACAGATTTTTCCGCTTTTGCAATATAGGTCTGTGTTGGCATTCTCTTCCAAAACAAAGCCGTTTCGTCCGCTTTAAATATTTGCTCAGGCAAATACTCTCCCTCTTCTATTATTTCTGCCAGATATTCAGTAAATTTACTTGCCGCGTTTCCATCTGCACTTGCTGACTCACCCGTGACTTTGATACTGTGTAAACCTGTGCGCTTCTTGAATCGTTCGAACCACTCAGCACAAGCTTTAAATACACTCTCCATGTCTGTGATGCCGGCTTTCTCTTGTAAATCTTCATATAAAGACCTGGCCTTTTCCTGGATTATACGAAAACTTCACGATATCCGTTTCTGTGTCAGATCCTCTATCCAATGAGTTAATAATTTCTCCATCTCTGTAATCGGACCCAACCTCTTACTGGTAATTATTGTGTCATTCAATGTTACTGCATCTTTCATGTTTTTAAGAATGCGAACTTTATCCTTCACTATCATATGTACTGTTGAAGTGGGCCTGTTTACGTCCCGAGCTATTGTTGATATAGATTTCCCACATTCATACATATTATTTATTTTCATATTTTCTTCTAAAGTAATTGCAGATCTTTGTTTTTTAGACTTATTACCAGTGCATTCGATTTTGCGTTTGAAAATATTTTGCATTAAATAAAAACGAAACACTAACGGTAATAAACAAATGACTAAACTAAAAGCGCCAAGCATGGACTAGTATTATTTGTCGTTCACGAGAACTATATTCTCGCCACTAAGTCTGTGCTTGTCTGTTGTCATAGAAACCTACCCAATCCAATTTTCGCAAGTTTGTTTGTTTGTTTGTTTATTGATAACATACATCTGACTTGTGTGCTTGACATCAAGTGCCCGCTTATAATAAGTCATCGCCAATATACAGGGACGAGATAGACACAAGGAAATTTACAACACCAGAGAGTTACACCCGGGATCTCCACAAAGTGTGTGCAATGGAACTGGCGGGAGTCGAACCCGCCGGCCTGACTCCTACGCTCTCAAGCGATTAGCGGAATGGTGTCTTAACCACTCGGCCACGGAGGCCCCATTTTCGCAGGTGAAGTTCGAATAAAAAATATAAACTCGTTCCTCTGTATCGAAACTTTAAAAGAAAGTTTTGTTCTGGTTTGGATTCAGCTAACATAATGATAACGGTTGAACCCGAGCTTTTTTTTGCCTCATTTTAATTTGTATATTCCCCAAAAAAGTATAATTCCCTCTAATATATAAAACTATATTATTATAGTTATAGTTTTTATCTACATATTTTATTTATAAAATAATTATCAAAAGTATGCAAAAGCGTATCAAATGCGCTAGTGAGTTCATAAATATAATTTTCAAAAAAAAATTACGTAACTGCGAATTTACGTAAATCGGAGGATGCCTGTACTGGTAAATAATGGCAAAGTGTTTTCTTGGACCGGAAACGAAGAAACATTATCATTCTCATGTGGTTGTTTTAATGACTCTTTTTTCATCCACTTTTCCGCCTTCGTATGAACTTGATATTTTAATCTTAAGAAATGAAATCGAAAAAGTGAGATTAGAAAAACTTTTTTGGAAAGAAATATGTAATAAAACACTTACAAGGAGACCGCCAAACATGGTGCGCACAGATTTTGATGATTTTAAGGTATGTTATATAGGTCAAACCCCTAACTATCCTGGTCAAGGGTTTCCTTCAAATGACCCTTAGTTTTTGAGAAATTCGGGGTTAAAGTTCAGCATATGTTTGAAATACCCAATAGATTGCTACTTCGAACGAGGTCTCTGTGGTGCAGCGCTAGCATGCGGGATTCCTGAACGCAATGCAAGGGTTCTGTCCAATCCTATGCCTTTTTTTTTTTCGCGCATTGTACGTTTTAAGCAGAAGTGGGAATTCTGCATCTTTGAACTTTTTTATAATTTCATAATAAATTATATTTACATTTTCGAATGTTTCATAAAAATTTATAGTTTTTCTGCAATTATTAAACTAATATTTGTGTCGACGAAAATCCAAGATAATTAATGTCTAGAAGTCCCGTCTTTTTTTTTTTTAACTTACTAGTATTGTTGGCATTTATGTTTATTTATTTATTTATTTATTTATCATAGTTATAAAATAATACATACTTTTTTTACTTGCATTTTCTATTTTTTTTAAAAAAAGTAATTGATGAGGAAAACATTTACAAAATAATATATCCTTTTAATATTATTTGATTCGTTCTAAACATCTTGCAATATCTTAACTGATGAGATACAAAAATGTTTATCATTACCGTCATTGACATTTTTAATTAAATAAATATAGAATTAATTGGGTGATATATATCGCAAAAGTATTCAAAACATAAAATGGCAATAAAAATCGCCATAAAAAGAATTTATTAAGATGAATTTTTTTTAACAATGTTGGAAGAATGCCTTAATTACATAATATATATTTTTTAAATAATCTACTTTTATATATATTAAAAAATGCATTAAAAGTTGGAAAAGAAATGCTAATTATCACCCGTATAAGTCCAAATAAATACACATTTAATAAAGGATACTTATTGTAAAAACCTTTAAAACATAAAATGACATTAAAAACAGCACAGTTTATAAAAAGCGACTTTTTTGCATGATCATGAATGTTTTTAACATTGTTGGAGAAAAGCATTTAATATATAAAAATTTTAAAATTTAATATATATGTATATATTAGTACTTGATTTACGATAAATACATTAAAAAAGGGTAAATGAATATAGTATGTATGCTTTTTAAAACTTAATTTGCGGTAAATACGTCAAAAATACGTTAAAAGATGAGAAACAAAAATGCTTAATCATCACTAGTAAATACACAGTTAGTTGGATGATACTTATCGTAAAAACATTCAAAACATAAAATTACATTACAAACAGCACAAATTATAAAAGCAACTTTTTTACACGAACATGATTTTTTTAACAATGTTGTTGGAAAGCATAAATCGTTTAGATTTATGAAAATTTCTCTGCTATCTCTTAATTTTGATGCAGACCATGCGTATCTTATCATAGGACGGAAGTGAGGGGAGCTAAATTGATGTAATATAATTGAATGTATTTTTATAATATCTTCTCGTGAAGATATTTCCCTCTGGTTTTCTAGCAAACTTGTTGCATTTTGTAACCTTTTCATGAAATTTTTTACTTAGTTAAAAAAATAGACATCACATGGCTGGCAAACAGGGGTACATTTTGGTGGAATTATTTTTTTTATGCATGATACCTCCCAATTTTCATTTTCGAAAATCTCATCATAGATTGTCGAATCTGTCTGACCTCCCCACGAATCAATTATCAAAAGAAAAGTATTTTTCTTAACGTAGGGAAGAAGACAAGTTTTTAAATATTCTTCATAGGTTTGCTTTGTCAACTTACCGGATTTTGAACACGTAACGATTACGTTCTTAAACGTGGCGCTCAATTCACTTACCTTCTTTTGAACAATTGGACCAAATGTTCCAGATTGTTCACGTAAGCAAATGAACACGAATGGTAAAACAATTCCAGATGCTGTAAGAGAGTACTGTGCTGTGTAAGAATGCGTTAATTTATTCAAATTTATTTGACAAACACTGATTTAGCTCCTCGCTCAGCAAGTGATCTGTTGTAAGTTGTTTGGTACTGGCATCCAATTTGATCCGTATTAATTACGTAATCCAAGTCAAATTTACTAATTAGCACTTTTGTTTCTACACGGAATCTTTCAGCCGCTTCCATCATTTCTTCAATCGTTGTAATTTCTTTGTGACTGCAAATTTCGTCACTTTGCGTTGTATCATCCGATGGTTCTTTTTAAATCTTTCTACCCATCTGTGACTTGCAAGGAAATGGAAATCATCCGACTGACAACAAGCAGCCGCACTCATTGCCCAGTGTTGTAAAGTCCGTGTCGTGACCTGTATATTAGTAATAAAAAATGAGTTAATAAATTAATATGATAGTTTTCAATTTTTTTTTGCAGTTACATCAGTAATTGAAAAATTTCGTTTTGTTTTACCTGTTCCATATTATTTCGAGCTTCAACAAATCTTTCATACGTTTCATAATCGAGGCTTTTCCATTTGTCAAAATAAGTACCTCCACGATTTACATCATCTTTCCATCTACGTAAGAGATGCTTTTGTTTTAAGCGACTTGCTCCATTAGCTTGCAATGATTTTAAACTCCATTTTGGATGGGCTTCAGCTAAAGCAACCGCATTCTTTTTGTACCACAATGGGATATAGTCACGTGTTCGGGTGAAAAGTCCTCAGCCATAAAATTCGCTTCATCTTCGTGAAATCCCGGACACTACATAAATAAATAATTAAAATTAAATTATTTGATTTCGATTTTTTATTGAACAGTAAATATAATGAATATTTTTGGTAAAGTAACAAAACATACCTCTGTAAATTCGTTATGTTCATCTTCTTCATTCATCATTATCAATTCATCTGAATAAATAATTTACCGACTGTCCAATATGTCTAAAATTGAGCTATGGATTTCTTCAGCCATTGCTATAGAAGCACTAGAAATATTAACAGATGGCGAATGTGTAAAGAGATTATCATTTTCTAACAATGTCTCGCAATATTTTAGAGCATTCGTTACTTCATATTTTAGTTTTTCTTCCAAGCCAGAATTGTCCATATCAGTGCTTGTTCCTTCCATTATATTACAATCTAGAGAATTTTCCTATATACAGCATTACTCCAAACATTGCAATTGGCTGCAAAAAAAGCTTATGCCAAGGAAAATAATTTCATTCTGATATTTCCATGAAAGTCGCAGCAGACGATTTAAAAATATATATATATTTTTTGTATGTATTGCAAATTTTATCTCTCATTTACAGACGATTTTTGCTTTTCCAGTTAAATTTTTATGCGTGATATTGGCAGTGTTTTTACTTGTTAGATTGAAAACAAATCTGAAATGTAATCTGTCATTTTTTTGTGCGATTGAAAAATGATATTGAGTTTGAACTTTAATGATAAATGTATTTAGAGTGCACTAAATATTTATACAACTGGAAAAAACTTAAATATAAGTGTTACAGCTTTAAAATTTTATTATTTCTTTGAAAATATCTAATCTCACATATGTTTGGGAGATTCGAAGTGAAAATTATTTTGTATAAGTTATACAAAATAAAATTGTATAACATTAAAAAAAAAGAAAAAGAAAAAAAAAGTATTTTTTTCAGAACTGTGAAAATATAAAAAAGTAAATAATAATAAATAAATAAATAAATCTATACATTAATTAGCTTGGAGTTTCGTAAATAGAATATTAGTTTAATAATTGCAGAAAAGCTATAAGATTTTATGAAACATTCTACAATTTAGTAGGAAAAAAAAAAAAAAAAAAAAAAAAAAATATTTATAATATATATAAAAAAGTTCAACGTAGAATTCTCACTTCTGCTTGAAACGTACAATGCGCCAAAAATTAGAAAAAAAAAGGCATAGGATGGGACAGAACCCTTGCATTGCGTTCAGAAATCCCGCATGCTAGCGTTGCACCACAGAGACCTCGCTCGAAGTCGCAATCTATTGGGTATAAACGTATGCTGAACTTTAACCCCGAATTTCTCAAAAACTAAGCGCCATTTGAAGGAAACCTTTGACCAGGATAGTTAGGGGTTTGACCTCTGTAACATACCTTAAAATCATCAAAATCTGTGCGCACCATGTTTGGCGGTCTCCTTGTGAGTATGTGTATTAGGGTGGAGTGAAATGACCATGAAAAAAAAATCGAATTTTTTCTCCAGATATGTCTTAAAATTTGACTTTTGGCACACTGATTATTAGGTTAAATTTTCATTTCATTTGAAATTCATCTTTAGGGCTCTACCATCTCTTAAAAAGTATGCACTTTATATGTGAAAAACTAAGATTGCACTATGTAGTGTACATTATTCAAATAATTTTTTTTTACAATACGTCATGTTTTGACACCTTGAATGTAAAGGTAACCCTAAAATGTGAATTGTTTGCCAAGAAGATAATAAAAAGCACAATAATTAGATATACAGTTCACTTTATTTTTTTGAATATACATAAAAGATAGTTCTCTGAATATATAGGAAAGACAGTTTTCTGAATATATAGGCATACAATAGAAAGAATATATAAGATCTACTGTAAGACGATCCGACATTTCACTCTAATTTATACTGGCCTTTGGTATCAAAACTAGGCATTAGCAGTTTTCGTGATTTAAATTTTGCTAGTATATATCCGTCTCTTGCTTCTACTTCTATAACTGCTAATGATGCTTCAATAATTAATTTCACGCATATTTCAATATCAATCATTCAAAACTTTGTTTCAAAAAATCTAATAGCATCATTCATTCTCCCAGTGTTTACAGCTGTTCCGTCACAACCTACAGCCATAAATGCATCAAGGTTTAAAATGTTTTCAGTGCAGTATTTTAAAATGCTTTCTGAAATATGCTTTCCTGATCCAGAAGATGGTGTAATGTTCCAGGTACAGTGAATTTGGCTCTTCGATCAGAGATACATGTTCTTAACTTATAGTTATTCGATGTAATCTATCTCCAATTTTCTCTTGATGTAGTGTTTTACCTTTTCTTCCATAAAAAGAAAAATATACTTTCAATTCCTGTTTCTAAATCTTTCAGATTATCTTTTTTAGAACATTCACTAGTTTTCTTTCGTTCTCTGTGTACTTTGCTTCTGTCAATTATATATGATGAATTGTTTTCTTTTGCAATGCCAAGATCTTGTAGAGTTGCAGAAGCTATTGCTGCCATGCACCTATCAGAAACCCTTGAAACAGTAGCTAGATATGTTCTAATTTGTCTTTGTGACTCATCTTTAGAAGTGGATATCTGTGATACGATATTAATCTTTTCTCTTAGGATTTGAATTGCCTCTGATTATGGTGATTCTTTACCATTTCTACTATGTTTTAATTCTTGGCTTGTATATAAGTAACATTTTATAACGTCTGCTATTATTCGCAAAACAACTTCATTTAGTTTTGAGGGAGAACCAATTGTGAGTCGTTCCACTGCACTTCTAGTAATGGTAAACTTCGGTTTGCCTCCCCTCAGATGAAAAATCAATGTATAAGATTCTATAAAACGTTTAAATTTTTTTAAAAATAAATACTTAATGTTTAGAAATGATAAAGGAAGTTACGCTAAACATATTAACTATAAACGTAATTATTAACTATAGCTGTCGAACGAGGTTTCCAACAAAAACTGTAAATGTACAATTTATGATAAGAACCTATCGTGTAAAACAATGAAAATATAAAAGTCCTGGTAGAGCACTCAAGGGTTTTTTCAAAATTCATGAAATTTTGCACGTATATTATAGGTACTAAAAGGCAAATTTCAGCTGCTATCTAAAATCAAAATTACAACTTTCGTTTTTTCAATCCACCCTAATGTGTATAGGACATACCAAGGTCTCGACGGAGTTCGTTGGCCAGCTTCATCCGTCTTCTTGTTTCAAAATAGCGGCCAGTTAAAAAATTTAAAATTTTTAAAAATTGAAAAAGATGTACAAAAATATAAATTGAAAAAACTGTTTTTGTTAAGTATCAGAACATGATACAGGGATTCTGGAACAATTTTTGTTTTGGCTATATCTTAAAAAATGGCTGCAATATGGCAGTTTCAAATTCTAGGCTGGTTGACATTTTGAAACAATCTGATTTTTATTATGCTGTCACTCTCATGCAGAAATTCGCATTCAAATTCAGTGTTAACATAAACCTGGATTGAATCTTCTATAACACATGGGCTGATAAGTTCCCGGTCTGGCACACAGATGGCGTTGCAATCGCCGAACCGATGATTTTTATAGTACATACTAACCTTTAAAAGGTAGCAGAAAAATGGCATGACGATTCGCAATGTGGATAAAACGTTAGAGTGTTTGCAGTTGAACGACTTTGTTGATAAACAAAAAAATGGATAAACAAGAATTTCAAGAATTGTTATTTGATGGGAAAAACATCGTTCAAACAAAAGCTTGGCTTGATAAGGTTATCTGGACACTGCACCAGGTAAATCAATCATTATTGACTGGTTTGCTGAATTTAAACGTGGTCGTACGGACACCAGTGACGCACCACACAAAAGAGGTGGTTACTCCGGAAAACAAAAAAAGTCCACAAATTCGTTTTGGGGAACCGTAAAGTGAAGTTGCAGGAGATAGCTCATACTCTGAAGATATCCAAGGAACGTGTAGGTTTTATTTTGAGTGAACATTTGTCTATGAAAAAGCTGTTGTCAAAGTGGCTGCCGCGCGTGTTGACTTTTGACCAAAAACAACAACGTGTTCTGAGCACTGTTTGGAGCTTTTTCGTTATAAAATTATGTTATTTATTATTAAATTATTATTATTATTCATTTACTAAATTAATATTATAAAATTATTATTATTAAATTAATATTATAAAATTATTATTATAAAATTATTATTAAAAAAGTATTATTATAAAATTGTTATTATTATTATAAAATTATTATTATTTATAATTAAAGTTATGTTATTTATTAAAGTTATAAAGTCCTAAAGTTATCAAGCTTTGTTAAAAAGTTGTGTTTTCTTTATTAGACCGGGAACTTATCAGCCCATGTGTTAATCGGTTTCCAAGAATTTTAGCTTATGATTTTTGAGTAAAATGAGTGGAATTTTTAAAAACATGGACTATGAAAGCTACCTTTTCCTCTCGGTACAGGCCGGAAGGACATTTTTTTTTACTTAACCTAAAACTTATTTCTGTGTTTGCTCCCTGTGCGGGTAATCAGAGACTTATCTTCAAACATTAATATAAAGGCTATTCTATTATGAATAGTGTTTAATCCTACAGGCATTTAAAGAAAACTCTTTGAATATAGCTTGCCTTATTAAAAATTAATAAATTTTGTTTTCAATTACAGAAAGCCGAAAAATAGATTTTCCAAATTATACACAGAGTATTTTTACTTGTACTACAAATTAATTTGTAGCTATAGATATATGTTTCATGTAAAATATCAATATACACACATTAAGCACAGGTTGAAATAACCGACTAAATCTAAAGCGTTAGTGAGAAGGTTCGTTTATTATTACTCCACATTTCACTATAAATTTCTGTCTTACAAAATTTTATTATAAAACATAAACTTGAATTATTATGACAAATTCAAAATTAAAGTACACTAAATAGCTATTTTTACCCAAATATAATGAGAACTAATAATAAACAAACTTTCTGTTGTTTATTTCCTCACCTTTCTCTAAAGTATTTGCAATTTAAGAATAAAAATATGTAAAAGTTTGAAACAACACAATTAATACATAATTATGCATTACAGTATTAAGTTTCTTTTTTGAATCATATTATACAGTATATTACATTAAATTTCTATCGATGGAGGCTATTACAGGAGATTATGAAGCATGTTTTAAAAATAATTTTACAATTATTTTGAGGTGTTTTTTCACACCTAGTTAAAAAGAGATTACCATATAATGAATTTTCGTCACTCAAGCATTGAAGATGTTTAATTATCTGTGGTTGTGCAGTTGTTATACCACTGCGGTAGCAGTTGAATTCTATGTATTTAGACGCATCTCGCTGAATTAGTCTGGTATTTTTCGGCATACTGCTTTTTAAAATTGATGTTTTCCACGTGTTGTATAATAAAGCAGTTTCCATTTAGCAGTCAGAATTGTGCATTGAGCAGAGTCTACGGCTGTAAGTTCGTCTGCACGATAAGAGTTTAAGATTAAGTATTTGAATAAAATAGTATCGGAATCCATTGGGATTCCTTTTCAGTTATATTGCCGTATTTAAGGTGACATTTTATAGTGACATTTAAATGTGTCTAGTGACATTGTATAGTGAGCTTTTCTAGTGACTTCTTTTTTAGTTCCTTCCAACTATCAGCGAGGTCGTTTTGATTCGAACTAAGCGTTTGAATTTTGTGATTGTTTTTGAAAAGAATTGCCGCCCTATCAGAGTTTAGTGTTTTGGGTTTAATATACGATAACCTATAATTTTTCGTCTGCTCGCTCTATCGCCAATGACCCATATTATTGCTTTTAAATAAAATGCTGTTATTGTTAATTTTCTGTCGTTGCTACTTTCAAGTGCACTGTCTGAAAGTGTAGTCACACTGTTAACAACGAAGTACTTATATTTTAAAACACAGCACAAGGAATCGCAAATCTTAACGCAGTCCATACATTTTGCACTTCATTATTTGAAAGCATAAATGTATTAAAGAGAAACAATTTTTTAACCTGTTTCACAGGATGAAAACTCCAGTTGTCAGCATTCCAACAGCCTAATATAAATAGCTGATTGTTATCTCTATAAACTTATCCATGATTATTTGCTGACGGCTGATACCTGACGGCTTACAAAAAGTGTCTGCCCATATAGAACTCATAATATTTCCTTTTAAACGGAAAACGAAAAGAATTTATAATGCATTTTATATCAATGTGGTGGACAATGTTGACATCCGACACGTTGTTCAATATAGGAACACATATCGTATGTGTATTATCCGTAGTAATAAATTTAAAATTACTTTAAATTTTTTATTGTACATAAATTGATACAATTTCTCATATATTAAAAGAAAATGCATTTTTATGCTTTCTAATAAATTATGTAGATCATAATGTCATATTTCAGGATTAAATTACTTCCCTTCTACGAAAAAGTGTAACAAATTTGTATCTCTTAAACTCATTATTATAAAGGTCGTACTTAACGCTCGTAAGAAATTTATATAACATTTCATCTCTAGAGAATAAATAATCAAATCTGAACACTGAAAAGAGAATTTAATAACAACAGAAGCAATATAAAGAAAGTGGAAAATGAGTTAAGTAAACTACTTTCTTTTACTTTTGTTTTCCTCTGCGAAAGATGTTTTTGAAATACAAATTGAATTAGAATTCTTGGAAGTGCAAACATTCTTTTAATAAAAGAAAATTATAATCTATTATTAATATTTGAAAATACTTTAAAAAAATATAACGACAGTCTTTGAGAAATCTAATTATATTTAACGGGAAATTTGAATGTTTTGAAGTATAATTCGTTTAAAATATTTTCATTGTAATAGCAAAAACATTAGTATTTAGAATATATATATTGTTTCAATTTCCTTAAGACATACTGTAAGTAAAGTATAGTGATCATGATTTGTATGTGTGTGTGTGAGTGATTGAACACAATAAAGTCATGAACGGTACTTCTGTTTCAGATCCAATTTGGCAAATATATGGCAAATCCCTGTCATATGAACTGTATAGCGTTTCGTACAAATCAGCCGACGGATTACGTATTGAAATAATTTTTAAATAATTTTAAAACCAATTTGCGGCCAATTCTATAGGGTCCACTAAATCACTAATCAAATGTGACTAGTTAGAAGTAATAAAAAATTCAGCGATAGAATTAAACAATAGTCTCAGAGTTTACCATTCTAATCTCAAAACTTTAGGTCCCATGTTTGAATACAGCTGATTTCAATGCGAACCCACGGCATTGTATAAAATATTTGGAAAATTGAGTGTAGTTTCATGTTATATTTTATTAGTATTTACTTTTTTATGAATTTAAAGTAGAAGCGATGGAGACAATTTATAAGAAATGATGAAGTGTGTCGCAGATATTTTATGAAGAATTTTACAAGAAATTGTATCAAAAGGGGGTGGAAGGGGTGCTATATTTGATCAAAATAGCATGTTTTGTGATTATGTTTTCTTGAACTAGGATAAATATATCAAGTAGTGAGTTTTTTCACAAGGTAGATGTTGAATTTTTTACAAACTTCAGGAATTTTTGTATCGGAAATATTTCAAAATTTGCTTTGTAGTGTATTTCGAAGCGTTTTACAATCCGATGGTCGTTTTTTCATGAATTATTAATCTCAAAATAACATTTTTTATTAGATTCTGATATATGAGTTTTAGATATTCAATAATGTCAAAATAGTAATCGATCGACAAAAACAGTGGATTGTTTATTGTTTAATTTGAAGTTTTGTACACTATAAAATTGTTTAATTATTAAAAATGACACATATGTTTGGTAAAACCTTCATCAAAACGTGCGCTTTTCATTAGCATAAAAACAGAAATGAAAAAGAATGTGCCAATCATTTATTATGAAACTCGTCCCAAAAAATTCAGAATACCTTAACAAAATTTACAGTTTTGGAATGCCGTTTTCTACATACTTCATTTTCGATGCCTCGGTAAACCCCAATAACATATATCAATTACATGGCAATCTGGGTATATTTATGGGAGTTAGAATGTGGGCAGACACAGATGGATGGACAAACGGGGAACAGTCAATCTGGATTCATGAACAGTTTTCAAGTATGTTGGAAGTGGTAAAAAAAGGCAATCGACTTAGTAGTTGGATAGAAAAGTGACCGTCCAACTCGAAAATACTTGGTTCGTCTTGGAATCTTTCGTCCTCTGAAGGAAAGTTTCAAATATTTCCAAATGACGAATTCGTATCGGATGTTTAAACTTAAAAAATGCAATGCATTATCTCTTGAGGTGATATCTTTATTCTAAGTCAAAGACAAAATTTCGAAAGTAAATGTACTATTTTTACTTAAAAAAAAATAAAACATTCTTTAAGGGGGCCAGTAGGATTTGAAAGGACAAAAAAATCTTTATTACTATTATTATTTTAAATGTTTGAACTTTTACGAATGTCGCGCAGTTAGTTCTATAGTTCAATCTCGTACTAAAGTTAATTGACGCTTCTCATCAAGCAGTCCGCAAATCCCAAGGTGAAAATACATGTCTATTGATTTTGAAATCAACCTCTCGAATGTTAAACCTATGTTAACGGAATGTATCCGTTTTCTCAAATTTCTCCTCGAAAATTTAAAATTTTTACCTTCGTCTTTCTGTATTCTCTTCTTCAAGAATGTTATTTATTTTTAATTTTACAAATTATTTCTAAAATATATATTTAATTATATATTTTAAGTTTTTTAATTTAATTGAGGCAGACGAATTGTAAGTAAGATTTCAACACTGAAAATTTAACTAACCGTCTATTTTAGAAATATTTTGTAAAATTAAAAAGAAAGAAAAGTTATTTAAGAATAGCTTACAGAAAAAAGGGAAAAATGTTTAAATTCTCGAGTAGAAATTTGAAAACCACTAATGCATTCCAAGTTTATATGATTAACGTTAGAAAGGGCGGATGTCCTGTTTGACTGATAAAAAGCCTTAAGAGCAGAATAGTAAATAATATAAGTAATAGTATAAGTAATGTGAATGGTGTTTAACTATGAATATTGTTCTATAAACTCGTATATAGAAGCATTGTTTTTCAACCGTTTGGACAAAATAAAGTATATACAATTTATCGAATTTAAATATTTATTTTTAAATAAAAGAAATTACATTCTCTACAAACTATACCTGAAATACAAACAAATTTTCTTAATGTTATATATAAAAAATGATAATTTTTTATGGATTTTGAATTTTATTATATTTATTTTTATGTATAATCGATATACAGCACAATAAGCAGAGCAAAGAAAAAACAACGATTCAAATATATTAAACCTGGATTTCAAAATTGTGACAAAACCAGATTTGAAAGATTAATTTTTCGCACAATTTTAAAACTTTTCTTATTGTTTTTACAATTTATCAAGAAAAAAAAAATATAATACTTTTATAAAATATAAATAAAAAAAAATAGAAAAAAGAAGATAGTCTAAATTAATTAGAGACAACCTAATCCATGATCCACCTTCAATCAAGTTTAGTCATTTAGACTAAAGATTAGACTTTGATTTTCTTGCCCCCTACACTGTAGAAAATATTTCCTGAAAAAAACGGAAATTGTATTGGCAATCGGGACGCCAGTACTATTTCCGTATTTTAACGGAAAAAAATCCGTAAATTCCAGGAAATTTTCCTTGATTTCTGAAACACCCGTTTTTAAATTTCCGTTTTATAACAGATACCTTCCCTATTTTTTAGAAATTTTTATGTCGTTAAAATAAACTTTAAAGGACTAAAAAAAAATAATTACATCTCAAGGATAATCTTGTAAGGGATAGATACGTTTCTGTTTTTTTTTTCTTTTCTGAGAAAGTTTTCTGTAAATACCCAACCCTTGCCATGACGAGAATCGAACCTGCAATCTTCCGTTTACTTCACTGACGATCTCGACCACAACGCTATGACTGAACACGCCGCATTCTCAAGTGTTATCACTCATTTTAGTCGCTTTTTATGATGCAAAAGCTTTTAGGTTTCATCGGCAGATGTATTTTTTCAAGAGTTCTAATGTTTTTAATATTTTCTGTATATGATTTTCAATATTTTTCTTTATTATTACATACTTTATAACAGATAAATTTTAATTTATTATGCATTATATGCGTAAAACACTGTATTAAGATTAAGGTTTCTTCTTTTTGCAATAGTACCAACATTTTCTTTTTTCGAACATATAATGTTTTAAATGATTCGTCTGATGATTTATCAATTCCAATAATTAAACATATATATATATATATATATATATATCTTAAGTAAGCAGACATTTTTCCCTTACAATAAAAATAAATTTTCTTTATCTCTTATTTTAAAAAAACTTATGTAAATAAACAATTTCATAATAAATTAAATTATTATATTTGAGCTATGCTGAGAGCTTTTGTGTACAGTTCTGTTAAACTGAATAGTTTTTAAAATATTAAAACAAAAAATAGATTTTTAGAGAAATTTTTGAAGTTAATTACATTGGGATAAGTAAGTTTAAATTTAGACTTATTAATTTAGTTTAATTTATAAAATTATAAACTTAATTTTTATAAAAGTAAAGAAAAAAAATATTAACTATTTTTATAAATTTAAGGAAAAAATATAAATTTTGTAAAATTGTAATTTATAAAATAATAAATTTTAGTTTAATTCATAAATTTATAAGCTAAATCAGTTTAATTGAATACCAATTTACATAGCGATAATTTACAGAGATATTATGTTTTGAAACCTTTAAATAACCCAATATTGCCTCACGTTCGAAAAGTTAAAATACAATTTAAAGAAAATTTGTGAAAAAAAAGGTAGATTTAAAAAATACATTTTTTGGTAATTAGAAACAGAAAATTTTTAAATATTTCATTAAAATATATAAATATTACTATTATGTTGACAAAGAATTACTGTCCAGACATGGGCCCGGTTAGAATGGGCCAGCGAGTCGAGCCGAACCAGGCATGGATACTTGAAGAACTGTAGCAAATGTAACAATCTTAATTCATATTTCAAACGAGGCTATTTCTGTAAACAAACCTCTAAATGTAATTTACGGAAATTGCACTGTTTTGGAAGATATACGGACATTGTACTGTTTTGAAAGAAATACGGAAAAATCAATTAAATTTACGGAAAACTTTCTGCATATTTACGGATTTGAAATCTGCTTTACGGAACTAAAATCATTAACGAAAATTCTACTGTTGTTTTGGAAAAATGAAACCTCTCCGTTAAATTTTACGGACAATTTCTTGTACTTTTACGGATTTTTTTTTTTTTTACTTTGTAAATATGTACTGATACAGAAATGAAAAGGTTGACTGAAGTGATTTTAGCATACAATATATATTATTTTTATTTATAAATATAGACCATATTTACATTAATCTGTGAAATTTTTGCATATTCATAAAAACAAATATTTGTATAAATTGAAAAACCGACAAGTTGAATTTTCTTTTTTCTCATATTAATAATCTGTATTTAATTCTGAATAATATGAAACAAAAAACAAAAACAATACAAAAACATGAATCTAATATTTTCAAAAGTTACAAGCGTTTAAAGAAATAAATTGAATTAATGATATGACGTTAACTCTTTCTATTAGCCCTTTTTCCGAAACATGTTGCCTTTTCAGATTTTCTCTTCTTTGTCACGTTCTATTTGTCTCAGTTTTAGCTTAATTTGTAATAAAAAATATACGGTAAATATATTTATAACATGCATAGCAGAAATATTTGCATGCATTTTAATTTTTGCTTAAATTCAGATTTAAAAAAAAAATAATAATAACTTGTGTTATCATGAGAAAATGCGACATTTTCATTAAAATTTAATATATTAAACATACATTTTGTTAAAAAAAAAAGACCAAATCTTCTATTTAACGAACAGACTTCTTCAAAAAGTAGTTACAAATAAGAATAACGGTAAAAATAAGATAAAAGATAATAAATTGGAGCGCAAGGAGCATTGTTTTATTAAAGATTTCAAATTTTAAAATTTTTATATATTTTTTTTTCAAATTTATTTCATTAATGTATCTATACATCTCGATAAACAATTTTAAATATTCTGAGATTTTATTTAAAACGAAATTTTGAAAATAACATGAACGTCTGAACCAACATTTTTTTAATGAAATAAAATAAGTACATTCCTGATAAAAGAGCATGAAAACTTAACATTCTTCCTTTTTCAAACATTCACTTCTAAGAACCCAATTCAACTTTAACTTGTTATTGAAAGAATTGATTTGAACAACTGAAACAATTGTTTGATTTTCCATGTACATTTTCTCGACGTCAAAATATCTAATCATTGCATTCTCAAACATTTGCAGATGAAGTCCTTCTGCGATACATCTTACTTTATTTAAAGTATTTAAAAAAAATATTTTGTATTTCATACATGGTTTTAAAATCGCCGTAGTTTTGTATATTGTACCATATATTTCAGCGTATTTTAAACCTGAAAATCTCTAAAAAAATTCAGGGATCCACAACTATACACTTGATATAAAATCAGCCATCCAGCTATTTCAAGTTCATAGCTATAGCAATTGTTACAACATAAGCATCTTACTAATATGGCACACACGTTTTTCATTTCCGATTTTATTTAATTAGTGTTATAGAAAAACATCATTTCCTTTTAAGAAAAAAATAATAATACTTGACTAACAGGAATATTTGTATCTATAAAATGAATAGGAAAATAATAAATTGTTGTATTTTGAAATATTTTAAAGAAAAAAAAGTATGAATCCATATATGAATTTAGTTCTAGAAAATCTATATTTTTCTAATCTTTTTGAATTGGAAATCACTGTTAGATTTACAAAGTTCTAAGAAATCTTTTATTTTTATATAATAGTCGTATAGAGTCAGATTTTAAACGGTATAAAAGCTCAAAGTAAATAAAAACTCATAAAAACCATTGCAATATATTTTGGTTATATTTAATACGTGATATTTTTTCTAATGTTTCTAATGTTTTTTCTGTTTTTTTCTTTAAAAAGGTATAGTTTCTTTCGTCAGTGAATTAAGACTTCGACTTATGCATAAATTACACATATTTTATTGTTCAAAAATAGTATCTAATTATACGGTATATAAATAGCACAGCCCTTAAAATTTGCGTATGATAGTAGATTACACATCAGAGCAAAAGTATGGAAACACTTAAAACATTTTTAAAAAATAATCATTTTTGTTTATTGTCCCTGATCGTAATTATTAAAATTTCTTAAAGAAATATATCATACAGAAAATCTCATTTTAATTGACAGCAAAATTTTGCGTTTGAGTCTGGCACAAATTCACACTCTAAAAACGACATTTTCAAAACTGAGCAAAAAATACTCATCTGAGTATATCGCACAATTAAAATGGCTCCGAATCAAAATTCCTCAAGTTCGAAATATGTATACACTCATTTCTGAAAACATGCACACACTCAAGAATAAAACATGATGTGCTCATTTTTGAGTATGTCCATGCTTCAAAATTGAGTACGACCGGACTTCTATGTGCTCCGTTTTGAGTATTTCCATGTTTCAAAAATGAGTACGACCGGACTTCTATGTGCTCTGTTTTGAGTATTTCCCTGTTTCAAAAATGAGTTTGAACTGATTCTAATAATTTTTGAGTATGTCCATGTTTCAAAAATGAGTATGAACTGACCTCTATATGCTCAGTTTTGAGTATATCCATGTTTCAATATTTTGAGAATGTCTGGTATTTCAGAATTAAAAGCATTGGGTTGGCATATTCGTCGGGATAGCTCGGTAGGGAGAGCTATTGTACGGAAAACCAAAGTACCAAAGTTCGATTCCTGGTCCCGACATATTTTCGCTCTGTTGGAAAAAAATCTCAACTATGATACTCCAACCATTGAATAGAACAGAATGAAAACATCGATTTACTTAGATTAGAAAGTGTAATTTTTCTCAGTGCAGTGATTTCTTCTCAAGTCTGCTAGAATGGAGCATGAAGGTTTTTTCTGAAGTATTTAAATAATGTTACAAACAACTTCTTGTCACTTCGTAATGTCACTCAATGTAAGTTAACATTATGTTATATTCGGGTTCATTTGACCCAAAACTGTAAACGGCCTATAAAAAACAAAAGTAAAAATAAATCCTAAATATTTTGCGTCTTTGTTAGTGAGGATTATGTTATTGCTAGAAAAAGGATTTTCCTTTATTTTTTACATTTCCTATACATATTTTTAAACAATACTGTACTTATGTGAACGGAAAAATGCTACGAATAGAGCAGCACTGTTAAAAATTTACAGCAAACTGTCCAGTCATTTGACCGTTTTTATAGAAAACGGTTACATAACTGTAATTTTGTGCTATTCTGACCATATTATTCCCCATATTATGGTCAGAATAGAGTTAAATTACGGTTATGTCACCGTGTTTCACAAAAACAGTCAAATGACTGGACAGTTTGCTGCAAATTTTTAACAGTGAGGGATTACGTAAAAATTACTTGACTTTTTAACATTCTCACTGGGACAGTCAACTGTTCTCAAATATTCTCGGTCATTTAGTGCCTATGGATAAAAAACAATTAATTTCTGATCTAATGCAATTCATTAACTCGTATCATACTTTATTTTGAGTTTAAAATGTTTGATAAATGTACCTTCCTATGTAATATTAATTAAAATTTATTTTAATTTTTATAATATTATTTTCTAATTAGTTTTTAAAAGACAACATTTTGTACGGGATTTTTAAAAACTTTGCACATTTCAATGAATAAATTTTGCTATTAACATTATTATAATCTTTCGTTAAGCGGATTTTTATGCTATGCGCTACAAAAAATCCAAATGAAAAAAAAAATTATTGCCAAATTTACGACTAATTCAACCAACAAAAAAGTCCTTCCGGCTTGTACCGGAAGGAAAAGATCTGCGTTTTAAAATTTTAGCTGTTACTCGAAAGCAACAAGCTAAAATGAAAAAGAACCCGATTACAGAAGTTTCGTTAATACTGAATTTGAATAAGAAATTTTACAAATTAGTGAGGTATAACCAAGTTGGCTTATTTCAGTCACCAAATTTGTTGATATTTCGCCAAGTGTGCTAAGCTTGGCGAGCATTTGACGCTAACAAATATGAATATAGTTTTATGCGTATGACTGGGAAAATGATTACAACAATTAAATATAATAATTTGCGAGAAATCACGGTCACTGAAACCTATAAATTAATCCCTGATATTTTGTAACCTGCTGTCTTGTTTCAAAAAGTCAGCCACCATAAAATTTCAAACAGCTATATCGCAGCCATTTTTTAAAATAGGTGCAAAACAAACAATGCTACGGAATCCTTGTATCCAGGTCTAACACTTAAATCAAAAATAAATTTGAATTTATAATTTTTGTTTATGATTTTGAATTTTAAATCTTTTAATGGCCGCCACCTTAAGCAAGATGGCGGATCAATCTGGTCAACAAACTCTTTCGAGATACTGGTGAGCTTAGTACACACCCTTAGTTTCATCCAAATCGGTTTAGAAATACGAGTGTTATCGTATGACAATATATTTATATGTAAATCAACATTTGAACGGGTCGTGGTTTTGGGGTATGGAGGTCATGATCGGTGATAGATATCGAAATTTTACGGCATTGCTTTCCTCCAACTGGTTGCAATAGGTAGCTTTTTACTTTTTGTATTGAAAGCTATCTAAATGAACTCTAGCTACACATCTATAAGGATTTAAATTGTTATTTCCCGCAAGAAATCAATGAGTTTTCTTTATGCGATTTTAAATAAAACTGCAATAAATCAATGAGTTTTCTTTATGCGATTTTAAATAAAACTGCAATAAATCAATTTGAATTCAAGCCAGAAATATTAAAACTCGAGACATTTTAAATTAATAGTGGTAATTCGCATCTAGAAAATGTCACATTACATATTAAACGGCTCTCCTTTCTTCCAAACAAAGCTGATTTACGAGAATACTTTACAAGAAGATGAACCTCTGCTTTCAAATAAATTTCTTTTGGAAGTTGCATAAAATTTAATTTCAAAAAGTAATTTATATAAAATGGTTTTGAAACCTATAAAGTGTCTATTACTCATATATATGGATAGATATTAACTATTTTTAAACGATCTTATAAGAATTTTAAATTACAAATATCATTTAATTATTAACGTGTAAATTTTTGTGCGTGTTAAACTTTTCAAACTTCTACCTCGGAAATCCAGTTCACATATTAAAGTGCGTTTCCAAAACATAAATTTTATAAAATCAAAATACATAATTATATTTCAATTAAAATGAAACATGTTTGTTTAAAATCACACTGGTTATATCGTATGAACTATATGTGCTTGTTGTTATTATTATTTTTTAAATTGTGAACTGTTTTACAGATCTTGCTTTTGAAAAATAGTAGTTGAAGCTAGCGTAATCGTTATACACGACTGATTTATAACTTTGCAAATGCAGAAGTATTGATTCATATGATTTAACGGTACTTCATTGTGTTATTAAATCCTACTTTTAAATTCTCACAATTTTAAACTAACTCTTCTGAGAATCAATATTATTTAAGCAGATTGTTTCTTTAGATTTTATAAAAAGTGTAAGAGGTAAACTGGCATTTTTTACAACTTTTACGGTAAATGCACCTATAGTGGGCTATGTACCAATAGTAAACCACTATTTTTAAAGTTAAAAATCCAGTCTCCAGCATGTTTTCGAAAACATGTCATGGATATCACATTGGCTAAAACTCTAAACACTTAACTTTCCATTAGGTTGCTTTAATTAATTGCTTTTTTTAGTTTATGAATACATTTTTTTAGAGTGTCTTAGAAAATGATTTTTAGCAAATTATTATAGGTTTCTGTAAGATTTAAATGTTCATTCAATATATTGTTTCTTAAATACTGTGTTACATTTTGATTTTAAATATCGTTTATATATTATATTAAACTCTAAATAGTTTGTTAAAAAAGCCTAATACTTAAAAAAAAATGTTTAAGAATAGTCCACTTTTGGAATATTATTTCTTAAACTGTAAGATTAATGTGCATTGGGGACAAACACTGGAGCATACGCGGAATTTGATTTTTATGTTTAATTTATTTCCATTAATTAATATTTGTGATTTTCAGTCGGTGAATATGATTAATTTATTTTGTTAATAAGAACCAAACATTTTCCAAGGGCTTACTGTTGGCGAACAAATAGCTAACTCTAGAGTAGAGAAAGTTTAAGTATGCTAAGATATATGACAGGCAATTGTTAAAAGAAAAAAATAATAATAACTGAAATGGTTTTTACTTCAAGGGTGGTTGATTGGTTAAATGGTGGAATGTTTACACTATTATAGAGTATAAAATTAAATCTTTATCTATCAACTTGTACCATTTTATAATACAGTTAATGTTATTTTCTATGTGAAAATATATATTTTAAATCAAATGCAATAATTAGAGTATTTTTAATTTATTTATTTCTGGTAAATAAATATATTTAGATGATCACAAATACAGAACATTAAATATCCTGTATTCTTATAATATACTTGTTTTGTATGAAATCTTTAAGAGATCTTAATCTTTAATCTTAAATCTTAATCTTTTTTAAGAGAATATAAATAATTTGAATAATAAAGCTAACTTTTAAATCGGGTATTTAAAAAACAGCTCTCCTGAACATTCATAAAGAAATTTGGTTATTTAAAACATTTTCGCTCCACAAAAATAAGATGCATGGTAAAAATACATGGTATAAATTATATAATTCTAAAATAATTTCACGTTTAAAAAAAAAACTATTATTGCTTATTTTATCTGACGATATCCAAATCTCCCCGACAGCGGATATTTTCTCTTCAAAGCAACAAATACAAGGTGTTTCACTACCAGAACGACAAACTTTGAGGGGTGATAGTAGACATGAAGACAAACATTATTAAATAGGAAACCATGATACGCAAACGTCTTCTGTAGGAGCTAGGGACCATTAAAGTTTAAGGTCTAAAACTTCAAACGATGATAAAAAACGGAAAAAAGGGTCGATTAATTTGCGGTTTTCGCTAAAATCATTCTTTATATCACGATTTTTTTCAAAAAGGTTATGTTCAAAAATTGTCGATAGAGGGTGCTTTATATTTTAGAGTACAGAACAACTTTTTACCGTTATTTTTTGTATGGGGTTAAAATTATGCTAAAGTTTAGACTTTAACTTAAACTTTAAGCCCAAAATCGAAAACATTGGAATCGGGTAACTAGAGAAAATTGAACTGAGAACAGAGAGAGAGGGGGGAATCTTAAACGCTGAAAAAACTAAAAGATTTTGTTGCGGTTTGCGTATAGGTCATTCCCTTGGTAGTTATTTTATTCAAAATGACGTACAGCTTTGGTGTCCGCACTTTTTGATAAACGGCGCTTCCGACACCTCTCCGACATTTCAATGACATTACTCTTGGGTGTTTTACTACCAGACCAACATACTTCCAGGAAGTGTTACGGATGCAAAGACGACTCGGAATCACATAGGAATGTAACGTTGGAAATGCCTCTTTTGCGAGTTATTGTTAGAAGAAGCAGAGAAAAAAGCAACAGAAAGAAGCAGAGAATCAGCAACACGTTAATGTGACATAAAACAGTTTATTTAAAGGTTTTACTACAAAAGGTGTTCGAAATTACGACCAGAAGTAGTCCGGCAAGCTTGAAAGCGACGGATGTTGACGTTACGGTTTCCTTGAGGTAGATGGCGCTGAATGATAAGGCAAGTGAACAGCGATCACGTTGAAGTGATCATTTGCGAACCGGTTCCAAAGGTAGTAGGATGGAGTATTAGAACGATGAACTGGTCGAGATTTTGCTCGTGTATGGAGCTGCCGGCCGACTGTAACGGACACGCCGCACTGAGGTTGTACAAGGAATGTTTTCCGCATAGGCGTGCACCCCATCATACGACATTTTCAAGTGTGAATAGAAGGCTTCGTCAGACTGTGTGTTTAACGAAAGCTAAGATGAATCGAGAACGGACGACAAGGACACAGTACAATGAGGAACAAATTTTAAGTATACTCTTTCACAAAGAAGACATTGTATGGCACTATTCCTGCGCGTTTTCTGTCTTATTAGTTGTTTTATGGCCGTTATCAGTGAAAATATTTTGTAACTGGTAAACAGGGAATTTTAAACGTCTAAAAAAATGTTTCGTTTCGCCTTTTTAATCCAATTGTAAGTGAATATTGCCTATTTTGTCTAATAAAGTATATGATACGCTTTCGTAATCGCTTTTGAGACTTGATCTAATGTTATTTTTTTGGTTGATAATATTAATTGACAAAGTTGCACCAGTAATCTTTGTAAGAGTGGGACAACTTTGCCAAACTAAAATATTGGAATTTCCCTTAGATTCTTTCATATTTTTTGATAAAGTGGATGTTTTCCTTGCATGAAACATCTGAATCAGAATTCGAGCAAGGTGTTGTACCACAGAAAGAAGTAGAACCCGCACAAGATGCAGAACATAAGCAACATGAAGAACCCAGTGAAGAGTTAGTGCAGGACATTGTTCCTCAAGATGATCAAGAATCATGAATGACTGAAGATATCCAGTTAGCTCAAGATGGTAAGAACTTCATGCAATTGAAGGATGGAATGTTTGTGATCGTTAGGTTCTTAGCGAAAATCAGTGTGAAACATTATTCAGCAAAAATCACCCATTATTATGGACATGAAAACGTTCCGGGTGAAAAACCGCCAACGTAGCCGATGTTGTGTATATTGTTGAACCTCCTTACATAGAGAAAAGGAAAAGTTTAGTTTTCTGAGAAGAATGTTCGATTTTTTTTCGAACTGCTCTTCTATTTCTTTTCTTTTTTATTGAAGTGTATATGCCATGATTTAAATACATTATTGGAATTATAAAATGCAATTTTGCTGTGTTTTTTTATTGATTTTCACTGGTTTTTAGACAGTTTGCAAAGTTACCCCGTTTCCAGGTAACTTTGCTAACACGGTTTTACGCGCAAAAATTAGAAATGCTTACTAAAGTTAACATGTTACCATGTATTCTTAAACTAGAGTTCAAGACTAATGGTTTAAGATGATTTTGAAGCATTATTGACCATTATGAGTAAGCAAAAGATTGGTAGGAAAACAAAATGTGGTAAAGATTTCCCGGTTTACGTTAACTGAAACGCATGAGATAACTTTTCTTTAATATTTAAAAAACAAATTGTGTCCAATTTTAATGACATACATGTATTTATTTCATGGTACAATTTGAATTTTCCATAAAAGTCGGAAATACAGAAACTTTTTAAAAATATCAGTAAGTGTAGATGTATATAACATTAAAATTTCATGAAAAATTTGTTTAGCCATTTTTGCAAAATCGTGCGCACAAGGTGTAAAATAAATATTGTGAATAATTGTTTCTACAAAATGTACATTTTCTATCCAGTATATATGGCAACATCTAAATATGTTTTTCTTTTAAAATTTCTTTGGACGCAAAATTTTGATCATGGCTCTATTTGTAACATTACAAATTAATTACAAATTAATACAAGTGAATAAAATGAAGCGATTTTTCAGGCATTTCAAAGTTACATGAGACATTTTAATAAATACTGATTTCTAAAAAATGCAAGGATATTTGCGAAATATTTATTAACACATTTCAACAAAATTGAAAATTGCTTATGACTTCGATTTGTCTGTCTACCGTCTGTATGGACTCTAACTCTCGTAAATATTCTCGAATTGTAGTATAATTCATATATGTTATTAATGTTTACCATGGTTTGTTTGGTATTGAAAATAAAGTAAGTAGTATTGATAATTCATTTATAGGGACACTCAAAAGAACTCAAACCCAGAAAAAGGAATTGATTAAAACTAAAAAACATGTTTTGTTGAGTACATTTTGGTTGTTTTAGCAAAATTCAAGTAAAATTGAACCATTTTACTTGAATTAACAAAACATTTTTTGCTGACGATACGAAATTTTTTGGAATTGCAAAAAAAAAATAAAAAATTGTTGATTAAAACAAAATTTTCATTGACCTATATTTAAACAAAAAGTTTTGTTGGGTCAACCAAATTTTTGTTGATACAACAAAACTTTTTTCTGGGTGCATTTGCATTATGGTCTTTGGAGAAAAATATTATCGATGTATTTTTATGACATTACATTATTAAAAACATACTGTAATTTATATGAAGTCTTGAGGTGCACTAAAGCATGCCTTCTGTAGAATATGAAGCATAAAACTCTTACCATTCTTTTACAGAGACACACAAATGAACTCAGTTACAGTAGTGTCTATAAGCTATAATTGCTGGAAGTGAGTTTTCAGACACAGTTTATTGTGTTATACTAAAATGATTAAATTTTAGCTTAATTTGAGGTATGCATAAAGATCTTTATCTCCTATATATACCTGCACAAAATATTTCAAATCACGATATACGGACAGTAAATGTTGAAAAAGAAATCTGTGTTTTGCGTCTTATAGTCGAATTAAATTTTAACAAATCATGTGGTGTGTAACTAATTCATAAATCGTACACACCGCTCCTCAAAAGAGCTCTAATATCCTATAGAAAGTGGGCGTTAAGTTTTAAAATTCCTGTGTTCAAATGTGTTCTGTGTTTTTATTTAATTATTTGTTTAGGTATATCCTTTAGCTTATTAAACGTTAAAGTTTGTTAAAGTATTTTAGAAACGTTGAAACTCTTTCATAATCTATGATTGATGCATCATTTTTTTTATATTTTACTATTTTATTGATTTGCTTTCAAACTAGAAAATTATTTTTATCACTAATAGATAAAAATGTCCTGGCATCTTGGAATAGAAAAAAGTTAAATTTAAAAGTAAACATTTAATGAAGCCATTAAGATAGAGATATTTTTTTTTAGAAAAATAAAGGTGTAAGGGGAATGAAATATTGCTTTCTTGCAGAAAAAAATTTATCATTTAAAATCTCTATTTTTTATGATGAGAAAAATAAATGGATGCTGTCAACTATAAAGATGAAATATAAAGTCGTATTACGTTACGAAATAGAAAATAAAGGCTTTATTTTTGTTTTTGTTTTTTTACTTTATAGATTATTTAAAACAACACAAATAAATTGTAAAATGAATAACAATTGACAAAAAATACATTTTAACATATACATTTTAATATATGTATTTAAAATACATAATATAGCAACAACAACAACAACAAAAACGACAACAAAAATATACATTGCAATTTTTTTTAATTTGATAATTAAAACTATTGAAGCTAGTAAATCTTAGAAATACTTTATTCTATTTTGAAAATACAAAGGCGTGTCTGATATTCTTTAAAACTTCAAAATGTGAAGGCTTTTTTTTTTTTTTTTTTTTTTTTTTTTTTGTGCGAAATTAGAGAAATAGAAGGTGCCAAATTTCAACATATGAAAGAAAATCTTGTTGAGGTATAAAATATAAAATATTTAAAGTCTTATTTTGCGTTTAAAAAAAATGTATACCTCTTTTAAAATCAAAGAGCATTTTGTAAATAAAAAAATAAAACTGTTTTGAAAAATTCTCATACAGTTTTAAATAATATAAAGTGTGCACGCCCAATATATATTTTATTTGGCTTTTATTTATTTTTAGATTTTCACGAGCTCTGAAAATTTGTAAAAATAAATCATTAATGTCAGAAATTAAAAGAAAATTGTACCAAATAGTTTTTCTGATCAACCATATGTACGAAAACATAATTTAGGATATCATTCAAATATAAAAAAAATTGGAACCGTAGTTTTACGAATCGACGCTCTGCGAAGTGTTACCAGAATAAATAATTTTTATTCGACATGACTCGAAATCCTATTACTTTTTCTGACTAGTAATTTTCGCTTTATCTTATCACCAAATGGCTGACACTAAATAAAGAGAAGATTACTATTCTATAATGGCGGTACATATTTTAAAATGCAATAATTCCCCAACTTGGTAGCATTGCCTAAACGGTGACCTAAGAGCTCCTAAGCCGGAAAATAAATAAAATTGAATAAAATTTACATTTTAGAAACAGTAGAGTAAGAATAAGAAAACTATAAAATATTTTTAATGGATATTTTCAAAGTTGAAATCTCTACTTTCTGTAGCATACAGGGTACTGTTTTTCTGCTATCACAGCTCCGACAAGACTAATTTAAAACATTTTTTATAAACGAAAAACTAGTATTAGTGTTTTTCTGCACCACATAGCTCGTTGAAGTGGAATTTTTAGTTTATACATCCACCAAAACAACTTACAGCAGCCATTTAGACGCAGAACAAGACATCCGCCTGCATTTATAATCAGTAGCACTCATTCATGAAATGCGTGTATAAATTGCAACTACAGGCTTCTAATTAAACGAGAAAATGTAAATTATTCCTTATTTTAAGTACCTTATCGATCCTGTCAGAAATTATGTAAAATATACAGTAGAGCAAATGTGTTTATTTATTGGTATTTTATGTATAGCTAAGAGTAAGAATTTTACCTAATATATGTTTAGGTATAAACCTAAATATATGTTTCCAGTTATGCCGGATTTGAACACTGTTATTACCGAAATAGAAAGTATAATTCAAACTACAACGGATGGCCATGGAGAATAAATAACATTTCACGATGTGAGAAAACGTTTTAAAAAAACAATAAAAACCTGTTTGTAAAGAACTTAAGATTATAAAAAGTTTAAAACAGGACCCGGATACAATTATAGTAAAAGAACGATAAATCTAACATATTAGCTATCCTCAATAGAGATTATTATACAGTATACAGGGTTAGCTCAAAAGAATGAACGGAGTTAAAAAAATTATATAATCAAATCTATTACACATAGTATAATATGTGATATATGCAAATAAATAAAAGCATTCCGGGTTTTTTTTCCGTTACATATGTTCGATGTGTGAACCTTTCATAACAAAACAAGCATACAATCTGTAATAAAGTTCGTTATACACATTTTGAAGTTTTACGCTGTCAGCAGTTCTTAATTCGGCACTGAAGCGTTCTATAAGTTCTTTGAGTGTTTTCAGCAATGGTGGTACATGTATAAAATCTTCGATGTAACTTCACCGAAAGAAATCACATAGCGTAAGATCTGGGGAGTTTCATAGTCATATTAATAAATTTAAATCTTCAATACCCGCAAATCCAATCCAGCATGAGCTACTGCAAAACATACTTGGAATATTTTTATTTATTTACATATTTCATTAATTATAATATGTGTAATAGTTTAGACAATACAATTTTTAAAAAATCTGATCATTCATTAATTCTAACCTTGTATAAATAAAATCGAAAATTGCATTAATATATGAATTGTGATGATTTAAAAATTACACAACTAATTTAATAAAATATAATGTCAATTATATGATTAAAAATGAAACATGGCCCCCATTTATGAAGAAAATTTTAAAGATACATATGGTGTGCATTATTTTTCGTATTATTGGAAAGCTAAAAGATCATAAAAAAAACATTCGATTGCGTCCTATAGTTACAAAGGTCTCCAGACCAACTTATTTATTCAGTTAAGGTATATAACACATGGACTGAAAAGTTCCCGCTCTGGCACACAGATGGCGTTGCAATCGCCGAACCGATGCTTTTTTAGTAAATACTAACCTTTAAAAGGTAGCAGAGAAAATGTTATGACGATTCGCCGTGTGGATAAAACTTTAGAGTGGTTTTTGTTGAATGACTTTGTTGACAAACAAAAAAAATGGATAAACAAGAATATCAAGAATTGTTATTTGTAGGGAAAAAACACCGTTCAAACAAAAGCTTGGGCTGATAAGCGTTATCCGGACACTGCACCAGGTAAATCAACCATTTTTGACTGGTTTGTTAAATTTAAACGTGGTCGTACGGACACCAGTGATGCACGACGTAAATGAGGTGAATACTCCGGAAAACATTAAAAAAGTCCACAAAATCGTTTTGGTTAACCGCAAAGTAAAGTTGCAGGAGATAGCTCAGACTCTGTAGATATCCAAGAACGTGTAGGTTTTATTTTGAATGAACATTTGTCTCAGAAAAAGTTGTTGTCAAAGTGCGTGCCACGCATGTTGACTTTTGACCAAAAACAACAACGAGTCGATGATTCTGAGCTTTGTTTGGAGCTTTTCATTATAAAATTATGTTATTTATCATTTTATTATTATTTTTATTTATTTATCAAATTATTATTATTAAATTATCATTATTATTATTATTATTATTATTATTAAATTATTGTTATTTATTATTAAAGTTATGTTATTTGTTAAAGTTATAAAGTTATAAAGTGATAAATAATAAAAATATAAAGTTATAAAAAAAGTTGTGTTTTCTTTATTAGACCGGGAACTTATCAGCCCATGTGTTAGTCTCTTCTTAAAACATATTTTACCAAATTCTAAATTAACTATTAAACCGACGAAAGATTTTATCCAGAAAATAAAATATGTACAATTAACAATTAATTATATTACGGTTAGTATTGATATTGTTTCAATGTTTACGTCAATTGACACACACGAAATATGTAATAACATTTCTGATGATATTGAACAAATGAGAAATTTTGACCATGTTATGAAATTAACAATAAAAACAGAACTTAATATGAATTTAATAACAACTATTTCACATAAAATAGTAAATATTAGAAGCAGAAACATAGGACCTCAGTTGGACCCCACATTTAATGTTTATTAGCTAAGTGTTTTCTTCGAAAATTGGAAACAAAAATTTTTTGTACAATATACTTACCTCCCACCCCACACTTAACTGCCCGAGAGGGACTTCTCAGACTAGGATATCAAGTCAGTAGAGCATAGATGGCCCTCCCAGTCATCGTTATTGAGGTATTAAAAAAGTATACAAAATCCAGCCGAAACTGAACCGCTGGTAGGTGGGATAAAGGGCGGGATGGTGAACAAACAGTAGATAAATGTAGTATACAACAAAAACAATATTTCTGAAAAATACAATATCACAAAGAAATATTACTGCCGAAGAAAACGAAACTCCAACCCAACAATGGGCCAATGGTGCAGAAGGGGTGTCCGAGTCACTGGCTCAGCGATGAATTAAGATAGGAAGTTCAAAATGTAAATTAAAAATGTTTCTAAGTTTTACAAAACCGGACGTGATAAAATATTAGCCAGTGAACCATCTGGAAATTAATACATTGTAAGCAGAAGTATGTGCTCATGAATAAACCTTAATGAAGATAATGAAGAAGTCACAGAGAGTACTTAAATACCAAATAAGAACACAAACTACGAATCAACACATACTCATACATGAAAACACGATTCTAAACTTATAATGTAAAACATTACACGAGATGAGACACATGATGATACGAGTAACATAAATGAATAACACTATGGAGAAAACAATGTAATGAATTTCTAACATTTTCTAAAGCGATAAGATACCCATATTTCAATACTTAAATCAGAAACTTTTGGGTTCTTTGTGCGATCACAATCTATTAATCCACGCATAAAACTCACACATTAAACCAAGCCTCGTAAAACACACAAAAGTATTTAATATTAACAGGAACAATATAGAGATATCATTTTATATGTTTCGCTTGATCACAACAACTAACTCTGCAAAAAGTAGAAAACAACAACAACAAAAAAAACTTAACTGTTACAAATAAACCTTTTATTATGGTTGCCTATGTCATACAGAGAAAAATGTACTAATTAATCTTATTTATATGTTTCACCTAATAATCTTATCAATATGTTTCACATAAAAGTGAATATATTTGAAAATATTAATTATATATATAAATATATATATTATAAATATATATATATATATATATATATAATAATAATAATAAACACCAATGGAAAATCACTTGCAGAACCATTATCACAAAAGCCAACCAAAAACTTTATATATATATATATATATTATCTTGTCAGAATGGATTTTTTTAACTTATTTTTTAAAGAAGTATATTACTATATTTACTCATAAGCTCCATTTAAATTATCTTATGAAGTAAAAAATAATGTACTATTCTGTATATTATTAAATGAATGACCCGATCTTTGAAATCTACTTGCTTAAAGAAATAGCACATTTAATTTAAACATTACATTTAAAAATACCATTTAAAAATTTTAAAATTTTACGGAATATATTTTGAAAATACCTCCAATCTTATATGTATTCTCAGAAAAAAGCAAAACCCTATCTATGTAACTGAATTACTTTCACATCATTATACCTTTTTAAAATCGTCTGTAAGTTTTTTAGAAAGTGGAATAATGCAACAGCTATTCATAGCTAAAGAAACTTTCTGAAGTAAAAATGAGAAAGAAAAAATGAAAAGCGGCTTCAAATACAAAGGTGAAGAAATCTTGTTTTGATGTTAAAGACTTTATATTTAATGGTGGAAATGTCGCGTAATCTTTATTTCATTGCCAAAGTATTCTTTATTAGAAACCGTAACGATTCTACTTACAAAGACATTCACTCTTTAAAAGGCATATTAAGTACAAGGGTTTTATTCTTGTGAATAAAAAATGTATATAAAACTTAGAATGGGGGGTATTAAACATAAAGAAAACACGATTGGATTGGAATACATAGCTTTTTCTCGCTATAATAATTCCCTTTTCTTTTTTGTGTGTATATAGAATTTAATTTTATAACGAAGCTTGTTAAATGGCATATAGTTTGCTATATTCCATTAAAATGAATTCATTGTGTTAAACATGAAACACCTTGTTTCATTGCTAAAGTCAAGGAATTTTGTTTTCGGCATTATTGGTAAATTGATAATTATATGGCGTTTTCCTTAGAATGAGTGTTTGTGTGAAGAATAGTAATAAGAAGCTACTGACTAGAATGCAAGGAGACATTCTGTAGAACATTTGAAATAGGGTACATATCTGAAAAAATATAATTCTAAATTTATGATGTATGAGTTTCTGCAATTTATTTGTATATGTATTTCTTGCAGGACTTATAGCCACCACTCTGTTTATGTGCATCATATAAGGTGTATGTCACCATCACTGAGATAATATTGTTGAATATTTTGAACCATGTGAATAATGGCGTCAACATAGTTGCAAACCTACTTATAGAAAGGTCGGACTTTAATGTGGGCCGAAAAAATTCACAATAATTTTTATCCATCTCTATATAACGGGAAAGTTGCTAATTAGAGATACCAAAAATATAAATAAGCTAAGAAATTTATTATTATCTTCCCATCGCGCATTGGCTTTAAAGTTCTTAAAAATGAGTAAAAATCCAATATATTATGTTTAATCATTATATCATCAAAAGAATGCTACAGATCTAGTTGTTAAGTACTGAAATCATTGAGAACAATAGAAACACAATCTTTTAAATTAGAAAACGTCTTCTGACCCCGCATCAGCAGTGAATTTAAACAAAATACTGAGAGAAGAAGTTTGCGCACGCGAGTCCTTTGAACTTTTTTCACTTCTTTCGTCTAACCGTTCTTATTTCTTCTAACTCTCCGCTGCGTTGTTGTGACTTTTTGGAAGATATTATGACAGCTTCGAATACCAGAATCGGAAAGCAGGTACTTGACTGTCCTGAATTTATATTCTTAATGACTTTAAATAGAATACGCTTACCACAAATAGAGACTATATACGGAGCAGTTTCATGAAAAGGTAAAATATATCTCTGAAAGTAAAAATAAAAAATGTCAGTTTTTAACAAAATCACAGAATTAGTGACTCTCAAAACACACGAATGCTCAAGATCATACATTAATCACAACGGCCTTAAAACCTTCGATTTAACACATGCTTTCGCGTATCTTTAAAAATGTTTCTAGTGTCGCAAATGTAAAAAATATATTTGACCTCATATTTTTCAGTGAAGTCAAGAAATAGCTTAACTTATTATTGCTTTCCATGGCAAATTTAATAAACTTCGAATGTCGAGCAAAATAAAGCGTATGTAAACAAAAAAATTGAAGAATTGTAAAAATAATCTTCTTTGTTTTTTTTTTACTTAGAATTTTGCAAATGCTTAATTTTTTCTCAGTGTACATAACACCGGATATGTGCGAATGTGTAATCGCTTTAAATTGTGACAAGAAACAAATTGGACAAGATACATGTTATAGAACTGAGGTTTCTTTACTTACAAGGAATAGTCGGAAAATTCAGAGGAACTCAATCAACTGAATTAAAAATCTCGCTAAAATGTTATGAAGGAAAACTCGTAACTTCAATTTAATAGCACATAATGCATTGTAGATTTACTTTCACAATGAACGATTAACGAACTCGAAATTGAAGACGAATATATCTTGAAGGAGGATGTAGGTATCGATAAGGATGAATTACCAAGTCCTCGACAGTTAACAGATGAGAGTGAAGTAAATATCCGCTGTGTAACTCAGCATTTCTGTTGTCTTCCTTTTCTTATTCTTACCTATAACTTAATCGGAAAGGGTATTTAGACCAATATCTTGTAAAACATTTAACTCAATCGGGGCATTTGCACGATCACTAAAAAATGCAGTAGATTTTAACTTCACTCTCATCCACAATATTGAAAGGAACTTGATGGCTACTCTTAAAATGTTTGTCGGTATCTTCATCGTCACCAGGACATTCGTCTGTAGTTGAAACAATAATCATTGATATTGAGCATGTAGGCTTCGTAGCATCATGCATACTTTTTTTGTGTTTTCCGACTTTCGTTTCAGGATTATTAGTAAGTTTTATTTTATTTATTTTTGAGCATCTATAACGCAAAATATTCATTATAAATAAACAAATATCATCGCAATAACTGACATGCTGTTCATTCAAGCATAGGCACAGAAATCCAGGATTTTTTACACACCACAACAATGAAATAATTGTAGGATGATATATACGTCATAAAATAAATTAGATATTTGCTTCAACTTAAATTTTATTCGACAGACGCTATATTTAAATCTATACGACATTTGGATGATTCGATTATCGGAAAACTTCTAAAAAGATGTTTAAAAACATTTTTACCGATTCTATGCCAATGTGTCATTTTTTTTTAAACTGGCGTTCTCCCATATCTAGAAATACATTACAACTTTTTTGAAACAGCAACGAATCATGTCTTAATGATTTGTAAGCTTATTTAATTTAAGGAGTCTCAGGAATCTTACACTTTTACTGATGGTGCAATTAAGCATCATATCAGAAGTAATTTTATTCCTGATTCCCTATAAACTACAAATCCGTAAAACTTTTACCACTGACAACCTTCTATCTGTTGCATATAGCATAACTATTTCAAAATTCCACTACTGGTATTTTATTTTTTAAAATATTTAATTTTTTTTAATCGTTTGCTTCCATTTTCTGTAAAATTGCAGCAAAGGTATTGGTTCTAGAGTCCCAAATAATTTTGATATTGAATTAAAACTAATTTATTTAATAATATTTCGTTCCTCAGAAATTTAAATTTTGTTAATTTAATTTTTTTTAATTTAAATGTAAATTATATAATTTTGAAACAATTTTTGTTGAAAAAATGCTAATTTAAAATAACCAGTGAAATGTTAATACGAAATTTAAAGTATTCGTTCAACGCACATTAGGTTTACATCATTATCAATATTATATTTATGTGACTTTAGAACCGATAGTTTTGTATGCAATGGACGCACATATGTGTGTTTAAATTGATCTACTTTTAGTTATTTACAGTTATGATATTTTTTGTTATAACTATTTTTATTCATTTAAATTATAAACTTTTAAAATGTATTAAAAATGTAAAAACTATATTTTACATATTTCATGAAATAATTTTTATTTAAGAGTTTATTTTTTTCTAAAATACATATTTTCTTATTATCTATATCAAATTTCATAACAATCCATGCATACGTTCGCAAGATCGCATGCGCACAATGACTTACGGAGTATGAAAAAGAGCTATTTTAATTTTAACAGTGCACAAATTATGTAAAAACTAGTCAATTTCTAATGGCAATATATTAAACAGCAAAATCTGTTTAAACGATATCGAGAATATTATGTTCACTAATTCAAACTTTGAATGTTTTTGTTGATTTTCAACGAGTTTAAAAGCTACAACACCCATTAATCGCATTAATTTGTATAGATGCATTGTTGATATCAACATAATATTTTTTTCAGTTTATTTTATTTTATATGCCTTTTAAAAATGATACCAAACACTTTGATGTAGACATAACAATGTACATACTCTATTAGGCAAATATGTCTAAATATAATTTGTTCAAAGGTTTTACTTTTATTTGTTATTTTTTTAATAATAACACATTATACTTTGCGCAATAATAGATTCTAAATTTTCCTTGAGATATGCTTCACGCTAAACATTTATGCAAACCTGCTTCTATAAAATGATAACAAATAAAAAAAAATCTATCGATAACACCTCGAAAAAAAAGGAAGGAATCTCATCAACCGACTCTTGAAACAAATCGTAGCAGTAAATTATTTTTTATTCATCTCTAAGCATATTATCATTCACTTCTTTGGATCACAGAACAGTGGCTGCGAGCGGCAACTGGCAGGTAAAATTTAGCGGACGAATATTGTTCGAAAAATTATTTTGACATTGATAGTGTAGCGACGTCCATAACACGACTGATAAAAGTTTGTGCGGTAGCAGCTAAAATTGGTGTTTGTAAGTATCACTACTCCGTTCACCTTGATGCTTGAAGTTTGGTTGTTTAAACATTTCTAAATCAGTGACTCCACTTCTCACGTGTGGTGGGAAAATATCCCAGTGAATGTCATAGCTGCTTGCAATTATTGCAAGTCTGACTGCTTCTTATGGATTCTAGCTTCTGGCTTTTTTTACTTCTCCTTCGTCATCTTCCAAGTTGACTGGATAACAACGTCTTCATCTCCCGTAGATTCCTAGTCTTCTCGCGTTTATAAACTGCGTACGAATACCATTTTTATAATAAAAAATATGTATATTTTCAACATGAAGACATAAATTTTTAAAGGAATACTAGGGGGCTGTCCAGTCAATTCAACTGGTGCGGGCGTATCCAAACTTCTAGCTGATAGTGTTTTTTTTTTTCTTCCCGAAGCATAATATTTCTAAAGGTGTGCTTGCGTTCTATATCACGCTGGTCGTCTCTTGTGCCCCGGAATCTGTGCCATAAATCCACTTAAGGGCTTCATGTATGCCACATCTGACAACTTATTAAACGAGCATTCACTTAAATGTCACCAGTGGGGTCTTGCTTATTTTATTGCGCTAGTTACAGCAACTGTGTCAGACCGTGAGAACAAACAGTATGGTGCTAAAATATTTAACAAATTTTAATTTAAAAAAAATAATGCATTAAGAAATGTGCAGATGCAAATTTTAAAATTAAATTGGAATCTATGCGCTATAAGAGATAATTTCGTACCAAATTTCACATATTTTATTTTTAAATTACTTCTTCATATTCAATTAATTACTTTCTCAATTTTAAGGAAATATACAATCAATTTGTTTTTGCATTATTTTCAATGCAACACCACAGTTTAAAAATAGCTACGTTAAAATAAAAGAAGCTTCTAGAATGTGCTTTTCCACTTTACGATAGATAGTGCCATAAACTAATACGTTTAATTTGTGCTATCACGAATTTTTGATTTTTTCCCTTAATGCTTAATCAATCAACGCTTAAAAAATTCTGTTCCATTGTGAAACTTGTATTGTTGAACATTATTTTATTGGAAAAGGTGCAAAAATGATTACTTAAATAACAATTTTTTTTTCTCAATAAATAATAATTTTATGGTATAGCATAGACTTCCATTTTAAAATTCATAACACCTTTACATACTTTTATTCTTCCTCTCAGAGAATTTGGGGAATTAACAAAAGGAATCGAACCCCCTGTCCCCCGGAAAATTTAGAATTTTACTCAGCTTGTTTTTCATCTAATTTTCTAACCATGGGCCGCCACTGGCGAGAGTTAAAAATCTTAAAATATTTTTCGAGTAAATTTTACAAATACAGAACATTATCTGATGACCTGACTTTTGTAAAAATGATTTATATGTATTTCAATATTTATGATAGATTTTATAAAGTGAAATAACAAGAATTTAAAGTTAAAAACGTTGCCTTACTAAATTTTAAACTTTTAAAATGGTCTACTACTTTGTTACAAAACTACTTTGTTACATTTCTTCACGTGTGTTACAATATTTAAATATATTGCAATACAATTGGTGAATGTAGATGGTATACTCTCAAAATATATGTTATAGTTAATATTTTTCTTACATTTAATGATAGCGGTTAAAAATTCCATTATATGAATTAGACTATGAAACCCATACTCAAATAAATAAGGTATAATATCTTAATTCTTTTGTAAAATCTTTTAAATAGAGCTGCTAGAATATGATTTTGTGAATAGAAAAAATAAATGTTTGAAAACATTGCATAAATATTTATAGAAAATTTTATATTTGATGTGGTTATGGAGGCATTTTATTTCCAAATGTTTATTTTATTGACCGTAATATAGCATTTGTTTAAAATAAATTGCTATAATCAAAATAAAATCACAGTCGTTTTCGTTCTTTGATATTCGATAAAATTCAAATGGAAAAATTCAAAAATATATTTATCAACATATCCCGATAATTTATTTCCCTTTCTACATTTCTACATGTTTTGTTCAGCATTTGTACATTTTCTATCTATTACTTTTATATCAGAGTTTTGAATTGCTATTCGAAAGAAGAAGTAATATAGAATGTTACGTAACTTTTATGTGATGTTAATATAAAACTTAATATAAAACTTCACAAATTACGTTGTGATGAAATTAATTTAATACGTTTGTGGAGTTGAAGGTTGCTGTAAACTTGGGTTTGTGGAAAAAACCCACTAGTAATTTTCTATTTTAAATTGTATTTTGTTTTATTTTGTTTTACCTTTAAAATATGCATCTTTCATCAACCTTTTTGTAACATGATATTTTTCCCCGAAACTGTTTTTTCCAGCAACGTGTCATATATATATGATTTCGCACTTAAGTCTAAATTTTTTTAGCAATATCTAATTATTCTTATTTGCAGATTTAAACTTATAAAGAAAAATTAAGGATAAAATATCTGCAAAAAGCATTAAGGAAGCCAGAATATCATCTCAATTTATTCCATTAAATTTACAGTAAAGAATTATTGAAAAGAGCAAAAGACACGCGGGAGCAAAAAATTAACATTCGCATTTTAGTTGCATTAGAAAATAACGTCTTCCGTTTCGAAAAAAAAAAACGTGTTAGAAAGAATATAATAAAATGAAAACATATGAAATGCAATTTAGTCGAGACGTAAAATACCACTGCTTCGATCAACTGCTAGGGTGTTTTTTCCTTTTAAATGTTATTTTTTAATGATAAATATAAAATAAACCCGTACGGAAATGTAACACTTTATCTTTTTTGTATTATTTATTTTTTTATAATCGCTGTTGAGCATGATATAATTTGGTATTGTACTTTTTTGGCAACATTGTTTTGAGAAAAACCTTACATTTCATTTATGAATAAAATGCTGATATAATTTTTAATTAACTGTATATTTTAATCAAAAACATCTTTTAAAGAATTTATATTGTACTATGTCAGAATTCGCTTCAAAAACCTTTCAAACGATACCTCATTCATCGCTCTGCGTTTTTTAAATGCATAGAAAAAAGAGATGTTAGCAACAGAAATAATTTATATGATCATTATATCGTTAATCATTTAATGATGCGTTCACATTTCAAATACTAAATTAATTTGACGACATTAAACTAAAATCTCTTTTCAAAGAGAATGTTGACATCCATCAGATATTTTCATCTACTTCCCTAATGCCATTGCTATGCACATGTATTAAACTTTGAAAAGTTTACTTAACTGAATAATGTTCTAATAAATTATTTCATATGACATTAGCTGGATGAGTTATTTCCGATGTAATTATTAAAACTTATTTTGATACGTATTTGATACCATTGGACATTTTCTCTTTTATGTAAATTAATTTAAAATTATAAGCGTTTGCCATAGATATTTGAAGCATCCATTAATTATATATCCTGTAATTATTTTCAATTTATAATAATGTTAAAGCAATTAAAATACTAATTATTCAAGCACTTAGTGTAAAGTACGGTTCCCCCCCAGTTTTATCACAGTAAGAGTATATTTAGCATTTTACTAAGTCATATATATTCTATTACGTAGAAAAAGACGTAAATTACGCATTTTATTCAAAACTAACTGGCTTTGTAGATTTTGAATCATTGCCTGTAATCGAAACAAACAATATATGATTGTCACAGTTCGGTCATATCTGTCACATTATTTTAAATTTAAATGAGACGGACGTTCAAAGAATCTAAATGTGACAATGCATTTCATGCATGTCAGTTCATCTTAAAATATTGATTTAATTGTTGTAAATTATTGAAATGATAAAGAGATGAAATACATCAAATTTAAAGATGAAACATTATTGAACTACTTAACATATCAATAGCCTACTTTAATAAAAATGTTTATAATAAAAAAATATAACTTTGAGACACGTAATATTGAATATATTATAATTAAATCATGCTTATTTCCATATCCTTACTTTAAACACTTTTAAATTGATTAATTTTAACACAATTATTCTAATTGGTAACTAAATCATATGAGTTGTTTCCTGGAAAGTCCCTGGATCGAATCCTGGCCTGGATAATTTATCTCTCAGCTGGAAAATTACAACCCATAAAATTTATTTACCAATTTGAATAAATATGTTAAAATTAATCAAGTGTAATTATGTATCCACCGTTTACTTAGAGTCCCATTACCTGCGAGATATTCTGTTGAGCTGTTTCAGATAACAGACCAGATTCCCAACCAAAGCGGGACTGCTCAGACGAGGAGGTCCAGTCTGTAGAGCATGGATGTTCCTCCCGGTACTTTTTATTAATGTTTAAAAAAAAATTTTCATCTGGAGCTGAACCCGCCGGTAAGCGAGACAGGGGGCGTGGTGAGAAGTACATAGCAGACCTTTGCCTTTATCAAAAGGTTGACTGAGTGGATTGTGCCAGCCAAGTTTGTCCAAGACAGCTCAGATGGCAGAGCATTGACAGGTTAAGCCAAAGGTGCCTGCTTCAAAGGTGCCTGCTTCAAAGTAAATAATAAAATATCTGCAAAAAGCATTAAGGAAGCCAGAATATCATCTCAATTTATTCCATTAAATTTACAGTAAAGAATTATTGAAAAGAGCAAAAGACACGCGGGAGCAAAAAATTAACATTCGCATTTTAGTTGCATTAGAAAATAACGTCTTCCGTTTCGAAAAAAAAAACGTGTTAGAAAGAATATAATAAAATGAAAACATATGAAATGCAATTTAGTCGAGACGTAAAATACCACTGCTTCGATCAACTGCTAGGGTGTTTTTTCCTTTTAAATGTTATTTTTTAATGATAAATATAAAATAAACCCGTACGGAAATGTAACACTTTATCTTTTTTGTATTATTTATTTTTTTATAATCGCTGTTGAGCATGATATAATTTGGTATTGTACTTTTTTGGCAACATTGTTTTGAGAAAAACCTTACATTTCATTTATGAATAAAATGCTGATATAATTTTTAATTAACTGTATATTTTAATCAAAAACATCTTTTAAAGAATTTATATTGTACTATGTCAGAATTCGCTTCAAAAACCTTTCAAACGATACCTCATTCATCGCTCTGCGTTTTTTAAATGCATAGAAAAAAGAGATGTTAGCAACAGAAATAATTTATATGATCATTATATCGTTAATCATTTAATGATGCGTTCACATTTCAAATACTAAATTAATTTGACGACATTAAACTAAAATCTCTTTTCAAAGAGAATGTTGACATCCATCAGATATTTTCATCTACTTCCCTAATGCCATTGCTATGCACATGTATTAAACTTTGAAAAGTTTACTTAACTGAATAATGTTCTAATAAATTATTTCATATGACATTAGCTGGATGAGTTATTTCCGATGTAATTATTAAAACTTATTTTGATACGTATTTGATACCATTGGACATTTTCTCTTTTATGTAAATTAATTTAAAATTATAAGCGTTTGCCATAGATATTTGAAGCATCCATTAATTATATATCCTGTAATTATTTTCAATTTATAATAATGTTAAAGCAATTAAAATACTAATTATTCAAGCACTTAGTGTAAAGTACGGTTCCCCCCCAGTTTTATCACAGTAAGAGTATATTTAGCATTTTACTAAGTCATATATATTCTATTACGTAGAAAAAGACGTAAATTACGCATTTTATTCAAAACTAACTGGCTTTGTAGATTTTGAATCATTGCCTGTAATCGAAACAAACAATATATGATTGTCACAGTTCGGTCATATCTGTCACATTATTTTAAATTTAAATGAGACGGACGTTCAAAGAATCTAAATGTGACAATGCATTTCATGCATGTCAGTTCATCTTAAAATATTGATTTAATTGTTGTAAATTATTGAAATGATAAAGAGATGAAATACATCAAATTTAAAGATGAAACATTATTGAACTACTTAACATATCAATAGCCTACTTTAATAAAAATGTTTATAATAAAAAAATATAACTTTGAGACACGTAATATTGAATATATTATAATTAAATCATGCTTATTTCCATATCCTTACTTTAAACACTTTTAAATTGATTAATTTTAACACAATTATTCTAATTGGTAACTAAATCATATGAGTTGTTTCCTGGAAAGTCCCTGGATCGAATCCTGGCCTGGATAATTTATCTCTCAGCTGGAAAATTACAACCCATAAAATTTATTTACCAATTTGAATAAATATGTTAAAATTAATCAAGTGTAATTATGTATCCACCGTTTACTTAGAGTCCCATTACCTGCGAGATATTCTGTTGAGCTGTTTCAGATAACAGACCAGATTCCCAACCAAAGCGGGACTGCTCAGACGAGGAGGTCCAGTCTGTAGAGCATGGATGTTCCTCCCGGTACTTTTTATTAATGTTTAAAAAAAAATTTTTCATCTGGAGCTGAACCCGCCGGTAAGCGAGACAGGGGGCGTGGTGAGAAGTACATAGCAGACCTTTGCCTTTATCAAAAGGTTGACTGAGTGGATTGTGCCAGCCAAGTTTGTCCAAGACAGCTCAGATGGCAGAGCATTGACAGGTTAAGCCAAAGGTGCCTGCTTCGAATTCTGATCTGGAGACTTTTTCACTCAGTTATAAAAATACAAAAATATAAACAAATAAGTTAAAATACAACAGCTAAGATACAACTTAAATTTATTCAAAGAATTGTTTATTACGGTACACTTTAGGCATTTTTTTTTTACTTTTCAGTTAACCTTTGTCTCATTTGGGCTTTTAATCTTATATGTAGGCTTGAAAGTTTTAGGTTTCTGAAAATTATGGATCTAGATAATTTTGACGTTTAGGCTTCTTTATGTATTCTGTTTCTGTTGCATCTTTAAATCCAGATTGTGTTTAGAAAGTGAGTTTGAGTTCCTGCTGAATTTTGTTTTTGTAACTGTTTTTGCTTTTCTAAGCTTTAAATACTCTTTCTTTTCCATTTTTTGTCTCTGTTTTTGTTTCTTCACTTCATGATTCTTTTGTTCAGAGATGCTTCTGTTGTTAATTATTCTACAAAGTTTGATCCTATTGATCATCCCTTTCTTAGTAGATTTTCATTTGTTTGATAGTTAGTTTTAACAAATAGCTTATAAAAGCGTGAAATGGATTAGCTTTAGGAAGTGATATTTCTAGGTGTGATTCTGTTTGCACTCCAGAATTTTCTTGGATAGCTTCGAACATGTTTTGGCTCATTATTAATTTTTTAAATATTCATGCATTGTTTGCCAAAAATTAAAAAGTTTCATAACTTATGATTTTCCCAATGTTCATTTTGTTTAGACAGACACATTACACGTTATACGAGAAGTTGTATTAAAACTTCATGGTGCTCAAATTGAAAACGTGTGCTGGTGAAAAGTCAGCATCAGTTGTTAACAATTCATTAGTTTTTGTTATTAAATCATCTATAACGTTAAAATCAGGAGTAGCATTGTTCTCATTAGAAGGGTGGTCATCATTAATAGTTTATTGATTAATATAAAATGCATCAGTTAAAAATGTATTGATTGACAGGAAATTGACAGGATTTGAATTTTTTGTAGCACTGATGAGCATTGAGATCGAAAAATAATTCTATAAGAGCATACCAATTGAATGGGAAAATGCTAGATATTTTAAGTCCATTTCAAATTCAACCTACACGAGAATTTGCAGGTCTCCAATCTTATTAGATTATTGAATAACCAGTGATGATATGTCTTTATTTTTTGCTTAAAACTCGCTGTTATTACGTCATATTACCTTTTTAATTGGTAATTTTAAAGACATGTATTTTACTATTTTGATCATTTGAAACACATATTTAAGTACCCAGCCATGATCATTTGGAAATTTCTAATTTATTAATTCAACAAAGATTAATTAATCGCAGTTTCTTCTATAAACATCATTTTAATAAAATTTATCAAAATATCGCATAAAAGTTCCTCAGCACAGCTTCAAAAAGCACCTCCGTGTTTGGCCGGATCCGATAAATGGAAAAGAAATCACCAAAATGCGTAGAATATTCTTGAAGAACTCCGATTTGAACTACTCTTTTTTTCCGTTTTCACTTCAGGTAGATAAAACACATATTCAACGCCTTGAAGTGAATTATTTGATCTGGTTTCGCGATTATTTGTTGCATTTAGGGAGTTAATGCCGCGGTTATCAATGAACAATTTGTATTGTAATGGGATATTCTTCTAAAGAAAATGCTTGAAATGCAGTGAAATGTTTCGCTTTGTGTTTCCGAAGTGGAGAAGTTTCATTGGATTGCTTTTAAATATGTTTTTGCTTTAATATTTAAGGTACAAGAACCTGTTGCATTTATTTGTCGCCACATTTAAGTACAATGGCCTTATATATATATATATATATATATACAGTGGAACTTCCCTTTAACAAAGTCCCTATTTAACGAAGTTTTCTACTTAACGAAATTTTCTGCAGAACCTTGACTTTGAACATCATTAACCTGTAAATTAATCTCCATATTACGAAAAACGTACTCCATGTAACGAAGTTTATTCCACTTTCTTGCGCGCATTCAAACGCGAGAGGTTGCTGTTGCGATAGATGTATGAATTTATTTCAGCGGACTGTAAGAAAATGAACACATTTGAATCATTTAATCAAAACACACACATTTAATCACATTTTAATGAAAAAAGGAAATGTACGCTTTGATTTTTGAATACTTGTCTTTGTTATGTGTTTTTTTTTTAATTACTCTACATAAATTATTCTCATATCTACATTTCATAAAAAAATGACTGCCCGAATCAAAATATTTTTTTCAAATATTTCCGTTTTATGTGGGTTATGTGTATACAAATTTCATAAATTTAAGTTGAATTCTATTTTACGAAATTTCTTCATAACGAAGTATTTGAGTGTAACGATGAAACTTCGTTAAATGGAAGTTTCGCTGTATATATATTTCAAAAATACGTCTTACATATATTTCTATGTATGTCAAAACGTTAAAAGTCCAAATTTTAAACAAGAAACTTTAATCAAGAAAAGTAAATATATAAATAAATCGATATCTTAATCTTATTATTCTATAAACTACGTTGACTGTGTTCATAAAAAAAAATCAACTTAGATATTGAAGAATTGGAATATGTTCTAATAATTTAAACTTATTCAAAAAAATTTAATGTTAACATTTTTTTTAATTTTAAAAGCATGAATTACGCTTAAATATTTTTAAAGTACAATGATAAGGAAAATATTTTTCATCACAATTCTATGATTGATAGATATAAAAATTAGGAAATATGAGATCAATAGTCATAAAAAGCCATTTTTATACGACCAAGAGACCAATATTTAGATTATAAAACTCATATAAAAATAATAACATTTATGGAGATAAACCGTACATTCGAAAACATTAGATATTGTAATGTTTAACTTGTGCAAATAATTTTACAACATGTAAAATATTTTATACTAGTTTATATGTGCAACATCTAATTTTATTATTAAAATATATTCTTGTAGTAAAATGATCTACATGCCATTATTTTTATCCTTTAAACAAATCGTACAAGAAATAAAATAATATTTTTTTGTGGAAATATTATTATTTTTCATTTGTATGTTTAAGTTGACTAAATTCTTAAAATCTAATAAGAAACAGAGACTTTTTATTTTCATTTTGCCTGTGAGCAAGCAGTATTATTAATTTCACTTTAATACCAAAATAACAATTCTTAAATAAAAATTTAACGTTTCAGTAAAATTTATCATATGTATTGTAAAATCTGTTAAAGAATACTGACTGATAGATACTGACGTTTTTGTAATAAACATTACGTCAGTAAAAGAAATGTACAAAATTATGAGTTCTCCTGCCTTTAAGTACTGAATATCGATTAAAGTTCATATATATTAATTGTAGAAAATGCCATTACCTGACATTTTAGAACGTCTGAATAACCGTGGAAGTTTCAGTAATCTTGGGATTGCAACAGGTTGAAGGTTTATTATATTTGACGTATACAAAAACGTATAAAAACGACGAAAATTCTAAAGAGCTAATCATTTCTAAAATATAACTATATGTATTTTTAAACATTCTAAAAGTTCACTAAAATTAAAAAAATCTAAATAATTATATTTGTATTACAAATTTAAATATTTGTTAACATTTAAATATTTGTTAAAAACAAATTCCTTTTTAAATAATAAGAAGAAAAGTTATTTCATAAATTATTCACCCTCTCTATTTAATTTAAAATACAAAAATTCCAATAAAACTTTCCGTTTTTTTTTAAGTAGAATTATGTTTTAGTAGAATAAACTACTGGTTATACATAAAATTCTTATGTAAAAATCATTATTTCTAAAGAAAAATGAAACGGGAAAAATGCTCTTGTAATATAATATCTATAATATCATTTATAAAGAATGCACATTGCAGTAAAAAGTCTGAATTTTTAATATAATTATTTGTCTCGGAATTTTGAGCATTTTATTTTAATGCGGATAAAAGAAAAAGAAGAATATTGATAACGAAAGCTTTATTTCGCTCAAGATTTGCAGTAGCAAAGAATTTAGGATTCTCCATAAGAAATTTCATAAACTATTTCTAACATTTTTTATTATTAAGAAGAAAAATACCTTTTAAGTAATTTTCAGGATTTTGTTCAAATATTTCACGTTTAATGTTGTTTAACTTCAATAAATACTTATCCGATATTTCAAAATATTAACCTATGATTTTTGAAGTATATTTTATATAAATTATATAAATTAATTTATATAAATTATTAAAGATCAGAATACTTAAAAAACACCCTCAATATCGCGGTCTCTGAGTCCGTTTTTCATTTTTTTTAATTTCATTTTCAAAATTCGTACATACATGTAGGAGTTTACATGTATACATGTACCTCATACATGTACCTCAGTTTTCACTCAATTTCTTCTAGCGGTTAGTGGTTGTCTGAGTTTTAGACCTGAAGGTGAAGCTGTAATTCTACATCACTCCACTGCCTATTATACAGGATAATTGATGCTCAGAAATGTAAGGGATTGGTAGTACATTTCAAGACAAGCAAAGTTTCTAAAGAAAACCAGGGTCGCAATCCACTTATTCAATCAATAACACAGGGTATCTCCCACAAAGTCAAATATACATTTTCATTCATAACTGTAACAATATTTTTGCATTATTATCAACATAGTTTCTTTGTTTGCTATGAAACATGATAAAAATACGTAAAGTAATAGAAACGGCAATCCTCCATGTCCAAGTAACACTGATATAGATGATTCAAAACACGGAAGGTAACTGACAATGCATATGATGTCACTCATGGAAACACAGTGAAATTACAACAATTCCCTTGATCTCACATTATTTCACAGAAGACAAAATTATTGTGTTGAAGATTTCATTAAAATATTTTCATTATTGTTATGAACGAAAATGTGGATTGGGCTTTGTGTGAAAAACCCTGTATTATTGAGTTAATAAGTGGAGTGCTACCTTGGTTACCTATACAAAATTTGCTTCTGTTGACATGCATCATCTCCCTTTACATTTCTTACCTTTAATTCAGTTACACCTTGTATATTTTCTATGTATATTTGTTACTTTGATTTTTATAGCGGCTGCGACAATTACGATTAAGCTAAGTTGCAGTCAATTTCGCAAACTCCTTGCCAAGTCGTGAACCTTGCCAAGTCGAACATCCTTGCCAAGTCGAACTTAGTGCGCATACGTATAATAGAGATATATAAATAATTACCATTGCATGAAATAATATAATATTGTATTTTAATAAGAATATTATACAACGTTTCATTAAAAAATTATACTAATGTTTCATAAAAATTACTTACAATGCTTCACAAAAATAACATCTTTTTAAATATTTTAGCACTTCTCTCATGTAACTATTCCAATCAACTGTCCCATTTTAATCCATATATACTTGTTTCTTACAACATTTTATAATTATTAACTCCCCTGCCCACCATTACATAAAAATTATAGCAATTACGAAAAGTATTCTTGAACCACTGAACCAATTTCTAACACGGCGCGTTATAACCAATATGGAGGCCATAACATTTTACGTTCAAATTCCATATAGATTCATTATTGGTAAGACACTGTTTTATGTCATAGTCATATTCGAATAGTTGATTGTTGGACTCCTCGCTTTTGAAATAATGATATTGCATCCAAATCAATACTAGGTAAATAAAACATTGTTTCCATATTTATAAAAAATAAATACAGGCGATTATCGAATAAACAATACAAAATGTAATTAAAAAAAAATATATAAATATTTTTATGTGACATTAAAAAAACATGACGCTAGCAGAAACACGTTTTTTTTTTTTTTTTTTTTTTTTTTTTTTTTTTTTTTTCTGTAGTAGTGCAAACCATTTAACGAGATTTATAAACTACCATATCTATGACACGTGACGAATTTATCCTGACGATTATTCATTCTAGAACAAAGAATTACCGTTTATCTTATTCTTTTCTTTTCTTTTTATCTTTTTTTCAAGTTTTATTTATTTATTTATTTATTTTAAACATTCCAAGATATGTTTCTATTTTAATACGTGTGACATATTTAATATTGATTTATTGCACACAATAAAACTGATGATAGCATTTAACAGAGCATTTTTATGACTAGCTTTTAGATCCACATGCTCTTGGGGTGAAACCGGATGTCCAATATGGGATATCAGAAATCAATAATTCAAAAGCTTGTAAACAATGTTTGGTAAACTAGATGGATAAGGGTTTTTTGAATTTCTATAATGTTGATAAAGTGGTGAATATATTTTCTGTAATTTCTCAAATTGTAATGGATATAATTAGTATTTTGTCTTTGAATAAAAAATAATGTAATATTTGAAATATTTTAAATTTAGTTCCTTAGTGAAAGTTGTAAAATAAAATATATATTGTTCGTTTTTAAAATAAAATATATATTGTTCGTTTTTAAAATAAAATCTAATTTGTTTCATTCCCTGTAAAATTAACACATTCCTTTAGTTTTACAACGTAGGTGGGAAGAACAGATGATTTGAATTCTTATAAATAACTTTTTACTAACACAAACTTTATGAACTAATCATATATATTAAATTGCAATATGTTACGGGGATAAATGCAGAGCATGTACGCAAAGTTACATTCTGTTGGGAATCGTAGTTTCAAGAAGCAAGTAATAATAAGGTATGCTATTTAACTGTGCGTTCCCCTATATTATTAATGTAATTTACACAGCGTTCATATTTAGAGATATGCTTATTTTTAAGTGGTCCGCCGTACATTAACCCTTAAATTTACGAATTTTTAAGTAATTGGGAGAAAAAAATACATTTTAACGTCTAAAATCACAGAGAAAATATTACGAACAAATATATATTTCTTTAATTAAAGCTATTAACTTATTAATAATGGATTATAGCTACAAACACATGCCATAATTTTCGTCATTCATAACAAAATTCTATAAAAAAATATTATTTAAATCATGTTAATCCACATTTTTTTATTTCTAAAAATATTTTAAAACTTAAACAAACCTCATAAAAACACACTGTGTTGTGCATTAGTTTTCTGTGAAAATATACAGAGCTTATCAGTGATGAAGTTTTTTGCTCTAAACATTGATCATAGCAATTTTATTTTGCAATCCATGATCATTTGCTTCAGTAGGAGACGAAATAAAAATGCATACAAAGTTGTAAAAAAGTTTACGAAAAAGATAAGATCCATATGATACTTACGCTAAAAACTAATATGTAGTTCAGACACGAACCCGCGTTATAGGAGGTCAATTGCCACTACTACTTCAGAAAAATTCTTCGAATTATTTAGTAAAAGAATTTCTGAGATTAAAAAATTCGAAGCAATTCGCCTTATAGCACGAGTGTTGGCTGTTTTTCAGTAGGTGATAAGTTACATCATGAATTGAAGTTTTAAGACATGGGATAGTTGAGAATACTAATTTTTCTATATGCCGTTTCAAAAGTTTCTTCAGCTGTTATTAGTAACAATTTTTTATTTTTGTACAATGCTTAAAACAGTTTTTAATTAAAAATTATATATATTTTTTAATTGACAGAAGAAATTTGTAAAACATATACAAACTTAAAGTATTTGTTATTACAAAATAATCTTAAGCCAATAGATATTTTAAAAACAATTTTTCATCTTATTAAATGAGGTATGAATTTTGACATAAGTGACTGATAATCATAGTTTTAATTTTCACTCAATAATTCATTTTTATCTGTTTATGTAGTTTCTTTATGAATATATTTATCTAAAAGATAAAAGGAATTTAATTATTAATATTTTCTGGTGTTGTCATCATTCCTAATACTAAAAATCTAATATTTTTTCTAATATGACTTTTCACCTTAAATGTTTCCAACTGGAAATCAGTTCCTAAATATTAATGGTATTTCTGAAAAATTCAATATTGGCGCAAAATTTGTATCCAGTAAAAACAATTCAAATAATGCTGGTTTGCTACCAGAGATATAACATTTTTATAATTTATTATATTATGTTTTCAAATATTATGCAAAAATTATGCGAAAATATAAAGTATTATTATGATCTTATTTCATTTTTAACAAATTTCAAAAGAGTTGAAAAGTGAGTAATGTATTGTTTCGTGGATCAGGAAATCTGGCTAGGCTCTAACTTTGGTAAATATACTTGGATTATCATATTTTTGATGTGGCGCATTAAGATCTGGTACAGTATAGTCACTATTTAAAGTAGGATGAGTGTAGGGTGAAACGAAAAAATTGTTTTTTTTTTTTTTAAATTTCGATATGTAATAGAGATAAAAAGTTGTCTAATGCCTTTGTTAAGACAGTATTAAAATATTTTAACAAACGTAATATAATTAGAGGTGCCGCAAAAGACTTTAATATATGTATTTTTAAGTAGATTTTACGAATTTTGATAAATTTGGTTTAGTAAAAAAAAAAATATTTTAAATACCAAATGCCTGTTTTCAATTTTCAAATAATACACATAAACTACTTTACAGTAGATATTTATAGTTTTATACTGCATACCTTTAATATTTATGCTACTGAATCTTGCATCTTTCAAATTCCATTTTTTTAGATTTTAACAGTATTTTGCAATAGAAAGGATTAACCTTACTCTTAACTTAAAAACGCGGCAAAACATTTTTTTTTTCTAAAAATTATTAGTCAAAAGGTTAACAGTACGTGGTTTGAAGTGACCTTGATTCAGGCGGCATATTATTGGCGGGTGTAGGGTGGTGGAGAAGGAAGAGAAGCATGTAGCTGTACCAATGGTCTGGTCACATGTTTCTGTCATCAGTCAGTGCAGGCAAACGAAACGTTTGAGTAACAAATGTTTTTATGCTGTTATTTACTGGATTTTGTTTTGTTTATGAATATGTCAGCTTGGATATTAGTATAATAAATTATTAGTTAATACTGTATCTTTAGTGTGATGGCAGTGTCAAGTCTAGTTCAGACCAGACAAAAGTTAGAATGGTCTGAACTGGTACCCTAAACAATTAAATTATTTAAGTCTTCCAATTTATTATGACATTATAAAATATCATCTTTATATTCGACATGAGCTAAAACCAGACAAAACATCAAAGGATCCAACGTGAGTGAAATACTTGATATTCTTATTAAGAAAGTTGAATCTATTTGGTCGAAAGCATCTATTCCTGTAGTATCCCCCACTCGCATGTTACAAATGGGAAAAACCTATCACCATAAATTAAGAAGAATTTTAAGATCAAAAGTTAGAAAAGGTAAATAAAATTTGATTTAATTGCAGCAAAGTTTTTAAATGAAAGCAAAGGTCTTTTTGATGTAGCAGCCTGCAAGTGCAAATAATTTTCTGTATGTACGTGCGAAAAGAGAAAAAGTACCTAAACTAAAACAAGATTTTTTACTTGACAAAAGAATAGTGAGAAAAATATGTTTATGTGAAGTCGATAAAGTTATTTCCAAGATTTTAACACACAGAGAAGAGAGGAAGCAACAGGTAATACAGCAACAATTAAAGTATAAGTACAAGCAGAAATTAGTAGTTAAGGCTACTAGAAAAGCTGAAAATGATGCAATCCAATTAGATCCTGAGAAAATATCTAAAGGAAACTTAACATACAATCCCAAAAATTCCTCTACTACTTTTTTGGATGCAACTACAAGCGAGAAAATGCGAGTAGAACTACCTTTGTGAGCAACATCTAAAAATAATTGACCCAGTTATTCAGAGAAATATTTATTACGCTCATCCAGAAAGCGTGCTTCTCTGTGTTAAGTGATGAGAGAAAGCACATAAGAGAGTTGGGTCTTTGCCAACTTCTAAAAGCAAGATTGGAAGAAAAGAATGGCGTAAGAAAGTTTGTGGTCCCCAAGCTCAATTTGCATGCTAAAGATTACATTGATAGGATTAAGTGGCCGGATATAGCAATCACAGAGCCTCCACTGACAAAATGCTTAACTGATGAGGATTTAAAAATGTATATGAGTGAAGCAAGAGAACCGAGTTGCCAATTGCCCCCTATAGATTTCCCTCGTTTACCCTGTAATACGCAAGTAGTAGAAAGAGTTAATAATAAGTGTCTGTTGTCCTGAAGCAAGAGAAGGCTTTTATTCTCTTTATTTATGCTTCATTTACGAAGACAAACGAAAGTATTGTATTGAATATATATCTATTGTTCATCAAGCTTATTTGATTTATATAAACTCTAAACATCTATGATAACATCGCCCACATAGAAAATAGGTGCTGTGATACGTTTTAGATGTTATGGGCAAGATCGGCAGATTTGGCTCAACGCCGATTTGTTTTTAAACATAACATTTAAGACTGTAGCTGTATTTTATTAGGTTTAGTGTGCGTCTAGTATTCTTTTTGAATATACTTTATAAAACAAATTGAAAAAATTACGATAATGATAGATATGTGTATATTTAAACTGCTGGTTCTCAAAACTTGTGTTTGGCGATTTTGCCATTAATGTACGTAAAGCCTCATATAACATTTATTATAATTATATAGAGCCACACAAAATAAATTCAGCTGCACCATGGTCGCAGGACGGTATTTTAAAGACGTGTGTTTGCCGTTCTTTTAGGCATCTGCAAGCTTAACTAATTTTTTGTATGTTATGCGGTGTGAATAAATTCTTTAGATCATGTATAGGGTTTCACCTATGTGGGCGGGAATTGCTGACAGCGCGTTTTCAATTCTGTTTAGCGATTTTAAGCTCAACGATATAGTACTATACAATCTGAGGTAAATAAAATGAAGATAAATGGGTATAACAGAGCTACAGTAAATTATACTAATAGATTGACATTTATGTTTGATAACTGTCGAAAAAAGCATTTTAGTATTGCTGTAGCATAGTTATTTATCCGCATTCAAATTAAATTTCAGAATTGACTGTGATAAAATTCTACTGCCAATACAGGCCAACACAAAAGAATTCAAATACGTTACCGTATATTGTCATAGTTAGGATAATTGTTGAAAGTGGGTGTAAATTGTGCTACGCTTATTTTATTATATTTTTTATTTATTTATTCATTTATTTTTTGTTGAGCTGTCTGTTTTTGTTGTTAAAAAAATATAAAAAAATAAAAAATAAATAAAAAAATAAAATAAAATAAAAACATTTCGTATAAAAGTTATGATTGTTGTATAAAATGTTTAATAAATTATGGTGATGAATGATTTTTCTTTCTTTTTAATAATGTATTTAAATGATTATCAATTTATTCTCTCTATATTTTTTTGTCTTTGTCTTAGCAATAATTTATGAACAATATAATAAATAAATAATATATACAATAAGTTAAAATACTGTACAACATTAAACAAAGAAGGAAAAAAACGCATTGCGAATAATATCCGTCCTTTCTTATAATCTTACAGCTATTTATTTTTACTCTTATATTAGACTGAAACAAACTAATATCTTTCAAGTATTTCTCAAGACTGACAAACAGCATCTCAGGAGATTTAATTGCCTCTTCAGTATTAAATGATGCATTATTCTTTCATTTTTTTTCCTTCAGAATTTTCAAATTATAGGCAATTAAAATTATAATAAAATTTATATTAGGGAATTGTATATAAGAGACATTGTATTTATATTTAATTATGATTAGACAGTAATATAAACAACTTTTTAACTCATTTTCAGACACCTCTGCAGATTTTTTCATGTGAGTTTATATAATATTTATATAAGCATAATAAACTGAAAAGATTTATTTAAGACATCAACAAAGTATTTAACTTAAACCATATCTAATTACATTTTTGAGCAGACTGAAATTACGCTCGAAATGAATGAGTACATCAATTATGAATTAATTCACATCCTTTGTTATATATATATATATATATATATATATATATATATATATATATATATATATATATATATATATATATATATATATATACGTATATATGTTTAAAAGTTACCAGACACTTTCGATTGTAGAAGTTTTGACGATTACTAGAAAAATATTTGACAAATTCGTCTGGAACTTCAGCGATGTAAAGAATGTGTTTAACACAATATTTATCAGCAAAGATTTGATCACAAGTGCAAATAAAGGACTAAAAATGAATAAGAATATATACATGCGATCCCCCTATAATTTAAATTGTTCGACATGAACTGTAGTTGTAGCGTATTACTATAAGGAGTCCTGTTAAACAACTCTGTTCGATTTTGAAAAAGTAGCATGCATTTGTATATGCATATAAACGTAAAGATTTCTTTTAAATATTCAGCAAATTTTTGCATGTTTTTTTGTTTATAGCATGTATGGTTTCAATAAAATTTAAGGCCGCATTTAGGAAACTTGTTAAAGTAACGTATAAATACCATGGTGTAATATCGATATAAAGAGATTAAATATTTACTTACTTTAGGGATGTACGAACATGTCATATTTGACACCAAACATTTTAGCGACGGTTTGGTCACAAGCGTAAATAGCAGACCAAGAGCAAATTTAATAAAAAACTAATATATCTGATCACCTTGTAAATTAAAATTTCACATAACATTTCATGTACTAATCAGCATTTCTGTTCATTTCTGTAAAAATAGGACAAGTATGTATGGATACATAAAAGTTTCTTTAAAATACATTAAGGGGGCAGTACATCGTTAACAGTCACAGAACATATGATATTTCTCATGAGTTTAACTTTTCTTTAAAGGTAAGGACTCTAGAAATACCAAAATTTCGGGTATATTTCGGTGACATTGTACCATGTTTAAAACATTTTACATTGGATATATTACAACAAAACTAAAGGACAAGGTGTCTGTTTCAAAGTGATAATTAATTTTTTTACGTTGGATAACATTTCATCACACGCATGATACCTCATGCAAATTTCATGGGATTTGCATAAACTTTATCTTAAATTAAACATAATACTCTGTGCTTTGATTTAAACTAAAATGTTTGTAAACCGTTTATTAAATGGTACTTTTAATAAGAAAAATTAGAAAAAACCACGAAATTTCACATAAATTCAATCTTATAATTTCTCTCATACTGAACACAGCATTAGAATTCCAGTCTATTTTTATGATTCTATGAACTTGACGGGAAAAAAAGTTTAAGTTATACATTAAACGACTTTGGAGATATGCGCGCAAGCGTAAAAAAAAATGTCATTTTGTGTAATAGCCGGTTAAAGATTTAATTGTATTAAAAAAATATTAAATTTATAATATAAGAAACAAAACTAGTAATTATATAACTTATTCAGCATTAAAAATAAAATCAGATGCTACTTTAAAGTGATAAATGTAAAATAGTTTGTAAAATGATGCAGAATATACATGTAAAAAATAAATAAAATTAAATAGTAAGAATGTAGAACTTATTCTAGCAAAAAAATAAAAAAAATATTTTAAACATAGAAGTTCAAATTTTTTTGGCATGGTATGCTAAGTGAATTAAATATGTGCTTTTTAGAAAATTAAAATTTTTATTGCAAAATATGGGGAATTTGTATTGATTCCTTTAGTCTTTCGATATTTGATTCACATACCACTTTGCAGTATTCTGTATACATCTGTATCCAAAATTGTCACTTGTAACAAAATCACTTTATTTTTCTATGCTTTTATTTTTCTATAGGTTAAATTTTAATTAATTTTAAGTAACCGCCGTAGAGTTCGTGGAGCGCGGCGTTTCTCGTTGGTACAGCGCATAATTTCTTGTTTTGATCACTATCTGGGACACTGCGCTTCACACTAATTTATTGTGCCTATACTGAAATAACCGTATTTTTCTTAAGTTAATATATTAAAAATGGCGGCTTGACAGCTGATGGGTGGGAGCGCTTAAAAAAGGTTCTTTCAATGAACACTGGAACTTCAAGTAGGCTTAATCCACAAAATGTGACAAAATAATTAGTTTTTTTTTAATTCCAAAATAAGCATAATTTTTAATGTGCATTTGTAGTGCAATGGTATCGATTCTAATTAAAATGTCAGTTTTCAGAAAATAATTTTGCTACTTAAAGTTACACAGTACATCGATATATCAGTATTTCGAAAAAATCTTACATATTTCACTACCAACATATGTGATAATTAATTTTCAAATACATATAAGTTGATAGATTGAAAATTGGCAAAGGTTGACCAATTTTGAAACTGTTGGTCTGAAAAAAAAAAGTTTAAAATTTTCGTTGCTGTTTACAGATTTGGTCGCGCTCTACTTACTATAGCTCCAATATTTTTCTTTCAATTTCGATATCGATTTGTAACTAATAAATTATGATTTTCTTGTGTATAGAGAGTACTTTACGGGACAAAAAAAATCAACATTTTAAACCGTTCAAAATGGTGTTATCACTTGTAAAGGACGCGTTCTGCGATATTTAAACCGTCCATCTTCTAAAATTTAACTTACTGCACAGTTTCTCAAAATAAATAAAACTGGAATATGGTAAAAGACAATGTAAAACATTCCTGTATCGTAAAAACGAATCGATTCTATTCTATAATCGATTCTGTTTCTATCTAAACGAATTCTATTGTCAAAAATACAGAGCATCTCATTCAATACTGAATCAAAATTTTAGTTCATAACTTCAATAAAAAAAAATAAGAGAGTTTTAGTAACATTTCAACAAATAAAAGTTAGTTTATGTGATTTGTGGTAACGGCACAGGATGTGCCTGTGACAATAATTTGTAATTCGTTTAATCATAACGTAATATACTGTCAGCTATTGTCTGATATATAGCGAATCTGAGTTATATGATTACCAATATAAGTTTTTTAGAACAAAAGTGGTTGTCATTTCCAATATTTATAGTAATTTTGCGGAAAAAGAAAACATAAGTGTGTTGAAATTACCGTTAAAGTTCTTTCTTTGTAGAAATTTGTCATTCATAACTTTATCAGTACAAAAATGAGTTTATATTGGAATTGATGTTATAACAAAATTCCGTTTAATTGTGAGAATAGTCTACTGCATGGGAAAAACACCTTGTAACAGGACAACTCTCGGGAGATACCTTGACCAATAAAATTACTAGAGTATTTTCCGACGTCGTTTTTTCTTTATGTGATGGAAATCCAAAAGTTCTTTTTTGTGCTTAAAAAGGGATTTCGAGAAATGTGTCCGAAAATTGCAACTTACAAAGCAAAGCCTGCGACCATATGGTGACCGCTGTGGTTAAAATTTCCCCTTGGTGAAATTGACGTGCAATTTCGTGTTTCCACCTTTAGGAACCAATGATTAATTTAGTTAAATGGGGCATCACTTTTCTAATATCTAAGTGGCTGATTCAAACCCTCCCGGATTTGGTAGCCATGAGAAAAGAGAAGAATCTGGGAGATTCTGTTCCGATTTTTGCCTAGAAATGTAACAACTCTTTTATGATTTGAGACGAAGACAAGATAGGGATCCTGTGGTTATGCCATGTGCCATTTCTAAAATTTGGACAAATCCGGCGGGTTAACATAAGCACTGACATAAAATTGGTGTGATAACAGTATAGCGCAAGAGGACTATACCGAATAGTCGCGATCTAGCGAAGGATCTCTAAGTATCAAAGACTGCCCACTACTGCAAACTTTTAAATAGACTGTTCTAAGAGACGGAGAAAAGAGTAGAATTTCGCTTTAGACTTTGCACTGCCCCTTGAATGCTTGGTCTGCGCCCTGACACAAAAACGGCGGCTGTCGTAGGCAGATTTTCTTCATCGTTTTTGCGGTCCCACCAATTTGAACACCATTAATTTTTAAAAAATCCCTTCGCCTTATATTTCTGAGATCAAAGAAAACTTTAGCAGTTATTTGTGAGTAAATTCAGCGGACTGTACAAATGTTAAAAAAAGTCCACCTACGACAGCCGCCATTTTTTTGTCAGAGCTCAGCGGTGGACGTTGGCTGACAGCTGTTAAGCTAGAACTCATACACATAACCCACAGCAGAAATATTCCTAATACATCGATGAAAGGTCTACGAACCAATTTATTTCTTATTATGAATGTAAACGAGAATATATAATCCAGATGTTTAGATTGAATGAATAAAATCAAACTTTTGTTTGAAAAGAAAAATCAAAGTCAAGTCTGGCGTGACTATCATTTATTTTGATGAATATTCCTTGAAGGATTTACAGTGTGTTTTTACTAAATTAGTTTATTTGGTCCCTAATTCCGTATTCAAAATTTGCCAGATGTGTATTATCTTCAAATAAAAGTCATAAGTGTTAGAGACACAAAACTGAAAAATAATATATTAAAAAAATAATATAAAAAGTATTACATATAAATCAATTTATATTAAATACGAAAATACATTCATGAAAAAAAAAACTCTTGAATTTCTTTTAGAACGTATAATTTAACCAATTCAAAAATTCCATACTTAAAAAAAGAAAAATTAATACAAATGCCCACAAAAGAAATTTTAAGAACTGCAATTTATAATTTTTTTTAAATAAAAATTTGAAAACGCAATGAAATGCCATGCATTTCTGAAAACAAAAATGTGTATAATTCTATTCAGGCAAACAAATTACTTTTCAAATAAATGCAAAAGGTTTATTTTTATTATAGGAAAACTTTTCTTTTCACTATATGAAATACATTTTTTTCTAAAGCAAATGTCAACTTAATGAAGAACATTTTATTGAATAATAATTAAAAAAAGATTTGATTCATTTGTTATAATTAGGGACAAAACTTTACAGCAAAAATGTATAAAAATTTCCTTTTATACCAATAAAATACAAGATGACGGCTCAATAATTTAAAAAGAGGATTTTTCTGAAAAAATTCTAAGCAAGAATATCAGACAAAAACAATGTTTAAAGTTCTCGAAATTTTTGCTATTATGTGAAATGTAAAAACACAATTTGTATAATAAATAACTATATATGTTTAACCTTTTTTTTAAGTTGCTAATTAAATCGTCTGTGCATACCTGACAAAAAATAAATCTAACCTATATATATATATAATCCAAATGAAACGACTTTAAGAAACAATTTTGTGAAATGATTTTATGAAACGATTGATTGAACGAATAAAATGAATGATTAAACGAATGAAACGATTGATTGAACGAATAAAATGAATGATTAAACGAATGAAACGAATTATTAAACGAATATATGTTAAAAGCGGGGTTTGCAAAATGCTGACAGTACTGAAATTTTAGTACTTTAGAGTCCCCTACAGCATATTGTACCTCGAAAAAGTTGTATATAGCATTTGTAGTTATTTTACAGAGTCACACAAATGAATATGAAAATATGTTAAATAAGTGATTTGTAGAATTCTGGCGGTAATGTAATTACATTATGTCATTACAGTCACCTACAGCATCTTTTATCTCGAAGTAGCTGTATATATCATTTATAGTTATTTTACAGAGTAACACAAAATATAAGAATATATGAAACGAATTTATATGACATGCGCGTTTTGTTAAACACAGACGGTAATATATATTAAGTATACTGTTAAAGATAGACAGACAACGGACAGTTTTCAGGTAGACAGGAAACATATATTTAGTAGGGGGAGCTGGCCGACAGAGAGCAGACAGATGGTCATTCAGCTGACAGCCAGCCGAGTGCAGACATATGTACAAGCAGCGGAGTGCAGACATATAGTAAACAGACAGACATCAGATATAAAACTGAGAGCATATAGCAATAAGTCAGATAGGGAACACACAAACAGCCTACAGTATGTAAACAGACCACAGACAACAAACAGACAAATAACAGATAGCAGACAGACAGACAGCAGACATACATACGGTCGATGGCGGACAGCTAGCCAGACAGTTTGACAGATAGCATACAGACATCCGACAGATTGCAGACACACAACAGAAAACAGACAGACAACTTGAGCTGGTAGACTGAAAGAAGACAGATAAACAGGCACCACACAGACAACCGAAAGCGTGTAGCAAGACAGTAGATAGCAGACAGACATAGATCATATTTCAGATAGTTATCAGGCATATAGAACAGACAGCAGATAACAGACAAACAGACAGAAGACAGGCAGCAGACAGATATACATCAATCAGAAAAAAACATCAGTTGTTTTAATGATAAGACAATACTAATATTAAAAATGCTTAATCATTGTTGTAGATGTCTAGTATCTATATATTTATGATATTTTTATTGTTTTATTTCAAGAATTCCTACAGCAAAATTATATTAAAGCTATTTATTTAAATAACATGAAGTGATAAAAAAAATATCGTATCATATGATATGAGTGAATTGTTTTTATAAATTTACTACTGAAGGAATCAATGAAATATTTCCGATTTTTGTTTCTGAACTGATAGTGTAATTTTTTCAATCATACTTAACCATCTGACTGCTTATCTCGCGATTTCCACGGGCAAGACATCTGTAGAAAAATGTATGTATTTTACAATTTTTGAAGCAATTTTGTATTAAAAATTCCACAGTCAAAAACTGAAAATAAAAACGATAAATTTATTACATTTTTCATATACAGGATGATTTGAATTATGTAACGGTATAGGAGATAAATGTCGATTATATATTGGTCGAAAAGATTTTGAAAAAAAATTGAGCAGTCAGAGGGTTAAACACTCTAATAGTAATAATTTTCATGATGATGGCAATAGGGAAAAAACAAATCGGATTGAAAATATCCAAATAGTAAAATTTTGATTTCTATAAAACTTCATTTACAGCGTGCATCCATTTAACGTTCTTTAATTAGAAAATTACAAACCATAAATAAATGCAATGCTGCACAGCACAATAAAGATATGACAATACAAATTCTTAGTATTCATAAAACAAATATTTTTCAACAATACTTTATTGCTCAATATGAATACTATAAAACGAATTATACAAAACACTTCAAGATATACAATATGAAACTTTTAATATATATTTTCCTTTTCATTAAACGATAATCATTTTGCAATTCTCCATATAAACATGTATTCATGAATGCCTAAACATTAATAAACATCGTAGAAGTTATTGAATATAGTATTTTTGCATTTTAAATTATTACATAAAAGATTAATTGAATGTATAAACATATAAATAAATTTTATTGACCTTTTTATAAAATAATTCATTTAATGAAAACTTTATCATCGCTACATGTGGAAAAATATTTTTAATCATTTAATTCTTTTAAATATGAAAATACATCACCAATTATATACTACTGTTCCTTCAATATATAATATTATCCCTGCACAAATTTATAAGTGTTTTCGAGTAATCTTGTAAATTAGAATAATTGTTGCGAATGGTTTTGTAAACAAAATATTTATATTTTTTTAAATTCAAACTTCTGTAGGCGATATGTGCACACATTTCAAGGGACGTGAATGAATCCTACCCATAATATTTAGAGCAGGAATGCTCATTAGGGTACTCTCAGATTGACGAGCGAGTTAAACTGGATTCCTCGTTCGGCTAAATAGCTGAGGGGGAGAGAAAAGAGTTAAACATTACAACTCAGATCCTAATTATCGCAACCCACTCAAATTATGTATAGTAAAGATAATCGTAATAAAGAAGGATTTTGTTGGTTTTATACCGAATAATCTCATATTTTACTATAACATAAATATAAGATTCCGAAAACTTAAAACACATATAACTCGGCTCCTAATTCTGTAATCCAATTAAATTGTGTATAATAAGCGTACTCATTATGAATAGTGCATTATGTCAGTTTTTTTAAAAATCTAAGTTCCTCTAAATATTTGTATACGAATATAAAGGTCTAAAAATAATAACACTTATAACTTCGTATAATAATTATATCATTGAAATTCCACTGAGTCCACTGAAATTTTGAATGGTAAAGGTATTATTTATAAGGATTGTCTGTATAAATGGTGGTTTTGAATCGAAGTGCCCCCCCCCCACACACACAACACACCCACAATTTAACTATAAAAGGACGTAAAATTTAAAACGGCTTTAACTCAGATTCTAATTTTCGTAGGCCAACTAAACGTTGTACTGCTAAATATCACGAGATACTGTTATAAAAAAGTCTTTTAAGTTATTTTTTCAAAGACCCTCTAAATACTATCACAAGCGGAATGTAAGTCTCGACAACTTTAAACTCAGGCAGACTTTTTGTGTGAGTGGAAAATGTGACACAATGTTATAGATGGTGATTCTCCCAAGGAAGAGATTGAAAATGTTAAAACGCTTTTAACTCGCCTTTTTATTCCAGTAGCGTGCCCATTTAGTGCTGTAAAACATAATGAGACAAGTTGCACACGGTGACCCACCATGGAGAGGATCAAAATATTCCAACCCTTATAGCTCGCATTCTAATTCTCGTAACGCGCTAAGATGTTGTATAATAAAACATCATGAGACAAGGTGTCATGGGGTCATCGAGAACCCCCATGACGTTTGCTTTGATTTTTCAAACAGCTCGCTAAGAACTCATATTCTAAATATCCCTGAACGTTCAGATTTTGTGGGGTAGAACATCATGAGACAAAGTTACTTTTATTGATAAAAAATGCATACGAAGAGCATACGCTATGCGCAATACTTACTCAGACTTCTTCGGCCCAACCATTTAAATTAACCAATGCGGTAGACAGTGTGCCACTGGCGACCAGCTTTTTTAATGTGGCTTTTAATTTATTTAATTTATTTCTTATTTATTTATTTTTTTACAAAACTTGACCTAATAATTGATCATAAATGGTTCACCTTTCACCCATCCCACCTTTACTCGTTTGCGGCAAGCAGTTATTTTGCTCTTCTATCTTGCGTTTTAGGGAAGAAACAAGTTTAAAAGGCATTTCTTTCCGTCATTCTTTTATGACGGTTATTCTTTTATGTTAAAGACAGCTAGCATGCAAATGATTAGAATATGGGAAGAGGGAAGGAAGTTTTCAATATAACAGTAAGAAAGCGTGATAATCTAGCCTCTGTGATGGCATCTAAAATTGGATACAATGCTGAAAAAAGTTCGATTTTTTTTTTGTTTCAAATCAGATTTTTGTACTTCAGAATTAAAACTGATTAATCATTCGCATTCATTTTAAAGAATAAAAATATCTGAGTTAAGTGATTATAAGTAATTCATTTGGAGTAAATCTATAAAATTTAATTAAAATTTCAAGAATAACTATTTTCAATAAAATTAAATAATATGTATATATTTTTTTTAATATTTCTCCCTCGCGTAAAATGCATGGCGCTTTTGTTATCTGCACACCGAACACGTTGCACAATAAATAGGCGGCAGCCTGTCTTTGCAACGATTGTTTGGTCTATATGACGTAATAGATTGAGTGTACTACTTCTTTGCAGAGAGTGGTTTCTTTTAAAAATAGGGGGGAAAATTCTTTTCATTTGGTAATATTTTATTTCGCTAGTGAATTTTGTGTTGCCCCATGGAACCCGGAAGCTTTTGCATTTGAATCACTGTTTTTTAATTCTACTCGTAGATTTTGTAGCACTGAACTATACAGACATTTGAAGCATTTAATTCAGCCTTTACAGTATTTTTTTTCCCGAGATACATAACTTTGTTAAATTTTATTAGAAAACTTAGTTTTTATTAACAGTCTAAATTATGTACTATTTTAAATTATGTAACTAATAAGTCTAAACTCTGCTTCTTATTCTTGTTTTTTTTTCAATTAATTCGTAATGTGCTTTCTGAAAATCAATAATGGTGGGTGGGGTTGTAAATATTTTTACTAGCTACTAGATATTTTTGCTGACGACCAGATTTTATAAAATTTTTAAAGTCATAGGATAATATTAAAACTATCATTTCACTCCGACGTTACGTGTGTTTGGGCGCGTTTGAAACGAAAGAATGGAGAACACAAAATTTGTTCGAAACGGAACGAAAGAATGGAGAACGTTTAAATTGATTTCTAAAATTTGTGCGGAAGTAAAATGAGATGGAGATTTCAATATTTCATAATATAGAGTTGTAAGCAATCTGTATTTTATGAAAGCATATACATTTTTAGAAAAAAAATATTAGTGTAATATTCTCTATTTTCAGCGATTGCTACATGTAGAATGTAGCACATTAAAAAAAAAACCATGAGATCCCTTACAATTGTTAAATATTTATATTTATCGTGCGTACGTTTACTTTATTTAGAGAACTTTTTTATGTTTTCAAATCCTTTAAGCAATAAAATCAGGAAAGTAGTTATATATATATATATATATTATTATTTTAATACGCAATAATTATTATAACGAAATTATGTTTATGAGTTTTTATTTAGGGAAACATTTTCTAAAGCCATTTATTTTTATTAAAAAATCAAGTTTAAAAATTCAAAACATGAATTGTGAGTCATATTCTTTACAAATGCTTTAGTTAATGAAAAGTTATTTTCTGCATTCAAGACCCATAAATATTATATCTCCGTGTGTCACTAAAATTCATGACAAGATAAAATGTATTATTTTTACCAGATATCTTTTCATTTTAAAAAGGTCTTTGCAAACGTTTTGTCATTAAAAAGTTACTTTTCTTTTTTTAAAAACTTCCGCTCATGAAAACTGTCAGTATATATTGGGTGGAAGCTTCGTTATAATAAAATTACTTATTTAAATTGTTTTGTATTAGACATTGAAGAAATTGCTTGAAATACATAAAAAAATGACAAAAGTTATTGTTTTCCATTGTACGGTAAAACGTGTGAAACACTGTAAAAAAGACAAATGTTTCTTAAACTGCACAATATAATATACAATAAATTCTTCCGATTTATCCGCAATTCCGAAAGACAGACAGGCAGACAGCGCCCACCCTAGGGTCCAGCTTTTGGCTAATGGCCAGGACGAACCCCTAAGCCTAGGGAGGGAAAAATATTACTATCCGGCGCTAGCTACAATAATTACAAGTTAAACTACAATTTTACAAAGTATAAACGTTACTCAATTTTGCCACAAAGCTGGACGAACGTTAAAATTATTATAATAATTGATATTTTACATAAACTTTAGTTATAGTTACTTATATAGCATTTTGAGATTAACATTATAATGACAATTATTTACAGTCGTACATTTTGAATGCATTAATACGTATACAATAACCTTTAGAGGTATAATATATTTTTAAAAATGATTACAATTTATAATTACAATATAAAATTCAAACAATTTTATTTACACACAAAAACATTTTGAAATACACTATATACAGTAACCCCTCACCCACACGCGACACACGGCAAACAAAACTAGTCACCCACAAAAAAGTAACACCCATACTCAAATGCAAAAATTAAAAAACTTTTTCCTTCCCTTTTTATTATCCTCTTATACTGTTTAAAACAGCGGTACGAAAAAGCAACCACCGAACATCGCGCATAAGTGAGAGCTCATTATTTTTATCATAAACCTCAGAATGCAAAATTTTTTCACGATTTAAAAAAGCTTTTATAAAAATAAAATTTCTTTTGCTGCCACAGATTTTCAGAAACGTTTCCGAGCAGTTTTATATAAAATTAGTTAGTTTTCTCAAACCGGAATATCAATTTTTTTGATGCTATTAATTCTGAATTAAACATTTCCAGTTGCGTAATGAAAGTAATACATGCCGGAGTAAAAAAATAAATATTATTAATTTTTACTTTCGTCTATCTTTAGAGGAAAAAAGTTTTGGATTCATGAAAATTTTCGATTTCCAGTTTTCGACGGATTTATACGTCTTAGAAGGTCCTGAAGACACTTGACTGTTTTTAGAAAATGTCTGTCTGTGAGTCCGGACTTTGTCTGCCTGTCTGTCTGTATGTGACAAACATTTTATGGGCGCTCTATCTCAAGAACTAATGCACGAAATTTAATAAAACTTTTCAGTTAGTCCCTGATATAAATTTATGCTGATTAGTTTTTTGTGAAAATCGCCTAATAGGTGGCAATGCTATGCTGCATTTTTCGCTATAGCTCTATCTCAAGAACTAATGCTCTTATTTTCATCAAACTTCAGATTCAGTTACACCTTGACATAAATAGACGCTGATTACGTTTTGGTGTAGATAGCTCAACAGGTGGCGTTGCTACCACTTTTTTCATGATTTTTACGATAGCTATATCTCAAGAACTAATGCACGGAATTTCATCCAACTTCTACTTCTGTTAGACCCGGACATAAATAGATGCTGCTTACATTTTGGTGTAAATAACACAACAGGTAGCGCTGCTATTTTACTTTTTCATTATTATCACGATAACTTTATCTCAGGAACTAATGCACGGATTTTCATCAAACTTCAGATTCAGTTAGACGTTGACGTAAGTTGTTATTGATTAAGTTTTGGTCTACATCTCCAAACAGATGACGCTGCTATGCTACATTTTGCAGGATTTACATGACTTTAGCAATAGTCAAATCTGAAGTACTAGCGCACGGAATTTAATAAAACTTTAGATTCAGTTAGACCTTGATATAAATTGGTGCTGATTCTTTTTAGTGTATGCGAAGCCTGTGTGAAATAGAAGAAAGTTTTGGTATTGGCCCATCCGACTACTTTTTTACTGTTAATGCTATTAATATTTCATGTTTATCTGTAAAACATGTTTGTTGAACATAAAAATATAATAAAAATTAATAATTCATAGCATCCAAAACATCTATATTCTGGTTTGATAAAACTTATTAATACACTATAAAAAATACTCAGGAACGTTTTTGAAAAGCAGTGGCGGCAATAGAAACTATGTTTTTATGAATGCTTCTTTCAATATTGAAATTATATTGGTTTCTGAGTTTTCTAAAGATAAACAGCGCTTTTCGAAATTTTGAGAAACTCGGAAGAGGTTATTGAATATTTTCGTTCGTTGTTATATTATATTTTTCTAGATAAAGAAACATTTTAATATTTTTGCGGAGAAACGGAATATGTTTAATGTGGAATTTTACCTTACATTAAAAAGTTTATAAATCTCATAAAGAAAACGCAATAAAATTATACAATAAACAAAACACGAACGGTTTACCCGCTAAGGCTGAAATCTATCTTTAACGGAATATTATTTGTTTTAGTGAGAATCCGTGTTAGCAAGTTTGGCAGTATATTAATTAATTTTGAGCTTTATTGCTAGGATAAAATCTTGAAAATTGATAATATAAAAATATACATAAAAAAAAGTCTATCAAATAATCTCTCATCATTATTAACCTATTGATAAAAATTTGAGTTACGATGGTAAAAGTATTTTACTATTAAGTAAACATGAATAAATTATTTAACGTTTGCGAATAAAAAATTTACTTTTTCCAACTAGAATATTAATTTATAGCTTACGAACCATATTTATTTTCTTTCTGTTTATTAATGGATCCATTTATTGAAATTTCAACTAATGGAAAATTAAGTGCCTCTAGTGAATCTATTTTTTCAGCTTTTAATTACGTAAAATAAATTTTGACTGATTTTTTTTTTCAGTACAGAAATAGTTTTTTTTTTTTTGTTTTCTGTGGTGAAATTATTTCCTCTGTAATTAATAAATGCAATTATTTCATGTTTCCATAGGTAAATAGTTTATAAGAAAATTCCTTTATAAAAAGAAAATGCATATTTAAATTATTTTTATAAAATTTCTATACATAAAAAGAAGATGAGATACAAAATATGTTATATAACATACACTAAACAATCGGGAATTCTTTTAAATTTCCTAATATAAAATGCAGGAAAATAATTTTTCAAATTATTTGTAAAAACAGTATATGATATCTGAAAAAGAAATCGAATAGGACTTCAGAATTCCAATTGTTATAAAAGAAACTATTTCCTTTAATTACAGAGAATGCCTTTTAAAATTGTACAGAGTTTCTTTTATCCTAAATATTAAATTTTAGCCTAAATTTTAAAATATAATCCAAAATATTATTACTTGTTATATTTATTCGTTTATAAATCAATTCGGAAATACAATTTAATCAATACTGAGTGATTAGTAAATAAATCAGAAATGCACTATTCAACGTTAAAGGTAATTTTCCTTTTTCCACATTTAAAAATAAATCACATTTATAATCTATGTAATTCATAGTTTTTTGTTTTGTACAATACCTTGTCAAATCCTTAATCTAATGTCCATTTGTGTTGTATGGTAAACTAGGTTTTAGATAATAGTTATAATATAATAATATCATTTAAAAAAATGGCCAATATAGAAACACACTACTTTCTTTTCCCTTATAATTACCGTAGTCGAAATAGCTCCAAATTTTTTAGCACTACCAAATGTTAGTTGCGAGTTATAAAAAAAAAAAAAAAAGAAACCTGAAAACAGCAATCTTTAATAACCATATTGTAGTTTTAATTAAAATAAAAACATTTCTTGGTCATTTCATGTATGCTGAGAGAAAATGAAATTTAGAAGATGACAAGAAAATGAACAATTTATATATGGATTTCCGGATGAGATTTGTTGTATCCTTTACAAATATTTGACAATGTCACATTTTAAGTGTGAGAGTAGTAATATTTGAGATATATTTCTCAATACTGACACCCTAAAAAAAATTAATTCTTATTTAACGTATTCCATTAAGATTATGCAGTGTAATGTATAATTATTGCCAATGCAGTGCAACAGAGTGGTAATAAATGTGGTAATAAATGCCAAAGAAACATACAGCAATAGTTATTGAAATTTTCAAAGTCCATATGAAAAGAAATATGTATATTTTTACCATAAGAAAAAAAATGAAACAAAATAATAGAAAATGAAATTTATTCAACATCATTTTCCTATAACCTGTATAATAAGATACATGAACGGTTTACAATTTTCCTTTTAGCTTTGCATGGTTCATTATACTTCATGTTTGCATGCTGTGATTTAATATTGCATTTAAAATGATTATACAATGAAAATAATGTAAACTTAATATTATCAACGCAATAAGAATTACTTTCTGTTGTACCCCTAAAATACCACTGAAATTCTATATCTTTTAATTTCAAATAACACTACAAATTATTTAAACTTATAACAGAAAACTGTTTTCATACACTCTCAAAAAATTCCGTGAATTGAACAAATTTTTCCGTTGCCTTTTTTCGTTAAAACACGAAAATCTCCGCTTTGATTTGCTTCGCTTCCCCCAAAATACGGAAAACTCACCAATCTGACATAAAATATACCTGAAATTCTCTCATTTAAGTCTGCAATTTCTTGAAACCACAGGGGTGTACCGGCAACTGTGCTGCGTGTTTCTTTTCCGTATTAGAAACAGAATTTTTACGTATGTGTTTTTCCTTTAAAACACGGAAAATTCATGAAACAACGGTCATATTTTTCTGAAATTCCCCAGTTACAAGACAGAAATTTCTTCAAATAACAGAAAATTCTCTTTCAATCACAACGGTGTTCCGGCAGCTTGCTGTCTGTATTTTTTACGGTTTTTGGCAAAATTTATTTTGAGAGTGTATCTTAGTGTTTTTCTTAAACGAAACCTTACTAGTTATGCTTTTCTATAACTTATTAAAGACAAATTGAGGTAAAACGCATAGCTGTTATATAAACGCTCGTTTATAAACCGTTGTTATGTATATTTTTTCCCTTCTTAACATTCTTTAACATTCCTTAACACAGAGCTAATTACTAAACGCAACAAAAATTGCGTTAAATTTTTCTATTTACAGATGTTAGTAAATTGTGTATTGCTTTTCAAAAACTTTCAGAATAAATTCCAAAGAACGAATACTTTATTTTTTTAAGTTTTCTAAAATTCCCCGATGGCAAAAGTACTCTGTAATATTTATATTTTTAATGCTTTTTAAAAGTAAAATATTTGGAGAACTTTGAGAAAGTTTTACGGAATATCGTAGAAATATCTGTGGTAAGTATATCTTGCAGGAATTTAATTTAACAACATTTGGAAGGAAATTAAAACGTTAAATAATTTCAGATATTTATTTAATTTTTAATGCTTTATATCCAAAAGGATATTAAATTAATATTTTTATTTTAAGAATTCCCATCTCTTTTAAACACTTAATTACAATATTACATCGTTAAAAATGACGGTATATTTTTTAGAAATAATTAATGTTTAACTCTGCATAAAATTGATTCCGAGGAAATTTAAACACATGTTCAATGTACGTTGCAAAAACTTGTGATATTAACTATAAAAAAAAAAATCTTTTTATACATTTATCTCCAAAATTGAATGAAAAATAAATCTATACGTAATTGAGCAAGAGAGCAGTAAAAGCATCAATAGGTGAAATAATGTTTGAGAATTTTAATTAACTTACTAATATGAAGCTGAAAAGAACTATTATTTTTCTGTGTCATGTAATTATTTCAAATCATTCTACGTTTATTAATAGAAAAAGGAAATTTGTATTACATAACTCCTCTATAAATGGACTGAACCAAAATTATAGTACGAAATAACTTTAATGAATTCTCAATAGGTAATGTATATTTGACATTGAATATTACTTATTCAGGACTATTTTATAAGGTACGTGTGATTTAGAAGTTCCTTTTATTTAACATGCTTAAAGAAATTAAACATAATGTAAAATTACATTAATATTTGAACCCATCTAAATTAATGAAGCTTAACGGATTTTTTTTTTTTTAATCATGATTAAGTAGATAAAAACAGCAAAAAAAATTGTGGATTTTTTAAAATTCAGAATGATGTATATTAAAAAGTATTAAAAGCACTATTAGTGGTAGAATTACCAAATGTTCATGGTTAAATAGATAAAAATCACAAAAAATAATAATATAATAAATTTATTATCCTTTTTTTTTTTTTTTTTTTTTTTTTTTTTTTGTATTATGATACTTTTTTTGTATTATGATTTTTTTTGTATTATCATTTTTTGTATTATGATAAAATTTAAAATATATGATTAGTTCATTACAGTTGTTTGATGAACGATTATTTTTTTAAAAAGTCAAATTACCGGTTCTTCCTCACCGGTTCAGGTAGAACCACATGGGTATGTTAGTCTTATAGGAAAGGAACGTGTTTAGTTTTAAAAAATAACATATTTTATTTTTCAACATAAATTAAAGAACTACACAAAAAGTTGTTTAATTGTAGTTTTAAAGATTTAGTATTTAACGATGAAAGTGTAGTTATCTTCATTACAATTAGTTAAATAAATAATTTTTTTTAAAACTTCATCTTCTTATCAGATTCATAAATATTATAATCACTCTTGTCCATGTAATTTTGACTGCCTTTTCATCAGACATTTTTTACTAATTAATCAAGGATTGTTTTCGTGTTTTTCTTTCTATCCAGCGTAGAATATGAGGCTAACAACAGTTTCTTTGTGTAAAGACTCTTCTGAATGTGGGAGTGTTCTAATTAATCAGGCCTTTCTAATGACGAACACAAGTTTAATAAGACGACGTACAGTTGACATAAAAATGACGAAGACAGGTACTTCACACGACATTAAATAAACATAGAGGATTAATCATATTTTTCAATATTCATGACGGATAACATTTACTCACGGCCATTTTCATAATAATTCTGGTTTCTAATATGACAGACGACGTTCTTACTCGCTGACATTCTGAGTTCCACTGCCGCGCTCTTTTGTTTCTCCAGAAGGAGGCGCTACTAGAGCAAGAAAAGGCATGCGCAGTCCTCACACCTCCCCCTTTCGAGAATTTGATTTAGTCTTTTAAGACAAATCAATATCTAGTAAATATCTAAATAAACAAGTAAAACATATTAATACTAAAATTGAAACACTTAAAGAATATCAAAGAAAATAAGCAAATAGAATACACTATAACACTAATATACTAATATTTTAAAGTTCTAGGATAAAGTTAAAGTTTTTAAAGTTCAGACTTGTAACACACAGAAAAAAAAAGAATGTTCAAAGTTTTTAAGTCCAATGTGAGGCATGTAGCCTACTTAGAGAGTCAGCATTCGCGTGGAGTTTCCCACGTCGGTACGTTATTTGGGCTTGAAAGCGCTGAAGTGCAAGGGCCCATCTTTGAAGGCGCGCATTTTGAGGTGCACAGTCTGTGAGAAATTTCAAAGGATTATGGCCGCTCACCACAGTTACTTGCGAACCATAAATATAGTGTTCAAACTTTTTCAGGGCGAAGATAACAGCATAAGCTTCCTTTTCGATGGTAGCATAACCCTCTTGGCATTTGGAGAGCTTTTTACTTGTAAAAGCAATGGGGTTCTCTTGTTCATTTTCATCTTTTTGAGATAGACAAGCGCCTATCGCATACGAAGAAGCATCTGCATGTATAACGAAAGGTTTCTGTAAGTTCGGGGAATAACAGATGGGCGATTTACTGATCGCCTGTTTCAACTCAAAAAGGTTTTGTCACAATCCTCAGACCAGGTAACTTCATTCGGGCACGTTTCTTGGTAAGTTCAATCAATGGACGAGCTATGTCGGAGAATGAAGGAACATAGTATCGGTAGTAAGATAAAAGACCTAATATGCTTCTGACATCTTTCTTTGACTTGGCAACTTCTAAGTTTTGTATCGCTGATACTTTGTCGGGATCGGGTGCATGTATACCGGATCCTACCACATGACCTAGAAATTTTATCTGAGGCTGTGCGAATACACATTTCTTAAAATTCACTGTAAAATTGGCTTCTTCGAGGGTGGTTAGTACCGCATCTAGGTGCTTAAGTTGATCCAGCCAATTATGTGAACAAATCGCTACATCGTCGATGTATGTTTCTGCATAGGCTTTATGTTGGATTATAATATGATTCATGGATCTCTGAAAAGTGGCTGCGGCGTTGCGTAGCCCGAAAGGCATGACTACAAAAGCGTACTGTCCACGGTGCGTGACAAAGGACGTGAGATGTTTGCATTCTTTGTTTAGACGGATCTGCCAGTATCATTTAAGTAAATCCAACAGTCTAATGAATTTGGCCGGAGCAACTTTATATATAAGATCGGTTGCATTGGTCATTGGGAATGAATCGATCTCGGTTTGGGAATTCAAATATCTATAATCGACGCAGAGTCGTACTGACGAATCCTTTTTAGATACGCAAACAATTGGATGCGCATATTCGCTCTCGGAATGTTCAGTGAGACCTAACTCAAGTAATTCTTCTATTTGTCGGTCAACTTCATTTTTGAGTGCCTCAGGAATTCGATAAGGTCTCTGACGTTTTGGTTGGCTGCCCGGTTTAAATCTAATGTAATGTTCACCTACATTGGTAATTTTTGGAATTCCAGACTGTAGGTTTGGATGTTTACGTAACAGGATAGTTTTTTCTTCTCTTCATGTGATAGATGTTTTAGCTGCAATTGTTTATCGATTATAGTAGGATTTTCTTTGTCAATTCTGTGGATATTCTCGATTTCACCGAAATCTATATTGGCATCGTATATTACTCTTATGTGTGTAGTTTGGGCTCTTAATTCTCGGATTTTGTTGGCATGCAAATGTTTGACACTGTTGTCTGGTAACTGTACCAAATAACTATACGGAGATTTCTTTTCGAGTATAGTGGCGGGTGCTGTCCACCTAGCATATACTTTGTGACTGTTGTCAGGAATCAAAACAATAACTTGATCATTGGGCTTAAATTCTTTGTGATTTGCTCGTCTATTGTGGTAATAGGCGTAAGCTCGCTGTTTATCTATGCAGGAAATTCCAGCGTGTTCAGCTGCCTTTTCCAATTTTATTTTCAAATCATTTAAATAATTTGTAACTGAGCCTAATTGACCGCATGGCAAAGGTGTTTCATTGGTCCATGATGATTTCAATATGGAAAGGGGGCCAGTCGGACGTCTACCATATAACATTTGGAATGGACTAACATTGGTTGTGGCGTTCGGTACTTCCCTGTATGCCCACAAAAGGAAAGGTATATGCTACTGCCAGTTTCCGGAATTTTCCCTTATTGTATGGTGTATCATTCCTTTAAGAACAGCGTTCCATCTTTCGACTAAACCATTATATTGTGCGTATTCAGGTACAGAGAAACGTGGAGCAGTTCCTAAACGTTTCATAAATTCTTGTGTGAGATCAGAAGTAAAATTCCGGCCCTGATCACTCGCAATTAATTTTGGAATCCCTGTTCTACTAAAGATCTGTAAAAGGGCATCGCGTGTAGATTTAGCAGATATATTTCTTAAACAGACCGCTTCCGGCCAACGAGTACACTGATCTACTACGGAGAGTACATACTTGTATCCTCCACTAGGTGGTTCAATTGGGTCGATTATGTCCCTGTTTACAATTTGCATTGCCTCGTCAGGACGAGTAACCGGAGTTATAGGTGTGTTATCAAACTTATTTGGTTTTTCTCGGAGCTGGCATGATAGGCACTGTTCACAAAATTCGTTAACATCTTTTTTAATTTTCGGCCAAAATAATGAATATTTCAACCGCTGTACAGTTTTTTTATTTCTTAGATCACCACCCCAAGGATTGGAATGGGCGAGTTCTATCAATTGTTTCCTACGTGGCTCGGGTACGAACAATTGGTGTACAGTTTCGCCCAATAATTTATCGCGATGATACAACACGTTATCCAAAACAAAATAATTGTGATTTTGTGTAACATTTATTTTTGGCATCAATCCAACATTGATTTAACGAAGGATCGTTTTTCTGTTGCCATTTAAATTTTTCTGAATCAGTTACAAAAATATTAGAGTCGTCCCCAGGAGTGTGGTCAATTTTCTCGTTTGCATTCGCATTTTCAACTGACACATGGTCTAAAATTGAAGCAGACAGGTCTACAGTGTTGATTTCTTTCGTATAGTCACTTATCGCGTCAACATTACAATTTAATGCCTTTTCATTTTCATTATATTTATTCAAATTATTTAATTCATTATATGTATCAAGAGAAAGTAATAAATCATTAATTAAATTATCAACCACAGCACATATTATCATAATATTAGGATATATCTTGGGGTTTAATTTATCAACTGCAATACTCAATGGGATATTTATTAAAGGAGCTTTCAATTGGTGTCCGAATGCAGATTGCAATATTATAGTACCACGAGGATTTTTAAAGTATTCGGGTACACAATTAGTCTTTATTATAGAAATTTGCGTTCCAGAATCTACTGCACCATGTAATATTTTATTACCACATTCGATATCTACTGTCGGTAATGTTTCAATTAATTTCGTTTCTTTTCGCGGTGTTTTCAAATTAAATAACTCATCCGACCTTATTCTAGCAGTCAGTGCTTTTTCATTTGCAACCGAATTAACTTCCCTATCAAATTTATTGGCATTGTCAAATAAATAACTACATATCGTAACATTATGGTATCTGCCGCAATTACTGCATTTTTTATTTTTTATGGTACAATCTTTAGCGACGTGTTTACCTCTTTTCATGCATAAAAAACAGCGTCCTTGCGCTCTTAATTTAGCTATTTTCTGATCAATGGGTAATTTATTGCACTCTTCAGTCGAATGACTATTACTCGAAAAACATATACAAAAGGTTTCAGCAGTGACTAAAATATGAGATACTTCAGAATTAATTCTATCACTAGCGAACATTTGTTTACGAAATGCAGGGGAATCATTATTATACGACTGCTTTGACCTTGGGTTATCTAAATTGCCAGTAAAATAATTTTGTTTTTCTCTTGACTCTATTTCGGTACGAATAAATAATAACAAATCATCAATGCTTGATTCCGAGTCACTAGAATTTTTTATACATTGCTTATTATATTCTAACGAAAGACTATTTGGCAGGGATTTAAGGATTATAGGTGTCAACAGGTTATCAAACCCATTTGATTCAATATCCAAAGACCTGAGATTTCTTATTTGGGATTGAATAGTATCAAACAACTTTCGTAGAGCGATTACATCATTTGTTTTTAATACGGGTTTCAAAGATAATAATGTATTTATGTGCGCCGTGACAATGAGACCTTTTCGGCCAAATTGTTGTTTCAGAATTTGGATAACTTCCAAATAATTTTTATCTGATAGCGCAAACCCAGAGATGGAATTATACGCACTACCGCCTAAATAACTTTGCAAATAGCTCATGTTTTCAATATTTTACAGTGAATTATTATCATGTACTGCTATTTTGAATGAGTTCCAAAAATTTTGGAATTTACTTATTTCGCCTTAAAATTTCTCAATCTTTAAGGTAGGGAGTTTAACAGATTGTGCGAAACTACTTCTGCATGCTTATTATCGACGTGGGGGAAATTTCGTTTTTGCTATTATTTTTCAATTTCTTGTTTATTCTAAATTTCCATAAAGTTATTTTTTCATGATATTCGATGGAGGCATTCGCGTCATTTTCGATTTCCTCTTCATCATTAATTAACGATAAAATTTGGGCATCTTCTCGTTTGAGGTCAATACCTTTCTGTCCCAGCTGAGCTAAATTTTCTTCAATTTCCTCAAAATTCGGTGATTCTAAAACCCATGCATCTTCGATCTTTTTAACGATAGAGGTAATAGATGCTTTTATTACGCCTCTAGTTTTTTTAAGCTTAGTCAGTTGATCCGTCATGCTTAAACAAAAAATACCTTACCTCTATAAAAGTTATCCTAAATATTTCACTATAATTTGCACTCAGTAATCAAATAATACAGCCTGTTATACATCCATTAGTTCTGACACCAGTGTAAAGACTCTTCTGAATGTGGGAGTGTACTAATTAAACATGCCTTTCTAACGACGAACACAAGTTTAATAAGACGACGTACAGTTGACATAAAAATGACGAAGACAGGTACTTC